>JAGSMU010000001.1:13691711-14958389 GCA_029286865.1 Teinopalpus imperialis
CTCGTCTCATCAGGCGAAAAAACTTCATTTTTAATCTGGTTGGAGCCTTTACTTGGGTCTTTTTTAGCAACACGGACGATTAGCGTATCTTCTCTGGGAGAGGTTTTTCTTGGCCGAACTTTTCTAAGAACATTTTCAACTATTCCGTCTGTTTTATAATGATCAATTGCATTAAAAACTTTCTTAACAGAACAATTTAAATGCTCAGCAATTCTTCTGTACGCCCACTTATGATCTATATGTAAATGAACAATTATTTGCCTAGTTGACGCGTCACAACTTTTCTTTATGCCCATTTTAAACAAAATAAAATTCAGATTAAATTTTTAAATGCCGCCAAAATAATAGAAAAAGCTAAAAAAGGAATGTTATTCTCCAATTTCAAAAAAGAACGAGCTATGGATGCTTTTTAAAATGTTTCTAATTAGGCGTCCAAGCGGCCAGTAACAGAAAATAGACTCCTACATGTGTAAGACTCATTTTCTAATTAAAAGTAAGATATGTTTTATATTTTATGCATTTAATGATTTTTTATTTGAGTGGCTATATTATTGCATGATTATTAATTATTGAATGTGTATATTTTTACGAACATTTGTACGTAGAAGATAAACGTTCTCAATTCATAAGAAGTGTTTCTAAATACTTGACCACCACTGTATATATATATATATATATATATATATATATTTATTGACATACTTTTTACACAATCTTTATGAAGTCCCTGACGTAAATAAGTAAAACCAGAAATTGTGTGTGTGTTTGTGTATATATAATTGCAGAATTATAAAATACTACTGTATACTAGTATCTATGTACTGTATATAGTATCTATACAGACCGTTCCTCTTATAGCCTTTCAGTATCTTCGTAATTTAACTTTAATAACCACGTTTTAATATTTTTTTACTATCCCGGGAAGATAGGGGATGTATATTTATATATTTTATTGTATAAATCACAAACCCTGAAACTAACATAAAAATAAAGTAATGAACAGTACACCTATACCCGATAATCAACAATTTGTGAGATACTAATATGGTTCCTCGGCTGGGAATCGAACTTACGACCTGCAACACGACAGCCACGACGCCTATTGTGTACAGTATGATGTTAAAAAAAATATTTGTTAATCCTAACTGAGGTTAGTGAACTTAAACCGGGTCATTCTTTCACAAACTGTATAATTTATAGTGGTCGATTCCGAAGGTCATTGTAGACGGGGCTTAAATCACAGTATGATATATTTTGATTTATTTACTAGTGACTCTTTAAGCGACTACTAAATTGCTGTAATATATTATAGTTAAATTATTAGGGAGGGCACACGATGACTGATGATGTACTTAACCAAAACTGCATCAGCCCCAATGTCACTCCTGAGGCCGAAAATGGAATGCCTGCTTACCTTAGAAACCTACCTATCATACGAAACCCAGCCGAATTATGCTGCTATTCCGTGATGGTATCCCTGGGAATGTGATCCTTTTGCAGCCGAGTTGATCCATTCATACTGTTACAAGAAACTCCTTTGTATTATTTTACTGTACTTTGTCATAAACTTTCATTTGGATTTAAATCTCTAATTTTTATTTAGTTTAAATTTATCGGTGACTTTTATTGTAACTCCCACCTAATTTAACTTTGATTGTGATGTGTTGAATTCGATTTCGTTCTTCATTTAATTTATATGTAATTTTACTATAATTTATTTTATTATCATATTATTTAATTTATTTGTTTTCGGTAATTTAATTCTGTTTTTATTTTTATTAAGTAATTGTTTAGTTTTCGCCATTAATTATTTTTTACGTAACACGATACCTTAATATGTAACAATTGATATGACGTCTTTATTATTGCGTGGATCAGATTTGACTTTATGAGTTTGTGAATTGAACAATGGTTTTGTACAAATTCGTACATAGGGCGGAATGATGGCATGATATTATAGGCTAAGCAGAGATCAATTTGTAAAGAACGGTTAAGCAAAAATAGTCTTTCATTTTCCGGTCGTCCTTACGGTCGATTTCGACTGCTGCAATATCTTCTTATTATTACCAGATGACATCAACTGCACGGCATATATTGGTGACCTAAGCAATGCGCAAACACGGAGGCATTCAATAAGAAATTTTCCCTACTCTGATTATAATGCATATTCAATGCGCTCTAAGAAAAACAGAGACAGAGGCAGATCACAAACATATCCAGACCTGAAAAGGTAACAATGTTTTATGCACAAAATTTTGTTTTTCACCTAACTAAACAAACCCAAGACTCACGATATACGGGATTTTTAGCCACAACACCATTTAGCCGTCACTTGCTTATATACAGATGTGAATTCACGGCGTAACCATTAACTGGCCACATGAAAGGATCGATGGATAGCAGTGGTAGAGCTACGCTGCAATTCTAGCTACCGAATCAATGAGTCAGCTCGACCGAGGTAGGACCACGCCCCCACAGAATACCATAAAGCTGCTGTGTTTCGTCCGGTGAGTGTAGGGATCCGGAGAACTTAATTGCTGGTGACGAGGCATTCCATCGTAAGTCCCCGAGGGTGACAACGCAACTGCATTATGATTCCTTGACAAGGATGAATATAGATGTCACGGGCCGCAGGAGTCACTTGCCATCAGGTGAATTGTGTGCTCGTTTTTTACTCTGAATGTAATAAAAAATATATACCAGATTATGCAGAACGTGGCAATATGGGTAGCCCAACTATTCGTAGCGCGGCGTTTCTTTGCAAAAGTTACAATGCAACCGCTTTTTCCAATCGACCGAATTTTGAATTTCGAACACATTAAGTTCACTTTCCGTACTAGAATAGCGCAACAGACTCTTATCATTTGAGAATGTATGGATCTGCGATATCTTTGTAAATGCAGAGGCAAGGTCTAAGTCTAGATGCAGTATGAATAGGTCACGAAAGGAAATGAAAGGAACACAGCCTAATTGCCGAAATAGTCGAATAATAATGTCGTTATACATATTACTATTTTCACTTTACAACCATTGGTAGCGTGGCATTCGATCTCAGTTCTCAGGGGTGACGAAGCTGGTACATCTCGAATTTCTGTTCGAAATGCACGTTACCACATTTCATAAATGAATAAATTGTATAATATTAATATATAAACATCGCATATATGAAAAAGTGCACATTCGCAACTTTTGTTTATTTTTTTAAAACTTTCAAAGCAAGTGCTTGACCATGATCCCACCTGATGTAAAGCGGAAATGCAGTCCTGGATGGTAAGGCGCACTAGCTCAGTAAATGCCTATTCACTCTACTCTTGAAAACACCCACATTGTAATCGGAGGGAAAGACAGATGCGGGCAAACTATTCGCCCTTATTGTACTAAACGGTAGACAGATACTCGTAACTATGGAAAAAATAAAAAATAAAAATAAATATCTTTCTAAAATATTAAGTTTCCCTTTTAATACAAAATTAGTGTAAGTGTGTTTAGTGCATTTTATATCAACAGTGGACTGAATATATATAAATATAGCTGAAATTATATTAAAAATTAATTATTATTGAAATAAATATGACTCAACAGCCTCACTCAAACTTTTAAAGGCAAGTTGAATATATTATAATTTATACTTGTTGAAATGTTTATACAGCTGTAGCAATTTCACAGTCTAACGTAATATTACGTTATGACTTGCCTCTACTGTCTCAATATACGATTATATATGTTTAAAAAATTATCACGAAAAACGGAGCTTGATTACACATCTCGCTTTTTTCGTGATAATTTTCGAGTGTTATCAAAACATAACTGCTAGAAACTATTTCTATTACCCCCTTGTTTTTCCTCCTTCTTCCTTACAAAGTTAGCTTTAAAAAATACATAGAACAGAATAGTCACCGACAAGTTTCACAGTAAAAAAAACAGTGTGAAGATAGTAAAGATTACTTACTTTACTTTTATGCTTATTTTGCGTACATTTTTGACGCTTATTATAGAATATGAAAGATATTCAATCAATTTGATACGTTTACCTCAACATACCAGCAAATATACCTTGAATAATAAGCTTACAAGAATGCAATAAGTGAACGACAGCAATCCTACTTATTTATAAATACGTCGTTCCTATTCTCTTTTTTCTATTTCTGGTGACCGATCAGTTTCAACCCTGGCCTTGTCCGCACCGGTCGCAGTACAATCTTTCAATAGGTTACGAGATAACGTGTTTGCTATCAAAGTGATTTTTAACGCAAGATAAAACAATGCTTCGTGAAAATGTTCATAGACTGCTATTTATCGCGTTTAGCGCGTCAGTATTTCAAACAGCATTGTCAGTGGACGACGCGTCAAACAAAAACATGACGAAATCACTAAAAGTTCTAGTTTCCTCGAACGATTTTCTCGACAGTGGAATAAAAGTTTTAGAAGAACAGTACGTATGTTTTTTACTTTTTGTTTGACTAAATTATTAAAGTGCTTATGAGAATTTATTTTTCGAGATTTTATCAGTACCTATACTTTTAGAAAACAAATATAATATAGTTTAGCCGTTCAGTTGTTTTTACTAAAAATAACATAGGTACTTAACTAAACGAGACTCCCGATAATAACTCAATTGACACTAAAGTTTAAGCACAGACTAAAAACCTTAAAGCATACACAGACCATGAAACTCATCGATATTATGGTTGTTCCTTTATCTTCAACATCGATTTAGTTGCTTGCTTATTCTCATAATATTTAAAATAGCGAAGTTACTATAGTGATTACATTTGGATTAATAAACGTTTGTTGTATTGTAATAATGTATTGGAATCTTGTTAAATTTATAAACTTTCAAATTTGGTCCTGACATTTCTCTTCCCGTTCTTTTCTTCATTTTTACTCTTCTAGTCTTCTTCGTAATTACTTGGTTTAAAACGGTGTAAACGCTAGTTTGGTTATAAAATTCTAAAGAACAAATAAACTTTTTTAAATAGCTTGTCTGGTTGTACTACACGATAAAATCGGGAAACGTGCAAATGCAGTTATACGAAAATTTTCATAAACATTTTAGATAAAATTTGATACTATATATCCAGAATATTATTTTGTAAGAACACGCACAAATGTTTGGTCTGTAAAAATACTTTATTATTATCTAGTATTTTAACTGGTTTCCATAGAACGGATTCACTTGTAATATTATATATTTATATATAATATTATATAAATAGGAAGTATGCAACGCAAATATTACAATAATACAGTAAATAATAATACAATTAGAAAATTTTTCGTTCATCTCATCACTCGTACGAAATTTTCCATTATATCGAATGTACTTGACCTAAAACTGACTATATGATAACAATCTAAAAACATTGATTTGTAAAATAAATCTCATCTCTCACACTTCGATCTTTACTGTCCGTTATCAGTCTGCATACTTTCTACTACTTTTTTTTTGTTCTTATTTTATTACACATACATTTCCCATAAACTTTTAAATTTAACTGGAATACGTCCAGTCCGATAATGCAAGGTTAAGCAGGATTAATTTGGTTTGGTATCGTACGCATTTGCATTTTCAATTCTTTCATGGCCGGATATTGATGTTATGAGCCGTGGTGGTTATTTATCATCCGATGAAGTTTTTTTCAGAATTCTATCAACTCGTGCCTATTTAGTTATTAGTATTGTTCATTATTTTCTCAGCGGTCTCACTTTCTCCTTTTCATCTTTTTTAAATTTAAGTTTCACAGTATTGAAATGTCCCTACCTACACTTCGGAGAGGAAGGAGCAACAAAGAATCAAGACGAATTAATGAACCTCATACCAGGGGTCTCGGCACTCGTTTGGGTTTCCCATCACCCCATCACAAAGGAGCTGTTGGATAGAGCCGGTAACTATGCGCAACTGTGCCTTTTTTAATTTACATGTCTCTTTTATTTAGAAGTATTTTTCTAATAAAAGTGAGGGATTAACGTTTCTACCATCAACAACAATAACATCGGTATAACGTAATCGATGTAAATATTTTAGTTTTAAGGATAACTATATTTAGCTGATCTGTTCTAGTTCTTCTTATTCTTACAAGGAAAAACCACATTTTTATTATATTTACTACCATGAACATCCAATTTACGCAATACTATTATTACATTATAATATTTTAAAATAATAAATTAAATGCTAGCTCGACACAAATCAGTTCCAAATCAGCATATGCGACATACATTTAAACGACCGGCTCTATTCTTCCATTGGTGACATTTGGTGCCTGAACATGAATCTACAACAGCGTGCTAACAAAAAATATAAGATATAATCCATCAAATGTAATTTTATTTTAAGGGTCAAACCTCGTGTCGGTAGTTGCTTCTTTCGGATTATCTGACAAAACGTTGACAAACGCATTGCAGGGCCACAGCTGAAGATAGTAAGCGCTGCATCAGCAGGCTACAATCATTGTAACGTGCCGGAGCTGAAGGCACGAGGAATCAAGCTCTCCAACACTCCCAACGTGCTCAGCGGCGCCGTCGCTGAAATCGTTGTATCCCTAATGCTTGGCACAGCGAGACGCTTCACAGAAAACTTGGACCAAGTGCGCAGGTAAAATATAAATCAACTGGATGGTGCTATGGTATATTATTTTAGTCCATTGAAACCACGTTGCTATTTATTTATTTAGTTGCACTTTATTGAATTAAACTAAACAAAACTTACATTGAGAATGGAATTATCTGTCTACAGTAAGCCTTAAGTGGTCATGAATCTATGGGTCGACAGAATAACTTTCAACTAGAGTTTGTACTTTTACCGTCTTACAATTCTATTGGCCCAACAGTCTAGTATAATTCGTTTGTCAGCTAGAATCGAGTTAGTAGTCGAGAGGTGGCGGACTAAGTTTTTGTCTCAGTTCTTTTCAACGGACTTAACTTCAATGTTAAAGTTAAGTTATTTTATAAATAATGCGCTGCTGTTATTATAGCACTTTAACGCACACATTAAATTTGAATGTTACTATGATGTTCATCTGAAAAAAGACGAAATCCTTACAAATCCTTTTTAAAAGCTACAGAAATACAAAAAAAATATTTATTGTTAAAATTAATTGATATTATCTTAATCTCCGGCGAGAAACGTGAAAGTGTCTAATTATTAATGACTACCATTATAAACTTTCTATCCTTTTAAAATCTTGTCACTCGTTTTCAATCTTTTACATTTTTCATTCTGCATTGCGCAAGTCGTAACTAAATTACACCGAATCATTAAATAAAATATGAGAGTACTATATGACAATATTCTACCTAAATACTCGCCTAGCCTATGACATAGGTATCTGAATAAGCGTGGCAAATTGGACGGAAAATATATATCGTCGTATCTCTTGAATGAGTTGCCATTGGTCATGGCTTTATATTTAAGTTTTTAGGGGGAAGTATTGTACGATTATTCTGCTATGGTGTTAAAAGTAATAGACTGTATACATAAATTCCTCAGGCAAAGGCCTCCTATCACTATAGAAGCATACGCCGCGTGGCTTGATTGCAGATCAGCGGATGGAGTGCGGATTGGCGAACTTCATATGTCTTAAAATATATATCTATTTTTTTATTTATCCCTGAGGATGCAGGTTTCTTCACGAATGTTTCCTTCACCACCGAACATGTGGTAAATGAGACCTTAAACTTCATTAAATGCAATTTCTTTGGTTTGCGTATCGTGAAATTACACGCGAAACGCTATTTTCTAATAATAAACATGCTAATAAAATTTCGTAACTTCATGGTTTAATCAATTTTAGTAATTCTAAAAGGAATCTGACAGAAGTGCATGTGATTGATACGTATATACAGTGTTGTAACTCCGCCACGGATAAGGATCACTGATAAAATTTATCTCGTGTTCACAAGGATCACTGATAAAATGTTATCAAATATTATAAAATTAAATCAATAAGTATTAAAATAAACTAATAAAATAAATCAGATAATATGATTGTTATACTGTTTCTAAGTGAAAATTAGTAAAAGCTATAATCCAAGTCGGTGGGCAAGAATTTTTTTTAATCACATTATACAATAGCAGCGTGCAAAAATTTTAGTCGTAAAACATAAATATTACAAGGTAAATAATAGTACTCTACATTTACATTTTATATGTATTTTAAAATCGCTATTGTGCTTAATTATAATGTGTAACCAGCATCCACGGCTTGGACCGTTAACCTGTGCGCGAAAGCGATTGACTCGAGAGAGCCCGAGAAGGGAAATTTGAATATTTGATGAAAAAAAATCCTTTGGTTTTATATTTCTGAAAAGTAACGGCTGATTCTATTACCATTATTTACTGTTACTATGTGTGACAAAAGAGCACACAGCTGATTCATAGAAATAATTGCGGCACATAAACATCTACCATTTGCAAAGGTTTAATATTCACATCATGTCTGGTTTTCAGAAATCTAAACTCCGGTACCCTATATTCACCATACGAAGCACATCAGCGTTATGCTTCTATTATACGCCGGTAATGTAGGTCCACGCCCTCTCAAAACCACCACTCTGACCCCTCAAAAAAAAAAACAAGCACCAGTTGTGTGGCTCTATTCTATTAATATTTTTCGAACCAGTCAAACTCGTTCGATTTGTTTTTTATTTGTATTGATCATACATTTGTTATGAATTTTAATTATACTTAACCTTAACGTAATAGTCTTGCTACATATTTTCCGGTTCCATTATTAATTCAATATGATTCTATATTATTGAATCATCAGCGTCGGATTACCTGACGTGCAATATTTCAAATTGAATTAATTGACTTTTCAGATTGGTAGACCAATATTATTCATTTAAATACGAATTTAGAAGTTCGTATCAAAATGAAACTAACTTAATTAAACCTGTTTTAGCGGCGAATGGGCAATAGGCTTCGACAAAGTCCTCGGGCAAGACATAAAGGACAGCACGGTTGGCATTGTTGGCCTCGGTGGCATCGGACAGGCTGTGGTTAAACGTTTGAGTGGCTTTGAAGTTGGCAAGTTCCTTTATACTGGCCATCGGGAGAAACCACAAGGTAAGTTGAGAAATGTCATTGTATCTATTTAATCGAACATAGATGAAGTATTCATTTCAGGTCCCTATTAATTGTGCGGGTGTGGGCAATAGGTGCGCCCCAGATTCAGGACTAATCTTAGACAATGCTAAGTCGTGATCGGTATATGTTTTTAATATTTGAAATAGTTTTTGTAATAGCAACCCCATTTCTTTTTCCCACAGCCAAGGCTCTAGGAGCGGAGTTCGTGAACCTAGATACGTTGCTGAATCAGAGCGACTTCGTCGTACTTGCTGTACCGTTGACCGATGAGACGAGACATATGATCAACAAGACCACGTTGGGCAAAATGAAGAAGAACGCCATCCTCATCAACGTTGGTCGTGGAGGTTAAGTATTGACTTTTTTTTACTTAAAATGAAAAAAATATGTTTTTCGTTTAGATACCGATTACCAAAAAGACTGTGTAATTCTAGAAAAAAAAAGATAAAATAGAATGTATCGACTTCACATAATTAAATAAATATAATATCGATTTTTTATAAAATATTCCAAAATGGAATATTTTATAAAAAATCGATATTATAGATATCCAAGTTTAAAAAATATATTGGTTTTTAGGCTAATACAAATATATATCTATTTGGTTAAAAAAAGGGTAGTTAAATGCAGTGAAACTATTAATAAAATTTGTTTCATTAATAGTTTCATTTGGTAGACATCTAATTGAGTAAACTTTTATTCCCTCCCTTTAATGACAAGAAAAGAGTGTGAGCATGAAAATAAGAAATATTACCAATGCTAACTACTTTGTATAACTTTCAGATCTCGTCGACCAAGACGCCCTATACGACGCGCTAAAGAACAATAACATCTACGCAGCTGGACTCGACGTCACCTCGCCAGAGCCTTTACCCAAAGATCACAAATTGCTGACGCTACCTAATATCTGTAAAGATCTTTTCATCCGTTTACCTTGCCTTTCTCGAATTCCGCATTTTCAGAACAAAAATTGTTAACACTAGCTAGCTATCTATGTCCGGCAAAACGTTTTCCCACTAAAAATACTGGCGGTACTGACCAAATTCAAATGACGAAATAATGCACGTTTTAACAGTGATGGTCGTACTGACATGAACATGTCGCATTGACGGAAGAAGGACGATGCCCTCACAGAATACCAGTGTGAAATACCAGCATAACGCTGCTGTGTTTCGTATGGTGAGTGTAGAAGGAGACAAAATAACATATCAATAATAATAAATCGATCGGAATTGGCTAGGCTCACCCCTCTGAAAATTTAACGTAGCAACCCTGTGGAGCCCTCGCACGAGGTGGTATCGTGTGATCGTGATTGTACTGCGAGGGTTCTAAAGGTAATGAAAAGTAGACAGCAAATGTAGTGAAAAAGTAGAAAGCAATGGAGTGGTAGCGGTTTCGTTTCGAACGGACACCCCTCGTCAGCGGTAACCACCATTATATTTTCACGCAAACAAGTAACCAAATACTCTAAATGCATATTTACAATATCTAATATATTCTACAATGCCCGTTTTCTTACTTGGTAACTTAACTAAAAAGAGAGGTTTTTTATCATACTAAGGTTGTCAGATGTGTAATGTTAAGTGGTGTTAGGTTATTCCAGCAACACTCATTGCGAATCGATTATTAGGACTCCAGATCCATCACCATACAAAACAGCTGATCCTGATGATGATCCTTCTCCGCATGAGACGGACCCATTTATCATGGGCACTACGACTATGACTACAACATGCCTACCCAGCATATTAAATTCAGGCAAATCTTTCAAGAATTACCAGTTTTGGTAGTTCCATGTTGGAAAGGCCCACTATATTATGCGCAATATATCTAATATTGTGTGGATTGAAATATTCCAATTGTATTCATTTGGATTTTTTATAATAATATGCCTTTAATTCCAGTTGTTCTTCCGCATATTGGCAGCGCAACGATAGACACACGAAATTCCATGGCCGTCCTAGCAGCCAAGAACGTTGTTAACGCCCTCTACGGAAAGCCCTTACTGACGCCGGTTTTAGAATAATATATTTAACTTTTCATTTAATTGCAGTAAATATTATTTAATACCTAACATTGCTTAAATTATGACAGATGTTATGTAACTTATGAATTTATTCGGACATTATTATTAGTCCACTTTTTTTTCTTTTACCAATAAAGTTAAATAAATAAATGTATATAATATATAGACTTCAATCGAGAATAATCTGCTTTTATTATTAATTAATTTATATATTATTAATTAACAAACCAATTCTAACTTCAGAATTCTTAAAAAAAGTAATTAATTTTTACGATAAAAGTTCATAAATATTTGTAAACATTATAACAATAAATTAATTGTATTAATAATAAATGTTTTCAAAAAACTGCACAAAAATTAAACAATTATTTACTTTGTTTTTATTTCAATATAATTTTTATTTAAACAATACACTGTATAGTTTATACTTACATAGCATAGTGTTACCCAACCACTAGTTTAACGACCACCTGGTGTAGTGGTTAGTAGTAACTGACTGCCGCGTCGCAGGCGGGTTCGATTCTCAGCCGAGGAAGAATATCAAAAATTGTTAGTTTTCGGATCTGCGTATATTTGTACCTTTCTCCGATGTTATTGTACACACATTTCATCATAATAGGGAAGGGTACGATGAGAAGGTGTGCCTCTATTTGAGCGAATGCTTACGGCACTAAAAAATATTCTGCGTAGTTGATGTCATGTGGTAATAATCAGAAGACAACGCTGTGATGGATACATTTCATCGGAATAGGGAAGGGTACGATGAGGTGTGCCTCTATTTGAGCGAATGCTTACGGCACTAAAAAATATTCTGCGTAGTTGATGTCATCTGGTAATAATCAGAAGACATTGCTGTGATGGATACATTTCATAGGAATAAGGAAGGGTACGATGAGGTGTGCCTCTATTTGAGCGAATGCTTACGGCACTTAAAAATATTCTGCGTAGTTGATGTCATCTGGTAATAATCAGAAGACATTGCTGTGATGGATACATTTCATAGGAATAAGGAAGGGTACGATGAGGTGTGCCTCTATTTGAGCGAATGCTTACGACACTTAAAAATATTCTGCGTAGTTGATGTCATCTGGTAATAATCAGAAGATATCGCTAAGATGGATAATACGAGGATATCATCATCAATTCCCCACCAATTTCATAAAGCAATCGTCATCTTCTATAAAACGTAAATCTAATATCAAAACATTAAGGAATGTTTGAATTGTCCTTGTTTTCAAACCAAAGTATATCTAAAATTCCTCTATGTTTGTATGTCCGTCTATTATTAGACATACCACGCCTATAAGGCCTTTTTAATAGGTTTTTTAATAAAGCTCATGGTAAACCTAATAAACACCTACATCCACCCTTCACAGATTCTAGATGAATATGCCCTGTCACCAAACCTGTAACCGGATCCCCACACCCACCCATCATACACAGTAACATTATGACGGTATTCTGTGCGAATTTTATATCCTGGTTGACGAATTTATGTTGCAGCATCTCTAAGAACCATTAGATTGAATGTCACAAAACAATACATATTTTCACACTGAATCTATATAAGTATAGAACAATTACAAACAATTTACATTTTATTATAAACGATAACAAAGTTATTTTACATAATAAAGCTTTTTAAATGTTAAGAAGGAAAACAAAATTACAAATATAATAATAATTATATTGAATTACAAAAAGATATTTACAATTTGATTATAATCTAAGTGGCACTATAGCAGCCATTATCATATCTATTCAACATATAAGGCATAAATTGCAACAACTGACATTACAATATTGGTTATTTTGTCAGCCTTTAGACTTAATAAAAATATAATCTATGTATTGATGGATTATATTTTTATTTAGCATAAATTTAATCAGGAAATAACAATTTTTGTGAAACAAATACACGGTAAAACAAAAGTCAAATGACCCTGGAGCTTCTTTTCAGATCTCTACCAACCATAAATATGATATACAATATGCTGGAACAAGCCGAAATTGAAAAATTATGTGCTCACATATTCCACTTTTGGGCATAGGCCTCCACTCTAGAGTGTATTGAATCATAATTTGCATTTGCACATGGTTTCACAGCTGATCGGTGAAGAATTTATTTTGTATATTTTTTTTTGGATATGCAGCTGTGGCAGTGTTTTCTTTCACTGCAGAACATGGATATTTTTAAATTCAAGCATAAATATCGGAAATTTATATTACTGAAAACAATTGTTTAAAGGTTGTTGACACATCAGCTTTTACAAATAACTGGCTTATATGCTAAGTTGGAAACACAAATATATTTCACTTGCCTAACCTTTATTGTGTAACCCATGCTGAATATTATTCAAAAATTATATCCTTAAAAAACTGATTAAGATTGTAACTTATTATTTTAATTAAATATATTATGTAATAAATTTTTTGAATTTTAACACTGATATATTGGCTATATAGTAAAAAAACATAGTAACAATACAAAATTTCAGGATATACAGGTGAAAGCTATGGCGCATCTGCTACCACAGCGGCCAGGTCCTTGAGGAATGGCTCTATTTGACTCTCCAGTGACAGAATATGACCAGTATTGCAGTTGTCACTCCCAATAAATGTGATAACTAGTGGCATCTTATTCATCTGAATAACCTGTAAATTTCAATCTATTTGTAATTTGAAACTGGTAGAAGTACAGTTAGTAAATTGGCTAACAGAACCACAATCAGAATATCACCATGAAATAGATGCATAATTTTTGTTTAATTGATAAGTCACAACTCATTAACCAGTTGTGAGGAATTCCATCTCTGCCCTAAGAGATGACAATAAATGTCCATATTGTATCTGTGTTTAAGGAAGGATGTAGATGCCATCACATATACTACTTACATTTTTTCAGGGCTAATGACCACAGTTAGTCCAGAGCCTTTTACAACTTCACCGGGTTGAAAAATTTATGGATATGGATATTTATTTACTGATTATTTGGATGAAGTAACATTTTTTGATTCATCACCTTGATCCATATAATTAAACAATTGTCCATGAAATCCATAAGCAGTTGTATTACAGAGTGTATCAAAAACTTGAGAATTTATTGCATCAATATTTTTAATAAACAAATTATTGGTAAATCCAAGTAACACCAATGGCTGCGTTCCACATGGTTATCTAGTTATGAGTAATATTATACGACAAATAATAATATAACAAATAATAAGCACAACATTAATTTAATAAATTATTTGACTGTATTTTTTTTCATTTACTGTATATTTAATTAAAGACTTAAAAAGTGCATCAATATAATTGCCAAATAGTGTCTAAGCCAGACCAAATAATTTCTGACTATTTTGAAAAGTGGGCATTTAACATAGCAAGTTGAAGACAATGCCTGTGAATGCAGGTAGCTCAGTATCATGCTTTATGACATGATATATGTTCAGCAGTGGACTATTGTCAGACAATGATATTAACGAAAATAGTAATTTGCCGTGAATCAACATCCTGAAAAAAATTGATCCATTTTGATCATGTAGATGTCATTCTGGTTTTACTAAATTACATTAAGTGTGCAGGATAGATCGGTGTAAATATTCATGCATTTACAGAGACCGTCACTTGTTTCCGCCCTTTATCGTAATACATGAGGATCATAAAAAGATTTGGGTCTTTTATGTACAAGTAACAAATACCTGATAACTCGAGTACATTGAAATAATAGTTTTATTTCTGCCGAGACCTAGTTTGCTAGCTTGATCTGTAGCCATACCAAACGTCGATATAAAATTAGGTCTTAGGGCTAATTGTGGTGCCCTCTCGGTCACCGCACGAACAACCGGTACTCCATCCCGATCAGTTATTAAAATACAATGAAGACCATTTACCCTGTAAAGAAAAAAAATAAATTTCTCCGGTTTTTTAAAATCCTATTTAGCATAGTTTAAGCGCATACTTTTCCAATAAATGATTCAGATATTTTCTTAGATCGTCAACCATTTTCTAGTTTATTTAAATGAGTTACTTTCCTTTCCTAATAAACTAAAAACAACCCAAAACCTCATAAATACATATAATGTTATTGATGACAGTATTTTGACAGTGACACATGACATGAGTTATTTAAAAAAAACGATACCTAAAACAGTTTAGTTAAAACAATTTTTTGAAACCAATTTTTGACAGGTTATATAGTGCTCTCATTTTATATTAAATAAATTTCATTATTGAAGTTGTAATGTGTAACTTCGGTGGTTTTGTAGTTGACTAAATTGCGCCACCATTTTACTAAAACGTGAAAATTTATTACGTTGATTTTACAGAAAAGAAAACTTTCGCAATTTTTACTGAATAAAGGTTAAAAAGAGTCAATAACTATAACAATCAAAAATATAAAATAGAGAATTATTTTAAATATCAAGAAAAATCAGAAATAATTGGCTGTATGGCTCGTTAGATTAGTCTTTCCTGAAAATATTTTCTCAACAAAAATAAATGTAGCATTACCAATTTAGGGGTTTTATCCTTATATTTAGGGGGGTAGTAATAGCACTGAGCATTGTTTAGGTGCTTGTAAAATATTGTGCTTGCATAAAAAAATATTGGTCTACCTTAGGTCGTCCAAAACCTAAATAAAAATCTAGAATCCCGACCTCAAAATACCTTTTTACTTTGTCAATTTTACCTTGTCAATCTTCGGGAATTTTCGTTGGATTTTAAGGGTTTTTATAAATTGTTTTAGGGAGAAAATAAATTAAGATTAGGCGACATTGAAAAAATGTCTATAGCTAAAATGGAAGAATCGGATTGACAAGTATGCGATTTTCGTAATTTTATTTTTGGATTCATTAATGTTTAACGCCTTTGTAGTCTGTAAGCTTGTTGCTTTATGAGACACAAAAAGAAACATTATGTATTTGTGAAAAATAGTTTCAAAAGTTGTTATAGAGTGTTACAATTGGTTGAGAAATAGCTTTCGAATGATGATAACAAAAGATATAAAAATTCAACCTTGTCTCGTTATGTGTTATTTTTCATTACATGTGTGTAGTTAGGATTAACAAGTCATGAACGTTTGCGAAGATATTCGTGGGAGTATGTATACGTAACTTCGAGAAAGCGATTTTAAGGATTGTGACGTCACAAGCGAAAGACAATAAATTACAATAACCCTTTACAATGTTTTTTGGTTTACACCGGTAAGCGTAACTGTGTAAGGAGTCGTAGTGAGGGCAGAGTTCACGGCGGAGAGGTCAGCCCCCGCGAGGATGGGCGGCGATGTCTGCCCCCTCCGGAAACGCTGCGAGCCCCCCACCGTGTGCATGTACTAATATATCGCTTATACAATTGTTCCACGAACTGAAACAAAAATACCCTGGTGTCCCTGATCATGTTGTGTCTAATACTATTGAGCTTTACTGCCATGACAAGCAAGCCTGTGAGACACATCTCCACAGCGAAGTCAAGGCCTCCCTAACGCACGCCTATCATGCATCTTCGTCGGCTGCGGCCCGACAGCTCAACGAGCTCAAAGTGAATGCACCTATCAAGTGTCGTAATCAGCCCATTGTTAAACATGAGGCTGTGAGATCAACAGCTTTAAAATCTGTTACTTGTCAAGGTCCACAAAAAGCCATTGTTAGCTCTATTGCAGCTGAAGAGAATGAAAAAAAAAAATACTGATGCTAATCAAAATGTTGTTGATGTTTCCAATGATAAGGAATCAAACAAAAGTATATCACCCGTCACAATTATAAATATTGACAATTGTTATGCTAAGTATAGTGCTGAGTCACCCAGTGATCCAGAATTGACAAATGATAATAAAAAAGAAATCAATAAAAATTATAATAAAGTAGAAGCGGGTAATGAACAAATTAATAACTGTGAACTGAATCAACCTGAGAGCACTAACTATAAAATTTTGAAGAGTAACAAAATCAAATGCAACTTAAATGAAAGATTAGAGAAAGGTAAAGAAAAGAAGACTATTAAAAAGGAACCACAACCATCAAAACCTGTAGAAGAGAAACCTAAACGACCTAATACACTTGATTTTATAAAACCTAATCCAGATATTGCATTTAAAGAAACATTGAAAGAAGTGGATCCAGAATCCTGTAGGTCAATATCTCCGGCAACATCAGCACAAAAGGACAATCAAAACAAAGAAAAGCCTGGCACCTATAGACGGGAATGTGGATATCCATTAAATTTGTCAGTAAATGTCAATTGTCATATGGACTTGAGCCGTTCATATATTGATCCATGGATGGAAGACTATGATAGTCCAAGAGCTATTACATCAGTTAATTTGACAGTTTGCACACCAACTTCAAATATGGCAAGTCCAGTTAGAGAGATGAGGGAAGATGATGGATGTTTTGAGGGACATGTTACCGTAACTGTAAGTCCAAGTACGACGAGACCGCCACGGCGTAGGGCTCCACCGCCACCTGCGCCTGCGGCACAGCCGCCGCCATCAAGGTTGGAGTCCCCTAGGCCAGCAAGAGTGGCGCCTGAACCACCCGGTGGACCTAACCATCTGAATATTGGTATGTATTAGTATCTTATAAATTATATTACTTATTTATTGTAGTTAATTAATAAGAAACATCAATTAAAATGTAGCACTAATTTATATTCTTAATTCTATGATATTGTTTTGAAAGAAGCATTGTATGAAGCAGTGCTATTAATTAATATTATAGTATATAACATTTCTAACATTATGGTTAACCACTCTATCTAAGTTGAAAATTGTTTCGCTAGGAAAAAGTTCACAATAATAGTCAAATAGCAGATTCAAACCATTAATGCTTCAAATTTTTCAATAATTGGCGTAGACTAATGTAATTGCAAAAGGATAGGATGCAGTGCTGGGACCTCCATCAAAAAAAATATCTTAATTGTATCTTACCTGCGTTATACAAAATCTCCAGCTTGTACTTAATACTGTGTATACACATTTAGCAATATACAAAAAACAAATTTTATTGCTTGAGATAATTATTTTTTTGTTACACTAAAGGTGATTAACAAACACACAGGTAAGATATATAACACATCCATCCTTAAAAAGACCTCGCCTCATTAAATACAGCTGCACTATTACTATTCCACACTGATTTTCTAGGTGAAGGTGTTGTCCTTCCTCGGTTGAGCCAATCTATTCATACTGCATCTCGAAACTGATTGCCGAGTTAGGGCTACATCATTGACTTAAACAACAAATAAAGTATAATGTAAGTGCTAAGTAATTATTGTAGTGTATCAGAACAATTGAACTATTTCATTTGACAATACATAAATTTTAGAGTTTAGGAACAATCAACTCTTTCGAGAGTAAAGTGCATTTGATTCTCTATAACTCGACTGTACTAAAATATACAGAATGATCATTAACTGTATTGGATTGCAAGTTATGTCTACAGCCTCTTCTTCTCTCTTATTCATGAAAAATCCTGTTCAAGATCTATATGTGTTGTCATCCCTAAGGAAGATCTTGGCTTTTATGGTTCTTATGTCATTCTAGTTTGGTTTTATATGTAATATCAAAGGCAAAAATCAACTTGTCACTACAAAGTCACTTAGGTTTGCCTACCTTGTCTAGAACTACAAGTTTTATTTACCAACGAGCACACATTTAGATTTCAGTGGAACTCATGGGTATTTATTATCATGTCATATACATACATTTTTAGTGTGTTTCATTTCAGACCGTTCCCTTATAGAAAGACAAAAGGAGCGCCTCTCTAGACTAGCTACAGCACTGGCACAGGAAAAGAGCCGAGTGGCCCAACTTAACCGTGAGACTCAGATTTTAGCTGCTCCACCCTCATCACCAAATGCAACTCAAAGGCTCAAGAAATATGTTGAGCGACTACGGGATGAGTGCAGTACATTGTCTAAAAGACTAGAAATGGCAAATAATGGTAAGTTTATTTTCAAATCTATTCAATCAACTCAACTCAACAAGGTTATTTTTTGCATTCTACAAGAGTATTTTTTTTTATATTGAATTGACAAAATGAAAAACAAAATTGTCCATGCCATTACAATTTGTAACTGGAATGGTGCAATTAGAAATTATCTGTAACAGATTATGATAGAATATATACAGATTCACTATGTAACTGCTATGTCTTGTAAGTTGAGTGAGAGAAAATGGAGATCTGGTTGTTGTTCTCATCTGATAATGGGATCTTTGATTAGATTGAGTTTATATTTTTGTGGGCAATGATTGATTGAGGAGGCATTCCATCTTGGTCCTCATGTGGAGTCATGGGATGCAGGAACCACATACCATCAAGTGAACTGTGTGCTTGTTAGTCAATATAATAAAAAAAAACAAGATAATGGGCATCATCTACATTTAAAATGGTTTTGTTTTAAAAATATGTTATATTTTACTCATTAAATGAATCTTGTTTTATTGTTAATTTTCCTATTTGTATGCAAATTAATGTTTTGTTACCCATAGTTTATAGTTTGAATTCAGAACAATATGTTAATGTTTTCCTTGTATTTTGTTAAATTAGATGAGTGTCAGCTTAAGTTGCAATAGTCCGGATATATTATTTACATCATAAAGGAAACCAGATATATAAAATTCTCTTACTGATTCCACTACAATTATAATTAATAGTAATTCTACATGCCTATAACACATTGTATCTTTTTAACTGTCTAAATATTAAGGTTCACTTGGGCAGAGTTTATGCCCAATGGCATTCTCTGCCAGTCAACCCTGGGAGAGTAAATGTTGGTATGCATATATATATATGTGTGTATATATATATGTATATATATATATATATATATATATATATATATATGTGTGTATATATATATGTATATATATATATATATATATATTTGTGTGTCTTTACAAACACATATAAAAACCACAATACATATACAAATACAATGGGAAAATATATATATCAGATTTCATACACTTTCAAATAATGTTGTCAAGGAAGAGTTTATTGGGTCTCGGTCACATTAAGATTTTATATTACCAATACATTAGGTTGCTGCGGCATATTTTTAAATTATGTGGCCATAGCTTCCATATTTGGTAGGTATTAGGTAGCTATCCTAAGTGAAATTATTCTGCTTGGCTTTTATATTGGAGATTTTAATAATGGCAATACAATGTTGTAGCTTGCTTATAGCTGCAACATAAGTGGGTCTACTCAACTAAAGAAGGAACAAGATCACACAAAATAGCAGTACAATACTGCTGTATTTTGCACTAGAAGAGTCCATTTTCTGGTAGCAAGACATTTCATTTCACACCTTGCATATCCAAAGCAAGGGAAACTTGAATTTTGTTGAGGTTGGATATACAACCTTAAGACCATAAGAGAAGATAAAAGGGGCCCTCGGATCGTATTATCGCCGCCTCTGTTGTCGTCGACGTCGTTCTTCGTCCACAAGGGTTGGAGTGGTGCAGCAGCAGTCTCCGCGCCAGCTTCTCAGCATCGTCGTTGTCTCCCTATTTAGCGGGGCTCCCCCTCGCGAGTCTAATTAGATAAAGTTGTAGGTGCTCTGGACCAACAGCAATACTCATTCACTAAAAATAAAAAAAACAAAATATATATATACATATATATATGCTGCTTTAATTACAGAGCCTGATGATGAATCAGACAGCTTCTACAGAAACATCTACACAGGGCAGCGGCCAAGTACAATGTGGCAATGCCATATGTGCACCTTCCGTAACCATGAGCTGCTTACCAAATGTGAGGAGTGCGAGATGCCCCGCATACTTGTAGGTATGTCCCCCCCCAGGACTCATGACTCGGGCTTCGGCTCCTTTAGGGACAGGAACCGAAGGGGAGTTCCTCAAGGAACGTCCCTCGACAGAACTGATATGAATGTGCCTGTTATTATAGACACTACTTTTCCTAATGTGACTCAAGCTCTATGATCACAGAGCCTCTCACAAATCCCATAAATTAATTTGAAATGACAAAGTTCCTTCATAATTGCCTTAAAAAGTGCCTATAATGATAAATTCAGTGTTCAGGTATTTAGGTGTTTTTAACATATTGTTGAACAGTTGAAGACAGCAATATAGTGTTGTGTTGTGGTTTTTGAATATTTAACCCCAGCATGTATTTTTGTAAGCATGCCAATACAATGTATTGAAGACAAAATATTGTCATTGTATATTTTGCTCCTTCTGTCAGTTTGCCGTGTTGTAAAATTGTTCCTGTTTTTGTTAGATATTTGAAAAATTTTTTTGCATGTGTGTCGTGTTATAATTGACTGATTTAACCATTTAGGCTAAGCTTATGTGTATAAATTTATATTCGTCCATATCTTATCATCATAATTTTTTAAGTCTAGCAATAGGAAGAACGTAAGGAAAGCTATAGGAATTTATTGATAGCATAAAAAAAAAATAATTTATCAATTGGTATTTTGCATAGTATTGGGTAAGTGCAAATTTTAAAATATGTATGTAACCCTTAAGTTGGATTGAAATTAAAAAATGTGTTTATATATTTACCATGTTAGGTGTTGTAAGTTATACGGAAATTAATAGTTAAGTTATATATTTATTGTTCAACTTAATGTTTTGTAGGCTGTATTACATCAAAACATCACTTTTTGACTGGTCAAATATGAGGCATCACAAGATCTCAATATAAAGACTATTGCGCCTTGCCAAAAATGTTTTATTGATTTATTTTTACATATGTAATTTGAAAAAATCTGAGTGAAACTTTAATTTTTATCTTTGCTCAAGAATCTACTTATTGCTCACTTTACACACCTTTTCAAACTTTAGCAACTCATCAAATTACTATCTTTATTAGATATATCATAATTATTCTTATACTTAAATTACATCAATGATCATTTGTCCCAAACTCAATTCTGTATGTTTTTAAAAAATAAACAACCTTTATAAATTTCACAAAGAAAATTGATATATTTTTTTAGCTCATCATTTTCGGTGTAGTTATATTTGTGAGTTACTGTAATGATTTTCTTTATAGCTATAACGCATAATTACAATAATATCTATATTTTAAAATTACTATGAAATAAATCATATACTTTTAAATTTTTTATGAGTCTATTTTTCTGACATTATGCATAATCAATACTGTTCCAAATGTCCCAATGGAATTTTTTAAACCTGTGGACACAATATATTTTTATGTGGTATTGCCTTATAAAATTATATCAAATTAATTAATTCTATTTTGATGCACTTAGTAATTTCACACTTGTTTATTTAGTTGTTACTATCGAATTTAGCTGTGATTGGTGTAGACAATTCTTCCTTATTTTTAACTTATAAATGTTATATTTGTTGAAATTATTGTTAGTGATATATGTATATTAAGTGAAAATATGTACTTGATCAATTTTAATATTATTCAACTGTATTTTTAATAAATTTTATAATTCCAAATTAGCAGAAAGTGAAAATATGCTACTGTTTAATATGGCTCAATAAGTTGTATATGAAATGCTTTCAAATTTTAGAAGCAATGCGCCTTTATATATTTGATTGCTGTGACACCAATCTGAATAGGGTTTTAGGAATTTTCAGGTTAATTACAACCAAGAAGGGTACATTGCTAGTTATGATAAAATTGGCAGCAATCGCAAAAAGTACTAAAGTATAAAGAAACGGATAGAAAATTATTAATTTAATAATGTTATACACACTTTTTATTAACATGAAGTAAGGTTCATACAAAATTTATTGGTGCAGATACACTACGGTTATAAGTTGAGCTCAAATAAAATTCTATCCTGAAATAAAATAAGAAATAGTTAAGGCTCTAAATTTACTAAAGCGAAATTTCAAATGAGTTAACATTATCACAATGAGGATCTTTTATGGTTTTTACAATTTCTGGTACCTGACGCGCTATATTGTGTAATTATTGGTCACATTAACACATTATTTGACAATAATGTTTATTAAACACAAAAAGTAGTTATTAGGTATTTGCAGTCATCACAGGTTTTCTTGTATACAATGTCATTCGGAAACGAGGCTCGTAGCCGATAGGATCAAAGTACTCAAAAAACTTACAACATTCTTTCAGTATCAACACTAAGAGAAAAAATACGAATACCGAATACGCCAGTTGTATATATGAATCAATGAAAATAAAAAAATATCAGACGTCGCAATTTACAACTTACTAGATAATAAAGTAATAAATCTGAGTATTTTACGTAAGTTTGTTTTAGACTTCTGACATTATATTCTAAATTTATTCCAACGCAGACTTGATTAAGATGTAATTGAGAATCATAATAATCTTAAACAGATGTTTTCGTTTTACACATTTTCCCAGAATAAGATTCGTCTAAAATCAAGAGCTTGCATCACCAAATCTCATAATTCTCTACTTTCCTCAAAAATAAAAGTGTGACAATTATTATTTACAATGACAATTTAGAAAGCGACTGTACAACCGAAGCGAGCGCTGTTTCGTATCGGTGCGCGGGGCAGAGTACGGCTGAAGTGCCGCCCGCGCCACTCTTCACTCCCCGGGGATACCTTTCGACTTTTGCGCATGAACGGTCAGCGCTAGACTTATTTACCGCAACTTATACCTTCGATTCGAAAAAGTTGTAAATCAGTAATCGTAGTGGGCTAGGCACCTATTTTTAATATTCATTCGTCAAGTAGGGTTTCCAAATTGTAAAAGTAAAAGGAAATGTTGTTTCAATAACATGTTCTTTTATTTTTGTATGAAAATAGAAAAATATGTTTCTCGATATTTATAATACTTTTTTTAAAACGGGCACTGGTGGTATTATTATACCTCTTTCCGAATGACATTGTAGTTTTTGTAGTTACACTATGTACAATTTTGAATGCATTTTATGTGAATATAAGAGCAATGTGATAGACTAAATGTTTGTATATCAGGTAATAAAATGTTGAATAAATAAAATTAAATTATTTGTTTTCTTTTTTATATTATTTTTATAGTTGCTAAGAAGTCAATTGTGTCGCATAAGCTTGGTATGAGTGGTTTGAGGTAAGTTTTTTTATTTTAATTAATCCTTCTAACACTATGTTGTCAGTGGAATGTTGTGA
Source organism: Teinopalpus imperialis (assembly GCA_029286865.1). Taxonomy (NCBI): domain Eukaryota; kingdom Metazoa; phylum Arthropoda; class Insecta; order Lepidoptera; family Papilionidae; genus Teinopalpus; species Teinopalpus imperialis. The sequence goes on from JAGSMU010000001.1 coordinate 13,715,925, forward strand.
TGAGTTTTTATCCTTTTTAAAAAAAAACATCTTGCTGTATTATTGCTAAGATACTTATTATTTTTTATACAGTTCGGGCTCCTGATGGAATAACAGTTCGCCTAATGCCTGGCCGGCGGAGTAAGTATATCAATATAAACCAAAAGATCACCAATCAATAATGATTATGCTAGAATTGTTTTAAAAATTGCAAATTGGAATTCAATTGGCATATCTCAACGCGAAATTTTCATTTCCAGAAATTGTGCGGTCATGGGTTTTATGAGACGCGATGAAAAAAATTATTTATAAGTAACACTAGACTATCTTAAGTGCAGTAGCAAGTAATAACGTTTTTTAATCTGTGATATTCGCATTTGGTTTTTTTAGAAATATATAAAAGTCTGATTTGTTGTTAAAAAAGAATATTCTGGTTTAACACATTCCAAGCGGGACGATGGCGGGGATATTTTCATATAAAGTGAGGTTATATAATGAGAATGTATAGATAAATGGGCATTTGAGCTAAAATGGCATTAGTATCTATGATAGGTGTGGTGTTTTAAAAGTATTTGCCATGAAATAGTTGCCGCTAGAGTCCCTGTAGTATTTATGTGAAAATTTTGTTTCTTTTTCTTCACTCCTTTCCTATTCTCATTGAGTGCTCTGTTGTGCCAAATGCGAATAACTCCCTGTTATTTACATTTTAAAACTGCTGCACTTAAGGTGGATAGGAAATTAATTAATACACAAATATTTTCTAGCGAATATTTTAAATAAGTTGCAAGTTATTTTATTTCGCAAAATGTTCTATAATATATTTTATAGTTCAATTGTGTCATTTAGAACTTTATAACACAGGGTTTCAAAATTGAAATCAATGAACAAATATTTTTATTAGTCAAAAATAAATTATGTAAACTACTTATTTGTAACAATGTCGGTAAAATACGAGGAAAATGTTAAATCGCAGAAGATCCTTGTTAATATATAATAACATATATATCAAAAGTAATAAAAACCGGTGAAGTGTGACCCGAATTCGCATGGAAAGGGTTCCGTACCATTCCGATTTTCATGAATACTTTAAGACTTAGGATTTATATTCAGGTTTTCCTGTATGAAATTTTTTCGTCTACTAGGTTCGAACAAAACAAGCTACACAACAGATGGACAGACAGACACGAGCGTGACCATTTAATCTCTTGAAAAACACTAGGGATATGGCAGTCAAGACCATGTAAACTTGTGTGTACGAATTACCAAACAATTTCATTCAATTACAAAAAGATATTTTATACGAATAGGAATTAGATTTCATATTTAATGTCCTTCCCCCTAAACATTTATAAGGTAAAAAGTAAATATTTGTATTAGTACTTAAAAATCATTTATAATTATCATAAGGCTTACGAGGTAGTCGTACTTAGGTAATCGGTGAACAAAGTCAAAGTACGAAACGCGCTTCGATGCTAATTAACGATCTGTGCCTTGACGTAAACATCTGTAAAGGAATTCTTCCACCTCCATTGTCGTTCATCGCACATTACGAGATTTGAACGAATTGCACGATAGCTCACTAATACGTCGTCCGGCTAGTTCTGCTGCGTATTTCGTATGGCTACAGTACTCCCTCCCTAGTATCCCTAGCTTTAGCAAATATGAAAAAAAACATCGCTTCATAAAATCCGTTTCCACCAGACCTTATTTGAGACACAAGGCACAGCACAACGATACTGTTTGTGTTTGTTTTATGGCTGCTGCCGAGGCAGTGGTTCCAAATCCTCGCGTAATAACGCCTCTGCGTTATGATTCCTTATCGAGGATAAATGTGGGTTTTATGGGCGAATAGAAATTACCATCAGGTGAGCTGTCGTATGTCACCCTTTATAAAAAGGTTTCAGACCAATCATCATACGAACAAGACCTGGCTGTATGGACTAAAGTCCTTTGCCTTCACATTAGGGATAAATTAATATCATCATCATCATCACCTTTATAAAAAAAGCTAAAGTATTAAAATCAAATGATCCTATCAGTAGCAATCACATACGTCCCACGTTACGCATCGTTTCACATCACTGTGGGAAAGGCAGTTAGAGGGCTACGAACCCTATTAAGTAACATGCGGTTACATTTTAGCATTTCAATTGTTTAAGTTATTGAAAAATCAGTTCTTTTTATTATTTTTATGTTTTAAACCCATGACATGAAACACTGACAAGTCGACGAAATACGTAGTTCAAGAGTAAAGTCATTGAGTACTAAAATATTGGCCGTTTTTATTAAATATAAGCAATTACTTTAAAAATGTTACCAAAATATTTCCAATTCCAATATTTTGTCCGACTGCCGTGCACGTAAAACTTATCGTTTATATAAGTATATAAACATTAATAAATTTATATCTAACAATTTGGATAGTTCAATTATTATTAATCATAATGTGATCAGTTTGTCCAATATACTGCTTATTTATATCCAATTACATAATATTTGTGCTTCTTACAATAATGACATGTTTAAATTTATACCGAAACAATTTTGTAATCATTTCGGAGACAAAAGGAGAAAATCGAGACGAATCCAAATTCGTAAAAATTTAAAAGGAAAAACAGCAGCGCCGTTCTTCCTTTTACGCACCAGCAGAACGTCTTATTGAATCCCTAAGCTATTTACCTAGTAAAACCTACATATCGTAGCTTGATTGTTTCATGATACAATAAAGTTATTTATTATTATTAATATTCTCTCTCACTAAAACCTATAGAGACATAATAAGCTTCTAAGTTTTGTTTCTATATATAAACCTCTAATTTTATTATCATTGGAGGGTGCTTTAACTCATACTCCATTCCGTATCTCATTTCCACTTTTAACAATGCACTTGCACTTGTAAGCTGTTGCTATAATTGCACTAATAAGTGTTTATGGATATAATAAATACAGAAATTATACTGATCTCTTTACATGCAATTAAAAAAGATTGCTAACACTAGATCAGCTATATCAACAAGTGCGTACACTGTAAAAGTCATACTCCCTAAGCAGAGTGAAAAGTTAAGCAGAATAAGATATTGAAGGGGGAAAGATTAAAATTAATAATTACGATATTTAAAAAAACTATTTAAATAACTATTAGGGTCCTAAGTTTTGTTATACATTAAAATACATATCTTTTTAAAAGAAATAATGTAATAATAATAAAACTTAAGTAATATTAAATAAAAATTATTATACGCTTATAGAATGACTTCAAAAATATTCTATGGCAAACCAGTTTAGAACACAACAATACTCGTACCACCAGTTTGAACAATAATTATCCAAAAAGGTAAAAATAATTTACAAATGTTTAGAAGATACTTAATTCTGAGGAAATATGGTATTCGTGAAAATAATTGTGTCCATTTCCAGTGACAATTTCCGATGTTTAGTGATGGCTACATCTGCACTAGATGTATTTAGTTATTTCAGCTGTAAGTAGTATCCGCTCGCCTCAATTATCTAGGTGATAAAAAACACATGGTTTGGAAAAGTTTTTAGTTCTATTTTGGTCAGAAAACAAATAAAATAATCAAAATAGTAAGTGCTGCTATTTTTAATATAAAATTAAAGATCAAGGCACATGTAAGGATTTCGTGTTTGCGCTCATATTTTGTAAAAACAAAGCTTTTAGGGTTCCCGCATCGTTCTTTTTTCTTCGTTCGAGCCAACTTATTCGTGCATTAGCCAGTTTCAAGTTGCAGCGCATGTATAGACAATACCTTGTTGCCAAAAGATGTTACGATATACTGCAATTAATGTTTTTTTTACAACTTTGGACAAGTTTATTGAATACACAAAATATCAATTTAATAACAAACAAAATATTAATGTTAAATTTTGCTATATAGTAGTAATTTCAATAAATATTTTGTGTATTGAAAAAATGTAATAATTTAAGTCGTAACGTGAAATACATAGATTAATAAAATAAAGCAATTAATGTTATAACCTACCACATAGAATAGGGTTTTACAAACAATTTTAACACGTACGTATCATATGCAGAACCCAAGACTATTCAAACTTATCAATCTATCTAATAAAAAAACCGAAAAATATGTCCATTTCCTGAAGTTATTCAAATAGTATTCCGTCGTCATTGTATAAACAAATGAATGGTGAGCAAAAAAAGGTTTTGAACATACACTAATAAGTAAATAAAAAAAATCGATTTATCTCTAAATAATGCACGTTACCTTAAAGACTGGCCGATGACATAATGCAATCTTATGTATATTTTGTCGATCAGTTTACCAAAAAAGGAAAAGTAAGCGACAAAGTTAAATGTAATTTTAAAATTACTATAATATAACATCACTATTTCGACATTTTATTTTAGGAAAATTATAAAGAAACGATCACTGTGATTTCTAGTCGATGTTTCGAATTTCTGATCTTATATGTATTAAGAAATAAGCATTTCTCTTTGTGTAAACAACTCATGCTCACTGTATATATGAGTAAGTACTTGTGTAAGGTTTTTACCTCGTAATCGATTTTAGAGGTGCTATCTGTGCAAGTATCATTGATTTTTGACTAGCTCAAATAATGGTACAAATTTTTATTGACACTAAAAATTTGTTGCGAATAATAGATTATTTTTTTTACCTAATGACATATTAGAATTATCTTACATGTCATGACATCATAATATGCAGCAAAAATAACTTGCACAGATATGTATGTAAGAATTTATATTTTTTAAAAACATTTAGTGCTTATTTAGACCTTCATATGTAAAAAAAAATATCTATTTAATATGTACTTAATATTTTTATCAGCACATGTATCAAAATAAACTTGTTATGGAAAATTGTTCAATTTTTTTGTTTCAATCATTTTCATACACGTTAGTGTTTTATTCGTCTTTCTGACATTAATAAGCATGCAAACCTATGAAATAGAAAATATTTCATGTCTAAGCAACAGAAGTAGCAACTCAAGTTCTATGGGAAGCTTCATTGCCTTTTGAATTTTGTTGTATTATATATATATATATATATGTATATATATATATATATATACACAACCCACTGCTGGGCATAGGCCTTCCTCTCTATAGTCAATGTAAGTGGTCTTTGGTGGCCAGTAACAAAAAGTTTTTCATTGAAATTTATATAGCCATTCTTATTTGTGTAAATATTCATTCAACTTTTACTACCAGTGTCAGATATTAGAAAAATAATGACGGTAATTGTGAACAGTAGATACTGAATATAATGAACACTATATAAATATACATTAATGCCAACTATGGCAATTCGGTAACAGTTAAATATTATATTTTAAGTTGTTTATTGAGTTAACTTCTCATTATTGGTTTGTTGCATGTCTGAAAAATTTCCGTTTATTCAGATGTTCGCATGGGTGAACATTGAATTGAACAATTCTATTACATTCAAATATAAATATAGGTCAAGGTAACAAAAACATGTTAAAAAGAAATGCACCAAGTTATTAGAAATTATTTAATAAGTTTAAATTGTGAGTTTAGCACCTAATGTAATATTTAAATGGTCACTTAGTTTTATATTATTGAACTCAATTATAATATAATATTCACATATTCAACAATGAATCTCTGGAAAGAATCAACTGCTTTAAATCCATTACTTCATATGACATTCTATAAGGGTAAGTGCCCGGGACAAATGTTCCTAGGGGAAGAGTTTCTAGGTTTCATCAATGGCTTCAAGCAGATTAATTGGATAATTTATGATATAAAAACATTGACTATTCTATTAGTTATTGTTTTTATATTTTATATAATCCATTATTTAATTATAATCCTAAGATTACTTATTTCTTATTACTTCATTGTATTCTTTTTAGCTTTAATAAAAAAATATGATGGGTTCAATCAATCAAAAATAACTGATAAAATGAAAATAATGTACATAATAAACCAAAAAATTTTAAATGATGTGCAATTATAAATATATATCGAATATATACCAGTCTAATAAATATATTTGATAAATCATTAATAAACATTGTTGAAAAGTGGCATTCAAGTGATTTATAAAAAATGTTATCTGCAATATGCATATGTATTGTTAAATGAATATAATTCAAGTATTTGTGATAACACTGTATTCATATCATTAAATATGTTGAGTCATAGGAGTACATAGTGCCTTTCAACATGGCAGACATGATCTATTAAAGTACGTTATATAGACAGTATTGTGAATTATTAACTAATTGCATGAACCGAAAAATCAAGCCCACCATATTTTAGGTGATTTTACAAACAAATATCAAATACCAATTGTATAAACTTGAAATGACAGCAGACCTAAGCTCTTTTTAGTATTAATATACCAGATATGTAAAAAGATCATACATTAATTACGATTTTTATTTACATTTTTTTTCTCATGTATATTTACATTTAGGAAATTAATTGAGTCATTTATATAGCAGTGCCTCTTTCCAGATTCTGTTTAATTTCTGCCGTATGCTCTCCATAAAACCTTTCCAGTTTCTTATTAAATTTAGCATTCCTTTCATTGATGTAGTCAATATCTGCATCATCGTTGTGGATACGACGCCGTGAGTATTTCGCGCGTTTTGCTATCTGCCCTTCTAAATCATCCACCATCTTATTCACGGCTTCCTTTCGATCTTCATGCATACCGTGTATAATTACGTTGGGTCCTCCATAAAATGCATCACCATATTTTTGTTTCTGCTTTTCATACTGTTCCATATCAGCAGTTGGCATATTCTTCACTAGTCGATTGTATTGCCTAACTGTTGCTTGCTCATAAGTGGAAAAGCCTTGATCAGGGTTTTTTTTCTTTTTTTTACGCTCGAGTCTTTCAGCTTCTGTCGCCGATATGTTCAATAGTTTCACCCTGTCGTATTCTCTACCTTCTTTAGCAGCTTCTTCACGCTTTTTCTGATCTTCCAATAACCACTCTGCTTGTCGTCGTTTAGCTTCATAATTAGGAGGAAGTTTGTTCCTAGCCTCTTCTGCGACAACTTCTTGATGATTATGACTTCTAGCTTCGTTTCTAGCCGAGTGCAGAGAACGTAGTCTTTTCATACGTTCAGCTTGCTTCTCCGCGAAACCCATTTCTTTACCTGTGGATGGGGTAGTCTTTTCTAATTCACCAGTGCTCATTTTCGAAGATTCAGTTGTAAAATTGATCACGAAAAGTTTATACGTATATATTTTTCTCTATACACAACATTACACTTACTGTTGTCATGTCTATCAGCAAGCATATAGGAAATAGACAATCTTATGTTCTTGTCAAATAAATGCGCTGGATGCTAGCTTTTTCGCCTGTGTTAATTTTATTTTATTTCAATAGAACCACCAACAGTATTATGTGCAACTTGATTAATTGGTCATAGGGTGGTAAATACACATAATTGCACTTACAGGTTACATCATGGAAATTAAAACTGCGCAAGTTATCGCAGTTTTATAAGAAAATTAAATATTAAAGAAAATTAATATTAAAGAAAATTAAATATTGATACATATTAAATAATACAATCTGACCTAGATTTGTTCCGTATTGGTGGGTGAACAGCGGAATAGGGTGTCACAGTATACGACACGGGACATTAAGAGGTATCTCGCTCAGCAGTTATATTATACATGGCTCCGTTAATGAGTTTGTATAAGAATGTCATATAATGTAACGCCTATCCGATAGTCAGTTTAACTTATAGTTTTAAAGACGGGTGATGTAGGGTAATCTTTTGTCACTAGCAGGATTATATTGAACAAATACAAGCGAACAAGAAGCGTTTATGTATGCTTTTTATGCGATTCTGTATCTTGTAACTAGGAGTCCATGTTACCGTGCCATGCTCAAGTTTATTTCTAAATTAAGATGTTTTGGCCCAAAGATGTTTTTCAATCACATTTCTTTATGATTTGGTATATCTAAATACGGGCGGGTCACTTGTTCTCTTTCCGCCGAGCCATAACTTCAAGTTTGGAAACAAGAAATAGTCACTCGGGGCTAAATCTGAAGATTAGGGTGGATGATGGAGTTCGTAGCCCACTTCATGGATTTTTGCCATGGAAACTGCACATGTGTGCACCCTTGCATTGTTCTGGTGGAAAAGAACTTTTTTCTTGGCCAAATGCAGTGGTTTTATTTCTCATTGAATCGACCCAATAATATTGGTATAATATTCGCCATTGATTGTTTTCCACTTTTGAAGGGTAAAGGTAATGTGGATTATACCGCATGCATCCCAAAAAACGGTCGTCATAATTTCATTGACTGACAAACCCACCTTGGCTTTCTTTGACGCCGATTCACTTCGAGAAAGCCCCTGTTTTGACTGTTGATCTCCGGGGTGTTGTGGTAGATCCACGTTTCGTCCACGGTTACGAAATGGCGCAAAAATTCGTTCATATTGCGGTTGAACAACGCCAAACATTCCTGCGCAATTGTCACACGGTTGCGTTAGTGGTCGATTGTGAGCAAACGCGGCACCCATCTTACGGAAAGCTTTCTCATACCCAAGTGATCATTCAAAATTGAAACCACTGTGTGCCGTGCGAGTTGCCTTTCGCTTCCACAATTTCTCTTATTTTCAATCTCCGATCGGCTAAAACCATATCGTGATTTTTTTCAATGTTTCGGATGTAGAGACCTCAACTGGGCGTCCAGAACGTTCGGCATCTTCCGTGCTTGTACAGCCACATCGGAATTCAGTAAACCACTTGATTACCATAGAAATGGATGGTGCAGAGTCACCATAATATTTATCAAACTTAGCCTTGGTTTGAGTCACAAAGTAGATAATATAGTTTGAGTGATGAGTGAGCGCAAAAAATAAAGCTTAATAAGCACACGAAATTCACTTTTTTCCATTTTTTTCCTCAAGACGCGTGGTCTGCTATCAACGGCTGCCAAACACAAACTAAATGACGCAGCTTGTTCAAATTTGGACTGGAGTCAGCCGACAGTTGCCTGTTGACAGGAGCAGTGTTGCCATTTCAATAAAGAGGAAAATTCAAAAAGTCACGGACTAACTGACCCGTCCTATAAAACAAAGCATTTTACGTTCAGATCTGTAAATATTTGCGATATGGAGATTAAACCTTAATTGAGAGTCGATTTTAATTCTCAAATCACGGATATATTATTTTATCTCTTTGATATTGAAGATGGTTATTGTTAATCGAGTATTTAATTCGAATACATATTGTTGTGTTTGTGTTTTATATACTTATATATTATTTAAAAATGTTAGTAGTATTATTTTATATAATTATTCACTACGATATGTATTATAATTATTCATATTTAACTTAATTCGTCATTAAATCTAATATGTCATATATGTCAAAAATAAGTTTAATAATCTATAATTTTCTATATTACGAAGTTAGCCTTAATGAACTGAACTGAAGTCGGCCAGTAATCAAACCAGTCAAGTCAAGTCAGTCGGTGTTTTGATAAAGTGCCGGTAGTGTGTTATTGTGCGATTGAATTAAATATAAATTCGAGTGTTTTTATAGTTCACGATGTCGGATGAAATCACCGAGAATGGAACAGCGAATGGAGACGTACCGGAGATCGAGCTTATCATAAAGGTAGAATTACTTTTGCACGTGTTTATGCGCGAGTCCGAGATCTGCAACATATAGTTAGTAGGTACTCAGCACGGCACGCGCAATCGGTCTTACAAGATTTTGAGGTGTTGGCAAATAATTGCTTTTAGGTTTCGAGCTTTAAATAATCCAAACATATTTTATAGATACGTTATCACGTAAGATGTACATGTGTGGTAAAATCCTGCAGCGGAAAATATAGTACTCCGCATGAAAGTATAGGTATATTTGGGTCATTTCAACAATTTAGATCTATTAAGTATTTTAGACTATTAAAAAAAAATCTTTTACTCGAATAATTTTCTTACATGAAATGTGTAAACTTTGCCAAAAACAATGAATATCAATATAAGTAATTACTTCAGGAAAGTTTTTGTACATTTGTATGGCATCTATGTATATGCATATGAGATATATATATATATATATATATATATATATATATATATATATATATATATATATAACGGATAAAATTTATATTTTTATAAATATAATTCCGTATATAATTTTCGTTAATAATCCAAAATATTCATTTTATTGCATCTTTCCTTAGTGTACGATAATAAGATTTAACTGAGTATATAACACTATGACATCAAATTATTTATACCTCTAATTTTATTATATATTTTTCTTTTTAAAGGTTACTTATTGTTTATATAATAAATTGTTATTTATATAGATATAGCAATCTTATATCTTTTGTATAATTTATATGTGTTTGAAAATTAAGATACCAGGAATAATTAGTTAATTAATAATTTTATGAAATTCATGTACCGGTGTTCTAATTTAGAATTGTCATTATATTATTTTACAAAAATTAATTAAATTTTCATCAATCAATCAATTGTCAAACAATTCATGCATTTTTAAAAAAGATTGTTTTGGACACCAAATAGTTTGGAATGTAGCCTAAATGTATAATTCTGTTCTTGAACAAATCAGAGAAATAACATGGTGTTATTAAATGAATGTCAGGCTTTCTTGTTTATTCAACAAATACTAAATTTGTCTATTTCCTTTTTCATATATATTTATAATTTTTTTGTAAAGTCTATATTTTGCTGAAAATATGCTCCTATTATTATTATTATTCTCACCAGTTGATAAATCCATAAAAAGGAATCATCATCATGGAAAAGCTATATTTAAAAATTTTATTAGAAATCTAGGAATCATTTGAAGTTGCTTATTGACTATGTTCAGTTGTCGACTATTGATAGGCTGTAATGAATCTGATTATGAATTATTTGAAAAAAAAAAGCACTTAAATTATATTTGTTATAAATAAATGATAATAGTGACATACTTAGGTTTTCTCTACAATTGACATAATAGTTATAAGTCATAAAACTACTTGTCTCACTTGATTATGAATATTAACATGGAATAGCGCCCCACTGCTGCTAATTTTTTTCTAGTTGGTTGATGAATGTATTAGCTTGACTGTAGAAGGATCATGCCCAAACAAAATACCAGCTAAAAAAGTGACAAAATGCTGCTGTATTTTGTATGATAACTATAGGGATCTATTTCAAATACTGATACTGAGGCATTCCATGGCATGGTATGCATCCATGTGCATCATGAAACTTTATTGAGGATGGATGTAGATGGCATGGGCTGTAGTTATCACTTATTATCAGTTGACCTGTGTTTCTTTTTCAAGGCTAAAATAATGAAAAACTTTATGAATTTACCTCAAATTTAAATAAGGCTGGCAACACATTTGCCACTCCTCTGGTGTCATGGATGTTCATGGGTAGCAGTGATCACTTACGATCATGTGGTCCTTTGCCTCCTAAACTATTAAATAATAATAATAGGATAAACAGTGCAATGACTTTTAGTTTAGTAAGTTTTATTACACTATTATATATTTAAGTTAATTTATATAGGACAAATACTCATCGCCTACTGCAGATAAGCCAAAAAATAGGAGCCTAAAATCTATTCAATCAATAAGATTTATATGAAATATCATTAGGATATAAAAGAATATTCCAATGAACAATAAAAATATCCCATATAGAATATGATTTATTGTACACAAAGTATTTTTTATTTTTTTTGTTATACATACAAATATATAATCAATATATAACTAGTCTGGCCATAAATACTGTTACATAAAAACTTTTCTTTTATTTTACTTTTTAATTGTTTTGAATTTGGAACACATATATTATTTTAAAATTCTTTCGATTTTGCGCCATTTCACATATTTTTTCGTTTTCATTAGCAAATTACAATATTGTATGTGATGTTAAAGAAAACGCGATAAGGTGAAAGGCACAGAAATATCCTCATTACCGATGAATTTGAATTTTCTCGATTGAAGAACACTACAATAAGCAAAAGTTCACAGTTCTAAAGAAGCTGCTCAAGTGGTCGGAAAGGTACAACGTAATCATCATCCTGCGTCAGTGATGGTTTGGTGGGGCGTGTCTTATCAAGGAGTCACAAAACTTCATGAAAAAGAGTGAAAACTTCAGCCAAAGTGTATCAAGATACAGTCTTGGATTATGTTGTGAAACCTCTCAGCAATAAACTTTTTAAAAATATTCCGTGAACTTTCCAGCCGGACTCAGCACCTGGTCACAAGGCAGAAACTACCCAAGCCTGGCTTGATACCAACCTTTCGGACTTTATAAGAGACCTCAACCCTTTAGACTTCAAATTATGGTTTGTTTTAGAGGACATGGCGTGCTCTAAACGACACGGCGACATTGAGTCTTTTAAAAAATCTTTGCAGCAAGCGGTGGCGAAATTTCCCTTGGAAACTGTGCTAAACCCATGGATTCGTGGTCAAACAGATTAAAGGCCTTTATAAAAGCCAAAGGGGCCACCTTTCGAATAGAATATTTTTAAATTTTTTGCTGAGACTAATAAATATGTAGGAATAAATTTTGATAATATTACATTTCTTATATATATATATATATATATATATATATATATATATATATATATATATATATATATATATGTATGTATATATATATATATATATATATATATATATATATATATATATATATACAACAACTTCAATAGACAAAAAAGATTTACAATCAGTGTGTTAAAAAACGTAAACAGTTCGTGACCATGAATCATAATTAATATTTTTAACTTGTTTTGGTCATTCTTCAGCTACTCATTACTTGAGATGCGTGTATTATATAAACTTAATTGGTTTCATGAACGTCTTGAATCTAGACTGTGCTTTGAGAGATTGCTTAATTAGGAGGCACCGGTCTGCGTAAATACGTATTATATGGCAATTAGAACACAATTATTTTACAATGTGATTTGTCTGTTTAATCTTTTAGCTTGATTCACAAATCAAATAGCAGATCCGCCAGACGTTGCCTTTGGCTTTTCTTTTTTGTATGAAATTTGGAATGGGGTAATTGTATAATATATTTTAACAATCGATTTATTCGACTTTATTGTCACACGTAAGAATTTGTAACAATATACATTTAGAAATCTGAATGGGTATTTGTCAAATGTCAATCAAGAAAATCTGTTTGGTCATTTCCACGATTATCGCACACCGACGGACATGCTGCAGTAATAGCAATTCTTAAGTAGGTTACATTACGGTTTGTTTGTATAACCCATTCTATGCCCCCCGTCGGCGTCCAAAATATCTTTATTCATATGTCAAGGCCTCACATCAACGACTTTTTTAAAAAATCATTAGGTAAAAGACGATAAAATACCTCAGATTTTTGTAAGCATGTTAATGCCCTGTGGGGATATCTAAAGTTAGGTGTAGAAGCTAATTTGTATATATGCCGTTTACCAACCTGTTTATGATATATCAATAAAAATGAATAATAACTAACCACTTTTTCAAATAAGGCTTTTAATTTTACCATTATATTGTGTCGGACTCGTAAAGTAAATAAATTAATTTAAGAAGTTTATGTCAATATTTTAACAAGATACAGTACGTAGTATAAGCTAAATAAAAAAAAATACTTGCTTCGAATCATGCCGAAGGCGTAGATAGGCACATGTTTAACGACATGCCGCGAACACCGATGGGCGCTCGCCTTTTATTGTATATTATATACTTATTATTATATATTATATACTTATTTTGCTATTCACTTTTATAAATGTTTAAAAGTCGGCTCTTTGTTTTTACCGCATATTTATTCCCTTTCTCAATGTCTCAAATTGGTTTAGAAGTTGAGAGTATTAAATCGCATCATGGGTAATAACGCCAGTTTTTTCTTCCTATGGTTGTTGATGTGATGAATAATGTTTTATACAAATAAAACCTCGCTCTTTAGGTTAGGGTGTAAACAATACAATGGCGAGGATGTCCTAGGTAAGAGTATTTGATCGGACTTAGCGTATTTAATAGATTTCTTTTTACACGATAAGACTTAAGGCTTGTTGTTATTTAATGTGAGAGAAGGCTTCTACAAATAGACAAAGTGCTGCTTATGCAGGTTTACGGATCTCAGGCCATACTCTCTGGGACAACGACTCCCCCAGTCCTTGGTACTACGGCTTGTATGTAAATGTATGTATGTAACTGTGTTCAGCGGTCTTCAAGGGATTCACTCGTGATTTAGGCCGCTTATACATTCGAGCTAAGGTCTGGTAATCCTTAAGCGCGTTGTCGATGTCGTCGTCGTCGTCGTTCTTCGTCCACAGTGGTTGGAATGCGGCGGATTTGAATCTTAATCGCGGGCACGAAACAATAGTTTAGTGTGTGTGAAAATTTCTCAAAAATACCAAATATGATTGTAAGGCTTAAAATTATGACAAATATATTTAAAAGGTATTAAAAAGAGCTATTCATCGGGGTTTATACCCTGTCTCCCCATCGTGGTCAGGGAGGATTTAATCTAATTGCGCATTAGACTGGGCCCTACAGCGCGCATTCCGCTGGAGAGAGCGCATGCGCGCCTTTGAAACAGAAACTTTTGCCAGCGCGGGGGAAAGTGACGACACGCCACACAGATCGCGCCCCTAGTTACCGACATACCGTATATATCACGGGTATGCTAATCTTAAAATCATTATTGTCTTCGTAAGCACATGTCGTGTCTATTTCCCATATGCTTTAATGCACTTTTCTAATACCTAATTGACCGTGGTTATGGATTAGGATAATACAACTTGACGGTTATGTGTGCGTGCAAGTGAATTAATTTTGGAGAGTTTTATATTTTATTTGTTTTAGAATTTTTTTTTCCATTAGACATACTGCGTAAATATGTAGCTTGCACTTGACCCCTAGTTTGTCTGTTTATATTGCATAATGTAAATATTACCACTGACTTAACGAAGTCAGATATAAAAGAACGCAATTGTTCATATTTGGTACGCCTAATGACTGAGAATAAATAAAGTCAGTTTTAAAAAACGTTATGCTAGCTGAATTCACGATTTACTTGTATTAATGCTTTATGCTTAGGGGGTGTCCCCTAACACTAAAGACAGATTTTTTCTATGGTATTGTTTATTATATCTGGTATCAGACAGAAAATGTATTGCGTACTTTTGTTAAGATTCTTGCTAAATTTAGACAACAGTGCAACTGCGTCGTATGCAATGCGTTCTTCAATGTCCTTGGAATATTAGGGAACTAATATGCAAATGTTAATATTGTAAATTCACTATATCTGAATAATTGTGTTATAGCATTATAGTAGTGTATTTACTCTCATTTCCATTAGAGAAACACTTTATATACCACAAATTGATAACTTCCAATCTCGAGTATTGACCCATTTTTTTAAATACAGATATTATGTTTCATGTCTGTATGTTAGTTATTAAATCATAATCATGACGATAATACGTTGTATAAAACAGATTCTTTACTTATTCTGGACCACCGCTGCTTTTGCAAAAAAATTCAACTCTTCCGTAATAGTTAATTTTATACACTAAAAATAGAAAAATATTTTTTTTTTAAACTACAATCTATAGTATCGCTAAGGGAAAAAAAAAATAAGGTGTCACAAGTTTGTGTTCGTTTCTTGTATTGATTCTTTAACTTTGTTGTATTTGTATTTTTTTTTTAAAAAGGCATAGAAATCTTTCGTGGGCAATATCCTACGCATATTTAATAAAATTCAGCAAATTAACATCGATTGGATTAAATAAAATTTGTTTAAAAACCAATGAATCAAAAAATTTTACTACTCTTTGTCAGAATATTTATCTGACTGAATATGCTTGGATTTAAACTTTGAGCTCTGGATTCAATACTGGACAACTCTTGGACAATTTTGTATATTATTATTTAAAAAAGTAAAAAAAGGGCAACTAATCGAGTTTGTTGCCGTTTCTTCTCGCTAGCAGCTGCCTTCCGAAACGGTGGTCCTATTAGCTATCCTTACGATTCCAAAGTGTTTTGTATAAAGCTACTCGAATAAAGCCTTCTTTTGATTTGATTTGTTATTTAACAAAATAAGGATGACAACATACAATCTACAGTTCAACTGACAACAGTCCATTTAACAATCCTCTGCAAAGATTGAAGATGAATATGACTTAGACTTTGAGATGGAATGCCTCGCGATCAATAACTTGGACTTAAATTATTTATGTATATGTATGTTTTATTTATTTGGAATAATCAACAGCTACATAATATATATTACATCAATAATATAATATAGCAGACAATATAATATAGCAGTATATCATATGTAAATTGATTACGGCAGACGTAGCCAGGCCGAGCCGTTTGTATATAAGAAACTCAATCTATACTGTCATGATTCAATATAATATAATACTATCGGTCATATTGAATCGTGAAATCTTGGATCGTTATGTTTTCTAAATATAATAAAAGATGCATTGATTCTCCATAAAATTCCGCTTTTCTCTGTTTTATTATTGTAGTTGCGGCTTTTGCTTAAAGTTGATTGGGTTTTCCTTTTAAATTAAAGACAGAGACAAAATAAGGAAGACGAGGACATTTAGGGTCAGGTTAGACTAACGGAGTGGCGGTGAGGCAACAATTGTAATTCAACTTAATTATCCCTAATGGAATTAAAATCAGACTGAGAGCTTCAATGTAATATTAAAATTTTGCTATACTACTTTTCTTAGTAAATTTAAAACTTTTTAGTAAATTAAACGCTTCACTGTCAGTCTGTCCGTCTACCGATTGACCCTTAAGTGAATGTCTCTGCTTTCTTATATCTTGTAGATGGCGAAGAAAGATTATTGAGTGGCTACTTCGTATTACTTTATACAATCCTAACCCCGGCAAGAATGAGTGACAGTTAACATGGACCTCTAGAAAATCAAAATCGACTCTTGTGGACCGATACAAAGAACTGAAAATGTATAATATTGATAGATATTAAAACACCAATAATCTATTTTAATTTGTGTTCCTTATCTTTTTTCAAGAGCATGCGAAACGAGTCGAAACTAATAATATAAAGTTTTCATTGAATACTTCTAATGACCACTTAATACGTTACTAATTACATATAGATGTATAAATATTAATGTTTCTTGAACTCCAATTTACTGCAATAAAATGACAGTAATTTGTAATAGATAAATTGCGTTCATATCGTGTAACGTGACATTGGTTTTATTATTTTTCAAACAATTAAATGTATTTACATGTGACAATTAAGTTGCAACCGCAATGTTGCACGTTTAGAAAAATATGCAATTAATAAAATAATAAAGATCTGGGTGAAACTATTTCATTGCTAGGAAAAAAAACGTAACATATGTTTTCATTTTATGGTTTTTATCTCCAAAGTAGTTTTTGCTTTTTAATACAAAGTTTTTTAGTTTGTTGTTTGATTGCCGTACGCAATCTATCTTACCGATGTTTAGCAGTAGGTATTTGCTAATCTTGAACGGAACACTAAATGGCTTGTTTCGTCAAGTTTTTAAACGATAAAATTTTGTTTAGTGTGTTAATTATAGTTCAAAACGAATTACGCCAAGTTTACATTAAATTGAAAACACACTAAATGTTTATTATTAATAATTAATAAGAAACTAAAAAGGGATCACTTTAAGGCTGAGTACGACTCTGCATTATAACTGCTTGTCTATGAAGAAGGATGTTTTGAATGGCACGAATATTTTACCATAGAAGAACTGTATTTTTTTATTACATTGAGAGTAACAAACGCAGTTCATCTGATGGTAAGCGATTCATGCGTCCCATGACATCTACATTCATTAATGAGGATTCATAATGCAGATTCGCTGTCACCCTTAAGGTGGAATGCCTCGTCAGCAGTATAAACGTCTCCGAATACTACACTCATCAGACGAAACACAGCAGCATTATACTGGTGTTCTGTGAGGGCGTGGTCCTACCCCGGTCGAGCGAACCCATTCATTCTGCAGCTAGAAGCAAACTGCAGAGTAGCTCTACCACTATATGCTCGTTTGTCATTTGCAAATTTCATTAATAATTAAAAATTGAATTTTTATCTATTCATCACTGGCCTAAATTTTATTTAAATAGTCGATTGGACAAAATAACGTATTGTTTCATAGAATTCACACAATTGAGATCATTCATTGCATTATATGCCGAAATCTATTGTATTAGAAAAATAACAAATAATTCGATTCAATACCAGTGACATCATACGAATTTAGTTCTTACACGGAGAAAAAAATCAGTACTATATTCGTAATACGACAATTACTTATTAAAATTCACGCCTTTTACTAAAATTTATAATATACTTTGAACATAGAGTACACAGATTATTTGACGGACACTAAAATAATTTAATTACTGCGACCAGTAACACCTATATTGGCTTATGACGATTAAAGATTAACGCTACCTTATTTATTTTTAAAGGCATAATATATTATATTATTAAACTAAAGGATTTTTGTCAATCAATATAGTTCCACAGTTTGTCTGTGGCAACCCGAAATGTAACATTGCGCATGTGTTTTCTGCGACTGCGTAGTACTATGTTCTAGCCGACCCATGAGAATCGGCAGCAATAGTATAGCCGATAGTGTTATACTATTAGTACGTATCGCATTCGAGTCTCATGGGAACATATTGTCTAAACTAGATTTCTTAAACTCGTATTGTTGCAACTCTATAACGGATTTGCGCGCGGGCAAAGACTTTCACATCTTTTATTCCAGTCAGGATAGACAGAGATAGCGAGAACGTTTTTTATTTCACTTTCCGGCTTTCATTCACAGTCGAGGACCAATATTTGTCTAAAATAAATTGTTGTTATACGACAAGTATGGTGCCTGTGTTCGTACTCGTAATAATCAGAAAAAGACGACCAAGAGAACATTTACGTCTTAGGTATTAAAATAACATATTTATTATAATCTTTAAGGCTAGTACATAAAAAAGAAAATAACTACTTACTGATAAACTATTACTGGACATATATTGAAAAATGTGCGCTTAATCAATTGTAGATAAACATTGTTTGTTTAATTGTTTGTCGCTATCTCAACTTCCCGCTCATTCTGTCGACACTAGGGATCCCATGTTATCGGAGTTTAGCGGGATTTTTAATTTTTTTTATAACTTTCTTTGTAAAACTAAAATGGACGACTTTGTGGAATTAGGGATTTCCAAAAGAGCCTACACCTTTCTTTAAGGCCGGTAGAGCATCTGCGACTCCTCTGGGGTTGCGGTTGTCATGGGCAACAGTGGTCACTTACCATCAGGTGAGATGCTTACTCGTTTGCCACCTATTTTATCAAAAAATCACGCTGGTCTTCATCAATGTCATCTTCTCCTTTTCTAGACTCATGTGCACATCGGAGGAAGGTTGATGTTGTCAGGGATACGAGAAATATTAACATACCCGAAACCGACATCCAATACTTTCTAATGCACTAGAACTAACAACAAACTAACTACGGTACTAAATTTATAAAATTGTACCGCTATAAGAAAACTATACCTTATGCAGTATTTGCACAACACTAAGTTTAAAAATAAAGGGAGTGACAGTTTCACAACGAAATGTACTCGATATATTGCCCCGACGTGATTCTTCGAAGTAAATAAATCTCTGAAACCAATTTATCTTGTATTATTTCATTCGAGCATTTGTAATGCTTTACACGTAAATTTGCCTTTCTCTTGTTGTTTTTATGTCCTCGCTACAATTTGTCCAGTACTATTTTCTAGTTGCATATTTGACCAGAGACGGTACAGTATATAGGATCCCAATCTCTGTTAAATCAAAATTAAATTCGAATCTTTTATTTAGAATCGAGCTGTGTGTAAGAAATTGACTACAACATAAATATTTCAATTCATTTCAAGAGGATTACGGTCCCCAAGCGTAATATTATATAATTAAGAGTAACTCATAAGTAAAAGTATCGAATATACAATTGAGGCAAAGAGGCTTTTCACCTCAATTTCAATGCCCATTCATTTCAGATCCTGATTACTGAGATGGAACGTCTCGTTACCTGTAACTACCCCACACACATTATACGATAAAGTTGGCGTTATTTTGCCATTCTACTTTGGTATTCCTCATTCATTCATGTTTTGTTCAGAAACTATCTACCTAGAGTCTTTAAAAATCTTAGAAACTGACGCGCGGCTCAAATAAATGTCATAAATATATAAAAATAATATTGCTATTTTTAATATTGGAGATATAGATGGTATGTTTTGTCGATATAACTAGGATATTATCGATATTTTATTGGTGTAGTTTATTGGATGATTGCTTAAACATCATACTTCGGTACGGGCTAACGGTAAAGATTATAACTCGCGGATCGAAATTTATTTACAACGAATATGGAGAAGATACATTGGCTTCGATACAGGTGCTAGTTTTCTAATCGATTTAATAGTTTACTGCTCGTTAAGCAAGTGGCCATCAAAGGCAACCAAGCCTATGATTTACAAGTAGTTTTATTCAAATTTATATAAAATGCTAACGGTTTGTGCGACGAAGGAACGTATCTTAAGATCGAAAACGGCATGTACCCGGGACGACCTGCAAGCTGCATTTATTCATATTTGATGACCACATAAATATTTACTTCAATAAAGTATCAAAAACATTCGAAAATTATAGAAATAGGCAACTGACCCCGTGGATTATATAATCTTTTAAACCCAGGGACGGTCAACGTTCAGAATATGAGCAAATATAACTTACTAGTTTTCAGCTCTCATTGTATGGTCTCGAATTTCTGACTTTGCACTTTTATTAATTATGTTTTTATGATTTGGACCTAACCTCCCCAAACTCACCGATGTTTACGATTACATCATTCTCACCACATCTATACTGCCAACTCCTATCAAGCACCAGCCAATTTTATGCTACTGTTATATAGTTTCTGTCTGCAATATGAATGGGTTTGCTCGACCATGCAAGTGCCTTGGCAGAATACTAGCGTGAAATAGCTGAATAATGCTGCTATGTTCCATATGGTGGAGAGACGGGTCCGGAGGGAGACCCTATCAATTTCAGTCATTTGCATCTTGAATCTCTGTCGAAGATCATCGGCCGCAGTCGTCTCTTAATATCATGTGAACTGTGTCACATTCCCAATATTGTAAAAAAAATTACTTATTGCAAACTTGTTATTAATTATTAAACTTGTATATTAATTATAAAATAATAATTGATTAACGTTTACAATTTAAGTATTTTTGTCCTAAGAGATCACAATGACTGAGACGCTCTGTTTATTTATAGCACTTACGTGATTTAGGCAACGTCTCGTGACGCTAGGCAATTATAAAATTGCATTAAGCGTGCGAATATTGCGAGATTACGCTTAATATCTTCTTTCTGTTTTCACGAAGATAATCAATCACTTTTAACCATGTATAAACTAAATCTTAAAACCAAAACGTTTATTGCAATACCGACGTATCTTCAAGGTCTCCGTCGCCATTGTTTCGTGTGCATTAGATAAATTATGGTGATGCTAGAGTTTCTAATTATCTATACGTTGTGCGAGTTTTCATCTGTATTCATTTACCGTAAGCATGTTTATCTATGGTTATTGTATTTTGAAATTTTTTGCATAACCTTTATGACGTCATGAAAAGGTTAATAAAATAGCTGATATTGTTAAACATTTTTTTCCGTATAATTCGCGACTATAAATGTCGGACGAGTGATATGTGAAAGAATCGACCAGCTTATATTCGTTTGTCACGCGCGAAACCGGTTAGTTATGCAAAAGATGTATGATTTCGCGCCATTGTAACCTCTGCGCAACATTATGCACAATCTGTGCACCCTTGTTTACCAAATGTCAATATTGCCACAGATTATGCTTAGTCAATAGATTTTTTTTTATGTAAGATATTTTGAAACTACTAATCTACTTTTATGACCGAAGAACGTTCAAGACTGTTATATAACTACGTATAACATTTTTGTTGCATAACATTATTTTTAATTTGTTGTTTCGATATTCCATATTTGCATATTCAAATAAGATTGCAGACTGCATAGTTTTTTTTTCATTAATTGGGTCCATGGTTTTGAGCACTATATCAGATATTTTCGACCTGTTATTTCTAATATTAGATTCAATATTAAAACTACAGTTAGGCATCGAAAGTGAGAGGTGGCAACATTCGATTCTCGCATTCATGACTGTCGAATCGATGTTCACGGCCGTCGCCGAATTGAGACGTGTCGGATTTGGGACGAGTTGCGATGCCATTTCAGTGTTTCGAAATTAAATCGATTGATTTTTTTTTATTTCTTTAGAATATATACAATACACAACATCTTAAATACTACGTTGAGATATCTTTTTATGTATTTTTTATGGACGAATGGATGCAATCTTTTAAATATATATATATATATATATATATATATATATATATATATATATATATATATATATATATATATATATATATATATATATATATATATATATATATATATATATATATATATATACATGTATTTTAACAGAAAATAATAATCGATGATTTTTGAAAAACTAATTGTCCAAGCTTATAGGCACGTTCAGATATGGTTGGTAATATATCTCAATAAAGTATATATTTAAGATGTTATAAATTTACTTAAGTGTGTTTGTAATTTTCTATTTTAAATGTAACCAACAGTTACAATTCAATTGGATTACTTCAAATATTAAGTAAAACGCCATTTTGTATATTACTAATAAGAGAAAAGATAAATTACAAACAATTTTTCTCACATACATTTTGATCGTTATATGAATAAAATACATGTTCGCTGATCTGACGAGCATCACCTGCTCTCTCATTATCCTGTCAACTGACAACGCAGCCTAGGCGTCAGTACATCACTGTCAACTGAAATATGATGGTAGTATTATCCTAATTACATGATTTACTTCGAGTTTTCTTTATAAATTATTTAATAACTCAAGTAAAACAAATAAATGGGTGATTAAATCTTCACCTGGCCACATTACCCTGAGTGAATTAATAAATGACAGTTTTTCCTTCATGGTAACATCATTATCTCTGTCACTGTAATCCACTGTGTATACAAATAAATAGCTCTCGAATATATTGAATATATTTCCCGTTTACCTCACGCTGAATCTGAACCATCCTCCCATAATATCTGAATAGAGAAAGCACATCTCTATTTATCTCACTGCAATATATACCCCGCGCTGTTGATGTCATCTGGTATTAATTAGAAGATATCGCCGTGACTTCTTCGGGGAGTACTCTGTGTTCTCCAACCTTATTTCAGCTGGTACTTTTTTTTCTTTTTGGTACAAACAGTTTAATTTATCGATGCTGTGAATTAACCCAATAACAGGGAGAGATTTTTTTGAACACAATTTTCTTTTTGACATTGAGGGCAACAAACGAGCACACAGTTCTCCTGATGTTAAATGATTCCATTGCGGCCCATGACATCTACATTCATCCTTGACAAGGAATCATAATGCAGATGCGTTGTCACGCTTGAGGACTGAGATGGAACGCCGCGTCACCAGTAATAAAGTCTCCAAATCCCTACGCTCACCAGACGAAACATTATGTTGCTATTTTACTCTGTTATTCCTACCCCGGTCGAGCTGACCCATTCATTCTGCAGCTAGAAACAAACTACAGTGTAGGTCTACCACTGAAGAACCCTACCTACCCTACATCCTAACTTCTTTCTTAATAATTTGTGGTACCAATGGATCGGCTTAACTAAGAACAGAACATGGAATACCCTCAGAAAACTAGCATGTATTAGGAGCATAACGCTGTGTTACTGGAAACGAAACCCAAAACTCAGTGGAGGAACTCATGTGTATCTTAATGTTTTTTTTAAGGATGGAGTAGTAGTGTGTATGGGCTACAGTCGTCACTTTGCATCATGTGAACGGTGTGGTTCGATGATAAATAAAAAAAAAGTATTTAAACTTTTTAAAATACGTTGTAGGCAGAATGCGATTCAGTCAGACACTGCTTGTTTGTCCCATCTTTAATCAGGACGGACTAATATTATCCGATAATTAGATCATATATCTATTGCTATAGAAGAACCATACAAGGTTACGTATTTATTGTTAGACAGTGAAAAAAATCACTTTAGTTGTTTGAAAATAACATTTACCTTCATAATATAGCTTATAGCTGTTTATAAACGAAATGCAGAAAAGAAAAAGAAAACAATTTATCATTTCGCACATAATTTACGAAATTTGGGCCGTTGCACTGTGTAACTTGTTGTATATCACAGATATGACCATAGATGCTAAATCGACTAGATTAAGCAATTATACTGTAATGATTCCTCCACCCAATATATTTTACTGAATCGTTACGTTACGTGATGTAATGTTTTTGTTATGTTATGTTATATTTATCACTTTGCTATAACGATCTAGCAAAGCTATTATTATTACTAATATAGCGGGTACGTTAGTTATAGCATTGCCAGATAGACTTGTATTGGCTGTCAATTTTATATCATCTATTCAGATTTATATTTCAAATATTAATTAACTATACTTTATATTTTTTTTTTCTTCTTATGTTTTATTGTTTTCACAATATTTTATATTAGTTGCGCTATATTTAATTTAGTTTCGCAATGTGGTGAGAAGGACAGCTTTCCGCTATTTGATACGGTTGCCGCCTTCTCACCGTGTACTGCTTTATTAATTATTTTCGCAGAGTTTTTGATAAATATTTTTATATTTATTTCTATAGATAGTAAGTAATAATCAGTAACTACATTAATAGTCATTATAATTACTGATAATAACTTTTTATATTCATATGAATATATACATGTTATAGAATATTATAAGTGATGTAAAATTTTATGGATGAAGTTAGGACGTGGTCAATTTCACAATGTGTTCTTTATTTAGGTGAGGTAACGTTTTTGTATTATTTTTAATTATCGAAAGGTGTGTTTACTGTATACTCAAGGCCCGGTGTTATTGGGAAGGGGACTGCGCACCGCGCACGTGTCGTTTTGAATTTGTTATCCCGGTGCATAAATGAAATAGGCCTGGACCTAGCCAATTATCGATATACACCTTGCATGATAATTCCACGTTTTTTTAAGATAAGTCAGATTAAATAAGATTATCTCATTCTAATTGCAGTAATTATATTAATTATCTATAATGATCGATACAAAAATAGTTTATAACATGACATTTACGACACGTTGGGTTAATTGGGTTGGGTTGTTGTCAATATTGTGACTTCATATGAATATTCGACTCCATACAGCTTATTAAATTAACTTAAAAATAGAAACAAAGGGAAATATAACCACACTTTCATACGGTGGGTGTACCTTGCTGGTAAGTTCGTAGCTCTAAATTCTTATTATTGATTACGAAGTATATGGTTTGTTAGTATGAAAACTCATTACTTCAAATTGGCCAAACTTCAATATATCTAGTACTGTCGTAGCTGTAAATCAGCGATATAACTAATAGATATTAGGCATTCTAACTAAATACTAAGGAGGAGTCAACCTTATATTTAATCTGCAGTAAAAGTACGAGGTAGGCCAGCCCATATTTACATAGTTTATATAGGTCTGTGTGATCTTAGTATGTCGTGTTTAATTACTTACAAAAATAAAACTAGACATAGTTTTAAACTTGTAAGTCGAGTTTATTAGCATCACAATTCATGCAAATTGAAATTGTATTATCTTATTGAACTTTGCATACGAATGAGTAGGTATAAGTTATTTTCAAATTTGGTAGAGCCATGCTAAGTTTCGTTTTTGTAGGTTGGCTTGGCTGGGGACCACACTCTCATAGAATAGCAGCATAGTCTAGTAAGTGTAGGGTTTCGTAGGCCCAGATACTGGTTGTGAAATATTCCATCTGTCTTTAGGTGTCTACGACATATGTGAATGTTTATTCCACATTAATGAATTACTATTAGGTAAACCGTGTGCGTGTTAGTGTAGTTTGACACCTTTAATAAAAAAAGCAACTAAACTTTTTTGTTGATAAAAACGGGTCAGTACTGCATTACTCTATCGCTATGGATATTTTTTTTAATCCTTACAAGAAATTTTTAAATATCTACCCAATTAAAAGTAAGTTAAACAACCTAAACATCTTGACCGCATCTAACATTGGTTAGGACAATACAACGTTTAGGTAAGGAAAACATAGCATATAATATATTCAACGCACACTAATGCATTGAATAAGTTATTATCATTACAGAGAACGTTCTAAGGGTGAGGAGTAACGCTGCTGATATGGCCACATGGCGCGGCGGGCTGCGTCCGCGCAGCTGTCAGACGTTCAGTCGGTTCCACACTCAAATTCGTCGTGATAAAAAACCTTATAGGTATAACCTCTTAGCTAAATGTCACGTCGAACTGGCCCCCAAGGGTTTCAATTTTGATATGGGAGTAATTTTATGATATTAAATACATTGTGCCCATAATCTCTGTCTGTTTTGAATTGTTGTTATTTATTTGTTCCTGCCGTGTTTGGTTGATACTTTATGTTTAATCTTAATTTGTAGTAGTGTATTGATTGAATAGATTTTAGATTTTTTTAGAATTTGAAGTTGTTTTTACACGTTTTATCATCGCAAGAGTTTCCTGTGTTTTCTTCATACATGTTAATGTTTGAAATGAGTTTAAATAAGGATTTGTCTAGAAGCGTCAGTAGCCGAGGTTCGAAATCGCCATTCGACTATTATCGCGAACCATCTTCTAACACAAGCATTTAAGCTTGGTCGGAGTTGTTAAAGGGAATATTAGTTAATGGCACTTCTAGTAATTTTTTTAAAATATTATTTTGCATTTGAATATATTGATTTATTTGGTAGAGTAAAAGGTTTCAACGGTTTTCCTCCATTTACTGTTCAAAAAATATCTCTTTGTGACTTTTAGAAAATCAAGACAGTTTTAACACTGATTATCTTGGTTTGCGATAAATAATCATACTAGTAGACGAAACTGGTGAGCCACTTATTTGACCTTGTATCCGGGCGATCTGATCTGATCTACGGTTAGTTTATAGCTTAAGTGTGACTCTACCAATTTTAAAACAAATCACCAAGATACAATAACCGCTTGTAAAAATGATTATCGTTTTAGACATCTATCAGTTTCTATATTAATAAGGAATGTGACAGAAATCTGAAGCGGATACCGATACACTATGGCCGGAATGTGTTAAATATGTTAAAAAGTAATAAATGGGTTTCTATGGAAACATAAATTTATAATTTTGTCGTAGTCATAGATTACGAGTATTTTAGGTGACTTCGCTTCCTGTACTAATGACGTCATTTTAGTCTATATGTAAACTATATGTTTTTCACTATTCCTGATATATTTAATATATATAACATTCAAAATAATTATTATGCATGGAAAGCGTTAATAAAATACTGATTTCAAAGTTTGTAACTAAATATGTCTCATAACCTTGTTATTATATATTATTTGACCTATTTTTACGTTGTTTTTACCGGTTGCGATTAATTTATTTGGCATTACTTTTGCTACCAAAACTCCGAAGGTTATATATTATATATTTGTATTTAACTTGTCGCATATCACAGGTTTCCCTTTCATTCACTGTTGTTATGTACTGAATCGAGGATATTATATTTAAATCCATAATTGGATACAGATATATCTTAAATCGTAAAAAGTTTACACTTAATATTGCAATGATTTCATTCAGAGTCATTTGTTTAGTTTCCGTTTAAATACAATGGTGACAGAGATTAGGCATTTAACAAGCTATTGCATTGAATTTTTTTTATTTAATTGAGAGTAACAAACGAGCACACAGTTCATCTGGTGGTAATTATTCCTGCGGTCCATGACATCTACTTTCCTCCTTGACAAGGAATCATAATGCAGATGCATTGTCACCCTTAAGGGCTCAGATGGAATGCCTCGTCACCAATAAAGGTCTGTAAGAAACAGACCAGTCCCTCTTCCCTAAAAAATACGAGTAAGGTGGACTTGGAGACAAAGAGCGTTAAAAAATTATGCTCCCGAAGGGTTAAAAAATATTTTTATATATCTATGATGAATAAACGAGTCATGAAATATAGAGGTTTAAGTTGTACATATATCCTATGAAGATTCCATAAGAACAAAACTCTAAGTATTTCCAAACGGACACACAGTTCACCCGATGTTGAATGATTCCTACGGTCTATGACATGTTGGATAGTCCATTTATCGAGAAAGGGTATAGGCTATATAACATCACGCTACGACCAATAGGTGCGGACCATCGATGAAAAATGTAAAACGGGAAGAATTTTAAAAAAGCTTTGGTTGCTGCGTAAACGGTTAAAATTACGCTAATATCATGAACGTCGGAATTGTTCCCCTTTAAAGTTATAAAAAAAAGCATTACTTTACATGAGACGTTTCAAGCAGTCTACGCGAACTAAGTCACGGGCACAGCTAGTGTTAAAATAAAATTTTCATGATTTCGAAAATAACTCATGTGGTGACCGACTACGGTTATTATTACCAGTTGACATGAATTACGCAGAATATTACTTTTCGGGGCCATCGTCTGATTATTATTCCCACATGACATCAATTACGCGAAATATTATTTTATAGTGCCCTAAGCATTCGAGCGAACATAGAAGCACTCACTCGTTCGTCCCCATGCCTATTCCAACCTATAGCATGTACATACAATAAGGTCGGAGAGGAAGGTGCCTATGCAGGGACGAAGACACGGAACATCCACAGTACATGCAGACCCAAAAACCATCAATTCGTGATACACAAATATTGTACCACGGCTGGCAATCGAATCGAGTACCTACCGAATGCCGAATAGCAATCGAGTCGCTAAGACAACTACACCACGCGGTCATCACACGACAAACAGGCGAAAGTAATACAAGTGTATTATTAAACATAATAACAGAGTTTCACCGAGAAAAAATAACCGCATGTAAAAATTATTATATTGTTGCAATATACATTGTACGTGAGTCGGTTCTTTATCGTAATATAGTCTTCTTAATTCTTCTAGAAACGCCTTTAGCGTGTACTAGTAGAAGCGTCTTCATTAAACGGCTCGCGTGACCGTCCGCCCCGCCTACATCGACTTTCAGCATACAATTATGGATTCCATGTAAACAAGACTCGTGACAAATAACTGTACATCTGCCGTATCCTCTATATGTACTTATTAAAAATCATTTAATATTCTCTATCAACACTCGGTTCCCCTGATAGTATGTGATGAGTACGGAGCACAAGTACTAACATCCACCCCCAATATCGACTCTCAATCTCGATGGTTGGCAATCCACCACTGTGCGTTTTACGCGAAATTTTCCCCTGTCACGCACAACTACTCTGGAATCAGCTGTCGCTAGCGGTATTTCGGAACGACACGACTCAGGGACATTCAAGAAAAAAGTCTACACTTTCCATAAAGGTTGCAACGCATTTGCTACTCCTCTGGTGTTGCGGATGTTCATGGGCGGCGGTGATCACATACTATCGGGTAGGCTGCATTCTCGTTTGCGGCCTATGCAATAAAAAAAAATTTAGGCACCTTCTTGAAATGAGCCTACATCTTTGTTAAAGGCCGACAGCGCTTCTGCGACACTTGTTGCACTGCTTGTTTGCCATATTGAATATAAAAAAAACATGTGAGATGCACATGGGTTGTACATATATATATATTAGTATATTGGGAGAGGTTTATGATCTGCTGTAGACTATTGATAAGATGTAATAATGATGATATAAATACAATATCTTCTATCGGATTCACGTCAGGGTGAAATCCGCCAAAATAAAATCGAGGGAGCGAGCCATAAATGTTGAATGCATCTCGAATGGTGTGCGTCATACGTAATAAGTGACTCAAGACTGAATTAGAGCTCGTGACATTAAGCGTTCGATATTCGTTCGAGATTCATATCGCGTTCAAGCCTGCGAATAGTTGCTTTTCGGCTCAAGATCGACGTCGTGGCAATACATGGATTAAGACGGCATTTAATTATCATTTATGTTCAATGTTATATTCTTTACATCAGGGACACAAACTATTCTGGGCAAATTACTTTAAAAATCCTATCTCTAGTTTTTTCCTATTGATACAAAATACTTACTTACATTAAAAAACTTTGCAGTGGGTTAAGTGAGTAACCTGGACATCATTTTCTCAACAATGTTTAACAAAATAAATAGACATAAATTTGCCGAGTTTTCCATCTTGTACGGCACGCATAGCGACTTATTGAGTTTTTTAAAAACATAACAATAATACTTCCTACTAAAATATTAGTCATTCTTATAACAAGTTGGTACACGTAACACAACCTATAAACTGTCTTGAAAGTTTCAAATAAGAACTTGTGTTAACAATACACATAACATATAGACCTCATCGAACCTCAAAATCAGTTTTGGGCGTCAGGGTTTCCCAGGGGTCGACATAAACGACCCCTATTACGTACATACTATCCGCAAGAGTTAACTTGATTCTCTCCGTAATATATTGATCCGTGATTGACCTTTTCCAGTCAACAGGTGTAATCGATCGATTGCGTCTCTTGTTAACTTTTCAATTTACCGCTCTGATTGATTAATGTTTATGTCTGCCACCCTTTGCTTGACTAAATTCAATATATACTCTATGGGCTTTTAATTACAATGTAGGCTGGTGGCAGACGTAACACTTCGTGTCCGTGATCTTTAAAAATTTGATCAATCACATACTTCTTCTCTGGTTTATTTATTAGCAGTAGTTAATACAATTTTCTTTTCATCCTACTCTCCTCAAAAAACTGATACAATCAAGTAAAAAAAACAAACGAAACTAAACGCATGTACGTTAATTGTGAGATTGCTAACGGTACTGCCGCGTCGATGGCGAGCGGGTCGATTTCAATCACTGCGATATCTTGAGATTATTATCAGGTGATGTCAATTGCGCAGGATGTTCTGGGAAACACAGTGAGAGAGATATTTACTTATTTATTTCGATTTAATGCATGTGTAATAAGATCGAGGGCGGGTACGGATGGATCTGGGGCATCGAAGCTTGAACACGCCCAGACCCGAAGCCAAAAATGTTTAATGCACGCACACACATGCATAATTTTGTTCCAAGCCCAATAATGCAGCAGGCTATATAGTATTCTGGAAAATATAGGGCCCCGAAGTCATCTATAGTAATGCTGCGGTAATAAATGGGATAAAATGTTGCTTCGACGTATCGCTATATCGGTGTATGTATGTTTTTTTTATACAGTTAAACGAGCAAGCAGCTCACCTGGTGGTAAGTGATTACCGCCACCCATGAGGATATTCATGCAACGTCAGAGGAGTGAGTTTGTTAATACGTCTGTAAGTTTTGTATCGACTCAAGTCTTACCGTCTTATATCATATTATCGTAATTTAAAAGCATTCATATGATAAAAATATGCCAGTTGTTTAGTAACTAGATACGCGGCATGACATTTTCGAATAATATTAACATTTATTATAATTAATAATTGTGTTATATTAATTATAATAATAAGAATATATAGATAAATATAATATTATCTTATGACTCATAATCATTATTCATACATACATATCGTATTCAAATTATAAAATATTAAGGAACGCTGTACTTTCTTATATACATAGTTTTGTTGTAGTAGATTTAAATAAATGTAATCTTATATGATCGTATTATATATAACTGATTTATTATACAAAAAATATTTAATGGTTTTCTATAATGCAGCTAAACCGATGAAGTTAGTGAATTGTTAAATCTTAACAATTTTATTTTATATATTGGTGTTATTATATAGCAATGATAAAGCCATTCTGTAGCTTGTCTCTTAATATAGTGTGGTGAATTTTACGGCTCGACCGGGGAAGGTCCACGCTCTCAAATAATACTAGCTTGTTATCGAGCGAAACACAGAATGCTTCGCTTGACGGGTGTAGGGGTCGGAGAGCCAGTAACTAGTAGCGTTTATTCCATTGGTTTTTGCCTTGGTTGGCCAGTTTGTCACGCTCAGCTTAATAAAAAAATATATAATATCGAACCGGAATAGTGAAAGGGGAAAGTGAAATAAAAAGCGTCAATGCGCAATTCGTGATTTTTTTCATCAATTTTTTTTTTTACATTAAACAAATCCTAACCTTTCATATAAATAAGAATCGTCCAGATCGCACAGAAATTGGCGAGATCCTTTTTTGAATTAGTTCACAGTGTGGTTAATGGCAGTAGACCGGAGATCCAATTCTTGGTAACATCTCGTGAAAAGACATTGAGTCGTAAGGAACATTTTGATTTGTTATCTAGGAGTGTGTGAGGGCTTAAGGCACACTTAACATAATGTGAATTCCAAGTTAATTTCCCACTCTAAATCCCTTACAGAAGTGTAGTTAGTAGTAGTGTTTAGTTGGTATTAGCGCGCAGATCACGTGTGTAATTGAAACAAAATTATATACAACGCGAAGCCAACATACGACGGTTTAGTTTAGTTTAGTCTTGTATCGACTCTAAATTCTTACCGCCTTATTATATTATCGTCATTTAAAAGCATTCATGTGATAAAAATGTGCCAGTCGTTTAGTAACTATACCGCTAACTAGTAATGTGTATTTCATGTTAATTTCCCACTCTAAATCCCTTACAAAAGTGTATTATTAGTTTAGTTGTATTAGTGTGCAGATCACTTGTGTAATTGACACAAAATTAAATACAACGGGAAGCCAACATACGACGGTTTAGTTTACCGCGCACAGCACGGACGAACAAGCTCCTACTAAGTCTGGTTTGGCACCGCGGATCCGGTTCTGCAATGAGTCAGCCGACCTCGCCTCGACCTCTAGGGGAACATCCAAATGTCCTCACTTGTAATGTGTGTGAAGCCGCGATCTTATCCTTCATTATAATATTCTCTTAATATTATAATGGATATAAAATAACTGTGTAATTAATGTGAATGATTGCGTTATTATATGTAATTATATAAAATAATACTTGTGCAGGAGTAGAATATCATAGTATTATATAGACCTAACATAGTAATAATAATACTGACAAAAAGACGGAGATAACGGATTTCGTCTCTGTCTACGATTTTGAGTCCGTAGATAAGTCAATCTTAAGTAAATTTAGAAATCGTTTATCGTCAAATTCTTTAAAATAGGACGATGTTATTTGGGTGGTTCATATTATATATGTATACCGTTACGTGATTCGATTCTGTCCCTCGCAGGTATTCGTGGGTGTAAGGCCTATATAGTACTTATATAAATTTTCTTTGCTATTCTTGTGTTATAAAAAAGTTATGTTACACAACTTGATATAACATATTATTAAAAGAAAAAAAAATGTAAAGTAGTTATAGATCAAGTTACGCTATTCGAATGATATATTTTAATACTATTATTATTATTTGTAGTAATAAGAAAAGTATGACATTTATCTGTCATATATCTTTTACTTGGACATATTAAAACTAGTCCCTGAAGATAATTATTTTGTCAGATATGGTATTATAGTATATCATGTTCTTTTTAGCGAATAAAATATATTCTATTTTGCAAATATGGGCACTACCAATATGCATGCAAAATTATATGTTTTTTTTAACTATAACTTTATTTAGTAGAATGTCACAGTTAAATAATTATCATTTGTATTTTGATGATATGCATAAAAAAAAAATAACTTTACTGCTAGATCTTTTCAGTGATTTCTAGGCATTCAGACAACGCATCTGCGTCATTATTTTATCTAGGACGAATGTTGTTTTGAATATAATTGAATCACTTACCATCAGGTCAAGAATGAGGTCCTATGTAACCGTATTTTTATTCGAAATTATCGCGCTAGCTGTCATAATAACAATGTTTTTGTAAGTTATTTTAATTCATATTCGGATATTTCGGTTTCATGATTCATACCATTGAAATGGATGCCAAATCCCACGCTTCTCAATAAACGAATGATGTCATTTAATCTCAAAAAAGATAGGGATGATGGGTCCGGACAAAAAAAAATGACCTTAGTAAAAACGTCACCATTTTAAAGTAAAAGCTAAACCGACACTGCCTGCAACATGGATGAGTCGGATCTGGCACTAGCAGCCTCACAGAGTTACAGTGTTAATAGTAACATAGTAACAAGCGGTTCTGATTCCTGCGGTAATTCCATACCAGTCTTCATGTGTTAGACAAGACATGTTTATGTTAAACCAGTATAAATGTGGACGTCATGAGGCGCAGCATTGTCACTTTACCAATAACTAATCAGAGTGGTCGTTGGTCACCTTTAATGTGAAAAAAAAAAAATATTTTTATAATATATGTTATTTCCGAGCGATGACGTCACTGCTATTGTCCCACCCGCGCACATTTTCGTGATAAAACGAGATAGCAAGATAGATAAATAGGGCTTTTCGATAACGGCGGTTTGTCGAATCTGCTTGATAACTAAACCATTTAATTCAGAACGTTTATGCATTTCTATTTTACATTCTTGTATATCACATGCCAAGGTTTTGCTAACCATGGTTGCATAAACCGTAGACCAAATTGGAGCCAATTGTGGGTCAATAATATAAAAAGGTTGTAGATCTCTTGCGTAAAGTTTTAAGCATAGTTGAGAGTGTTTCACCGGATTGTTTGTAATTTTAATAACACTACTAATATTCTTTTAAAAAAAAATATCTTTGGTCGATTCCGATCCTGGCGATATCTTTGTTATAACTAAATTATCATCAATTAGATATAGTATAGTGACGCAACCATTCTTCTGTCACTATTCGTCGCGTTCCACGGTCCAGCATATGGTGTGTGATCCTTGCTACCGAGATAGTTTCAGCCTGCAACATGAATCGGTCGGCTCGACCAGGGAATGCCACATACCCCCTCATGGGATACCAGCAAAATGCAGTGTTTCGTATGGAAAGTTTCAGGGACCTCATTATAGGCACCGAGACATTATTTTACTTATTTATTTTATTTATTCTTTATGTTCCCTATACAAAAGGTTTACAAGGGCGGACTTAATGCCCAGTGGCATTCTCTACCAGTCAACCCTGGAAGTTCAAGAGAATATGTTTGTTGGTAGGCATAAAAATAAAATAGGTTAATTAGATAAAAATATCAAATTACACATCAAAATAATACGTAATAAATATAAATAATAACCCATAGATAACAGTATATATAACTGATTATATATATATAAATATATATATATATATATATATAATCAGTTCTCAGAGATGAGAAAGCTCATGCTCTTCATTTTGAATATTTGTTTTGAAGGGACTTAGAAGTGATGGCCCTGCAGTTATCACTTAATTAATAGGACCACCAATAGGAAGACCAAGTAATTGGACCACCATTTCTTCACTCACTCAGCATTTACACATGTATTTATTTTTGTTAGAGGTCAAACTGGTTAATGGATTGACGTTACTATGGAGTACGACAGAGGATGACGCGCGATGCCTCTTTCACGACTCTAGCCATCGACACTGTCACCAATCATAGCGACCATGAAAACTCTGGCAACCCGGACATATTCAAGGAACATATATGCCAACCCTCACCTACGCCAGGTGTCTTATTTCCGCAGTTTTAGTCTCCAGGGGGTTCGATAGTACCTGTATTATTTGGTGGAAATCGACCCGGCGGCTCAGGAGTTGTTGTGGGATATACAATTTCTCTGGGTTATTGCGAGGTTATTATATAGCCAGCGGTGATCATTTTCCATTTTTGTCGAGCTGCTGCTTGTTCGCTTGCCACCTATTCTACTAAAGAAAAAAATACGACCAGTATAAGCCATGCGTAATTAAATAAAAGCCTTATTGGCTCTCCAGTCGTATTCTGCCCCGCGCACCGATACGACACCCCGCTCGCTCCTGGTGTACAGTCGCTTTCAAAATTTAATTCTAATTATTTTTTATTGAAAAATTGTAACATTTTTAGTTTTGTGGTACACTGTAATGTACATTCTGTACAATTGTTATTAATAAAATAAATTCTACTAACTTCCGCCCGCAACTTCGTTCGCGTAAAAAAAGTAGCCTTCCAGACTATAATCTATGTCCGTACTAAATTTCATCCATACAAACATCCAGACATTTATGACATTAATGATATGATGACGATTTATTATATAACTAGCTTAAACATAAAAAGTACAAACAAAAACACTTTATTCGTAATCAATTTGTATAAATGAACAATTGCGTTCGCGACAGTACTCATGCGCAGCTTTCCCCTCCACGTTTCGTTCACCACTAGACTTATGTGCCGCGACCTATACATACGTACAGTCAGTTAAAATATATATATATATATAACTACGTAGATTCTCCGAAATGACAAGTGAAGAGCGTGACTGTTACCAACATCAATTTAAATTTTATTGTATATACATTTATCACTGTGCCGCTTATCAATAAGTCTTGTATGTTGATAAGGAAGCGATAAATTGCTTTCTTGAATATAATCGATTTATTTCGTATTGGAAATTATTCATGATATTACTTTGTATTTAGGTCACATAAGTAATAACATGGTTTGAAATGAGAATTTAGCTATGTTCAAGGTAAATTTATCTTTTGAATGCTGTGCTATGAATATACGAATAGGTCAAAACGTACTATATCTCGAATATATATAACGAAAACGTAATATATCTCTTGAAATACTCGATAAATCAATTTCTTTTCTTATAATGTGGGGCGAATTTACTAACTGTAACTATAATTTTTGTTTATAATTAATAAAAAAAATATTTGTCTAGATTAGACAAACATTATTGAAGTATAAAGATGCTGTTTTACTTTTTAAGTGTTTGTTTCACTTGTCTTTTGTTATTTTTAAAATATATACAGAAGTGTGTCACTGTCAAAATTATGTCACCAAAATGTATGTGTAATTTTTTTATTTTGATTTGAAAGTTAGGAATGGGCACCTTTCAATTCTTGATTTTTTTTTAATGTACGAATATTTAGAGTGTGACAAACTGAACGGTTTACCAGTAGTACTAGACAGAGGTCTAGATAGTAGACTTAGGGTCCTTCAAAAGCGAGCCTATTCCTTTCTTTAAGGCCGGCAACGCATCTGCAGTTCACCTGGTGTTGCGGTTGTCCATGGGCGTCGATGAGCACCTCGGTGTTACCGCCGCTCGTTTGCTCCATATTTTCTATAAAAAGGTAGTAACTGTGTGATAGTAATATAAAACCTCGTGTCACAAATACATGAAGTCTCCTCATTGCTTTGTTTCCAATTTTCAAATGTTTTTTAAAATATAGTTATATTTCGTAGGTATTATTTAATTTTCTTGGCTGCTCGGGAGTCAATCCAGTTTATTTACCGCAGCAAGCAATTAAAAGGCATTTTATTTACATTCATCCAGAAATATAGTCGTAGTGTTCAAAGTAATTGTACGTTAATACTGTCGTGTATTATAATGTGTCGGGGAAAAAGTTTTTTCTTAATTTATATACAAATTCAAGATATTTAGTCAACATATATAGTTTGTTTATATTTGTTTATAATATATATGTGCAATTTTCTTCGATAACTTGTTGCCATTTGGTAGGTAGTGTAGTACATAATCCCATTGACTTTTCATCAAAAATCTACGACAAATAGTTTCGACAGACACTTGATGTTAACCTTACTCTGAAAATAATTATATCGGTAGTGTGTTAGCGGTCAAAGCTCGTAATGAACGATGCCCCTCTAATCAAACCATACACACAGAATCACCTTATTGCGAGTTATTCCAGGTTTCGCTATAGTCTGTGAAGTTTGACTGCCCTACGTCCATGATCTTTTTCCCACTTTCTTGTCGTGGATAATCCACTTTTCATCACCAGTGATCAATCTTTTCAAAACGGTCCGGTTTCATTACGATTCAATAGAGAATCGCACGTGAGTACATGATTCATTAGGTTTCTTTCGTGGGCTCGTGTGCCATATATCGAGCTTTTTTGT
This sequence comes from Teinopalpus imperialis, assembly GCA_029286865.1. Taxonomy (NCBI): domain Eukaryota; kingdom Metazoa; phylum Arthropoda; class Insecta; order Lepidoptera; family Papilionidae; genus Teinopalpus; species Teinopalpus imperialis. The sequence goes on from JAGSMU010000001.1 coordinate 13,754,005, forward strand.
ATATCCACTTTTCAAATAGGTTAAAACTATTTCGTGGTCAACGCCTTCGGCTATTTCGTAACTACTAATTGTTTCTCTTTTTCAAAAATGCCATCGACTTTATCTATAACAAGTCGACAAGAGCAAGCTTCGACTTTGACGTCAAAATTCCCGGACTGAAAACTTTTGAATCAATTTTGTGGCTACTTTTACTGACACTGAGTCCAAAACGTCACAAATTTTATTTAGTTAATAAAACTTCAAAATGTATCAAATTTCTTCGTTAGATGCACTAATTTTGAGGGACAGAAAAACCATAGAAAAATGGCGGGATATCGTTTTTACTTTTGATTTTTCTCTTTTTAAAATCTATTTAATGATATCACCAAAACGGCCAGATACAAACAGTACAACCAAAGAGATTTTACAGCATATTTTTTCTTACAAAATACGAATCTAACACGTAACATTTAGGTTGCGAGACCTTTTGAGTTTGAGTTGCTAATTCCTTGCTCCCAACTTAGCACCGTTACCCACAAAAATATTACAAATTTTCCCGTAATAAAATATAAACTTGGACTTTCTTGGATCGTGTTTGTTTAGTTTCTTCAGAATGTATTACTATCTACACAGGATGGGACGCCAAGCTATGGATTGAGGTTATTTGAACCTCATTAAACAATGATATCATCTCGACTATATTTATCTCGTGTTAATCGTTTAGAAGTCATCGTTTTATAATCTCTACTATATTTTCCTCTAAGTAGCGATTATAAATGGCGGATTAATTATTATAGTGATTTAATTGACATACATGAAGCATATCGTATATACAAATTACAAAGATATATTTACGCCTATATTCCCTTGCGGATAGGGTGCTGGCAATATTTAAATGGCATACACATAAAATATTACAAAAAAACGTTTGTTTCTTTCTACAGATTGTCGTAACTATAAACTAACTGCAGAGTTTCTCTAGCACATAATAACATACCACGCACAATAAACTGATCAATATCCACGTTCATTACTCTTATACTAAAAGTCTGAGATGCACTAAAGGTTCATATCGATAAGATATGGCGTAAAATACTTAATAACTTGACCGTTATGTGTCAACTGGTATGGCACATTTTGATTTATGTGCTAGGCAATTTCGCCTTTCAACTGCTAGCACTGTTTACTACTACGAAAGTATACTTTATTAAGTTCTTTTTTTATAAAAGCTTTATTGTTACCTACACCGGTGGTACTGTTAAAGGAAGAGGATACATTCTACCAAGAACAGGCAAGAAACTGTATTTTATTTATTACAGAATACAGATTTAAACTATTGGTGTAATAATTACACTTAAAATCTTTATGAGACACACAGATAATATTTTGTGAACTGTTGAATCTAAACACGATTTAAATAAATTTATGATAAATTTGCTTCATAAGTGTATTGGTTCGTCTTCATGAAAATCAATTTAGTTTACTCCATTAACAAGGCATCGTCTGTCATAATGGGGGAAAAAGGAAAACAATTTGATATTGACGTACTAGACACTTCTTGTTCCGTTCGTTATATTGTTTCTAGAATATTCAAAATTATTATGAAATTCGCCCTATTAAACTTTGTTCAATGTAAATATTATAACCGTTTGGTACGTGTCCGTCATCGTCGTGTTTCAGACATATATTTATAGTTATATAGTTATAGTAATTAAAGTGAAATAAATCTTATTTATATCCATTCATAGACGCAGATAACGCGAGACGGTATTTTAAACAGTTCTGCTACACTCACATGTATGTGAATCTAGGTCTAGGTTATTTCTAGAAATAGTCCACTGTGCTGTGTTCCAAATTTCATATCCTCGTTTCTTTTTAAAATAATGTTATAGAACTTGATTAGGAGAAAAAAAAATTGCATCCTATCTTCCAATAGACAAACGATGAGTGCGAACCATAAACAACTACATCGTACGTATTTTTTTACTTTACCGCTCTCTTGTTAATTTTTATTTTAATAATATTTCTATGTTTTAAAATTTAATAAATAATCAATTTTGAATCATTATTTGAAAAAAAAATTGGTCTATTCATTTACTAAATTGTGCTAAATGATATATTTTTCGCTATACAATGTAATACATATAACATTTTACAAGACAGGTCACTTGATCCGCTGTGATGGGGATAGGTATACATGAAGCATCTGTAGGTTTAGTGTCAAATAAATAAAACAAAATCCTTTCAACATCACAAACAAAACTGTCTCGTTGTGCCACTCATTAATTACTCAATACGTGACACTATTTTATGTTATTGTTCGCACGGTCAATAGTGGGTACACATCTCTTGTAACTTTTTGTGTTCGGAACATTACGCGCATTGCTTGTGTAATAATTACAATTGTCGGCGTAACGTTGCATTAATACAGGCCCATGTATGTCTCTTAATGTGCCAGTTTACAACGTGAGACCGCGGAATTATCAGCCGCTCACTAGAACGCCTTGCAAAAGTGTGCGTAGTGTGAAGGGACAAAAACCTTCTCGACAACCGACGAAAAACATGGGCTTATAAATTGAAGCCATTGTTTATGTGTGTGTGTTTAGTGTACATCTAGCCGTCAACATGAAAAGATCGAATTTTGTGTATTTTTTTGTCGTAAGCAAATATTCTGGAAAATATTTAGGCTTTGCAACAGTTTACGTTATTGTAAAGGGAGTAAATTCTTTTCAATAACCGACATAAAACATATAGCGCTATAAAATTGAAGTCCTAATTTGTGTTTGGGTTTAATGTGAGTTTAGCGGTAATGGATAGACGTTTGTGTATTTTTTTTATAGGAAGCTAATATTCTGGAAAATATTTTTGCTATGTTTCCTGGCAATTTTTATGTACTAAATTCGAAATTCTATTAACTCTTATAATGTTTATGCACTATTAACGTCTTTCATGTAATTTTTATCTTTTTAATAATTCGTTTAATATAAGGAAGAGAAAAATTCTCCGTGCTTGGTGTTAATTTTATTGTTACCAATGAAATTTGATTTTGATTTCGTCTGATGATAAGTGAAAAGAAAACTAAGCGTAATCAGCCCGTCTAACGGATAATGCAATGAAACTAATCTGCGGAACTTAACGTCGTAGGTTAGAATCCGCCATATGACTTGTCGTGAAAAATCACGTAGCAACTACATGCGAGTTGTAAGTACTAAGCAAGTACTAAGAAATGTATATTCAATTCAATCCACTTCGAATAAGTACATTAATTATAGTATAAAAATTCTACTTTTATCAGTTCTTTGCTCCAGTAACTTAAAATAGTAACAGTTTAAAAACCATATTTTCAATAGTTCATCGAATCGTTTTCCCGCATATAATATGACATTCTCAATAAAGCTAATAGGTAACAGTGCGTAAAAATAAGTAATTTACGCACAATTGCATAACAGTTTTTGTTGAAGGTATGTGTTCGGTATTCTATTCAATAAAGTTATCCGGATTTCACAATTTTGGAATTTATTATATATACATTATACATACAGTTCAGGATTATTGTCAACAAATATGTCTAATTCAGGTATATAAAATAGACATATTAAAAAGGCCGGCAGCGCATCTGCGATTCCTCTAGTTTTGCGGATGTCCATGGGCAACAATTCTATATAAAAAAAATCGCAGGGGTACTCTTACCAGTGATGAAGCCACACTAAAACTTGTTCCTTTCTTCAACTTGAATTGTCTGCAACGTAGAACGACGCACAGAATACAAGCTTGAAATGGCAACATAACGCTGCTCTGGTGAGTGTAGAGATCCAGGGACTAGATGACAGGCAACGTTCCGTCTCAGTCCGAAGGGGTGACACCGTATATGCATTCTACATTTTATTTGAGGAGAGATGTGTGTATATATCCATATAGTAGTTGGGTTGTATTCATCAACCAACCGTAGATCCGTAAGCTCGTGTGAAACCCCTAATATTATATTAAAAAAAACGTTTGTCTGTGCGACCCTAAATACTCATACACACACTGTCGACCAATGTATTTATCGCAACGTCGTTCAAAACCGTTAACTTAGGTCACACCGTAGCGTGCAATCGTTCCTCAAACCGCAACGAGTCCGTTCCAACGCCTGCGGTTGGTCAACCCGAAGGTTCTCGAAACACCGCTTCGCTTTTCTTTTATTCCATCGATTTGCCCAACTGTCAGACTTTTTTTTTGCTGTTCCTCTCAATTACACCCCGGCCGTTGACCCGAACTGTAAATGCTCTGTTATTAAGGCGTCGTTGACAATAGATGACGCTCTTCGGTCGGAGTTAATTTGTAGCGGGCCCGGTTCTTTGATGTAACAGTTAAATGAATGAAGGGACATTAAAAAAGTACTGTACTGATTGAACTTTTTTTTATATTGTATTTTATTGAGGGTGACAAGCGAGCACACATTTTCCTTTTTTTATTGAACATGTGGCAAACGAGCAAACAGCCCACCCGTTGGTAAGTGATCACCGCCGCCCATTAACGTCAGAAAATGATTCCACATTCATCCTCGATAAGGAATCGTATTGCTGATGCGTCGTCTCACTTGAGGACTGAGATGGAATGCCTCATCATCGGTAGTAAGTGTCTCCGGATCCCTAACTACTGGAGTAGTTCAGGCCACAATTACTCGAAATTGAAGAGTTATAGTTTTATAGACTGAAATATCAATCAGCTCGGTGTAGTCGGGAGTTTTTGTGCCAAATGACCACGCAGTTCACCTGATGATAAACGAAGGCAGCGTTCACGTTCATCTTCAAGAAACATTCAAGATGTACGTACTCACATTGTCACCTCCACCAGGGACTATGATGAAATGCCTCGTTACTTGTAGTTGGGTTCACGGATCCCTAAACTTCATCATCCGAGGAAGGATTGTGCTGTAATTTTACCGTCGTATTCTGTGAGTGTGGTTATCGGTCACGCCGACTCATTGATGCTGCAGATAGAAACAAACTGATAGGAACTACAGTGTAACTACACTGCAGTTTGGTTCTAGCTGCGGAATGAATGGACGGAGGACCACGCCCTCACAATATCAATGTAAAATAGAAATATAACGCTGCTGTTTCTTCTGGTGAGTTTAGTACTGGTGACGAGGCATTCCATCTCAGTCCTCAATGGTGACAACGGATCTGCAATATGATTCCTTGTCAAGGATGAATGTAGATGTCATGGGTCGCAGGGATCAGTTACCATCAGGTGAACTGTGTGGCTCGTTTGTTACTTTCAATGTAATCATTTAAAAAAAACCTTAGGCGTGGCTCTACCTACGTTGTATTACTGGTATTAGGTATTCGATCTTAGTTTACAGGGGGTAACGATGCATCGTTGGTGAATGTGGGTTTCGTAGGCCGCAGGTATCACCATCAGTTGAACTGTGTTGTCGTGGCCACCCTACAACGAAAACCATAAGAAAAAGCAAAATATGTGCTCAAATACACCGACTGCATGAAATGAATGAATCCTTTGCGGCGCTCGATATCCGCTTTAATAATACTACCTTGTGCTTGATTTTATCGCTATTAACTCCAAAGGTTAAAACTATCCTTTCTCAAAAGATGCATTATACGATAAATGACTATAAAGACGACAAGAGTGGTTGGCCAAACGATTTTAATTAATTTTAAATATAAAAAAAAAAAAATTACACGTTTTGCTAGCTTTCATTAGAAAAAAAATCAAAAATTAATTGATAGTACAAAAAAACATTTTTCAACAAATAGTAATTGTAAAACCGATTTACTAGTAATTTAAGAAATTAGACAGAGGTTTTGTTTTTAGTATTATCTGGTAACACAGTTCACCTGAAGGCAAGTGATGACTGCCGCCATAATATATACTCAAAAAAGCCGTTCCTTCCACATATAAAGTTTGATGTTTTTTATTTATTATTTAATATTATTACATTAATTATGTTTTATTGAATTGTGATCAGACAATAGCATATATATTAAATAAAAACAACATGAGGTTGAAGGTACCAAACTCGATGAAAGTTCATCTGAACCTGTATGTATTATCATGCTTATTACATCATATAAGGAAAGTTTAAAACTAGAAAACAGACCTCAGGTATAACAAAAATATCTACATTATTATATATAAGGATAATGCACGTTTCGAAGGAGCTCCCAAAGTCACTACAGGTGCACTCCTCAATGTTGCACCCCCATCCCCGGCCCAAACACGTCCGACAGTATCTTTTTAAGATCCCCCAACTCCCCCTGAACAAAATAAAGACGCATTGTAAGAATCGTGAGGTAATAGCCCAATCAAAATTTAGTCCTTAAACAGTGGCTTCGAATTCGTCGTTATATAAAGTTATTTTAATTTTAAATTGCGATTCAGGAACGTAAATGATACTAACTTGCAATATATAGATAAAATACAATCATAAAAAATATAAATCATTGCTTTGTATTGCCATTATATCACATCTTTGAACCTGTGTTTGACTCTTTTCGTAACCTCCCATCAGATGCTTAAAAGGTGTCCAATTATATAATAACTGTAGGGCCATTCCATTTTATTAACTGATGTCGCCGTAGTCAAAAATCACCGAACGCATCTAAATTAAAAAAAAAGTCGAATAATTTAACCATGTTTTTAAATCGTAAAATCGAAAAAAGTATACGCGACTGAATCCGTTTGAAAATGTGTTTTGTTATGTTTGTTTCGTGTAAACTATTAACAATACTATATCTATTTTTTTCTTTTTCAATAAACTAAGGTGACAAAGTGACATCAATAACGACGCCGTTGCTAGCTCGTCGAGGCGTCAAGGCCGTCCCAATTATCAAGTGTGCAGTACACTGGTTAAGTGTTAAATATGTATATAGTCGTGACTAAAGTATGTCTCAACGTTACTGTTTGCTTACTTAAGCTTTGTCGCCGACTATATTTTATGTATAAAAAATGATATGTGTCATGGTATGATGAATAGAAATAGATTATGGTCGACGTATTATGAACTGAGGCTTCGGGTCATAAATCGTATTTATCTGTCTATCTCGCTCGCACTTACAGGTCTTATGGAGAGGTGTAGTGTTGGGCGTAAGAATTGTAGAGGTGCATATCGATAACGGGATAGGTACGATCGATATGCTAAATTATGTTAAGCATTAATAGGAATAATTTTTCGCTATCTGAAAATAAAAGTTTTTAATTTGTAAGATAAAATGTTTGTTTCAACTTAATCATAGAGAATGTAATTAGTTTCATAACAAAAAATCTTATATTTATAGAAAAACAACAACCCTTACTCGTAACGACCAATCAGGCGTCGGTGCTAATGAAGGTCACGATGACGCATCGACCCCGCGTGCGAAGGTAGCTAAGTATCGATAACAGAATTCCATTGCGTTTACAGTCCTACTGTCAGTGACATTTATTGCCCGACGACTGAGTTTAAAATGCGCCGACTATAGTATCTACATAATGAGTTGAATGTGACATTTTAAATTACATGATATAACAACTTAAATCTTTTATTTTGTAAATGCCATCTTTAATCACCTAATTACATTGTCAATCAGACCATCAATAACTGGATCTCCGATTCTGTACAATAATCATATGAAACACAGCAGGTTTATTGTGGTATTTTACCATATGAAAAACATATACCAACGTATATGTGAAGGCATGAGCTTTCTCTAAATGTTTAGGTGCTAAGAATATTTTCCACACTCTGCACGGGTAGATTACAGTAGTAATAGGTTTAGCGATATAATTGAATTACAAATATCTTATACTACACAACGGTAACTAAGCTAGTTACAGAAAGAATTAGCCCAAATTTTAAAATAAAATTTCATATGAATAGCTTAAGCACAAGTACAAATTAAAACTCTATTATCTAATGCATTACGTACAAAATTCTGTATCGTGTTTTAACTTCTCGATACCATCTGCTACAAATTGCATTACCAAATGTCGTATTAGGTAACCCTTAATAATGTTACCATACGGAAGGGAAAGTGTTATGAAATCCAATTGTGATATAATGTTTTTTAATCCGAATTTTTTAAACTTATGTATTAAAAAAATGTTTTATAGGCATACTATTCATATAAAAGAAATAAGTAGAGTAAAACTAAAATATGACCACAGATAAAAGTTAAAGATTTTAAAGAAATATGGCAGTTCATAGTCTGCAATGACGTCATACGCCACAGGCGAGGACGCTTGAATGTAGATAAGCTATTTCAGACTCGCATTACAACCGTTACGACGTATATTGCGTTGTTTACGTGTTTTTGTACCATCCTAAAACAATTATTATTGTCCGGCTTGAAGGACCAGTTGTAATAATGCACTTGTAACATTAATATCAATTATTAGCTTAAGTTTTTATGAATGGAATGGAATATATTTCTTTATATTTTTCTTTAAGAACTTATTAGATTTTTTTATACCGTTGTCTAACGAGCTGTGAACTGTGTGTTCACCTGGAGGTAATTAATGAAGGTGGCTCATGGTATCCTACTCTATCCATCCTCAACAAAGATATAGGATACAATTTCGTTCCGAAGAACTGAGATGGAATGAATGAATCTCTATACTCACCATACGAAATACATTAGCGTTATGGTGCTATTTCACACTGCTATTCGGTGTACACGAGATTGAGTCGTGCCGACCCATTCATTATTCATTATGTTGTTTGATATAAACTGCAGCGTGTCGCTACCACTGTTAATATAAATATATATTTTACCTGACCGTATCATTTGAAAATAACCTGGTTCGATTGTGACAAAAAACACAGTTTTCTTTCTCTGCTATTCTAATGACAATTGGGGAAAGTGTTACATAATCTTCCGATATTACGCTTTAAAAGGGAAAGTGGGTAAATTAGTTACGCTCGCGAAATTATCACAGCATTCAAACAACAATGATGTTTTGTTCGGCGTTATAAAGAAATATTACACATTATATTTGAAACAAGAATATTAACAAGCGCCAGTGTTGCCAACTTTAAAACGTTTTTTTTTTCTTGTTACAGGTAAAGCTTCACTCCGATTGCAGAAATTGTTTAGTCTTTTAAATAGTAACGAATTAAGAAAAAAAAATGTGAAGCAGTTGTTTGGATAATCGTAAGTGATTTTCTTTTACAGTAATATGTACCACACAAATGACTTACGGACTAAAATTGGATGGTATATTTTTTTCTTCGTTCGAAAATATTTCATTGTAAAAAGATGAAGATTGTCGAAAAGATGATCAAACCGTGCACCGTTGGTTTGATCATCTTTTCGTTATATGTTAGTTCTACCTATTGTAATGCTTCTAATTAAAAATATTGTCTATAATCTATATTATGTATAGACCAAAGTATCGGCCTTTTGGGGCTATAGATTCGCAAGTCGTTTCGTAAATAAAAATAAATTTTGTAATTATTTAAAAATAATAAAAAGAAATCAATTCTACTTTAAAATATATTTTCACTTACATCACCTAAAAACCGCCTTAGCCATGTCAAGGTATTAAATAGCTGTACAACAAAAAAAGAAGGACAAAATCCGAAAATCTTATTGCTGGTAACGTGGGGTCATCACCAATTCGCAGTGGAGTCGATTGCTCGACAATGCTAAAATATGTGGAGGGGAGGTCCTTTGTCCGTTCAATGTCTAGCAGTGGGATCTATATATATCAGCTGTTACGTGTCTGCTTTAGTCTTCATACCGAATTTTTCATAATAAGTATTTTTTTTATTTTTAAGTACAAATTTTCTTATCAGCTGCAATCAGCCATAACTGTAAATACCGCTGGGTTACCTTTTATCTGCAACGTAATTCACGTGCTACTGCACTGCGTCGCATAATCTATCGTATTTATTAACCGACTTCAAGAAAAACAATAGTTCAACATTTTATTGTTTCAATCAAATATACAAACATATTTAATTTGTTAATGAGATGCTACAGGGCAGTTACTTAATAAACTTGAGCGCCAAAAAAACTCGAACTTGGGCTTAAAAAGTTCGAACGTGTTTTCGTAAACAGTCAAGTGGCTCCCCATACGACTCGATTACTTTGCTTCCTTTTTAATATCTTTCATTCCCCAATGGCTCCGTCATATCTCCGCAGACGGTTTCTTTTGTACCTCCTGATGAATCCTGCAGATCGCAGCTTGGATCCCTCCTTGAATTTCCTTCTCACATAACTAGTTTCTATAACAATTTCTTCACTGATCAGGGAATTCGTTTGTGTAATGCTCTTCCGGAAAAAAATCGTACCGCGAGAACTGTTGAGGTATTAAAAAAAAACTAGTGAAGGAACACTACTTATCTTTATCCAGTTGAATATATAATGAAATATTATGTTAGCTTTATTGTATGCTAATATATTTATATTTATTAGTTATGTTTACATTATATCTTATGTGTTTTGTTATTTATGTATATAAATGCATGTGTATGTTAATAAATATAGTCCTGTATTTCATTTTTTTTCTCTTTATTATTTTGTGCGTACACTATGTTTTTTCCAAAATATGTCCAACAGCAGGCCTGCTGGAAGAGTTCTTAACTTAGTTTCCATGTGTATAAATGCTTTGTGTAGATAATTATATCATTTATATAAATTAATTATAATAACATTTGAACTAATTTAAATTATTCCTAAATTTTCAATAACAAAAGCATCTTATTCGTCTACGCGTATTGGATTCAATGGAAATGCGCAACTCGAATAATTTTCATATATTAACCTATGGCAAATATTCTGAGTAATAAGCTACAATGATGTGTGTAGTCCAATAAATCGTGTCGACATAAAGTAACGTAGTTTCTAATCGCCTTAATCTTCATTACCGTGTTCATTAGGTTTTGAGTGCAATCGAGCCGTAGGTAAAAAAAGCGCTTCGTCTGATTATCTTGAAGCGCTTTTTGCTTACGATCATTTCACACCGTCTATCAAGCGAACAACGCATCCGGCTTATTATGTCAGTTCGATTGATAGGCGATGCAGAAAGGATGCTTGACATATGCGAACTAAAAATGAGGAATATTTATAGAGCATCGACTCGCATGTTAATTATTGATGACAGCTCTAAACATGGTTTGTCAACTATAACGTGTCGCGGGACCAGGGTTCGTCCGACAGCCAATACCAATATTTATAAACCTTGACCTGGATATTTTTATTGATGGCTAATTTTTTTAAATTTTTTTTTATTGATTCATCGGTTTCGGTAAGGTATGTATGGTAGGTATGTAGATATTCGCTTCACATATAGATGGGGTTTTAGACACTCAAGTAGCACGGCCCTTGTATGTAATTGTTTGAAGCTTACGCTTCACGACAGATTTTATTTATAACTGAGGGGGATAAACGACCATTTGTCTTTGGTGCTAAACTTTTTGAACAGAGAAATCAATGGCTTGCGCGTGCGCATTTTTTTGATAATATCATAAATGTATGTTGACATAGACAGTCGATAAGATACATGGATAAAGTGTGTTTGTTGGGTGAGTTTTTGTCTTATAGACAGCAATCTTGTTGTCTTTTTTAAAGATGTCAAACAATGATTGCGCCGTCGAAATTTATCTTATTAAATTAGGGTAGTCTTTAAGGTGATTTGCTTATTGAGTAAGGAATATATTATACATAAATTAATCGAGAGATTCAGTATTTGGTCTTTGTTGTCTAATGTCTATGTTGAATTTACTGTTTTCGTTTCCTTGCGTTTCGTGTGTTGATGCTTTTATGCGTTATCATGTATCGCGTAAGAGCATCATCACACCGAACGTGTCCCAAGTGGGACTGATTACAATTAAGCTAATTGCGCAGACGCGGCCAACAATTGACGCTCCGTTCTCGGAACCATTAGAAATTTTCACCTGTTCTCACTGAGGAATTTTAAACGGTGCGCGCGCAGTTTTATACTCAGCTTTTTTTATTAATAACTGTTGATGGTCACTACGATTCTGCCAATAATTATGTGGGCACGGGGTTTTTGCGTGGTCCAAAATGGTGACTACTATTGGACAAGTAAACATAAATATCAAAGTTTACATAGTCAGACCTTCATACATATATATATGTATATACACATATATATGTATGTATGTCTGATTGTACAGAGCCATTTTCTGTTATATGTATCTAGCTAGAGCATGGTTTGATACGTGATATACTTCTAACGTATAATATCAAATAATTGCATAGATGTTTGAAACAAAAATATCTGATAATCTACGATTTAATGTTTTAATGGATTCATATTTTATTAATTACGTACGTTAAGAAATGATCTTTACTATTCGCTTCTTATGGGAACTTTACTATTTACTTTACTAAAACAAACAGTAAATGAATTAACAAAGTAACTTAATTTATAACTACTTAACCCATTGCCTACTATTCAGAGCATACTACTCAAAATGCTCTAAGCATTCCTACCTTATCATAATAAGATAAAGACGAGTCTTAATGTTTCCAAATATTTCGTAACGACCAACCAATTAGTGACATAACTAAAATTTTACCCAATTTTATGTCCTTATATCTCTGGCCACTTGTTTCTGACATATTGGATGTTTACATGAAGACATATGTTAAAGATCACGGTCGGTGATACATAACGACAAGAAACGTGAATAGTGCAAAAACTGCGAAATAATTTTCTCGCACACCTGTCCTATGTAAAGAGATGGTTAAAAAAAAGCGCTTTAATTTCATTAATTCTTCATATAGGCTGACTGCCGTTTAGCTTGGTAAGCGGTTTGTTTAAGTAACGACCGTAATTAGCCATTAAATTGTCCTGTACTAACTTCATCTTTTACTATTTTGCACCTTTTACACGAATGCTCAAATGGTTACTAAAATGCCGCTTCTACAATGGTTATATAAAATGTTATTTGAAAGTCGTCGAGACACGCTGACACGTTCTTGCTCTTTTAAGTAATTGCCCAATAAATTTATGATACCCTGGTAAGTTTTCTACGGCGCCGTAATTGGTTTAATAAAAACGTAATTTTCCTAATAAATTATGAGCATAGGCAGGCAAACATTTATATTGTGTAGTTCTCTCTACTGGATTTTTACGAGAATTTAAAATTTCTTTAGTTTTTTTTTTATATTTATGATTGAAACATGAAGAAAAACGTCTTTATACTAGTGGTGACAAGTCATTCGTATCATATTAACAGTACAATTCCCACTTCCTACTACGATTTGGTTAAATAATGGAGTAGCTTTCGCATAGTAATCTCACAAGAATACTGTAAGAAAATTTATTTTTTTCATTAATTGAATAAAACCAATTTTGCAGATTTTTTTTATATTACACTGAGAGTAACAAACGAGCACACAGTTATCTGATGGCAAGTGATTCCTGCGGCCCATGACGTCTACATTCATCTTTGACAAGGAATCATAATGCAGACGCTTTGTCGCCCTTGAGGACTGACATGAAATGCCTCGTCGCCAGTAACATAGGTCTCCGGACCCTACACTCACCAGACGAAACACAGCAGCGTTATTGCTGCATTTACGCGCTGGTATTCTGTGAGGGCTTGGTCCTAACTCAGTCGAGCTGACCCATTCATTCTGCAGCTAGAAACCATCTGCAGTGTAGCTCTACCATTATTGTTTTAAAACTTTTTTATCTCAACTCATTTCAACTGCTTTACAAACTGGGAGGACAGATTAGGTTATCTAGTGTATATGTTCCTTATATATACGTTATTATGTTAATCCGAACTACCAGCTTTTTAATAATTTATTTTTGTTTCTATCTACGCAGTTTGGACCTTAATATCTTGAGATCTTGCAGTGGTATGTCCGATTTTTGATTTAATTTAAAATAAACTTTCATTCAAAATATAGTTATACGCGTAAATATAAAAAATCATTTTATTTTTAAATGTTGGTCTTTGAGTCACGTTTGCGGGGGCTTAAATAATCTAAAATATTCATAGTACCGGAATATAAGTACAGAGTAGTTTTAAAATAGACTATACATAGTTTTTATTAAATGTTGTCACCCGATGGACTTGTAATTAATTATGTACCAAAGTTTTTGGTCACGTAAACTGTTTTTGGTCGTGTAAACGTTGTTAATTAGCCACGCACGGAATCTATTTTTAGTTAATAATTGAGTCCACGCTCACACTGACCCGTTAATTCAGTCAGCTGTCGGACGTTTCCTTAGTGTCCATATTTATTCCTCTTACCTTTTGATTGTAAACGTATACATATTTACTGTCGTCTATCGTATTATATTTTTTGGCTTTTTGTTTCTTAATATGCGACGTGCTTTAGCGTAGCTTTTTTTTTTTTTATAAAAAGAATATTAGCAATGCTGTTAACTTTTAGATATGTTTGTATTTATAATATGTATATTTTTTTGTTTTATAGTTTATGTAAATGTATATAAAAATCTATTATTTTACTTAGTATTATAAATTCCTAAGATAATATATAATGATATGTATATATAATTGTATAAGCATTTAGATGTGCTGTATGTCTCTTTTTCTTTATTATTATTCTTCTGTCCCTACATTGATTTCTCTGAACCCTCCCAAAGTTGACTGGTAGATAATGCCTTAGGCATTAAGTCCGCCTTTGTGCATATGTTAGTTGTACAAAAGTTTATAAATAAATAAATAAATATCCAAGCTTCCATATCCACCTTACTTTTATTTAAAGTTAATAGATTCTTATATTTATTAATTATTGAAAAATACTTAACGACGTACATATCGTTTTCACTTGCTATGATATAAGTTATAATTACACTAGATACGAACAATGAACCGATTTCGTCAGGCTTATGTCATTGACCTTTCAAGCAATAACCCCTTTTTAGACGATATCATAGAGTGAAGTTACTAGGGCCACATAAAAAGCAACTCGCTATGGATTTTATTTTATATGAACATAACCTTGCTAAGCGAATACAAATTAGCTGATTGTAAGATCGATCTAAGTACAACAGGTGGATTGTATGATAATTTAATTAAGAACTAAGAAGGAATATTTAATTAATAATACTTTGGTGTTCAGTTTTGTTGGTCAAGCACTCGAAATGGAGTACCAATATGCATTTTTTTTATTTTTTATATTTTCTGGTATATATAATCATAGATATTATGATGACGTTTTTCTGGTCGATTCGGACAAACAGTGGCATTCATTTTTCATCCTCTTCCGTATTTCCATATAATACATGTATAATAAATAAGATCGGAGGAAGGGTCACATGCAGTGACAGGGATAATTTGTGATAGACAAATATTTTTCCTCGACTGGAATTCGAACTCAGGGCCCGTGATGGCAAGACACTAACCACTACATCAGACGGATATAGATATATAGAAGCATTGGTCTTATATATGTTTACTGGTTATGTTGACTGGTTAATTTCTCTAAATCCTTTTCCAAAATGAACTCAAATCTCAGACCCCCATAGCAAAATTATAAAAAAATCCTATCTCTAGTATTTTCCTATTGATACAAATACTTACCAATTTTCAAATTTTGCCGTTAGTTAACTTGACATCATTTTCCTAATCTAAATTTCACAAAATAAGAAGACATAAAATTACCGAGCTTTTCGTCTTGTACGAACTTGTGCACGTTTATCGACTTGAGTTTTTTAAAAGTACAACAATGATACTTCCTACTAAAATATTAGTCATTCCTATAACAAGTTATACAGTATCTTGAAAGTTTCGAATAAGAACATGTGTTACTTAAATAGGGGTCGATTTTTAGAACTCGTCGACCCTCAAAATCAGTTTTCGTTTATGACGACCCTGGGTACCAGGTTGGCTCTATAAACTATATACACCGTTGAAATATAGAAACAATCAAGTAATATAGATAAAATTGTAAAAATACCGTTACCAGGAGAACATGAAGCGTATCGTTTCGCTACACAAACTGGTACATATTTAGTACCAATCTGTGTCGACTCGAGTGTAGTAATGAAATTCGAGAGTGCATTGCACAATAGTCCAGAACAGCCGGGGCCGGCGCGGTAGCCAGCACGGGGTCATGGTCCCCCGATACTATCCTTTCGTTTGTCCGTTCTACAGCATTCGTATAAAAAAATTGCGACTGCGTCTGTGAAATAACAAACAGAAATAAAAAAAAAATTGTGTTGAATTTATCGGACCATAAATGGTCTAAAGAAATTACCTTAGATAATTTCTTTTATATTATTACAGTTAAAGTAATAAATTAGCAATATTTAATACATAGCAAAAACATGCGTAACAAATATGTGTAATTAAAAGATAGTGTACATATACAAACATACTATATAAAGCTTATACGAAAAAATATATCAAAACATTTAATTTCATAAGCGATAAATTGTAAATATATTTATTTATTGTCATTAATTTATTTACTGAAACCCTTGAATGAACACTTTTGATAATTAATTAGTATAGATAACATCATTAGAGATGCATTTTAATTCGAAAACGAATTATAATGCTTTTTTGTTCAATCATTTTAGCTCTAAATTTAACTAGTTGTTGAAAAAGTAATAAAGTTACTGTTGCTGGTTAGTGCAAGTATGGTTAAATTAGAATGTCTCGGTTAACTCGAATTACATTGTCGATTGCATCGTCTTTCTGCCAACATTACGTGACTTTTTATTTAAAATATTTTGCATTCGAAAAGCCTTGTAAGCGGTTTGAGAGAGAATTTTCCTGTTCTCGTCACTTTGTTTTTTCAACAGGCTACTTATATTGACTGTGAAATGAGATGAAACAAAAAAAATATTTGTTCTACGAGATCAAATTTAAATTTATTTGGTCGAACACTATTTGGAAGAAAGAAATTCTTTATTTGACACAGCGCTACATACCTATATAGACATCAAGATAAAATGTACATATGTCTACAAAAAATACAAACCTTCATATCATTTTTCAAGTTGTTTTCCACATGCGTCCTCTTTGTTCTTCAAAAAGCGACGATAATTACTAATAGATAGATAAAAATTAATTCTTGGATTCTATTCAACAAAAGAAATCCACAGCCGCGGTGACCTTTTTACGTGTGACATAATTTTTACTCCGCTAGGATTTCGTTGTTTTGTGATTGGTGTAACTGGCGGCCACGAGTTGGAGCTATTTTTTTTTACAATATGCGACGAATTGGATGGATGTGTTGATGAAAGTGGCCCATGACCTCTACATCTATCCTCATCACCCCTAAGGGCGTAGATGGAATGCATCGGTATCATACAGACACTCAACATACGAAGCACAGCTGCGTTATACAGCTATTTGTATTACTATACTATATATATTCTGGTACTGTGGTGATCCTCCCAGGTCATGGTCCTGTCCCGGTCGAGCCTAAATCTAGATGAAACGTGGCGATACTACTGTTATAATTCCCATCCGTGGCAAATTATTTGAGCCATATAATTACAGTCTGTGTGTATTTGTAATAAGTCTCGTGTAGCTCTCTTTCTAAGCTAAACTCTTTCCGTACTTTCCCCCTCATCTTATCACGTAACAGTGTCAAAGAGTGGTGCGCTCTATGTTCACACGAATACAAAAGCAACAAAACGATTGCAATTTGCGGTTGATAGTTAATTATATCATAATGCATAGTTAATTATTCGTAGTGGAAATAGTCAAGGACGGCCTTCTTTCTCCTAGACCTTTTTCCATTAACTTGGGGTACGATCTTCTGCATTCTCCATGTAAAACGTACTAATTAACATTATAACTTATTCTTTTGGTTTTGAACTGAAATTTAATAACGTAACCGTATAATGAAAAAGGCAAGGTTACTATATTTCGCTTATCGCGCAATTTAAAGTAACATTAAATAATTAACTTGAAAAGGAAACTAATTATCTTATCAGCCTGATAGCCGTCTACACATAATTAGCACAGCTCGCGGCTTTGTTTGTAACTAACATGTGAGCACACGTTCTACCTGAAGTTACATAACTCATTACAACTATTTTTTTTTAAATATTGGAGGTGACCAACTAGCACACAGTTCACCAGTAATAGATGATGATTTCGGCACATGAAATCTACATCTATCCACAACAAAGATTCAGTAACGATATGTATTTTGGGTCCCCAGATTCCTACACCAACTATACAAAACACCCTTTAGCTGCTAATTCACGTTTGTGATATAGCAGGAGTGATGCCTTCCTAATCTTCTAGAAACTCAATTCACCTTGGTTTCAGTTGATACTTTTCGATGAAGAAGCTCTTTGGAAACGTTTTAAGAGACTTTCCCGAAAACTAAGATGAACTCCTGGTTACTGCTTATTATATGAACCCCGTAGGATTATAGTGAATCTTATACTAATGTTTAATCCATTAGAAGCAACTGACCGAGCCGGTTTGGCCCTCTCTTGGAGTCATTTGCTTTCTCGCGCAAGGTAACGGTCCAAGCCGAGGCCCCGCTCGGGGAACTTAGTGCTGGTTACAGATTAATAAAGATCTTGACCCCAAAGGGCTCGGCCACCTTTCAACCCGGTGAAACTATAAGCCCACGGCCATCAGCCATAAATAAAAATTACACTAATGTTCTCTGAGATTGTGATCCATCCCCGATCGGCCGGACCCATACATGCTCTAACCATTTTCTTAATGCAGCTTAGCTCGTAACATTTTTACGCCAAAACTGACAAAATTCTATATTCATATATAGTTTAAGTTTATACTAATAATGACTAAATTACCAGCAATTAAAGTTGTTGCCTAGTATTGATATTTCGCACTAAACGTTCTTCGGTAAAAGGTTTGATTGAAACACAACCTAAAGCCATTCTCCATATACCAATATTACAATTAAAGCCGCACTAAAGCGTGAGTCGTGGAACACATCGTGAGTAACAGACAGACATATATTATTCCTTTTATAATGAGGCAAGGGTATAATTTTAATGCACTCTCCGCTCACTTTGTAAGCCAAGCCAATGATGTCACCGCTGCATACTCGTAAAGTATGACAATACTTATATATGTATATAAGTTCTGATGTCATCACAATTTATTATATACAGACTAATAAACGTGTAAACACAAAGCTCGATGGAAGTTTAATTTCTAGAAAATGCGTCATGCATTTTTAATTTCCTCTTAATTTACATTCATAAATAAGCGTGAGTCAATTGTCTTAAGAGTTACGTAACGAGGGCTTTTATTGCTCGCTGCATGTACATTTGTAGATCTCTGGAATAAACTCAAAGTGCTGGAGGGATCTGTAGGTATATTTTATTGTTTATAACTAATAATGTAAAACGATCATACAGTTTACCTATTAATCAACACTTTAATTCCTTCCTGGGTGTTTAGAATGTAATATTTGTACATAGTTAAAATATGATTTTTTTAGTAAATATTTTTTTTTATTTTTACATTGTAGATGTAGATGTCTTGGGTCGCAGTCATAAATTACCATCAGGGGAACTGTGTGCTCATTTCTCACTCTGTTTGATTCGGCAACTGGTTTTTTTTTACATTGTGAGTAACAAACGAGCATACAGTTTACCTGATGGTAAATAATCCCTGTGTCCCATGACATCTACATTCATCCTTGACAAGGAATCATAATGCAGATGCGTTGTCACCCTTGAGGACTGAGAAAGAAACACAGCAACATTACACTGCTATTCTGTCTATAAAATTTACGCTGGCATTCTGTGAGGGCGTGCTCCTACCCCGGTCGAGGTGACCCATTCATTCTGCAGTTGGAAATAAACTGCAGCGTAGCTCTACCACGTACAAAAAACACACAGTTCGCCTGATACTGAGTAATGATTGTGGACCATACCTGGACCTGGACCTACATCCATCCTGAAACAAAAAAATCAAAATTCAAATGTCATTCATCCCTGAGGACGGAGATGGCATACATCGTTTAATGTAATTATATCTCCGGTTACCCACACAACAACACTACGCTATGTTACTTTCCTGCCACGCACAACTACTCTGTGGAATCAGCTGTCGCCAGCGGTATTTCCATACCGATACGACTCAGGGATCTTTGAGAAAAGATTCTGCAACCTTTGTTGGCTGCGGGTCAAAATCAACCAAACTGTGAAGCATTAAAGAGACGTTCATCTCAGAGATATTTTCGTATTAAAACAGTACTTTTAGTAAGTAATATTAATTATTAATGATATTAATTATATTAATAATTAATGATATTAATTATTAATGATATTAATTATTAATGATATTAATTTTATCAATAACTGGTTACCACCCAAGGCAAATTCTAAACATACACATGGGGTTTTATACTCGTAGCGTGTTCATAAAAACCCATAAGAATGTGATAATCGTTAAATTATATCTCCAATCTTTCTTCGCATATTTTACAAACTAGCGCGACTTAGGTATTTTTGAAAAAAGTTTAATAAAACTCATTCGTTTCCAAATCGCGACTAGTGATGATTTTCATTTACTGCTACCGTTGCTTTAACTGGATATGATTTTACACTATTCGTTACAATCTTATACCGATCCTATAGCCTCCGAGGAACGTAAACTTTACTTGGCGAGTATACGTGGTATAGGACTAGATTTTTTTTAAATTAAAACAAACACACGCACAGAGCCAACGATATCTACTATTGAGTTAATTACCTAGTGTGAATTATAATTCCTTAATCGATTTATTAAATCGGTAATGTCACGAAAACTATCTTTCTCATTTTTAAGATATTATTTGTATATTTTTATTAATAAAAGTGTAATTAAATACACTATATTGTGTACAAGTATATATAGTGCATTTAAATACTTTGAGTTAATTACCTAGTGTGAATTATAATTCCTTAATCGATTTATTAAATCGATAATGTCACGAAAACTATCTTTCTCATTTTTAAGATATTATTTGTATATTTTTATTAATAAAGGTGTAATTAAATACACTATATTGTGTACAAGTATATATAGTGCATTTAAATACTTTGAGTTAATTACCTAGTGTGAATTATAATTCCTTAATCGATTTATTAAATCGATAATGTCACGAAAACTATCTTTCTCATTTTTAAGATATTATTTGTATATTTTTATTAATAAAAGTGTAATTTAATACACTATATTGTGTACAAGTATATATAGTGCATTTAAATACTTTGAGTTAATTACCTAGTGTGAATTATAATTCCTTAATCGATTTATTAAATCGATAATGTCACGAAAACTATCTTTCTCATTTTTAAGATATTATTTGTATATTTTTATTAATAAAAGTGTAATTAAATACACTATATTGTGTACAAGTATATATAGTGCATTTAAATACTTTGAGTTAATTACCTAGTGTGAATTATAATTCCTTAATCGATTTATTAAATCGATAATGTCACGAAAACTATCTTTCTCCGTTTCCAAATTGAGAATTGAGCTGATTGAACTGAATTGAACCACATCGCATATTATTACATTTGGGCCCACTGTTTTCCATCTCCTTTAACATTAATTTTATATTGTCACTGTTTGTTAAGGAAGTCATTAACAAGAACATCTATATCTATTTACGTAATTGTTACGTAATATATCATCGTTGAAACTGGAGCGTGTTCCTTAAACGTCGTCAATTGTGGCCCATTGAACCAAATAACGTGGCGTTAGATTCGTGTACAGAATATTAAGTCAAATACAATGACTATCTTTTATATGGTTTTAGCAAAAAATAAATGACTATAGCTTCCAAAAGTCATTGCGGTAAATATATTAAAATATGAAATATTAAAATATATTATTTAGTAATTAGAAAATAAGCATAATTTTTTTTATTAAACTAACGGTGACACACGTGCACAGTTTACCTGATTGTAAATGACACTGCCGCATATTAACACCTAGATGCAAAGATTCCTCTTAGGGCTGATATAAAATATCTCGTTACTAGTAAAAAAGGAGTTTCT
The DNA here is from genome assembly GCA_029286865.1 of Teinopalpus imperialis. Classification (NCBI taxonomy): domain Eukaryota; kingdom Metazoa; phylum Arthropoda; class Insecta; order Lepidoptera; family Papilionidae; genus Teinopalpus; species Teinopalpus imperialis. The sequence goes on from JAGSMU010000001.1 coordinate 13,775,920, forward strand.
AAGAAAAAGAGGAAGAGAAATACATGACGTATATCTTTCTCTTTCTTTATTGAGATGAAAATAATCAGTATATAATAATAATAGCTATTTACTTAGCTTCACATGCGTAGATATATATATTAAGATATGGGTCGTAGTTTGGGTAGTCGAACGCCATCTATCTAGCTTAGATGTAAACGTGTATAAAGTATAGGAAAAATATTATTAATAAACTTTTTCCTAAACTATATATAACAAGCTTTTATATTGAATTTCATGCTTCTTCCTTCAAAAGTGACTAACTTCCTTTCCCTAATTCTCCCGCTTAGGTGTTAATTTTGAAAACCACGGGTATGTACACATTTATTTTCACAAGAGGAAGAGAACAGAAGCCGGTATATGGAATTTCATGTTTCTTGCTTTGTAAATGACGGAAGTCCGTACAACCGTTCGTCCCCTATTTTACCATCTTATAGGCGAATTTATCAAAAATCCTTCCTTAGTAGATGCTAACAACATAAGAAACATCAACAGGCAAAATTTCAAGTTTGTAGCCTCAGCGGTTTAGGCTCTGAGGTGATGAATCAGTCAGTCAGTCAGGACAAGTAATTATATATGTATAGATGCCGACATGTGTGACTGCCAAGTCTCGGACAGGGATGTCGAGGACAGAGCGAAGTGGAGGAGAAAGATAAGGAAAGTTGACCCCACCACTATTTGGGATACAAGGTAGGGAGAGAGAGAGAGAGATGCCTAATATATATATGTGTATATGTATTTCGATTGTGCATTTATATTTAGGAAAGTTACCGAACAAGCTAAGATTATCAACGTGATGCAATCTCAAGGCGATTAGAAACTGGTTCTCGTTAAAAATCAATTTTACAGTAATTATGATCGTTAGATAAGATATTTACAGTGACGTCACAAATATAACAAATGACGCCATCTGAGTACCACCTATGCATATTTTTATTATTAAGATATGATAACGGTAACACTTAATATTATTTATGTTATGATTAAATAGAGAGACAATATAGCCAACTACTATTAGAGACACACGAAATAGGTCGGAATGGATAGGCTAAAACAAGAGAAGGATTCTCTTATATACCATAATGTCACAGAAAGAGACAAAAAGCCTATTGCTAACAAAGGGGGGTTCTTAATCGTCTACGGTGACCTTTATCTCTGTTTCATATGCAGTGGAGACAATACTCCAACTTGTGAACTGTCTCCTTTGGAATAAATTTTATTCTCTGAAACTAATTGAGACAAACTGACTGAGCACAAAGTTTTTTTTAATATTACATCAAGAGTAACAACAGTTCACCTGATGGTAAGTGATTCCTGCGGCCCATGATGTCTACATTCATCCTTGATTATGATTCATTGTATCATAATGAAGATGCGTTATTGAGCACAGAGAAGAAATGCCTCGTCACCAGTAATATAGGTCTCCGTATCCCTACACTCACCAGACGAAACAAGCCTTATACCTCGAGAATGAAAGGGTTGAGCTGATTTTTGCCCATTAATTCTGTGGTATAATCTCTACCACTGTTAACCTAATAGTGATCACTGCCGTTCATAAACATCTGCATCCGTCAACTATGAATCAAGATGCACATGCGGCTGTCCTCACCCCAGGGAAACTTGGTACTCTCTGTATTCACTTGCATCCACAAAGCGAAACACTGCAGCGTTGTCCTACTATTTCATGCTTGTTTTCAGTGAGGACGTGGTCATTATTTTCATGCTTTTGCTATAAAATAGTTGCAGGGTTGCTGTACCACTTTTCTGATTGATTTGCCCCCAACAATAGCTTGTTTTGTGAGAAGTGTACGTGACAAGGCGAGTGCAACCGCCGCGCCCCGGACGTCCGGCGCAGAGTTTTTGTGACGGTTTTTTTTATCGCTTCTTAGTTTATCGGCGGAAGTAGAACTTGTCTTTTAGATAACGTGACTAAACATTGCACGCCTATCGGGCTAAAGTAACTGCGCTAAAGTTATGCTAGTTTAACACGGTATTTTTTTTTGCTGACTAAATTCCAATTATCTGATATAGATCTGAGTTAGCAGTACCCAAGTCATACTTTTCGGTTTGAATGCATGCACTCATATAAATCGACCTAGATATGTTCTATAGAATTTGTGGGTAAACAGTGGTTATTGAGTATAGTGTATACGACAGGGAACTTTAAGAGACTTTTGTTTTTGTTGTTTTTCGGGCTGATAGCCGCTTGTAGCCGAGGGCTTTTACAGTTTCACTGGATTGAGAGGTGATCTAGCACTTTTGGCGCTCAGGCGAGACCTCTATTAGTGGGTAAACCAGCACAAGGGCTCCCACAAGAGCCTCGGCTTGACCCTTATCCTGTTCCGCGAGAGTCGCTAGTGAAATAGTTATTTGTTTGTATGGAATTAATAAATCTTTATTATTATCATTTATCTTGACGGCTCATTCCACATCTCTTACATTGTTTTCTATGTAAACAGTAATAACTTAATGCTGATCATATTTCACATAGAGTGCCAACATGACAGACGGTGGTGTATATCCTACGAATGGAATACAGACGACATACTACATTACCTTTTCTCATAAAACCTAAAAAATTATTGTATTTTTAAATTAGGGACGTGGCGTCGCTATAGACACAAACAAGATCCGCTCCTTGATATACGATTACGAGACGTTTACCAGTTCTCTCTACAGCTATGCGAGTCCACTTTCGTCTTCATATGCCACATATGGAACTACGTATAGGCCTTTATAGAAAACACTTCCGTTCAGACGTTCTCTGAGCTTGGAGCTAAATATCACATTCGCTTTTTAACTATAGCCTGGTTAGTTTTTAAATATAGAATTCTTTATTTATTTAAGGTACTTAGGTAAGTATTATATTTGTATTACACCAGTTATAGTACATTTTTTGGGTCATCTCGACCGCGGGAGAACCGCACTACCCTTAGAGACATTCCATCTTAGTCCTCAAGGGTTTTTTTTATTTCATTAAAACGCGACTACACTATCCTGCGGCCCCACGTCTACATTAATCCTTGACTAGGAATCTTAATGAAGATGCGTTGTCACTCTAGAGGACTGAGATGGAATGCCTCCTCGCCAGTAATAAAGGCCTTCAGATCCCTACGAAATACAAACTTTCTTTGGAAATCAAGGCTCCGTATTTAGCGAAACGGGTGCTATTTTAGTGCAAGAGTGGTGACCACACTTTCACGGTCGGTGGGCCGGTTCGCAATCAAGTGTTTCATTCCGCTGTCCCCGGGTCAGTGCACTGCACGGTTTGATACCTGGACTGGTTAATAAGGTATTGGTGGCCAGCTCACTAAACCTGCCGCACGGTTAAGCCGCAAGTTGTTTGGAAACGACTATCTCTTGACTGAGAAATGTATGCAGTGAAAACTTTTTCATTAATAACCACATCATTAAAAGATTTTTTTTGACGTGTTAGTGATAGTTTACAAATATATTTTATATTATTAATATATCAAACGGTGAGCATCGTATTACGTCATCCTTGTCGTCTTCGGCTACTGCTATGTCCTTTAATTATTGCCGGACTGACATTTACTGAACACGATATAATATAGTGCCGGTGTCTGCAGTTTATCTCTAGCTGCAGAATGAATGGGTCAACTCGACCGGGGCAGGACCACGCTCACAGAATCAAACACATCCAACGTGAAATAGCAGAGCACCGCTGCTGTGTTTCGTGTGTTAGGTATAAGGATCCGAAGATCCAATACAGGAAACGAGGCATTCCATCTCTTCGGATGCATGTTGATATCATAAGCCATTGTCGTCAATTACCATCAAATTGAAATCTGTCGAGTTGTATCCTCGTTTGAGGGTCGCTTAATAATATAAAAAAAGACTACAGTTAATCTGTTGCTTAATATTTATTGTCCTTGTCCTTGAATGATTGCATACATGTACCATACGGAATACAGCTGAAGAATATAACTATTTTACGCGAGCATTAAAACAAATGTATTTGTCATTGATTTTGTTCTTGTTCTAAGCGTGAGTCATTTGAGTGAGTAAGGCACAGTAGATACAGCGAACGAGGGAAAGAGAGGTAAATAAGTTCGCGGAATGGAGGCCAAGAATTAAATAATTTTATGTTTAAATATTTTTCCTTCTCATTATGTTCCCCTTGGATACTACGTCGAAAAATATTGTGTTTTTTATTAAATAGATATTTTAACCCCAAAGGGAGGCAACTTTGTTGTGTGTCATGTAGGGTTTTTGAAACTTTCAACATATACCCAAATAGACCAATCGGAATCGGCGACGAAATCCAAGGTGTTTGGAGTTGGTTATTGTGATCACCTATCCACTTGCCACTTGAGGGATTACGTTATCATATAATTATTTCGTAAAAATCTAGGTTTTGATTATTTATGCGTTATTTAAGCAGTTTCTTTAGCCCTACACTGGTTCGATTTTATCTGAGTTACCGATTCAGCGAAGTCTTTGGCACAAATTATAATTTTTTTTTTACTAGAATAGGTGGCATACGAGCAAGCAGCTCATTTGCAACACTAGAGGAGTTGCAAAATGCGCTGCCGGCTTAGATAAAGGTGTATCCTTGTCCCCAACTCATATCGGTTCGGAAATACCTCTGGCGACAGCTGATTCCACAGAGTAGTTGTGGCAGAAAATTTCACGTAATTTCACTCAGGGGTGGATTGCCAACCATATTGAATTAAAATTAATATAATGGATTACCTTACCGCGTGTAATTATATAAAACCGTTTAGTGTCACTTTCAATCGCGTTCCGACACGAACGCCATAGCGGAACGCAACAGCAAATCGAAATAAAGATAAATTGGTGGTCGGCCGCTAGATGCGCCGGCGCAAGCTCCGTGACGGATTATCAAGTTTTTTCGCCGTCATCTTGGCGAAAATGGCGTATCTTGCGTTCTGCGGGAGATGTGTTGGTTGCTTTCGTTTTCACGAAACCGAAAGTGCTTATATGTTGGGGTGTCATTGACGCCGATGTTTGTTTGCGACGGTTGGGTGACCACGTTCGACGCAACTCATCTTAACGTGCTAAGCGGTAATGCTGTAATTTGGCATTCGACCATTTATTTTGTTTTCAGCGTTCGATGTTGTGCGAACAGTCGCGCATCAACGCTCGCATCTTGCATTGAAGAAACGATGCTCGTAAACTCGGCTATGTTCTCTACTGATTGAGTTAAAACGTTGAGACTGGTCATGTTTACTTGTGATTTAAGTTTAAAGTGATGGCGTCCTGCTCAAATTCAACCATCCTTCCCATAATTTATTAACTTGTCAATTGACAATGAGTTTTGTTTTAGTTTTTTAGCTTTTAGAAATTGAATCTATATATAATCTATAAAAATTAGTGCGTTTGTGAGTATTTCCTTTGTTCGGACTAATCAGTCGATCTTATAATTACTGAAAAGCGGCAGTTATGTCCAATAACTTATCATTTGATAGTTATCGCATATGATAATAATTTTCTGATCGACATTCAAAACGACGAACTCTTCTACATATTGCCTAGACATGTAAACTATTAAAGTATATCATAGTCTCGTTTGCGTTTTTACAAACACAGACTGTCACTTAGCCTTCCCTATATTAACATTAAGCACACAACAGACCAAGACATCGATCATTGATCATATCATCATCGCAAAATAACATTGGACACTCGAACCTAAAACCAACAATCTGTCTTGTACAAATATTCTCATATTTTTTTATTAAATTGAGAGTAACAAACGAGCACACAGTTCACTTGATGGAAAGTGATTTCCATGACATCTACATTCATCCTTGACAAGGAATCATAATGCACATCCGTTGTTACCCTTGAGGACTGTGTTGGGATACCTCGTTACCAGTAAATAAAGGTCTCCGGATCTCTACACTCACCTGACGAAACACAGCAGCATTATGCTGCTATTTTACGCTGGTATTATGTGAGGGCGTGGTCCTACCCATACGGTCAAGCTGAACCATTCATTCTGCAGCTAGAAACTCTATCACTGTCATTGGCTGGAAATAAAAATAAATAAAGCCCGTTTCGGGGTTTGTCTGTTCTCTATGAAAAAAATTAAAACAATTTTACACGGTATTAAGTACTCAAAATGGTAATAGAATAAAGGTCGATGGGCATATAATTTCCATGTCCCGAGCGTATCGAATGTCGTCGGTGTCGCTTTACAGTTTTCTAATTGTGTATACACGGTCAGTACGGATGGTGTTCATCTATGTACGTTGTCACGCGCCATCGCACTGCCCGGTTTCTATTCCACTCACTCATACAACGGTGACAATGGGTTCCGGCGAAACGGGGACGGATTCGGGTTTCGAATATATTTCTGTATCATTTTTATCTATTCGTCCTTGTCTTTTCTATTTAAAAGTATAGGATATACTAGCGTAACTGTTATAGGAGGGGACATGAAAGTTGATTTATACTTTCACTTTTACTGTGAAGCAATTTGATATTTTATATACATCCAATTCACAGTCCAATGAATAATTAGCTGTGAAGATTAGCGGATTTTACTTTATTTTTCTAACCGATTTTCTTTATATTCAAAACTTTTGTCTTTTCTCGATGTTTTTTCGATACAAATATTACCAAAAAAATGTATTTACTATATTGGAAGCATAGATTGTTCTCGTACCTAGAAATAATAAATAATAAGGCGTTTTGGCGGCTATAGAGCTGCCACGGTTTTATGTAGTCAAATTCTTGGTCAATATAACACCCTCCATTGTCTATCTTATTCATATAAAACATATATTGTTTCGCGTTAATTATTGTATGTGACATCATTTGTTTGTTAACAGTTACCGGTTGCCTTGTGAAATAACAAGCATCGTATATTAGTTTTTTTAAAGGAAAACTATTGAGGAAAAAATGTAATAATATAAACTAAACTAAACAGCATAATAACATACAAAACGTAATAACTTTTTCATCTTTATCTACAAGTTTACTTGCTCTTGACTTGGGATTCAGTCATTGATAGTTTTTTATTTATGAAACTAAGTGTGACAAACGAACACACGGTCAAGTGCTGATTGTGGCCTATGAGCACAATCTTGGCTAAAGACAGATGTACATACTTACACCTGAGGAGTGGTGGAATATCTGGCCATCGATTAAAGAGTCAGCATCCAGAGTCCCTACTCGCACCAAACGAAACAATACAACGTTATGCTGCATTCTATGAGGGCGTGGTCCTACCAGCTCAAACCGATCCATTCATACATCCTACAACACTGTTAATAAAGTAAAGCTCACTTAGTAAATGTCTAGTCAATTTTCTCGTTTACTTAAAAGTTATCCGAAATCTTCGTTTGAAACTCTTAATTTTAACAGAATCACCAAGGTTGAAAGGAACACACTAATCTAGTATGATGGACCGTCAAAATGATTAAGTGGGACGCCTTCTTGCATCCCATGCACTAGTTGATGAAGACCGACACAGTGTAAATATTCACCCTTGTACGACTTCCAGATACTCGTCACATCCTCAATCATGTTCCAATGTTATCTATAGTTGGGTTTTTCTTATTTACGTCGTTTCCTTATTTATACTTTAATGCAGGATTTCTTTTTTATCGACGGTGACAAGCTAGCTTTGTGGTTACCTGATGGTAAGTGATTACTACGGCCCGTGACTCTCGCCTTCAGACACATCAGGAATAATAATGTAGATGCTTCTTCGCCGTTGATAGCTAAGATGAAATGCCTTAGAATTAGGGTCTCAGGACCTCTACTCTCACCAGACGAAACACAACAGCATTTTGGTGCTATCTTGCGATGATATTCTGCGAGGGCTTGATCCTTCCCGGCCAAGTCGAGTCGCCAATAATTCATGATTCATTTAATTAGTCTAATTAGGATCACTCTGTTTGGGTATTTTTTAAGAATTTGTTAATTGCCACTAGCAGGTGTTTCGACACGATATCTTATTAGGGTTTATTGGTGACACGGAAATGATTAAAATTATCTTCTCTATATATATATATATATATACTTTGATTTTATATATATCTCTAGCTATAGAGCTCTACTGCGGTGTAGCTACACTGCAGTAGTTTGTTTCTATCTGCAGAAGAAACTGGGGCAGCTCGAGTGCGGTGGGACCGCGCCCTCACAGAATACCAGCATAAAATAGCAGCATAATGCGCTGCTGTATGTAGTCTGGTGAGTGCATGGTTCCGGAGACCTTTATTACTGGTGACAAGGCATTGCATCTCAGTCCTCAAGGGTGGCAGCGCATCTGCATTATGATTTCTTGTCAAGAATGTAGATGTCAGGAGCCGCACGAATCACTTACCATCAGGTGAACTGTGTGCTTGCTTGTTACTCTTAATGAATTTATAAAAAAAAAGATGTGTATATCCTTTTTTACGCTACGTTGTCACATTTTGTTTAACATATTGATTCGTAATACTAGAAAAATATATAATTCATGAAGTTATTAAAAAATATAATCATATTTTAAATTAGCATTATGGTCACACCATCTTCCGTGCAGTACTTTGCCATGCAAATTATTACACGATTATCTTATGGTACACATATTTCGTGTGCTCTTTAATTGTTTACATATAAGGTCCACAATCGCACGAAAATACACGACAGTGGTAGAGTCAGCTAGTTTAGAATTGTTGAATGAATAATTCGGCCCAGACGGAGAAGGACCACTCCCTCATAGAATACCAGGGTGAAAGAGAAACAAACAAAGAATGTTGCTGTGTTTCGTATGGTGGTAAGTGTAGAGATTTGGAGACGTAATTACTGGTGATGGGATATTCCATATTCCGTCAGGACTGAGACTGTTTGTTGAGGACGGACGTGTAGGTGGGTATGGACGGATGTATAACTGGGTGTTGTTTTGTCACTATATGCTTCATAAGAAAAACATAAGCCGCAATTTCCTCTAGTGCCATTTGTCACTCGGAAGTCTGTCGGACAGGTGTTGTTTATGTGATTATGCATTGCGCTCGAGTCGGGCAGAACGCAACGTGTTTACAATAGCGTAGAGATACATACGTCCGATTGGAAAACCATCGATGATAAAGTCTATTAATGCTCGGAGCAACCCTAAATGGTTCCAAGTAAAACGCACTGCGTGTTTCTTTTTTCTTCTATGAATAATAAACGCGAATGCTCAACAACTGTATCGAGAATAAACAGTGCCCTAGATGCAAATGAATAGTTTTCGTTATCAATATACTATAGCCGTGAATTTTATTTTTTCCATTTGTATAAATTATTGTATAAGTGGCTTCTTAAGTATTTTAAATCACTTTATTATAATTGATATAAGCTGTAAGTTTTCATTAAAAAAAAAAACCTGTCTTAGTGATAGAGTTAATACCGACAATAGTACAAATAAGGTAGAGTTAATACCGACAATAGTACAAATAAGACGATAGCGTTTCTCAGTATCCGTTATGTTATCGATCATTTTAGAGGACGACCGGTAAGCAAAATTAGTTGCTTACCTGTGATATGTATCGTCCGGTTAATGGAATATGCGGGAAGGTCAATCATTGTTAACGATCTATCTTAGTCATAAGGGGCTACGGCAGTTCTGGATGTTGTGAGGATTTATTACGAAACGCAGGGATCTCTTATCACCAGAGGCGTATCTTCATTTGTTTCTTCATACATAAAATAAGGATTAATTTAGATCATTAACCTTGCAACGTTATATATAAGGCTTCTAATCTTTACATTGATCTTATGTATTACATCAGATTAGAAGTTTGTTCAGCAGTTAAGCATTGGTAAACTTAATATACACAAAACTTGAATGGGTCGGCTCTACGGGAGAAGGACAGCGCCATCACAGAATAACAATATTGAGCTACTGTGCTTTGTCTGGTGAGTGTCTGGTGAAATCCGGATGCTCTTATTATTGGTGACAAGGCATTCCATTCCAAGTCCTTAAGTTTAACAATGCAATTGCATTATGATTACTTACTGATGATAAATGTGGTCGTCTTGGGACTTACCATCAGATGCCCTCCGTGCTTGTTTGCCATTATCAGTAAAATAAAAAGGCACATTCAATATATAGAACCGTGTGTGTGTAAAAAGATTCCGTGTAGCTGTAAATTATTCAGAATATATGCAGAAGGGCGAAAGTTTAAAGTTAGCATCAGTAAGTTGCGGAAGTAATGGATTGGGTCATACTGTTTACAGTGATAGAGCCACTCTGCACTTTGTTTTTAGCCGCAACATGAATTGGTCTAATCTACGATGAAGGAATATGTCTTCATAGAATAGAAGTAGGAAGTAATATATGAGTTTCGTATGGTGAGTTTAGAGATCCGTTGACCAAGTTATTAGCGAGGCCATTCAATCACAGCCCTCAGGAGGTACAACGCATGAGCATCTTGAATCATTGCTGAAGATGGGTCCTGGTGTTTATGGGCTGAAGTCAACACTTAATCAATCAAAAGAAGCTTTATTTTTGAAGGTAAATACAAATCACTTTTGACTCGACAAGTTACGTCGCTGCTAGGACCACCGCGATGGGCAGCTAGCGAGAAGAAACCGCAAGAAACTCGATTAGTTACTCTTTTTAGATTTTTAAATAATAACCTACAAAATGTCCAGTATTTAAACCACAGCTCAAAGCTCAAATCCAAGCACAAATATTCTTGCAGACAATATTCACAGACAAATATTCTGACAGAGAATAGTAGGATTTCTTGATTAATTGGTTTCGATCAGAATTTTAAATCTATGTAATGTGTTAACACTTGTGGGTCTTGTGGAATGACTTTTTTATTCAGACAGCGTAACGTTGTGCAAGGAAATATTTTTATTCATTTATTTATGTTAAACTTTATGCACAAAGTAAATTACATAGGCGGGCTTAATGCTAAAAACATTTTCTACCCGTCGACCTGAGAGTGGTATTGAGATGATAGGGTAGGTGCACATATAATATAAAAATGGTAACAATAACAGTTCCTCTGCAAAATATAATATATATTTTCTAATAATATACTAAATATACTTATGATATGATATGAAAAAATATATATATGAATACAATAAATATATAGGATACCTAAATAAATTTACTTTATACTATATAATACAATAAATAAATATATTATTATATTATTATTATACGAATTACTTGTTCGAGAAATACCGTCCCAATGGCGAGTCCTCACCCGCTTTATATAAAATTAATGAGAAGTTAGATTACAAACTAATATAATGATGAATTAAATTACTAATTATGAATTTTAGATATAATAAGGTATAGGTTAATCAATAAAATATCATTAGAAGTATTTGTTGTACGCCACAACCGCTGGCCGCCTATGTGTTGCTAGTTAACAAATGTCAAATTGATTATCATTTGCGGAATTTTATTAAATATGCTTATGCTATTATTGCCCATGAACGAATTCTGTACCTTTTTAAAATGATAAATGGGTATAACAAATTAGTTTCTATTTCTTGTATTGATAGCGTGTACATTAGCTTTTGTAGAATATTTTTGTTATTAAGTATATGTAGTTTTTTTCTAGCTGCAGAATGAATAGGTCAGCTCAACGAGGGTATGACCACGAATACCACCGTAAATTAGAAGCATAATGTTGTTGTTTTTCGTCTGTTGAACGCAGTGATCCTGAGACCTTTATTACTGGTGACGAGGCATTCCATCTCAATCCTCAAGGATTAAAACGCATCTGCATTATGTATGATTCTTTGTCAAGGATGAATGCATATGTCATGGGTTTCAGAAATAACTTACCATCACTTGAACTGTGTGCTCGTTTGTTACTCTCAATGAAATTAAAAAAAAAAGTTCTTACGTATAAGCAATACTTTCAGATAAACTATGTTGGTCAGTCTTAGTTACATAATATAAATATCTCTCTCATACATGTAAATACGTTCGCTAAGATTTAAACGAACACGCCTTACTAGAACGACTTTGGTAAACTTGAGTTGCTTTCCCACCATCTCTTAAATGAGCATCTTCGCTTTAACGTGATTTTAGAAAGTCGCAAAGTACACATAGCTATTACCGATGCATGCAAAAGCCCTTTGACCTCAAACCGTGGATGTACTGTTGAGTCATGGCCCGCTTAACAAAGAGCTTTCATGCATGCACGTACATATAAAGTATGCAATATATGTAGACATACACGTGTCTAGCAAGAAATACGTGTCACTATTTAGGCTATTGAGTCTTTTTTTTATATGAACTAACGTAAACTATAGAAACCAACTCTTAATAAAATAGTACTGTTTGAAATGTTTTTGGATGATTTCTAAAAAATATCCGAACAAATTTGCATCCCGTTGTGATTTAAACGCTTCAATGGTAAACAATAAGATAACAATGGTTATTCGATCATTTAAACTACAACCTTACTACTAATTTCCCAATCTATCATAACTAAATACTTTTTATAAAGTTTCACGAACTGTAGAATGCATTCGAACGAATTCGCATACTCGATGTGATTTATTGGTAAACTATTTGATAAAAATGGTTATTCATCTATTAAACTACTCCTTTTAATAACAACGTACACTAACGCACACCCATCTTCATTTTAGACCCTTATTACCAGTGACTAGGCATTATATTTTAATCCTGGAGGGTGACAACGCATTATTGAAAATTAATGTGGATATGCAAAATCACTCACTAGGTGAATTGTGTAGCCATTTTTCGATACAATATCTATTCTCCCTACATATACAATACTAAATACCCACAATACAATAAAAAAAAAAAACAAAAGTAAAAATTTTCCATAATGTTTCATGAATTCTAAAAGGCATCCGTACAAATTTGTATTCTCAGCGTGATTTACTAAAATCATCGATGTAACGTAAACGATCCGATATAAATGCATTTTTATTTCGTTAAACAACAATTACTAGTCAACTACGGAAATGTTTACCGTGTCTTCGTAGAAATTACTCAAATGTGGTATATAACATTATCCTTTATATGCAGACGTCATTGTAACTGTTGCGCATGCCCAATACCTCGGCAATTAATGGATAATTGAGAATGCATTTATGTATTTATCTGCATCGGTAGATAAGTTGTAGATCGTTTGTCTGGTGAAGGAAGGAATAGGGTAAAATTTATTCTTACTATTTTTAAATGTATAATATTCTTTAAATGCTTCGAATGGACGTGCCTTTTTACTGTATTGCTTTTAACGATTCAAACTAAATGTTTAATTACCTTCTTGAGGGACAGCCTTGTAACTTATTGGTTAGGTTATCTGGCTCCCGAGTCCCGGGAAAATCAAAGGTCAAATCGTAAAACATTATTTGTCTATCATAAAAAGTCTCCACAGGATGTGTTGTATGTTCCCGTTTCTGTAACTGTATCGGATGTAATAACTATTAACTAAGTAATAATCAACAATGTGACATGATTTTTGATGTTACAATAAATCAACTCTAAATAAAACAATTGAAAACAAAATTTAAAATTATTTTACTAACTTGTTTGGGAATGAACTTTTTAAAGATTTCCACGAAGTTCCGGTTATATTATAAATTTAAAAAATAGGAAGAGAAAAATATACTTTATATAGAAAGTCTCTGCCCTCCGAATTGTTATGCCACATTCCAATGCCTTATTAGGTATGTTAAAAATTTTAATATAATTCCCACAGTAACAGATTTAACATAATTATGGTACGTTCACATTATTAGAACCGCTCCAGACAACACATGTCCGACAGCTAAGCGAGCATCGGATTGGAAATGACGTAATAAGTTTTAACATATTGAGTTTACACTGAATCGGTTCATCATTATTAGTATATTGAAAATACACGTGTTGCCATAGAATCTGACTTATGATACTTTAACTTCTATTTATAACACTTCCTCATCGTACTGAGATTATAGACTTCCAGGCTCAATATAAGTCATACAATATCATATTACAGTATGTCTACCTTTTCGACTTTGCATGAAAAGATGCGTAAGAACAGGGTCTTGAGGAAATTAAACGGGAGTAAGGCTAGATTCGAAACGATTCCCGATAATTATGACATCATGTTACTATCAAAATTGTATAAAATATATTTGATAGAGCACTTTTGTAGTGGATAAGGCTAAGTGTTTTGATTCAGTGATTTAATATCAAATATGGATTGGAATTGGGGACCACCAAAAAAGTTAAATTGAAATGTATTTTTAATTAAATGGATAAAAAAACTCGTATATACTTGCATATAGTTAGTGTAAGAGACCGATGTTCTTACCACTGAGGCGTTTCATCATCAGGTATCACAGTAAATCACGTATCACTTATATCATGAATCGCAGAAATTACGATCAGGTGACTTGGGGGCACGTTTATCAACAATCAACACCTGATGGCAAGTGATTCCTGTGGCCCATGACGTTTACATTCATCCTTGACAAGGAATCATAATGCAGATACGTTGTCACCCATGAGGACTGAGATGGAATGCTTCGTCACCAGTAATAAAGGTGTCGGAACCCTACACTCACCAGACGCAACACAGCAACATTATGATGTTATTTTACGCTGGTACTCTGTGGGAGCGTAGTCCTACCCCGGTCGAGCTGACGCATTCATTCTGCATTTAGAAACAGTGTCGCCAGTTCTCAGCTTATTAGTTAGCGACCAGGTCCGTATAAATGTTAAGCTTTAATTTGATTCTATCACGTATTACAAATTTAACAAAAACCCGTGTATATGTTAAATTACATAAGTTACAAAAGTTAAAAATATGTCAAGTTAATAAAATAGTAATTCTTAGTACACACACTGATACACTACTGATAATTGTTTTGCAGTGCAGAGTGAATGGGTCGTCACATTAATTCTGCAGTGAAGCTCTACCACTATTGATTCCAGTTCGATTGTATACGTGCATCGAGTATATTTGAAACATCCTCTCATGTCTAAAGCCTACTTGACGTAAGAATTCTGTAGTTATGTTACAATTATTGCCCTTACTTTCTTCCGATCATCATACCTTCGCCTTAGCGACGTGACTTATAACCATCACGGATATCCACGGGAGACGCCACCGGTCCATACTCTATATCCATCTCCCGTCCTCTGAGGTTTGGGGGATAAGCATTTTGCCGTTTGATGGTAGGTGGTGGTTTCTAGATAGATAGGTATGGGGAATAAGGCATTTAGGTAAACTTAAAGCACTTGACCGTAATCACCGCGGGATCAAAAGTAATCCAAGTCAAGTCAAGCTTATAGTACGGGTTTTTTTTTAGGAATGTTCTATTGTTCTTTTTGAAGTATTGCGCTATGGTTCTATCCGAATGTGCCGTTATATATTTTCGTATGAATAGCGCAATTTGTTGAAGTTTCGTCGTTATAAATATAACTTAATTACGATCTCAATTAATATTGTAAACTTACAATAATTATTAATTAACCTTACCTATACACTTACCTACATAATACCTATATGTCTACGGAAAAAGAGTCTTCGTTAATTACTTAAATTCACTTTGTTATTCACAAATTCGAATTTAAAAATATATTTATCAAGCCGTTTTCCAATACTACATCCCGAGGGAGTGAATTACGGTTCGATAATTAGCATAATTTTTAAGATGATTTGTTACATATCTTATGTAAAAAATCCGTTTCTACAATATACCCATATGATATTAAGTGACAATAACGTAAAATATTTTACCAAATAACTATTCCGATGGGAATTTGTTATAATGCAACCACTATAAATATACAAGCGTTTTTAGTGTTAGACCCAACTTTATAACTGTATCATGAATGGGTCGGATCGATAGGAGACCGACCACGCCCTCTGCCAACGTGATTCAGTAGCGGAACACTGCTACACGTATTTTATGATTGGTGAGTGTAGGGATCCATCCAGTTTTGAACCTAGCTCAGTCTTCCTTTGTTGAGGATTGTCCGATGTCGGTGAACAGTGTGTTCATTTGTTACCTTTAGTTTTGATAGAAATAATATAAATACTAAACTATATTTTGCGAAGTGCATGGAAAACACTAGTTTGATATTGTCGCATAGTCTTATATATCTTTGTCTTATTTAATTATAACTTACCAGCTTCCAGTTAATTACTTAGCTTTACTTTTTTCATATATTAATAAAGATTAAGATTTTTGATGGAAAACGGCTATATTTGACCTAATCTACTAAGATTGCATAAAGTATGGATGTACAATTTTTAAAAGTAAATCAACAACCATTCATCGTGTATAATGTAGGGGAAAAAAAATATATATTTCATTCTGCTGCCTAAGGATTTAATATTCTATTTGTTTGTAATCAACATCTGAACACTCCTTAGACATTTTCCTGAATTCCTAATAAAAAAAGAATCCCAATTTCCTAATAAAAATTGAATGCCGGACAGATGGAATGCGTCGGTACCAGTAACATGGACCGAAATGTACATTTAACTTTCCATTCCACATATGTACATTCATCTCAACAATGCACACTCGCGTGCAGATAAACTGTTATTTACACGACGAACAAATGAACGTCGGACGTTTTTAAATTGATCGGTATTCGGTTGCCAGATTGATTGAAGCGCATTACGCCGTATTATTACGTGGTAGATCCAAGCTGTAGTTTTTTGTCTAGCTATACCATGCGCCCATACAGTACCAGTGTAAAAAAGCATCACAACGTTTATGTTTTTCCGATAGTGAAGAGAGCATTATTAGTGGACGCATCTGCATTATGATTTGTTATCAAAGATGAATGTTGGAGTCACTTACCATCAAGCTTGCTTGCCCATTTGTTACCCCCATAACAATAAAAAAGGCACTTATCAAGCCGTTCTTATAACATCTGCTAGGTTAAACAATGTCGGCCTTTTTTGTACGATATAACGGATCACTAACACAGCTCGCTTGAAGGAAAGCGATTCTTGCCTGTGGTCTATACAAACATCGTCAATAGAAAACGGGTGAGTATGGCCTCACCTGATGGCAAGTGATACCCACGTGACTCCTGCGGCCCATGATATCTGTATTCATCCTTGACAAGGTATCATAATGCAGATGCGTTGTCACCCTTGAGGACTGAGATGGAATGCCTTGTCACCAGTAATAAAAAGGTCTCCGGATCCCTACACTTGCGAGTCGAAACACACCAGCGTCATGCCGTTATTTTATGCTGGCACTCAGCCGAAGGGCCGAGCCGACCCATTCATCCTGGAGATGGAAACAAGCTGCAGCGTAGCTCTACCACTGTTAAGTCTGGTGTTTACCAGTAACTTGGTATCCGAGTATATTACGCTAGTATTAGAAATACTATGTGTCGATACGATAGTGTTTACCCACGCCAATTAAATCGACCATTCCACAGCCAGTTCTTTCTTATTGAAAGATATGAAAAATATGTACTTAAATTCGTTCCAGTCATACAATATCGATATCGATATTGTTGTACACGATTCTGAACAGATGTCCTCGCGTTAAACGCAACACTACACGCCACTTCAAAGCAACAATGCCCTCATGAATATTCAGCGAAGGTTTCATCTTACGTACATACATACGACGCCACATTACGCCATATACTTATTATTTAGTTTGCTAATGGAGCAACAATATATAATTAAACTAACGATAAAATAACTTAGTCATGCGCACAGAAGTGAAACTTCTTCTGCGGTCTTTTTTTTTCGGGTTGATGTCCGCTGTTAGCCTGAGAGCTTTTACAGCTTCGCCGGGTTGAGAGGTGACCTAACGCTTATGACGCCCAGTCGAGACCTCTATTAGTGGGTAACCAGCACAAGGGCTCCCAAGAGGGAGCCACGGTTTGGACCGTTACCGCGTTCCGCGAGAGGGTCTGACTCGAGGGTGCCCGAGAGGGCCGAACCTAAAGGATATTAAGATATTAAGGATAGATAGGAAGGATATTAAGATGCATGATGGATCGATATTCTTCTAATATCTATATGAAATACAATCCAGTGGTAATTTTAATCCCTATAAATATACAATGGCATTTTCTTTAATCACATCATGCCATTCATTGTATGACGAATCGGCAGCGTACAAAGATACGCTGCTAATATTGTTACGTATTTATTGTGAACGGAAGGCTTCTATATTTTAAGTAAAATGAGAGGGCATTTTATACGTTCTTTTTGTTCAATAAATTCTTGTTGTTAAATAAATAAACATCTTTGTATATAAAATAATTTCGTTCAGCATATTTACGTGATAATTTACTGCGCAGGCGATTGCAGAGGATACTGTATCTCATATTTATCGTCAGGTACTAATCGAGGCTGAAATGCGTTGTCTCTATATAGAGATTTTATTTTAATGGTTCCCAAAGTCTTACATTTACGCCTATATTGACTGTCAAGTCGACCCATTTCTTTTATCATCTCAGTGCGTCATTGTTTCGGTCTCATCTAATGATAGACACGAGGCATAGCGCCATACTCACTTATACTCAGACGTTTTTAACTACTGCGTGGAGGGTGCTGAGTCCGATTTCATTTTTTTTATTGCAGAATAGGTGGCAAACGAGCAAGCAGCCCACCC
This sequence comes from Teinopalpus imperialis, assembly GCA_029286865.1. NCBI lineage: Eukaryota > Metazoa > Arthropoda > Insecta > Lepidoptera > Papilionidae > Teinopalpus > Teinopalpus imperialis. The sequence goes on from JAGSMU010000001.1 coordinate 13,794,496, forward strand.
GATGGTAAGTGATCACCGCCGCCCATGAACATCCTGTGTTTCAGATCAAATTAAAGTAACAAAATTTGGTATTCGGTACTGGGTATGATGTATTTACGTGTGTCCCTAACACTCCATCTAAACTTTTCATCGATATTGTATCATGATTGATACAGTGACGGAAACGTGGCGACGAGTGAGATGATATCTCTGTCATTACGAAATTGCACACGGCACTATAGTATATTTCGCACAGATTATATAGTATCTGGTTATAATTAGAAGAAATGGCTGTGTTCATCATCTTCATCACCTATCGATACCGATGTTGGTTGCTGTCACTTGTCACTGTCACATTTTTCGGTCTGTTAGGCCGATTAGGCCGTGCTAGGGTCAAAGACCCCATCGATTTTTACAATTAGCTCATTGTTAATTAGTTAAAATGTATACATGTGCACTCTCCGTGATTGGTTCTCCATTACTGTGTCAATAACTTTCATGATTATGTCTTATTATAAGACATAGAGTGACAACGAACTCACACCAATAAGATCATCATCACTGAGATGTGATTGTTGGTGAAATGTCTCCCTTTCACCAACAATCTCCGGATCTCCCTACACACATAAACAAAACACGGCACCGGCGTAAGTTCTAGAATATGTGCACAAATCTTTCCTTCACTGTTTTATTGTTTTTTTTATATTATTTGCGGATTTATTATATTATAGTAAAAGAAAAAATACATTTTTAAATGTCAACGTCACGTAATTTTAATGTTAAATACCATAGTTAACAACGCAGTTTACTGTTGCAGGCGTCGACAATAGACGGACGGCGAAAGGGAGCATGCCTGTTCTGCCAGGAGTACTTCATGGACCTGTACCTTTTGGCCGAGCTCAAGACCATCAGTTTAAAAGTAAGTTGAACCTTTGTCTATTTCTCCTACGTGACATGGAATAAGTTGGTTATTGAAGAAATTTTATGTATTATCCAAAATTTCCTTATGATATTCCACTTAAATTGTATTATTATTGGTCCTATTTTCAGGTCTTACATTTTATATCAACGTTTACATATAATTATGGCGAAATATTGAAATGTCATTAGATGTTTAACAGTAGATTCACCATACTGATAACTTTTGACTGACAACATTGTTCATTATTATTTTACACTAATAGTAATTTATTAGATTGAATTTTTGAATCAAATTTACATAAGCCTATATGTATATGTGTCACATAACGTAGTCTATGTGTAATATATATTTTGATTTGAAATCAACCTCAAACCCATTATGTATTAAGTACTGTGAAACGTTTCCAAACCTCTCACTGTCTAGTAGTATTTTGCGTGTTAACGGCATCAATGGCATCTTGCAGGTGACGACAGTAGACATGCAGAAGCCGCCTCCGGACTTCCGCACTAACTTCGAGGCAACGCACCCACCGATCCTGATCGACAACGGGCTGGCCATCCTCGAGAACGAGAAGATCGAACGGCATATCATGAAGTCTGTTCCCGGCGGACACAATCTGTTCGTACAGGTGATTAGATTCTGCAACTTATTACTGATTGTAATTCCATCTTTGGCTGGCTGTAAATCGAAAAGGGGAGAATTTCCACCTGACTAGGTAGTCAGCCCAGGGAGCGGGCAATGCACCGATGTTTGAGTATCTCTGTATATATGCGTCGTTGTTCGGAATTGGTTCGCGATATTATTGTAAACGGCGGCACTCACGATATGAGCATTTAAATGTGTGACGGCAGAGTCGAAATAGCGACGGAAAACTAACTTAAGGTACTGAGCTATCGGATATCGGATGGTCAAAGTCTATATGGAGATTTTCATTACGCAAGAACCACGTTAATTATTTTTATAGTATATGTGGTAAACGAGTAATCACTGACACACGAGGAGTCGCAGATGCGCTGCCGGCCTTAAGTCTCCGAGTGTAACAACGCATATGCATTTTAAACGTTTGTTGAGAATGAATTTAAATGTTATGGGTCGCAGTCATTATTTACCAAATTATGACTGCGATTTACCAAATATCATATAACAAAAGTTTTGGTGTCTATATGTATTCTACAAGTGGGATTTTTTAAACATTTATATTAAAACGAGTCTTATCTGGGACTTTCAGGATAAGGAAGTGGCATCCCTGATCGAGAACCTGTATTCTAAATTGAAGCTGGTCCTGGTACGCAAGGACGAACAGAAGTCGGCCGCTTTACGCGCACATCTTGGACGTATTGACGCATTGCTGGAACGTCGGGGGACGAGGTAAACTTATTTACTTATTTGAAAAGACAAACGCAACAGCATACACATTACACAATTCAGAGGTTGCATCTTTACTTAATAAAATTATCAGAAAAGAAATCCAAATTTACAGTCAACTGAAATTGAAAAAAAATACAAAACAGAAAAATGAATGGAGTATGACAGTTTTTATGTTAAGTAAGAAGAAGTAACTGACCGAGCCGAGGTTCGACCCTCTCGGGCATCCTCGAGTCGGTTGCATTCACGCCCAGGGTAATGGTCCAAGCCGAGGCTCCCTCCCGGGATCCCTTGTGTTGGATAGCCATTAATAAAGATCTCGGCTGAGTGCCCTAAGCGCTCGGCCACATTTCAACCCGGTGGAGCTGTAATAGCCCTCGGGTTAACAGTGGCCATCAGCCATAAAAAAATCAGTTTTTAAAGTAAAATATACAAATAAATAAAAAATAGAAATAGATTTGATAGGTAATATCAATATTATGATGTATACGAGTATTGCACAGTGCATTGTTGTCGCAAAAACAACTAGATATAGAAATAGAAAACGAATCCGTTTCAATATTATACTGAAGTTACCAAAGACTTAGCGGTGACGATACAAGATAACTATTATTCTAAGCTTCCTTAACTTGATTTAAACCGTATAAAGGTAATCATTAAATATCTATGATGAATAAAGGATGTTTAAAATTTATTATGAAATATGAGATTTATTTTCGTGACACCGCGTACATATTTTAACAAATTTGAAGAAAAAAAAATTACAATGTAAACAGTTGTACCTTTAACGTTTTAAAATTATAATATTATAAATAAATATATTAACCAATTCATTCGTCATATACTTTTTTCGTAGTACTTACAGTATGCACAGTGACAAACGAGCACATAGTCCGCCTTTTTTTTAATCACAGCAGGCGATGGTAGCCCTGGACGGTCAACGTACTAACTGGGGAAAAAGCCTATTTACTACCTGTTGTTAGTTGATGAACAACAAAGATCCAGGATGCGGTGCCACTATTGAGGACTGAGATGGAATGCCTCCCAATCAGTTTACAGATCTCCGGATCGCTACTCTTCATGGTGATATCAATATAGTACAATTACAAATATACTTAAACAACTCAATATTTAGATCGCACGTGTATATAGATTGTCACCACATGCCATTATTTTGGTAATATTTCTACTTCTCCTTTGTTTATCTTATACACGTGGAAATAATATTTATTACGATCGACAGAAAGGCACATTTCATAACGTCAACAAATTAAATATAAAACTTATAACCATTTTTAATATTATTTTATATATTAGTTTATGCATTAACCATAAGTAAACGTCCAAGCGAGACTCACTTTTTAAAGATTATACAAGAAAAGGATATAAAAGAGAGAAGTATTTTTTTTTATTTTAAAAACTAACTCTTATCTAATCTTATGAAATCATTTCGTCAAAGTATTTACTCTATTATAACTTTTATTATTTTATATAATCACCCGTTTAGAAAGGGACACGGTACTTTTGAGTCTCTCTTCCGGCTCAGCGTTTTGGGTGCGTCTGAAATACGTAGTGCTTTTTCTAAACTTTTCTAAATGTATGACAGTAACAATTCACAAAAAAAAGAACAGATAATTTGTAAGAAAGATGTAGCAACATCTTTGGCATTGAAAGGTGATCTCAATTAAACCAGAGGATAGTGCGAGGTCGTGGTAAATAAAATTAGTAAGTAATTTAAATAGTAAAATTAGTAAATTTTTATTTTTTATTTCAGATTCCTAACAGGCGACACCATGTGCTGTTTCGACTGTGAATTGATGCCGCGTCTCCAGCATATTCGCGTCGCTGGCAAATACTTCGTGGACTTTGAGATACCGGTAATAATTATTTTTTTTAATAACTTTTTTTTTAAACTTCTATAAATTGTAGAAAAGTTTCCAGTGATTTAACAGTAACAAAAATTATGACTATTATTTGACAAATCGACGATAATCAGATGAATGGTCATCTATTTGTTTTTAATGATAAAAGGCATAACACAAGTATTTTTGTATTGGGTTGTCATCCTTAATTTATATAAATAATTCTTAGCTAGCGACACGGAAACTTATATATAACAAGAAAAGTAACAATTTGTAAACATCTTTATATAGTCTATAACTTTAAACACTCCTAGACGCAACCCTAGCGAACAGTGACTATGCACAAAAATCAAAACATTTTATACATATCCAATTTATACGATCTTCGTCTTTCGATGTAGAAATTCGACCAATTGATTTATATCAATTGCTTTATTTAATTTTATAACCTTTTTGTTACAAAATTCGCGTGTACGTGGAGGGAAAAATAATTAAGTTCATACAGCCATTAACGTGCTCAAAAAGCACGTATAGATTTAACTTACTCAATGGGAACAATAATAATGATTACACTTTCAATATATTTACTCTACACCTATAAAGGTTTTATGATACAAAAACTTTGTTTTAAGAGGTCATCATGTGCCATAATACTCACAATTTAATATGTTTAAAAAAGTTAATTTATATGCAAATACATAGATTGTACCATTGAGTATAGAGCTTTCTTCTGGTCTATCTTCGGTCCTTTAGGCCATTCAGTATTCTAGAAAATATTTCATAATTGTGTATATTGTTTTCAGACGAGTTTCCGCGCGCTCTGGCGCTACATGTACCACATGTATCAGCTGGACGCGTTCACGCAGAGCTGCCCCGCTGACCAGGACATAATAAACCACTACAAACTGCAGCAGGTATGGCTCACTTAGCACTGTCACCATCTGTCACCTATGACATTTTCCGAATTTTACCGCGCTTTTTATGTCAGAGTTTCTTTTTTCTTTTTTTTAAGTTTGTGTTTTTTTATATACAATTATTTCATTTTGTGAAGAAACTTTCGAATTAAAAATCTGAAAATGTTACAGGGTAATTAAATTATTTTAAAGATCAAAGCGAAATTAAAATGGAGCTTTGTCCAAGAATAATTGACCTTAAAACTTTAACATCTAACGGATATGTTATTGATATTAAAAATATTACATGAAGACACAGATATATAAAATTATAAAATTTTAATTTCATTTAAATTAATGATAGTTAATTCATGTAGCGTTTTACAAGTAACAAATTAGATTAAAATTTTGTACAGTGAGTACAAAATTTTAATCAAATTTAGTAAGCATAGCATTCCCAATTTTATTGACGTGTTATAATAAATATTTAAAAAAAGTTGAGTAGCTCCATTTTTAATTTCTCTTGGATATAATAATGTTTCCGTTGATCAGTAGAGTTGGGGGAAGAGCTGTATGGCTCTATCTATTCTACTTATCTATACAAGTATTTGTATTAATAAAACATATTTATAAATTGGTAGTTTCTATGGGATTATCTCTCTATACGATTTCGCCTAATATCTTTACTATCAATATTTCTCACTATCGTCTACAGTTAGCGACAAAAGGTTTGCTCATGTCGCCGAAGCCGACACGACAAAGGAACGACGACGTTGCGACCTCGGTACGTTGCGGGTTGAAAACATTGAATTACTCATATTGCATTCCTTCCATCGCGCCACTACATTCTTGTTTATTTTATTGTTTAATGTCACTTTGTGCCTAATTGTTGTTTGTGCAGGGTCTGGCAGCTTTAATTAATTGTGCAATGAACATAGATATATAGTGCGCTATGGGCTGTTTAATAAAATAATTGATTATAAAAACCTTAGTGTTCGAAATCATATAATATTTCTATGTTTATTAATCGTATATTTTACAATAAATACTTATATAAGTACAAATACTTATATATAGCAAACCCTAATTAAGCTACGTAAAATATATTGTTTTAATTGTTAATTATTAGTTTTGTTTTTATATTTGGGTCCCAAAACCATTTAATATTTTTTCCTCCTAATTTAAAAAGTCATAGATCTATGCTCAGTTTTTATGTGCTACTTTTTACATATGGTTAAAAGAAAGGATTTCATTCAGTGACCTATAACCCTCGAAACAAACTCGAAACTTAATTTATAACATTCACGAATATTTTCGTTGGCATGTAATGTTACGTCTGGGAACAAATAACGTTAAGGTAAAATGTGAATGGCACTTGCTGTATTTGTTGACTTCGACTGGACTGGCTTATTTTAAATCATGTAAATGGTACTAAATATAATTTGTCAAATCACAGATTTTTCCGAATGCATGCGCAATGCAATTTAATAGAATTTCATATACCTTTTCTATTGCAAACTAACCGGTTAACTTTATTTTTGTGGTAATATATTTCAGTTTCACTGTCACATTACAGTCACTTGACGTTTTACTTTGTAGAGATAAATCACCTTGTGTCAAAAATATTTTTTTTTTTATAAATAACCTTTGAACCTTTTCAATTAGTAATACTGAATATGTGTAACTAAATAAATTGATCTCAAAAATCAATATGTCTTTAACCCCGCATGTTTTATTGTCTAACATAGCACGAGATCGGTGTATAGCAAACATAAAAGAATTACCAGCTTTCACCTTTAATAATAGAAAAGCAAAAGAATACGCCTCTGTTTTGGTGCCATTATGTGTGAAAAATGGGGAAGTATTTTTACTATATACTCTTCGATCAATGAACTTGAAAAATCACAGCGGACAAGTGTCGTTTCCGGGTGGTAAAAGGGAGGAAGGTGAGACTATGGTGGAAGCAGCAATTCGGGAAACGGAAGAAGAAATAGGCATTGCTCGCGATGAAATTGACGTATGGTGTGAAATGTCTCAAGTACAGGGTCGAAATAAAAATATACTTATCACACCCATAGTCGGTGAAATAATAAATTTCGATCGAGCCAAATTACGTCAAAATGATGATGAAGTTAAAGAAATATTTACAGTGCCAATGAAAGAGTTATGCAATGTTAGGAATCATGCACATCTAGAGTTTGAAAAACACCCTCTACCTATTTTTCTTTATGAGAAACACAAAATTTGGGGTATAACAGGACTTATAACTCACTTATTTTTGCAATGTTTTTTACCACCTGAAGTTTATAAAGTGGATTTTTTAAGGAAAAAATATGAGTTTCATGAACTAATGCCTTCAAAGCTCTAAGAGCTATATCAAATCCGTATGGCACACCAAAATGTAAATAGCATGCTATTTTTTATCAATTTGTAGGCCAAAAGAGTTATTTCTAAAGTAATCTGTATAAATAAATGACTACAGCACTATTTAATAACTAAGAAGTAGTAGTAATTCAAATTACTATGTAAGCTATTATTGTTATAATAGAAAATTCCTTTTGTACATGTAAATACTTTGTAATTAACCATATTTTCATTCGTTTAGTTCAAAACAGGCCAGTTCTTAAAAATAGTTACAAATAATACAAAAGTTAGCATTGATTTGTTTAAATACAGTAGATCCCTATTTTCAGATGTTTTTAAAACAATCACTATATACTATATACATAATTTACTACTTAAAATATATATGTTACATATTTTAAGTAGTATATTGCTTAAAGTTAAACAAATTTACAGTAAATAATAGTGGTTTTATAAAAAAAATGTTAGTTAAGATGTATAGATAATTTGAAATATTTAATTGTATCATTTTTATTTTTCATAAATTTAATGACCAGTTTTAATTTTTTGATAGATACTATTATTAATTTGGTGTGGTTGGTGGTAAGAGTGTGCAATTTACAGGTATTATTAATGGCTTATTGATTTTAATAAGGTGTTTAATACGGCATTCAAATGTGCATATGTTTCTATAACGCCTTATATCACTTGAACAAATTGGTTGATACTGCCATGTACAGGGGCAGCTTTTCTCTGACCAATCTGTCCATGGCTCTTGCTTTGCTTGTACTCCAATGTTAATTAACAATAAAGTAAGAACAACTGAAAGAAAAATTTACATATATTTAGACATTTATCATATAATTTGAATCTGTATATTGTCTGTTTTTAACACTTTGTGTTGTTATTCACTAATATATAATGCACACCTAATGACAGAATTGTAATTTAGTATTTAGTTACATAAAATTTATTATAAATTAATAGTCCTGATGTTGTTCAGAATTAGTATTCTGAGTCGAAAAAAAGGGATTATACTTCTATTCTTAAAATTTGTCTTGTTCCTTCACAAGATATTATATTTAAGAATGACTATGTATCCTAACTAAATGACCATAAAAATGAAGCAGGTAAATATTAAGCATACTCTTATTGTAATTGAAATTATAGAAAACTCCTAAGAAATATAAATAGAATGTGTTAAGTTGTAGGAACTTTGTATATTATATATTTAATGTACAACTCAATAGAAAAATATATATTTATTTTATTGACATTCATCATCTTTTCTATAAAAGAATATGTAATTTTTATAAATATTAACGTGCATTATAGTGCATTCCAGCTGAAAATAAAGTAAACATAAAGTAATTCTGTTGTTTTTATTTTAGTGATAAAAGACAAATAATATATAAAACGCTAGAAATTTATTCTTCACATTTAGATTGCTTTAAAATAAATAGTTTTATTCCGTAAGCCGAATGAAATATGTCTGCGTAACAATCAAATTCGCAGGGGCTGTGGAAGTCGAGGTTGTTTGATGAACAAACTGGGATGAAAATTTTTGGGCACGGGCATTTAGGTCGTGATGCCAACTTGTTGGGCCTCCCAAAAGCAGGAGACATCATCAAAACCAGGAGTGCAACTGTAACTGAAAGAGTAAAAATGTGCAAAATATTATGGTTTTTGTTTATGGTTTTAAGGATGACAATCAAACATAGATAGTAAGTGATGATTATGGCCCTTAAACACTTACATACCAACAAAGATTCAATATGTGTTGGTACCCCAGAAAACTGAGATGAATGCCTTGGTACCAGTAAGTGGGTCTCTGGATACCCAGCCCTACTTTCACCAAACAAAACGGCAGGATGTAACTGGTATTCTATGAACTTGCGGATCTTTCCCGGACGAGCCGACACATTCATGCAGCTTATTTCAAGATTCAAGGTGGCCTTACCACTTTTACACACAAAGAAATTGATTTGAGAATAATATATAGAAACCTACCCAATAGTGAAAAAGAATATTGCGATGTATTGGACAAAGAAATGTATTTCGACCTGATTTCCAAAATGTATATTTAATAGTGTAAAAGTATATTACTAGTACATTTAACTAACGAGAATGTAGGCAAAAATGTACGAGTTAAAGCGAGATAAGGACATGATCGTGCTAAATAGAAAAAAAATTATATCAATGCACAGATAAAATGGGTACGACACGGGACAATAATAAAATACAGGGAATATATATATATATTCCCTGTATTTATATATATATATATATATATCTGTGAAACGTCTGATTCGAATCCATAATTTGTTAGTGGGAGTGTTTAATGTACTCCATACAATTCAGTGGTCAAATAGTCATGTGCACTGACCGTAACTTGCATACCACACGTTTTTTTCTTTTGGCAATACTTGTTTGTTTAGTCTCACAATTGTTCGACGATAACAAATCTATGTATATTTTTTTTCACAAAAACTGGAATCATTGCTTTACTGACCTGACTTAATAAAATAAATAAATAAAGTTTATTTGCATATATCTGCCTTAAGACAAAAGCAAATAAATGTTTTCTTGATTATATAGCTAATAGGATAACTAAAAGGGAAAATCTACAAAATTAAAAATAGGGTGTTCAAAAGGAACACAAAAAAATATAATAAAAGTGATTGTAATATTGTAATGTCATTATTATTACATTCAAATACAGTATATTTACTAACCAACTCTGTAATCCATTTGTGGTAAAATCTATCAACGTCGACGCCAAATTTAACAGTGAGCTGGGCTGGGGCGGAGTAGCTCTGAATTTCAACTTTCACCGCCCTACTATGGTAATATACAGGTACTGATGCATTATCACTCTGTTTCCGCTCGACAATCAAAAAACGGTAATGGATAATAAAAGTTGACAATACGTTTTATTCCCCGCACAGTAATTGGCAATAAAAGCTACGACGCACTTAACTGTTTTAATGGCGTATCGCACTTGGCTGTATCTTTTGTTTTTTTTAATTGTACTAAATAAATTCCTGTATGATATTTGCATATATTAATGATCGTATAAGTATGTTTGCGAGTGTCAGCTCGTAAATACTATTGCTATAAAACGCCAAAGCTGGCCGAACGCATCATAGCCGTCTCTTGTTATAACTCAGTTGTATTGCAAGCAAAATTTGTTGTAACGATAATATTAAAGTAAAATTTTATATCTATTATGACATGCTCTACCAGTATTCAATAGCTAAAAATAGTGTGAACATTTCAATTTTAAAGAAATTGTGTTCGATGAAATGGACTGAATCACGTCAATGGCACAGTATGCAGAGAGTACGAAGTGTTACAATTTTTTATTTTAATTATATGCATGCTATGCATATATCATAAAGGCAAGTTATTGCCTTTATGATATATGTGCCACGTTGCAACTAGCTGTAATATTACTGCTTTCAAAAAATGTAAGTCAAATGCATTCGTAGAGCGTGGGTTTCAGCCATAACACCCTCAAGCTATACTTTGTAGCACAAAGCCTGCAATTATCTTTTACGGGCGTTCCACAGTGGTGTTTTTTTAGTTTTTCATAAGTTGCTTTATCAACACAAGGTAACCTATACGTATTAGATTTAAGAGAATGCTTTATTTCGTACATGCTTATTTCTGAAAGATCTTCGATTCGATGGTTCCTTAATAGATCGACGGTAAGCTAGTTGCTTACCGTTTCAGGTCTTCTTTAATAATTCGCGACCAAGTGGAAATCTTAATTTCACACCATATATTGTTTAAATTCTTTCACAACCCTTCTGGTCCTAACAGCACGGATTAACCCAAATCTTTTAACACAACCTACCACGACCTACCGGTCAAATGACCGTCTTTTATAATCTGTTTGAAATTCACTAAATACATAGTTATTATACCGCCATTAAAGTTCACGACTTTTCTTGAAATATGAATACAATTGTTTCTTTAATATATCTATCAATATTTTTTCATTATTAAATAATTATGATCATAATTCTGTAATACGAAATATAATTAATTTCATGAAATGACTGATTTGACAGTTCACGAAATTAATTGGGAGGAGGTAGGAATAGTTATTTGACCGTGGGTATTTCGAAGAAAAATTATATTACACAAATAATTTTTCGACAGTGCGATACCTATATTTGCCTATATGATTGCCTATAGTTTTCTGTCCTAATTATAAGGATTTGCAATAAAGGTTAAATAAATAAATACACAAACATGTGGTCAATGCCTAACTTATGGTCTTGATGAATGACTGATGGCGGCTCCTTGCCTACTCTATGCAAAGTAATAGGTACCTATGTTTATATGTATATGTAATTTAGTTACTATTTTTTTTTTCAAACATTTTTATTTCTGTTATTCAAAGTAATCACCCCTGTAATCGATGCATCTTTGCCAACGCAGTGATAGTGTATTAATGCCCTTCTTGTAAAAATCAGCTGGACGGGAGGCAACAAACTCGTCAGATGTATTTTGTACTGCCTCTCGGAAATTTGCTACTTGCTGAGCGCTTTCCATTGTCGAAAAGAATCAACTTTTCGTCGCACGTAATAATTTGTTTCAAAATTCTTTAATTTCTGTGCCTGTTGAGCAGTGAGAGGCAGGTCTCAACGCGTACGTTGCGCTGGCGATCGTTAAGTTCGTGGGTCACCTTTTATCAAGCTTTTTTACCTTGCCAATTTGTCGCAAATGGATCAATATTGTTTAGATGTTAACATCAAAAGCTGCTGTGGATTGAGTATCATCAGCTTCCACAATCGCCTTTAATTCATCATTGTTGACCAAAGTGTCCGGATGACCACGAGGTTCATTTTTCAAATAAAAATTTCCAGAACGGAACCGGGCAAGCCAATAGCAGGTCGTGCGTTCGTTTGTAAAGTTCTCTCCGTAAACGTTGTTGATGTTACGTGCCGTTTATGCCGCGTTGATGCCACGACGATGCCTCATATTCCATTATTACACTAATTTTTAAAGTATCATTTATGACGAAAAAATGTTCAAACTTAATGAAAATACACCATACAACATACCAAATCGATCGGAATTTTTTTACATAACAAACTCATTCCATTTCATTTTTGAATTCAGTAAAAAAAAAGTTTAAGGCCCGACTTAGTTATATATATATATATATATATATATATATATATATATATATATATATATATATATATATATATATATATATATATTTTAAATTAATAGATTTATTGTTATCCGCAATTACTGATAAACTTCATTGGGCGTAGAAAAATTTCATCTTTATTTATGATGTTTACAGAAACACTTATACATATTGATATATATATATATATATATATTTTAAATTAATAGATTTATTGTTATCCGCAATTACTGATAAACTTCATTGGGCGTAGAAAAAAATTTCATCTTTATTTATGATGTTTACAGAAACACTTATACATATTGATATATATATTTGCTTCCTATCCAAATCAAGAAGTATTAATTTAGAGCAAAATTTTAAGAAATATATAAGCGATGATATCAAACATTCTTTCTTTGGAGTATGGATCCATTATACACCGAAAACAATCATAAGCATATATATTTAACATAAATATCAAAATTACAGTTTAGCGGTTCTATTTGATTTTAACTCAAGGCCGGACATGACATTGACGTCCAAATATATGTCAATCCTACCTAAAAACCTATGTAATAATAATATAATAGTGCTTCCATGTATTTTTGTCTTTTGACGAGGCATTCCATCTCAATCCTCAGGGGTGACAACGCATCTGCATTATGATTCCTTGTCAAGGATGAACGTAGATGTCATGGGCCGCAAGAATCACTTGCCATCAGGTGAACTGTGTGCTCGTTTGTTGCTCTCAATGTAATAAATAAATAAAATACAAAAATAATAATCTAAAGCTATCAGATATTATTTGAGAATAAGAAAATAAAATAGTATTTTTTTTTCAAATAAAATAAAGTAAATTATAAGTTATTATAATACATAATTTATATACTACATCAAATATTTACTCACAAAAATATAAACTATAATGACGTTAAACAATTTTGGAGAAGACAACACAGTGTGAAACCTTCAATAGAACCTGTTGATGTGATTGATTTCGAACATATACCAATAAAAGGTGTTGAAGTCATTATTAACCTGATTGCCAAATAAACATCAAATATTCTTGGGTAAACGGAAATAAAAAACTAGTTTCTTGTGAAGTGACCGGCGGATTCCTTGAACAAAGCTCAGACATATACTAGGTACGTACAGTTGTGTGCACGTTTTAGTAACTAACTAACCGTATATCGTCGGTATCATTGGTTCAAAAGTGTGTACATATTGTGCAGGCGACTGTACCATTTATTTTACACAAACATTTGATAAGCCAACAACTCGTATTTACAAATACAAGTTTCACGAACTGTGTTTTCCTTGATGTTTACCGAGAAATCGCTATCTGAATATTCCTTAGCGCTAAATTTGTCAGATGACGAAGTATTTATTATGATGATTATGTCACTTAGTACACTTTAGTTACAAAGGCACTCATTGTCGTTCCCATCCCTAGTCCTGTAATACATATGGAATAAGTTCGGAAGAAGATATAGACGCAGTGCCAAGGCGACGGCATAAAAACCCAGATAAAAAATAATAATAATAATTTATTCAGAAATAATGTTCCTCGATTCGAAAACGATTCCAGGACCCAGTACGCCGTAGCCATATGCACTGGCCCTACGCCAGTAATAAATACAGCTGGCAACATTAAATAGAGTGAACATATTGTTTGTATATAAGGCAATTAGTTTTATATACTATATTGTCTTAAATTTCATAGTTAATTGTATTTCTGTCGCAATGTTATAATTAATATTTGGGGGTAACAATAACCCTTAGCAATTTTTTTATGTATATGGTATTTTTGGTACACTCTTATATTTAATAAGAACAGCAATCACTCTTGTTGGTTTGTGTATGATGACACACATTCGACGCTCAGCAGTCGCCGAGAACGGTCGCCCGGCTCCCCGCCACGATCGTCCCGAGCTACCTGCCCCCGAGCGAGCCACCTGCGCACCCATTGTTCCGAGAACAATACACCGAGCAATTTTTATTGCGGGTACTATTGTGATCGGAAATTAGTTTCCGAGAAAGATTATTGTAAAGCCACCTGGGTGGTTACACTAGTGGATACCTTGCGGTGTTAACTTAGCTAGTGTAGGGCTAGCCCCGTACGCCCGTGGTTCCCCTTCTGGGAAACGCGAAACCGGAAGGAGTCGACGCAAAACTTGGCCTTGGGTAGTGCCCTAGCCAAGGTTGACCAACCCGCTGGACTTATAATAGTCCCACGCGTAGTTTTAGTTAGCTCTAAGCACACACCCAAGTGCACAATAATACTGGCACTTGGACGCACTAGGGCTACACAACTAGGCACACATCCTCCTGCCTATACCCGGCAGGGAGGAAGTAAACTATTCACCCCGGCATCCCACCGGTGGCCACACTTCCCACAAATAAAGTAGGAAAAAATAAAAGTGAACAGAGTGCACAATGGAGGACTCTTCCTCAGAGTCGTTGCTGCACTTCATCAGCATACTAAAAAATAAATACCCCGATGTCTTCCAGGACATAATCAAAGAAAGACCGCTCCCGGATAGACCCTCCTCAAGGGCCTCCTCCATATCCTGCACTTCATCCGCAGTCTCCGAAATGGAGCTGGATAACGCAGCGTCCACTGAGTATCCCCAAGCCGAAGACACCAGCGATTTCACGCTGGTTGAAAAAAGAAAAGCGGGCTTCACCCGCCCCGACGCCGCCTCCTAAGGCGAAAAACGGGAAATGAAGGCCCCTCTCCCCAGCCATCTACGTCGGCCCTGCCCCAGGGCCCCTACAGCTGCCCCACAGCAAGCCCCGCCGCTCCTGAGCGCGCCCTAGCTGGCTCAAAAACCTTCGGCTGTCTCACAGCCATCGAAACGCCCGCCACCTGTCTTCATTCAGGCACAAGACAAGTGGCCGATTGTCGCATCGGCCTTATCCAATCGCTACAAATATCAAGCGATCCCCACCGCTGTAGGTATTAAACTGCAGCTAGAAACCACGGACGACCATAGAGCGGTAACTCGCTTCTTGCAAGACAAAGGTGTTTTCTTTCACACCTACACCTTGGCAGAAGAGCGCCAACTCAGGGTAGTAATTAAAAACCTCCGCGGGAAATCCCAGCTGATCTGATCAAAGAGGACCTTCAGGCCCAGAATCTCCCAGTCCTGTCTGTGCATAGGATGTACAGTGGCCATAATAAAAGCCATTCAACATGGTGATTGTGGCCCTCGAAGATCCGAGGCCGGGGAAGCAGGTATTTAACCTGAAAACCTGCTGCCACCTCTCCGGGCTGACTATAGAGCGCCCACATAAAACGGCCCACCAGGCCAGTGTCACAAATGCCAATTATATGGCCACTCAGCACGCAATTGCTTCGGCAAACCCAGATGCGTCAAGTGCCTGGGTGACCATGGCACCACCGAATGTCCGAGACCCAGGACAAGGCCCTTCTGGCCACTTTCGGTCCCCGCATGTGTCTATGCAACACAGGGGACACACAGCCAATTACCTTGGCTGCCCAAAGCCCCAAGCCGAAACGTCCGGCACTAAAATCGCGCCCAAGATCGCTACCCCGACCGCCGCCCCGCGCCAATTCTCGCTCCTGTCCGACCTCTACGCCCCACATGGCATATGCCGATCGGCGTAGCGACCGTTGCTCAACCGGTTGAGCAGCCTCCTCCATCAGCCGGACGGCCGGTTATCGAAAGCGACCTCGACTTAGTGTGTCGCTTCGCCGCCGTCTTCAACGGCGCCGACGTCTCAGCCCTAGCAAAGCCTTAAGGGATTCTAATGGCAAGCCCGAAGTCAGGATTGCCGCCACAATGCGCTACCAACATGTAGTGTCAGCCATCGTCAACTTTCAAGCATAGAGGGCCTTTACAACGGCAGAGTAAAACCGCGTTCCTTAACGTCGCATTTTTAACGCGAACGGTATTAACAATCAACGCGACGAAATCTTCAATTTCGTTCGCGATCACCAGAATCGACGTGCTCTAGTGCAGGAGACATTCCTAAAACCGCACACTCGCAATCCCAACATTGCGAATAATAACATCATTAGGAATGATAGAACTTCTGCCGCTAATGGCGGAACTCTCATTACTACAAAAGTCCTTGCACTGCGTGCCCGTCGACACGCCAACCCTCACTTTCCTAGAAGCCTCAGTCTGTCAGCTAGCCATGACCGGCCATGCCCCATCACAATCGCGTCCGTCTACCTGCCTTGCAGACGTGATGCACAAGTATTACGAAGCGACTTCGTGGTACTCCTTTCCTTGGAAATTCAGTCATTTTGGCAGGAGATTTCAATAGCAAGCACACTCGGTGGAATGCAATTAAAATCAACCCCCGGGGGTTGGCTTTAGACTCGCTAAGCGACGCACTCGACTTCGACGTTGTAGCGCCTACTACGCCTACCCATTTTCCATATATATTGGGTCACGCACCGGATGTGCTTGATATTGCCATCTGTAAGAACATCAACCTCGCCTTCCAAGGGATAGACGTAATCCACGAGCTCGCTTCCGATCATCGCCCCGTTCTTCTTCGGTTAGGGCCCTCCGCCCCAACCTCACCCTCCACCAAAACCATAGTAGACTGGCACCGACTCAGGAACGACCTGAAGGAAGCCACATCACCACACCTAGATGCTATTCCTAGGAACATATCTTCAGTCCACGACACGAACCTCGCAGTTCATGCCCTCACTAGGCACATCCAGACAGTCGTCGAGGATTGCTCGAGGCAGGTTCCCTCGGTGGAAGACCACCGATGGACCCTGCCAAGCGACATAAAGGACCTAATGAGGCGCAAGAATGCGGCGACTCGTGCCCACGACTTATATCCCACTGAAAGTAACCGGCTGGTGCTACGTACCCTTCAGCGTGAAGTCCGGTCACGCATAGCCCAGTACAGGAACGATCGGTGGGATAATCACCTTTCCAATATCGAACCTTCCCACCTCGCCTTCTGGCGACTTCCCAAATCCTAAAGGGGCAACGCCCAAACAATGCCTCCCTTAGCGCGTCCTAATAAACCACCCGCCTTCTTAGACGAAGAGAAGCCGAATGTCTGGCTGACAATCTGGAGCTCAATGCTCACCGAGCACACTACCGATCGATGCCGCTCACCTTGCAATGGTTGAGAGCGAGGTCTACCGGAGGAGTAAGGAACCACCTCGCGATTCCGTTACCCAAGTCACATGCACCGAAGTTGAGTCCATAATTAAAACCTGCGACCACGCAAGGCTCCGGCCCCGACGGCATCACCAACAAGGTGATGAAACTCCTACCATGTCCATTTTACACCTACTGGTAATAATCTACAACGCGGCCATATCCAAAGGCACCTTCCCGAACACCTGGAAGGAAGCCGACGTCATAGGGATTCTCAAGCCCTCAAAACATCCAACCGATCCATCAGCCTATCGACCCATACTTATCATACGAGACTTTCTCGAAATCGAACCTTTCGTTACCGCGTCGAGGGAACGCGCTCCGAGTTCACCTATTTGTGCCGGAGTACCACAAGGCTCCGTCCTAGGTCCTATTTTGTACACACTCTACACCAACGACATACCGCGCACTCGCGGTGTAGAGCTAGCCCTTTTCGCCGATGACACCGGCCTCTAAGTGTCTGGGTTCAAACCAGACGCTATTTGTGAACGCCTCCAATCTGCAGCCAACACCTTAGGGAAATGGTTTCGGAAATGGAGGATCGAGGTTAACCCTACCAAAAGTGCAGCCATGTACTTCTCTCGGCGCAACAAAACACCGCATCTCCCAACTATAGAGTTATTTGATCGTCCAATCCTGGGAACAGACAGTCAAATACTTAGGCGTTACTTTAGATGAAAGACTCACCTTCGGTCCGCATGTCAACCGCGTACGGAATCGAGCAGCGTTCGTCCTAGGTCGTTTGCACCCGTTACTCAATAAAAATAGCAAAATGTCCCTGCGTAATAAAATTACACTATACAAAGCGTGCATCCGACCCATAATGACATACGCAAGCCCCGTCTTTGCGCATGCTTCCCCGCGTCACATTCATGACTTCAGGTAATACAAAATCGTTTCATGCGCAAGGCCACCGGTGCACCGTGGTTCTTGCGTAATGAAAATCTACACATAGATCTTGAGCTGCCGACCATAGCTCAGTACCTGAAGCAGGCTTCCCGCCGATATTTCGACTCTGCCGTCACACACTCTAACCCCTTGATTGTAAGTGCCGCCACATACAATCCCATCGCGAATCACAGAGTCACCCGCGTCCGAAGGAGACCGAGGCACGCTCTCGATGACCCCGACGACGTGACTACCAGGGCCCAAGCCCTTCATAAAACACAACACACGTACATTGCACCCTCACATCGCCCCGCCGACGGCGGGGCGTCACAAATAAGGATATTCGCGATACCGCCATGTCACTGGTCGGTTCTCTCCAGTCCATACAGATAGAAGCGTCGCTGGAGTTTCTTGCGCCACTTCTTCTCCAGCGCCCACGCATTCCGAAGTGGTGGTACAGATAGCTAATAATCATAGCGAATTTAAAGAATCCTCTGTCAGAAGCAGCTGACCGAGCCGAGGTTCGGCCCTCTCGGGCACCCTCGAGTCAGACGCTCTCATGAAACAAGGTAACGGTCAAGCCGTGGCTCCTCTCGGGAGCCCTTGTGCTGGTTACCTATATATAGAGGTCTCGACTGAGTGCCATTAGCGCTCGGTCACCTATCAACCCGGTGAAACTGTAAAAGCCCTCGGGCTAACAGTGGCCTTCAGCCCGAAAAAAAAAAAAAAAAAAAGTGTATGATGAGAATGCACCGTGAAATGACTATTAAGACATTAGTGAAATACGTCACGTGGGGGTTACTCTAGTATTTTACGGTACTCACTCCGGGGAAAGAACGTACTCGTATTGTTAAAATGATACTCATACAGTATATCGTTCTTCTCTATCAGAGTATTTAAGAATGTATTAAATGTAACATACTTTTAAAACATTCTTAAATACATTAATAACTGTTAAAGTGTATATTGTATGATTGTTCGGCATTAATAAAGAAAAGCTAACATAAGAAGTGAGATCTAGCCACGGTCTAGAACTAAAACGGGAGAGTTGATGCGCCTATAAAATTTCGACCAAATACTGATCGCAAGTCCGCATACTGAGTTATTTATAACAGTATTTTCTTCTCCTTTTCGAAAGATCCGAGGCGAGGCTATTTCCACAGTGCTCCAATTATAATCCAGATTCTGTTGATGTTGATGCTGTTAGCCTGTGCGGCTCTTACAGCTTCATCGGACACAGGGCTCACGGAACTGAGGGGTCCGTGAGCTGGTATGTCATTTAATACGAGGAAAGTTCCTTAAATACTAGAGTAACCCCCTCTGACGTGACGCATTAGGCGGTTCATAGCGCATTCTTTCACATGGACAAATCAACGACAGTAATTACGAAAATGTGTACACAAATCGGGGAGAGTTATTGTTCCATTTAAACACTACTTAAACAATGTTTGTACTGTGGTAGAGCTACACTGCAGTCTGTTTCTAGCTGTGTAATGAGCCATGGGTCAGCTCAATCGGGGTAGGACCACGCCGTCACAGAATAACAGCGTGAAATAGCAGTATAATGCTGCTCGTGTTTCTTCTGGTGATTAGGGATCCGGTGACTTTTATTACCGGTGGCGAGGCATTCCATTGCAATCCTCAAGGGTGACAACGCATCTGCATTATGATACTTTGTCAAGGGTAAATGTAGATTTCATGGGCTGCAGGCATCACTTACCAGCAGGTGAACTGTGTGCTCGTTTGGTACTATCAAAGTAATAATCGTCAATAGCCAAGCTTCAATATGGGGTACGGTCTGCGAAACTTAAGGTCGTAGGTTCGAATCCACCATTAGACTATTGTGCGTGACCTATCTCCTAGCACAAGCATTGTCAGCTTAGTTGTAGTGGTTAACCGGAATATTAGTAAAGTTTAATAGCATTACTTCGCAAAAAAGAAAAAGAAAAAGAAAAATGAAATGTACGACATTATACCATATAAAACTTATCGCCTTAAATACAAACAAATTAGTTGTCAACATAAATTCGTTCAACAAGGCCTTAAGTTATAATTGGCCGTCACTTAAGCTTGAAATTGATAAGAAACACTATCTGTAACTATCTGTGTGTGAACAACGAGGATGTTTAATGATCAATCAGGCCTTCCTCTGATCTTATCGAAGATGGTTACGACTATTTGTCATGTTGGAGGCTGTCCGATTCTAAACTATCTTTTTTTATATAGACTAATGAAAACATACCCTCACAGAATACCAACATTACGTTGTTTTGTTTCGTATGGTGAGTGTAGAATTTGGAGAGTCAATTATAGGCATTCCATATCAGTCCGTCGGGGTGACAACGAATGCGCGTCTTGAATATTTGTTAACGGTGGATGTCAATGACTTTGGCAGCTATCACCTACCTTCAGGTGAAAGGTGTGCTCTTTTGTCACCCTTTGTATTATAAAATAAAAATAAAAAAACATGTAAGCAAATCCATAAGTTGATTATTATAGACATAACTATCTTTAAGTGAATATGGCAAGGAAATATACAATCATTAGATATTTGCTAAATAGCACAGTATTTTCACTTATATTTAAACTAGAAGAATAATTTAATAATACTAGTGAACCCACGTATGTAACACTAACGGGAATGTTAGTGTTTGGTCATTATCTAAGTCTAAAGTGGGGATTCCCAAAGGGGCCGTTTCCCAGGGGTCGGCATAAACGCAAACTGGTTTTGGGAGTCGACGAGGTCTAAAAATCGACCCCTATTAATTTACACAAGTTCTAATATGAAACTTTCAAGATACTAAATAAGTTCACTCACCAATCAATATTGGTTCCGGATCAATAACTGGATTCAGCTGGATTGGTAGAGGAGTCACCAGGTTCAAAAATCAGCGTGATGGACGCTGATTTTTTTATCTTTTAACTTTTCGATTTTTATGTTATTAATTATATTAAAAAAAATCAACACCTATGTGTTGTCTTTACTTGCATATTACTGAAAAAATAAACCTCTTTCACCTGCTCCTGTATGTAAACCACAAATGGACTCAGGTCCAATGTAGTGGCAAGATACTCTTAATGTGTTGGGACCCGCATATAATTTTATTACTAAGAATAAAACGAAAACGAAAAGTTTTATTCCGAATTATTTAACACTGAATGTGAAACATCAATTAAGTACTTTAAATACTATTTAAATTTAACAGCAGACTAATTGAACCTGACCTATAGTTTTAACCGAGATCTGTTTTTTTTTTTTCGGGCTGAAGGAAGTGAAGGCCTCTGTTAACCCGAGGGCTTTTACAGTTTCACCGGGTTGAGAGGTGACCGAGCGCTAATGGCACTCAGTCGAGACCTCTATATATAGGTAACCAGCACAAGGGCTCCCGGAGAGGAGCCTCGGCTTGACCGTTACCTTGTTTCGCGAGAGCGTCTGACTCGAGGTGCCGAGAGGCCGAACCTCGGCTCGGTCAGTTGCTTCTGACAGAGGATTCTTTAAATTCGCTATGATTATTAGCTATCTGTACCACCACTTCGGAATGCGTGGGCGCTGGAGAAGAAGTGGCGCAAGAAACTCCAGCGACGCTTCTATCTGTATGGACTGGAAGAACCGACCAATGACATGGCGGTATCGCGAATATCCTTGTTTGTGACACCCTCGCCGTCGGCGGGGGCGATGTGAGGTGCAATGTACGTGTGTTGTGTTTTATGAAGGGCTTGGGCCTGGTAGTCACGTCGTCAGGGTCATCGAGCGTGCCTCGGTCTCCTCCGGACGCGGGTGACTCTGTGATTCGCGATGGGATTGTAAGTGGCGGCACTTACAATCAAGGGGTTAGAGTGTGTGACGGCAGAGTCGAAATATCGGCGGGAAGCCTGCTTCAGGTACTGAGCTATGGTCGGCAGCTCAAGATCTATGTGTAGATTTTCATTACGCAAGAACCACGGTGCACCGGTGGCCTTGCGCATGAAACGATTTTGTATTACCTGAAGTCGGTGAATGTGACGCGGGGAAGCATGCGCAAAGACGGGGCTTGCGTATGTCATTATGGGTCGGATGCACGCTTTGTATAGTGTAATTTTATTACGCAGGGACATTTTGCTATTTTTATTGAGTAACGGGTGCAAACGACCTAGGACGAACGCTGCTCGATTCCGTACGCGGTTGACATGCGGACCGAAGGTGAGTCTTTCATCTAAAGTAACGCCTAAGTATTTGACTGTCTGTTCCCAGAGTTGGACGATCAAATAACTCTATAGTTGGGAGATGCGGCGTTTTGTTGCGCCGAGAGAAGTACATGGCTGCACTTTTGGTGGGGTTAACCTCGATCCTCCATTTCCGAAACTATTTCCCTAAGGTGTTGGCTGCAGATTGGAGGCGTCTACAAATAGCGTCTGGTTTGAACCCAGACACATAGAGGCCGGTGTCATCGGCGAAAAGGGCTAGCTCTACACCGCGAGTGCGCGGTATGTCGTTGGTGTAGAGTGTGTACAAAATAGGACCTAGGACGGAGCCTTGTGGTACTCCGGCAGAAAATATACCTCATATACCTTACCCAAGACTTTGAGTAGGCTTATGGGTCGATAGGCTGATGGATCGGTTGGATGTTTTGAGGGCTTGAGAATCCCTATGACGTCGGCTTCCTTCCAGGTGTTCGGGAAGGTGCCTTTGGATATGGCCGCGTTGTAGATTATTACCAGTAGGTGTAAAATGGACATGGGTAGGAGTTTCATCACCTTGTTGGTGATGCCGTCGGGGCCAGGAGCCTTGCGTGGTCGCAGGTTTTAATTATGGACTCAACTTCGGTGCATGTGACTTGGGTAACGGAATCGCGAGGTGGTTCCTTACTCCTCCGGTCGACCTCGCTCTCAACCATTGCAAGGTGAGCGGCGTCGATCGGTAGTGTGCTCGGTGAGCATTGGAGCTCAGATTGTCAGCCAGACATTCGGCTTTCTGTTCGTCTAAGAAGGCGGGTGGTTTATTAGGACGCTAAAGGGAGGCGTTGTTTGGGCGTTGCCCCTTTTAGGGATTTGGGAAGTCGCCAGAAGGCGAGGTGGGAAGGTTCGATATTGGAGAGGTGATTATCCACCGATCGCTGCTGTACTAGACTATGGGTGATCGGACTTCACTCTGAAGGGTATATACCATCAGCCGGTTTCGTACGGTGGGATATAAGTCTTGGGCACGACTTATATCCCACCACTTGCCACATTCTTGAGCCTCATTAGGTCCTTTATGTCGCTTGGCAGGGTCCATCGGTGGTCTTCCACCGAGGAACCCGCCTCGAACAATCCTCGATGACTGTCTGGATGTGCCTAGTGAGGGGCATGAACTGCGAGGTTCGTGTCGTGGACTGAAGATATGTTCCTAGGAATAGCATCTAGGTGTGGTGATGTGGCTTTCTTCAGGTCGTTCCTGAGTCGGTGCCAGTCTACTATGGTTTTGGTGGAGGGTGAGGTTGGGGCGGAGGAGCCTAACCGAAGAAGAAAGAGGCGATGGTCGGAAATGAGCTCGTGGATTACGTCTATCCTTGGAAGGCGAGGTTGATGTTCTTACAGATGGCAATATCAAGCACATCCGGTGCGTGACCCAATATATATGGAAAATGGGTAGGCGTAGTAGGCGCTACGACGTCGAAGTCGAGTGCGTCGCTTAGCGAGTCTAAAGCCAACCCCCGGGGGTTGATTTTAATTGCATTCCACCGAGTGTGCTTGTTATTGAAATCTCCTGCCAAAATGACTGAGTTTCCAAGGGAAAGGAGTGCCACGAAGTCGCTTCGTAATACTTGCGCATCACGTCTGCAAGGCAGGTAGACGGACGCGATTGTGATGGGGGCATGGCCGGTCATGGCTAGCTGACAGACTGAGGCTTCTAGGAAAGTGAGGGTTGGCGTGTCGACGGGCACGCAGTGCAAGGACTTTTTGTAGTAAATGAGTGTTCCGCCATTAGCGGCAGAAGTTCTATCATTCCTAATGATGTTATAATTCGCAATGTTGGGATAGCGAGTGTGCGGTTTGAGGAATGTCTCCTGCACTAGGAGCACGTCGACTTGGTGATCGCGAACGAAATTGAAGATTTCGACGCGTTGATTATTAATACCGTTCGCGTTAAAAATGCGACGTTAAGGAACGCGGTTTTACTCTGCCGTTGTAAAGGCCCTCTATGCTTGAAAGTTGACGATGGCTGACACTACATGTTGGTAGCGCATTGTGGCGGCAATCCTGACTTCGGGCTTGCCATTAGAATCCCTTAAGGCTTTTGCTAGTGCTGAGACGTCGGCGCCGTTGAAGACGGCGGCGAAGCGACACACTAAGTCGAGGTCGCTTTCGATAACCGGCCGTCCGGCTGATGGAGGAGGCTGCTCAACCGGTTGAGCAACGGTCGCTACGCCGATCGGCGTATGCCATGCGGGGCGTAGAGGTCGGACAGGAGCGAGAATTGGCGCGGGGGCGGCGGTCGGGGTAGCGACCTTGGGCGCGATTTTTAGTGCCGGACGTTTCGGCAGGGGCTTTGGGCAGCCAAGGTAATTGGCTGTGTGTCCCTCTGTGTTGCATAGGACACATGCGGGGGGACCGAAAGCAGCCAGAAGGGCCTTGTCCTTGGGTCTCGGACATTCGGTGGTGCCATGGTCACCCAGGCACTTGACGCATCTGGGTTTTCCGAAGCAATTGCGGTGGCCATATAACTAGCACTTGTGACACTGGCCTCGAGGGCCGTTTTTGTCAGGGTGATCTACGGTAAGCCCGGAGAGGTGGCAGCAGGTTTTCAGGTTAAATACCTGCTTCCCGGCCTCGGATCTTTCGAGGGCCACAATCACCATGTTGAATGGCTTTTATTATGGCCACTGTACATCCTATGCACAGACAGGACTGGGAGATTCTGGGCCTGAAGGTCCTCTTTGATCAGATCAGCTGGGATTTCCCGCGGGAGGTTTTAATTACTACCTGAGTTGGCGCTCTTCTGCCAAGGTGTAGGTGTGAAAAGAAAACACCTTTGTCTTGCAAGAAGCGAGTTACCGCTCTATGGTCGTCCGTGGTTTCTAGCTGCAGTTTAATACCTACCGCGGTGGGGATCGCTTGATATTTGTAGCGATTGGATAGGGCCGATGTGACAATCGGCCACTTGTCTTGTGCCTGAATGAAGACAGGCGGCGGGCGTTTCGATGGCTGTGAGACAGCCGAAGGATTTTTTGAGCCAGCTAGGGTGCGCTCAGGAGCGGCGGGGGCTTGCTGTGGGGCAGTTGTGAGGGGGCCCTGGGGCAGGGCCGACGTAGATGGCTGGGGAGAGGGGGCCTTCATTTCCCGTTTTTTCGCCTTAGGAGGCGGCGTCGGGGCAGGTGAAGCCCGCTTTTTCTTTTTCAACCAGCGTGAAATCGCTGGTGTCTTCGGCTTGGGGATACTCAGTGGACGCTGCGTTATCCAGCTCCATTTCGGAGACTGCGGATGAAGTGCAGGATATGGAGGAGGCCCTTGAGGAGGGTCTATCCGGGAGCGGTCTTTCTTTGATTATGTCCTGGAAGACATCGGGGTATTTATTTTTAGTATGCTGATGAAGTGCAGCAACGACTCTGAGGAAGAGTCCTCCATTGTACACTCTGTTCACTTTTATTTTTTCCTACTTTATTCGTGGGAAGTGTGGCCACCGGTGGGATGCCGGCGTGAATAGCCTACTTCCCTCCCTGCCAGGTATAGGCAGGAGGATGTGCCTAGTTGTGTAGCCCTAGTGCGTCCAAGTGCCAGTCTTATTGTGCGCGGGTGTGTGTAGAGCTAACTAAAACTACGCGTGGGACTATTATAAGTCCAGCGGGTTGGTCAACCTTGGCTAGGCACTACCCAAGGCCAAGTTTTGCGTCGACTCCTTCCGGTTTCGCGTTTCCCAGAAGGGAACCACGGGCGTACGGGGCTAGCCCTACACTAGCTAAGTTAACACCGCAAGGTATCCACTAGTGTAACCACCCAGGTGGCTTTGCAATAATCTTTCTCGGAAACTAATTTCCGATTACAATAGCACCCGCAATAAAAATTGCTCGGTGTATTGTTCTCGGAACAATGGGTGCGCAGGTGGCTCGCTCGGGGGCAGGTAGCTCGGGACGATCGTGGCGGGGAGCCGGGCGACCGTTCTCGGCGACTGCTGAGCGTCGAATGACCGAGATCTGAAACATCAAATTCCATTTAGAATTTGTGTTACGTTTCAATATTCATCCGCAAAACAAAAAAAAACGAATCATAGAACAATTTCATAACGTGTAGAAGTAATATAAAACGTCAGAACCATTATAAGCTGTCATGTTTTAAAATAATAATCGGAAACGAGTCTCCAAAGTTTGATGAACGCGCGAAAAGTTGTTAAGATGCTGTGGACAAATTGTCATTATATCATTTATAAAAATCGTTTGTATATAGGACGTTATAATATAAAATAACCTCAAATTTAAATTACACAATTACACATGAGTCACGATACAGTTTGTTCTAGCTAAAAGATAAATGGGTCGATTCGACCGGGGATGGACAACGACCTAACATCCCCGCCGTGTTATGTCTGCTGAATGAGAGTTACGAGTCCCTTATTAATGATGACATAGCATTATATCTTATTCCTCAGGGGTGACAATGCATCTTAATTTTTTTTATTGCATTGAGAGTAACGAACGAGCACATTTCAACTGATTTCAAGTGATTCCTGCGCCCCACGACATCAACATTCATCCTTGACAAGGAATCATAATGCAGATGCGAGAATGGAGATCACAACAGACAGCAGCGTTATGCTGCTATTTTACGCTGGTTTTCTGTAAGGGCGTGATCCTACCGCGGTCTAGCTGACCCATTAATGTGCACAATGTGGGTATCGTGGTACCCGCATTAGACCTCAAAGGTGACCACACATCTGCGTGGTATGATCCATTTTCGAAGATAAATGTGGGCTGGAACAACTTACTATCAGATGAACTGTGTCCTTGTTTATCACTTCTGATAACGTAAAACATAAACAACAATCAATAATAAACAACAATAAATAATAAACAAAAATAAATAATAAACAAAAATAAATAATAAACAACAATAAATAATAAACAACATAAGCTTTGTGTCGGACACTGGTTAATAATTTAGTAAAGATAATCCTGGTCCACGTCGATATCTTCTGATTATTGCCAGATGATCTGGATATTGCCAGCCGGTGGAATATTTTATAGTGCTTCAAACATTAGCGTAAACACAGAGGCACTCATTCGTCGTTTTCTTTCGAATTTCGATGTAACGTAATTGCAATAAGATCAGAGGAAAGTTCTCATGTTGTGTCAAGTATACGGTACATACATACAACAAACACATCCAGATTCGAAAAATCATCAATTTGTGATGTGTAACCCGGGACCCGCGACGTAGACGTAATTTCGTAATACACATGCGATCTGAGTTCAACTGCCGGTGCCAAAACTAACTACATCGTTAATTGCAATTTACTACGGCCTTGGCGATGAGTTAGACATATATTATATCTATTATATATATTTTCTATATCCATTAAAGATGGATATAAAAAAAAATAAAGTACGCTACTGCTATTCACAGTGTAGTCGCATGTTGGACTATGCCCCGATACCCCGTCTAAGTTCAGGGTTCGATTCCCTGCAAAAGAATATTTGTCCCTCACAAATTATTGGTTCTCTGGTGTTGTATGTATTCCCTTCAGTGCTAAGATCGCATTTGAACCTTCCTTCGATCGTATTGCACTTGTATAGCAATCGGTATTTGTAATAATAAGAACATTTCATTGTTTTTGAAATCGATCTGTTGATATACTATCATTACTACTACTGGGTTTTGTCATAATAATAATAATAATCCAGTCGTATCTTCAAACAGGTTAACCCCAACTTCTCGAATCACCTGAGACGGGGACTCCGGGACGGGCAGCCCCGGGCTCTAAAAGGCGGTGCTCCTCGACACCGCTCGTATAGACCGCAGGTTTTTCTCCCTTTCGCCCTAACCCTCTGGTTGGTCTTTATAATAGAGTATTTTATTTATTTATTTTACTAACCAACCAGGCGGTGATACGAAAAAAAATATCACATAAATAATAATAATATTCATTTATTCCTTTATTATTTGGTACACATAAATTGTAAAATCAGGTAAAACAATTAAAAACAAACAAGAAAAATACTTTTACCAAATCAAAAAAAAAAAGCAAAAAAATATAAATAAGTGAAAGTCAAAAAAAACCCGCTGTGCGCCAAATAAAGAAAAGGATCTCCACTCAGGTACTGTTGTGGCAAGAGAAGTGACGGTCCTCATTTTATAAGCTACAATAAAAAATAATAAAGTATTAAAAAAAAGTAATAAAAAATAACAAAAACAAAACAATGATAACAAAGAAAAGTAAAAAAATATAATATGAAAGTTGCCAAGATAAAACTGTTGTGTGTATAACAAGTTACAAAAAAAATAACACACGATAGAAAAAAGAAAAAAAAGAAAATTCTATATTAGGTGCCCACATGATTAACTCATTTGAATTTGCTGTGGTAGTTGTACAAGTAGACTCATTTAGCAGCTATATGTCAAAAACATTGTCATGATTTGTATAATAGTGGTTTGATAATATCTGATCTAGAGGTAGTAGAGTAGAGATACTTATTTATACGGCACTTGCCGTATTTGTTTGCATGAATGTTTCGCGCTTTAATGTATGTGGTGCAGTTGATTTCATTTAATTTAAATTAGATCATTATAAAAATGACTGGGAAGTTACTATTTATGGAAATTCACCAACATACAATAATTTATGTTTACCTGTCAAATGAATTCAGAATCGCTTTTTCTATTCAACTAATGTATTAGGTCCTTACATATGAAATTAGCGTATTATATGGAAATATTAAAAAATATATATTTTCTGAAATTATATATTTCAATCTAAGTATCTATGCACTTTCAACATTTTATAGGTAGTTCATTGATTCCATTGCTGAAAAAATTTTGTGATCGAGAATCAATAATGGAAAGAGGTTTGGACTGCCTTATCGGAATTGAATTTTTTCCTTGCAAGAAATTGTCCAAATTCCGAAAAAAGTGGAAATCAAAAATAAAAAAGGTCCGGGGGGAATGGTGAGTGTCGGAGATATTCCAATCGTGGCTCCTTTAATTTAGCGACCGTGTATCTTGAAGTATGCCTAGTGTTCTCATGAAGCAGCAGTAGGATAGAGTAATTGACCAGTTTCAGTTGTTTAACGACTAGCTTTTCCATTATGATTTGCAATTTTCCGTACATATACAGATCTTCCGTAATCGTTTGTTCAGATCTTAGGAAACTGTAGCAAACAATACCAGCACTGGTCCACCAAACACTCACCATCACCTTTTTCTGAGTCAACTTTCGCTTGGGACAGGATTTGTCCGGTTCTTCTGGTAACTAACCAATGTACTTCACACATCTATCACGCATTGTGTTTCATTACAAGTAACGATACGATACAAAATTCCCTCGTTATTGT
The DNA here is from genome assembly GCA_029286865.1 of Teinopalpus imperialis. Lineage (NCBI taxonomy): Eukaryota > Metazoa > Arthropoda > Insecta > Lepidoptera > Papilionidae > Teinopalpus > Teinopalpus imperialis. The sequence continues at coordinate 13,824,560 of JAGSMU010000001.1, forward strand.
GCAGTACTCAATACGTGTTTGTTGGTGTGCTTCACTCAATACACTCGGTACCCATTTCTCGAACTTCTTCGCTTTTCCAATTTGTTTCAATTGAATTCAAAATGTTTTTACACCCACAACGAAACCTGCCGCTAACTCTGACGTAGTTTGCGATGGATCCGCTTGCAAGATCACCTTTTTTTACTACTTGGACATGAATACGTTTTACGCTTATTTTATTTAATGTTTTGTTGTACAAAATACCATATTTTATTTTGTTTTCTTTGTGTTTACATTTCTTTTATGATTTGTTTTTAATGTTTGTATTTATTGTTTAATTCTTTACTTTTTAATTTTTGTATTATTGGTGCTGGATCGATTAAATGAGTTATTATTATTATTAAGGATGTCAAAGAACAAATGTTGCGAAAACAAATGAATCACTAATTTCGAAAAACAAATACACAAGCCTAAATTTGAAATACATTTAGAATTCTTAACCTAACGACAGATTGGAGATCAAAGTGGCCAGTTCGACAAAACGCAATTTCATATGTAAGGACCTAATATATAACTTTTTAGACTCATTAACAAATTTATATCTTCTTAATAAATTACCGTAGTAACATCATATACATCCTCTAGTTTAAAAATATATTTGAATAATTGAAATAATGTCACTGTCACTGAACACTAAGCCCAATTCATCATTGAACGCAACGTCGAAGCAAATAGCGTTAGGTCATCTCCTGTTCATTGAACAGTCGACTCTGTTTACACTGCAGTCGGTCACGTCAATGGGGATTTACTAAACCAACAGAAGACTAAGATTCCGACGTGTGAGGAACATTGGTTTTGTAACTATATAAACATCTGAGACCGGTGCAGAATATCATTGTGAACGAGACGGACAAGGCGACAGTGTCTGATAAAATTTGATTATATTAAGAGGCCGTCAAAATGATTTATCAATTCGGTGAGTTGTTTGTTGTTTACATTGAATACATTGTTATTACGTAAAAATATACGTCAGTAGTTAAGGTATTTTGATAGTTTACATCGATTTAGTTAATTACACGGCCCGAACTGAAAAATAGTACTATACTTTCATAAAATAAATTGTATGAATTACAATTATTTAAAAAAATAATATCGTATCGTTTTTAATATATTTTTTTATAAAAACTTAAAGTTATAACTTCTAACATAACGAACGTAAGTTTAATCTAAAAGCTGCAGTTTTGTTTATTGGTTAACAAGTTACTGGCTGTAAACAAATAATGTTATATAGGAAAAAAATACGATGAAAATAATTGTTCTTAGAATTAATAATACGTATTAAATAACAAGACGCGCGGATAACAGTTCTCATTTAATATTTTTTTATTATTGATACCTTATCAGGTAAATCATTAATGTGTCTTAATAAGAAATATATTTTTGACATTGATGTATGTTTATACTACACACATGATCAATGTCAAAAATTACTAATTATTATAAAATTACTATAAAAAACTTATTATTTTTTTTTGTTCAAGTTCTCTAAATATAATTTTGAAAGTCAAAAAACGATTGTATTGAGAGCACAGTTCTGTTAATTGATGTTGTATGTATGTATCCTTAAAACTTAAACAGTAAAGAGTCAATGGGAGACGACATCAGCTAAGTAAATAAATTAAATATGAGAAATAAAAACCACCAAAGACCATTATATATATTTAAATGATTTTATATATGATATTATTCGGGTTCAATATTTAAAAAAAAACTGAACTGAACACTTTTTAGGAAGTGGTAGTGTCTATGGCTGGCTGGTAATGTTGGTTGTCTATGGCTGGCAGGTTGGCTCCACCAATAATGCTCTCGAAGAATACCAGATAGAATTTGATTCGTTGTGTACAACCCGTGTACCAATATTATAAGTATAATTTCTTATCCAAAGAATCATTTACATTTAAGTTTATTTATTTTTCACCAACGTATGATATTGGATTAGCAGCTATGCGTATATCACTATGACTTCTTTTGCAATTACGATAAGACGGTATCGCACAAACGGCGTGAATTAAACGGTCAAAACTTTCATCACATAAATTAAAAAAAAACTTTTGATAAGATAGAGATTAAAGGGTTTATTTAGGAGAAAAGATCAAAGATCCTGTCACCTCTCAACCCGGTGAAACTGTAAAAGCCTTCGGGCTAACAGCGGCCATCAACACAAAAAAAGTTGAAAAGATAATAGAAATACAACCACTGATAATAAAATAAAAACACAATTAAAGTGAGCATACTCGTATATACTTGTAAATCTGCTGGTGCATCATCTTTAGGAAGCGACATAATTTGGCATATTATTCTAAATATTTTTACATTAAGTATTTTTAATACGAAATAATATTATAAGGAGTAACTGCTGTTTCTCGCGCGCTTTTCGAATCCTTTATTTGCATTTCCGAACTGGGATATAGTCTGTATAGATATATTAAAAATTATATTTTTAAGAAATTGATTTGACTTTGACGTTCCATCTCTGCATTTAAGGTTCGCACTGTACGCTCGATTGTCACCCTTACTTTTGTTAAAAACGTGCTATGAAACTAAAATTAACGCCAATAGACTGAGTCTAAAAGAAAAAAAATCTAAATATGTATAATTTACACAGGTGCACTGCTATTGGTTGCATCCTATGTCGCCGTGACCACAGCGCTGCCGTCGTGCGTCTGTACAAGGGAACGCAAACCCGTCTGCGGCTCAGATGGGAAGACATACAGCAACGAGTGCATGCTGAACTGCGCCCAAGCATCCAACCCTCTGGTGACCATGCAGCGTGTGGGCAGGTGCAAGAGGGAGGCACCTAGTTGCTTCTGCACCTTCGAGAACAATCCATTGTGTGGCTCAAACGGGGAGACATACTCGAACGAATGCGAACTCCGATGCCAGCAGGAAACTGATCCCAACCTTCACATGAGTTACAAAGGCGAGTGCCGCACAAAGAGACAAGTGAATGTCGCGAGCGTCTCGCGATGCACCTGCCCCCGGTCCACGAAATACGTTTGCGGCAATGACGGCAACACATATGATAACGGATGTCTGTTGAACTGTGCCTCAGAGGCCAACCCGCGCCTGTACGTTCTCCACGATGGACCCTGTGAGAACAGCGTCAAAATCGTCGAGCAGGCGGAGAGCCTACCCTCGTGTACATGCACCAGAAATTTCAAACCCATTTGCGCGTCCAACGGCGTCACTTTCGGCAACGAGTGCCTGATGCAATGCTCCGGCACCCATCTCTACGTGCAAAGCGAGGGTCCCTGTAATGCTTAGAGAATATACCTATATTGTTGAACTGTTGTTATATTGAAGTAAGGTTTATGTTCATATGATTCAGTGATCTTTTTTAATAAGTTACGATGATATATATTCCAAAATGCACATTGGTGCTTTTGAATTATTCTTAATGTCTACTGTATTGCTTACCCCTAAAATGATTTAAAATATTTATGGTTCGTTAAGTGTAGACCACACGTAGTTTTAAGATAATAATATATTTTTTAATCTTTGTTTAAAAACAAATCAATATTTACAGTTAGTATACACTTCAAATTAAAATGATTATAAGTCATGAGTAAGGTCATTGCATAAAAAAGTTCTTTTTGATTGTATTTTATCGATGTATTGTATAATGACAAAATAAAATGAAGTTTGTTGCTACCTCAAACTGCAGATGAACCATCTATATTGTCTTCTTTTAGATTCATAAAATTCTCCGTAAGTCTATTGATACGCAATTTAGTTGAACAGACGCCTTTTATAAGTTAAAAAGTACAAATGTAAAATTTGTATATTTATAAGTATTTAATAAATTTATAAAAAAGAAAAGTTATTTTACTTGTTAGTTTGTTGTTAATTAAGTTAATTAAACCGAATATGCGCGACTGGAACAGCTAAAACACCACACTGTGGTCAGATAAAACTAAAGATCTAGCTATCGGCGAAACAAATGTAAATCACAAACCGACATTAAAAGTCAAAATCATCAGTTAAAAAAAACATTCTTGCGTCACCACCATCCCATGTTTCATTTCTTTATAGCACGATATACAATTTATTCGAGTAATAAAAACATTAACAACAGGTCATGCTGAAACTTAAGCCAAACATTAAACTTAAAGCAAGTGATGGAGGCGACTTCGTCCTTGACCCCACTTAATACGACGAGATAAAGAATCACGTCGCTCACGTTTCACATTAACTCGGCGCAAATGCGATTTATACTTAAAATAATTGAAGTGTCAATAGTCTGCGAAATTGAAGGTTGGTAGCAGAAAGCTCTCAGATCTATCTCCTTTTTTTTTCGTGGGGAAATCCTCATGGATACCCCTCCGACGGAAGGGTTATGCCGGACTCCTACCAGCTAAAACCCCACGGTGTTCATCTCGACACCCTTGGTCGGGACTACGGGAACGCTTTCGCACACTACCGCAGTCTCGACGGCGTTAGCCCGTTTGAGCTTTTTCCTAGCACAAGCATTTTAACTTAGTTGGATTGTTTACTGGAACGTTAGTATGTTAATAGTATTTATTTGTCATTAAAGAGGCGAATAATAATAAACGTATAATTGACAAAGGCGTCATTGCGGCCACTGAGAGTTTAAACTGAACCTTTGCACCAACTGTCATACATCGTAAGGTCAGTTTAGTCCGATGGAATATTTTTTACGTTGTATCATGAACCTGCTATTTATCTCTGGTTACATAATTGTTTAATGTCAAATATTATTGTTAAAGGTATTTTTAATTTATAATATTCAATATTGATAAAAAATATATAGTTAATGGGAATAAACGAAGGGGGTTTCCGACCCTGAAAATTAAAAAAAATCGTTCATTTTATAGGCTATTGACGCTTTTTATTGTAATACAAAGCTTAAACCAGTCACTTTAGTTTGCCAGCGTATGTATTTGCATCCGGATATATCTTCGGGGCAAGTGTAAATAGGCTTTTATCAAGCTAGTTCGTTCGTTTGTCTAGATTTACATCGCCACTTAGAGACTTATTTTTATCGCCACTTATTACTGCTCATGAGGCATTCCATGTTAGTACTTAGGTTTGATCTTCATTATAATTCCTTATCGAGTCATATGTAATGAGCCACAGGGATAAGTGATCCCTATGGCTCATCATCAGGTGAACTTTGTGGTTGTTAGTCATAATACAATAAAAAAGGATTGTTGTAAGGCATTAGTCAGTTGTGATGAAACGAAACAATACCCAAGTTATTTAAGCTAATTTGCTTACTAACCAAACAATTTATAAGATCATAGCTAGATATGTTCTATTAAAATCTATACCAGTAGTTTTCTTACATTATTAGATTTTTCTAATACAACAAATATTTACCTTATCAAAATATGTAAAGTAACGTAACATATGTATCTATAAATCCCGCTGTTGGCTACCGACCTCCTCTCTAGAGAGGTTGTAAGAGCATATACACCACGTAACGCCACTGCTGGTTGGTAGAAAAATATATAAATTTCTTAGAAATATATATATTTTTCTAAGACACGCAACAAGCTTTTGTGATATTTTCATACACCGCCGAGCGCAAGGTAAATCTTACCTCATCAAGCTATGTAGATTTACAAAGCGATCAAAATTTTAATGCAAAAATAATTTCCGTAATTGTACGACATGTATTACATTCTCTACGCAATAATGCTAAATGTAGAAGGTATGGATTAAATATTTTATTGAAACAAATGACCTGACAACGATAACTTATCGTTGTGGTGTTGAATTATATGAAAATGAAAAATTCAACAACCTAACGATCGATTACATCAATCTGTGCTTGCTTACTTTTAAGGGAGAATTTATGGAAGAGTCAGGAAATTCCACTCTTCCGTTCTTAACATTTAATAATTAAAATATTTAATATTACATAAGTTACAAACTTCCATATTCAACTCTATTGTACGATATGTGTGTGTGCTTTTTTATATATTATTTTTATATATAAATTAACTTAACTTTTTAAACAAATACACAATTTACACTTTATGAAAACTTTAACAAATGGCGGGTGTACCTGAAAATACTAGAGTTAATCTATTGACTTGTCTCAAATAAATAAAATTTTCATTACCCTACTAATATTACTGTATAAATGTGAAAGTTTGTGTTTGTATGTTTGCGTGCAGACTAAGTACTATTTAAGTACTATGAAAAACAAATTAACTTGTATACAAACATATGGAACTAAAAAACATGGTCAAGTTATGCTGACGTTCTGGCCGAATTCGATCATGGCGATATCTTCTGGTTATTTTCAGATGACATAAACTTCCCAGAATATCTGACAGTGCGGTTAGCGTTGGCACAAACGCGTCTGCAATCCGACGTAATGCATGCACAATACGATCGGAGGAAGTTTCAGATGCAGTGTGAAAGACACGGCACATACACAGTACATACAGAACAGAAAACAGTGGAGCTACATTTCAGTTTGTTTCTAGCTGCAGAATGAATGGGTCAGCTCGACCAGGGTAGGACTACGCCCTCACAGAATACCAGCGTAAAATAATGCGGAGTAGCATAATGCTGCTGTGTTTCGTCTGGTGAGTGCAGGGATCCGGAGACCTTTATTACCTGTGACGAATCATTGTATCTCCGTCCTCAAGAGTGACAACGCATCTGAATTATGATTCCTTGTCAAGGATGTATGTAGATGTCGTGGGTTACAGGAATCACTTACCATCAGGTGAAATGTGTGCTCGATTATTACTATCAAGGTAAAAAAAAATACCTACAATTTGTGATGTACAAATATCGTTCTTGGGCTTGGGCAATGGGCGGACTTTGCCTTTTTGCATTCTCTACCAGTCAACCCTCTGAGATGGAGAATCATTGAGTGCAGGTGCTCCAAAAAAATAAAATAATTTTATGTATCTTCGTAACCCGAGAAGTCATGCTTTTTTTTTTTTTTTTTTTTCGGGCTGACGGCCGCTGTTAGCCCCAGGGCTTTTACAGTTTCACCGGGTTGAGAGGTGACCGAGCGCTTATGGCTCTCAGTCGAGACCTCTATATATGGGTAACCAGCGCAAGGGCTCCTGAGAGGAAGCCTTTATTTGGACCGTTACCCTGTTTCGCGAGAGCGTCTGACTCGAGGGTGCCCAAGAGGGCCGAACCTCGGCTCGGTCAGTTGCTTCTGACAGAGGATTATCTTAATTAATATCACTATTATTATTAACTACCTGTACCACCACTTCAGAATGCGTGGGCGCTGGAGAAGAAGTGGCGCAAGAAACTCCAGCAACGCTTCTATCTGTATGGACTGGAGAGAACCGGCCAGTGACATGGCGGTATCGCGAATAACTTTGTTTGCGACGCCCTCGCCGTCGGCGGGGCGATATGAGGGTGCAATGTTTGTGTGTTGTGTTTTATGAAGGGCTTGGGCCCTGGTGGTTGCGTCGTCAGGGTCGTCGAGGGCGTGCCTCGGTCTCCTACGGACGCGGGTGAATCTGTGATTCGCGATGGGATTGTAAGTGGCGGCACTTACAATCAAAGGGTTTCGGTGTGTGACGGCAGAGTCGAAATATCGGCGAGAAGCCTGCTTCAGGTACTGAGCTATGGTCGGCAGCTCAAGATCTATGTGTAGATTTTCGTTACACAAGAACCACGGCGCACCGGTGGCCTTGCGCATGAAACGATTTTGTATTACCTGAAGTCGGTGAATGTGACGCGGGGGAGAAGCCATGCGAATGATATTCTACACAGGGAGTTTTTTTTTGTAGTCTACTCTACCGGAAAAAAACACGCTCTCACATCCACCATGAAATACCAGCATAAAGTGTTTCGTGTAGTGAGGATAGGAAACCGGAGAATCAGTTACTGGTAACGAGAATTCATCTTCGTCTCTGTGAATTCGTCTCTGAAGATTCCATCTCTGTCCTTGTGGGTGACAATACCACATGCATTGTCACCCATATTGAATCTTTATTGAAGGCTGCATCCATATACAGACGTTTATGAGTCGCAATCCTCGTTTACCATTAGGTGAACTATGACTCATTATCGTAATCATATGGCTCATTGATGCTGTAGCTAAATACAAGCTGCAGAATGACTATACCGGTGTTAATGACTTCCCGCTTTGCGTGGATCGTCGCTCTATCGTACGCTGTTTGTCCGTATTTTATTTACTTTTCATGTTTGTATACGGCTCAAGATAATATTTGCTGAGGATGGATAAAGATATTTTTGTGAACTGTGTGCTCATTTGTCACCGTTAGTGACATATACTTAGCTAAGAATAGAAGTGAGGTTCCGCGACACTTGATAATTTTCACGGAATTATTTCTGTTTACTCGTACATAAGTGTTTATTACTATAAAAATGGATGTGTCATATCATTGATTAAATTCTTTACTCGTAAATTCAATAACACTTGAATATATAAGAGTGTTACTGGGCCTGGGCAGATGCATCGGCGTCACGGGATACCAAAATGCCTCTTGTTTAAAAAAAAGTACAACTCTCCATGCAGGACCTTCAAACGAGTTATTGCAGAAGCAAAGTCCGTGCACATTGGAAAAATAGGAGAAAGACTAATTAGTATCCCTTCGAGAACCCGTGCATTTTGGTCTCTCGCTAAAGGTGACCAAGAATATTTCTGCCAGCCATCGACGATACCCTGGCCCATGACGCAAAGGAGAAAGCGATTTCTGCAGACATCAGTGCGCAAAGCTCTGTCCTTGGACTCCACAAGTCGAGTGGGCCTGATGGTGTCCTTCCAATTGTGCTGGGGAAGTATGCTCCAGAGTTGGCACCGGTTCTTGTGCGGTTTTTCGTACTCCTACTCTTTAGGCGTCGTCCCGAACTGCTGGAAGACAGCTTTGGTGATCCCGATACCCAAGAAAGGGGATCGCTCAGTTCCGTCCAACTACAGGCCTATTGCTATTACACTCTTGTTCTCGAAAATAATGGAATTAATTGTAAGCTGCCAGCTCATGTGTTACCTAGAAGGGACCGCCAGTACGGTTTCCGTTGGGGTCGCTCAGCTGGTGACCTTCTGGGCCACTTGACTCATTCATAGGCGCAGGCAGTCGAGTCAAAGGGAGAGACCTTGGCGGTTAGTCTGGACGTTGCGAAGGTCTTCGATCGGGTTTGGCACAGAGCGCTTCTTTCGAAGCTTTCTTCCTATGGACTTTCCTAGATATTATGCAAGTGGGTCACCGGTTTTCTCTCGAACCGTAGCATCAAGGTCATAGATGACGGTGCATGGTCTGACGCCAAACCAGAATGCTCGTGTTCCACAAGGCTGTGTGCTGTATCCTACCTTGTTTCTTCTGCATATCAATGACATGTTGCAATTAATAACATTCATTGCTATGCGGAAGAACAGGGGATGGTTATATACTGGCCGTGCCAATATTTCTCGAGAAAACGTCATTGAGTGCCGGAACAAATTTGTGTCTGAAGTCGGGACTTTGTTAAGCAAAGTTTCAGATTGGGCCGACAAAATCTAGTCCAATTTAACCCAACGAAGACTCGAGTTTGCGCGTTTACCGCTAAAAAGATTTCCTTTGTCGCATCTCCTTGTTTTGAAAACACTACCTTTGCTACCTCAGCTGGTATCGGAATCCTTGGCGTTGACATATCGCCAGCGCTGTCCGAACCAATACGACTTAGGAACCTTCAAGAAAATAGCTCACATCTTCCTTAAAGGCCGGCAACACATTTGCTCTAACTCCTGTGGTGTTGCGGATTTGGGCGGCGGTGATCACTTAACATCAGGTGGGCTGCATGCTCGTATATAATAAGATGATTTGCATAAAAAATTAACATATTCAGTACAAATACAATAAAAACAACATAATTATATATAGATTTAAAATAATACTTATTAAAACAGAATAATGTTTATTGTTATATTATCCCAAAACCACGACAAGCTCAACTCATGGCTTTTGGTCTCGAATACCTAATACGGTATCTAATTGTTTTTGGGACAGACTTGTTAATTTTTTTATTCATTTCAGAGCGATAAGGCCCCTATGCAATTTGTTCATGTAACACATTTTGATTTATTTTCGTACATACGAGTGTTTTCGGAGCATATTGTTGAGTACAATGACCCATTGTAAGTAATTACAAGACTCTACAATAGATTTCAATAACTGAATATATACATACAACAAACTCTTGCCAAGCTTGCCAAGCTTAATGATGAACTGAGAAAGTAGTTATAATGTAGAAACGATATAAAATAATCCCAAGAGTGTACGAAGAATTCATTGGAATATGGAATCACATAATCCAAACAATTAATAGAAACAAATTTTATTCATTACCCAAATGTCCAGTAGATATTTTTTTTTATGCATATTATCTATAGGAAGTTCTTTATTTCTTCATAAAATCGAAACAGCGTGATGGAATTTAGTCGTTGAGATATCTTTAGATTATTCGTAGCATTCATGAACATATACGTGACTACAAAAAAAATTAACAACTAACAATAATACACCTGTACGGCGCCATTTTGTGAAAGTTTTTTTTTTTACTTGTTAACGTGGTACTTTATTCATCACGATATGGGAGGAAGCCACACCATGAGAAATTTGTAACAACTTTTCATTCTCTTAGTTGATTTTTTTTTAAATATAATAACATTGATTTAATGAGAATATATTACTGGCAACAATAATCAAACAATAATCAGTTGGTTTGTATCAAAACAATTTTATAAAAAACAGTAAAGATGGTTAATATCCTATTAGGTAACCAATATACATGTAGTCTCTTGATCGAAAATATATCGGATTGGTTGCCTGAGTGAAACTGGTTACCAAATTTTGTATTTTATAGGTAAATTTAACTATTTTTAATACATGTAGTGTGCATACTACACATACGTTTAATTAATTATGTTAAAAGTAGTGATACCTATAATATCTTTCACTTTTTGATGTTTTAGAATCATTGCTGTTCGTTTGTCAATGAGTTTGATTATCTTTATAACCAAAAATATAGAAAAAGTTATATATCTCTGCCCAATAGATAAAGGACATTATTCATACGACAGGACAAGCCAAGTAAATATATTATTTTCAATAGTTATTATCGAATGCTTTATCACTTTGGGAATTATAGAAACTGTCTGGACACTATTATTAATGTCCTATTTATCACAGTCCTATTTATTTATATCAGATTTCCTCACAACGCCCAGGGTATTGAATTCTGAGATGGGTACCAGCGCAGTGCATCAAGCACTGGTTATCAAAAGTTACTCCATTTGTGGCACATACGGGCTTATAGCTCGCATTGCAGTCGCTGCAGGAGACATTTTCAGCGTATTCCACCACCTTGACGCTGTTATCACAGGGCCCGTCGTTGCTGATGTGCAGTACAGGGTTATTTCCACGAGCGCAGTTGAGTAGACAAACGTTGTCGTAGGTATTGCCGTCGCTCCCGCACACGAGCTTGGTGTTCCGGGGACAAGAACAAGACTCGTGCACAGTATTGTCCTGCGGCGTTACGTCAATAGGTTCTCTCTCTTCGCAACTGCCTAAACTTCTCAGTGTTACACCTAAACAATTAAGCACACACAAGTTGTTGTAAGTTTTGCCATCGGAGCCACAAACCGGTTTCATCTCCCTTGTGCAGGTACAGTTCGGCGCAGACTTCGTGACGACAAACGAAGTTGCCAAAAGGAACAGTACACCTGAAATCATCTTATTTCATTACATATAATACATATGAAGTAAAGACGCTTTGACAGCTCTCGTTAAGACTTGGAATTTATGATCTAGAATCGGTGAGTTTAGTTTCCAGTTGCCTTGTAAACTTCGTACTGTATGTATATTATGAACGGAACCCTATACTGCATACTATCCTAAACCTTTCTCCGAATGTATTGCATCAGAAGGAATGCTACGATGAGATGATGTGATGATAAGATGAAGCGTCAACTTGTGTGAAAACGCGGCGAGAAACTAATGTGATATTGGTTGTAATAAATTGCAACCAATGTAAAAGGCCTATTAGGAGCAAACTGAGGATGAGTTATTTTTTATTACATTGAGCGTAAGAAATAGCCACACAGTTCACCTGATGGTTCCTGCGGCCCATGACATCTACATCCTTGACAAGAAATAATGCAGATGCGTTGTTACCCTTGAACACTGAGATGGAATGCCTCGTCACCAGTAATAAAGGTCCCCGGATCCCTAATTTCACCAGACGAAACACAGCAGCATTATACTGCTACTTCACACTGATTTGTGAGGGCGTGGTTCTACCCCGGTTGAGCTGACCCATTCATTCTGCAGTTAGAAACAAACTGCAGTGTAGCTGTACCACTGTAATTAAGTCAAATCACTTCTTTATTAGTTTTCTCAACCGTTATACAGTTACAGATATAATTTTAACAATGACAATCAATTCATCTTGTAATAAAAAATCATGAATTTCGAAAGAGAGATCAAAGGGGCTTATATTATCATCTTGTTATGTTATAGGGGTTATCAGAGAGTTGTGTAAGTATTTCATTAATGGTACATAGTATCCAAGCTACGGCTGATTAGATCAGTTCTTAGTTTACTTCTTCCTTACTATTTCTTTGAATTTCGTGATGAGAAATAATCAGATTGTGCACGAGAAACATTTCAACGTCTTGTTCATTCTGATACCTAAATAAAACGCTGTATGAGGGCAATTGATGAGTTCGACCCTAAAACATTACAGTGTTTACAGGTCGCAGTTATCATTTTTTTACCCTGAGAAATAAGATGGAATGTCTCGTCATCTGTAATATGGTTTCACCAGCAATGTGTTCACCAGAAATCGGTTTGTGAAAACAGGTTGGTACCTAGATATACGACGATACTATACATACTATAGACGATACTCTAGAGCTTAGTTACTATTTTATGCTAGTACGGCGCTACCGCAGACGAGTTGACCTATTCGTGCTGCACCTAGTTTAGAACTACGACGTGACTATTGGTATATGATGAGAAACGTGATGTTTGACTCTTACCAAAGTACTCTCCCACTATGGTATGGGTAAATCTTCCAAAAAATATAAGTTTTTGATGGCGTTACCTTCTAAAAGGTTTGAATCAATTAGAAAGGCAGATTGGAAGTGCTATGTTTATTTTCAAAAGTGTAAAAGAAACTCTGTATATATTTTTCTATTCATTTAAACAAGCATTACAATCAGTAAAAAAATACGTTTTCGTAAACTTATAATTTATGTTATATTAGAACTGCACTAAACTTACCGAATTTGAGTGTCATATTCGAGATGAAACTTAAAATAATTGAAATATATTAATTATATTATTTTGGACTGACACGTTTCGAGTCGCCGATATCAATGATAAGTTAATTGTGTAGCAAATCTTTATGTACAAAAATTGACGTACGCGATACTTGCAATTAAATCAAAGTTGTGGTGTAATCCGAACTTCCATGTTATCAATTTAGATAACAAATGTATTATTTTATTTCCCTTTACTTAGAGGCGACTTAAGAAAATATTAAGAGAGTTACGTTCCTTCTGACGGATGCTGCTCAGATCCGCTAAACCGGAGAAAAAATACTCTATCCAAATATTAGCTTAAGTAGCAAACACAGCCTTAACAATAACCTTTGACATCTTCGTTTAGTTAGCTCATTTGTTTTACCTTCATTATATTCAATAAATAAGTCCAAGAAATAAGAACGTATTGTCCATTATAATTTGGTGGACGTCGTTGAAAATATTTAACAAAACAAATCAAATATGAGATATATAAAAAAAGAAAAAGGCTATATTATTATAAATTGATTTCATATATATATATATATATATATATATATATATATATATATATATATATATATATATATATATATATATATATATATATATATATATATATATATATATATATATATATATATATATATATATATATATATATATATATATATATATATATATATATATATATATATATATATATATATATATATATATATATATATATATATATATATATATATATATATATATATATATATATATATATATATATATATATATATATATATATATATATATATATATATATATATATATATATATATATATATATATATATATATATATATATATATATATATATATATATATATATATATATATATATATATATATATATATATATATATATATATATATATATATATATATATATATATATATATATATATATATATATATATATATATATATATATATATATATATATATATATATATATATATATATATATATATATATATATATATATATATATATATATATATATATATATATATATATATATATATATATATATATATATATATATATATATATATATATATATATATATATATATATATATATATATATATATATATATATATATATATATATATATATATATATATATATATATATATATATATATATATATATATATATATATATATATATATATATATATATATATATATATATATATATATATATATATATATATATATATATATATATATATATATATATATATATATATATATATATATATATATATATATATATATATATATATATATATATATATATATATATATATATATATATATATATATATATATATATATATATATATATATATATATATATATATATATATATATATATATATATATATATATATATATATATATATATATATATATATATATATATATATATATATATATATATATATATATATATATATATATATATATATATATATATATATATATATATATATATATATATATATATATATATATATATATATATATATATATATATATATATATATATATATATATATATATATATATATATATATATATATATGTAAAATACTCAAATAGCAATTTTTTATGTACGAATTATGTAAATTTTTAATAATACAACAAAACGGTATATACCGTGTTACTGTTAGTATTTTATATTTTACGTGAAAACTAAAATTATTATTGTTCCTCCTATTCCTAGTGGTAAGAAACCAAGAATGCTGACTACATTCCCCTCGGCACCAGCAGCCGTAGCGACTCATGAAATTAATCGCCCGAAGACGTTACGAAGTTATCTTCTAGAAATATGATGTTATGCGTTGTAAGCCTCTTAAGTTAAGTTAAGTCTTCTTACAACCTGTAACGTAATTTAATTTTTTTTGAGATCTGTTATTTTAGTAGAAAAGGTGAGTGGTTCAGTACAAAACATTTATTGTAAATAATGGGAATGAGACAACAAACTAACACCTTAAGGCGTTTCTTTCGCCACATTTTCCACACAGAAGAGGTTCGTCACCTTGCGAAGTGGTTGAAGAGTATTAACGTTCAAACAGTTTTGAATAAATGGTTTTGACAATTGAGTCATTTTGTGGTTGATCACGTCATATGCCTTTATAAGGTTTTCTCTTCCCTCCAGGCGTATTGAGTGTTTTGCATTGTGTTAAATATAAACACGATAACAACTTGCATGTACACTATGCTGTGACGTAATGTTTTCGTTGTGATAAATCTCCCAAGAACTGACAGGAAAACATAATTTTTTATGTACGAATTATGTAAATTTTTAATAATACAACAAAACGGTATATACCGTGTTACTGTTAGTATTTTATATTTTACGTGAAAACTAAAATTATTATTGTTCCTCCTATTCCTAGTGGTAAGAAACCAAGAATGCTGACTACATTCCCCTCGGCACCAGCAGCCGTAGCGACTCATGAAATTAATCGCCCGAAGACGTTACGAAGTTATCTTCTAGAAATATGATGTTATGCGTTGTAAGCCTCTTAAGTTAAGTTAAGTCTTCTTACAACCTATAACGTAATTTAATTTTTTTTTTCGGGCTGATTGCTGCTTTTAGCCCTCGGGGGCTTTTACAGTTTCGCCGGGTTGAGAGGTGACCGAGCGCTTATGGCGCTCAGTCGAGACCTTTATTAATGGGTAATCAGCACAAGAGCTCCCCAGAGGGAGCCTCGGCTTGGTCTGCTACCCTATTTCGCGAGAGCGTCTGACTCGAGGGTGCCCGAGACGGACGAACCTCAGCTCGGTCAGTTGCTTCTGACTAAGAATTATCTAAATTAATATCACTATTATTATTATTCGCTATCTGTACCACCACATCAGAATGCGTGGGTGCTGGAGAAGAAGTGACGCAAGAAACTCCAGCGACGCTTCTTTGTTGATTCTGTATTGATTGGAGAGAACCGGCCTGTGACATGACGGTATCGAGAATAACCTTGTAAGCGACGCCCTCGCCGACGGCAGGGGCGGTATGATGGTGCACTGTACGAGTGTAGTGTTTTATCAAGGACATTTTGCTATTTTTATTGAGTAACGGGTGCAAACGACCTAGGGCGAATAGTGCTCGATTCCGTACGCAGTTGATATGCGGCCCGAAGATGAGTCATTCATCTAAAGTGAAACCTAAGTATTTGACTGTCTTTTCCCAGGGGATTGGACGGTTAAATAGCTCTATGGTTGGGTGATGTAGCGTTTTGTTACGCCGAGAGAAGTACATGGCTGCACTTTTGGTGGGGTTAACCTCGATCCTCCATTTCCTTAGGGTGTTGGCTGCTGGTTGAAGGCGTTTACAAATAGCGTTTAGTTTGAATCCAGATACGTAGAGGCCGGTCATCGGCGAAAAGGGCTAGCTCTACACCGTGAGTGCGCGGCATGTCGTTGGTGTAGAGTGTGTATAAAAAGAGACCTAGGACGGAGCCTTGCGGTACTCCGGCACAAATGGGGTGAACCTCGGAATGCGTTCCCTCGACGTGGTAATGAAAGGTTCGATTTGGGAGAAAGTGTCGTACGATTAGTACGAGTCGATTTGGCACACCGCGCTCATATACTTTACCTTGTCGAACGCTTTGCCACGTGGAGGAAGAGTGCCCCGGCTTGGTAGCCCCGAAGGAATTTACTAAGAACGTGCTCCGTGCACCGTGCTGTTGATGTGTGCATAAGTGTTGGGTGCAGAACCCGAACTGCTCATTGATTGGTACTCGGGACAGCATGAAACTAGCGTATAACATAATCATAACGCTTTTGTGTTTCGTATAGTGAGAGTAGGAATCCAAGTACACATTTACAGGTAACATGGCAACGCATGTGCATATCACTGACGTATATATATATATAGCCGAAATCAAACCTCCTGGTTAAACACATCGAATTAAGGATCGATGTTCAAGGTTAATACTAGATTTATAGAAATTGTTTGTTTTCGTGGTGTGCTTAATAAAATATGTCGATCTGAAAAGAAATAAAATATATAAAAAATATCAACTACACATTATCAAGAGTATAATCTATTATTTATATACGCCAGAACAATGTCTCCATGGTTGAAATTTATCATTAACATATCATTAATAAATGCTTCACACTTTATATCAAACAAAGTGTACTTTTATATTATTTATTCACGCCATGGTCGATGCATTCGCACATTGTACATAAAACTCGTGGCCACTATTTGCAGTAACCAACTGTACGCCATTTCCATGGATAACTGAGAGAAACATGTTTATATATAAAAAAATAAAAAATAAATATTCACGAAATGGTCATTTAACTGTACTATTTTATGGTTTAAGACTTGTTGTTATAGAATAATTGCATTATTTGTATTCAGATTGCAATCTTGGTGAATTATCATGTCCGGTCCATTTGGACTGCGATAACATCTTCTGATTATTGCCAGATGAATGGTAGAATGTATTATAGTGCCTTTCACTGGTTATCCTCCTCCCTATTCCAAGCAATGCATGCAACATAAGATTCGGGGGAACACTCACAGCATCAGGGACATGGGATATACACACATATAAGGAAACCAAAAATTTAAGTTGCAATATATAGTTCCGCCACTCGAAATGAAACCAGGACCCACGACGAGACACCCAAATATCATTCAATATTTATTTATACTCATAACGTATTCTGTATTAATACGAATCGTAGCAACTTTGTGACGTTTAATTTCAAGGTACGCGAGTTATCCGTATTTACCACACGGCACCAAGAATTATATATAATTTTATGTCCTATTTTTACTTACTGTTTATTACATGTGCAGTTATGAGTTATACCCATGAGTTTTTCTTTACAAGTAGTACTACTTTCACTCAGTAAGAAGTAAAACAGCACTCAATATCATGTGATATAAAATAATTAAAAATCATAATAGTAGACATGTTGTAATGTTCCAAACGTCCAATATACACAGTTGAGTATCGAATAATGTTTCGATGCTGTGCTTGAAACTTTCTCCCTCCCACGCCCCACCTTAGTCTATGAAATATAAATACATGAGTAGTTAATTTTCGTTTCATGTCTGTAATAATAGATATAGAATGATACAAATGTTACGCAATAAGAAACTATGAGCTTTAGTTCTTCAATCAATTTTCGACTAACAAGAAATGAGTCTTCGGTCTCTCTTAACTTACAAGACTAAATAGTACTTTATAACATTATGCTTATTTGTACAGCTATCTTGTGTTTCGAGTGGTGAGTTAATGAAATCGAAAACTTTATAATTGGTGAATAGGCATTCCATTGTTAGTAGTCTAGGGTGACAACGAAAAACATTCTTTATCGAGCATTAATATAGGTGTAGGCAGCAGAAATAATATGATAATTTATTTCACATTTAATATCATAAAAAACATCATGCGTTGACATAATCCTGGTCACCCTACTGCACCATCGTTAAGAGTTATTTATTTTAATAATTATAAACAACGCCACAAGTGCCCGCACTGCATCTCAAGCGCAACATGCATCCTCTTCTGAAGGTCAACTTCAGAGACAACTAGACCATCTAGGTGCTAAAATTACTGCCTATTGCAAGCGCTCGTATACTATGTAAATTCTATTAAAGTACATGGCAAACGAGTTTGCAATTAGTCGCATGGGGGTTGGTGGTAGCTCTGGATGGGCTTTATGTCTATGTATGTTAATATTTTTTTTTCTATAGAATATTACCTTATTGCTAGGAGATGATCCACGACAATAGTCGGATGGTGGATTCCGACTTAAGACCTTATGTTTCGCACACCGTAAATAAATAATAGTTAACGGTAATAACGCAGATTAGAATAAGATGAATTAAGATGATAAGGTTTATTTTTATAGACATTGTAATTATTTAAGTTAGTAACACGAAAAGTTAGTCCTAATGTGCATTCTTACGCTATTTTCCAGCTTTTCGTAGCTCACTAAACGAAATACAGCAGTATTATGCTGCTGTTATACTCTGTTATTATGAGAAGACGTGATTCTTGTCCGGACCAGCAGCCCGATGCAGTATGGCTCTACCATTCTTAGAATTTTTAAGGTATATTTACACTATTTAACTCTGCAAGGGTAATAAATATCACCTGTCTAATATTAAAATATACGTAGCTTTATTTACATATACATATAACTTTTCTATTGGATTTTGAACTACAATATTGCAAAGTTGTGCGTATTTTTAATATATATTTAAAATGTATTTAACGGCTACATTTTGCGAAATTATAATTTGTTAAAGTAGCGCATATATAATATAATATGTAAAATATAATTTGAAAGGAACAAAATTAATATTCAATAATCATTTTCTTCCGAAATAATTTCCACTGTGGGCCCAAAATGGCCATTGTCCTTTATATATACATACAACCGAAGAGCGTCCGCCTTTCAATGGGTTTTTTAGGTTTTTGGGCTGAAAATCAGCGGTGTTACATGTCTGTAGCACAGCATATGCTGAGCCAACCCTTTTTCGGCATAAGGTTTTTTCATGTTTGTTAAATTTAATTTCTTTTGTTATTGTTTTGTTTTAATTTACATTTTTGTGCTTGTTTTGTTTTGTCCTTATTTGTCGAATAAATGTTTATTCTATTCTATATATATATAATGTAAATAAACTTAAGGTCGAATCCACCATAAAACTTTTGTCATAAACTAGCACAAGCATTTTCAGCTTAGTTGGAGTGGTTAACCGGTATATTAGTAATGTTAATGGCATTGCTAATCTTCCTTTTTTTTTAAAAAAAGCATTCATTGAAAATGTGTCAACAGTTCGTGCAATGTATGACATTCGCGTCCGTTGAATACGATATAAACTGTTACCTTACGTAAGCGACAGAATACCTGGAGAACTAGAGACACGCATGGAGAACCCAATGACTTGGTTTACTATGAGCCGTTGGTAAGCGTCATATAAATATCCAGTTAAGTAGCTTATTGTATATCCGAGTATAGTAAATACGTTTTATAATATAAATTGATTCATTTTTATTTATATTCAGTGCGGTTTTAATGATTTTTATGGTTCTTTAGGTCATGGGCGTTAATAGAGTGGGCATAATAGAAGTGGTATAGGAATAATTGTTAAATCATATGTGGGTTGCGATAGTTTGTATAGAATTTGATCGCTTACCAAATAATAAAAAGCGTCAACAGTTTAATGGTTTAGGGTACGGTCTGCGAAATTAAGGACGTAGGTTCCAATCCGTCATTCGATTACTGTCGTAAACCATCTCCTAGCAAGAGCATCATGTGAAATGTATGCTCGTTTGTCACCCTTAATATTATATAACGAATCATACTTAACTAATACGGATAAATAACTGGTACAATTAAATATAGTGTACGCACAGGTTGAAAGAAACTATCCTGGCTATAATTAAGGTTATTTTGTTGCTAAAATGACTTTAAATATATAAAAACAATGTAGCGATACCGATTATCTGTAATATACAATTGTTATGGAGCGATTCATTTTCCCGTCTGCTTTATATCTTTATTATTATACAAAGGTATAAAAATAAAGATAAGAGAAGAAGAGAACAGAAAATAAGATATTTATACCTTTACTTTTATGGACTACTTAACCTATATTATAACTTACAATAAAAATAATTATCTCTTTCGCAAAATCTCTTCAGATTACATTTTAGATTTCGGTGATACTATACTATTCACTATGGTATACCATATTGAAGGTAAAGTATCAGCGAAATCTTCTGATAAGTTTAAAGTTTCGAAAACTCTTTGTTAATACAGATAATTTAACACAGAAATTTAGGCAGTATCTTAAGATATAAAAAAATACGCTTCATGTTACATAGTATAATTTACATAGGTATATAGAAAACTATTCTCACTTTTTTTACCCGATAGGGTTAGACAAAGATAATAAGTACAATTAAAATTCACAAGGAGGTTTAAACGTGATAGATATTTAAAAAAAGCTCTTGAAACATAAACATTTCAATTCATATCCTCATCTTCAGCCTTTTAGTCGAAACTCAGTCCGAAACTCAGGTAATAATTTTACTTTTATTTATATTAGATATATATGTTTCCGCCACTTACGTGACAGGAGTAGGGTGAAGATGTAAATGTGAAGAACTTCTCAGAATGCCTAAGAGCATTATGAACTTTCGAAATATCCTTTTAAAAAGGCATTTGACGAGGCGGCAACTTTAAAACGCAACTTACTTACACGCACGACTACCCCGCGTCTCGCAATAGGAATCCATAATACATGCTACGTCTCCTTGCGCAAATCAGCCACCTCCCTACAGTGCATTCTATGGTAGAGACTAAGAAAAACTATGGGGCCGCGAATATTTACTTACTTATTCTTTATACAAATACTTTTTTTAATTACCAAAAAAAAATTGCGTTAATAAATACCGTTATTGGACTTCGTTGGTGAACAAGACGTTCATAATTATTTTCGACATTTCATTAATAAATCGATCGGAGAATTTGCGTCTTGGCGTTTCCCTCTTCCCCCAACTCCAGACTGTCCACCCGCATTGTTTCATAAAGAAGCGGTATGAGATATTTTTATGCTTGTTGTACATTTTATGATCATAACTTTATACAGGGTTTCTGGAAACTTAATTTTTTTATAACGTTTAAAAACGCCAATAAAAAATAATTTTGAAAACATATATATTATGTGTATTATTATTTATGTATTTATATGCATTTGTTTGTAAATAAATATAATATTTCTTTATTTTTTTGTGATGTTTCTTTCTCCCGATAATATGTCCAACCCAGGCCTGCTGGAAGAGATTTTTATTGTAAAAGTAAGCTGCGCCGTTGTACATCCTTTTCTTATCTAATTTTATTTGTTTAAATGTTTGTGTACATAAAAAGTTAAATAGTATTTATAAAAACGGGATGACATCGTGGCAGAACGTCAGCTCTTGAGTTTATGTTGTACCTGGATGCAGATCTCCTTAACAAACTTGATCGCTTTCTTTGGAAGTCTGCACTGCATTCGATTCATCTATAAATGAAGGTTAAATAAATAAACAATATGGCATTTTCAAAAATTCATAGACAGGTCTCATCTTATTCTTTGCTTAACTATAGTTCCCAGTACAGCATAGAAGAAAAACACGATAAAGATAATAAAGTGTTCTCGCGTATATAACTATCTAACATAATCAAAATTTTATTTATTTATTTTAAAAGTTGGTGTACAACAAAGTATATATATATGTATTATACATTTCAGAGGTTGAATCTTTATATTTATGTTTTGATATGTACACTAAAGACAGTTGCGACCTCACTTTACGTTATTTAGTTAGGTATATCTTACAAAAAAAAAGAACAGGAAAATGTATGGAGTATAATAATCAAAACATTCAAATTACATTATCGATAGGTAATAGTGACATTAAAAAATTGTTTATTGGTCAATTCCCAGTGTAATTCTGAGATTGAATCTTTATATGATTGTATTTATATGTACACTAAATAAAGTTGCGACATTTCTTGTTATTTAGTTACGTATATCTTACAGTCAAAAAAAATACAAAAAAACAGGAAAATATATGCAGTATAACAATCAGAACATTCAAATTACATTACCGATAGGTAATATTGACATTAAAAAAATAGTTAAATGGTTAATTCCCAGTGTAATTATGAGATTGAATCTTTATATGATTACATTTATATGTACACTAAATAAAGTTGCGATATTTCTTGTTATTCAGTTACGTATATCTTACAGTCAAAAAAAAATACAAAATAACAGGAAAATATATGGAGTATAACAATCAGAACATTCAAATTACATTACCGATAGGTAATATTGGCAATAAAAAAAATATTTTAATGGTTAATTCGTAATGTGAGTATTGGATACCGGCCGTGAACTGAGTCACCCTGACGTGAACATTCGCAAGCGTGCGCTGCCTGCAGATCATCTGGACTGGAATGTTTACTCATGCACTACCACGTCAACACCGGTAAAAACAATAGAATAAACTTCTTTTGTTAAAATGTATTCATTTATAGTTAAAAGATTAAGCTGGAATTCCCCGTTACAAGGAGTTGGATCTCAGGTTTACACCCACTCGTGCCGGAGTACCACAAGGCTCCGTCCTAGGTCCCATTTTATACACACTCTACACCAACGACATACCGGGCTCTCGCGGTGTAGCCCTTCTGAGGGCATCTTTCTTCAAACTCTACCCCTGGAGATGAAAGGAGCTGCTAGATGCCTCATAAACATATTGTTCATTGTAAATATCACACCAGAGACACGTGACTAGGTTTGGTTTTCGTATAATTAATCTACAAACCTCTTCTCAGCCTATCTGCTGATAAATCTGTCGGAATGTCAGTAAATCGGAGGACATCTTTCCTATATAGAAGGGACGATGAAGCAAAGCATACTTGGCGCCTACTCGAAACCTACTTAACGTATGAACTTTGTTTCGTATAGTGCATGTATAGACCCATTTTTTTTCTTTTTAATTGACCGCTAGCTGTGCTATTAACTTTACTAACCGGAATGTTTTAACTACTCCAACCAAACTGAAAATGCTTGTGGTAGGAGAAAGGTTCACGACAATAGTGAAATGGCGAATTACGTTTCGCAGAACGTAGGGTAAACCATTGGGCTATTGACGCTTCATATCTTATATATAAATATAATTAAATGTATGGTCGCCACTACATTCTAAACTTACTAACGTATCGTATAGGCGTTCATTATAAAGTTACAATAGTGAGTGTCATTATGTTTGCGCTAGTACCTTAGTCCACGTGGTCTAGTTAGTAGTGTTAGTGCAGCGTCGCGTGTCCTTTATTCGATTCTAAGTCGAGGAACAATATTTGGGTCGGAAGTATTCCGATTAACGCCACACTCGCTTTCTCATCTGTTTCTACACCCACGGGAACTCGGATCGGGGAAGTCTTACCAAACTAATTCCACTGGTGGTTTCAAGCTAGCAGTTGAATATTTTTATTTTGGGTTAACGTACTTAAAAGTTTATTATGAAAATAAACGTTCAACTTAATATGAATGTAAAAAGATAAACGTCGTGAAAATGTATATAAGTTATATAAACGTTTACAAAAATTAAATGCCGTGTGTTGGTAAGTGCATCAGGCTGGATGGATTTAATAATTTTTTTTTTAATGTTCATAATAGTCCGAATATCTTTGTATGAAAAGTAAAATTGATAAAAGTTCTCGGACAAATTGGGAAAAAAACGTTTTTCAAAATTTCTTTTGTCTATGGGATTTTTGCATGAAATCAAGACCATTACTCGCTATGTGACGTATAAAATGGATTTTATAAAAGGAATTTTCACAAATTCACAAACCAATTAATTGAAATTTGGTCACGACGTCTGTCGCGTCGGTTAGTTTATAATAAAAGCTCATATCATCTATATACATCCTTAACAAAGATTCAAGATGGACATGCATTGTCACTCCCGTAGACTGAGATTAAATGTCGTATGTCTCCCGTAATTGGATCCCTGATATACCCATATTTATATTTTACATAAATTTTCACGCTAGTATTGTGTGAGGGCATGGTCTTCACTGGTCAAGCTGGCCCATTCATGTTAGAGCTACATGATATCATTTAACTTCCTGCTATCATTACTCTCATCTTTGTTTTACGATTTTATTTACCAAGTTACGACAAAAAGAAATAAACACGCATCAATATTATTTTCTTAATAAGTAGTTTTAATAGTTTGTTTTATAATTGCTCCTGGTTAAAGAATTGCTGTGAATGCTATATTGTTTACTTCGACAAAAGGATGAATTATAAAATTTACTTTTTCCTGTATTTATTTATATTTATATAATAACTACTACTTTTTTTGCTATATCGTACGTTGGTTTATTTTGACATAATTAGGTCCAATTATATTAAACTTAAACTAAACTGAAACGGTTAAATTAAACTGATTTGTCCCCTTATTTTGTATACGGCCCGCGAATTTTGTAGATAGGTGGAAAAAGTGATTCCCCGAGCACCCACATACGTAAAACAAATAGAATAAAGAATGAGGTATGCGCTTACGTGAATAGTTTTTTTGTACAAATTAATATGACAAGCAAGGCCACAGTACATGTGTGTAGACTTCTGCCTTAGACACAGGTTGCCTGGTAGAGAATACCTTAAGGTATGGACATATATAAGATATAAGGTGTGAACAATAAAAGTTAAGTAATTATATAAGACAGATGTAGATGTACCACATTTACCAGTCAGTCACTTTCCATCATACTGCGTGTTCCTTCATTAAAAGATTCCGCTCGTAGTTAAAAATTAACATCAGTTACTATCTTTTAAACGACATAACAACCGGAATAATGCAATTGAAGCCAGTTGATGGATCACATTTTTGACGCCAACGAAGTGACCCCATCCCGTTTAAGTATGATACCCTTGATTACGTATTGTGATGTGTGATTTTGTTTGTCTTTATAACATGTATCATGTTTCTGGGTTGGGGGTACAGGTAAAATTTGTGCGTTTACTCTCTTCACACAAAATTGGTGATAAAATTATTTCAATTGGCGCGTTCGGACATTCGCTCGTTCACCTTTATTTTATAAAAGGAACGTATGCTTCGCGGCAATCGAAAAATAGTCCTACGCTAAATCACTAATTATGGGCTGCCATATGAAAATAATGATGAATTTAATTCTTGTATTATATTCTATTTATAAGGACTCGTAGCAGGAAAATAATAAAAATATCGTTTCGTGCTAGAGGAACAATCAGAAATCACTTATTATGTAAATGAATCTTCATTGTAATTACTTTGCCTAGGCGATGTTTCCTGCTCCATCATGAAAAATGACGACGTTAGATATTGGAAGGATTTCAATCAGCCTTAGTTTTGTTATTATCAGTACTGTTCTCGGTACCTAAGTGAATATGAATGATCTAAATAATTCTTTATCAAGGTTAACGTTACTAGGTACTAAGTAACCAAGTAAAATTAACTAAAGATCAAATTCTATTTATTATTGTTTTAAAAAATAAGCTGTATATATACATAAAGCGTTTCTGAGATTTAATCTGTTCATGTTCTGCCAGACCGGAACCTTTTAAAACGGAAGTATTTAATAAAAATAATACACAAATTAAAACATTGTTAAAATTAATACACAATACTTGTATTATATACAAATTATCCATTTCTGGTGTTTAGCGTTAATTAAATTCGGAGTTACATCTATATATCTATTTACATATATCTTTTTGTAAATAATAATGTTTTCATTCATTTATTTTTATTAACATATCACTTAGTTTTTTGCAGTGGTAGAGCTGCACTACAATTTGTTTCTAGCTGCAGAATGAATGGGTCAGCTCGACCGAAGTAGGAGGAACGCCCTCACAGTATACGAGCCTAAAATACCAGTATAATGCTGCCGTTTGTTGTCTGGTGAGTGAAGTGATCCGTAGACCTTTAATACTGGTTACGAGGCATCTCACTCCTCAAGGGTGACAACGCATCTGCATTATGATTCCATGTCAAGGATGAATGTAGGTGTCACGGGCCGCAGGAATCACTTAACATCAGGTGAACTGTGTGCTCGTTTGTTACTGTCAAAATAATAAAATA
Organism: Teinopalpus imperialis; assembly: GCA_029286865.1. Lineage (NCBI taxonomy): Eukaryota > Metazoa > Arthropoda > Insecta > Lepidoptera > Papilionidae > Teinopalpus > Teinopalpus imperialis. Next base: position 13,851,562 of record JAGSMU010000001.1, read on the forward strand.
CAAAAAACGTTATACATATTTTCAATATAATTATTATTTTAGACCTGCAGGTTTCCTATTTGTCTTTTCTTTTTTCTTATATGAGTACAAACAGTACGGTACCTGAACTATAACCACTGTTGGTCATATATCTCCAATCTGGAGAGAGTACTAGAGTATAAGATGTCACATGGTTTCAATAAGGATTAGGATAGGAGATTTTACATCTCTTCAAAATATATTATGAAGTAACTGGGCCCTCGGATCCATATGCTCAAACGAATTGAATACTTCAATCTTAATGAATGATTATATAAGAGATTGAATACTTTTATACAACTTTTTAGGTTAACTGCTAATAAAATATTTAATTTGGTACATAATTTTTATTTGTCTACCGATTTAAATGACCATACATGTATATATATATATATATATATATATATATATATATATATATATATATGTAAAAAAGCACTTAGCACCTTTGCGCTGCTACTGTTTGTTTTAAACAAATACTTTGAAAGACAGTTCGGAATACAAGTCGAAGTTAAGGATACATAAATTTGTGAGTTGAATGATAAGTTATAAATAAATAAATTTATAATATAAAAATAAATATAATAACACTACAGTCGTTTTAGCTAATAAAGTAATATTTAGATCAGAATCTCATAAATACGGACAATCGTACCACATCCCTTCGTTATTTTTTGTCTCGTGGTGATGATGATGATATTAATTTATCTCTAATGGGAAAGGCAAAGGACTTTAGTCCATACAGCCAGGTCTTGTTCGTAAGATGGTTGGTCTGAAACTAATTTTGTCTCGTGGCTAAGGGCGGACAGGGGGTACCCAAAACTTGTAAATTTTAAAAAAAGCATGATTTACAAAGGTGAAATTTTTAATGCTGAACATTGCCTGCCGGTACCATCGGTGTACTAAAATGAGGTCGTAGGTGATTAAAGTAAAACCTCTTTACATACCTCGTTATAAGTTTCACTTTAATCACCTACGAACCTCTTTGCAACACTAAACGCTAGCCCAAGCTTATCTCATTACATCACTAAAAACCACACCCAAATTGGTTGAGCCATTGCGATTAGCGTAACAAAAACACAGACAAGCGGACGAGCTGTTTACTTTTTATTGTTTAATTTTATTTTATTATATACTTATATAGATTTACTAGCTGTGGCCGCGTAAATCATGTAAAGCAACGCTTTTTTTATAACTTATAAAGGAGAGCAATTCAGTCGTACATGACTTTTGCTTATCTTTAACCATTTACGCAACTCACGCAACGGAAGCATTCAAAATGAATAATTTTTCCCGCTTTCGCAACATATTTCATCGATGCTCCGCACCTATCGGTCGTAGCGTGATGTTATATAGCCTATAGCTTTCCTCGATAAATGGACTGTCCAACACAAAAAGAATTTTTAAATTCGAAACAGTAGTTCCTGAGATTAGGCGCGTTCAACCAAACATACTCTTCAGCTTTATAATATCGGACGTTGTAAGAAAATTATTGCAAATGGTAAGACCGAATATCGAACACAGGTTCCACGCATACTATATTTAAATGGAGGATCCAGAGACAACCGCTTCCCTACAGCGGACCCTCTGCTCGCGAGTATTTCGATAAAGTTGTAGAGGTCACTTGACCATTAAGTCACAATCGACAGTTAATAATCAATTATTAATAATGTTATTGTCACATCTTATATTTATATCACAATTATATCTTAATGATGTTATTTATATGTGTATAATATAAATCGTAATTAATAACAAATTAAAATTTTAATTAAAATATATTCTTCGTACAAATATGTAAAGTATTGCATAGCTTAAACTTCAGTTTAAATTACATGTTGTTACAAATAAACTGTAGTTACAAAAATATAGCTGAAGATTATACAACCAAAGGGTCGCAGTATATTTACAACTATATAGCAGTACGGGGTAACCGGAATTCCAACGAGAGATATAATGGGGACTGCAAATTAAACAGCTTAAGTTACCAAGAACTGTGTGCGAAATTGTAAAATAATTAAACTGAAGAACAATGCGTCAAAACCGATAGTTTAGGGTACAACTACGAAACTTTAGGTCGTAGGTTCGAAACCGCCATTTGACTATTGCCATGAACCGTCTCCTAGTATGTAGTTGGAGTTGTTAACTGGAATGTTATTTATGTTAATTGTTTAACATTGATTTTTTTTTTTAAATCAAGCTATGTTATATTTTTTCAAAATTAATGAGTAGATGTAACTTTACATTTTGTAAACATTTTTATTGTTATAACCTTTTTACCGATTTCGACGATTTATGCATCTTTTTAATCACTTCTTTATGAGCGTAGTATAAAAAAAGCCTGTACTGTATAGCCTACTTTTCGGGTGTTTGATCTCAGCAACCAATTTACTATAAATTACACGAATTTTCGGAGATCCCCTGTGCTCGCACCATTATTTACTTATCTGCTTATTACTAAACCAATTTATCAAGTGATCGACAGTTATATATTTGAGACGTTAGTCGTCTCACGAATCGCCTAAGCACCGAAGTCGACTGAGCGCCATAAGTGCTCGGTCACCTCTCAACCCGGTGAAACTGTAAAAACCCTCGGCCTAACAGCGGCCGTCGACCAGAAAAAAAAATCGTCTTTCAAAGTATCAGTAGCCTAATTGGTACGGTCTGGGTTACTTAAGATTGTAAATTAAAATCCCCCATTTAAACTTTACTTACTTTTAAAAAATTTACTAATCGCCAATAACCTTGGTTCGGATGCATAATGCTGCTATTGTCGTGAAACCCTCCTAGCTCGAGCATTTTAAGCTTTTTTGGAGAAGTTAACCGGTATGTTAGTAATTTTAATTTTTAGTTAGTATTCTTTTAAAAAATAAAAAATAAATATTTCTTTTGAAGACATGTATTACTCAGTAAGCCAGCTGTGTCCCCGATTTCATAAACATAGCATAGCTTTTATGTCCGACTTGTGTACGCGTCGAGTGCAAGCAGCGCACTTCACATATCATGTTTACATGTACCAAACAATCATTGAAAACCACATCCACATTATTTCAGCCATTGAGGAGGTTAGTGTGCACAAACGCACAGACAAACAGATAAAAACTCAGTTTACTGATTTTATCATATGTACATATATATAGATGGTTTATTATTATATAATATCATTATAATCTGCCCATTACTAATCAATTGCTGAATAAACTTGACCCCTTTTAGATACCGGTCCGAGTCGAGGTTCGAAACTCCTTATATCTCGTCCACGGATTGTATATCGCCCCTCTCTTTCGTCTTCTTCGTCCACAAAGGTCGGTCCACAGCGAAGCGCTGTTACAGTAGCAGTCCTCGCATTGCCAGCATCGAGCGTGCCTCCTACTCGAGAGTCTACTCAGTAAAAGGTGTAAGGGTCTCCGGACCAACAGATCATACAAACACAAAATAAATGAGCCTGCCACAAAGCATGCTCCTTAATCATTCCTTAACCATTTTTCCAATTTTCGCTAACTTGCATAGGTTTGTTTTTAATTATATATATTCAGAGTAATAAACGAGCACACAGTTCACCTGATGGTGACTCCTGTGGCCCATGACATCTACATTCATCGTTGACAAGGAATCATAATGCAGATGCGTTGTCACCAGTAATAAAGGTCTGAGGACCACAACGGCGAGATGTTCACGTCGAAGTGTCAATATCCTTTATATTCACTATTGATTGAGTTGTCAATCTAAGGACATCATGTAACACTTCTTGACTTCATGGTAAATGAAAGAAGGGGTCTTTGAATTACCATGCAAAAGAGCAATTTTATTCGGAATGGACCCAAAGTCTTTTTAGATATATCTTGCCATAATTCAGCCTTTTTTACGATTTTATTAAACAAAGCTCATATTATTTTATACGTTTAAAGTTTCTAATTCTTAGATAAGGAATCTCAAATTATATTTGTGCATCTCAAATTGTTAATGTTCAATTCGGGATATGTTGTATGTACCCATGTCCTATATCTTTGACACTGCATTTGAAGCTTCCTCAGATAAATATCGAACATGACAGCGACCTAGATTAACTATTTGAACAAATGCAGGGAGCACTATTATAAATCCTGCTTATTTGATATATTTCGTCGTGCTCGAAATCAACAGGGAGGAAATGACATATCAACAATGGCGATAAATTTAAACATTCAAGTAATTTAACGACCAAAAGAGCAATACTTTCTTTAAAGACCTCAATTCAAATTTACTGTTAAAAGAAATCGAAGTAATTTATGAAGAAGCGTAATTTTTGTCCGCGCATTGCCACATTAACACTGACAACCTAAATGCCCTTACAAAGGGTCGGGAAAAACGGTTGCATGTATTTACGACGTTCACGTCGGCTCGGGGGTTTTACGTCGGGGCCATGGCAGCTTGGGAAATGCTTTGTGAAATATATAAACGAATGCCGTCGACATAGAGGACCATTGCAACTCTCGACACGTTCTCAGCGAGTCGCTGCAGTGTAATAAATATATTTTTTTTATATATTACATCCACGTCTGTGCTCTTACAATGTATTCTTTCGGTGAGTTTTTCATTTTGTTTTATATATATAAGATATTAATAACTACAATTTTATTTGACTGGTTTGTGTAAATATCAATTAAATGTTTGTCATATTTGCTTTTTCAAAAATAATAAGACAAAATGAGTAAAAAAATATCAACAAATGTATGTAAACAAACTGAACAACATACTTAATTCTTGTTTTTAACTTTAAACTTTCGTATTAAGGTTATTCTTTCAGCGTTTCTTTAAATATTATATTTATTAAAAACATTAAGTGTTTAATAAATATAATAATCATTATTATCAATTAGTATTCATTCGGTTGTCACGCCAGAATGCGGACAGGGGCAATATCGACCAGAATTATGATGACCTCATTACTGGTGACGAGGCATTCCATGTTAGTACTCAGGGATGTCATAATCCACATTGTGATTCCTTATCGAGGATAAACGTGTCACAGATGTGCTCGTTTGTCACCACACGAAAGTACGAGTACACGTTTCGTCTTTTATATGAATCTAAAGACGATAAACAGTTCACCTTATGATAAATGATGACTGCGGCTCATGAAAACGTCTCTCCATCTTTATCGAAGGTTTTAAAAGGATATTCGTTGTTATCCATAGAACTGAGATAAAATGCCACGCCACCCAAATACAGGTGACGAGGGTTTCCGATTCCTTACACACTCGTATACGAACCAAAGTGTACCGTATTCGGTTCGTATACCATACGAAACAGAGTCGACACATTTATGTTTTTTTTTATTACATTAAAAGTAACAAACGAGCACAGTCTCCTTATGGCAAGTGATTCCTGCAGCCCGTGACATTACGCTGGTATTCTATGAGGGCGTGGTTCTACGGTCCCCGGTCGAGACCCATTCATTCTGCAGCTATAAACAAACTGCAGTGTAGCTCTACCACTTTGTAGCTAGTTACTATTAACGCCATGTATAATATACCTTGCGATAAATTCGAGTGGGTTAGGCACAATCGGCTTTCACTGACATATTTTATGTACCATAACTGAGATCTGTTTAAAACTACAACATACCTTCGATTTGCCATTAAAGTGGCGAGTTCTGTTAACACTCGACACAAACGACATTGCGACAGTAAACTTAACCTTCCTAGGAATTATCATACGGTGTAAGGTCAGCTTAGTCCGACGCACGATCTAATTACCTGCGAGTTTTTAATGATAATAAATCACGCATAAAATATCATAAATCAAGCAACATTTTCCTAAAAAATTATGTTTATTTATTTATTCTTTATGTTCCGCAAATAACAAGTTGACAAGGGTCGAATTAATGCCCAGTGGCATTCTCTACCAGTCAACCCTGGGAGTTCGAGAGGATATGTAGAAATAGAAATAAAAAAGTTATTTAGATAAAAATATCAAAATATTCATGTTTCTAAAATTTTATATACACATAAAATATTAATTACATAACATTTCTGGAACGATGTGGTCGTTGGTTCGGATCTAAGCCGACTGACAATTATAAGCTTTCGTACGATTCGATTGTTTCAATTGTAACTGTGACGATTTTGATAAAATATAACGCGGAACAAATATCCATTCACTATTCCCTTAATTATTTTAATTCTATCAATATATAAACCACGATTTCGTAAATATCCACGTTAATACTAAAAAAAATATTTTCAGGAAATAACGATTAATGTGTTGTGATTAAATATTCTTTAAATAATAACCTTTAAACCTTTCTTATTAATATGGAATGAGATATCATGATAACAGTGTTTTTTATACAATATTGCCGTAAAGATGAAAGTTCTTAATATATTAATGTATTCAAAGTATTTCTGAATTGTTCACAGGCGTAATATTCCTTATCGGAACGTACTTCTCCATTACATCCGCGCTACCGCCGTGCGTTTGCACACGAATGAGGAGACCTGTCTGCGGTTCCGACGGGAAAACATACAGCAACGAGTGCTTATTGGACTGCGCACGTTCTACTAACCCTGGAATAACCCTAGTCGGCAGAGGCAGCTGCGACGGTAACGACGATGCAGGCAATTGTATTTGCACCTACGAATTCAAACCAGTATGTGGCACGGATGGGGAAACATATCCCAATCAATGTGCATTAACGTGCCAGAAAGGTCAACAACCTGGACTTGATATAAGCTATAGAGGCGCATGCCGTAACATTCGCGAAGTCGACGATTATTGTGGTTGCATTCGCGAAACGAAACTCGTGTGTGGCACAGACGGAATCACTTATAACAACCCCTGCTTACTCAACTGTGCTCGTGAAACAAATCCTGACCTGCATATTCTTCATGTTGACTCTTGTAAGGAAGAAATGATTGAACAACCTAAGAATCACCTATGCGCTTGCACAAGGAATTTGCAACCCGTTTGCGCATCCGATGGCGTCACATATAGCAACAAATGTCTAATGAAATGCGCTGGAAAACATTTAAGCATAAAGAGTTTTGGTTCTTGCGAAGATTTTTAATTTGTTAATACCATAAATATGTTAGGATTCGTCATCGCGAACAAAATACAGAAAGGATTGAACTGTGACGTAAACATTACCGAACATGCTTAATGTCAAGAAGCGCTTGCCAAATGATCGTGGGAGTTAATTGTAGTTTTAAATTTATTTGTACACATTAAGGTATTGCAAAAACGTGATAGAAATAAGGTTACTTTTTAACTGGTTTTGATGCTAATGAAAACAAGAAAGCTTTAATTTTGACACTAATTTAATACAATTTTTTTTTTCATATTGTCCAATTATCTCTAGATATAGATAAAAAATGTAAAATTTTAACGATTTATAGTGCCATAGCGATGTGTTTCAGCATATGTGAATTTATTTAGAAAAATCGCATTGTTTGTTAATTGTACAAACGTAAAATGCCTATGCAGCTACGTTTGAACTACGTATTTGTTATGATAAAGAATAATGGAAAATGCAGCTGGGAGCGTTAGTAATATTTAAAAAACCCATGTTTTTATGTTATGTTATAATTCATTGAAATATTTAAATAAGCTTTTGTTAAATTATTTACTTTTTGTTTATAAAATATATTGTTATCGAATGATATACTGAATTATTTGTATCCTAGGGTGTAATCCTTATCTAATGTTAATATTGCACGAGGGTCTTTCTAATGATGGGTGCTAGGTAGTTTGTCCTCCTAATCGATTCGATCATCTGATCGCGGGTATCAATCAAATGATCAAACAGACATAATGATAATATTAGTAGCGTAAGCATTCGAGTGACTTCCAAACACTCTAAAGTTCGCCTTACCTAATAATTACGATTCATAGCAAATTCACGTTGTTAGTGACCAGACAATTTCATACATTCAAATTAAAAAAAAAATTGATGTAAATATTGGGAATTGATTACGGAACTTTTATAAAAAAAAAACATTTTTGTTGTTATGATATTTAAAGAAATAATTTCAAAGGAAATGACTATCGACTTTATTATAGAAAACGGATTATGATAATAAAAATAAATAGATATGAGATTGATTATATTTGTAACATTGAATTCACTTATTGTTAGAGGAATTTTAAATTGACCCAGTATGGTTTTATTGTGCAACGCATTCAATTAATAGTGCATTCTACCAGTATCCAGTTTATGTGTGGAACAATCGTTCGATTCAACAAAGCGTCTGTGGTATTGCAGACCCAGAACACCGCATTAGAGTTATTCCAGTTGTGAACTCTTCTATACCCGAGCGACTGTAATATGTGCCAAGATCCACCTTCTCCTTTGCTTACGGTAAGGTTTGTTGTATGGATACTTAATACCAATGTTAGACTTTAGAGATTGTTATGGATTCATATTAATCCATACCTTGTGAGGTTTGTTACAATAATCCTGTGTATTATTGTAGTCACAAATTGATATGACGCATAATGTTTCCCAAGCCTTCAAATATTTATTATCTTTACCAATTTATTTTTGTAGTCTAACCCCTTTCTGTTTAAATAATAGTTTTCTAACCTTTCTCGATAAAAATCTTTATGATCCATTTAACATTCATTCATAAGCACAAAGTGAATTGTTTTTTTTTTTATAATATTAAGAGTGACACAAACAAGCACACAGTTCACCGGAGTTCAAGTGAACTGCACATAAATACCCACATTCATCTTCAACGACGATTATAGATGCATATACGTTGTCGACCCTGAGCATTGAAATGGAATTTCCCAGCTACCAGTTTTTATTAAGGAATGTTAGTGAACTCTTTTATCGCATTACTAATGTTCCCGTCAAGTGCTGCAGTCAAGTGTAAATACTTGTGCTAGCAAATGGTTAGGGCCAATGGTCGAAATGTGGATTCGGACGTATCATATGTTTCGCAGACCCTACACGATACCATTAGGCTACTCACGTTATAATGTTGACGACGAGTTTGCAAGGTCTTGCAACATTAAGGTTGTCACATAAAGTGAGGTGTTTAGGGCACCACAGGTACAGTTTGAGCATAATGCACCAATTTAGGGTATTTAAATAAAACTTTTATAAATCTGTAAGTCGAACGCTATCTTGTGTAAAATGCGTTTGAAATATAAATAATACTGTGTTGATAATGGTTTCGAATAGTAAAAAAAACACTGTCAATTTTTGTCGCTACTGCGAATGTCGGAGAGATCCTCTGGACCAGTATTCGTCGTTCGAACTCCCACGCAGACGGTTCAGCAAGCGTATGCTGCACATAGATCCGGTTCCTGGTATTGGCATTGCGTTATCAGTTCGCGTCCCATCCTGATTAGGTGCACACCAAAGCAGCCGTACCCGGCGAGCTGTTACGTCAACCTATAGATGATACTGACTACCTAGGAGTCGAAGATTGTCCATGGCTCTAACAGTCAAACAGAAACGAGCATAACAAAAAAACTGATATAGTGTGATACTCCATGCTTCACCAGATAACAAACTACGCTGAATAAAATATTGTTCTATAAGTTTTCACGCAAACAGGTTCTCTTCCTAGTTCCATATACGAGTATTCCATGCGTGATTAGACCAGAGGAAGTTTCATATGCAGTGTGAGGGACACGGAACATACTTACAAACATTGGAGAATGATTTCTGTTGCACGACATATTGTACCTTGGCTCGATTAAGCTCTGTCCACTTCGTAACGCAGCTGTTCGTAGCATCAAGTTATGTTAGGAAATAAAACGATTTTACAAATATACAATTTCACTTTTATTAACATGTTGCCGACTTTGATAACGCTCGAAAATCAGTTAAAAAAATATTTATAAAAAACACATCTTACGCTATTTATTATTAATATTTTTTGCACTTTACTACTAAAATAATAATTTACTTTCAAATGGCGACGCATGTGGTAATAGCTTGATGGTTGTGCTAGGAATGTTAAATAAAATTATTGGAAAAAAATATATACAAGGAATTGTTCAAAATACAATCAAAAGTACTGATTTTATTTCTAAATCAGAATTTTATTTGCTTTTAAAATAAAAATCTTATCACAAAGAATAGTACAGGTAACAGTAAAATGTATTTTTTCACTTTCTTATAATATAGTGACAAAAGAGCACGCATTTCATCTTATGGTAAGCACTGACTACGGCACTGATCTACACTGCCGTTTGTTTCTAGCTGCAGAACGAATGGGTCAGCTCGACCGGGGTAGGACCACGCCCTCACAGAACACCAGCGTTATAATAGCACCATTGTTCTGCGTTTCGTCTGGCGAGTGTAGGAATCCGGAAACCTTTATTATTGGTGACGAGGCATTCCATCTGAGTCCTTAAGGGTGACAACACATCTGCATTATGATTCCTTGTCAATGATGAATGTAGATATCATGGGCCGCAGGAATCACTTGCCACCAGGTGAACTATGTGTGAGTTTTTTACTCTCAATGTAATAATACAAAAAAATCTCCATTCATCCTCAAAGAAGATTCAAGATGCAGATACGTTGTCACCCCTGAGGACTGAGAGGGGATGCCTCGGTATCTGTAATTGCGTTTCCAGAACCAAACTGCAACGTTGTTCTCTGATATAAAACTATATTTTTTTCATCAGCCAGATGGCCACTGTTACCCCAAGGGCTTTTACAGCTTCACTGGGTCGAAACGTGGCCAAGCGCTTAGGGCACTGAGCCGAGACCATTATTTATGAATAACCAGCAGATGGGTTACCGAGAAAGAGCCTCGGACCTCGTTTCGGTCAGTTGCTTCTGACGGATTAAAATAAACCAGTGTGCCATTAATTCTTTCCTGTTATAAAGGGTTGACTGGTAGATAACGCTAAAAGGCATTAACCACAAATCACAAGGCCACAAGTTATCTTAACTTAGTTGCGTTTTTGCAATAAAGTAATTAATCAATTTAAAAAGATATATAAGTTTATTTCCTTTTTATATTTTATCATAAAACATTTTTCTCCCACCTTCTAACACGTGCATCGTAAAGTTAGAACCGGAGTTGGAAAACCAGCCCTTGCTCAGGAAAGGCAAAAACTGGGTATTAGGAAACCGCTTCCGAAATCGAAGACACACGATAGTACCTTTGATGATGGGACGGAAAAAAAACGATCCTGATTAAAAAGTAATCTTATTTTTAAAAAGTTTTATTAGCATTATTTACGCTCCATCACGTTAGTACCGCGTTGATACCGCGGAAATGATCAAAGTGCCATCAACTGCGGCCGCGGCCCACCGCAAAAGGAGCGGTTTCTTTTGCCGGGATTGATTATTATGTTTAGTATTTTTAGTTTTTGAGACAGTTTCGCCCGTGCGTTCGTTGATCCGAGCATCTGCTGTTTTTGATTTTGTGTTTCATGGCTGGTTTTTATTTTTAGTGAATTAATGTATTTTTTATGAAACTATCGTTTCATTTTGCTGTACTAACACGATGGAGCGTAAATAATGCTAATAAAACTTTTTAAAAATAAGATTACTTTTTAATCAGGATCGTTTTTTTTTCCATCCCATCATCAAAGGTGTCATTTGTACTATCGTCTGTCTTCGTTTTCGGAAGCGGACACCTAATAAAAATAAAGATTAAAATATACATGTACAGGGACATGTATATTTTAATCTTTATTTTTTACATTTTTATATAGTTAAATAACTTTTAAGTAAATATATCAAGGTTCTGATGAAGTGATTTGTCATAAGTCCAAATTAGCCATTAGCTCGTCATCATCGTCGTCGTCTAGAAAAGACTTCTCCACATGACCGACACTTTCTTCGACACTCGTCCGTCCGTCGACCGCAGTGTCGGTGGTAGCTTTGTTTACCATAGAGCTCATATCAGCTGATTGTGGTTGCAGTGCATTCTTCCTTATGTTAGTACCCGGTATGTAGTCGTTTTTGTTTTTACTACACTTTGGTGTTAAATAATGTGTTATGTTTTTATTTGCCTGAAAAATAAAGCTTTATTACATTTTTATTTTATAGTCATATCTTGGTTTCTGAACGCCGCAAGGGTAAAATCTATATACACAATACTAATATGTATATATATATATATAATACCTCCTAAATGCATCCGAGGGAAGATCTGAAATAATCATTATCATTTCATTCCAATCATTTGTTTACGTGTTTTCGGTTATTTTTTAGTTTTAGTTGTGGTCTTATCTAGAGGGTTGTTCGTATGAGCTGCATGTAATTGTTGTGCAGAATAAGACAACACACTTACCACAACAAAAGCAACAAACAGGGATACTGTGCGTATTCGAAATTTAGTTTTTATATTTCAAATTCAAAATAGAGCGAAAAATATTAACATTTCCAATAAACCTCCGAAGTACTAAGGCTGACGCAAAACTCGCATCTAACTGTAAAAGCGATAAGGTTGAGTTTATACTCTTTGATTTGTTTACGTGTTTTATGCCGATAGATGTCATTACCCTTTAGAAGTTTCCTCAATTGTAGTCGTATCTGGAGCGTTGTTCGTATGAGCTGCATGTAATTGTTGTACAGAATAAGACAACACACTTACCACAACAAAAGCAACAAACAGGGATACTGTGCGTATTTGAAATTTAGTTGTTACATTTCAAATTCAAAATAGACCGAAAAATATTACCATTTGCAATAATAAACCTCACAAGGTTTGCACAACAGTGCCACCGTATTTACATAATGAATTCTTATTGAGGATAAATTTGGCAGTCACGGCAAGTGTTGCAGGAATCACTTACAATCAAATGAACTATATTGTCAAGATAGTCGAAGACTAAAAACTCCCACAAAGAACCTGTAGAGACCTTGCAAAGATACTTCAGACCGGGACAGCTTCTGACGCTTAATAAAATGTAGGTTCGGACTTTTGTGGAATACTGTTGTCAGAGTTAGGCCAAAATGTTATTTTGTAACTTAGGACTAGAAAAGCATAAGTATATATACGTATTAAAGTAAAGGTAAATATAGAACATACCTGATGCGTCATGGTGGTGTCTTCGAATGTGTCGCCGCTTAGCCCCACGTTGTTAAGTACCTGCAGGTAAGTGCAACAGTGGTAGAGCTACACTGCAATTTGTTTCAAGCTGCTGAATAAATGGGTCAGCTCGACCCGGGTAGGACCACGACCTCACAGAATACCAGTGTGAAATAGCAGTATATATCCGGAGACCTTTATTACTGGTGTCGAGCATGTCTTTCCATCCCAGTCCTCAAGGGTAGCAACGTATTTGCATTATGATTCCTAGTCAAGGATGTATGTCATGGGCCGCTGGAATCACTTGCCATCAGGTGAACTGTGTGTGACACGTTCATTAGTCTGAATGTTATAAAAAAAAGTTGAAGGAAACAAGTTGTTAAACTTATGTTATATGCTGGCTCACAGTGTAAATAGGTTTCAGAACTAATAACATTATGTGTCACAAGATAGCTGGTGCACGGGAGCAAGAGTGAGCATTTTGCATCACAAGATAGCTGGTGAACGGGAGCAAGAGTGAGCATTTTGCGTCACAAGATAGCTGGTGAACGGGAGAAAGAGTGAGCATTTTGCGTCACAAGATAGCTGGTGAACTGGAGCAAGAGTGAGCATTTTGTGTCACAAGACAACTGGGGAACGGGAGCAAGAGTGAGCATTTTGTGTCACAAGACAGCTGGTGAACTGGAGCAAGAGTGAGCATTTTGTGTCACAAGACAACTGGTGAACTGGAGCAAGAGTGAGCATTTTGTGTCACAAGACAACTGGGGAACGGGAGCAAGAGTGAGCATTTTGTGTCACAAGACAGCTGGTGAACTGGAGCAAGAGTGAGCATTTTGTGTCACAAGACAGCTGGTGAACTGGAGCAAGAGTGAGCATTTTGTGTCACAAGACAGCTAGTGAACGGGAGCACGAGTGAGCTTTTTCGATTGCATAAATGTTTATACGTTGATCTAAAACGTCACACTTTCAGATCTGTCTCAGTCCCGATAATCATGTTTGCATAACCTAATTATTTGTAGATTTTAAACCACGACAAAACATTTCTAAAAAGATTCTATTCCTTTGTAATAAATACAAGTCTTCCCGGTAACTAAGATTTTATTGAAATCGTATCTAGCTACCCAAACGATGAATAAAATAAACAGACTACAACGTGTTGATACAATATCTATAAGTATATGCTTACTCCAGTCAGAAATATCTGTTATTTCGTAAAATACAATGTCTTTAATATATTAACACATCCATATCGAGTTGATTTCATTCTGCAATCTGTTATGCACATTCCCATTCACAGACAGCAATGTTGAACAGCGCGAGGCGTCACGGGGATCTTTTAAAATTCCCGTCTCAACGTATTAAGGCATGTGTGTCATCATAGCACCGTTGCTTTACATTGCGTAAATTGGCATCAGCCTAAGGTCTCCTAACTGACTAAATATCGGACAACTCACATTAAGTTTGTCCTGCAATAGAGGCCAGATGAAGTCGTCGGCTGTGCCGTGCGCCAGCAGGTAGCGCACGCACACGCCGCCACGGGAACCGATGCGGTGGGCGCGTGACTCCGCTTGCGTCAGGATCTGACGGTATTTATAAATATATATTAAAATAATATATATATATATATGTGTGTGTGTGTGTATATATATATATATGTATATATATATATATATATATATATACCCTGTCGGCCAAAAGTTTAAGATCGCACATAAACAACATAATTATATATAAAATCCCACAGGATAAATAAAAGAAATGCACATCTGCATATTCTATTGTTAGTATCGAATATTTAAAGAAGTCATACTTTTGTTTACTTTCAAGTTATTGGACAATAAACATCTATTGTTTTCAACCCAGGACAGGAGGTAGAGTCGTAATAATATTTTTATGTTTTCATTACTAATTACTTTGCTTTTTTTATGTATTCGTCAATAATTAGGATTATTTAGCTTTTGAAAACACGTGTTTCTGACTTATTATTACCCGACTTTACTTGGGTTTGTTCACAAACAATCTCAATTAATCTAAACTTGTGGTTTCTACAGTGAAAACGTCATTAAATGGGAAAAGCTCAAGAAATTAGCAGTGAAGTGCGTTCTGCCATCGGTGTTTTACATAATGAAGACAAATCCAAACCTGAGATAGCTGCACAACTGAAATTATCGAAGACTTGTGTTCATGACATAATAACTTGATACAGAGGGTCAGGCAGTTTTCAAGATCGTCCACGCTCGGGAAGGCCGAAAGCTACCACGTCTAGTGAAAATAATTTCATTGTTGATATCAGCGAGCGAAATAGGCGCATAACAGCACCGCGTTGAAGTAAGCAAAATCCGAGTTAAACCTTTATTATTAACTACAGTAAAACGGCGACCAAGAGATGCGAAGTTGTATGGTCGCGTTGGCGTTCGAAAACCTCTGCTAAGGCCGCAAGCAAGGCTCTTGCCCAGAGATTGGACTGAAGAAGATTTTAAAAAAGTGCTTTGGACCGATCCAAGTTTGAACTATTCGGTTCAAAACGTAGAATTACGTTCGACGCAGCGCCCAAGAAAAGATAATGTCAGATTGTGTAGTCCCAAAAATCAAGCATGATGGTGACTCAATTATGATCTGGGGTTGCTTCTCTAGCCAAGGAATTGGCGATTTGGTTAAAATTCAAGGAATTTTGAAAAAGGAACAGTACAAAAACATTTTAGAACAAAATGCCGTTTCTTCCGGGTTGCGATTAATTTGAGATGGATTCATTTTCCAACAAGATAATGATCCAAAGCATAGCTCAAAATTATGTAGAGGATATTTAGAAGAGAAAGAGGCACAAGGGGTGCTTAAAAACGTAGTTTGGCCTCCTCAGAGCCCGGATCTCAATCCCACTGAACTTTTGTGGGAAGAGCTTGATAGGAACGTTCGTAATTGTGGCCCATCCTCGCGAGAAGAAATGTGGAATGCTTTTTGCAAAATTTGGAACAATATATCACAAGACTCCATTATCAAATTGATTGCCCGGCATACGGACAGACTTGTGAAAAAAGTGATAAAATGTAACGGAGGATTTTTTGATGAAAAATCAGTTGAGCTAACTATACTGTTTGTGCATGGACTGTTAAAATTTCTTTACGCTTTTAAAGTAAATTGTTTGTCAATGAATGTTCTATTAGATGATTAAACAGGTTAATTAAACATTTAATATTTTATTGGAGTTTTACTTTTTTTTTTTTCCTACTTAATTAAGGTGGTCTTAAACTTTTGGCCTGCAGTGTATGTATATACATATATACATATATATATATATATATATATATATATATATATATATATATATGTGTGTAAATAGTCCCGTAAGTAGCACTACAAACGTAATGGGATGTAAGTTGAGGGGTCACCGATCAGAAAAAAAATATTACCCTAGCAAAAGTTTTACCATTTTCGAGATTTTCAATTGTTTTAATTTTTTATAACAAATACCATATATTAAGAAAAAAGTAATCAGTGTTATCAGGTAATTTATTTATACAATATGCAGCAGTAGCTCAGATCATTTTTTTACCATCGAATGTAAAATTTGAATTAAATAATTAATAATATTTTATATAAAAAAACCTTGTAATATCATATCTGTAAATAAGATATTTTATATTAGTATAGAATATAAACTGTTAACTCACGCCAGGATTCCAGTGCAGTTCAGCAAACAGTACTAAGTTGGCTGCCGTCAGCGTCAGTCCGGAGTTCGCTGCGGTGATAGATAAAACCGCACATCTACATGACGCCGAGTGCTGGAACCTGTCCACCAGATCCTGCAATATACATTGTTAAATCCACCACCCGCTGTTTTTTTTTATTTTTTTGGACTCACGTTTATTTATTTATTTAACTTGAAGACAAGCAGAAACAAAAGATAAAATAAAAAATACAACTTATATAATATAAAACTATTTACGATTATTCCCTTTAAAATGCCTCACTGTGAACATATTTGGTATCTTATAATATTTCGCATGTTTTTATTTGACATGTAAAGTAATAGCAGCGACCTATTGAGTTCTTTAAAATATTGATAACAACAGAAGTAGTAACAATACAAAATAATAATCATGGGTATTTGAGTTTACAGGAAGCAATGAAAGTGTGTTCAAAAAAAGAAAAATAAATTTGGACAAAACACATTGAATTTGGCACGAGAACATATCTACACTGCCTGAGCATTTTATTGTGGAGGGTACACATTCTATAAAGAGGTGCGCGTTGACCGCTGTTGGTTCTGGTGGTAGATACGTGAAATAAGTATTTTGATCGGGTTGTCTTAGAGACAATTCGTTCGACAATAAATTCCTTCTCGATAAGGAATTCAGATGGAATACCTCGTCTTCTGTGATCGGATTTAACGCTGTTATTCTGTTTTCAAAAAAAATTCAAAGCATAATATACAATAGGTTAGTCATACAAAATGACGTCACATCGTCATAAAATATGACGACAAACAAACTGAATATATATAATACATAAGAGCATACCGCTCGTGTATTAGCAGGCGTTGAACCCACGATACATATATAGTGTGTGCTGGCCTCGTCCAGGGTCTGGCATATCGCGTCCACAACAGTGCGATGGTGCGCGAACACAAGGAACTTCTCTGTACACTCCTCTCTTACAAGCTGCTTGATGTATTTGCTGGAATAAACGACATCAGCATTAAACCAGCAATCCTGGGTTCTCCCAAAGTTTCCAGTTTTCTTTTTTATTAAATTTTTAGTTGAAATGTCCCAGTGTTGGGCATAGTCCTGCCATCGAGAGGGTGAATACGTCACGCGGCTCTATCACGGATTGTCCGACTTCACATGACTTCGAAAATATTTTTTTTATTTATTTGTAGGTTTCCTCACAACGCTTTTTTTCTTGACCGTAGAGGATCAAATGTTAAAATATCAACTAACAATGAATTTAAAGCGGAAATTTAGATACTAAACACGGCTAAACTTTTAATTTTCCTGATGATAAGTAAAGACAAAAGATTCAATTGTACATTGACGAGCCTTGATGACAAATGCTTCAAATAATTGGATCTCCGTATCCCTAGACACGTATCTCACACTCGCCATAAGTAACACAACAACGTAAAGCTGCTTTCAAGTCATTGTAATCTGCGAGGGTATGGACCTTCCCCAGTAAAGCCTAGCTTGTGTCCTATTGGAACATGATTTACCAATGTCGAGAACTTTCTAAGTTTTTCTAAATAATCTGTCCACTGTCACATCAATGGATAGGCAGATTTTCTTAACCTTAACAAAGTGTGTAAAGTATAGGTGTGGTGGGAACCCTAGTAGCACACACTTGGGCTAGATTTTCTATCATGAATGGGTCAGCTTGAACGATAGGAGAATATCGCTGCTGTTTCGAGACATTCCATTTCAGTCCTCAAGCGTGTGTATCGGGCATGAGCATCTTGAATCTTTATTGAGGAACGATGTAGATTGTAAACGCGCAAGCGCAAAATGATTACCGCCGCCCATGGACATCCGTAATACCACACCATACCATATTGCTGATGTCACAGTTGTAGGCCTTTAAGAAGGATGATAGCTCTTTTCTTGAAGGTCCCTAAGTCGTATCCTTTCAGAAGTACCGCTGGCGGCAGCTGATCTCACAGAGTATTCGTGCGTGGCAGAAAATTTCGCGTAAAGCGCACAATGAGGGATTGCTAACCATCGAGATGATGAGGATGGAATTTTGAATTATGTCGTGATGTAAGATTATTAAACTTTAGAGGCTGGAATTAACCGAATTACTCCTCAGAAAACTTCCCATGGTAAATTCGGTAGAAAATGCATAGAGAAAAACCTCTTTTTGTAATAAAAAATGCATAGACATGCAACATCTTTTTGTAATAAAAAATACCATATATACTAATATCTACTTACCATATAGCAGGTATTTTAACTTTAGCTGATTCACTGAAGAAGGTGATAAGGGCGGAGTGCTTGTCCGAGGACTTGGTACTTTTATATGTCTCAGCCATTTGTGATAGACCATTGCGATCCTCTTTCGTGAACTGAAGCAGCGACTGATCTAGAAGTACTGATTCTCTGCAAGCGTTGTAAGTATATTTTGGGTTTTCATCAGGTTAAGAATCATTATAGTATTCCAAAGTGTTCCCAAAGTTCTAGAATACTAGTAATAAATATAATAATGATGAAATGAAAGTATGATGTCTAAGGCTCTACGAACTAAGATAGAACACCTCAATATCAATAATCGACTCTCCAACTAACATTACTAACACCACAGGACGTTTACGACGATATTCTAGTATTGTGTGTTTTCCGCCAATTGTTGAAGTTGAATTCAAGTCTGGTAAATGTTTTTTTAAGAATGCAACACTATACATAATATAAAAAATATCTCTATTTAATTTAGCATCTGTATGATTATGTCTTCCTTGATCGATTCTCGATCACGGCGATACCTTCTGGCTATCGCCAGATCAATCTCAAATCAAAACAAATCAATTTTATAGTGCCATAAGCATTTGTGTAACAGTGGTAGAGCTACGCTGCTTTGTTTGTAGCTTGATGAATGGGCCTTCACAGAAAACCAGCGTAAAATTGCAGAATTATGCTACGTTTCGTCTGGTGAGTGTAGGGACCGGAGACCCTTATTACTGGTGACGAGGCATTCCAGCCATTGTGACAGCGCGTCTGCATTATATTTCCTTGTGAAGGATGAATGTAGATAGCATGGGCCGCAGGAATCAGTTGCCATCAGGTGAACTGTGTGCTCGTTTGTTACTCTCAAGGTAATAGAAAAAAAACACAGGCACTCAATCATATTCCGATGTTATGCATGCATTGATCCTATTCAACTTCCTAAAATGTTATATTAGTGACTACTGCAAGATGTCCATTGTGTATGGGTTATATATTTATACATAACTCATACACAATATAATATACACAATAAAAAAGTATGTGTAAAAATATATAGTATACTGGGTATTAGGAGACCGCTTCCGAAAACGAAGACAGACGATAGTACTAATGACAACTTTGATGATGGGACAGAAAAAATCGATCCTGATTAAAAATAAATCATATTTTTAAAACGTTTTATTAGCATTATTTACGCTCCATAAAGTTAGTACAGCTAAATGAAACGATAGTTTCATAAAAAATATATTACTTTATTTAAAAAAAACCAACAATGAAACACAAAATCAAAAAACTAAAAACTATCGTTTTATTTAGCTGTAGTAACATGATGGAAAGTAAATAATGCTAATAAAACGTTTTAAAAATATGATTTATTTTTAATCAGGATCGATTTTTTTTCTGTCCCATTATCAAAGGTGTCATTAGTACTATCGTCTGTCTTCGTTTTCGGATGCGGTCTTCTAATACCCAGTATACGTATGTAAAGTACAATTAACTTGAAATAAAATGATATATTTCTATTAATATATTATTTATTAAATTTATGTACTCTTAAAATTAAATTTTTTTTGTTGCACCCACAATATATTCTCCGCTCAGCCCAAAGGTAAGCTGGTAGAGAATGCCTTTTGGCATTAAGTCCATCGAATTTTATGCGAATAAATAATAAATAAACCACTAACCTAGTTTTGCTCTCCAACTTGGTAAGAACTTGCTCTTTCGTTCTCCTGATGAGGAACTTCTTCTGGAGAATTATCTGGAGTTCGGTAAGATTGGACTGGCCCGTCATGTCCCAGCCGAAGTTTGTCAGCTTGCCCGCGCAGTATCTCTTACCTAAAACACATTACGGAAATGGATATTGATTTAAAAATCTCTTTTAATAGACTGGACTGATTCTCGACGCAAGATTTTTAAACTTAACATGTCACGCTAACGGACTTGTGATCATCTTCTGTATTTATGATGATGATGTATTTTGACCATTAGGAAACCTTTCTGGCTATTACCAGGTGACATTAACTTCACAGGATATACAGTAAGCATTCGGGTAAAATTTTTGTATTCTAAAAAAAAACTCTCTCGGTCATCGGATCCTTCCCTATTCCTTAATAATGCATGCGCCAAAACGTTGAGGTTAAAATGCAGTGTCGAAGACACGGTACATACATACAACACACCTACTAGATCGAAAGACAAACAATTTGCGACGCACTGATATTGTTCCTCAGGTGGGAATCAAATCCAGGACCCACAAGGCCGTAGCCGGTTACTTTAACGTTAAACGTACCGTCACTGCGTACATAATTACGCACTTTATATAGTATTGCATCAAGATGCCTTCTATTTTGCTCTTTCATCATTATATAGATTCAACAAATTATTATTAAATTATTTAGATGTTCCGAATCACCTGGTTATATAATAGTTCTTTTATAATAAGCTAAGTCTAGTTTGAAAAATACATCAATAATTTAACACATTGAAATAATCTTCTTGCATGTTTGTTTGTTTTTTTCAGTAGTAATATTTGTTCCTTTTTGTTTTTTAATTTTAGTATTAATTGAATACCGTAATTTCATATTGATTAAAACTTATATTTAAGGATGTTATCATCTTTATTTTTAACTTTTTTATCACCAACTTTCGAGCGCTTTAAGGTTTTTGTGATTAAGGGAATACTGAATATGTAGAGAGGTTTTAGTGTTAGAATCTGGTGTGTAGAAAGACGTGATCAGTGTGACCAACGTGAAGGCAAATTCGAAGCAGGATCAAAGTTGCTTCTCGAAGATCTGTTGTTCCATTGGAGCGCGTAACGAAACCATAGCGAGATTCAGAAACAGTGCACACCGCCATCTATCGAGCTTAGATGTAAACTTATTGATAATATTTTTTCCTAAACTTTATATACGAAGCTTTCATATTGAATTTCATGCTGTTTCCTTAAAGTGACGAACTTCCCATATAAACTTTAACACCCTAATTCACCCTCTTAGGGGTAAAATTTTGAAAAAGTCGAGGTACGTTTATTTCTAAACAGAAGCAGGTATTATATAGAAATTTCGAGTTTCTTACTTTCATTTTTAAACCCATTCTTCCATAAAATTCTTCTTTCCACTTCCATAAAACCATTCATCCCCTATTTTCACTTTACTTTTTTGAAAATGTAAAAAAACCCTGAGGGTTGACAATTTCAATGTGTGTGTGTAGATCACATAGAGAAAACAAAATATATCTCACCATACTCAGTGTAAGATCCAAAGAACCGTGGCTCTATAAGTGCTAGCTGTGTGTACAGTTCTGCGGGGCGGCTGAGTGCGGGCGTTCCGCTCAGCAGTAGCACGCGAGAGGAACTCCTGGCGATGGACAAGAGAGCTGATGTGCATTGCGACTTGTGGGACTTCAAGTAGTGGGATTCATCCTGGGGAAGAAATTACATTATTTTTAATATGCAAAAAAATTTAAAAATAAATGCGATAAAATCCGTAAATATTAGTTACAATCAAAAGCAAAATTAAAATATTTTTTTATTCAATTCGCTGATAATATACACAAAACACAAGAAGATTGTTTCAATAAAAATGTAAAAAGTAAAATTATTGATGTATTTTTCAAAATTAACCAGCACAATGTTTTAAATAAAAATAGTTAGAAATTCCGAACCGCGTGATTCGGAACTTCTAAGTAAATATAAAAATTATTTGGGCAATCTGTAGAATCGATATTATTATGAAAGTGCAAAAGAGAAGGCATCACCAAGATGCCTTCTCGTTTGCACTTTCATCTCTCTTTTCGTGAAACTGCCTCGTATACCATATTATATACCGTATCGACTTTATTGGTATAAAAGAATAACTCACAGTATGTCGCTTAATAAACACTCTTTTCTTATGAATAAAATCCACCAAAGGTTTACCACTTATTGATGGAATAAGTTCAAAACAAAAAGAACCGCTAGATATTAAGAATTAGTACCGCCAACATAATTATTGGCATTGAAAAATTCTTACATGATATTGTTTTTTATTGATTGATTACCAGCATATCAAAAAGTAATAGATAACAAGATATTCTTACATAAAATAACACTCTATGACTTACAATGATAACGACTCCAAACTTTTTATTTTTCAACAAGTCAGTGTGCATGCTTGTGATCTTGTAACTCACTATAACAACCTCGGTCTGAAATAACAATATATAATTATATATTATATAATATAAAAAACACCACACTAGTAACGGTTTGTCATTAAATCAAGTATCAGCAATAATCATTCAATCAAGAGTGACTTTCATAGTATCGTATGGGATATACTGTTATGGGGTTTTAAAGCGAACATTAAGTCAACATTTATTATTTTACAAAACGGCCATTCGGCTCCATCGACAATCTAGCTTTACATACGCTCAAATTTATTTTTAATTAAAAAAATAATACGGATACATATATTATACATATATTTTCCCTTAAATAAAGTTTAAAAAATTATAAGTGCTCATTTATCTGTCAGCACACAGACACGGCAGTGAATCCACCACCACTGTCAAAGCTATCCTGTGGACATCAGCAATAAACAATAAATGTTATGAAGACAAAAAAACCAATCTGCAACAACTTTTTACTAGTGGACCAATGAAAGAGAGTTCATTGGTTCACTAGTAAAAAAGCAATATACCTATTCTCAGACCTCAAAACTTCTCAAACTAGATATAATTTAGTCTCTGTAATGTACAATTTGGTTTATGTATTAATTTTTTGGAAAAATTTATGAATTATAAAAAATATTGATCCAGCATCGTTGTTTATGGTTTTTTTTCGTTGTTTACTGAATAATATATTTGATTTTGTTTTCTTTGTGTCTAAATTACTTTTATTATTTGGTTTTCATGTTTGTATCTATTGTTTAATTCTTCTTTTTTTAATTTTTGTCTTATTAGTGCTGGATCGATTAAATGAGTTATTATTTTATTATTAATGTCAAATTCAAACACTAAAAATTTACCTTTACTTGCAAGATTTCGTAGGACCACATTTTAAAAAACTTGACTTATTTAACATAGCCTTAATGATTCTCGATCTAGAATACGTTAATAGTTATTCCATCGATTGCAAACTGTGAAGATTTCTAACATTTTTCCAGGTGGATTTTATGACAAGTATGAAACCCAAAATATAAAAGGCAATTTGACAAAAAATATTGTTATAGTGCGTTTACTATCTCGCCGTAGGCCATGTTGTGTAATCATGTTTTGCATAGTGATGTGCACGTCAAACGCGCGTTATCGCTTAAAATCCCGGAGTGAATATATCACGTTTGTGCACTTAAGTAATAATACAGGGATAAAATAAATGTAGTATTTTATTTCAATTTTATATATAATGATTTGTCGATAACATTGCGATACAAGCCGTACATCATTATGCTTATAAGATCTGTGAGTCAGAGTGAGTGCGTAATACGCTGCACTACGCTCACACGTTTTACAACCCGACCTGCAGTGAGATAGTAAACGCACTATAGCTAAAAATCATTAACCTGTCGGTCTGCTACAAGCTGGGTGTCCTTACCGCTGCTAAGAGTCACAATATTCATTAGAGGCACTGAGGGTAGCAACTCATGGATTTTGTTCTGCCAAGTGTCCCTGTTCGAACAGACAATTCTATATGCATACTACTATTTTTAAACCGCTAAGTTGTAAAATAGATTTTAAAAAAAAATCCAGCCCAACCATTAGTTTAGACAGTCTGCATGACAACATTATTGGTTCGAATCCACCATTCGACTTTTGTCGTGAACCAAGTGGTCCATGGGGACTTCCCCAATGTAATGTCAACAGTATTGCTAGCATTAAAAAAAGAGGGTTTTAGAGCTTTAGTCATTGGAAATTTAGATGTCAAATAGTGTATTTTAATCTACAACATAAAGTTTCATACGCCTTACTCGAAACAATGGGGCTATTTGCACTACAAAAGTACTACCATATAATTACAATCATTATTAACCATAGATTAAACAATATGAAAGTAATCTACCTATTCAGAATTTTTACATTAAATTAAAAAAATTATCTTCTAACGTCCACACGGTATCTTCGCACCAGGAAAAAGAAAAAAATAAACAATTATATCGTTTAAAATTTATACATTGCACCAATGGAATAAATAATCCACCAGAAGTAGTTAGTAATTTCTGTATTAAAGTAAAGTAACGGCCTATGTACATATATAAAACCCACTGCTGGGCATAGGCCTCAGCTCTAGAGGAGCGTGGTCCACCATGCAGCTCCACTGCGAATTGGCGGATTTCACATGGTCTTCGAAAATATTTTTTCGAACACACGGCAAATTAGCATTTAAAAGTACAATTAACAATGCCGTTGCCATTGGTACCGGGTTTCGAACACTCTGTTTGCTCATCTAATGAATCGGATAAATCGGAATCGAATCGGGATAAAAGCGAGCTCTAAGAAACTGATCGACCACGAATCTTAATACCAGTAATTGCTTATGTTATGTCTAATAAAAATCATACTTTCTTTCTGTACAAAATCTCAGCAGTCCCAGCACCATCTGAACCTAGAATAATATCATACGAGCACACTGTCAAGATTTGCGAGGAGAAGACTAAGAAGACTAAATTATTTTTATATTTTTTATATGATACACTAAAGACCATAATATCCATAGCCGAGATTTATGAAGGTTATATTAGTTATACTATTATTGTAAACATTACACAACACAAAGTAAACAGTATCTCAGGTACCTCATGGAAGAAGTAGTAACAATAAGCATGGGCCAGTTGTGTCGATAATAGCTTGCTATTGCCAAAGCTTGGAATGTCTTCCCGAGGCCCATATCATCAGCTATCATACATCTGCCGCGATGTGCTATAGCAAACCTAAAAATCACGAAAATGTTATCTTGTGACTATCTATTTTTTTAAAAAAAGAATACTAGACTAATGATATTAAAATACTAAACATTCCAACTAAGCTTAGAACTCTAGTGCTAGAAGGTGGTGAGTCGTATGACGAATTTGAAACTAAGACTTACAAGTTACGCTAACGGACGCTTCAAATTTCTCTTCGCTTGCTCTTCAATCATTTTGTTTAGAGATCGCAAACCATGCATGCAGTTCCAACAATGGTAAAAGTTCACTGCAGCCAATGTATAATAGATCTATGAACTAGGATGTAATGCATCTTTGCAAGCAATTAGTCCTTGGGTTCTGGTGCCTGATCACCATATAAAACAAAGCACAGAGCTGGTCTTTCTTTAGTTTTGCAAATAGTTTAAGTTTGAAAGTCAATTTAAGATGATGTAATCTGATGTGGTTCTTCAGGGAATGGAACTCTTCATTCCATTCTTGTGGTGCCCTTGGTTTGATCGCTAATGCAAAATAACCTCACGCTATAAACAGCAGTGTTACCGGGCCTGGACAGATGCATGAGCGTCACGGAATGCTAAATCTGTCTTTATAAAATAAAAGTACAACTCCGCCTCCTCAAATAGAGTTATTGGTCTGTGGACATTGGCAAAATTGGTGGGAGACAATTTCGCCTCCCTTCAGGAACCCGTGCATTTTGGTCTCTCGCCAAAGCTGACCCAGAGAATTTCTGTCAGCCATCTCTTCCATCTCAGCACAAAGGAGACGACACGTTGGCCCATGACGCAATGGATAATGCCGATTTTTAAGGCTCTCTTTTTGCGTCCAACTCGACTCTTGACGACATGGGTAACACATCGCTCAACAACTTGCGGTGTGAGTTCCATGCCAGAAGTCCGATTTCTGTAGACGTCAATGCGCAAAGCACTTCTCTCCCTGAACATCCACAAGTCGAGTGGGTGGTGCACCCGATCCCTAAAAAAGGTGACTGCTCAGATCCGTCCAACTACAGGCCTATTGCTATTACACCCTTGTTCTCGAAAATAATGGCATCCGTTGTAAACAGCCAGCTCATGACCATAGACCATACCATGAGGAACACGAGCTGATTAGTATGGCCTCCGTCTGCAGTCTGGTCTACTTGACTATGTACATATACACTGGCCCCACCAATATAACGTCAATGAGTGACGGAACAAACTTATGTCTGAGGTCGAGATTTTGTTAAATAAAGTCTCTGATTAATAGAAACCTAGTACAATTAACCCCACGAAGACACAAGTATGAGCGTTTACCGCTAGAAAATAATCCTTTTGTCGCATCTCGTAATTTTGAAAACACTCCCCCTACCTCAGCTAGTCGGAATCCAACATCTTAAATTTATTATAGACACTGAATAAACTCCTTCATATACTTCACAATCTTTGTCAAACAAGTGACATTAAAAACAAAAAAAAGGTGTAGGTCCCTTACAAGACTGCAAGATGAAGAACAGAAAATTAACATTATTATGACTACAGATGATACTATGACATGCAGATATTACCTTACTCCATCTTCTTGAAATGGCATGAGCTTATTCCTTAAAGTTGGTTCTACTGGTGTCAGCTCAACAGTATTTGGATCCATAGTCTGCTCTCTTAGTACCTGTGAAGATGACTCTGTCTTATCTTTTTACTCGTTACATACAGATGTACAAATGTGTGAATATTTTTTTTTTATTTATTTTATGTGAGGTAACAAACTAACACAGATTGCATGCTGACAGCATCCCACAAACACCAACATGCATCCTAAATATGGCCCAGATGCTCATCCCTTGTTACCCCTGAGGATTGAAATGAAACACCTTACTGCCTAATTGCGCATACATTTGAATTTCACATATGATTCACAATAACATTACACTGCTCTTTTATATTGGTTTCTGTGAGGGTTTGGTTCTTCACTTTTTGCGCCGACCTATGATGATATCATGGTGCATTCAAAACTATTTACAGTGTTACTCTATAACTTAAGAAATTATTCGGATCAAATCCATTCACTTCTCCATTCATATCTCTTTCTTTTTGTCAACGCTGACTATAACAATTAATTGTTATTCATGTAATTAATTTACAAGCAACTGCAAGTAGCTTACAGGCCGCTAACATCTACAAGATGTATTGAATTACTTCGCCATCATGCAATGACAGTATGAATTAAGGAATATCCCGTGAAGAAGAGTAGGGATGCAGTATATGTGTTAAGTTACAAGTTCTTGTTTCAATTCCTAGGAGAAGATATATTATTAGTTTTCATGTCTGAGTATGTGTTCCATGTCCCATATATGTCCCATGTCACTGTCTGTACCTTGCTCTGATCTTATTACATTTGATCAAAGCAGGCAACAATATGTATGTGCCTGTTTATACTCAATAATTTAAACTAAATTTCTATAATATACCAATAACATTAATAATAGATAAATTTGCTAATATATATAATTAATAAATATTTTCATCTGCTAATATTGCATTATAGCACAAAATATTGCAAAAGTCACATAAGTTTCCTTAATCATCTCTATTCACATAGTAAACTTCTTGACTTCCAGTAAATATGGATTATAATTTCCTGTGACAAGTGTTTTGTACTGTCAGATAAAACACACTACTTTAATATATTGCATGTCAGATATCAATATAAAGCTGATAAATAAAACTAACCTTAAGGACATAGGAAGGTAATGCACCAAGAACAATATGTGGTGCCAATGAAGTGACTTTAGACATCAGCTCATCATAATCATCTATTGAAAAATTCCATAACTTTGTATTGGCATCTGCAAAAGTAAATTATAGGCGACATAGTAGTTGTTTATCTATCACAATCTAAATAGATACCAATAAATTAATTCATTTTTTTTTAATATATTATGAGTATCAAACGAGCACACAGTTCATCTGATGGTAAGTGATTCGTGTGGCCCATGACGTCTACATTCATCCTTGACAAGGAATCATAATGCAGATGCGTTGTCACCCTTGAGGACTGAGATGGAATGCCTCATCTCCAGTTATAAAGGTCTCCAGATCACTACACTCACCAGACAAAACACAGCAGCATTATGCTGTTATTTTGTGCTGGTAATCTGTGATGGTGTGGTCCTATCCTGGTCGAGCTAACCCAAATAATAATTGTGCAGCTAGAAACAAACTGCAATGTACATCTACCACTGTTACTAAGGTAATATTAATTCTAAAGTAATCATTATAGGTAATCTAAGGAGTTGTTCAGATTAATTCCAGCCACTGAAATTAAACATCTTTCATTGTGACAGTATTCAAAATTTCTTTCACACTGACAATCTATGGCCATGAGCTTTACAAAAAGTAATTCACTATACATAACTACTCATTGGAATCAACTGTTATTTCCGAACTGATACAATTTAGGGAAACTTCCCGATATTCCTTGGTTTTGCGGATATTCAAAGACAGGGTGATCACTTACCGTTAAGTGAAATGCTTGTTCATTTGGCTCATATTCTATAAAAAAAATCGTAACCTCAGCATCAAACTTACCATAGCTTTTAGATGTGAGAGACTTGAATATAGTAATAAGAGGTGTGCAGAATTCTGATGGGTTTACTTCAAATCTATTCCCAGATATCAAATATATTGTTCCACTTATAACTTTATTTACCGGAATATTTTCCGTTTCATTAGTTTCTGGTCTTTTATACGGATGAAAAAATTTATGCTCATTGACATTGAGACGAGAACAAGGACTCCCCGAGTTCATAAGCGGAACGTGATTATTTACAACATAATTAGAAGATGATACTTTTTTCCGTCTTTTTTGTATTGCCGCTAAACGTTTTCTCTCGATTTCGTCTTTCGAACACGACATTATAATTGACTAAGAAATGTTTTATTTATTATATTTTCAAGTAATAAATGATACTGTTTTTTTCAGTTTTATACTGTCCTATCTAGACACTAATTTAAAATTTATTTTGAAATATGACAGTTGCCAAAATGAAGTTGACATTGACATTTTACGACCCCAGTACACAATTACCCATATGGTGTCTTTTGGGCCATCACTCCTGTTCTATATAGTGTTACTAGTTCTTGTCGATTAGCCCTGGATCACCGTCCGGAACAATAGTAACAGTCAGTTAGCAAGGGTTGAAGCACATTTTAAATCATGGTGCATAGTGAATACATTGCTCACAGAATGACCACCCACCAGTCCATATTACAGTCGGAATAACATAATGACAGATCTACTATTGAGAGCCGATCATTTAATGTCCCGTCTACTATTGTTAATCTCTAATCTAATTAGGGTTTGGCTATTGTGTGAACAAAAATCCAACCCGTAAGAGTTAACTTGAGACCTGAGAGGAATGCGCGCTCCCCTCCTGACCCCCGCCTTCTTACCGCTCACGCCGTCGACGCGTCAGTACCGTTAGCAATCTCACAATTAACATACATGCGTTTTTTTTAGTTTGTTTTTTTTACCTGATTGTATCCGTTTGATAGTTTAGCAAAGTCTCAAGGTAACTCTTGCGGATAGTAGCTATAGTGGCCCATAGCCTATTTTCGGTTATTGTGCACTGGAATAAGAGCTAAAACTAAGTCCAGGTATGATTATTCACAGATCCGTTCTCAATATCAAACCTAAGATGAACTGTTTAATTATGAGCTAAGATGATGATGATATATGTGGTATTTTAAAATATACCCAGTTCTCTTTTATTAGTTAACCTTTCGTACCAAATGTTCCACTAGCAACCCCTGCCATCGGCCACGATAGGCTGAGTGCTAATCTCTTGTCGTACCCGAGGTACAAAAGAGACCGTTTCATCAACGAAGAGATTTGTAAACAGCCAAGGCATGAGGATGCTGATGCTGTCCAAATCTAACTGACAATTTAAATTGATCGTCTTACAGAAGCAAAAAATACGATTTTTTCGTTAAAATAAAAGTTGTAAAGTTAAATTTTAAAAAACCTAGTTTAATGCAGTTTTCTCACGCATAATATTTCATACATGAATAATTCCTAATTTATGTACATTGTTATGTGTATACCTACCATTAGCACAAATGAAATAACATTATAACAACTATCTGTCACTTTAATTTGTGATCTGTGGCTCTGTGGGAAAAGTTGCAAAACTTTGGGTTTTAAGACTTTTGTAGACTGGACTTTGACATTTTAATTTTAAATTCTATTGAACAGTCGAAGTAATCGACCTTCCTTTCCCTTTTGCACAAAAGTATTTAGAATATTAAGCAAAAATGTCTGAAAACAGTAGTCCTATAAAATATTTTCTAAGTGGTGGATTTGGTGGTGTATGCACTGTTTTAACAGGTCATCCAATGGACACGATAAAAGTGAGATTACAAACTATGCCCCTTCCTCAACCTGGAGAAACAGTGTTGTACAGAGGCACATGGGATTGTTTTCAAAAGACCATACAACATGAAGGTTTCCGAGGCCTCTATAAGGGCATGTCTGCACCTTTAACAGGAGTAGCACCTATTTTCGCTATAAGTTTTTTCGGTTTTGGTTTAGGTAAAAAGTTGATCAAGTCAGACGAAAATCAAGTTCTTACAAAATCCGAGCTATTTGCCGCAGGCGCATTTTCTGGTGTCTTTACCACTTCTATTATGGCACCTGGTGAAAGAATTAAGTGCCTACTCCAAATTCAACAGGGTAGTGGTGGCCCACAGAAGTACAAAGGCATGGTCGACTGTGCCAGGCAGTTATATGCAGAGGGTGGTATTAGGAGCATCTACAAAGGGAGTGTTGCTACTATATTACGAGATGTACCAGCTAGTGGTATGTATTTTATGACTTATGAATGGGTGAAAGAGGTTCTTGTACCAGAAAATGCCAGCAATAAAGTAAAAATGATGGCTACAATAGTAGCTGGTGGCTGTGCTGGAATAGCTAACTGGCTAGTGGGCATGCCCGCTGATGTACTAAAGAGTAGGCTGCAGACTGCCCCAGAGGGAACATATCCAAATGGTATGAAAGATGTCTTCAAACAGCTAATGGAAAAGGAAGGTCCAACAGCTTTATATAAAGGTGTTACTCCTGTGATGATAAGAGCTTTCCCAGCAAATGCTGCATGCTTTGTTGGATTTGAGTTAGCTGTAAAGTTCCTGGACTGGGTTACACCTAACCTTTGATACTATTTATAAGGACAATATTATATAGATTATTAAATGAGATGAAAAACTTTCTGTAGTTCAAAACAAATTTAAAACTGTTACATGATTGTGTTTACAATTAGTTGAAGCATAGATTTTTACAATTGTGTTAGTATTACCTATAATTATAATATAGATAGTTTTTCAACATGTAAATATCAGCATATATTTTATAAAATTATATAAATGATAAAACCTCTTATAATGGTTGGTGTATTTATTGTAAATAAAGGATACAAACATCATTTGTTAAATTATTCTTTATTTTTGATAATTGTTATGTGCAATATTTTAAATGATATACTGACACATTGTATTTTTCACTTGACAGGAAGTTTTAGACTCTGAGATTTAATTGTTTTCAGTGTCTTCCAATAAACTACTATTTTATCTTTGTGTGTTTCCTTATCAAAGTTGACAAATAATATTACCTTGTTTACTTTAGAATGAGATTTTGGTTGTCTTTCAATTATTTTGAACTTGCACTTGCATATGAATAACATTACAAAAACTTAATTGAGAAACTTTTAAATTTGTAAATAAACTACTCAAATAGGGCCCACTCTAAGTTAATCTCAAATTTCGTCTAAAAAAAATTGTTGGGTAGTAAATAGTGAAGTTAAACATTTCGAAGTATTGTTGACATGTTTATCTAACATTATCAATGTTTCAAGTCAGGAATTCAATTATTTTCTTTCAATGACTTTGAAATTCTACCCACAGACAAAAAGTACTCAAGTGAAGTACTCCAAAAAAACGTTTATTACTCAAATTCTCAGTCACTAGTACCCTCAGTCACATTCTGAATGTAACAGTCGCATGTCTACTTTTTTCATTTTGACTTGATTTCGGTGTTACTCGCGATCATTATGCCTGGTCCTCGGCGTTATATGGATGTGGAAACAGCAACAAGAACAGTGTTTATGCTTCAGGAGGGAGAACCTCAGAGATCAATGGCACGACGTCTTGGTGTGGCACGACGAGATATTCGAAACGCGTGGGAACGCTTTCTAGAGACAGGTAGTGTCGTGAGGAGTTCTGGATCAGGAAGACTTGCAACAACCTTGCATACATGAAATGGATTGTTTTGGAGGTCAAAATGTTATGGTATGGGCTGGAATAAGCTTGCTCGGTAAAACTGAGCTGGTAATTCTGGAAGAAGGCTCCATTACTGCCTCCAGTTATGTCGATAGAATAATTCAGCCCCATGTCATCCCATTTTCACAGAGTGGGTGAAAACTTCGTCTTTATGCAAGACAATGCTCGCCCACATACAGCGCAAATAACCCAGAATGCTCTCTCTGAAGACAATATTACGGTTTAACCGAGGCCAGCCATGAGTCCCGATCTTAACCCAATTGAACATTTATGGGACCAATTGAAAATAAGCCTCAAATCGAACTTCAGTAATGTGACTAATCGACAAGAGCTCATAAACACCCTAAAATTGTGTTCGGAGCGAATACCAGAGGAAAACATCACCCACTTGATTGAAAGTGTCCCAGATATATTCAGAGAGTGCATACGGAACAGAGAAGGGCCTACTTGCTATTAAGCACCATCAAACTCATTGGTTTAGTCAATAATAAAAAAACTCTACTTAAATCAATAATTTTTAGGAAAGTTTACAGAAAAACTTTCCGAAAAATTGTAAATTTTGACTAAATTCTATAAAATTGGCAAAACTTACTCTTTTAAATGTTCACATACTTCCAAAAACCTTAATTTATTCATTCCTAATCATAAAAACTGAAAAAAGAATAAGAATCTTTAAAATTCATTTATAAAACATGCTGGGCCCTATTTTGTTTTGAGTACTTTATATGGTATAGTCCCAATTTTATATATCAATAACAGTAAAACAACTATACAAACATTTCTAGATAAGAAAACACAAAAGTTATTATTAAAATTATTCAGCTGAAGTTTACATCAATAATTTGAGTGGAATAAAGATCTTTTACCATAAATAGAATGGGATAGTGAAACATCTTCCCCTAGTATCATAATAATTAGACAATCATATGTGCGAATAGCTAAAAAGGTAGGTCTTTTAAATAGAAAATATTTTGTAAATATATTATTAAATCAGAAATAAACTTGGCTAATATCTAAACTAGGATTTTTTTTACATTGAAACACTGTAATATTCCAATTTGATTTTCCAAATGTTTGTGGTTCTACTCTTTAATTTTTTCCTATCAATAAGCACACATTTTCTGATGAGTTTATATAAAATCTTGGTCAAAGTACTTTTACATGAGGAATAATGAATGCTCCAAAAATAAATGTTCAATAAAATTGTCTTCTAAAATTAATTTCCATCAATCTATTTTTATGGTAATTATCTATATTTAAATTTTTGAACTTAAACCCTGGTTCATCAATTAAAATTTTCTCTCTTGCTTTCCTTTTATGTCCAAGACCAGACTTATCGGTCTTTTTAATCGCTTTAATGGGATATTTATTTCCAGAACCATCTGGACCTAAGCCTGCATCTTTCTTCCAGCCTCCTCTTAACATAATCTGATAACCCTTATTTGACTCTGGTATTACATAGTTTGTAGGGATTTTTTTTCCCATACTTGCATTAATATTATGCAAAGTGGAAGACAAATGTTGCTGTTTATTGGAAAATTTCTTATTGTTGCAAATATCACAAATATACTCTTCTATTGAAATTGATGCTTGGGGTTTTGTTTGTTCAATACTCTGTCCAAAAGACTTGTAACTCACGAGTAAGTCAGCTATTAAAAAGTTTCTATTTTTTATAACTAAGCTACGAGCTGAATTCCCTGCTTTATCTCTTACAGATATGTCAATTCCATGTTTCAGAAGCTCCTGGACAATACCTATGGCATTGGCCTGACAAGCTATCATGAGTAAACTCCACCCATATTTGTCCAGTACGTTTATTTTATCTGGAAAAGCATCTAATATTTGAGATAACTTATCTATATCGTCATTTTGTACTGAAACAAACAATTCCTTTTCACAAAATTGAATTCCATTTTCATTTTTTTTTCTTTTTGTATTCAGTCTTTTATCAAATCTAGTTTTTTCACAAGTAGCTTGTACCGGATCATTACCTTCTTTTACTTCTTCTAGATATAAATTTCTAGCTTCTGTTCCGCTCAATGGTGTTTTTTGTAAGTCATATCCCGATTTCGTAGGTGATTTTGGTTTAACAAAATTTGTATAATCTTTTCTATTGATTTTATTATACATAGCCACAATTATTCATTGTCGGTATCAAAATAATACAAAATTATTTGTCTATATATGTAATACATACCAAGAAGTATTTTCCATAAACAGATCGTAAACAGATGTCACGACATGTTGACATTGCTGTATTCTTTGTTTAGTTTGCCCTTTTAAAGGCTAAGCCATCAAGTTATACAGCCATGTTTTGTATTATAAGTTCTTATAAATAATATCAATATTTAAAGTATTTTCAATTTCTCTTTTTCTTTTTTTAGATTAATTAATAAATTTATTGAATTTGAAGCACGAATGATTTCTTCGTAGTATATAGTTATATACTAAAGAGAAGACACGTCCACAATTTTTTCGAGAGGATTGAACCAACTCGAAATCCAGGTTATGCTCCATTACTTCATTATACCATGCCGGCCAAAAGTTTAAGACACATAAACAACATAATTATCCATCAATTGTAATAAAATATCATAGAATAAATAAAAGAAATGCACATCTGCATATTCTATTGTTACTATCGAATATTTAAAGAAGTCATTCTTTTGTTTACTTTCATGTTATTGGACAATAAATATCTATTGTTTTCAAACACCGACAAACGCTGCACTAGAGCCAGGTGGTAAAGTCGTATCAATACTTTTATAATGTCCTCATTACTAATTACTTAGCTTTTTTACGTATGGTCAATAATTAGGATTATTTAGCTCCTGAAAACACGTGTTGCTGACTTATTTTTTTTCGGGCTGATGGCCGCTTTTAGCCCAATGGCTTTTACAGTTTCACCGGGTTGAGAGGTGACCGAGCGCTTATGCCTCTAAGTCGAGACCTCTATATTTGGGTAACCAGCACAGGGGCTCCCGAGGCCTCGGCTAGGACCGTTACCCTGTTTCGCGAGAGCGTCTGACTCAAGGGTTCTCGAGAGGGCCGAACCTTGGTTTGGTCAGTTGCTTCTGACAGAGGATTATCTTAATTAATATCACTATTATTATTAGCTACCTGTACCACCACTTCAGAATGCGTGATGGCTGGAGAAGAAGTGATGCAAGAAACTCCAGCAACGCTTCTATCTGTATGGACTGGTGAGAACCGACCAGTGACATGGCGGTATCGCGAATTACTTTGTTTGCGACGGCGATATGAGGGTGCAATGTATGTATGTTGTGTTTTATGAAGGGCTTGGGCCCTGGTTGTTGCTTCGTCAGGGTCGTCGAGGGCGTGCCTCGGTCTCCTTCGGACGCGGGTAAATCTGTGATTCACGATGGGATTATAAGTGGCGGCACTTACAATCAAAGGGTTTTGGTGTGTGATGGCAGAGTCGAAATATCGGCGAGAAGCCTGTGAGAAGCCCTATTACCCGAGTTTACTTGGGTTTGTTCACAAACAATCTCAATTAGTCTAAACTTCTGGTTTCTACAGTGAAGACGTAATAAAATGGGAAAAGCTCGACAAATTAGCTGTGAAGGCGTTCTGTTACACTCCTAGATTGTTACTATTAGGGCTGCATCAGCTGTCTAGTCAGCACTAGCATTCTTACACGACGAGATAGGACTAGCGTCAGTTCAGTTCGAGTCCACCTTCCTTGACGAAAGGACATTTACCGTGTTTCTTAATATTAAATCCCTAGTCAAAGGGATAGATTGAATTGTAAGCTAACATTTATTGTAATTAAATAAAAAACCTTTTTTAAAACTTTTGGGACTTTAATTCCACGGACTAACATTGGTGGCAGCGGAAAAGGGATTGTAAAATCCTTGGTGCATCCTCCGTAAGGATAATACCCAAACAAGTGTCCAGAATCCAGACTCGAACTCGCCAGGAGACAACCACCTACTTCTTCAACGTCGACTGCTGGTCCACTGTACTGTAAGCGGTACCAGGCTGTTGTGCTGTTCGCATATCCCACGGGATCCTGAGTATCCAGTACCGACACGAAGCCCACGACGTCTTCCACTCTTGGCTGTCCTGTAAGAAACTACCGTAGTATCCGATATGAAGTATCCAGTTATCCTGTAAGTGAAATCTAATTTTTCTTGCTAAAGAAAACATCCAAGATCAACCGATTTCGAGATATATTTTATTCATAGTTAATATAGTGCATATTAAACTAAGATTGTTGCGTTCTATTGTACAATTAGAGATAAGCTCCAGTTAGTCCTATGACGGTGACCGAGATAAACTAATAGCGTTTTTAAGAAGCTGCGATAGTGCTATCGAGTTAGCCTCAACTTCACAACAAGACATAGTCTTCCGATATATATTAAGCCAACTACAAGGTAAGGCCGAGAATGCATGCGCTATTAAGGATTTTGATAACTGGCTATCCTTAAAAGATTTTCTTAAGACTCAATTTGGGGAACGTTAACATTACGCCCACCTCTTAGCCGAATTACAAAACTGTAAACAAGGAGTCCATGAGTCCGATAGTCAATTTTCCCTTAGGATCGAAACTTGCCTACAGAAGATTCTAACCGAAGTTATGGCTTCTAACACCAAAAAGAGTGAACTACCAGGTAGGCTAGCCGCGATGGAGGATTTAGCTCTTTACAATAGGCTTACGTCCCGAATTAGCTACTATTGTCAGATGTAGAGATCCTAGAAATCTTAACGAGGCCATTAATAACGCTATTTCCGAGGAAAAGATACAACAGTTTTCTGAAAAACTATAACTCACCTAAAATTAAAATCGAGCCGGCTGTTAAAAAAAGTTACTTCAATTATAAACCTGATTTTAAATCGTTTTCTGAAAACCAACCGACTACATCTAGGAGTCCGCTGTTTTGCAGATATTGCAAAAAGCCAGGACACACACAGATTTTCCAACGGATCCCAATACTTCAACTCGGGACAACAGCCAGAAACATTCCGACCTCGAGTAACATTCACGCAGGAAGAAAATCCCGAAAGTTCATAGCATGCAGATGACGTAGGTCCACCAACCGAAAATTTAAACGAGTAAGCGTCCCAATAAAGTATCGCGTGGGACACACGTTTCAAGCCCAAGTCGATACCATAAGTATTAAAAAGTCCAATGGACAGGGTAACCAGCCCCAAACTCACGGCTGTCCTATTAAAAAAGCCAATGGACAGGGTAACCAGCCCCAAACTCACGGCTCTCCTATTAAAAAAGCCAATGGACAGGGTAACTAGCCCCAAACTCACGGCTCTCCAATTAAAAAGGCCAATGTACAGGGTAACCAGCCCCAAACTCACGGCTCTCCTATTAAAAAGGCCAATGGACAGGGTAACCAGCCCAAAACTCACGGCTCTCCTATTAAAAAAGCCAATGGACAGAGTAACTAGCCCCAAACTCACGGCTCTCCTATTAAAAAGGCCAATGTACAGGGTAACCAGCCCCAAACTCACGGCTCTCCTATTAAAAAGGCCAATGGACAGGGTAACCAGCCCAAACTCACGGCTCTCCCATTAAAAAGCCAATGGACAGGTAACCAGCCCCAAACTCGGCTCTCCTATTAAAAGCCAATGGACAGAGTAACTAGCCCCAAACTCACGGCTCTCCTATTAAAAGGCCAATGTACAGGGTAACCAGCCCCAAACTCACGGCTCTCCTATTAAAAAGGCCAATGGACAGGGTAACCAGCCCCAAACTCACGGCTCTCCTATTAAAAAGACCAATGGACAGGGTAACCAGCCCCAAACTCACGGCTCTCCTATTAATAAAAATAACGAACAATATAACCCCAATTGCGATACTGATCAAGTATATGAAGTAATAATCAAGGAAAGATACTTACCTTACGTAACGATCCAAACAAATGTTAATGAAAAACCACTCTCCTTCCTTATAGATTCTGGCGCATCGCTTTGTCTCTTGAAGGGAGAGGTGATTAATAAGAATTTCAAATTGGTAGAAAATACAGTTAAAATAAAAGGAATCGATTCAAAAGATGAATCCTTAGCTAGTGTCGGTTATTTAAATTTACAACTCCAATTTAATACTAAGCTGAACGTTTTACATAAATTCCATGTATTTCGTAACGTAAACTTACCTTATGACGGCATAAAAGGCAACGATCTATTCATTCAGCATGGCTGTCGTATAAATTACGGCTTAAAATCGTTAGAACTAAAAGAACAAAGCATAAATTTATCGTTCAATGAATCTTCTTATACCATTCCAGCGCGGAGTGAGACAGTTATAGAATGCTCTGTTAAAAATCCAGAGATTAAACAAGGTTCAGTTCTAGACCAACATATTTCAGAGTCATTATTCGTTTCAAATTGTATTGCTCTAGTAAAGGATAATAACAGAATAAATGTAACTGTCTTAAACACTTCAGAGAGACCAACAACTGTGAGCTCTAATCTTTCTCTTAAACTTATTTCATTCAATAAAGAAAAAACCACTGAGATTCTCTCTGAACGTAACACCATGATGACCTGTATTGATAGAACTTGACAAGTTCTTGACCAGTTACGTACATCTCATTTGAACAGCGAAGAAAGGTACGCTCTTTACGATATCTGTAGCGAATATTCCGACGTATTTCATTTATCAAACGACCATATTACTAGTACCAACGCCTTAAAACACGAGATCAAAACCAATTCTTCAACCCCTATTCATGTCAAATCCTATAGATTCCCAGAGATTCACAAAGAAGAGGTGAAATCTCAAATACAAAAAATGCTAGAACAAAAAATCATTCAACCCTCTACATCGCCATGGTCTTCTCCTATATGGATAGTCCCCAAGAAGATAGACGCGTCAGGGAAGAGGAAATGGCGTATCGTAATTGATTACAGAAAGCTGAATGATATCACGATTGGCGAGAGTTATAAGGGATAACTCTCGCCAATCATTCAAATTAATGAAATATTGGACCAATTAGGAAAAAGTAAATATTTTACGGCATTAGACCTCGCATCGGGGTTTCATCAAATTGAAATAAACTCCGAAGATGTTCCCAAAACCGCCTTTAGCGTAAGAGAAGCGCATTTTGAGTGACGCTCAAAAACGCCCCGGCGACCTTCCAAAGGCTTATGAATACCGTATTAGCCGGGCTCCAGGGTATTCATTGCTTCGTCTACCTCGACGATGTACTCTTATGATCTAACCAATCACATTACAAAATTATCACAAGTCTTCGAGAGATTAAGACAGTTCTCCTTAAAATTACAGCCAGATAAGTGTGAATTTCTTCGGAAAGACTTAACTTTTAAGTTACTTATCTTAGCCCCAATATAAGTGAGGAAGATATTCAACCCAATCCACAGAAAATCGAGTTTGTAAAATCATTTCCAGTCCCTAAATGCCAAAAGGACATAAAATCGTTTTTAGGGTTAGTATCTTATTACCGTAGATTTATTCAGGATTTTTCAAAACTAGCTAAACCACTTATATCTTAAGATACTCCATTTGTCTGGACCAATCAGCAACAGTTATCTTTTGAAACATTAAAGAACGCGTTGGTAACAGCACCAATCCTTATCTATCCTGACTTTACAAAACAAATCGTTTTATCTTGTGACGCCTCGACTTTTGCAATCTCAGCAATCCTTTCACAGGGTGAAATTGGTAAAGACCGGCCTATAGCCTTCGCTTCCCGCACCTTGAATAAAGCTGAAACGAATTATAGCGTCACCGAGAAGGAATGCCTAGCTATAGTGTTCGGAACAAAGTCGTTTCGCCCGTATTTATATGGGCATAAGTTCACTATTGTCACAGATCATAAACCACTTAAGTGGCTCTTTAATTGCAAGGACCCTAGTTCGAAACTAATTCGGTGGAGACTGAGACTCGAAGAGTATGAATACAACATAGAGTATAAAAAGGGAAAATGTAATAGTAATGCCGATGCCCTTTCAAGATATCCCCTGAATCCTATCCAAAAGGGAGTTCCCGATAAATTACCTACCGAAGCTCCTCCCATACAGAGGTCCCCGCTGTTCCCCGAAGGACTCGAAACACCTGAAATATTAGACTTACCCGATGATTTTGAACTCCCCGAATACCTAGATCTCCCAGATGATTTTAATATCCCAACTCCTTCAACTCCTCCAACACCTGAACTCCAAACACATGATAATTATTCTAATTGCCTAAAATCCATGAATAATAAATCCATACAAGTTAACACTAAAATAGAAGAGCATAACGAAAACTTATTAAAAACAAAATTAAAAACTGTGGTCATACCTTCTTCTATTGATTTAGACGAATCCAACCACTATGTCTCAGAAACCATTAGCCCTATCCCGAATTCGGAAGAAATTATTGCGCGAGAAAGAACATTGCATGAATTTATCTCTTTTGAACATGACGATGTTCTATATTACTTCCTCTTTTTTAAAGTATACCATTTCGATAAAAGTAATTCGAAAAAATGAAGATATATTTAAAAGCCTTCAAAATCTTAAAAATAAACTAGTTTCTAATAACGTAAAGGAATTTAGTATAACCGATTTTCGTAACCCGTTCGATTGTCATAACAATATTAAAATTGTTCCTATACATCTGTAATAACACAAATATTATAATACGTATTTATAATAATACTATTATTTATCCAGCTCCCAGTGAAATAAAAAAAATTATGAGGGAGAATCATGATATTCCTATTTCCGGACACTTAGGATCAAACAGAATGCTAAAGCGTATACAAAAGATTCTATTGGCGAAATATGCGAAGTGACATAGAAAATTTCGTTCGTAACTGCGCATCGTGTCAAACGAATAAAGCAATAAGGAGAATTAATCGTGCTCCTATGCAGATTACGTCTACCTCAACCCAACCTTTGGAGAGAATAGCCCTCGATTTAGTAGGGCCTCTTCCCGAAGCCGGTGTTAACAAATCAAAAATTATTCTCACTATACAGGATGACCTAACGAAATTCTCTGCCGCCTATCCAATATCTAACGCTTCGGCAGAAGAATCGAGCGAATGCCTGATTCACTTCATCACGCTGTTTGGCATACCAAAAACCATTTTAACGGATCAAGGACCAAATTTTACTGCGAACCTGTTTAAGGAAACCTGCTCATTTTTAAAAATTAAGCAGTTATGGTCATCCCCTTATCACCCTCAGACACAAGGAGCACTTGAACGATCCCATTCTACGCTCAAAGAATATTTAAAATCCTATGTGAACGAACTAATTGGCCAGGGTTCGTTTACACTGCCATGATGACATATAATACCACAGTCCATTGCACAACAAACTTTACACCATACGAATTTTTGTTTGGCCATAAACCATTTATACCGACATCGATCTACGATACTACCATAGAACCTACCTACAGCAGCTATGTTTGCCTTTTACAACAACGTCTACTTTATTCCCGAGAAAAGGCCATAGAAGACATTCTTAAATCGAAGGTAACGTCAAAGAATTACTATGATAAACATACGCGCCCCATGAAATATAAGACAGGTGACATGGTGTATGTTAAAAATCACCTCAGCCTTAGAAAGGCGTTATCACCCATCTGGAAGGGACCTTATAAGGTCATAAAATTAAATGGCAACAACACCCTAACCTTACTGATCAATCGACGTCACGTCAAGTATCACTTTGACGAAGTCAAATTAGCTGAAGTTAATGTAGAATAAGGATTGAGCTACGTTTTGTTTACTACCCTTACATTCCTTTTATATTCCTATAATAATCTTTTATATATTTTAATTAATTTTACTTTAAATGCTTTATTTTACCTTTTTGTTTTATCTTATTCAATGTATTACTGATAACATTTTACGTTTCATAATAAGTTCAAAATATATATATATATATATATATATATATATATATATATATATATATTCATATTTCCAGAATAACTGTTACAAGCCTGTACCTAGCCGCTCCGGAAATCATATAATCCGTCAATAAAAGCTCAGGCATCTATTTCGATCTTGTGGGAATAGTGTAAAAAACTACTAACGATTATCTTCACGTACTGATACCTATTGATATTGGTTACATACCGTCACACATCGATAGTATATAAAATGCTTTGGGCACCGCGCGGTTCCTATGCCAACAACATGATAATTAATCAAAATGTCATAACCTACTCTTACCTTTATCTATCCGATTAGACGACATTATAAAAAATTATTAACTCAATCTCTCATCTTGTTTCAAACCGAGAGAAAAGATCAGCATGGTTTGCTGGAGTCGGAACAGTCTTGAAACACATAGCAGGTATTATGGACGAAGATGACGCTATAAAATACAATAAGGCAATTCAAACGTTAAGAAATAAGGACAGAAAACTTGCTAGCTTACTTAAGGAAAATATCCTAATGACTAATACCGCCTTAGAACACTATAACAACCATAAGAGCCATTAGTTTGAATGAGACACGTTTGAATGGCGCTATTGATGAATTAACACAAAGCTTTATTAATGTATCCCTTACGTCAAATAAATTAGTTACAGAAAATGTAATGTTTAAATTCCAAAATGAACTACTGAGTAGTTTACTCGCATTATCTTTTAAACTTGATGACTTGGTAAATGCGATATTTTTCGCTAAAGGCCATTCACTCCATCCGTCCGTGTTAACACCTAACCAGTTATATACTGAATTAAATGATATCATTAGAAATTTACATTCAAGCTTGTTTGGAAACCATAGACCATATATTCATTTGTAATCATATAGATATCCGGTCAACTCAAAATAATCCTACATGTGAGACAGAAATGTTATCTAAGATTGTTAACAAATTGCCGCAACAATGTAAAACTCGGCTTATCTTGGGTGAAATAGATATATGGCAAGAATTGAAAAACAATAAATGGATATTTGTTATAACTGAGCCTACCCAACTTACGGTTGAGTGCCAATCTCAAACTAAGAACTTTAAATTATTAGGCACAGGATTCCTTAACCTAGAATCCTCTTGTGTGGGCTACTGTAAAAATATAAAATTTAAAACGAAATCAATTGTTAACATAACCGTTAGTTTACAATGACAGATTTTAACATCATCGACGAAGTTTTTTGTAATTTAGATAAGTTTGACAAAATTAAGTATAAATTAAAACCTCTAAAATTGTCCGATGTAAATCTCGAAAAAATTGTGAATGTAGCAGATAATCAACTGATAACTGACCTTAATAAAATCATAGATGAACCTGAGGTATTATTAGACTATAAGCCTTTTTATCCTATTTTAACGTTTATAATTAGTATTTTAATTATAATTCTTGTTTTATATAAATGTTATGTAAAATTCGGCAGATGTCCTTACCACAAGGTTCCGACAATATTATTCCTTCCGAAGA
Organism: Teinopalpus imperialis; assembly: GCA_029286865.1. NCBI lineage: Eukaryota > Metazoa > Arthropoda > Insecta > Lepidoptera > Papilionidae > Teinopalpus > Teinopalpus imperialis. The sequence continues at coordinate 13,896,082 of JAGSMU010000001.1, forward strand.
CAATCAGGAAGTAGAAGAATTCAATCCCGATGCCTAGGATTAGGATTTGCCACTGAAACTTATTTTCAAAAATAAGTTTCATCTTATCGGGGGGGCTGTTACACTCCTAGATTGTTACTATTAGGGCTGCATCAGCTGTCTAGTCAGCACTAGCATTCTTACACGAAGAGATAGGACTAGCGTCAGTTCAGTTCGAGCCCACCTTCCTTGACGAAAGCACATTTACCGTGTTTCTTAATATTAAATCCCTAGTCAAAGGGATAGATTGAATTGTAAGCTAACATTTAATGTAATTAAATAAAAAACCTTTTTTAAAAAGGGACTTTAATTCCACGGACTAACAGTTCTGCCATCGTTGTTTTACATAGTGAAGGCAAATCCGAACGTGAGAGTGCTTTTCAACTGAAGTTGTCGAAGACTGGTGTTTATGGCACAATAACTCGATACAGGGAGAGTATTCATCAATTCATCAAGATCTTCCACGCTCGGGAAGGCCGAGAGCTACCGCGTTTAGTGAAGATAATTTAATTGTTGTTAACATCAAGCTGAATAAACGCTTAATAAATCCGCGTTGAAGTAAACAAAACCCGAGTTAAACCTTTATCATTGACTACAGTAAAATGGCGACTGAGAGATGCGAAGTTGTATGGTCGCGTTGCCGTTCAAAAACCTCTGCTTAGGCCGCAAAACAAGAAAAAACGGATGCAGTGGGATCTTGCTCGAGATTGGACTGAAGAAGATTTGAAAAAAGTGCTTTGGACCGATGAATCCAAGTTTGAACTATTCTGTTCAAAACGTAGAATTTACGTTCGACGCAGTGCCCAAGAAAAGATGATGTCAGATTGTGTAGTCCCAATAATCAAGCTTGGGGTTGGCTCAATTATGGTCTGGGGTTGCTTCTCTAGCCAAGGAACTGGCGATTTGATTTAATTTGAAGGAATTTTGAAAAAGAAACAGTACAAAGACATTTTAGAACAAAATGCCGTCTCTTGCGATTCGTTACGATTAATTGGAGATGGATTCATTTTCCAACAAGATAATGATCCAAAATATAGCTCAAAATGATGTAGAGGATATTTAGAAGAGAAAGAGGCACAAGGGGTGTTAAAAAACATGGTTTGGCCTCCTCAGAGCCTGGATCTCAATCCTACTGAACTTTTGTGGGAAGAGCTTGAAAGGAACGTCCGTAATTGTGGCCCACCCTCGCGAGAAGAAATGTGGGATGCTTTATGCGAAATTTGGAACAATATATCACAAGACACCATTAACAAATTGATTGCCCGTATACCGAGACTTCTGAAAAAAGACAACATATAAAGGAGGATTTTTGATAAAAAATCAGTTTAGGTAACTATAGCCTTTTTTTTGCACGGACTATTAATATTTCATTACGCTTTTAAAGTATATTGTTTGTCAATCAATGTTCTATTAGATGGTAAAACAGGTTAATTAAACATTTTATTGGAGTTTTACTTTATTTTCCTACTTTAATTTAAGGTGGTCTAAAACTTCTGGCCTACAGTTTATGTACATTAAACAAATTGATTAAAACAAAAAACGAAGTGTAATATATGTTAAAATAATGTAAATTCTTAAACTAGGAATCAAATAACAGCCAAAAGCTCCTTGACGAGACCTTAAGATACCCTTCATAAAAAAGTACTTTAAAGAAATATCCCTAAGACATTGCAATTCGTCAGTAAATAATCCTAATCCGTTAGTGGTAGCAGCAGGTGACTACACCCCCGTGAGAGACACCCTTCTAACAAAAGACGTCCTAAATACGCAATTATAACGCCTGATGATATTCTGACGGCAAATATTAACATTGACCCAGTACCGTCCACGTCGAGAAGCAGGAGCTTAACCGCGGACTGACCAACTTAACCGTGGCACACGCACACCAACATTACACAATCCACACATTTAAACTCAGACACGCCACGCCGTCGTCTTCCTGGCACAGCGGCTTACACGCAATTTACTCTTGTTCTATAACGCTTTTAAAAATCGACCTGTCCTCCCTTTAGATTGCGATCCAAGTCGAGGTTCCGTAACTCCTTATGAGGGGCCCTCGTAAGGAGGTACGAAACTTCTAATGAGGTATTATCGCGCCCCTCTGTTGTCGTCGACGTTCATCGTCCACAGGGGTGGGAGTGCAGCGGTGCAGCAGCAGTCTTCGGGCCAGCTTCGCAGCATCGTCGTGGTCTCCCTACTCAGCGGGCCTCCTGCTCGCGAGTCTGAATAGATAAAGCTGTAGAGGTCTCTGGACCAACTGCAATACTCGCACACAAAAAAAATAAAGCTCCTTGACTCCTGTATTTTCATTCCTTTTATCAATAAATGAAATCATAAATTATGTAGATATTTAAAAGAATTTTTATTTTATTTTTTCTTTTCCCATTTATTCAAATCAAAATTGAGATTACTTCCTTAACTTTTAACAATTTAAAGCATCTAGAAGGAAATAAGTACAAAATAGATTAAATCTTGTTGGTATTTTATTAATATCAGTAAACACATAAAATTCCTTAGAAGAAAATAATTTAACTATTAAACGGTAGAATAATGTACCAAATCCACACACAAATAAACATCCCCAATAAATTATAATTTCTTTGAATAGGAATGAAAACATCGCTATGTACTTGTTTGCAATATCTATCTCTATGGAAGGCAGTCCTTGCACGGGAGATATTGTTTAAGAGTTTAAGCTCATGCAACCGTAACAGGTTTCATTTTATAAGGGAAATCATGTGCATGTTCATTTTATTCTACTTACCTTAGGCACACGTGATTTTTTGAATAAATATTTGTTAGTTTTCGATTTTTATGTATTAATATATAGATTCATAGTTATACGTTGAATAGGTTATATCAAATAGTGAATAAGTTTTTATCAAATTTTGAACACTAAAGTTTTGTTTGCAGTGTAATTGTCAAACTTAACCATTATGAAAACATTACTTATGGAGACAAATAATCTTAATTAAAGCGCAACTTTTTTAGTCTGCCGAGAGCGCCACGCTTCAGCTAATTACTGGTCGTAGCATCAATGGAATAAATAGCACGGTTACACGGCATATTTGCGTAAAAACAACTTACCTTTATAAATAATAATAAAGGATCTAAGTCCTCAGGGGTGACAATGGTGGTATCATAATAACTGATTAAATTATGTTAACATTTAAGATTTCAGTGTTTGTCTAACAAAAACTTTTAAAAAAAAATCTGATTGAGAAATTACTGGCTGAAATCACAGGTAAATATTATGGCAAATTTGTTTGCCATAATATTTTGAAAAAAGAAATGCACAATAAACAATTACATATATAGATAATTATATAGCACCATCCAGATCACCTTGGTAGCTTGAAATAGGAGTATTATGGTACTGTACATAACACAATACTCTTCTGAAGAAAATTTCTTTTGATTTTTTTTTTGGATATACACAGAACATTGAAATAACCTGACACACACAGACCAAAAAGATAGCCTTACACAAATACAAATTAGCCAAATTATTTCAAAAATCCAGATGCCAGATAATTTTTTTTGAAATGCACCATAACTTTAGATAGGATCTTTTAATTGAGTTTGGTCACTGATACATCTATGGGCTATACAGGGCAAAATGAGTAGCAAATAAGGGCAAATAATTCATACAGAGCTCAATAAAGTGTAAAAATTTGGTTAAAAGGTCAACTTTGACTTGATAAAAAATCAATCCAACCTAATGAAGAATAACCAGAGATGTTTTTATAAGTATTTGAATTTCATGGATAATTTAAGATTATTTTTAAATTGTTTCAAAGTTGTTGTTTTGAGCAAATTTTCTTTCGGTTTTACACTTTATAAGCTCTGAATTAATTATTTATTCGTTATTTACATCTAATTCTGCCTTGTATAGCTTGAAGATATATTAGAGACTAAATTAAAATAAAGATATTCTATCTAAAACAGTTTTTTTTCTAGTAATGGTGATTAATATGTTAAATTTTAATAAAAATCAAGAAAATCACATTAGCAATTTTGAGATATTTTGAGCAACTTATATTTTCTAAATGGGTCCACACCCATTTGCTGTCTCACTCTAGACAAAACACCTTATGTATCTTATTATATATTTCAATAATAGATGTAAATAGTTTAGCAATAATTATTGTAATTCATTTAATTTATATTTATAAAATGACATACAATTATCCTAAAAATAAAATTTAGAGTGCTTCTATTGAAACTTAAATATAAATTGCACAGAATTCCATTCATCTGTTACATTCATGTCATTTCAGTATTGAGATAAACAAGACATTTACAAACACTATACTACAATTGAGTCACTTTGAAAGTTCTTTAGCTATACTTTTAAGTGCCTCAGTTTGTTCTCTTAGTATTTTTAATTTTTGTTTTAGATACTCTTTTTTGTATTTTAAATAATCTTCTTTTAATGTCAGTTTTCTCTGCTCCTGTGCAGCTATTTTATCACAGTTTAAATTACATGTACCAGAATCCTTGGGGGAGCGTTTAGAATGGTTTTTAAACTTAGATGACTTTCTATCTATAGATGAAATAGAAACTTTTTCTTCTGGTATAGACTCCGGTTCACTTAATGATGCATTATCATTTAAACTTTCTTGCTGAATTTGTTTTTCTTCTGGTACAAATTCTGATATATTTTTAATTCCCAAAGTTTCTTGTTCAGCTTCAGTGAGTACGATTGCGGATCCAGTTATTTCTCCATTAGTCTCTGCATGCTTCTTTTTTGTTTTAGAACGCAGGTCGTGCCAAGTCTGAAATTTAAAACACAAATATTTATGTATTTAAGAACATTAGACCTTGATAATAATATAAACATATATTGCTTACTTTTCTCCACTGTCTCCAAGTTTTCTTCGCTCCTGGTATAGCATTGCATTCGTTGGCTATGTTTTGCCAAATCCTTTGCGAATCCTTATAATTGAAGTCATTAGTCACTTTGCATAATATTAACTCGGGGTGTTTTGTCATTAACTCTATGAGTTTTTGCTTCTGACGAGCCGATACATAAATACATCTCTGTCTTTCTCGGCGTTCCATTACCTCTAGCAGTTACAAGTGTATATTATTGAAACATTTTATTATTTTAGAGTCGAAGAACGGACATGTTTCCCTAAATATTTCAACATTACAATGATTTCTATTAAATTAGTAAGTATCAACAATTCTCAATAACTTTTAGGACAGACGAACCGACAAATGCCAAACAGGATATGATACAAAAAGTGAGAGTTGTCTGCTAGAACATCCGTCAGAAGCGTAGCTTTTATATGTCCAATTTATCAAAGTTATCACATGCTTTGTAATTGAAGTGTAATAGGGATGTATCTTTTTAATCATTATAGCTCAATATTAAAACATAATAAATATTTTTAGAATTACAAAATTTTTCAAAACATTTTTTAATCTTTAAATAAATTATTTAAAATATCTGAGAAGTCCATTAAAATTGAGATAAAATATACGGAAAAGGAGGAACAATTTCAAGTTAAATTGAACCTTCCTTCCCGTCCGTTACTTTCATCCTCACATAAAATATGCACTACATTCGAGAAAAGGATATCTGTCTTCGACGCTTGTGTTTGTTGTGTTGTCATTTATGAAATCGTTATTATTTTTAGTCTGTGGATCGTATGTTCTATGCTCTGTGGCTTTGTGATTGTGGTGTCTTCATCTACAAATTCTTCATTCATTCGATTCTTCGTTGTGAAAAGAGTAGGGTGTATTCCAAATATTTTTTGGGATATTGTGTCGCCTCCATTATAATACGATTATAGTGTAATTATGATATGACCAAATACTTACTTTGGGTATAAACAGTGATTACTAGTGCTTTACAATGGCTGAAGTCGGTGCAAGATTTTCGCGAAGATTTCTTCCTCTCTTGGGATACCTGTTTCTACTACACCTAGTAGAATACGTAAGTTTCGAAAAATGATTACATTCCATTGTTCCGCGCTATTAATTCAAATGTGAAAGTCATATTCAGCGTAATTATTACGTTTTTCAATCTTTGATATCCAGACATTTGTAATACCTATATTATTTTTTCGTTTACCTACATTAACATTACCAAAGTTGTATTTGACATAGCTATTGCGCATCGTGAGGATAATAAAACAAGTGTTTCTAATTCTTTCTATAAAACATCATTCAATAAACTTGTGTTATGAGACAATAAAATACATGTTATGTGTAATAAATGTAATAAGATGTATATTTATCGGTAGGGATGATTAAAACATCTAAAGCAATATGTTTTTCTATTTGATTATTGCCTTTGTTTGTTTGATTATCACAGTTATGTAGTTATTTTCGTTACTTATTTTTATGATGAAATTTGTCCAGCTAATCAATATGTAGTGTTTGTTTCATATTGTGTTATTAATTTTTTTGACATCTTATGAAGTGCAAATTTTTTTTGTTTATATTCTTTATTTCTACTGAGTAGCCTGTTTGAGAAAGTGGTTCTAAATGACATGAAAAGCAGAAATATTTTTGTTCATATTTCAAGTTAGTATAATTAACTATGTGAGCTTATATCAGAAAGCAAGTAATTTTACTAAAGATCACTTAGTATACTATATTATTTTTGAGTAGCCTTTAAGGCACTAGGATAGAATTGACTTTGATAGGATATGTTTGAATGTATCATATCAAACAATTTGTGATTTTAGCATTTGGTCACAAAACTATTACAATCATTTATGTCAATCTGATATACCTAACCTTTTAAATTCATTATGAAAATGTTTATCATCAAACATTGTACTTAAAGCTACTGTAAGTTTAAAGTTTTATAATGTACTAATTCATTCAATTAACATTCCTCAGTATCCTCCCCTACTAGTATGATACCCATCAATCAATGATGCATGAGAGCCAATCAAGATTAATTTATACCAATAACGAAATGTGCTCCAATTGATTTTAGATGTTTATGAAAGCCTGGTAGCAACTTCCATTGCATGCATTTGTTGTACATAAGACAAAATGACACCATTTAGAATAATTCTTAATTGTGTCTATTGTGTTCATAAGCATTCTTATGTAATTTAATACTATTATAGGACTGTATTTGAGTCACTTCTGTACTTTTATAATAATTTTGTTAAACTATCTGGGTTTGGTTGGTTATCTTGGGATCAGTGACCTCTACATTTAGAAAGTTTGTTTTATGTTTGTTATCCATAGATTTAACAACTATGAGACATTACTCTCACAAACATATAGTAAGCCCTACATTGCGTAACGTGTCAAATGTTAATTGTATGCTAAAATTTTATTTTGTAACAAAATTATATGTATACTTGCCTCTTTAGAGAGGGTAATAGAGCATAATCTGCCATGTGACTCCACTGTATATTTGCAGATTGCGATTTATATGTGTTAGAAATATATTTTTTTGTTTAACTTTTAAACACAGCACTTAAAATTAATTAATAAATTAAAAATTTTATTGTCTTTATTCAATTAAGATGTGATTATATCTAGTTTATTATATCAAATCTATCTCAAAAAAAACTAGACAAGAAATATAAAATAGACTTGATCTTGATTGACTTGATTTGTACTGAGCTTGATTGACTGAATTATCCTCATAAAAAATCCAAAAATTGTGGTTAAAATCTTTTACCCGTCAAATAGTTACCGAGGGATTATATCTTGCTTGCTGACATTAGTATATAATATATAAAAATATAACTGAAAAGTATATATATAATAGGTTGGCAAGTAACTAGATAATAAAATTCATTAGACTCTTCCTTTCTTGCTTGATGTTCGGCCTATCCCAAAAGAATATATGTATTTTGTTATTATTGGTAAGCACTGCTGTTCACGGGCGCGGCCTTATATAGTCAGGTGCTCGCCCTGAACGTTGCGGCAAAATGACGATCGATAGCATTAGTCTGATAGTATCAGGCATGCAAGGTTAAAGCTATCCTGGTTTCTTTCTCATTCATATAACAAACATTCCTTATTACACACGGTAGTAACACGTTTGTACGGAGTCACAATAAAGCGACGACCTTGTAGTCGAAGTATCCGAGTGTTTTTTATACTCGAGTCCATATTTGTAAAATATATAAAAAAAGTAAATAAACGTAACAGTCTATAAATCAAATTGTTGGGCGGCATAGACCTCCTATTCGAAGCGGGAATTAGATCGTAGTTTTGCACACGGCTCCTCTGTGGATTGGCGGACTTCATGTTTCTTCGAAATATTCTTTTTTATTACTTCTCGTCGAGCTCGTCTCGTGTCATGTCATGTAAAATAGCAATTAACAGTTGATTGATGCCAGCGCCGGGGTTCGAACTCTGTTTACACGCGTACCATGATGTGATGCTAACTCTGATGTGGATTGCGATAGATTGGCTTTCACTATCACCTTTAACTCTTCATTCTCAACTTGAGTCTCCGGCCGTCCGCGGGGTTTGTTTTGGAGGTCAATATCTCCAGAACGAAAACGTCGGAGCCAAAAGAGTACCGTGCCTCCTTTTACGGTAGCTTCCCCATACACATCATTAATCCTTCGAACTGTTTCTGCAGCGCTGGTGCCGTGGTCGAACTTATATTCGTAAATTACGCTATATTTCAAGATTTCCATTTTTTTAACAGAAGGATTTCAATGAAAAAACAAATGAATCACTAAATTCGAAACACAACTACGCAAGCCTAAATTTAAATTACATTTAAATTTGGAATTCCCAACCAAACGCCAGATTATTTCTGATCAAAGTGTCCAGTTCGAATAATCGCCTTTATATAAATATATAATCGCCTAATTATAAATAATTGTATATGTAATGGTCTTGGTCTTGCGACTGTCCTGAACATGGCATGTAGTGTGAGTGCGAAGTGTCGCTGCATGAAGAATGCTAGCAAGCAGTGGATGATATTGATATTGAATCTGTGCCGGCCTTTAGTGGCATGGTTGTATCAAATTAGAGATATGTTTGAGCATATCCTTCCGGCGCTATATATTTTGCGCTATTTATTATTATTATATATATATTATATATTATTGTCATAATAAAAATATTTTGGTTGAAGTCGACAAGAAGGAGGACTCATCTGTGAGACATATATATGCCGTCAGTTATAATCCTTGGTATAGGTTATTAAACTCCTAGCCTCAATTTTATTATTATAAGCCAGAGTTTTCCTCGTAGAAGAGGAAAGGCCGCATATTTCAACGAAAACGCAACGTGTCCAGATTATTGAGGAACTTCATGTTATTTCCGCTATTATTTTAAATTGTGAAACATCTCAGCCACACCAGACCACAATGTCATTCCGATTACCACAAATCCTTTGCTCTGCTACAAAAGCTTTCACTTGATTTTTGTTTATATCTCATTTTTTTTAATATAAAATAATGCAATTAATTACTTTTAGTCTAGATTCCCAAAATATCGGTTTACAGGAGTCACCATAAACGAAAACTGATTTTAAAAATCGCCCCCTATTAATTAACATAAGTACTGATTTGAAACTTACAAGATGCTGTTTAAGTTGTGTTATATGTACCAACTTGTTAATAAGAATGACTAATATTTTAGTGGGAAGTATCATTGTTGTACTTTTAAAAATTTCAACCAGTACACCGTACACAAGTTCGTACGAGAATAAAAACTCGACAATCCAAGTTCGTGCAAGATGCTGTGTTCGAAAGTACAGGTTCTTCAGGCACGTTTTCACTTGCTCTGTATTTGTCGCATATACGCGATTTGACACGAACGAAATCATGATCAAGTTTAAGTCCAAACATTCTGCTGATATTTTACTATATAACAAGTTTGCACTTAGGTTGAAAGTTTATTATAAATTTGGCTATGGGGGTCTGAGGTATTATTATTTTTATTTTTAAAGATAATCGAAATAAAAATATTGTACCCAAAAAATTAGCCGGTTAGTTTTTCTACTTCCGTTAGATTATTAATCTGAAGTTACCACTCGAGTCATAGGTATTTTTTTTATTACATTGAGAGTACCAAACAGGTACACACTTCACCTGATGGTAAGTGTTTCCTTCAGCTTATGACATCTATGTTATTATAAGGAATCATATTGCAGATGCGTTGTCACCCTTGAGGACTGAGAATAAATACCTCGTCACAAAGGTCTCCGGATCCCCACATTTCCCAAACGAAACAGCAGCATTATGCAGCTATTTTACGCGGGTATTCTGTGAGGGCGTGGCCCTACCCCGGTCAAGCTGACCCATTCATTCTGCAGCTAGAAAAATACTGCAGTGTAGCTCTACCATTGGTCTATATCTATACCTTAAATCATATTTTGTAGTATTATTCTGCCGTGTGTGTTATATTGTTATTGTATTTTTCTTTATAGCATTTCACGCGACAATCACGAAGAATACGTGGGATTGTCTATGTAAGTTGCTGGTAGTCGATGGTTGCTCAGTATCGTTCTCTAAGTCTAGAACTCGCACTATTGATAGTCTGTGATAATGACGTCATCTTTCATATCCTCCCAGGAGACTACGCCGAGTGCAAGTGTACGATACTAAACTTATACTTGTAGTTGTGGATTCCGTGGAGGGAATAGATAGACGAAGATGGCATACAATGCCGTGAATGATTTAATATAGAGGCAATGGTGTTTGTTTTGTGTAAACTAGTAGACAGCAATTGTTGCTACCCTTTTCAACCTGGCGAAACTGTAAAAGCCTTCAAGCTAACGGTGGCCATCAACCCGAACAAAAAACCTTATGGGTGACGTGTTTACTTATAAACATCGTTGTAATATAAAAAGCGATCTGACACCCCTAGTAGACGTCAGAAGTAAGTCGAGGTTATAAATCGCTACATTTAAAATTCGCCAGAGTAATTCGTGTTTACACAAAATATATTTAGCGTGTTACTAAATAATATCGTATGTTTAATATTAGTTTCGGGAATTGGGGTTGAGGTCACAACTACACTGCAGTTTGTTTCTTGCTGCAGAATGAGGGCCACGCCCTCACAGAATGTCAGCGTAGAATGCTGCTGTGTTGCTTCTGGGGAGTGTTGGGATCCGGAGACCTTTACTACTGGTGACGAGGCATTCTATCTCAGGCCTCAAGAGTAACAACGCATTTGCATTATGATTCCTTCTCAAGGATGACTGTAGATGTCACGGGCAGCAGGAATCACTTACGATCAGTTGAACTGTTTGAACGATTTACTAAACAAACACGAGCGAACAAAGCGTGAAATAAATACGCCCGGTCAGTTTTGTGATGTGTTAAAATTGATGTTTAGATATATAGTACGTTTATAACGTAAAGTAAATTTAATATGTGTTATTTTGGTTATTTCTTCTTATGTATTTTAGCTTCAGTGGGTCAGAATTAATCTTCATAACCGATACAGTGAAAATAAGATGAAAAGAGCTTTTTAAATATCTGTAAGAATAAGATAAGTTTTGTGTTGATTCGAATCAATATACAAAAATTTTAGAGTACAACTGGAAAAGAGCTGTGCCAAACAGTGATACGTGTATCTGTTGCTTTGGCAACTCTATCAACAACACAGTTTGTTGGTAAATATTATCTATATATACTAATTAACTAATAACTAATACTTTATAAATCTGTAATGACGCCGTTTTTTGGGGCTTCGTACATTGGATGGAATAACTGAACGCTTATAGTATTACTCTCGTGTCTGTCAGAAAAATCTTGCATCTCAATATTACATCGTCCAGAAAATCTTGGTATTCACTGAACTTCTGAACTCAAATCCACGGTTCTTAGAATTTTGCTCCGTTTACTTTTTTAATACGTGTGTTCTCGATATATAAAGAACTTTATATTCTCGAAACTTAATGAAATTTGAATTTATTTTAATTGAAGACGCCACACAGGCGTAAGGTGACTAGCCTTTCAGTGTTTTACAGATTGTATTTTGGAGAGTGTGCTCAGGAATTACATGATCTAATTCCCCCATCCCCGTTCTACTGTCGGACCTCACGACGCACTGCTGGATTTCATCCTTTTGTTCCCTCATCCCTCAAACCCGAACGAAGCGCTATGCTTCGTCTTTCATTATTTGTACGGCAAAGGACTGGAATAGTTTGCCCGCGTCTGTCTTTCCATCCGATTACAATGTGGATACTTTCAAAAGTAGACTGAACAGGAATTTACTGAGCTAGTGTGCCTTACCATCCAGGACTGCATTTCCGCTTAATGCATCAGGTGGGATCGTGGTCAAGCACTTTGAAAGTATAAAAAAAACATTTCAGTGTAAATTATATTTTCTTATTAAGATATGTCTTGTCAATTTCAATACATGCATACAATCAAAAAATAAAAAACATATAGAAAACAGGTGTAAACGAGCAAACAGGACTATTTATAGAACTGAATAATTAAGCAGTATTACAATATTACAAATTTTTTTTTAATAAGCTGGTAGTTAATACTGAAATAGTTGTAATCAAAGATTACTGTTAAGTTAATTTATATTTGTTTGTATTACTGTTAAGTTATTAATATTTGATTTATACGCACTTCTAAATGTATTTATTATGGAGATTCTTGTCTTGTTGACATTGCATTTATTCCATGTAACGTTATTACCGAAGTTTAACTTTTTTATCATCTTCAGAATGGCTTAACAAATGTATGTACTATAAGTATTTTATGGATGTATTTTGAGTTGTATGGAATAATTCCATTCGAGTTTAAACGTCATACATCGTAACAGAATTCATAATTTCATCCTCACCATCTCGATGATTAGCAATCGACCACTGTGAACTTTACACGAAGTTTTCTACCACGTAGAACTGCTATGTTGAAAGTCCGAAGTTACTTTTAGGAAAACACACACAAATTTCTTCTTAAAAGCAGACGACATCTGCGACTCCTCTGCTGTGGATGGACGGCGGTGATCACTTACGATCAGGTGATGTAGCCGTTCGTGTTCGCCACTATGATATTAAAAAAAATCGGAAGGTAGTGGTGTTGGAATTACACAATTACCACAGCAAACTCAAATGAGTTAATCATGTGGGCACTCAATATAATTTTTTTCTTCTTTTTTCTATTGTTACTGTTATTTTTTCTTTGTAATCTTGTCAATTTCATATTATATTTTTTATTTTTTTTGCTTCTATGTATGATTTCTTTATTACTTTTTCTATTATTTTTTTATTTTTATAGTTTATGAAATTAGTACCGTCACTTCTCTTGTGTAGGTTTGTAAGATCAGAGTTGAGTCCTAAATTACAACAGTACCTTATCTTTTTACAATGCACAGCAGGTTTCATCTGTCTTTCATTTATATATAATTTTTTTTTTTTGCTTTTCTTTCTTGATTAGGTAAAAGTATTTTTCTTGTTTGTTTTTAATTGTTGAACTGTACCTGAGTTTGCTATTTATGTGTTGCCTAAAAAGGAATAAGTTATTAAACCCTGTGTTCCATCCTTCCATTACTGGTATTAGTATAGTATAAAGTTAATATATCGAGAAGGTAGTATGAATTAAGTAAGTAATGTTCACAAAGTCCTTGACACGCACTAAAAGCCGGTTGGATTTTGAATCGCGTCGCGGCAAGCTTTTTCTATGGCTTCGGCTCGAGAGTTGCTCTGTCAATATTTTGTTGCGGTTTCAGTATTTACTTCATTAAGCGGTTATATCATCCTATTGCCATGTATTTGTTTATATTGTTATTATATATTCAACCGCTGAAAATCGTTAAAAAATTCCATCGTATTTTTACTAAAGAACTGTCGAAACTTTTATTTCATCACCATATAGATTTTATTACACGATATTCATAAACTCAATTTGATTAAATTAACAAATATTTGTTGTAATTTTACCAAGTTATCTTATCGTCCGATGAACTGCCTTGCCGCCTTTTCTATTTTAAAAAAAGCGTCCACCTTCGTCTATGGTAGTATTTTCGTTCTCAAAATCGCAGACCGAACGCAAACCGATAAGGAGGCTGTGGGTGTTTATTAAATCCAAATTGGTTTAGCCTTTTTCGAGATTATGACACAAACGTATAGACAGACAAATCTGTATAAGATTTTGTTATAAGTATGGATGATATGTTTAGTTAAATTATCATTGATATGCTCAGTAAGTTAGTATAAACGCGTTGTATAGGCGCAATCTTCAAGGCTACGCGCCGCGTCACCTCGAATGTGTACAGAATGACAATAGGACGTATCCGCATAAGCTTCCTTATAAACAAATGACCTCAAGTTGTAAACATTCATAGTCCAATTAATAATAATAATAAGAAAATTAACAAAAACATGTTTCGATAGCGAAATATTAATTGTATATCCTCGCTATAGTATGTACTAGCCTTTATTGTCACGGTACCCCGGTGCCGGTATTCAAACACATTGTTAATTGCAATTTCAAAAGCTTGTTCATCACGTGGCTCGCAGATAAAGCGAGACATCGTGAGGAATCCTGCATGTCTAAGAAATAAATAAATAAAAAAATGTTTCCAAGACGTGCAGTAGTCCTATCCGCAGTGTATGGTAGAGACTAATGCTTATCAGTGGATTTATGTATTTATGTTTTTATGCTGTGGATTTTTTTTATAACTAAAAGATGGCCAGCTCCATAAGCAAGTTATTAGCCGATTTATTTATTACTTGGATTGGATTAGTTATGTACAGATGTAGATTGTGGGTAATCTTCTATAATCAAAATATCAAAAACGGTCGTTTAGTTAATTGATTACGTTATGAATAATAGACTTAAACACCGTAACAAATGAATAGAGAACGTTAAAACTTATGAGTTTGCATTTTGGTAATTATTATTATTACATTTACATTATACTAATGGACTTATAAATACTTACGGACCTTAATAATCATACCGGTATTATCAAGCCTTAGTAAGAAATAAATGGAGAGATTATGATAACAAATTTAATTTTACACCTGACACCTATTCGATATGAAAAAAACTTAATACGCTTACTTACATAAGTAAATAATGTATTAATAATATAAACATATGATATATAATCCTCTTTACATAGATAAAAATGTATATAATACATACGTATATATTTATTTTTCGCAAACACATGCGACGGTGTCATATTACATGCTAAAGAGCTTTATGCGATTGCTGCAATTTGTGCATCTTTCATAATAAACATTACACGTGTAAAAATACTCAATAATTAATTCTGAACTTACGTAATTATAGTTAAATAATATTTCATTTAACACTCGGTAAAACTATCAATATCCGTTTTATAAAAAGCGTCAATAGCATAGTCGTTCAGGGGTAGATAAATGAAACCTAAGGTTTTAGGTTCGATTTTGCCATTCAAGTATTGTCGTGTACCATTTGATAACACATTTTTATTATACATTACTATCATAATCATATCAAAATTTTTTTTTTTATTGCTTTAAGAGTAACAAACGAGCACACAGTTCACCTGATGGTAAGTGATTCCTGCGGCCCATGACATCTACATTCATACTTGATAAGAAATCATAATGCAGATGCGTTGTCACCCTTGAGGATTGAGATGGAATGCCTCGTCACCAGTAATAAAGGTCTCCGGATCCCTGCACTCACCAGACAAAACCCAGCAATATTATATTGCTATTTTACGCTAGTATTCTTTGAGGTCGTGGTCCTACCCCGGTCGAGCTGACCCATTCATTCTGCAAGATAAAAACTGAAGTGTAGCTCTACCATTGAGTTTCAAGTCGTTTTAATTTAAAAAATATAATACAATTCATCTATTATTTTAATCAGAGGTAGAGCTACACTGCAGTTTGTTTTTAGCGTAAAATAGCTGCATAATGTTGCTGCGTTTCGTCTGGTGAGTGCAGGGACCCGGAGACCTTTATTACGATTGACGAGGCATTCCATCTCAGCCCTCAGGGGTGACAACGCATCTGCATTATGATTCCTTGTCGTGGTTGAATGTAGATGTCATGGGCCGCAGGAATCACTTACGATCAGGTCAACTGTGTGCTCGTCTGTTAAAAAAAAATTATAAACTCGTAGAATACTTCCAATATCTCTATTATTGAATATCGTTTTTTCCCGTTAGTTAAGCTAATACGCTATAGCACTGCGAATAATCGTAACTACGTTGCCCATTCCGGTCTACCACCCTATTCTCCGGCTAAACCTTTCGATGGATATGTTCTTCAACCTTGACTTGCCGGCCTTCCAGCGCGTCCTTGTCCTTGTCGCTTATAACTTGCAGCAATCGATACTTATCATGACCTAGCTTGCACGAACTTTCTGGTTTTTATTTATTTATTTACTATTTTTGTTGTAAATCTGAGTTTTGTGACATAAAATTAGTTGGTGATTTTTGTGTCCTGCATATGAAGCGCGTTACATTTGGTTAATTAACAGCAATACGTTGTTTGATCAGCCTTAATAATATCTAAAAAGGGTCCACTCTTCGCTGCCTCATTGATTTTACACTACATTATTGTGCCTGAATGATAATTTTGTTTTATACAGATGTCGTTGTATTTAGCAAGAGATTCCATCATAGCTAATTATATATATACAATCTAAGTTTTTATCTCGTTATTTGTTATAAACAACTGAATAAGATGTAGATATATGTGTATATAAATATATTATGTAGTTTGGAGATGAAGTCCTTGGCTCTGATTGGTAGGCAAATGGAATCCGAGGAGGCCGCTACGTGTTTGCTAATTCGATAGTATTTTTCCACAAAACAGATATATAATTACCGCGCAATTAACCGATGTTACGTTATTGGTGTAATTGCGTTTCTTTCTTTGAATATCGTTTTTTTTTTGTTTCCTTCTTTATGAAATTTAGTTTCTTAAAATTATTTAGTCCTCTATATATACGTTACATTAACATATGGTAGTTACAAGGATTTTATTTTTTTGGGATAGATCGGCTCATCCTGGAACCACGTTTTCTGGAATACCAGTTTAATATTGTAATAAAAGCTGCAGTTATCCGTCTGGTGAATTAAAGCAACTGGAGAATTTATTACTGGTGATGAGGTATGTTACGGACAAATTAACTGCATTGTGATTAATTGTCGACGATGAATGTGGGGCTGTCATAGGCCATAGGAATCATTGCTATCAGTTGATCTGTGTGTTTGTTTGTCACAACTAACATCGTAAAAGATTATGATATATGTGAAAGGAACCGTGTATTTTGTGTTTGTGTGTATGAATGCTTGCCACATTATTTGGATATCGTCGTCATCATAAACTCAGTCTATTTTTAATCGAGTGTTGAACATACATACGTCACGATGCACTATTTCATACGCATGTACTTTGCTAACAGTATATAGTGGCCTTATCTATTAAGGGATGTTTATCTATTAAGGGGTCGCGTACCGTTAGTTTGTGTTACGTTCAGTCCTTTAATCCCGGGCATAAGAATAGCGCTAAGGTACCCCCTGCTTGTCGTAAAGACGACTAAAAGGGTTTCGCGGGTGATCAGGGTGGGGGCTCTGACCACCCGGGTAAGCGGACCCGGGGAGGACGGCAACTCGTAGTGGTCTCGAGCTGCCGTAGCACAGCGAGGGTGCTAGGGGAGGCTCGACCTCCCCTGGGACGTGCTCAGGCACCGTGCAAAGGGGCACCGGTGCGTTCCTTTGGAGATCCCGGAGCCCCTCCCAATGCACTGAGGATGACCACTGGTAGGGTTTTAGTGGTTAGATATGCCACATAACTCTGTCTCTCCCTCAGGAGGCAGGGTATCTTTCGAAGATTTCCCCCCCGATAACAAAAAAAGTTTGTGTTACGTTATTGTTGTAATTGGGTTTCTTTATTTGAATCATCATCAACATCCCAGCCCATCTCTAGACCACCGGACATGGCCCTCTCACGGACTGCAACAAGGCACAGAGCCAACTGCATTCATCGACCACCATGCAGAATTTTCATAGGTCGTTACTCTATATCAGAGACGTATACACCCGGATGGCCAATACGAGGTTCTACCGGGCTGATAGCTACTGTTAGCCTGAGGGCTTTTACAGTATCACCGTGCGCGTGACCGAGCGCATATGGCGCTCAGTCGAGACCTCTCTTAGTGGGTAACTAGCACAAGGGCTCCCGAGAGGGGGAGCTTCCGGCTTAGACCGTTGCCCTGTTATGCGAGAGCGTATGATTCGAGGGTGCCTGAGAGGGTTGAAACTCGGCTCGATCAGTTGCTTCTAACTATGATTATGCGATACGAGGTTGTCCTTTTAGAAACTTTGTCGGTTCTTGGTGGTACGAGGCATGTGGCCGGCCCTTTGTCACTTCAACTCTACTCTAAATTATTTATTCAATATTATTTATATGTTGATAACTTACTACGCAATATCACTAAAACATTCAACGCCTTATCGGTCGATTAAATACAAAAGTCATGAATAACCTTTTTGAAATTGAGATCGATGTCATCAACATTCTCGTTGTACGACAGTGTTCCGATTAATCTGATCGTAGATAACATAAATTCTGCAGATAATATCATAGTGGTGTAAGTGTTTGGGCAAACACTCGTCTTACTTTATGAGTGAAGTAATGCAGTAAGAGCGAAGGAAGTAGTGTAGGGGTTGCGGGATATGTATACAAGCCACAAATGGGTGTTGTATAAATATTGTTCCTCGGCTGGAAATCGAACTTAAACCGGCACAGGGTGACGGGACGACATATGGCAAAGTAATTGATTATATTTCAGACTTATTGCTCTTTTGCGGTTTCCTCACTAAAGACAGACGATGCCATACGAGTACTTTCTTCCGTCTGGTAGATTATTCTTTTTTGTCTCGTTAAATACATTATATTTTTTAAGTTAATTAACATATGAGTTGTTGCTTGTACTTTTATAAACGCAATTTAGTCTATTAGACATGGGTATCACTGTCATCAATTACCATCAGGGCGAAGTGTGCTCATAGGCGCCTCATATCATAAAAAGAAAGAAATCGCCATTTCAACCGGCCATTGTCGAGGTTATTTCGAAAAAAAATCGACCAATTTAACCTTTAGCAAATTGTTTTACTTTTAAATTCCAGGCTGCGATAGCAATTAAAATTTGGTTTCTGAACTGTTTTGTCAACCCTAATTTTGTAAATATAAAAAATTATTAACATCAAGTTCATAGCAGCTTTATACCTGTGGGTACAAATTTAAATGTATAATATCCGTAGCTTTATCGGCAGTGTTGCCAACCGCATTTATCCAAGTTCATGTTTTACTTCGGAATGATTTCGAAATGTCTTGAATATATTTCGACATTGGTTCGAATTATACAAGACATAAATGATTCATGGTTAAGTGAATAAAATATTTTTTTTTCACTATTGAAAATGCAAACGTACCGTCGGTTCTCCTTGTTTTTTTTATTTTCACGAGCAATAAAAAAGCTGTTACGTATGATCAATGAGCTATTAGATCTTCTAGACTATAAAAATGTTTTTAAACGAAATAAAAACAATGCATTCTATCTTCTCACAAACTTTCATAGGTTGCTTGAGAAAATTAAATCATTAGCATGTAAAGATTTATTTGAGGTGTTGTACAAACTTAACGTGCAGTTATTTTCGGCTTAGTGTTTTTATATTGTTTCTTAAAATTTTCCAGAAACTAAAGATTCTCTATCTTTAGTTTACTGGAAAATTAAAAAAGCTTCATATGCTGTGAAGAGATAAACACATAATGCAACTTATAGCTTTGTTTAAGATTGGGTTGCTTTGTTTTTCAAGTCCTAATTTTTTTATAAGAAAGCAAAGACTACCACTTTAGAAGTCTGTTAATTTCATCTACATTTTCCAATTAGTTTTAATACAACAGTTAATTAATTACTCAACATACTAAATATAATAATATAATTGGGCTTATTTTGTTCAAGTTTCCTTGTTTTTCATACACAGATTGTAACAGCACGATGGATCGTCCTCCCTTTAGATAGCGATCCGAGTCAAGGTTTCGTACCTCCTTGTGAGGGGCCCTCGGATCGTATTATCGCCCCCCTCTGTTGTCGTCGACGTTCTTCGTCCACAGGGGTCGGAGTGCAGCGGTGGTGCAGCAGCAGTCTCCGCGCCAGCTTTGCAACGTCGTCGATGTCTCCTTACTCAATGGGCTCCCGTTTGCGAGTCTAATTAGAAAAAGCTGTATAGGTCTCTAGACCAACAGCAATACACAAAATAAAAAAAACGATGGATCGTTACGAGTATCCGCATCAATCTATTTAGCGGTGACCGACGGACTTATTTCGTCTTAGAAGTTGTAAAGTAACAGACTAAATATATAAATCTCGTACTAATCTCGTAACCTCTAAACAGGGTGTTGAAGCATAAAGAAGCGACTCCACGGCTTGTTGTACTTCAAAAATGTCTCTTAAATATATATTTTTTGTTGTTTATATCTTAGACTTAAAGGTTTTCTTACGATGTATTTATTTATCACTGAACCCGTGCACTCACTCAGCAGTCGCACTTCAATTGCAATTAAAAATTTCAATGGCTTCTACTTTATTCTATGGCTCTTACCTTGGAATAGAGATAAGTTTTTTTATTTATCTTTTCATCATTAAGAGTAACAAATGAGCACGCAGTTCACCTGATGGCAAGTGATACCTGCGGCCCATGACATCATCCTATATCCTTGACAAGGAATCATAATGCAGATGCGTTGTCACCCTTGACTGTGATGGAATGCTTCGTCGCCAATAATAAAGATTTCCGGATCCCTGCACACTCACTAGACAAAACACTGTAGGGCGTGGGGGGCATCTGTGAGGGCGTGGTCTTATCCCGGTCGTGCTGACTCATTCATTCTGCAGCTAGAAACGAACTGCAGTGTAACTCTGCTTTACTACTTTATTAAAATATTTAAAAATAGAATTGCTTACAAACATTTCGCGGAGGCAGGAGTCGTTCCTGTAATTCGTCGCAGTAAGCTAAAGTTATGACGTAAACAACGGCTTTACGGACGGCCTTGCCTCGGTTCGCGGCAACCGCTAGCGAAAAGGTGAAACCGCTAAAGCGCTTATCCGATTTATGAAACGCTAATATACAAATGGTCTCTGATCAGGCGAAACGGTTCTATTTATGTATCTGCAGACTTTAAACTGTTGGAGTAAAATTTAACATAACTACAAATTTCGATTTAGATTTTTTAAGAAAGAATATTAACATTACTAATTTTCCGGTTAACCACTTCAACTAAACTGGAAATACTTGTGCAAGGAGATGGTTCATGACAATAGTCTAATAGTGGAATCGAACCTACGACCTTAAGTTTCGCAGACCGTACCCTAAACCATTAGGCTATTGACGCTTCGATAAACAGTGTTAAGCGCTGCTGTATGTTTTTGGTGCAAGATGAAGAGATAAGACGCACTAAGGTGACCCAATAGCAGGTAATGAAGGGCCCATCTCAGTCTTCAGGAGTAGATAAGTCAGGGGCCGCTCACAAGCGGTGATGAGAATCCGATTCGATTGCCTAATCACATCGCCCTCGCGTCGTCGTACCCTCGCGCTTAATCCGTCCTGAAACCTGAAATTCATTTGTGCACCAGTGAAGGTCACCCGTTCAAAGTCGGTGCTTGCTGTAATAATACCTTTGTAATCGAGGAGACGAGTAATATATACTTGTCAAGGTGTATTAGACTGTTACGGTATGTACATATATACGTGAAGTTATATATAAAAGTTTAAAAACTGTTATGGCCACGCTTCAGCTAGTTCGTAGCCAGGCCTGTGAAAGGCAGTGCACTTATATACCAGCATCTGTATATATATATATAATCAATTAGCGTCACCACTGAAAATATCTATTGTTTGTATTACTATAAATTGTAGATAAGTCGGAACTATAAAAATAAATTGTGAGTGACACTATTTGTTCAGTTTAATGTTGAGTTGTATCCTGACGTCACCAAACGGCCCCAAGACGAAAAGGAATACCAGCGGTGGTTGTACATGGCCAGCATATGCTGAATTTGGACCGTATCGTGTGACATTAAATTTTGTTTACTTTTTCTGAATCATCTTATTGCATGTATATTAGTGTTATCTAACTAAACCACTGTTTAAACCACATATTAGTGAACTGTTTGTTTTTGGTTGTCACCCTTAACACACTTGCTTTGATCAACGTTTATTGGTCGTTACTTATTACACATGTTCAAGTTAATCACCCTTCATGATTTAAAAAAAAAGTTATGTCGAAATTTGTTTAATAAAACCGTACGTACATTTTATGTTATCAAACGCGAAAACAATATGCGCTTACATAGTATTTGCGCTTCGAAAATAAATGCTTATCTTATCACTGCGCGTGTATTTCTTTGAGATATTTCTGTTTGAAAACATTATACGATAGAAAAAGTAAAAGTACGAATGTTTTCTTTTGTTCATAAACTATAACAAAAAATAATCAGTCAGCGGAAAAATTTTAGGAGCATCAAAACACCAAATACAATCGCGTGGCGCGTAGTGGTTACGAGTTCTACGTACTATACGTTATATACACACATATATATATATATATTTATATATATATATATTTATATATATATATATATATATATATATATATATATATATATATAATTATATATTTATACCTATATATATACACCCGTTAAGACAGTCCTAAAACAATACATATTTTCAACAATAGGCAGACTACTAATTTAAATACCTCGTTGGCGGTTGACAGTCGCGTGGTGTATTCCGTTCGATTTGCAACCGAATAACAATACTTATTTATTAAAAATTATTGTTATCAATTCTGTGTGCGTTGTATTTGTATGCCTTGTATCCGTACATCTGAACCATCCTCCGATCTTACTGCACATTTGCATTACGTCGCAATAGGGAAGAGGACAAACGACTAACTGCATCTGTGTTTGCGCAAATGGTTACGGCACTAAAATATTCTTGGTGTCAATAACCAGAAGATTTCGTCGAAATAGACCAGGAGGATATGATCAGCACCAAATATCATATTGTATAATTAACTTAATTTAGAATATTATACACGATACAGTTCATTGTTTTATGAAAGATACGACTCGTGTGGTACTATCCTGTCTTTTATTGCATCAAGAATGACTAACAAGTGTTAACTGTAGTCCCATGACATCCATATGGAACTTCAACCAGTTTGAAGATGCATATGGGTTATTACCCCCGTTGAATGCCACGTTCCTGTAATTTGGTCTCTAGATCCCTTCACACTTATCATGGGAAACTTAGCAATTTGAGGCTAGTAAAATTCTGTTCCTTACTCATTAATGCTACATCTAGGAATAAGCTTCAGCTTGGCTCTACCTGCTGTACCTCTACCGCTTTGTAACTGTGTTTCCATACAAATTTGCTCGGCTCACAATTGGCAAGTCGTATGACTCGAATGACTCACGCGTCGCGTACTTCGAACCGGAAATTCCTGTTTTGTGCCCCCATGTACTATATCTAACAATGGAAAACTGATTTTATGCGTTTATGATAAGGTTCTATTTCGTTTGTTTTCATATAGTACAATAGGTTCGAAAGTTTCTATTATCTATCGGAAATAACAGTGCTTGAGTGGAAAATTTTCGTTTATTGATTTAAATTTAGATATATTATAATGTCGCCAGTTTATTAAAATTTATTACTTCAAATATTTTATCATTGTTTTTCCGATCATAGAAAAGTTGGTAGGTTAAGTGACGCGAACGATTTAAATATTGTTTTTATTTATTTCTCTGATTGTGCAGCTGTCCTCGTGTTTTTTACATTTTTTTTACTGCAGTATTCTGTGAGGTATGCTTTGCTCATGCTTCGGTAGTCATAGTGTATAATTAGATGAGAAGATATGTAGAATGAGATTATATAAGAAGGTATAACTGCAATAATATAACGGGATTTACAGATTGTTGTTATAATAATGACTTTTATTGTTTGTTTACACTTTAGATATATTACAAGTTATAGACCCCAAGAGATGCTTAATTGAAGCATCACTTGGGGTCCTTTAAGTACTATTGATAAAAGTAATTTATGTAAGAATAAGAATTCAAAAACCTAGAAATGCTGATATCAAACTTACCTGTAGCGTCATTGGAGTATTGCAACGAAATTCAAAGGTAATAAAAACAAAACCTAGTTATAGTATTATTACTAACAAACCGCCTCTTCTCCAGCGTCCACACATTCCGAAGTGGTGGTACAGATAGCTAATAATAATAGCGATATTAATTTAGATAATCCTCTGTCAGAAGCAACTGACCGAGCCGAGGTTCGGCCCTCTCGCGAACCCTAAGACACTCGCGAAACAGGGTAACGGTCCAAGACGAGGTTTGTGCAGGTTACCCACTAATAGAGGTCTCGACTGAACGCCATAAGCGCTCTGTATCCTCTCAACCCGGTGAAACCGTAAAATCCCTGGCTCTAACAGCGGCCATCAGTCTGAAAAAAAAAAACAAACCGCCCGCGCAATTATCTTATTCCTGATGTCTACCACCAAAGAGAACTGGCACACGCGATAAAATATTTAGTTGTTTCTATTTTGTTACACTAAGGAAGTATAAATTAAACTAAAAAAAAACTAATTAATCTTAACACTATATTATTTAGGTACTTTCTATTAAAGTACCTAAATAATATTAATAAGAAAAATGCGATCTAAGAAAAAAAATATACTTTTTATAATAATGAAGAATAATCTGTAGAGGACAATTTATAAACTAACCGTTTTCTAATGAAACCGTGTAAATAAACTCTTAGAATACGACGGGACGGTAGCGTTGATTAAGGGTCGAATGTGGGTGGTTGACCTCCGTCACTTGTCACCAGGTGTACTGTGTTCTCGTTTGACTCGCTCAGTTAAATAAACAAATACACCCAATTTGGCGAACAAAATACTTGAATTACATGTTGGAATTAAAATTGTCGTTCGTCTTCGGTTCATTCACCTGTCCTAATATAAGACACTAGTGACAGAAGCAATACGAAAAGGAGGTCATCTTCATAGGTTTTTTTTAGGGCCGCTGCGAGGGCTTTTACAGTTTCACCGGGTTGACAGGTGACCGAGCGCTTATGGCGGCACTCAGTCGAGACCTCTATATATGGGTAACCAGAACAAGGGCTCCCGAGAGGGAATCTCGGCTTGGACCGTTACCCGGTTTCGCGATCATAGGTTGTACAAAACTTATACAAGCATAGTTTACGAGAATAGGTACATCTGTTAAAAAAAAAAACTGAATTCAAAGTTTAAAAAATCTTGCAAGCATTTCACCGCTGCATTACCAGCCTTACTTAGCTTCGATTAATCTAATACGAAGTAGATTTTTTTTAAACAGCATTATACTAATTGTAGGTTTGGAAATAAATACACACATTACGTTTTTTAATTTTCACGATAAACAGTCTTCAACGTGAAACCGACGACCAATTTCAACCAATTTCAACGTGACTTCACTAGTATGTTCTACACGATACAGTTCATTGTAATGTGAAAGTAGGCAGTCGTTGCATATCGATATGTCCCGTTAAATATATTATTCTCTCTATCTCTGTCATTTATATTGTATTTAGGATGAGAACCGGGCACGCAGTTCACCTGATGGTAAGGAATACCTGCATCCGACACCCACGAACACCCACACGCATCCTCGATAAGGAATCATTATGCAGATGCATCGTCATCCATCAGGACTTAGATGGAACGCCTCGTTGCTGGTTATTGGGTTCCCAAGACTGTTGGCTCATCAGACGAATCACAGCAGCTTTATGCTGGTATTCTTTGAGGGCATTTTTTTTATTTATTTACTTTATTGCATTAACCTTAACAAAGTTCAAAGTTCACAAAGGGCGCACTTAATGCCAAAGGTATACTCTGCCAGTCAACCCAAGGTGTGATGAGATATGTGTATGATAGGTGTAGCAATAAACTAATTAATAAAAGAAGAAAAAAAACTAATACAAGCAAATAATAATACATACACATATAGATATAAATACATAATACATGTATAAATACACAATATATGTATACACAACATACACACACACAACATACACACACACAACATACACACATATATATATATACATATATATATATATACATACATACATACATATATACATACACAATAGTATACAATACAATAGCGGTAGCTACCAATAGTCCTTCTTCGGTCAAGTCGACGCATTCATTCGTCTACTAGCAAACTGTACTGGCCCTAGGATTGTTAAAATCTAAACTCTTATATAATTATTATTATTAATACGTGAATACTGAAAGTTTTAGCATTTATTATATAAAGATAGCTTGATATACCGTGCGGTCTGCGAAACTTGAGGTCGTGGCTGCGAATCCACAATTTGACTTTTGTCCTTAACCATATCCTAGCACAAGTATTAGCTTAGCTGGTGTGGTTAACCGGAATATTAGCAAGGTTAATAATGGCGCTGCTCGCATTCTTTAGCAAAAAAAAAGCTATTGTGTTATACATGTGCACAAAAAATCATGTGTCCGTACGTATGTACGGCGGCTGGTAAAATGTTAGTATCACAAAGTAGATAATATAGGTTAGTATAAATTGGTTTGGAATTTAGTAGGAGTTGAATGCGCTTTTGAAAGCGTAGCCATTTTAGCCGCAATTTTTGGATTTTATAATATTTGTATATAAATAGAGTACGATCTTACGGTGTAGTATGATGGTCTTGCGGCGTAGTAGTTATAGTACTTGGATGGTGCGTTGCGAGTCCCTGGGTGATCCCAGTCTAGTAACGAAAATCTTACAATCAAAAATGTCTATTTATGTCTATGTATTGTATTTATGTCCCTAGTTTCCGAATACTCACAACTAATAGTGCACAATAATATGTCCTGCTTAGTTGTAGATCATCTGGTAATCAGAAAATATATCACCGTGATTAAAATCAACGCGGAGGGCACCAACTAACTTCATTTAACCATATTAAAATATTTAAACCAATCTAACCACACACTACCTTTTTTTTCTTTATTTTCCTTTCAAAATTATTACTTACTGGTTTTTTGAAGTGTTATTTTGTTTTAACGTCCTATGCATGTGTCGGATACGCCATTTCCTGTTACATCGGATGCAGGAAGGTATATTTTAATAATTGCAAAATTTTTGCGCAAAATCTAACTATACTAATCTAATAGGTTCTTAGTAGACGTTTTTTAAATTAAATTATTATACGACATGAAATTAAATTATTCTTGTATATATATATATAGGATCCACTTCTATAGGCCTTCTCTCTAGAGAGGGTATTGGAGCACAGTTTGCCACATTGGGGATTGGCGGACTTCACATTTCTTGAAATATATTTTCTACCCCGTAAATATATGCGGACTTCCTCGCATTTTTGACAGTGGTAGAGCTACACTTCAGTTTGATTCTAGATGCAGAATGAATGGGTCAGCTAGCCCGGAGTAGGACCACACAGAAATTACAGAATACCAGCGTAAAATAGCAGCATAACGCTGCTGTGTTTCGTCTGGTGAGTGTAGGGAGACCTTTATTACTGGTGACGAGGCATTCCGCCTCAGTCTTCAAAGCTGACAAGGCATCTGCATTATAATTTCTTGTCAGTTATGAATGTAGATGTCATGGGCGGCAGGGATCACTTGCCATCAGGTGAACTGTGTGCTCGTTTGTTACTCTCGATGTAAAAAAACAAATGCTTCCTCCATCGCCGTGCACGTGTTTTATTGGTGCCGGCGCTGGGATCGAACTCGGTTTGTTCACGTACTGCGAAGTTAAAAGCAGGCGCTTAATCACAGCTACCACGGCTCCATGGTATAGACAAGTAATATATTAAATATACTATAAACACACGTATGTGCTACATTAATGCCGTCATGATGAATGCCATGTTGTAGGCAACATTGTTAGCATTGATTGGGTGTAATGACTCGTAGATGGTAATGGCTTTATGATAATATCTTGAAGGTCGTACATGGCTGGGTATGTGTTCGCTGTTATATATATGTTTATATGAGAAATTTAAATTCGCTATTATGGCCACATTTTAACAGTGGTAGAGCTACACTGCAGTTTATTTTCTAGCTGAATAATGAATGAATCAGCTCGATTAGAGTAGGATCACAACCTCACAGAATACCAGCTGTTTCGTCTGGCGAGTGTAGGGATCCGGAGACCTTTGTTACTGGTGACGAGGCTTTCCATCTCAGTCCTCAAGGGTGACAACGCATCTGCAAATGAATGTAGACGTCATGGGCCGCAGGTATCACGTGCCATCAGGTCAACTGTGTGCTCATTTGTCACTCTCAATGTAATAATTTTTTTTATTAACGTACGATCTTTTACACCGGTTAAGATTTACCCCCAGGGACTAAGGTGAAAAGGGTAAGTTTCTTTTTAATGGCCTGTTCTGCTTTAGGCATGGCCAAGGAAGGCTAACAAACGTACACACAGTTCACTTGATGGTTGCTCCAATCTCAACTATGATTTTTTAATCATTATGAATCGCATTTTTATGCGCTATGCATTGACGCCATGAGGAGTGAGATGAGTAATTGGATTCCCTACACACATTCTGCAGTTAAAAAAAGCTGTGTGTGACCACTAATGAATTTTTGTATACATCTTTATTCATATATATATATATTTAACTTTTATATACACCCAGTATTTATACAAAAAAACTATGATAAGAAAAGTATGTTCAAAGGTACACAGCTTATTTTAAAAATAAATATTTCTGTCAACAGTATACCTAACTAATATCTGACGTAATGGAGATAGAAAAGTATGAAATACAGGACTATGTTTATTATAAACACAAACATAAACATATTGTATCACACAATAACACAAACATAGTATTTTATTATATATTCAGCTGAATAAAGATAGTTTAATTTTTTTCCTATTCAAATGTCACTATTGCGTGAAGTATATTTTACTAATACGTTCGCTCGTAATCGATACATCCGTTTGTTTATAAACTGTACCGCCACCAGTACGAGTCACATCTGCTAATAACCGTCGAGTAAATTTAGCTTTTATTTTAAATTTAATTATGTTCAGAATGGTGTGCAGTTAGTATATCACCACTTCACACAAAATATTTGTTTATAAATACAATTGCATCACTGTTTTAGTTGTATTGAGGAAGAAGGTCGTCTTTAAAATTGGTTTCAGTATTAGGTGGTATGATCCTCAATAAATATTCAAAAAGAACATGCGTTCTCCGTCTTGAAGACTGAATTGGATAGCCTCGATACACGTTATTGAGTCCACGTACTAAACAACAAGTGTTGACTTAAAGATTATTATTAAACGTCGGTGACTATTTTGGCTTAAAGGCCTTATATCATGAGCGATCATGACGTCATAATCTTTCAGATTCGGAGTTAGTCGTTTGGATGATGTTGTCATTAGAAGCACAACAGACTTTCTGTTTTAGTTAGTTGCACGACTCAACTTCATCTAAGTGGGTAAGCAGTGAGCGATCTTTAGCAACCAGATCTGACTACGCTTGCATTCGGTAGGACGTGATTGACCACGAAAAACGATCTTGGGACATGGCAC
Source organism: Teinopalpus imperialis (assembly GCA_029286865.1). Classification (NCBI taxonomy): domain Eukaryota; kingdom Metazoa; phylum Arthropoda; class Insecta; order Lepidoptera; family Papilionidae; genus Teinopalpus; species Teinopalpus imperialis. The sequence continues at coordinate 13,925,664 of JAGSMU010000001.1, forward strand.
ACCCCGTTTTAATCTAAACTAAAGCAAGGGTAACAAGCGAACACGCAGTTCCGTTGATAGTAAATTATCCAGGAATTGAGATGATGCTGCGTTAACATCCTCGAGGATTAACATGATTGACTGTTTTCAAGAGTAGAGTGAATAGACATTTACTGAGCTAGTGCGCCTTACCATCCAGGACTGCATTGCCGCTTAATATCAGGTGGGATCGTGGTCAAGCATTTACTTAGAAAGTTTAAAAAAAACCCATTCGCAGTAAAGGGCTTATTTTTTGTCCAAACAAACTAACCACTAATTTAACAAAATGTATTCCACGAAAGGTGGTCTCTAGTAGAACTGTTCTGTTTAAACATCTGTGTGAATTTTTAACTTCAGCGTTGCTCGAACGCAGCAAACTTAGTAGGTACGAAGATTTCAGGAGATAGCCGGTACCCGTTTATCCTTTCCAGAAGTTTACGATATAATTCGTTTTTATTTACAACTTTCGGGTTTATTATTATAACTTTGCTGGTGTAAAATCCACTCGTAAAATATATGACGTTTTAACAGCTCACATCAAACGGCCGTTCTACGTCTACGACCCTGGCGCACTTCGAGGTCATGGAAGATTTTCCCTCGAGTATTAAATGAATTCTTATGCTCTTATGCTTTCAAAGTTGAAAGTTTTTTAATTGGCTAGCAATTAGCATTACTACGGTTCCCGTTAGCAATAACAATGAAGTGTTAATTATTATGCTAGGTGATGGTACACGACAGTCTTGTATGTAAGAATGCACCGAACGAAGGATGTCAAAAATCACTATAATTTTTTTGTTCAATATAATATAAAATTGGCTATAGTGCTGCTTTTTTTAATTAGGAGTCTCGTTTGTCAGTTTAGTGACAAAAGTGGAATAGGGAGTAAAGACAGTAATGATGAAAGGACAGGACACAACCATCAAATATTTATAAAAAAAAAGTAATGTTATACTTTTTAAAGATCATGCTTTGAGACAATCTAAGGGGGAGGCTTATCTATGTTCAGCAGTGGACTATAATTATATATAAAGTATCTCGCTACATTGGAGATTAAAAAAAAACAATATGAGTATAAATCACATCAGCCACTTTAGACTTGGCAATAGTAAAGTAGCATAGGCCTCATCTCTAGTAAGGGTATTCGAGCAAAAACTCCACTGCGGATTGGCATATCTTTAAAATAAAAAAATTCTCGCTTTTATATTTCGATTTTCATAGTCTTAGTCTGTTTTTTTCATCATTTCTCAGACGTGCTTTTCTAACTCTTAGACTATGTTTTCTTTCATCGTTGTTTCTAGACATGTCGTTGAAAAATATTTAAATTTGCTATGGGAACTTCTTGGAAATCTATTTGTAGGAATTGTGTTATTATTGAAGACATTTGCCATATATTTTCATGAAATATATGTAAGTCCCTAGCTTGTTTAGCAATTTTGGCACTGTACTAATACTATATTTATCTGATGAAACCAAATACTTTTTTACCTGTAATAAATTCATGCAGTTTTAAGAGTACGTACAGACTGACATAATGTGCAATAGATAAAACTCTTTTAATTAAATATTTAAAAAAATCACGGGCGATCGAATTACGACTGCTCTTGTAGCAGGATGTGATATGCGATGACAGCAAACTCGGTACTGATCTTTACAAGTATTTGATTCGCGTAGTTGTCTAAACATGTATTAGATTAGAGTTTTATGGGCATAATACAATATTATAATCCTAAAGAAATACAGAACGTTCTAGCGTAATGGTGCCGCCTTATAAACATACTTTTTATGCAACTTAATGTTTTATGACTAGTAAGTGTTCAAGGCGGCAGACGACCCAGCGATGTTTAACACAACTGAATGCTGAACGGCTAAATGACCCATAGTAGGCACATAGTAATGAAATGAAAATGCTGAGGATAATAATATATTCCTTTGGACACACATACAAAAATATATAGGAGTTACAAAAAGAAACAATTACAATATAAACAAACAAAATTATTAAAAATACTTAGATAGAAAATAGAAAAGAAACAAAATGGTATGGGACTTGGACGGTTGATTTGAACCTGCTGAATGAAGAGAACCGACTCCAGATAAAGGGAAAAGGGACATACAAAGAAAAGACGATATCTTCAGCAGTTTACAGATAGTACTGTAGTATGACTGTAATATGATTATAATTATCTAGATACATAAAGTTTTACATTGGTGCAATTTTTCGGTTAATATATAAGGGATTCCGCGAAACTTAATTTTTGGTAGAGGCATATATCTTAATTCCCAAGGCTAATAACATATATCTAAATTGGTTGTCGAGGATGTATGCGGGTGTCTATCACTTACAAACAGGTTATTGTGTTATGAATCCCGTATGGAAAAAAAAATTCCCGCCGTATGCGCTAAATGTATTGTTATTGCGTTATCCTATTCAGAATACGTTATCGAAGTCGAAAAATGTTGTTTTTTTTTTAATTTGAAACATTAATAACATTCCAATAATGTCTCTTCTCTCTTCAATGGTTAGATTTCAATCATTCAACAATCATAGTTAATTTTACACGAAATCGTGATTGAATTTTAATATTAAGAAAGAAATTATTAGAATGTACATACGATTTAAATAGATAGAAATAAACTTGTCGAATGATATTGATGAAGTTATTTGATATACAATATTCACAAATCAAAGAAACCCGCACTGAGTGTTTCTGAAACTTCGGTTTCATTCGTGAAACTTATGATCTTTTAACATTCACAAGTTTTGATTTATGACTTAACTGAAACGTGGTACCAAGAACTTTATAATATTTTCGTCGAAATTTAATTCGTTTATTTATTTTTTTGTTACCTTTCACTAATTTAACTTAAAGCATACGTTGTCGCCGCCATCATAAATTTCAGTCACTTATTAGTTCTCCATAGAGCATAGACCGGAGTGGATAGTGAACTAAACCAGACTTAACTAAATAAAAGATCTAGCATAGATTGGCTTGGAGTGTAACATCTCTATTCACCTGTCATCTGCTACAAACATAATAATGATGAGCCATTATGAATTTTGAAATATCCAAAAGACTTACTAACCCAAAATTTTAATAACGACTAGTTATTTTTTATTAATCATATTTTTAAACTTATCTCTATGTAGCACAAGGTTAGGTTAGGTTTGGTTTGAAAACAATTTTGTTTTGCTGCAATATTCAGTAGATGGCGCTGTTTTAAATTTGTTACTCTCTCACGGACATAGAAAATTTATGTAATAGATATTTCTATGGCACGTCATGTTATACATAACATAGTTACATACTGTAACATATATAAAGCGTCTGTTATATAATATATAATACAGCTGCTTAACATTTACCCGCTTTCAGATTGCTATGAACTGTATCATGTAGAAAATTTTAGTGTCGTCGATGTTATTATGTCGAAAAATTTTGTTGGGCCATATATACAAAATAATACATTCCAGAATAACGTTACGAATGAACATATTTTTAAGAAATTGAAGTTGACAAATGGATAGACATCATCAGAACATTCAAGATACTTACCTTGCCCTGTCACCCCCAGGGACTGAGATGTAATTCCTCGTTACCAGTAACTGGGTCTCTAGTCTTTAACGAAACAGCAGCGTTATATAGCTACATCACGTTAGTATTATGTAAGAGCATGTCCCTTTCACGGTCGTGCCGGCCAATACAATTTTCAGGTAGAAAACGTTGCACTACCATCGCTAAAGTTTCAAGAAACATTCAGCAGGTCTACCAATATTTTCATACTTTTATAAAAATGGGATAATGGGCCATATATATAGATAATTAAGTTACCAATTGATAACTAGGGTAATAACTTCCTCGCATTTAAATCGAACTGAAATACACGGATGTACCATTAACATACCAGAATATTACAATATTTTTTTGTAGCCAATTTATTCCGAGATAATGACGAATGGGAATATTCCATATCGAACGGTAAACGTTGACAGAATATCTCTGAATTGTGTTGAGCCATTTTCGATTTTATCGTAACTCTCATACAAACACACATATTTGTTTTAATAAAAAGTAGTTAATACTGAAATGATTAATCGCGGTAGATCTGCGCTCCAGTTTGTTTAAAAATATTTATAAAAAAGAAAAGTTTCATCTTCATTTCATTTTTATTTTCAATTCTTCTTCATCATCTTAGCCCCTCTTTACCATGTGCAATATTATCACGAACCTCAATCCTTGACCCTGAACCTTCCTGCATCACCTTTATGGATGCATTGGTCAGCTACAAATAGAGAATCGTACTCGTCCGGTAGGTCCCCGGTTATCTGTTCTACTAGCTTTGTGGTCCCGTGCATTAACACTTCAGAGATTTCAGTTACATGTCATTACATCGTTTTATCTGCTTAGTATACAGATATCTATTTATGAATATATATGATAAAACGTATTTGTTAAATCTCACGTAATGACAGAGTACGTTTAATAGTTAATTTAGTGAATAACAATTGATCTATCAAATAATAATTGAGTCCATCAATTGAAAATATTTATTATCATTATGGTTTTTTAATAATTAATTTTATGGCACTTCATATGTTTAACAATCGATGTTCCGATGTTTGCTAACAAATATATATATCTATGTATATATGTATAGAAACATATAATAAAATCGTAAACAGACTTTTTGTCTGTTTGTCAGTGCGTTTGTGGTCGACAACCTTTCACATTGGCTGAATTTATTTGGATGTGGTTCGTGATGTATGATGGAGATAAGCTTCGGCTAACTAAGATTTTTTAAATTTAATTTGGTTAAAATAGACACGTCAATTTTAATGTGTTTTGCTACATATTTGCGGGAATTAGGTTTGTTTCAAGATCTATCTTACTACTTTAAGGATCTTACTTGATAAAATTTCGTAATATTTTTAAGAAATAACAAAAAAAAGGTATAGCAATATGTATCCTGTTTAAATTTATTTCGAACATGATACTGTAACGCGTGGCAATTTATTCGGTTCGCTTCCGAAAACGGTATCTTATTTTTAAAACGAGTGTAAAACACCCGTAGAAATGATTTCGAAATTGATATATGATATATTTGTTATTGATGTTATGCAGCTTGTTTATATCGGCCGTTGTTGTGTAAGTATATGTAGGAAGTCAGATTTCCCGGTCGTAAATAATGCACGAGACACGCACACGGGTCACTGTCGCGGCTACTCGGGTCTATATATGGTGTACTTATTTCTGTTTTGAAGACTTTGATCGTTTCCATAATTTTGGTATAAGTTGCGTATAAGTCTAGCGCTGACCGTTAATACGCAGAGGTCGAAAATAAGGTATCCCCGGGGAGTGAAGGGGTCGCGGGCGGCCATGCGTAACCGCTTATTGACACCCCGCCCGCTCCTGGTGTACTAGTCGCTTTCTAAATTGTATATTTTAATTGACTGTTGTTTTCTGTTAAGTTCGAGTTTGTTTTTTTATTGAATTTTATAAAAAAAATCTACTAACTTCCGCCCGCAACTTCGTTCGCGTAAAAAAAAGTAGCCTTCCAGACTATAATCTATGTCCGTACTAAATTTCATCCATACAAACATCCAGACATTTATGACATTAATGATATGATGACGATTTATTATATAACTAGCTTAAACATAAAAAGTACAAACAAAAACACTTTATTCGTAATCAATTTGTAGAAATGAACAATTGCGTTCGCGACAGTACTCATGCGCAGCTTTCCCCTCCACGTTTCGTTCACCACTAGACTTATGTGCCGCGACCTATAATAAGCTATTTTCTTTTTTCGCGTACATTAAAATATTACTCGATCGAATAACGCTTAGACACTGAACGTTAACGTTACTAAGCGTTATTCGATCAAAACGAGGATCCTTGGTATGTCTCATGTAAAGCAACGTTTTTTTTAGATTTTTAAAGGGGAACAATTCCGTCGTACATGATTATTGCGTAACATTAACTATTTACGCAGCAACGGAAGCTATCAAAACGAATAATTTTTCCCGTGTGGTCGTAGCGTCATGTTATATAGCCTATAGACTTCCACGTTAAATGGACTATCCAAAACAAAAGAAAAAACCAGTAGTACCTGAGATTAACGCGTTCGACCAAATAAACTTTTCAGCTTCATAATATTAGTATAGATTATTTAGCTGCCGAATAAGGTGTTTTAAACGCAGACCGGTTTTATGTCAACCATTTGCGATTCTTTATCTACATTAGAATTTATTCAATGGAATGTCCTCTTAATTATAGTGAACTTTTGTTACTATATAAGTTATGTAAAATAAGTGGAAATGTTGTTTATTTTTGATCGATTATAACACATCTCTCATTTGCGTCGGTGAAAACTCTCCAGTCATATTGTATAAGTTGTCAGTATAGGATAGCGAGGGCAAGTAAACTTAGTGGTTAAATTCTATAGGCGGTTCCATCTACGGTGGATGTTGATATCATGGACTGCCAGGATCTGTACGTGCTTTTTTTTACATGAAAAGAAAATTGATCATTATCTAATATATATTTATAGTCGATAGTTGCATTAAACATGTGAAGCCTGGATCGCGCTATCAAAGTTTCTGAATAAATGTGCGTGTACACGGAGAAATCTATTCCCGTGTTTTCCTCTGAGCTGCTAATATTTCTCATGAATTATACAGAATTGTGCAAGACCAATTTTGTATACATCAGCTTCTTCGATGAATACTCGTATTACAGACGTCGGCTATAACGGGTATGCGTCTCTTATTATTCCTACGTCCTATTTTTTTCAGACTCAGTTGTCAAATCCATAATGCATACTCTTCGATTGGGCTCATTTTTTTTTATTCTCATGTGACATTGAATATTTTATCAAAGGCTCACCGTTTACCCTTTATTTTGCAAAGAATTACTGATATTTGTTTTGTTATTTTAGAATAATTTTTTATATTTTATTTTGGGTTTATTCTAATCTAAACGTTATTGTAATAAAATAAAATCTGTATTTGAGGTAGTACTTTACACTGGTATTGAAATAAGTTTTTTGTGTGATCGAACGTTTTTGAATTGAATGTTATTAGGTTAAGATTATCTTACTAGAATATTAGTGGAAGTCGTTCTAGGTTTTAAACCCTTCGACTTCAGTCTAGTAGAATGGAATATGTTTAGTTTGAGAGAGAAATTAATGAGACTTCCACTAACGGTAAGTTCCCCATACGGATAAGGAAGTGATAAATACCGTACAACGTTTATACCTATAGTACACTGACCACAAAATTCGGGTTATTTTTTTGTTTTAATTTTAATGGTTTAATCCACATTTTTAAACAAACAGTGCAGTCATTTATTTAAAATTTATTTGCACAAGTTCTCTACCAGACTACCTGAAAGTTGAATAGAAAATATATTGTGGGTGAAAGAAAAAACCTAATTTAATGTTAAGAGTAAATGGATGATATAAATTATTTTATATATATATAACATGGTTGTTCTGTGATGGGGTAAGAGAATAATAAGCCGCTGATAAAATTTTATTTCAATCCAACATTTCTTGTCACAGATACCGATCGGCGCGTGTGAAGAAGGTCATTGCGTATGGTATGGCGTTTGCACCAACGGCAATAAGCCCAAGAACTGCGTGTACAATGGACCGGCCAAGCCAATCAGTAATGCATCTATGGTGAGTATACGATAATATTTTTACAAAATTAAAGTTTAATACATACGTATATTCGCCGGAATATATTGGCTATTACATAAGAAATTGTCAATTTAATTGATTTTAAAATTAAATATTTTTTTTATTCGTTATGAGAAGGGAGGAGGTCTACTGTATCGAAATTAACTCAAGCTCGGCATATAAAGTGTTTATGCAAATGTAGACGGTAAACACATACAGAGTATATATATTAAAAATATTATTTGACGTAGATAAACATTACTATATAGTTTTTTTTTCATAATATTAAAGGAAAATTAAATTTAATACCAAGGTCCATAGAGATCACTTAATATCGTGTACTGTGTGCTCATTTGTTACCCGCGATACAATTAAAAAAAATCAGTTGAGGTGAGTAAGCGACTCCTGTCGCCAACGCACCCATATTATATAAAATCATTATGTACATGTGTTTTCACGCCTGAGGACTAGAATTGCTTGTTCACCTGTAATAATGCCTCTATTGTCTGTCTTTCATCAGACGAAACACAGTTGTGTTAAACCACTCTTTACTTCAAGAAACCTTGGTTTTAAACCGAATCCGAACTATTCCCAGTTGTGTTAAACCACTCTTTACTTCAAGAAACCTTGGTTCTAAACCGAATCCGAACTATTCCCAGTTGTGTTAAACGACTCTTTACTTCAAGAAACCTTGGTTCTAAATAGAATCCGAACTATTCCCAGTTGTGTTAAACCACTCTTTACTTCAAGAAACCTTGGTTTTAAACCGAATCCGAACTATTCCAGTTGTGTTAAACCACTCTTTACTTCAAGAAACCTTGGTTCTAAACCAGATCGAACTATTCCCAGTTGTGTTAAACCACTCTTTACTTCAAGAAACCTTGGTTCTAAATAGAATCCGAACTATTCCCAGTTGTGTTAAACCACTCTTTACTTCAAGAAACCTTGGTTCTAAACCGAATCCGAACTATTCCCAGTTGTGTTAAACCACTCTTTACTTCAAGAAACCTTGGTTCTAAACCAGATCGAACTATTCCCAGTTGTATTTAAACCACTCTTTGCTTCAAGAAACCTTGGTTCTAAATAGAATCCGAACTATTCCCAGTTGTGTTAAACCACTCTTTACTTCAAGAAACCTTGGTTCTAAATAGAATCCGAACTATTCCCAGTTGTGTTAAACCACTCTTTACTTCAAAAAACCTTGATTTTAAACCGAATCCGAACTATTCGCAGCTACATCTACACGCGTACATAACTGCGGCGTGTCTCTCTACCACATCATAACTAACCTCGCCAAATAAACCAACCTTCACGACACACCGTTCACAATCGCCCAAGCTAAGGCATGACGATATTATCGCATTTGATATCAAATCAAATTAGGTATACAATGTTTTTTAAGTGTAAAATTATATTATATGAGCGTTGATAAACAGTTTCAACAATGAAGTGAGATCATTATTAAATAGAGTGAATGAACTATTATTGATAATTATAGTCGTTATCACTTAGTGTGGAACTGGTTTTTTTTTTGTTGTAACAAACGGGGACACAGTTCACCTGGCCGGCAATCGTTTCTTGTGGAAGGTAGAAGGATTCATAATGCAATTGCGTTGTCCTCGTGGACTAACATGAAATGCTTTCACCAGTAAAAAGGGATCTCCAGATCCAAACACTCGCCAAACGAATCACAGCAGCGTCGTTATGCCACATAACGCTAAATGTATCTTGTACCGAATTTACCATGGGTTGTGTTCTAAGGAGTTGTTAGGATTTCTCCACCTGCTGCGTTTAAACATCGTAACATCACGGCAGAGTTCAAAATTACATTCTCATCAACTCGATGGGTTGACAATCCACCGCTGTGCGCTTTAGGGGAAATTTTCTGTCACGCACAACTATTCGGTGGAATCAGCTGTCGCCAGCGGTATTTCTGAACCGATAAGAGTTAAGAAAAGAGCCTACAACTTTCTTAAAGGCCTGGGTGTTGCGGATGTCCATATGGGGCGGTAATCACTTGCCATCGGGTGAGCTGTTTGCACCTTTGCAACGTATTCTATTAAAAAAAAACCATTTAGTATTAGTGATATAATTTCATATTGACATTATACACCTAAGGTAATATGAGTTCTATGATAAAATGTTGTCGTAATGTAAAAAATCACTTGCCATCTGATGTGAACTGCTTGCTCGTTTGCAACCTACTCTATAAAAAAAAAACTGAATTCATATCACTGGAACTGATTCCACCTTGTGTCTCGTCATTCTGAATAAAACTAATTAATAGGACACATACATTCATGCGGATGGTGGCATGACCTGCTGATAAGTGCGGGGCCTTACTGGATGACTGACTGGGAGATGCCGTCTAATCAGCATCCAGTGTTGCCCAAAAATCCTGTATTTAGCACTGGATGATTTATGACGATGATGATCTTCAAATATAATTATGACAGTTGTAAGATTATGAAGGTGACTGGAGAATTTCAGTTTAAAGCCCCGATAACATCCCTATCTGTATGTCTGTCGTTATCAGATAAGGTATGCGTCGTAATCTTCACTTATTCGGATTCTGTTATCACTGTCGTCGCATATTATACGTGTCTCATAATTTTAGTATAATCGTAGGTTTTTTTTAAAGAGTAAGTTTAGATGGATTCCTAATACGAATTCCGTTGAAACTTATTATACGAATGTAATTTGTTTAGTCGTCGATTTGATTTATATTGATTAAATTTACCTTTGTACTATATTTAATATATGTATCCGAGCAAAAATGTTGTTTTCAATATTTTTTTTATTTAAGTTGTTGCCACTCGTTTTTTTATCTGTGGTTTATTAAAAAACAGTTAATGACAGTGCTACGCTAAAGTCAAATGACAAAGGAGTATGCTCTTGAATATTTTCCATGCAATTCAATAGAATTTCGCGACTAGTTTATTTAACAAGTGGAGGGAGGCACTGAAGGGCGGCGGTTTAAGTGGGTCACGGGGTGAGGTTACTTAGCGGCTGATGCTATATTTAGCGTTCGTATTCAGGTCCTACGTCACAACAGCCCCAGTTCTCGCCGGGGCAACTTGGAACTTGACCTGTGTCGAGTTAATATTAGTACCGTTTTAATAACCTAGAATTAGTTGTAGTTTGATTGTTATTGCGTTTATAGAATGCACTAACATAGAGGGTGACTTAGCGAGGGAGAGGTCCATTTTCAATACACAGTTCTCTTCATGGTTAAATGAGGACTGACGTGGATTAGGAAAGATTCTTGATGGTATTCCTCATTACCCGTAATCGGGTCTCCGGATCCCAACACTCACCATACAACAATAACACCGAGGTTATGCTGGCAATCTACGAGGGCGTGGTCCTCCCGCTATCGAGCCAACACATTCATGTTGTAGCTATCAACAAACAGTACAGCCACGACTGCTGTTGGGAGTGAGTGTCGCTTTTGACCACCGCCATATCTGATTATTAACATCACCTACGTAGGATGTACTATGGTGCCTGTGCATTGACATCGTGCGTGAGATAAATGTACATACATATAAGGTTACATAGAGATATAAAATTTGTGTAAATTTTTTTTGTTGTAAATTTTATTCAACGCCTGGCAATCGAACAGGATTCAAAGCAGCAGCTAAGCACTCGAACCATACTCCTCCGACTTCCTCCACTGGGCGCTGCACTGCAGTTGGCAGACGTGGTCAAAATTTCGCGACCACTACTCTCAGGCTTTCCTGGTTCTCTAGGTTACTCCATAGACATACATAGGTCTACTCCAAAGATCGAACGTTTGATGGAGGTCTCGTTATTATATAAAGGATTACATGATATTAACTTATTTATTAAATTACATTGAGAGTCACAAACGAGTACACAGTTCACCTGATGTTAAGTGATTCCTGCGGCCCGTGACATCTACATTCATCCTTGACAAGGAATCATATTGCAGATGCGTTTTCACCCTTGAGGACTGAGACGGAATGCCTCGTCACCAGTAAGAAAGGTCTCCGGATTCCTTCACTCACCAGTCGAAACACAGCAGCGTTATGCTGCTTTTTCACGCCGGTATTCTGTGAGGGCGTGTTCCTACTCCGGTCGAGCAGACCCATTCGTTCTGCGGTTAGAAACAAACGTTTTCACTAATGATTTAGATATGAAATAACACATAATTGATAGAACTCAAGCGTAACGATTACTTAACGTAAACTCGACATATGTAACTTAAAACAAAAAAAAAATAAGGACAAAGATACAGATATTTTTTTTTTTAATTCAAGGACTGGCAGAGGCGAATATAGATAATTTTTTTTATTGCACGCGGTGAGTCGTTACATCGTTAATGTTGTTTCAAATAATATTTTTTTCTACAGTAAATTAAATGCGATTTGTATTGCTTTCGTCTAGAAAGGCTTAAGAAGCCCCATATTTATTATAAGATTGAAGTACGCTTCGTTAAGTGCATAATAAAAATTAAGTCTTTGTATGGTTTTGCATCATAAACACAACTTGTCATGACATTCTAATTTCTCTCGATATGGTCCGTCATCGTCATTATTGGCAGCCATCTTGTGAAGAAGTTCGAAGGTCGGTTCGGAGGAAGTTGCGTGTTATAAATAATTCTTGAAATGACAATTCTGTTTTGACCTCGAGCATATTCTTATGAAATTAAGGATGACATACGAGGACACTGTTTAGCTGATGGTAGTGTTTAATAGGTCCTAAAACACAGTGACAAAGAACTGCACATTCGGTATTCTGTGGGGGGCCACAGAATAAATGGAATGCCTCCGTACCACCATTAACTGGTTTTCCGCGTCCCCATGCTCGTGCAAGTGGCGGATTTAGATATTTCGTGTTGTCATGAGATGAGGTCGTGGTCTCTTCCAGGTTGTGTCGACCCATTCATGATGCAGCTCGAAGTTAGCATTTGGCTGTATGATGTTAGGAAAAATAATTTGTAGTTATAAAATTTTAATAAACGTCTTGACTTGCTGTCTACTATTATCATTTACATGCTTCTTCTACAAAATCTATATTATTTTGCAGGATGTATGTGATGATAATCTTACATTTGGCATAGAGACACAATAAATTAATTAAAAGGTGAAATTTTTGTTATATAAATAAACAATATTTCTTTTTCGTATCATCGTACAATGTAGTAATCTCTCTGTTTACGTATGTTTTATATTTGATAATTTCTTCAGTACGTTACGGTCCAAAGTGTTTCTATGCGGCCCATGGGTCAAGACTAGATTTGTATTACCAATTTAAAATTTCACCGTCATCTCGATGGCTAGCAATCCATCGCTATGCGATTTACATTCTGCCACGCACGAATACTCTGTGGAATCGGTTGTCGCCAGCGGTAGTTCTGATCCGATACGACTTGGTACCTTCAAGAAAAGAGCCTACACTTTTCTTAAAGACAGACAGTATTTCTGCGACTACTCTGGTATTTCATGGGTCAGTCGTGATCACTTACCGTCAGGTGAACTGCTTCCTCGTTTGCCAAATATTGTATGGAAAAAGTCATTTAGTGTTAGTGGTATCATTTCATATTTACATTATTCTCCTAAGGTAATATAAGCTCTGTGATAAAATGTTTATATGTATGATATTCTACAACGAATGTAGCCTTTGTTTTTGTTCACACTACAGCGAAAGTGGGTCGCCGATGACGTCACTTCCTTAACTCTGTAGTTCGACTGACGTTGACAGCTCATATTATGTCGATGTTTTTTTTTCCTTCAATGATGACTTCATTTATTTTACTTTGACTTCAGTGTTAGTCTAACAGTTTACGTTTATGTTGTGAATTTTGTTTTTTGGAGTGAATTTAAGTAAATTATTTATCGGCCATAAAACCTTTCCATTTTATGTTAAAATTAAAGTGCCTTAAGACAAAGATAAAATGCCCCTTTACCAAAATTTAGGTATTCGGTTCGTACTTACTAGGAAAGTAGATAAGAGTTAAAATGCAGTTATATTACTTTAGAGTTCCTCCTTAATTGACCTAACCATTCATGATATAAACAACTTCTAGCTTCACCTTGGTGCTATACGTAAAAAGTATGTAAACACCAAACAAAGTTTCATATCGTGTATGTATCAGAATTTAATGATATAAAAATTCAACCTCTGAAATGTGCAGTATGCATGCTGTTGGTACGTTTATTTTATAGCATGTGGAAAACATTTTTTTTTTTCGGGCTGAAGGCCACTGTTAGCCCGAGGGCTTTTACAGTTTCACCGGGTTGAGAGGTGACCGAGCGCTTATGGCGCTCAGTCGAGACCTCTATTAGTAGGTAACCAGCGCAAGGGCTCCCAAGAGGGAGCCTCGGATTGGACCGTTACCCTGTTCTGCGAGTGCGTCTGAGAATTATCTACATTAATATCATTATTATTATTATTGGCTATCGCTTCTATCTGTATTGAATTCAGTAGACTTTTTTGTCGACACCTTTCTGTTCACTTTCACGGAAGTTAGGGTGACCAAATTATTCATGGTAATTGATTCTTGTTACACATAGCACGAACCCCCCCATCCCTTTATCGATATGAAAATGCGTTGTTCTTTTTTTTTTATTTTCCTGCTTATGCCGTATAAAAAAATACAAATGTACTACTGTTAATAAGCATTCTCTAACATTCAACTAAAGGAAACTAGATTTGTTATTTATTTTTTATCATTGGAACTAGTTTCATGAAATATGAATAATTTAGTTTAGGTGACTATTTCATGAATCACTTAGATTTAGATAACAGGTTAGTCAGAATATTCAATCGTTATCAATGCCCAAATGGGCTTTTGGTAAATACATGAGTCCAATGATCAATAGTTAACGTAGATAATTTATGTATAATTTCAAGTAAGTAAGAATGTAAACATGTAACTTACAACACTGCATAAAATACATACGCGTCAGGTAATAAATAAAATGGAAGGGATATAATTCCCATATTCGTACATGCATACAATTTCCAATTGTTGATTTGTTGAATTGAATTGAATATTGTATTCAAGGGAAGCATCATATACACGGGGACGCCAGCATGTCCCGAATCAACGCTCCTGGCTCACTGGACTTTATATAATAATAAATATAATATTGTAGATGTGACGACAGTAATATAAAATCTGTTTACAATTTACGTCTAGATCAAAGTAAATTAGATCATGCGTTCATCGTCTCTGCCCGTCATTAGTCATTTAGTGAACATAGGTTTCGCCCATAGAATGCCAGGACCCACGGTGCAGATTCACCAGTGTAGGGGCGACCTGTTCGAGCCACAGCTAGTTTATAACTGCGTTGTGACACTACCACATGGTTTACCTGATGGGACATATTTACTGCGTGCATCATCCAACTTCTACTGTGAACCTATATAATGGTCTGATATCACCACTAAGGAATGGGTCTTGGATAAGGAATCCAAACCCCCATTCCTAAATTTGTTTCTTGACTCATGCATGGCACTAATTCTGTTTCCTACAAACATATCGTTTCTGCGCGAATACGCACGTTTGTTATTACCCATACTTGTGATGTCATCCTTAATGACGTCATGCGTTTACAATTGAATCGATGCATAGGTTTTTAGTTTAAAATACCACAGAACCAGTTCTCGAACGACACCCAAACTGTGTCGAAGCTGATAATTATGTTGAACTGTTAATTTTGTTTGCATAAAATTACGACGGGACTGGGGAAGTGGCACGAATAAGTGATTTTGTGTGCTTACGGTTATGATATATTTCGCATAGATGATGTCATCTCGCGATATTAAAAAAAAATATAGGCGTGATCCTATCG
The DNA here is from genome assembly GCA_029286865.1 of Teinopalpus imperialis. Lineage (NCBI taxonomy): Eukaryota > Metazoa > Arthropoda > Insecta > Lepidoptera > Papilionidae > Teinopalpus > Teinopalpus imperialis. Next base: position 13,941,188 of record JAGSMU010000001.1, read on the forward strand.
ACCAGACCTAATAGTGTTAGATTCAAGCCGTTATTCGTTTCTGACTGCATTATGAATGGGTCGTCTCAGAATACTGACCTGTTGTATACTGTTGTATGGTAACGTATGGTGAGCGTATAGAGCGTTATGTCTTCTTGAATCTTTGTTGTGAATGGACGTGATGGGCCATCAGGTGAACTGACTCTGTGTTCGTATATCACTCCTATTACAAAAGACATCATTACCCTTTTGTTTGTCTAGTAAGAATAAACCAATGTGGTGTTTACGTGGAAAAAGTTCTTCTATTCAAGTTGTATATTAAATATTATAAATTAATATTTATCTTGTTCTTTAGTCGTAAATGTTTTACACAGGCATTTAATGTCTGTAAGATTATCTTCTAAGCAGGAGGATAAAATAAATAAACATAGCAATTTAGTTAACGTAATGGGCTCAGCAGTGAATTATTCGACGTGAAAATTTAAGACCTAGGTAGAACACACCATACGCCTCTGCGGTGTTGTCTGCCTAAAAATAGATGATGATATGCTGACGACTTATGCACGTCTGGAGAAGTTGATGGATGTAGGTGGGGTCAAAGAGTACGATCCTGAGCCATGTTCTACAGTGGTCTGATGATGAATGATGACGCCGGCCTACGATAACCGTTGGGATATTATAGGTTTTGTTGATCTCATCTCTCCCACTTGTGGAGTCAACTAGTAAACCCCCAAGGAAAACCCCTTAGAGACAATTTTTAAATAACTCTTCCGTCCTAGCTATTTTTTTTTTGGCAGAAAATCGTCTCATTTCAGGAATTGATATGTGTTGATTGATTGCCTTATCGAGTCGTGACGGATATTTCATTGCAACAATCTCACGTGTGAAAGATTTGCGAACAACACATATCATGGCCGCTATCTAAGATGACGTATCAGCATTATGAGGTTGACCTCGTCAAGAACTTATTTATAAGCGCCATCGGCTTCAGGAAGCACTTTATACTATTGAGCGTGAAAAACGGGCACACAGTTCAACTGATGTTGATTCCTTTGATAAGGAATCATAATGCAGATATATTGTCACCCTTAACGGATTCTTACACTCTGAGATGAAACAGATCAGCGTTATGCTGTTTTACATCAGCATTCTGAGGGTGTGATCCTTTCCCGGTCGAGTGCTGCAGCCGGGAACAAACTGTAGCGTGGCTCTAGCACGGTTAAAATTACTTTCAACCACTTGTAATTTCATGATCTGTTTGCATGTTTTTCATTGCTTCCATATCAACCATTCATAGTTTTATTCATATCAATATAATTGTATTTGTTGACAAGTTAATGGCAGATCATGCGCAGTGTGACGTAGTAAATGTTTATTTTGGAATATCGGGTAGAATTGAATTTATTGATGGTATAACATTATTTATCAATATTCCGCTTGATCTGGTTCTCAAGGTTGCATATTATATTTGCTAATTCATTTACGATAATGTATAACTGGGCTGCCTCTAATATTATTGATATAGTATGTAATTATTGTATTAGAAACATTTTGCGGCGTAAAATATTTATTATTATTTTTGTGATTTAGTTTTAAATTCTTATGCTGTTTTAAATTCTTATGTTGTTTTAAATACTTATGTTGTTTTAAATTCTTATGTTGTTTTAAATTCTTATGTGGTTTTAAATACTTATGTTGTTTTAAATTCTTAATTTGTTTTTTCATTGCATATATTTACTAATTGCTACGTTCATAGGTCACAGAATACCTGCGTGAAATTACAAGAATTAAAGAACTACGGCATAACGCTACTGTGTTTTGTATGGTGTGCAGAGGCATTCATGTCATAATGCAAATGCGTTGTTATCCTTTTAATAAATGTCTCCGGACCGGACACTCACCAGATGAAATATAGCAGCATTACACGGGTATTCTGTGAGGGCGTGGTCCTGTCCCGGTCGAGTTGACTCATTCATTCTGCAGCTAGAGAAAAAACTGCAGTGTTACTTTACCATTGTAGTTGTTTAGTTCGATATTTTCTATATTATAGAATAGGTGGCAAACGGGAAGCAGTTCAACTGAAGGTAGGTGATTACCGCCGCCCATAGACATACGCAACACGAGTTGATTGTTATGCTATTATGTTCCAACAAATATTATTGATGAGAAAATCTTTTTTTTTTAGCTAAAATAAATTTTAGCCCTCAGCGCAAATGTTATTTCTGTACCAAGCGTATCGGAAGTACACGTTTCGTTCAGTCGAAATTTAAAACTAAAATAAACTTTGTTATGATCGCATACGAAGACGCAGTATGATGTTTTGTTTTATATTCGCGGATGATTTGTCGATGCGGTCGGGCCTTGGCACCGCGCCATGGACGTCATGGTACTCCCGCCCAGCATTTACATAGTTATTATGTGGTACTCTGCAGCTGGTATCTGAATGAGACATTAATGGGTCGGCTCGACCGGGGTAGGACCACGCCCTCGCTTAATACAAGCGTGAAATAGCAGCATAACCCTGCTGTGTGATGTGTGATCATATCATTAGATCCTATTATAGGCATTCTACATATATATAATTGGCTGTACTTTCCAATCAGGGGAACTGTGTGCTCGTTTTTTTCTCCTAATATTATTAAAAAAAAACAAATAAAAAAATAGGAATTCAAGGTTTAGTTTATTAGTAAACGTTGCGGAAATGTTTATTTTTTATTAAATTAGAGCATATCTAAGCATCGCTGGTCATCCAATTTTAATAAGGTATCAGAATTCTTCAGAAGAAGTTGCCTTGTCAACTATAAGGGCTGAGACAGACTAACTTATTTATACTTTTTTAACTCGCCGCTATGGAATATAATATTGCTTTTTTTCCTCAACTATTCCCGCTCGACTTCTTCAGACAGGGAAACCCAATGGTGCCGTTGGTAACCACGTTCAAGAAGTCTAAACTTTGAAAAATTATGTGTTGCCTCGTGCCCAGCTCGCGGACCCCTCAGTTCCGTGAGCCCTGTGTCCGATGAAGCTGTAAGAGCCACATAGGCTAACGGCATCAACATCAACAGAATTTGGTTGCCTCGTGTATATTTTTCATTGTGATTGGGGTGATGGGAGGAATAAATATTTGTTTGAAACAAATTTTGGCTACAACTGATTGATGTCCTTAGTCTTGTTTCTGTTATCCTTGACGTCGAATTGTAGTGTTCTGCCAGTCAACTCTGGGTGAGCGAGAGAAAATGTTGTTAGGCACAAATATAAAAAACAATTTATATATTATATATATATATATATATTTATATATTTATATATATATATGTATATATTATATATATATATATATATATATATATATATATATATGTTTGTATATATGCACACACTTATATTGTCTTCGTGGTCTGAATTGGCCACAAGGTGATTATCATAAGAAAAAAGTTGATTGTGCAAATTATTTGAAGTGTCAATTACCACGACTTCATTAAAGTTATTGACTTCAGCCGATGCAATAATTGTCATTCCACATATTGTTATCTCTCTCTGTCCCTCATGTAATTAGTCCTGTCTCTATCACTTAATAAAATAGTTGTCTCTCTCACTCGTCGCATATTCCCAGCATATCTTTAAATACTTGGCAGGCAGCGGTGTTTTTGTATATTATTTATGATACATTGACACGGCGAGACGAGACAGATTTCGCAGAAACAGATCTATTGTATAGATACGGCTTGATTTCCATTTTTGAGGGTAGGTTTTTTTTTATTATATTGGACTCACTGCGGCTCGAACGTTATCACATCCATCGTCAATAAAGATTCGAAAACTCGACCATCCTGAGGACTGCCATAGTTACGACGTTGAGTAGCGTTGGATTGTAGCCTTTATATCCATAAGTTAGATATTAAAATTCCTTAACGGATTTGACGCCTTGTTCTATTATTTACCATTGTAAACAATACCTATCTCCTGAAGACCGCCATGGTATACATCGTTAGAACGATGAGTAGCGTAGGATTGTAGACTTTATATCCATATGTTACATATCAAAATCCCTTAACGGACTTAGACGACTTGTTCTATTATTTACCTTTGTAAACAATACCTATCTCCTGAAGACCGCCATGGTATACATCGTTAGAACGATGAGTAGCGTAGGATTGTAGACTTTATATCCATAAGTTAGATATCAAACTTACTTAATGGACTTGGACGAATTGTTCTATTATCTACCTTTGTAAACAATACCTATCTCCTGAAGACACGGTATACATAGTTACGAGTAATTAGGTCTCTAGATGCCCACACTCACCATACGAAACTTACTAACAGTTTATCTCAATACATCACTGAAGACCACATCCAAATTCGTTCAGCTATCGTGGAGATATTAGCGTGCGCAAACGCACAGACAAAGACTATTTACAATTATATAGACATAATGTGCTTTATTATACAATATATATCAATACATAATGTAAACAGGCGATCTCCAACGTCATACGTAGAGAACTGATCTTGAGAATATAGTGCAAGACGTCGCGCTACACGATAGATATATTCTCTCTAACGCATGTTCATCTTGAATCTCTGAAGATATTTATGGACAGTCATCATTTACCATAAGCTGATCTGTGTGCTCGTTAATCACGCTTAGTTTCAATAAAAAAAATATTTTCACTAATATTTACCACTTTAAATATAAAATTCATCATAATTTTAAGAAAATTTTCTAATGTGACGAATTGTAATCTATCCGTGACTAGGATAACTCGGTGGACGCCTTTGTATTTTTTTTACGCGATCTGTTAATATCATTATAGCCGTTATGTTGTTGGCACAGAATATAAAATGGCGTGCTATTATCGGTTTTCTTTGCCAGATAAAAGTTCGCATTTGAAACGCAAGTGCGATCTTCATTTAGTTTGATTGCTGTTTTGATCTTGAATTTCGTCGTGTATACATACGTCTTGAATAAAATGAGCGGTGTTGGATTGTAGACTTAATATCCATATGTTAGATATCAAAATTCCTTAATGGACTTAGACGACTTGTTCTATTAGCTACCTTTGTAAACATTACCTATATTTTTACTCGAAGAACGAGAGACATCCCGTGTTACTGGGAATTAAACGATTAATTTTTTATTATATAATTTGAGTGATAACATAGCACACAGCCTTATTTATGTAACTAGTTTCTAGCAGCGACATGAATGGGTCGGCTCTGTCGGGGCAGGAGCATGTCCTAACAGAATAACCAATATATATATAATACGTAGTAAATAGCTGTAAAACGATGCCATTTTTTGTATGTTGAGAGGATCACGAAATAGTAGCATAAAGCTGCGGTGTGTCATATGGTGAGTATGATTCGGGGATCCAAGCACAGTGGTAGAGCTACGCTGCAGTCTGTAACTGCAGGATAAATTGGATAGCTCGATCGGGGTAGGACCCCGACCTCACAAGATAGCAGCATAATGCTGCTGTTTTTCGTTTGGTGAGTGTGTCCGCGTCGCTTACGAGCGCGTAAACTGTGTGCTCGTTTGTCACCCCTAATATTATGACAATAATTATTAAATAAATATTTATTTATTTACATTATGCCTCAGGTTGGGATTGCTTAAAGTCCTCTCAGCATTACTTTTCCTTTTCCCCGCCCTTTGTTCCACTCGTTTGTTTGATATCTTGGAGAATTCTTTTGTTCACTCTCTGTAGAGATACGACCCTTAGCTTTTGTTATATGGATAATTAGGTGATTTTTCACGAATTTCTTTTCCGTTTATCACATCGGAACATTTGTTTCTTTGTTTTTTTTAATTGTGGAGTACAAAGGGCCAAAATATACGTCACTCCCGCAGCTTATTTCAAACTTTTTGACCTCGCCCTCGTAGAAGAACGTTAAATAGGCAGTATAGTATTGTTTCTCTACCGTTATAGCCAAAAAGTTAAGTAAACAGCCTTGCGAGACCTCTTCACTATAAAATTATAATAACATTTTAATAAATAGTTTTTTATACGTTTATCACAGCTTAATTGGCTCACAACAGAGACCTAGGTTCAAGAGTTCTATTCACTCATTTTGCCTTACGACCCTGCTTCTCCTTCATACCTGAAGAAGAAATCTCAATATCTAATCACTAACTTACGGTAAACAACTTATTTGATTCTTTCCTCTAAAACTTAAAACTATAATAAACCATTTGTGCGATCTGCATTGCATTTCATTGGTGGCCGGCACCGGGGGCGTACCGTTAAAGTCCTGTGTTTGGACACAGCTACCACGACTGTCGGCTATCTAATTGTTTTTATATTGTAAAAGTAAATACATTGATAGGTCTGAGCAGGTATTGTTATCCAGACGGAAGTATAAAGTCCAAACATTGAACTTCGCGTCCAGCCTCGGGCGCCCGTCTCCTCCAGATTTCAAGAATTTGCTAAAACGGGTTCAGGCAAACCGTCTTGAACGGACGTTTAATTTTCAAACCGCTTTGTTAGGAAGTTCGCCTTCACGGATAACATGTAATATTCCCGGTCTACCCTCTTTAAACTTACTAACTAACTATCAGCGAGTGTTTTAGTTGCTTATTATTTAAGCATACCGCCACCTTCCGACATGTGGCCTTTGAGGCAGTTGTATCTAATTTACATTCTGTTTATCTATTTCCTATATTATATAATACATGAGTACATTAGATATAATAAGATCGTGAACACACTTTTTGTGTTTGCCTGTGTTTTCATGCACGCAAATCTTGGCACGGAATTGTTTTTTTTTTTATGATTTATTGAGATAAGCTTGGGATAACATTTAGTGTGTTTCATTTAAAATTTATTAAAATGTTGACAAATAAAAAATATATGTTTATTTATAGTACAGTAGCAAAAATATGTTTATTATACAATTTTAAAGTTTGTTTACCATGAGGCGTGCACAAGTCTGAAGAAACAGCGCTGCACGATTGCGCGTCAGTTAGTCCATTAGAAGCAACTTATCAAGTCGAGCTTTGACTCTCTCGCGCACCCTCGGGTGCTTTCACGCGCAAGGGTAACGGTTCAAGCCGAAGCTCCTTCTTGGGAACCCTTGTTCTGGTTGCCCATAGATAAAGGTCTTGGCTGAGTGCCCTAAGCGCTCGGCCACCTTTCAACCCGTTGAAGCTGTAAAAGCCCTCGCGCTAACAGAGGCCATCAACCATAAAAAAGGTTGCGTGAATAAAACGCAAGCAATGCATCAAAGCAATGCTAGGTTTTATACTCTAAGTATTAAATATTTACTAAAAATATATAGTAAATACATAATGATTCTTGTATTTTACAACTGCGTACTAGAGTTTTTTTTTAATCTGTACATCCGGATGTAAAGTAAACGAAAACATCTTAAAAGCAGCTTCATTGTTTCCGACCGACATTTCAGCTATGTTACAAAAGTTAAGGTACCTTATTTACCCATAAGGTAGACTACGGAATTTGTTGTTTTCAATGAGGAATTAATTGATTTTCAAGATATGTTGATTGAATTCTCCCATGATGATTTCTATTACAGATTGTTTTTGATGACGCCATGTTACTTAATTATATTTTAAAATTGGAATATTGTTGTTGCATTTTTTTATTTAAGCGTTGTTTTATTGCTGTTGGTCCAGACACCTCTACAGCTTTATCTAAATACGTCGTTGAATACAAAAATTACAAAATATTTGTGAAATCTAAATAATAGGAAAGGGTAACCACCAACACATTTCACGAACTAACAGCGTTTTAACTACACTGCAGTATGTTTCTACATGCAGAATGAATGGGTCAGCTCGACCGGGGTAGGACCACACCCTCACAGAATACCAGCGTGAAATATAAATTTCGTCTGTTGAGTGCAGGAAACCGGAGACCTTTATTACTGCCGACGAGACATTCCATCTCAGTCCTCAAGGGTAACAACGCATCTGCATTATGATTCCTTGTCAAGGATGAGTGTAGATAATATGGCCCGCATGAATTACTTGCCATCGGGTGAACAATCTGTCCGTTTATTACTCTCAATGTAATTAAAAAAAGAAGATGCTTTTGTATTTCTTCTAGGACTTATAACTGAGTGAATTATATAAACTGTAATGGTTATCCAAGGAGACAGCAAATGTACGTTTAGCCCTGAATTACGCACTAAGATGCATTTCTTGTTATTGCTGATATATTCTAGAAAATTTCAAACAATTGATATTTTGCAAATCCATTGATCCTCTTTATAAAATTTCATTTATACTTTTTCTTTTTACTTTTCGTATATTATATTTAATCAGTGCCAAGCATGGCAACAAACGATTGTTACTATGCTTGGCATTGATAGAAACAATGAAGGAATAATTGAGTACTATTTGGCTTCAAATACATACAGCGAGTTGGCCAATATTGGCATTTATTTGCATTGTTACCGGGCAGTTATGTACTAGTATACTGTATTGAATTATAGTCTTCTGGATGGTTTGGAAATTTCTCGAATGTATTTTTTTTCTCGAGACAATATACTAATCTCATGGTATTTAGAGATCTTAGTTTCGATAATCACAACTGTGGTTGTTCTTCTTTGCCCATTGGAATCCAACAATCAGGCAATCCTGACGCTGCATTATGGGATGTCGTATATACTATTTGCATGAATGCCTATGATATAATCTGGTAACAAATGGAAGATGTCACCGTGATCAAAATCGATCTGGTTATACCAGCCGCGTACAATGACCACTACAGTACGCGTAGCCATATTATCGGTACATTATCCAAAGTCTGAAGAAAAAACAGGAATCATTCCAAAATACTATCAGAACAGGTTTGACGGGACAGCAAAACACGTTTTGCAATATCGTAATGACATAAGGAGGGCTAGCTTATATATTACAATGGATTGTTTTATATATGTTTTATTATATATACTACTCAATAGTAAATTCAGTTGTCATCATTAAAATGATATTTGTATTATAATGTGGATAAACGGTGTATTTAGGTTTTTGTGTCAAAATAATTTTACGCCTGAAATAATTTGATGCTATGAACGAACAACCTACGAATATGAAGCCTTGAAATAAATATTTCATTCCTATGATTATATTTTTATATTAGTGTCACCAACTTGCCTTTATTGGAATCAGTACTCATTTTATTGGAATCAATACTCATTTTATTGGAATCAATACTCATTTTATTGTATTGAAATTAACAAACAAGCACACAGTTCACCTGATGGTCAGTGATTCCTGCGGCCAATCACGTCTACATACATCCTTGACAAGGAATCATAATGCAGATACGTTGTCACCCTGGAGGACTGAGATGGAATGCCTTTCCTCGTCACCAGTATGAAAGGTCTCCGGATCCCTGCACTTGCTAGACGAAATATAGCAGTGTTATGCTGATGTTTAACGTCCTTTATCTGTGTGTTCCTTCTCCGGTCGAGACGACCCATCAGAAACAAACTGCAGAGTGACACTACCACAGTTAACAGTATCCTAAAAATTGCTATAATATATGTTATATATTATTAATTTCATTACAATGCGAGTTTTATAGGTTGGCTGTAAGATGTGTTTGTTCCCAACTGTATTCACATGGTTCTCGGCAATATAATTTTACTAATTAAATATACAATATACGGGGAGTTAAATAATAATATATAAGTGGTATAACGTTAGATTTTTATATTTAACTAAAATTTTATTATAATCATTTGTATATAAAGGTCTTTACAATGATTGTTATTTCCGGTAATTTTACTCGTTATGTTACAATCGTCATTTTTGTGTAATAATATTTGAAAAAATTATATTGAAGCCTGGTTAGCAGGAAGTAGATGTTGCGGAAATCTGATCATAAATATATGCCATTAGGAAGTGCTGTTTATTGCCTCTTTGGCAGATCTAAACAGAATTTTGTAGCCATGTTTGTGTTTTGATAAATAAACAAATACCGGTTTAAAATAATAATTAATTATGTAGCTTATTAATATGCACTAATGGTCGAAATTCGACCGTTATTCTATTTGTTTTTGTTTGAAAGCTGTTGAGGCTATTTCGTCAAATTGTATAATCATTGTATATAATTTTAATCATGGCATTATAAACTGCGAGCGGTTTTAGTTTACTTTAACCTTTTATCAATAAACCACAGACTTTTATGTGTTTGACATTTGAGATGAACGTAAATGGTTTTTTTTTAAATGTAATGTAAAAATTTTATCTCTCTGCACTCCCTCTCCATATGGCCTCCTCCTCACCTCCATACACACTTCTCCGTGCGCGCAATATGCTACAAAAAGTTTGTTGTTTTTTTTAGAGTTTTAATTAACACATATTTTATACAAAACATTCGAGAACCTTATTGAATTTATTGAAACATAATTTTATATAATAATTATAACGAGAATTACAGTAGGGGTGTCAAGGTGAACTGTGTGTTCATTTTTCACCGTAAGTAAAATAAAAAAATATTGTTTATCAAATAGATTTTAACACAACATCGTGATAACGAATATATAATAAGGAATATACGTAACTATTTTATTATTTAGTTATATTGACTGGGAAACTTGTAAACATTTTGTCGGCATAGTGGGTGAGTAAGTTATCCAAGCATATGCACTTGCGTTCAAAATATTTGTTGACAAGTAATTTTAATCAGTCAAACCGTGCGCTTTGAACTGTACCTTCCTCATGGCCAAAAGCGTCTCGCCCTCTCAGTGTTGCTACCTAAAAATTGTGTCAACTCGTTCAAGGTCAACTGTCAAAATTTGTATTGGGGCGGCTGAATGGCTTTTGAGAACTTTATATCGAAAGTAGATGTTACTCACATTATCGGCGTCACTTCAGTCTATAATTACTATACTGCTGTGGATAGGTCTGCTCAACAGATTGTCAGCATCCATCACATCCCGTAGGCAATCTTGTGTTTGTAAACTGAGTGCGATCACAGCTGTGCAAATCGGGAAGCCGATCTTTAATATACAGTGTTATTATAGTAGTAATTCGACGTATTTCCGTTAGGAGGTGATATGGGTGACTATTTGTGATAATTTTAACCCATGTACCTATATGTATTATGCAAAAGTGAAACAATTTTTATCATGTTTATAGCTTGTTTCAAAATAAATCAAAATGTAATATCAAGTTCAATCAGTTCATCTAATAGTGAGTCCAGCAGCCCGTGAAATTTACATTCATCCTCGATAAGGAATCATGCAGATGTGTTGACACCTCGTAAGGACTTAAGATAACCTTGGCTAATAAGCTTTGGCTATAAAGGCTTATCACTATTAAGAAGCATCGGGTTATATAGCTATTATATACGTTGGTATTCTGTAAGGGTGTGTTCCTTCCCTGGTCGAGTCGACTCAATCGTGCAGCACCAAAAATGAAACTGCAGCGTGCCTCTACCACTATACAAATGGTATAAACAAAATTTGTTTTGATATTATTAAACTAATCAGTGTTTTGAGAAATTAAGTGCCTGTTATATTTTATTTATCAAATGTTAATTTATGTTTCGTATTCTGTTATGTCAACATTAATATTCTCTTCCGGCGATATTCAAAACATCGTTTTACGTAATGTTCAATTAGATGTTGCACAATTAGTTAGTGCACGAAGCTGTCTCCATATTATATGAAATAACTTTAACACTGTAAAGTTATTAAATTGGTTAAGTAAAAATGAACCAGAGATGAGTCCTTTGACGAGGGAGGATTAGGGCGAAAATGAGCGACTATGCAGCGTCGCTTTTATTTTTAGCAAGGATAAATTAAATGCGGTAGATAATAAAATAATACACATTGTATAAGAATTTAAGTGTTCGTGAGTATTTTAAATCTCACAAAATCTCCACCTGCATCTGGGTCCAGGATTAACAAATTACCTTCGGTCGCCTGACCTTCGCCAGTATAATAGGTACGTCGACGAACTGCTGGCTTCCAGCAGGTAAGCGGACCGAGCTTCTGCATTTGAACCCATCACAGAGCCTCATCCGCTGCTGCTGACTCCAGAGACTAGTTGGCATTGACCAGTTTGTGATCAGGACTATCGTGATAATATCGGTGGGCCAATCATGACACATACAGACACCTGGAGATGACCGATGATGATTTCTCATGTGCCATATCATGATATTTAGTTTTTTTTCCATTTGTTGTCATATAGTCATTATTATTATTGTCTTGATGAAATGTGGACATCTATTACTATTTAGACCTGCTGCTATGTGACTGCTGATACGTTTTTTTTTCTGGCTGATGGCCTCTGTTAGCCCGAGGGCTTTTACAGCTTCTCCAGGTGTAAAGTTGACCGTGCGCTTAGGGCACTCAGCCGCGATCTTTATTAGAGGGTAACGAGCACCCAAGGCACAAGGACACCCGAGAGGGGGGAGCATCGGCTTGAGCCGTTACCCCGTTGCGCGAGAGTGACTGACTCGAGGCTACCGAGAGGGCCGAAAGACTAGTTTTATTCTTCTTATATCGTGTGCCCAAGAGAATGGTCTTTCTACTTGAGCTAGTTTAAATTGAATATGTTTAAGTTGTATAATGTGCTGTTGGACTGCACAGTTCCTTTTGACCGTAATCGATTTTAAACCTTAAAGTCCATTATACTTGAGATATACAAATTACTACTAATACCTTAGGATGTGAAGACAATGGAAAAAATCGTTGATCTTGGAAAAAATATTCTTTAATATGCCATTTTATAAATCTTAAACGAGCAAACGAGCATGTAGTGTCCTCATGGTTCGCGATGACTGAGACCCATGAATATCTACATTCATCGTAAACAAAGATTCAAAACATCAATAACCGCTCGTCTCACTACAATTATCTCGTTGTCATCCATTCACAAACAAAAAATTCTTTCTCACGTGGGACCCGATGATAGGACGTCGTATTACAACAAACAGTCGTGACCCTCCCTACATGACGTACGTCACGGGATTTTACATTATTTGATTAGTTTCCTTCTGCAAGCGCCAGCAGACCATTCAGTCTGATCTGCTCCACTTAAGGCGGTAAATGTTCTGTTTCCTCTGACGTTACCATTAGGTAGACGATCTACAATGATTTGATCGAGGACATTCCTATGAGCCTAATGACCGAATTACTTGTTTGTACTGTGATCTTAACCGCAGCTGACTTGTTGAATATATTATTTTCACTATGAAATGTCAGACAATCGTAATATGTAGCTCTTGTTGAATATAAAAAAATGGATCACAACCTTATCTTACAAATGTTGTCTTTAATGGCTCAATTATTACCTATTATAATAATACTAAATAATAATAAAATTAATAATCACTAAGCAATTCTTTCGGCTTCAATTTATTCTCCTTTCTCGCACAAAATTGTTACAATCGTTGGTTTTCCTGATAATTGCTTAATGATTTATTATCTTGACCGTATTCTTAATAATTGCCCGAATGGAACATGTTTTCCCGTTATGTAAATGGAAAATGTCTCCACCGCCATACCTCAAGGTCCTTAGGGTGGATACGTAGTAAGAGTTACATAAGCAATAATAGGTTATGTAAATAATAGTTGTAATTGCAAGTATGTTGTAATTTTGGTTGTATAAGCGTCGACTTCACGTCTTTGTATTAGTCTTGAGTATATGAATGATTGTAAACGGAGTCAAGATCTGTTCGTACCTGGCCTTTTTTTTAATACCGAAATGAACGAGCACAGAAATCGCCTGGACTAAGATGGAATTCCTTACCACTATGATAACAATAATTGGGACCCTACACTTACCATATAAAACACAGTAGCGTTATGTTCATATTTTGTGTCGAAAGACTACTCTGTTACATTTGTTGTAATGGTCCAAGTTAATCATTTAAATCTATCCATATCTTTCTTATCAGGCGACGCTTCAACGCTTTGAAGTCTTTAAAAGGTAAATTTATATACTATTTCGTTTTATCTTCAAATGATTCATAATTTATATATTTTCTGTGAATTGGTAGATGCGATAAAAATAAAAGTACCAGTTTTGTAAATAATATTGATTTTGCTAGATACTGAAAAATTTGTTAAAAAAGGTAAAAGACCATTTTTGCTTTAAAAGTGTTCGAACAGTATTATCCTATATAACAATCGGCTCAAAATCATCAGCCCCGTTCTTCAGGGAGAAGGAAAATCGTCCATAGATACCCGCTGCCACGAGGTTAGCAATTGGTTTAATGGACTTCTACAGGGTCAAATCTAGTAGGAGTTTCCCTGAGTTCTCCTGAGGAGAGTACACTCATTAATGCATCCCAAAACGCTGCTCTTACTGCTCCCTTCTGGTTTTAGACAGCTACAAAGCAACAATAACACTATTTTATTTTGTGAAAAAACATTTTCCCGGCCACAGTTCTGAATTAGCAGTTAAAGCACGCTGCAAGTTTCCCTCCAGTCTGTGAGTTTGACTTGTGTCAATTATTTTAGTGTCAATTATCTACTATTTGATGTATAATTTTTGCACAGTTAAGCCTACAACGATATCCCCTGGTTATTATCAGAAGACATCAACTGCGCAGGAAGTATTATAGTGCCTTAATATACAGAGGCAATAATGCGCTTTGCAGATGGAGCAACTGGTAACTAGTTGTTTACATATATCTCATCTCTCAATCATATATCTCAATCAAACTGCGCACACGTAACAACTCTAGTTGCGAGTTCCGGTGTTCGACAACAGTTTACAGTTGCTGCAATTGATGACTGAGTCAGTTTCTAATTGCCACAACTAGCAACTGTCTAATTTGCCGACATTTGCTGCGTATAATTTGACGTTGTTGACGGCGGCGACGTAACAAAATGAGAACAAGTGCTGCTTCTTCCACTTCCATCATCACACTGTTCGTTGTTTGAGAGATTGAGCAACTCAACTATCACATAGTCACATATTGTCAAAATATTGCAACCGTAAATACCGGGCTATTGGGTTGTAGCAACTGGTAAAATTTTATACTTGCCGCAATTAAAGTTGCTCCATCTGTAAACCGCTTACTATCCGAGGAAAATTCAGATGCAGTGTCATAGACACGAGATCTGCTGTTCATACCGTACACTTCTGCTCATATTTCCATATATTATCCTTATGACGTACATTTCTGTATCGCCGCCGTCTGATAACACTGTAGCATTGTAATCACGCCTTATAAACTTCCTAGTATTGTTCCTGTGTAACTCAAGCGAGACACGGCAATCTAAGCAATTTCTGATACATCAAAACTATATAAAAAGCAATATATATATATATATATAAATATACACATATATATACACATACTTCACGATATTACCATTCATCTCTCGGTGGTCTTATTCCATCGTTTTGTGAGCGGGACAAATTTAGATATAATTATCAGTGACCTCCTTAATAAATTGTTTATGCAATGTTTTGCGATATATTGTGTGGGATTGGAATTATGTTTATTTGCATTAGGAAAACACATTATGATTATTATGATGCAAAGATGTTTTATTTTGTCATAGTATTCAGCACGTTGTACCATAATGGTTCCTCCCTTTCGCTAGCGATCCGAATCGAGGTTTCTTACCTCATTATGAGGGCCCTCGGATAGTATTATCGCCCCCCTCTGTTGTCGTCGACGTTCTTCGTCCACAGGGGTCGGAGTGAAGCGGTGGTGCAGCAGCAGTCACCGCGCCCGCTTCGCAGCATCGTCGTTGTCTCCTTAGCGGGCCTCCCGCTTGCGAGTCTAATTAGATAAAACTGTATAGGTTTCTGGACCAACAGCAATACTCATACACAAAAAAAACCATAATGGTATTACATTACGTAAATATTCTTTTTCATTTAATAATAGTGGTATAGGAAATAACAATTTCAGTTCTTATAAATTAAATCATAATTATTAATAATCAGTGTTCAATAGTGTAAAAATAATAAGAATTTAAGGCATAATATTTTTTTCGAGAATTCTCTTAGTGATATTAATGTTACTATAATTCTCGTTAACTGCTCTAACTAACCTCAATTAGTTGTACTAGGAGAGGTCTTCGACAATAGTTGAATGGTGGATACGAACTTACGACCTTAACTTTTGATAGGCTATTGACGCTTGAATAGTTAAGTTATAGTCCAGGACTAGAATAAATCTAGGCGGGATAGGTTTTAGGATATGAAACATGATATCATAAAAGTCAAGTGTTAAGTATATAAAAGAGAAATTTACAAATGCGAATTTGACTACTTGTTAGTTAAGACTTCCAAACTTATGACGTTATTAAATGTTATTCCTCCAAAAAAGAATAAATTTAGCTCTGTTAATGATGATATTAATTTATCCCTAATGGGAAAGGCAAAAGACTTTAGTCCATACAGCCAGGTCTTGTTCGTATGATGATGATATTAATTTATCCCTAATGGGGAAGGCAATCTTGTTCGTATGATGGTTGGTCTGAAAACTGCATTTAGCTTTGTTGTGGTAAACAGCTGTATTGCTGATGATGATATTAATTTATCCCTAATGGGAAAGGCAAAGGACTTTAGTCCATACAGCCAGATAACAACATCTTGTTCTTGGTAATAATTGGAGAATTTTGGTAGTTTTAAAGGCCGAAGCCAGCAGCTGTATTGCGTTCTAAGATCGTTCAACTCGTTCACGCGTTAATTGTTATCTAACGTAAACTACAATTAGAACTGTTAAGAATATTCTTCGTATTGTATTTTTTGTTACGTATCATTTTGTCGTTAGGGCAACGAAACAGTTCATTTTAGTCCTAAGGGTCGTCATAGCACCCGTCAAGGCTTAAGATTACAAACTTGACGTGACCATTTATTAGTTTCTCATCCTTAGCAAAAAAAACCTATGCCTTAAACAGTGAACTTATAATCATTTACCACACGAAATTTTGTTTGTAGTTTAAAAATAATAAAACGCCTTATCTTCCATTAATTCCCGCGGAAAAACCCTGCTAGAGCCAAATAAAATTAGTATGTTATCAAGTGTTCATAAATTGCTTAATGTTTCTGAAACTGGAAACACTTAAATTAAAAAAAAAACAATTCCTATTTTTGAAAGTGGAATTCTCAGGCTGAAGAATACATTTTATTTTCTTTGAATGTCAATTATTTTTTCATCGTAACGTCATTTAGAAAATAGCATTCTCACAATAAATTAAGCATTGGCATGCGGCAAGCCCTAAATGTTTTGCACGTGCTCTTGAAGGTTTTGTAATCTTTGCACGCCGTCGATACCACTTCAGGTAATGGAAGGTAATAAACAACACCGCGAGGAGGAATAGTGTGCTGAAATCATACAAAGACCATGACGTGGGGCAAGCTTCGGCTTTGTATTGTGTCATAACGGAGGACGAAAACAAAAGTGTAATGGGCCGTATTGTTTTAAGGATTTGGGAACAATTTTTGTTTGAGAACTGAATAGTAGTGACCGTAGCATACTAACGTTATAACTTACTTGCCCAGTGTTTCAGAAAAAGTAAACGAAAATTATCATTGATTAGTACTTTACAATGCCTCTGCTCACACAAAGAATTTTTAAAAGCTTGGAATTAATGATGCATCTCGCATATAGTTAGGTCGACAAAAACATCTAACGAAGACGGGCCGTCTGTTTTACAGTTTAAACAATATTTTCCTTAAACGAAGAAGCGTTAGAAACGTCAATAGCCTAATGGTCTACAGTACGGTCTGCGAAACTTAAGGTCGTAGGTTTGGATACGTGAACTATCGCCTAGCACAATCATTTTAAGCTCAGTTGAAGTGTTCTTTTTTTTTAATTTATAAAAGAAGAGCATGTCGGAACCAGAATTTAAAAATATTTCGTATTCGCTTAACGGTATGAATGCCGTGGGAAAACCTAAAAACTAAGAATAGTCGAACCTTTGGTCCAACGCTATCGTCACATAGATAAAATATCAGTAGACAATTTATGAACGGCACAAGAATTTCTACAAATTTTTAAGTTTATATTCATTAAATGTTTCCAGGCCATTGCTTAGTTTGAATATTTATTAATTTATTTTCAAGTTTCTGTATAATCTTTACTTAATAAAAGTGGAATGGTGAAGAATATAGATTGAATAAATTAATAAAGATTGAATTGACAGTCAAGAAGTCAGTAAAGTGGAGGCGGGTCGCCGACCGGAACTATTTGTATCATCACGTTTTTATGTTATTTTTTACCCTTGGTAAAACTTAAGCGCAACATTTATAAAAACGTAATTCGCCCGACGTGTGTTCTACGACGCTGAAGCAGGGCAGCAACCAGCTGCAGCAGCAGGTGTCAGATGAACAGCGTCTTCACTCTTCTGTAATGAAAATGTTGAGATGGATGTGTAGAGTTGCTAGGACGGATAATATCATGAATGAATACACAATACGAAGTTTGAAAATGTGTCTGTCTGTGATTGACATTTATTAATTTATATTGCATTAACCTTAACAAAACTAAAGATTAACAAATGCCAAAGGCATTCTTCTACCAGTCAACCAAAGATGTGGGGAATTATCGCGATAGGTGGTAGCAATTAATTAATAGAAAGAAAAAACTAAGAATAGAGATATACAAATAAAGAATAATTCATTTCATTAAATACATATATAAATACAATACAATAGCGGTTGCTAATAATTAATTCCATACTTAGATAATGGCAGGATGGTCGTCATATTAGGTTTTTTTTTTTTTTTTTATAGCATTAAGAGTAACAAACGAGCACACAGTTCACGTGATGGTAAGTGATTCCTGCGGCCCATGACATCTACATTCATCCTTGACAAGAAATCATAATGCAGATGCGTTGTCACCCTTGAGGAATGCCTCGTCTCCAGTAATAGGTCTCCGGATCCCTGCCTTCACCAGACGAAACACAGCAGCGTTAAGCTGCTATTTTACGCTGGTATTCTGTGAGGGCGTGGTCCTACCCCGGTCGAGCTGACCCATTCATTCTGCAGCTAGAAACAAACTGCAGTGTAGCTCTACCACATTACACCACCATATTACCACGTTAGTCATGATTATGAATGTGTGTGCATTGCGAGAGGAAGACGCAGGAGAAGATCCGTGAATAGCTTTTTAGGAAAATAAGAAATGAAAATGGAAAGTTTGCCTCAGGAAGATCCCAGTTAGAGATGGGAGACATAGTGAGGCTATAATGATCAGAATAAATATAAACAATAAAATTTTCTCTTTAGTAGCAAATTCTTAGTAATGTCTCATAGCTTAGTCAGCGGTGCTGGCAAAGAGACATCCCACTATAATACGCCGGGGTGTCTACATCTCACAACATCCTTATCACATGATGTTCCGGTAATATTAGGCTGCAGGAATTAGTTTACCTTCAGATTAAATTTATGCGATTTTATTGTATCCTAAAAACTTCTCTATCTTATGTTATATTTACTTGATCAAGCATGAAAAATTACGCACTGCTCGCGCACAAGGCCCCTCGTGTTGTGCGTTGTCCGCCGCGTGCCTTTACACATGCAAACACATGCAAAAAAAGAAGGTATTCAATCAATGTAAATGAAAAATATAACTTAAAAATCAATTTTAAACCTTAAGCACTTTGTTTTTGAATATATTCGTTCGCGTATCACAAACTGAACTTAGATACGTTAAAATTAGTATCTATCAAAACGGCGCTGCAAAAATGTTTGGCGATATTCTGTTACCGTCAAATATTAATTATATGTCTTAAACCAGTTCCGCTCCAAGCAGCTAGAACGCTAACGATGCCCACAAGGTTAATAATACGTAACTTGTATCCTTATCAAAGTTTACCTTGTTCCGACGGACTTTTCGGATGAATTTTTAACAGTGCTAGATTAATTCAGCTTCAGCAGTAAAATAACAGCGTTGTTGCGTTTCGACTGGTGAGTGAAGGGATCCGAAGACCTTTGACGACATACCTGGTACCATCAGGTGCACAGTGCGCTCGTTTGGTCACCTTTAATTCAATATAAAAATATGTAAACACTTTCACTGTCTGTCTTGTTGCCGTCTTATATACCCACATTGTTTCGTAATTATAAAAATCTCTTTTTATTTTTTTTAATAAATATAATTCAGCAGTGCTTAATTTAAATTAACCTTGCTAACATTCCGGTTAACCACTCCAACTAAGCTAATACTTGTGCTAGGGAATTTACGACAATAGTTCAATGGCAGATTCGAACCAACAACCTTTGGTTTCGCAGACCGTACCCTAAACCATTAGGTTATTGACGATTCATAAAGGTTAAAATAGTGATATGCCTTGAATTATTTATGATAGTAATGACTTTAGTCTCAGTGATACAGACGCGTTGCTTGTTCCTAAGTTTAATGTCATGATATGTCTATTGTGAGATAATTTCTTTGCCACTTTTGTGACATGGGTATCAAATGAAATGGTTTAAATTACGTAAACAGGTATGTTTAAAAAACGTTTTAGTTTTGAAGAAAAATAGTTTTTTTTAATTGGACCTTATATTCTAAACTTATTCGTACGACAGGGATTCAATCAAGCAGTCGTTCCTATGGTTGTTACCATAATTTCGTTAATAAATAAAAACAATTACTAAAATATTTTTATATAAATAATGTTTTATAGTTTTTTATACATTGAAAGTAACAAACGAGCACACAGTTCACCTGATGGCAAGTGATTCCTGCGGCCCGTGACATCTACATTCATCCTTGACAAGGAATCATAATGCAGATTCGTTGTCACCCTTGAGGAATGCCTCGTCACCAGTTATAAAGGTCTCGGATCCCTACACTCAGCAGACGAAACACAGCAGCGTTAAGCTGCTATTTTACGCTGGTATTCTGTGAGGGCGTGGTCCTACCCCGGTCGAGCTGACCCATTCATTCTGCAGCTAGAAACAAACTGCAGTGTAGCTCTACCACATTACACCACCATATTACCACGTTAGTCATGATTATGAATGTGTGTGCATTGCGAGAGGAAGACGCAGGAGAAGATCCGTGAATAGCTTTTTAGGAAAATAAGAAATGAAAATGGAAAGTTTGCCTCAGGAAGATCCCAGTTAGAGATGGGAGACATAGTGAAGCTATAATGATCAGAATAAATATAAACAATAAAATTTTCTCTTTAGTAGCAAATTCTTAGTAATGTCTTATAGCTTAGTCAGCGGTGCTGGCAAAGAGACATCCCACTATAATACGCCGGGGTGTCTACATCTCACAACATCCTTATCACATTATGTTCCGGTAATATTAGGCTGCAGGAATTAGTTTACCTTCAGATTAAATTTATGCGATTTTATTGTATCCTAAAAACTTCTCTATCTTATGTTATATTTACTTGATCAAGCATGAAAAATGACCCACTGCTTGCGCACAAGGCCCCTCGTGTTGTGCGTTGTCCGCCGCGTGCCTTTACACATGCAAACACATGCAAAAAAAAAGAAGGTATTCAATCAATGTAAATGAAAAATCAATTTTAAACCTTAAGCACTTTGTTTTTGAATATAAAATAACAACGAACAAAAATTTACTAAATCGTTCGCGTATCACAAACTGAACTTAGATACGTTAAAATTAGTATCTATCAAAACGGCGCTGCAAAAATGTTTGGCGATATTCTGTTACCGTCAAATATTAATTATATGTCTTAAACCAGTTCCGCTCCAAGCAGCTAGAACGCTAACGATGCCCACAAGGTTAATAATACGTAACTTGTATACTTATCAAAGTTTACCTTGTTCCGACAGACTTTTCGGATGAATTTTTAACAGTGCTAGATTAATTCAGCTTCAGCAGTAAAATAACAGCATAATGTTGTTGCGTTTCGACTGATGAGTGAAGGGATCCGAAGACCTTTGACGACATACCTGGTACCATCAGGTGCACAGTGCGCTCGTTTGGTCACCTTTAATTCAATATAAAAATATGTAAACACTTTCACTGTCTGTCTTGTTGCCGTCTTATATACCCACATTGTTTCGTAATTATAAAAATCTCTTTTTATTTTTTGTAATAAATATAATTCAGCAGTGCTTAATTTAAATTAACCTTGCTAACATTCCGGTTAACCACTCCAACTAAGCATTAGCTTTATTATAGTGGCCGGCGTATTATAGTGTCAAGTATTAACTTGTGCTAGGGAATTCACGACAATAGTTCAATGGCAGATTCGAACCAACAACCTTTGGTTTCGCAGACCGTACCCTAAACCATTAGGTTATTGACGATTCATAAAGGTTAAAATAGTGATATGCCTTGAATTATTTAGATACAGACGCGTTGCTTGTTCCTAAGTTTAATGTCATGATATGTCTATTGTGAGATAATTTCTTTGCCACTTTTGTGATATGGTTATCAAATGAAATGGTTTAAATTACGTAAACATTATGTTTAAAAACGTTTTAGTTTTGAAGAAAAATAGTTTTTTTTAATTGGACCTTATATTCTAAACTTATTCGTACGTACAGTTGGGATTCAATCAAGCAGTCGTTCCTATGGTTGTTACCATAATTTCGTTAATAAATAAAAACAATTACTTAATTTTTTTTTTATAAATATTGTTTTATAGTTTTTTTTTTACATTGAAAGTAACAAACGAGCACACAGTTCACCTGATGGCAAGTGATTCCTGCGGCCCGTGACATCTACATTCATCCTTGACAAGGAGTCATAATTCAGATGCATTGCCAACCTTCAGGACTGAGATGGAATGCCTCGTCACCAGTTATAAAGGTCTCCGGATCCCTACACTCAGCAGACGAAACACGGCAACGTTATGCTGTGTTTCGTCTCGTGAGAGCTAGTATGTTTGTAATAATTTATTAATATTAAATAACGTTTTTCACAGCCTTAATCATTCATCAATGAAATCTGTGTTCAGTTGTACTTTACGGCCTACATAAATCTTGGCAACCATATTTGAGCGGTTTTCATGTAAGGAAGATGGTCTAAACATTCTATATCGCTTAATAACATTTAACTATTTATATATTCTATGTATATATATATATATATATATATATATATATGTATATATATATATATGTATATATTTAACACTTCTTAAGTGACTCATTTGGAATATCGTGGCAAGACATATGCGGTGAATTGTAATCGCTCACGCGGCTTAAACTGGGCAAACAAGTGTGACGCAGACGTTAATATTAATTACGTCAAGTTAATATTACGTCATTATTGTTGAAAACTTCCTTTCACATAAATATTCCCCCAGTTATATGAATCGATAGGAACCGCGGTAGCTCAGTGTCCGGTCTTTCGACTTCAAATTTGTGGCATATGATCAAACTGATTCAATCCAATGTATTTTTTTATGTAAATTGAAATTTTATGTGTTGATTTAACACGTCTCTCTAAGAGATGAAGAAACACGTGCAATTCATTATCAGCATCATTAGCCTTACCACGTGCAATTTCTAACTGTGGTTGGGGCTGTACGTGATTTTCCATTCATCTCTTTTTTCCTTCAATAATACATCCACTGACGTTACTTTCCTATCATTCTTCACACAATGTTATTTGATTTTGCATATATATATATATATATATATATATATATATATATATATATATATATATACATATATATATATAACCATGTCCGCCTGTGTGAGTTTATATTTGTTCCGTCACTGGTGTAACTTTAACATTTTCGCCTTATGCATTTCTGCATGTTAACAAATAAATAAACAAAAAATCCAGGACAAGTCTGATAATTAACAGTTGGGTCGATTGGCAGAATAAATTTAACCGTTTTAGAGATTTTACCTAGGCCCAAAAGTGGGACCTATCTATGACTTTTGCTCTATGTTACTTTACAATACATATAGACGTCTGTGTTATCACAGGAAGAGGAAGAGAACTTACAACCCCATTTCTCATGGTTATTACAGAATTAGTGCGGGTAACGTCAGGAAAATATTATAGTTTCAACAAATTCCTGATAAACATTTACTGAACATTCTATTCGTGGTAGCCTTGATGCAACGGAATTAAGTCTATCCGAACAGAGTTACGGTCCCTTACCCTTTCGAGACCGTTGGGACACATATACAAGTCAAGTTTAATCGTAAATTCTATCAATCTGGAACAACTGGAAATAAGCGACGCTTATCGGGGCGCCCGTCGAAGAGATCTAACAATATACTGAATGTTCACGACCATATGTCATTAAATGGAGCGATCAGGCGACGTTGTAAATTTGGTCCCAAAGAAACATTGAAAAATAAAGAAACATAATGTGTATTGCATGTATTATACAGATATATGTTTGTGATACACTTGCCGTGCACCGGACACCTTGCACTAGTTAAGTATTTTTACTATAATATATATTTTCTTTTTTTGCTATTACATATCATACACGACATGTGTTTGAAATCTGAATTCTGCTCGTGATTCATCCGGAGGCGGTATCCACCATTGTCATCTCTAAAGGGACCAAACACAGTCCTTAACACTTTACAAAGTCGCCAGCTTCTGTTGTTCTTTCACTGTTGGCGTCCATCTCTCACATCCATAGGTGTCTTGTTCATAGGACTGTGTCATCCACAGGGAGGTCACACACATTAAAGACTTGTATATAGACATTTTAGATTGCGTGCTTAGGTATTTTGAGGGTAGTAGCATACTGACTGCGAAGAAGCATCTATTAGCATTCACTTCTTCTTCGACATTCTTCCGTCCAGACAGTATGGAACCTAAATACTGGAAGCAAAAATTAGGCAAAATTAAGTAATTATTCATTTGAAACAATCAAAGTGCCTATGATAACGGAGTACCATTACTGGTTCGTGAGCGTGTTAATAATCGATGCCGCTTCAACTGACGCCCCAACGTGACGCCACCCTAACCGTCCCCCAAACATGATGCCACCCCCAACCGTCCTCTCAACGCGATACCACCGCAACCGTCCCCCGAACGTGTAGCCAGCCTAGTGAGCTTACAAATTTATACAATAAACGTAGACACAAAAGCTTGCCCATCTCCCATAAAACCACAAAATAAATACAGTAAACATTTTAACAGTGGTAGAGGTAGATTGTAGTTTATTTTTAGCTGCAGAATGAATGCGTCAGCACGACCGGGGTAGGGGTAGGACCACTCCTTCATAGAATACCAGCGTAAAAAAGAAGCATAATGCTGCCGTGTTTCGTCCGATGAGTGTAAGGATCCGGAGACCTTTATTACGGGTGACGAGGCATTACATCTCGGTCCTCAAGGGTGACAACGCATCTGCATTATGATTTCTTGTCAAATGAACGTAGATGTCATGGGTCGCAGGAATCACTTACCATCAGGTGAACTGTGTGCTCGTTTGTTTCTCTCAAAGAAATAAAAAAAGACATGAATGGGTTGGATCGAGGAAGTTCCTTCGGTCACAGAAAACGAACATGAAACAGGGATATCAACTGTACTGTGTTTCGAGTGGTGAGTGTATGGACACGTTGTACCCAGTTACTGTTAGGCGAGACAGCATTCCTATCTCAGTCCACACGGTAGGGTAACAACGCATCTTGTGTCTTTATTGAGGATGGCTGTCGATGTTTACAGGTCTCAGTGATGACCACTTACCATCAGCTCAACCTTAGTTTCATAAAAATAAACATAATTAATATCACTCTGATAAAACGAAGTATTAAATGGAAGGTAGTGAATAGTACTATCGATAAGAAACACGTTATGTTTTGTTTAGTAAGTGTATATTATGACATTTATTATTTGTCAAGGCTTTTTACATAACATTTGGAATAATGTTTTATATCCACAATAAACTTAAAGTACTATAATAAATGATAAAAAAACTGTAGATAAGAACACGTGTGGTATTCGCGCAAACACACGGGCATTCCCGCTTCATCTGGTTCCTTCTTGTACGTAATGTAAGAAATAATTTATTACATTTACGAGTATGCACTATTAAAAATTTTTTTTTCTTGGACAATATATTCTATGCTAAACCCAAAGGTAGACTGGGCAGAATGCCTTTTGGCATTAAGTCAGCCTTTTTGTACAATATTTGTTTTATTACTGGTAATAAATATTGTGCAATAAAATCAATAATGTAATAAAAATCGTATTCCCTCCGCTTCTAAATACGACGTATCCCCTTCTTCGATGACGTTCCCGAACCTAGGTTCCGTACCAGCTTGTGAGAGGCCCTAGAATCGTTATTCGCTGCACCCCCTCCCCCACCCCACTCTACCCCTCTTTCGTCAACGTTGTTCTTCTCCCACGGGAGGTCGGAGTGCTGTGACGTTGCAGCCGTCGCCATACTCCCGACTCGCGGGCCCCATGCTCGGTAAAGCTCTCTACAGACTTTTTTTTTCAATTTCATGCGGCTCATGTCACCCCACATTCATCCTCCATTAGGAATCATATATATATATATATATATATATATATATATATATATATATATAATTATATATATATATATATATATAATTATATATATATATATATATATATATATATATATATATATATATATATATATATGTATTTAAAGAATATTAGCAACGCTAACATTGCTAACCTAACTAAGCTTAAAATGCTTGTGCTAGGAGATAGTTCAGGACAATAGTCGAATGGTGGATTCGAACCTATGACCTTAAGTTTCGCAGACTACCATTGGGCTCTTGACGCTACAATTCATTCAATCATTCAATAATGTAGATGCGTTGTCGTCACTCGGTACTAGGATGGAATGCCTTGTCGCTAGTAAAAATGGTTCTCCAGCACCCCACACTCACCAGGCGTGTTACAGACATAGCAGTGTTATGCTGCTATTTTACCTTGGTATTCTATAAGGGCGTGGTCCTTCTCCAATAGAGCCGAATCATCATCATCATGTTGCAAACTCAAGTACGTCACTACCAATGAATAATAAAAACTTATTAAACAAACAATGGTAAACAGGTTACTAATTAACGAGCTTAGAAATGATGGGCAGAGTTGTATTTAGTTAATCCGGCTGGTAGCGCTCAATTAAATAGTTTAACTGAGCATATTTTAATCATATTTATTTGTAACCTAAAAAAAAATTTTTTTTACTTGTATTATAAGTTTTAGGAGATTTGGTATTTACAATTAA
Organism: Teinopalpus imperialis; assembly: GCA_029286865.1. Lineage (NCBI taxonomy): Eukaryota > Metazoa > Arthropoda > Insecta > Lepidoptera > Papilionidae > Teinopalpus > Teinopalpus imperialis. The sequence goes on from JAGSMU010000001.1 coordinate 13,968,245, forward strand.
TTTCGTAATAAATAAATAAATATTTCATTATTTATTATTAATAGATGAGTCGATCGTGATCGTGATCGTGAGTGATATATATGTATACGTATATATATATATATATATATATATATATATATATATATAATTATATATATATATATATATATGTATACGTATATATATATATGTATACGTATATATATATATATGTATACGTATATATATATATATATATATATATATATATATATATATATATATATATATATATATATATGTATATACCGTCGGAGGTACTATGTTTTATAAAACAATTCCTGTTGTGTTCTTTGCGTTATCGCTATAGACTATGATATGTATAAATATATCAATTTATTAAATCCACAAACATTAAATACAGATTTATTTGATGTGTATAGTAATTCTGTAATAATCATGTAAATAATGAATGTTGTTTCTGAATCACGCGGTTAATCTGACGACGCACATCTATCTCGGCTAGCCGCGATAACCCTCGCGGGGTCGACGGGGTGTAGTCACTCACCGAGAGATTCACCAGCATTCAAACAATGGACTGTCTTTGATCTTTTATCATTAATTTGATAACGTTGAGTATGCGTATGATTCACTGACGCGAAGCATTTTATTTGTATTATTTTTTGACCTGGACATGTTACGGCCACGCTGTTTATGGCTCGAGTATTATATTAAAATCTCCCTAGCCAGTAAAAGGGAAAATCATTTTATGTTTTAGAACTACACTGTAGCTACAAACTAGCTCTATCAGGAATAGATCTATACCTAACATTTTCCAAATAAATGATATAAATGAATTAATGTGTAAAAATATAATATTTTTATATAATTCTTGTGAATTCTGGGTAATATTTAGTTAAGGTAAGGTAGGTTTAGTTTAGGTAATATTTTATTAAGGGGACGATAGGCTGACGGGTCACCTATCAGATAAAAAAAAAATATCTTAGTAAAAGTGTAAACATGTTCAAAATCGTGAGTTTTTTTTCTAAAAATGTCCTGTTTTTCTTACCTGTCTTTTATATATTGCTCATAATGTATATAAATTAATGAGATATATATATATATATATATATATATATATATATATATATATATATATATATATATATATATATATATATATATATATATATATATATATATTCTATTTTCCCATACGCTTAAAATACAATGTTTAATTTTAAAAGCATTTTGTATATATCTTATCTACAAATGTACATTTCAATTTAATAATTCGCAAGAACCAAAATTACCTAACCACTATCATTCTTTTACAGCCGATCATCACGAGGTACTGTCCGGCGATTGCAGCAGGCGGGCTCTCCTGCTGCGACTACGATCAACTGAAGAACCTCAATGACAAGATCGCCATGGCGGAGAACCTCGTCAAGAGGTGTCCCGCCTGCTTTGACAACTTCGTGCAACACATATGCGGGATGACCTGCGGCCCCAATCATAGCACCTTCCTGAAGCCAATTAAATTCTCTATGAACAATGGTGAGTGCTTGGAATATTACTACTAATCCGTCCGTAATAAATAAATAACACAATACATACACCTGATAGGTAAGTAAGGACTGTGGCTTGTAAACATTTACATCCATTCTCAGCAAAGACCTCTATTATATTAAGAAGACTCGTACATTACGACGGAATTCAAAATTTCATGCTCATCATCTCGATTATTGGCAATCCAACTATGTGCGCTTTACGCGAAATTTTCTGCAACGCACAACTCCTCTCTGGAATTAGCTGGCGCCAGCGGTATTTCCGTACCCGATACAATTTAGGAACCTTCAAGAAAAGACCCTACTTAAAGTACCTTCCTTGAGCCTTCAAGGCGGAATATCTACGACTCCTCTGGTGTTGCGGAGGTCCATAGGCGGCAGGTAGTATACGATCGCTTACCAGCAGATGGGCTGCTAGCTCGTTTGCCACCTATTCGATAAAAAGGTTACTACAAATAGTTAAATAAAAACATAAGCAAATATCAATGGATTATTCGTTTCAACGTAGTTTTGTGTTCTCTATGATTTACTTCTTTTTATATACAAAACAACCACAGCAATGCTGCATTTACCTTGGTAAACGATAGACTCTGGATACCATATTAATACTCAGGGTTGTTACCGCATCTGTAATTCGATCTGCTACCGGGATTTCTGTCAAGAGTCGCGAGAATCACTTACCATAAGGTAAACCGTTTGCTCATTTACCATCTTTTTAAAAATTGACTTTGTTCTATTCGATTCGATCCGCAGGATCTCCTCCGTTAATGGAAGCGCCATTAACCTAATGGTTTAGAGAACCTTTGAAACTTGTGTCGTAGGATCGAATCCATTATGGAATTATTGTCGTGAACTATCTATCTCCTAGCACAAACATTTAAGGTTAGTTAGTTTTTTTAACGGGATTGTTGGTAATGTCAAAGGAGCAGGCAAGTAAACAATGCTAAGAGTTTCTCTAGCGTATGAACCCTGAGACGAAACACAGCAGCATTAGACTATTTTAGTATTCTATGATAGTGTGGTTCTTCCCCACAGAAAGCTCGTATCACGCAGTTAGTATATGTATGTCGTAATAAAAACTATATTCCAGTTTAATACAAATGCGTATGCGTATCTTTACAGCCAGCAAGCAACAAATAGAGGAGATCGACTACCACATCGGCACAACGTACATAAACAATACGTTCGACTCTTGCCTACAGGTAATTATAGATTTTAGTTATAACTATCTAAAAGGGAAAACTGCGGGCTGGACGAAGTAAGGACAGGTTACCGGCACAACTAGAATGCCGTTTTTCAAGGGCAATATTTATAAAAATGTAATTCGACGATGCTGATAGCAAAATACCGATGGAAAGCCTGCAATTAGGCTGAAGTGAGAACGTTTATATGGCTGTGTGGAGTTACTAGAATGGATAACATGAAGAAAGGTACTCATTCATAAGAGTAAATTTGAAAATTACACCTTACGACGGATAATTACGTATGGTTTAGATATCATGTATTTTAGTCGTAGGAAAGGCAATGGTGAATACGAATTTGAAGGGATGGAATGCTAGAAGAAGCTTTTGTTATTTCATTCTTAATATTTAACATGTAATTAATAAAGACTTGTTTTTCATGGTTACCCTACTGAGTTATAACTTAGTTGACATAGATTTGAAAGCATAAATATCCTAATGATGTAGGTTACGGTCTGCGAAACTTAAGATCGTGGGTCGAATCCGCTATTCGTCTATTGCAGTGAACCATATTTTTAAGCTTAGTATGAATGTTTGACGGAAATGCTAGTAATATTTAAAACGTAACTAGCGTTATCTTTAAGAATCATAAGTGCGAAAGAGACGAGCTCCGTAAAGTGAACCTCTCTCGAATCGTTTCAACCTTTTGTTTATGCAAAAGCAATTATATCACGTATACCATAAAACTGATATTTGCTAATAAAATATCTTATTGTCGACAGTAATATAAATATACGCGGCGTTTACGTTTCAGGTGCAAATGCCATCGAGCAACCAGCGAGCGCTGGACCTTCTGTGCGGTCCGTGGGGCGCCGCTTACTGCACACCGCAGCGGTGGTTCGACTTCATGGGCGATTCATCGTCGCCATACGTGCCCTTCAAAATTAACTACATCGCGGGAGACGAGCCCGTTGACGGGTTCACACCTTACGAACCGCCCACGCGACCTTGCAGCGAAGGTCTCAACGTAAGTTTCAGAGGCCATGTGTCGCCTATTCAGTGGGGCAATACGTAACGGCATCGGCAACTAATTGCTACGGGGAGAGATGCACTAAATATTTAGTACCAAAGCTATGTAACGATTTTAAATGGCTGAGAACTGATCATAGGGATCTACCCTAAAAATTAAAAAAAATATTAAGAATAAATTAAAAAAATATTTCTTTGAACACTAATGTAATGTAAGAGTAGGTTGTCAATGCACGAAATTGTGTTAAATAGTGTATATATATTGTGTAGGTTTAAAAAAGCGAATGAGTGTTTTTTTTGTCGCCATCAAATTACATTGTAGTTTGGCTACATACATATATGTAAAATTGTTAAAGTAAATTTAAATAAAAAGAATCGGTGGAGATGTTTGCAAACGAAGCTGTTTAACTAGCATCCAGCTGTGGCACGAATATGTCAGCTCGACAAGGAACCGACGAAACCCTCACAAAAGTTTCAGCATTATGCTACAATGTTTCGTGTGCTTTATGATAATGGACACCCAGCCGTTGTTGGCGAGATATTCCATCGCAGGCCTCAGGAGTGCCCACGCATATTCATCTTCATTCAGCGTGTGCAATCATGTTTTCATCTTTAGTAGGGGGTGTAGGCATGTGTGTGTACGAAATGTATGTCTAGGCAAATTATTGCCGCGCTTTTTTATTTCGGTCCGTTGGCCACTGTTAGCCCGAGGGCTTTTACAGTTTCGCCGGATTGATAAGACCGTGCTTTTTTTTCTTCCTCGGGCTTATGGCCGCTGTTAGCCCGAGGGCTTTTATAGATTCACCGGGTTGAAAGATCACCAAGCGCTTAGGGCGCTCAGTCGAGACCTTTATTAGTGGGTAACCAGCACAAGGGCTTTCGAGAGGTAGTCTCGGCTTGGACCGTTACTCTATTGCTTGAGAGCGACTGACTCGAGGGTGCCCGAGAGGGCCGAACCCCGACTCTGATTAACGCGCTGTCCAATATATTCTGTGCCGTTTTATACGGTAGTAACTAGATGTGGTCGTGATCGACCAGGAGAACGTCATCACCGTACGTTTTAAAATTAACTAAAACGTAGATCACCACATACAGGGTCAGCCGGGCTGCTCGTGCTTGGATTGCACAGCTTCGTGTCCCGTACCACCCCCACAACCGCCTCCCCCGGGACCATTCACCATCCACGGCGCAGACGGCTACGCGCTCGTCATGGCGATCGTCTTCCTCATCTTCACCACACTCTTCCTCAGCGGCGTCTACTGTTGTAATCAGCAGGAGAACATTGTTGGTGAGTTATATTGTATTTATGATAAGATGTATAGAGATCCAATATAATGGCAAGTGTTTTACGTAATAACTACGGTTAGACATACATTACTGATATAATAAGATTTTATTAAATACAATGGAGTAAACATAACCTGAGAAAAAGAAAAGCGTATCATTGGATGAAATACAAAAAATAGAAATAGTTTAGACACGATAGACATACATTGAACAACGAAAACATACATTTATATACTTGTAAAAAAAAAAAGAACTATACTTACTAGGTAACAGTGTGAGCAGGCAGTTCTGAAATACAGATATACCTTTCAATCTAGTTCAGACCCGGACGTCGCAACATACAGGAATAAACATAGATCAGGGTTCGAGTATTTTTATATTGGGATTGTTTATGTAAAAGATTGTGAAATTAATCATTTAGTACTATTATTATAGTCACATAATCGGTCACGTCATTATAGGTTATGTATGCATTTATGCACATACCTAACGAGTTTATTGATTTTATATAATTTAGATAAATAAAATTCGATAAATGTGAAGCCATATACAATATTTATTATTTAAATCAATAAATAATATTTTATTTTAATCTTTAAATAATGGGCAAAAGATAATTTTTGTTATGGACCCATTAGATTATTAATGCGACTTAATTGTATGAAAGATACATAATAGATACGAAAACCAGATATTAAAAGGATCTATTTCTATGGATATGCTTTTAGATACAGACTTAAAAAATATTTAACTGGTTTTCACGTAATTTGTATCTGACAGATAAAATAATGGAGTTATACCTTTTACACACTATACTGGACAAACACAGACGCCAAATTTGTGCCATATTTCTTTTTTTTTTTCATTAAATTAGAAAGCTGTCAACACAGAAACTACCACCTCACCGGTAACGCCATCTAGCGCAAGTCTTTCGAGTCTCTAAATACTACAATAAATAAATAATTCATTAACTGCTTTATATTTTTCTTTAATTTGCAAAATATCTACAAAACTTTATTAACACCAGTAACAATTTTGTTGAATATTATATGTACGCATATGTATATTACTTTATAATATAAATTAATGTATGATCAATTTATATGCAGACTTTATATGGCAATGGAACATCTTTGCTTTGATAAATACATTCAGAACTTGGTGAAGGAGTCTGAATATTTTTTAACATATGATTAACGTTTAAATATATATATATATATATATATATATATATATATATATATATATATATATATATATAAGATTAGAACAATATTACATTGAAAACATTCAGTTTTATGAAGGAAAAAAAATCATAAATATCACAAAATACAAAGGACAAGTAACTTAGATAAAATACAACTTATATACATCCATACTTCTGAGCCATTTCATAATTGGAATTTATTCTTAGACAGGAAAAGGACCACGTTTTCACTTAAGATAGTATCAGCTCAGCGTTGCTGGGGTGTGAAGGAAACCTTACCTTACTATTGGTGTCGGATGTATTCCCATACATTTTAGTACTTGATGAATAGTGGACTGTCATGGACGGCGTGAGTCATTCGTTTGTTATCTTCATTGAAAAAAAAAATGTCTATCAAAAACATACATCTCTCAGTTGTCAGTGGTGACAACACACTTTTATATTCGTGTTGATTATTTATTAACCGAGGATAAGTGTATCTATTTATCTAAGTGGCCGTATTTATATATCATTTGTCTTCTTACTTCTATACAAAAAAAAAAACACAAATCATAAAATACAATTTGCAATCAGGTGAAATTTCGTTTTGTTGATATTGATTAATGTTGAACTAGAAAGTGGATTATGATTGTATTATAATAAACGCAATTAATAAATAAATAATTTAAAGAGGCTCTGTAATCATCAAAACTATGATCTTAAACAAGAGCACGGCCATGCTGCTGATTGATTGTCGTTGCGGCATGAATGGGTCAGCTCGAAAGCGGTATGGACCAGCATAATGATGTCGTGCTTCGTCCATACACTAAACACAGCATTATCCTGAGAACAAGGCACTCCATATCAGTCCTCAAGGCTGACAACGCCTTATGATTCCTTATTGAGGATGAATTATAATCGTCACGGGCGGCAGTTACCTTAGGTAAACCGTGTGCTCGGTTGTCATCTTCAAATCCATAAAAAAAATCTAAATTACAATGTGGGTGTTTTCAAGAGTAGAGTGAATAGGCATTTACTGAGCTAGTGCGCCGTACCGTACAGGACTGCATTTCCAGTTAACATCAGGTGGGATCGTGGTCAAGCACTTGCTTAGAAAGATAAAAACAAAAATGATAATTATTATATTACATTTATAGGCTAATTGTGGACATTAATTACAATTGACTAAAACCTTTAACCGCAATGTAAATTCAGAGCTATATGAGGAAAATACTCGTATGTACTGTTAAAAACTTAAACAATGGTGTAAAATTGGTCTATTCTATAATAATGCACAAAGTTTTTATAATATATAGATGGTTTGGAATACATCACTTGTGATATTATTTAATATATAAAAAAATCTTTAGACTTGTGCGTGGTGGTGTTTTCAGTAGTAAGGTGACGGTTATGGGTACCCATGCACTATAACATATATTTTATCGGTTACTATCACTTATCTATGTATTGCTTAAATGACATAATTATATATAAAAAAGTATGACATTAAAATATATAATGCATGGACACTCATTAGTATTATAGAAGTAATTTTTAATAAGCAATTCACGGTAATCCACCTTATTGGCTAAGAGCGAAGTTATTCTTGTTAGGAGAGGAAATCGTAACATCTTAATTGCTGTTATACAAAAATAATATTTTCCCCAACGCGGTATAATTACGAACTAGACAACCGCGATTGGAAATATGTAATAGATATGTTGGTAAGTTTGCAATAGCCGTGAAGATCAAAGCAAATATGCACTTTCGTGTACTAGCAATAAGGTGGGTTCTCTAACGGCAACATAATATTCGACGGTGCTAACGCGGCGCTTGGGAACAGACGGGTGGGCACGAGGCGCGGAGGCGCGCCGCGGCGGCGGTCCTGAGACCAGCCCGCTGCACAGCCACCGATCTAGTACGTATCCGCACCGCACCACACGATAACGACCTTGGGCCACAGGTGATAGAGTCGAAAATACATTGATTGATCTAAAATTTAAAAGCATACATTGTTTTTAGTATTCGTTACCCTAGGGCCTCGTTCACAATGATCGAGTGACTCCCCTCCTACACGGACTATAGTCATAATTGAAGTCCACTTATCTTTTGAACGGGTCCTAATATTTTTCTTTAAGTTTAATCCATACTATCATGCATTTATAGCACAGTAAACAAGTAATCGTAATTGACCCAATCATAAACATATTTAATTGATATCATGATAGCTTTATTAAGTAAAACAATTTACAATACTCTTTTATTTGGATAAAGTAATTCCTTTATCATAATAGATTGTCCGCCTTAATTGTAAGCGTTAATTCAAATTCCTTATTTAGTATACTAAAACCTTTATTCACGTACCAATATTATATTTCTATAGTCGATGTCGTAAATGTCTAAATGATTATTATTTTTTTAAATAATGTGGGCCCAAGAGTCTTTAAATTGATCACCAAGTAAGTGTTCCAGTTTTCACACTACCCATCAGGTACACAGATTTGTCTGTGGTCAATGTGGTTTGGAAGTTATTATTTATGTTGGTGGAACTTGAGTTTGCATGTTGTTTGTTGTCTTTAACTTTTTATATTTTTTACTGCGTAACTTATCTTGCATGGTGTATTTATGTTGTACTTTCATACCTATAAACTAATCGTAGAAGAAAAAAAAACTGTTGAGAAATATCATGACGAAATAAGTATTTAGTGCCATATATAATGGTACTTCATTTAAATACTTAACTCCCATGTATCTTCGTAATGTAAAGTAAAATATATTCATACAAAAATTCTAAAGTTACCATGACCAAATTTTATAATTAACAGTACTCCGATATGATATTATTAACAATACTAGAGTCAAGATGCAGGTAGTTCTAAGTTGCAACATAGATAGGTGTAGTTAGTACCAGATAGATTGAGAATAAACACCAGAAAAGAACTAAAGAGTCTAAGAAAATTTTAATTTTCAGGTAAAAAAAATTACAGCGATATTATTTTTACAATTCAACGTAATACTTAAAACGGGAATGATTTGTTTATTTGTTATATTTATGTCACTCTCCACACAGTACTGAATCTAATACAACACAATAAACGTGTTTTATTTCTAAAATTATTTCTTTACTAGAAATGAATTATCAATTTTTATTATTGTTTTGTTTCAAGTAAATACATTTCAAGCTTTGTAACAATTACTTTGAGCAATGACTAATTTATTCTTTAAAAATAAAAAATACTTTAGTAAAAATTTATGACAATTGCGCGTCACTTGCCCTATGTCCCTCGAGTCAGACGCTCTCGCGAAACAAGGTAACGGTCCAATCCGAGGCTCCCTCTCGGGAGCCCTTGTGCTGGTTACCTATATGTAGAGGTCTCGACTGAGTGCCATTAGCGCTCGGTCACCTCTCAACCCGGTGAAACTGTAAAAGCCCTCGGGCTCACAGTGGCCTTCAGCCCGAAAAAAAAAAAAAAAAATTGCCCTATGTACGCCGTCGTCTTGTTTATTCATTCGTGTTCGGATAGCGCAACGCGTTCTCGGATAATTTGTAAGATTAATATAATTTTTTTTAGTTTTAGATATTGAATGTTTTATATTTTTGTTATTGATTTGTCGTTAATTATGAAAGAAAGAGACATTGTGAAATGATTTTGGATCTAGAAGAAGAATAAATGTTTATTTACTCCTGATAAGATACATGAGAGGTCAATGTACTTTATTCTCGATCTATCTGGCACCAACTATAGACTAAACCTGGAAAGGACCACGTCCATACAAAATAATATGAATATGTTACACATATAATGTTTTTGTCACCCCTAATATGATAAAAAAAATATCGAGTATAAGATTCTTGCACCAGGTTATTGACCATGGATCGTGTATTCTCTCTCTATCTCTTTCTCTCTCTACAAACAATGTTGACATCATTGATATATATGAAGGGACTTCGTCCCTATTGGAGTGACTTTCCATTTTTACTATCTGGGTTTTACTGATTTTTACACTATGGCCTGGGTTATCGGACGAGGAGAGGATAGTTCTAATAAAATATGGCCGCTTTATGATTACATTGCTATAATAATTAACTTTGACAATATTACAATTAAAATAAAGATTGCAATATACAAGATTAATGAAACAATTTCTGACAGACATTATGACGTCCGCCGAATACGTGGATGCGTGCGCGCTCACTTGTCAACTGCCAAACGTCCACCCCTTAATTTCTCACGCTCCCCAAAATGGCCGCCTGTCCAGAGTTCGGCGTTACGTTAGAGTGACAACTCTGTTCCGTTTAGAAATTACGAATTATGAGAATCAATTAAAACCCGATTAAGACAATTTCCAATGCACCGACATATAGTTATATTTTTACACTGAACGTAATTTATTTTTCCTTATAGAAGAAGTTCAAAATTAAAATACATGAGTTTTTTTTGTCCGCTTTCCATGAAATCGAGCTTTCGAACCGGAGATAGTGTAAAAATAACGTTTTATCAAAGCTTTTCATAAGTCTATACGAATAAAGTATATTTTAATTCATTGATTTGGAATCTTATAGGTACTTTGCCGTATGAATGAATACAGTGTGTGCGTTTCTGTGTGTTCCAGTCTATTAAATGTTTTGTGCGTGTTTCGATGCTTTTGTCCGTCGTTTGTAAATGTGACTCATTTGTCTACTAAATTAACTGGACATCATCGTTGGAGTAATATACTAAATTGGTTTTCGGTTTAAGAGTATTATATATGGACAGTCCCTGGGGTTTATACATCATAGGAAGACATGGGAAGGTAAGGTTAATAATGGAATTGTTGTAAATACAATCTGCAATAACTCGTATTGATGATTTTTTTGTTAGGACGCGGTATATGGCGTTGTTAAGCAAATTGAGTATATACAGATTTAGAAAAAAAAAACTAATTTTAGCAATGCTATTAACGTCACTAACCGTTACCGTTACCGTTAAGCATTCTAACTAAGATAAAATGCTTGTGCTAGGACAAATCATGACAATAGCTATACGATAGGTTTCGTATACTATGTTAAGTGTCCCTGACCGTAACCTAAACCATCAGACTTTTAGCGCTTTTGCGTTTTATTTAATAATTATATATTATTATATTTTAGTAATTATATATAAAGTATGTCAAAACAAAAAAAATTACAAACTTTGAAATTATAATTTTAGAAGCTTTATAGAGATGATTAAATTTATATTTCACAAACTTTGAAATTATAATTTTAGAAGCTTTATAGAGATGATGAAATAAATATTATACAAACTTTGAAATTATAATTTTAGAAGCTTTATAAAGTTGATTAAATTAATATTTCACAAACTTTGAAATTATAATTTTAGAAGCTTTACAGAGATGATTAAATTAATATTTCACAAACTTTGATATTATAATTTTAGAAGCTTTATAGAGATGATTAAATTAATATTTCACAAACTTTGAAATTATAATTTTAGAAGCTTTACAGAGATGATTAAATTAATATTTCACAAACTTTGAAATTATAATTTTAGAAGCTTTATAGAGATGATTAAATTAATATTTCACAAACTTTGAAATTATAATTTTAGAAGCTTTACAGAGATGATTAAATTAATATTTCACAAACTTTGAAATTATAATTTTAGAAGCTTTATAGAGATGATTAAATTAATATTATACAAACATAGAAATTATAATTTTAGAAGATTTATAGAGATGATTAAATTAATATTATACAAACTTTGAAATTATAATTTTAGAAGCTTTATAGAGATGATTAAATTAATGTTTCACAAACTTTGAAATTATAATTTTAGAAGCTTTATAAAGTTGATTAAATTAATATTTCACAAACTTTGAAATTATAATTTTGTAGCTTTATAGAGATGATTAAATTAATATTTCACAAACTTTAATTATAATTTTAGAGCTTTATAGAGATGATTAAATTAATATTATACAAACATAGAAATTATAATTTTAGAAGCTTTACAGAGATGATTAAATTAATATTTCACAAACTTTGAAATTATAATTTTAGAAGCTTTACAGAGATGATTAAATTAATATTTCACAAACTTTGAAATTATAATTTTAGAAGCTTTATAGAGATGATTAAATTAATATTTCACAAACTTTGAAATTATAATTTTAGAAGCTTTACAGAGATGATTAAATTAATATTTCACAAACTTTGAAATTATAATTTTAGAAGCTTTATAGAGATGATTAAATTAATATTATACAAACATAGAAATTATAATTTTAGAAGATTTATAGAGATGATTAAATTAATATTATACAAACTTTGAAATTATAATTTTAGAAGCTTTATAGAGATGATTAAATTAATGTTTCACAAACTTTGAAATTATAATTTTAGAAGCTTTACAGATATGATTAAATTAAGGTTTTTTTTATAAAAAAAACTTTTCAAACTCAGGTGTGGCATCGGAAACTAACCAAGAGATGGCCACCAACCCGACGTCCATTGGCCGGACGTCGGACCGAGTTGACGGTGCGAGTGAAGCGACCTTCTTCGAGAGGCTTGGCGCTGAGACGGAAACCAAGTTGGAGGACTTCTTCCAATGGTGGGGGTGCATTATGGCATCGCATCCTTGGATTGTATTATTCTTAGGTATGCCATAAATTACCTACACTTATATAAATACACATAATAATTGGTATATATTATTATATTAAAAATATATTATAATAAAAATAAGTAAATTTTACCCGGGATGTGAATGCAAAGTTTTTAAAGACAAACTAACAAATATATATCTATATAACTATTTTAAATTAATTTAAATTTACAATAAAAATGTGTTTATGGGATATAAATAAATATACCATAAACACATTTTTATTTTTAAATTTAAGTTAACCAAATATTATTTAAACATTTATATAAATCACCTTCTCTTGTACCACTCAATTATGATATGACAACAACGTCAATTCACTACACTAGTTATAATTTGTGTGTACGATGTTAAACTAAGATAATTTACTACTACCTCCCCTAATGGAATATTCTTCTTTTTTCTTTAATTAAATTATAGTTTTAATGTAACAGTAATTTTAAGTTTATTATAAATTATAATTCATCTGGAGCAGGGGCGTAGCAGCTGTTGTAACACATGCCTAGGAACTAGCACGGCTGCTAAAGAGAAAAAAAATAAATGGTTGAAACTGTAATTGTAAATCAAATAAAAGTTACTACAAACTTGTACTAATGTCATGTTACTAATAAAGATTAATATTATTGTTATATATCTAAACTAGGTACCGCGTGTGGTCGAACTTGGCCCTCTCTGGCACCCTTGAGTTAGACGCTCTCCCGAAACAGGGTGACGATCCAAGTGGAGGCTTCCTTTCGGAAGCCCTTATACTGGTTACCCACTAATAGGGGTCTCGACTGAGCGCCATAAGCGCCTCGGTCACTTCGGTGAAACTGTAAAAGCTCTCAGGCTATCAGGGTCGAATTTTAACAAATATTGTATCTGCCTTAACGGCAATATAAACACCTTTATTTCAATTGTGCTAATCTGGGAAACAGTACCTTTCGAATGATAAAAGTTTCATCGCCCATCTTTTATACTAAAAATAAGGGATGACAATTTTAAAGTTCATGCCATTCAACTTTAATATGGAGATTTTAATAAAGTTGTGATGGGGTTGGAGAGCTTTTCGGGCCGGGCGTTTGTTTTGTTATCTCAGTTCTATTGTATTGTTTTTATTAAAGTGCAAAGGCGAATGGCACAAGTTTTACAGGAATCATTATATTGCAGGTCTGTGCTTAGTGGTCGGTCTGGGCCACGGCATCAAGTACATGCAAGTGACAACTAACCCAGTGGAACTGTGGGCCGCGCCCAACTCTCGTTCGCGTTCTGAGCGCAACTTCTTCGATTCCCGTTTCGAGCCCTTCTACCGCACCGAAATGCTAATCATCAGCTCTAAAGGCCTGCCGAAGATCGAACATACAACGCCCTCGGGGACTATAAACTTTGGACCGGTTTTCAATTCAACGTTTATGCTCGATGTTTTACACCTGCAGGAAAGGATTATGGGTGAGTCAATTTTTTATATGGCTAGAATTTTTCTTATCAAATTACGGAATGATAAGCATGCTAAGTGATTGTTATATTGTTACCACGCTTGTATTCTGTGGGGGCGTCGCTTTCCCTGGTGAGCTGACTCATTCGTGCTGCTGCAAGACCCTTACTGTAGCCAGTCTACCGCTGCATTAACCTCGACTTTAATGACCGAATCATTTCTATGGTTTCATATTTAGTTAAACTACTTTTATCGTATTCTTTAAATTTTAAATGTAATAAAAAAAACTTAGTTTACTATTCAACACAGACACGATAAAAATGGTTATCTGGTGTTTGTTTAAGCTTTTGTCGATTTAGGGTCTGTCTCACAAAGTCTGATAATTGTCTGACAGATAAATTAACTGCCACATAAAACTTGATGTTAAAATAGTTTGCGTTTCTTATGTTTATTTATGTGTCATTTTGTTACTTGGCAGTTAGAGATGGCAAACCGCATTTTGACTTTTCAATTTACGAAACATATGACAGCATAAGGCATTTTTTAATTTTATCACTCATTAAAGTATATAAAATACATGTTTCATGCATTATTTTGTGTTACGTATTGATATACTTTAAATGCATATTCTGCAACAATTATATAACACAAAAAAGCATTTTTTTGAAATTGTTTATTTTTATTTGGAACTTAACGTAAATATATATAATATCGCAGTGTCAACAGAAGTCGATCCATAGATGATATAGCATAATTTCTGAAACAATAAATAACATGGGTATTATCTAGATACCTATTTCAATACCAATTTAATTGATAGAAAATAAAACATAATTACCTTTCTGTAGTAGAAGAAACTTTGTCTTCAACTAGTGAATGGAAATAATACACAGTATCTTCATTAAATCTACATCTCACCCTAAATTCCACAACAAATGTCTCCATGTCATTAGAGCGTTGTCGAAACACAGGATCTCTGCGTGGTTCCGTTAAACGATCAAAAACATCGTCTAATTCGTCGTCAAGGGCATCAAAAATATCCATTTTTAATATTTTTCGGTTTACAACACACAAAAACGATAATTATGTGTCAAGCAACTTTAACCAATAAAATAAATTCCTTATCTGACAGATGATCTAACCGCTAACCTATAATTTACTTGGCACTTTATTTACCAGTTGAGCTTATTTGAAGATCGTGAAACGCCAACAATGACTTTATTTCCATTAGATTAGTGGCAAATATGGCTTATTCAGGACTTTACTCGGACATTGTGAAACAGACCCCTAATAAACACCTAAAAAGTTACCGGTTACTCTTGATCAAAAAGCCATTTCGTGCCATTGGGTATTTCCTGATTTTTTTTTAATACTAGCAATACCATTAATATTACTTATATCGGGCAATATTATATTATTTACCATTTAAGGTGTTATATTACATTATTAAATGTTTGTGCTAAGATACGGTCAATGGTAAGAATGGTAAGAATAACGAATGGTGAACCCATTACCTTAAGTTTCAAATTCCTACATCCACCAAGCCACGTGATAAGATATCGCTCAGCTGAAGCATTCTGTCCAAAAATTTAAATGTATTATTATGTACATAATCTGTGTACATTCAATATAATCTCTTTTCTCTTCCTATATATATAGCTTTAGGTAACGAGACGAAAATCCAAGACATATGCTTCTCACCGCTAGCTTCTGCATTCACCAAGTCTCAGTCTTCAGAACTTTGCGCAGTACAGTCCGTGTGGGGCTGGTGGGACAACGACGAAGATAGGTTTCTTGATGATTTAGAGGACAACGAGTATCTGAACACTGTGCTCTCTTGCTCCAAGTAAGTGAAACGTATTCCAGGTCGTGAAATCAATGTATCTTTATACAAGCAATGAATAAACTCTATGGTTAATAGGGCTATTGAGCTGACTTTATAGATTCTTTAGAAGATAACTACCATATTAAATAAACCTCTGTGTTAGGATATATGATTAAGGTTCCATCGTATTTTTAATTTATCTGGTGCCATCATTTTATATTAATTAACATACTATATGGCATAAATTACACATAGCTTATAAATTTCCACGGACGTCTTAAAGGTTATTATTTAGTTGTCTCTGTCAATGTAGTGGTATCCAGAGTAGGGAATGTTTGTGTAATTAACAACTATTGCCGTTGCCTTGGGCGCAACCGCCGTTTCAAATAAAAACCGGTCCAAATGGTGGGAGCGGGCAACTTCCTTTTAGATAGCGCTCCGAGTCGAGGTTTCGTACCTCCTTATGAGGGGCCCTCGGATTCGTATATCGCCCCCCTCTGTCGTCGTCGACGTTCTTCGTCCACAGGGGTCGGAATGTAGCGGTGGTGCAGCAGCAGTCGTTGAATCAGATAAAGCTGTAGAGGTGTCAGGACTAACAGCACTACACAAACATAAAAAAAGTGATTACCGCCCGCCAGTGAACATCCGCAACACCAGAGTTAACTCGTTTATCACACATAGTGTAATGGACAAAATTGAGTAGAGTAGAGAAATGAACACACAATCAATCTGATCTACTAGATCACCAACGTGGTTTCCGCAGTAATCCGTATACGTGCCTCGCTCCGTACGGCGGGCCGGTGCTGCCGGGCGTGGCGCTGGGTGGCTTCCTCACGCCGGGGGAACCTTTGACACAAACATCGCGCTTCCACGAGGCAACTGCCCTCATAGTCACCTTCATCGTCAACAACAAACACGATAAAAGTCAGGTATGTGTATATTCTTACAAAACGATTTATTTCTAAACCAGGAACACTGACTACATAACGATCGATGTCCCCGATAATAACCGAAATGTTAATTAACTGCTACATTAATTCAGTTGCGTGCACATAGAAGTGTACATTTAAATAGAAGTAGATTTTGAGTGTAAATAAAGTTTATTTATTTTATTTTTTATTTTTACAACTCTCGCAACACTTACAGACATATCATACTTAACACAAAAGGCCAATTACAAGTCAACGCAAAAGGTAAAAAAAAGAGAGTAAAAGGTAAAAAAGAAAGTAAAGAATTACAAATACAATAAATAAATGAGTAAAAAAAAGATCTGTCTAAGTTATCAATTAATAAATTATTAATAGACCATGATTTATTGCATAATACATCCTCAATATATTCTTTAATCACTTTTGCATATATTTTTTAATTTATCCTTATAGTAATAACACGACACGAGGCATTCCATCTTAGTTCTCAGGCGTGAAAACGCATGTGCATCTTGAATTTTCGTTGAGGATAGTGCGTATATGAGCTGCAGACATTACTTAACATCAAGTGAAGTGTGCTAGTTTGTCACCGCTAGTTTCATTAAAAAAATCATTGCCCTTTCTTTTTATATATCTTGTGTGTTTAATAATGTATGAGAAGTAAGCAATGTTCCTTGTCTAGTGTAGAGGTTTAAATTCTAACAGAAATCAATAAATTAAGGCTTAAAAAAAATTTAAACTACATTATTGATACCTTAATAGTAATAGTTATAAATACATATATATATATATATATATATATATATATATATATATATATATATATATGTATTTATAACTTAGTTAAAACTTTTGCTGTCATGTTAAATGAACTGGAGTTTTTTTATTTCAATTATAGGGAAGGGTAAGTAAAATATTACATATAAAACACATGTCAAGTCAGGATTACGTTCATTATAATATTTAAAGCGAACACCATCTTCAAATATAACCAATAACATAGGCAATAAAAAAACCATAAAATATTCACATGTTTAATTTCATTAAGAATAGATATCAACTATGAATAAGGGGACTTCATATAACTTACAAATTTATATGTATTTCTTTAACCTATGACCATGTGTTAATAAATAACCTGATAATTAATTTAACAATTTCATTGGTGGCCGGCGTCACAATCGATTGCGTGTTGCTAGAATAACATTAAATCATATCCGAACCACACTAACCAATGCGCTAACCATACGATATTTAAATTTTATCGGTCACACCCTACAAAGGGCGGAATTGATATGTACCTTAATTAAAACACGAATCTGTAAAGACAGACTGAAGAGAGCTGTAGTACCTATCACTGGATAAACGCCGATATCGCCGTTGTGTTTTGTATGTTCAGTGTAGAAAACCTGTGAACCAATTGCAGGTGATAGTTACACCATCTAAGTCTTTAAGGGTTATAACAAGATTTAGTCGTATTTAACATTACCTCATAATCATTTACATGCTCATATTTTACTCAATGATTATTATGATACTATTTCCAATTACAGTTGAAACCAGCACTCGAATGGGAGAAGGAGTTCATAGCGTTCATGAAAAATTACACTGAAAACGAGATGCCACCGTACATGGACATCGCTTACACATCGGAGCGGTCCATAGAAGACGAGCTGTACCGGGAGTCACAGTCGGACGTCTCCACGATCCTCGTGTCCTACTTCATCATGTTCGCGTATATCGCCATATCCCTGGGCCGCTTCACCACGTGCTCCCGACTGCTTATCGACAGCAAGGTCACATTGGGATTTGGAGGTCAGTTTAGGTTTCTATAATATGTTACATGACCTTTTAGTGTACTGTTTAAACGGTACAGACTTACAAGTTTTAAGGTGTTTTCAATACATTAAATCTGCTTTTCCACGAGGTATAGCTAAGCAGGGAACGAAGGGAAGTCTAAGATTCGCATAGTAACACCTCTTTTATACATCCGTTCATTTATCGTTTTTTCTCCGGAGCTATGCTATGAAAAATATTAGCAGTTTGTTGCGTAAAATCATAGGGTTTGTTTTTAATCATTGTCAATAGTTGTGTTAAGACTAACCTTACTTAGGCCTTAAAGTACAGTACCTTTGTTAAAGTAATATATTAATTAATCACGCATCTGTCGCTACGCATCCTCGGACGTCCCTAGGACAAGTGCACCGAACTAATAAATCGCACAACAAAATATTCAAAGCGTGTTTTAGAAGGATTTGTAAATTGATGTTTTATTAGGAAACGAAAATAGTCTTGTTTTATGCATCTCCAACTCATCACAAGCTCCAGGACTTTCTCTGGTGAAGCTGCGTCTGGACTAAGCTATGCTTTCGGTTTTGGGTGTACCCCTTTATTTAATATTGAATTTGCAAATTCATCAATTTTAATGTAAGTCATTAGCAACTATCTGTGTATAGTTTATTCCATTCATGGAAAACCAATATTAAAGTCACGACCTGTTTAAATCAGATCCACCCCCCTTTCCATATCATGGAGCCCCAAATGTGTTTTTGGCTGACATGGACCCCTTGCAGGTCAACGTCGACCCCTGGGAGTGGAAAGATACTTTCGGTTTCAATGGCCTACCAGTTATACATACCATCAATATTTATCGTTTGATTTTGAATATTCAACCATTCTCCCCCAGGTGTGCTAATAGTCTTAGCTTCCGTGGTCTGTTCGGTGGGCATATTCGGATTCGCCGGTGTCTCGGCCACGCTAATCATCGTGGAGGTGATCCCCTTCCTCGTGCTGGCTGTGGGCGTGGACAACATCTTCATACTGGTGCAAACCAGCCAGCGGGAGGCGCGGAGGCCCAACGAGACCGTCGCTGAACATATCGGCAGGGCGTACGTATTACTTATATATTGTACAGATTATTATTTATTGTCTAATTGTTTATTTGTTTTTTTTTACATTGAGAGCACACAGTTCACCTGATGGTAAGTGATTGCTGCGGCCCGTGACATCTATTTTACCATTTGATTTTTTTTGACATATATTCATCATTGACAAGGAATCGTAATGCAGATGCGTTGTCACCCTTGAGGACTCAGATGGAATGCCTTTCCTCGTCACCAACAATAAAGGTCTCCGGACATCTTCCGGATCTACACTCACCTAACGAAACAAAGAAGCATTATGTTGCTATTTCACGCCGGTATTCTGTGAGGGCGTGGTCCCACCCCGGTCGAGCTGACCCATTCAGTGTAGCTCTACTGCAGATGTGTTTGCCTTGTCTAAATATGACTTTATAACCACTAAAACACAAATTAGCGGCCTTCCTTTTTGATTTATAACCTAGTGACGTAATACCTGGTGCGAAATTATGTTTGGAATTATCCTTTGAATAATTTGAACAATCCTTAATTTTACGTATTAAGTTTGGTTTTGTTTTTTCTTAATATTTTTTATGGCTTCATATTTTTTTGTTATGGAATTGATTTATGGATCGGATCACCCATGGTAATTGTATAATAGGAGATCTATTACTTCATGAGTTTTGTAATATTGAAAGACATGTTTTTTTTTTTGTTAATTACACTGCAAATGTTTTGTTACAAATTTTATATCTACAGACAGACAGTTTTTTTTAAACAGTACTTGTGAAATGTCTTGGTTATGCGAAATACTAGTATAAAGTTGAGTCGCTTTTAACCCTTTACTTGATATAACTTTAATATTTCCGCTAGCTTAATATGTAAATGTATTCCGTTACTGCTCACACAATTATGAAACAGTATGTGTATTGATATTTGGCAGGCTTGGTCAAGTGGGTCCGTCCATGTTCCTGACGTCAGTGTCGGAGTCTGTGTGCTTCTTCCTGGGAGCGTTGAGCGACATGCCGGCCGTAAGGGCATTTGCGCTATACGCGGGCGCGGCTCTGCTCGTGGACTTCTTGCTTCAAGTGACCTGTTTTGTGGCGCTACTGGCCATCGACACTCACCGACAGAATGCTAACAGGTAAATATATGTAGTTATTGTCACTGTCCTCCCATGCGAATAATGATTCATAAAGTTATATATAAATATATTTATATTGTTATGTATCTATGTATAATATGATATTTTTTATCTAAATAACCTTTCTTTAATTTTATGCCTGATAGGGTTGACTGATAGAGAATGTCACTGGGCATTAAGTTCGCCCTTGTAAACTTGTTATTTAAGGAACATAACGAATAATTAAATAAAAGGAAATCCGTATTCTCTCAGTTGACATCACCCGGTTTATAACCATCGAGAACGCTGTGATCGAAATCGACCATAGACTATCAATTTACTTGATTTGGTTTAGATTTTTGTGGTGTTAGGGGTACAGAGCACTCGTTTTATCTGATGGTTGCATCGGCCCCGATCACTAAAATGAAATGCCTGGTAATAAGATATGATATCCTGTTTCTATCTTTCTTATATATCTGAATTTTCAGTTCAGTTTGAATACATACATAACAGACAAGAGACTGCCTGATAAATTGTAGTTTGAAGTTTTAAGAGTAAAAATTGGTATTGTCCTAATCTAAAAATGTACACTACAGATTGTATTGTTCTTTAATAGAGAGTTAAAAAACGAGCACATAGTTCACCTGATGGTAAATTATGACTGCGACGGCATCCCACCATTTTTCCAGCCCCTGAGGATTGAGATGAAATGCCTCGTTACCAGTAATTGAGTTTCTAGTTCCCTACAGTGTCCATAAGTACAGAGCACAAGCTATTATTTCACATTGGTGTTCTAACATACCGTAACATACCAGTTTTCCACATCACAATTATAGCCTATCATTGACAAGGTAAACAAACCCGTAAACAAGGTCTCCAGATGCCATCATCCGCCATATGAAACACAGCAACGTTGCGCTGCTATTTGACCCTGACATTCTATAGAGGCGTGGTGTTCCCCGGACGAACCGCTCCATACCCAAGCTGTAAACTTGCACAACAATCCCAAGTACGGACCTTCTAATAAAATTAAAACGTTCCTAGATTTGACGTGCTATGCTGCTTGAGTGGTTCGAAGTCGGATGCGCAGTCCCCGGGCGAGGGCGCGCTGTACAAGCTGTTCCAGCATGTCTACGTGCCTTTCCTCATGAAGAGGGAAGTGCGAGCCTCTGTCATGATTATCTTCTTCGCCTGGTTGTGCTCCTCAGTTGCTGTGAGTTAATTGTTATTTTCCCATAAACAACCGTATCCTTTTCTAAACTATAAGTTAAACTACACAAGTAAAAGAGTGATTAAATGTGACATTTTTCTTTATGACCTAACTGAACCAACCTCTATCACAACACAGCATGTTATTTCCTGTGGGTATCATTAAAAGGATCTGTCAATTGAGAAGCTAATTAATTACCATTAAACCAATACGTAAGTACATAATTTTTCATGTTATTGACGTGAAAAATTATTATAAGATAGTTTGAAAAAGAATTCGCATTTTAAAGTAGGTCTATCTACCCCTTTTTAAACGTTAACTGCGGTTAACTTTATCTGCTTTTGTCTGTATCACGTATCGGTTACATAAATGTTGAAATTGTTCATTTTACCCAATATAATAAACCTTCAGATGATTTACTCTCATTTAATAAATAATGGAAAGAAAACACATGTTCTCAAAAAATACTCAAAGTCAGAAAAAGTCATTTTTAACTATATCTTTTAATATTACAGGTCGCTCCACACATAGAGATAGGACTGGACCAGGAGCTATCTATGCCACAGGATAGTTTCCAATTGAAATACTTCCAGCATCTGAACCAGTATCTGAACATTGGACCTCCGGTGTACTTCGTGTTAACAGAAGGACTTAACTTCTCTGTTAAGGAGCACCAAAACATGGTCTGCGGAACGAGGTTCTGTAACTCTGATAGTGTTTCCATGCAGTTGTACTCTGGTGAGTTAATTTTTTAAAAGAGCAAAATAGCACACCTTTCATCTTAGAAGTGATCCGTTATCTCAATGACACCTGCATTCATTTTCGATAATGAATTAAGATAGTCATCCCTGATGATTAAAATTGACATCTTTGTTATCAGTCTGTCTCATGTTTGTGTCTCACATTTTTTATTCAAAGTAAAAAGAGACAGATGTGAGGTGTAATTTTACCTAGTATTTATTATATTCCATTACGTTATGCTAAATGTAATATATTAAATTGGATATGTGAGATGAAGCTATAGGCAACAAATTTAGTATTTGAATATGTCAAATTGTCCCATATGTAGTAGGTGCGCTATTGGGCCAGACAACTTGACATACTCTGATGTGATATGCATACGCGAAATGTCTCCTCAAATCACTTGGTACCGACCGATATATTATATTATATGTATCAAACTTTTATTAACAATTTGCAGCATACCTGACGTCCAACGAAACATACTTAGCGCAACCTCCCAACTCCTGGCTCGACGACTTTTTCGACTGGACCTCATTGGAGGACTGTTGCAAATACTTCCCGTCGAACTCTAGCTTCTGCCCTAACAATTTTAAAAGTAAGCTAAACTTTTTTTTATTATTATGTCTTCAAATTTTCAATTATAATTTTTACTTCAAGTCTCTTAGATTTCAAGGACTAAACTATTTACTAGTTTAGCTTTGTTATAAAATCCACTTGGTATTGTAAAATAGTTTGTTATTCTCACGGGAAGGGTGAAATTTTAGGAAAATAGCACGCTTTCTAATATGTTCACGAGTCCAATAGACACACTAATATACCAGATCATAAAAATAAAATATGAACATTTTTACGTATTGTAATATAATCGTTGCAGTCCTAGGTAATAAAAAAATGTTTGCGTTTTGTCAGCTTCTGCTAAATGTGGACAATTAATGATGCATGACATAATATGCCACAATAAATTTTGTACCTCTTGAATTATGCTTGAATGATGGAATAATTTTAGTTTGGCATAATCAAAATGATCAATTCATATTAATAACCATCGCTTGAGATATAATAATATATTCACAACCGACTTACATTATGGTATACAATTAAAAAATAGAAAAATAGAGTAGTAACTACTATTGAAAAACATTAAAGGTTAAGGCACAATGGGAAAATTTGTAGCGGCTGCTTAACAAATATAGGATAGTGGATATACAGTTATTTAAATATAAGAAATCTATATGAATTATATACAATTACTCATATAAAAAATATACATACACGAGTAAATACAGATATATTTAATGTATACATGATAA
This sequence comes from Teinopalpus imperialis, assembly GCA_029286865.1. Classification (NCBI taxonomy): domain Eukaryota; kingdom Metazoa; phylum Arthropoda; class Insecta; order Lepidoptera; family Papilionidae; genus Teinopalpus; species Teinopalpus imperialis. Next base: position 13,992,517 of record JAGSMU010000001.1, read on the forward strand.
TAGAAGAGTGTGAGAAAATAATCTCGGATAATAGCTTCTTTACTAGCATTTCTTGCAGAAAAATAAAATATAACCTTTTGTAGGGTTCCACCCGGTACCGTGTGAACGCACACGACTTCAGCATGGTCGATTGTTAGTTTCACTAATTTACATATTCATTTTTATTTAATTAAATTGGAACACAAAAAGATTAGTTACCGGGCCAATAACTATTTCATTCGAATATTTTGTACTGGCAACACTTTAGTTCGTCAGTTAGCCGCTAAAATTATCGAAAAGCTCGGAGGTAGAATAAGGTCGGTTGACCATTCTGACTCGAGCTGTTGGACGAGAAGGTCGTGAGAAATGATATTCCTAATAAGATATAATATACGTTCCCCATTACCTGGATTTTCTTCTGTACTTCACCTAGGCATCCTGAAAGTCTTAAATTCAGTTCGTAGTATCGGTGATTTACAATACTTTAATTTTTTTTTAATATCTATTTCCAGAATGCAACAAATGCAATATTACGCTAATAGGCACCGAGCAGCGGCCCAGTGCGAGGGATTTCGACCATTACATACCGTTCTTCCTTCAAGACAATCCGACCGCGCAATGTTCCAAGGGAGGCCACGCTGCCTACTCGCAAGCGGTCAACTATAAAATATACAACAAATCTCTAGCACTAGCGGATGTGAAGGCGACATTCTATCAAGGATACCACACCGTTCTCAAAACTAGCCACGATTACTACACGGCCCTACGTGCCGCGAGGACCGTGGCTGCCAATCTCACGGAGACTCTGAACAGACAGCTGAAAGAACGGGGCGAAGAAACGACGGTCAATGTGTTCCCCTACTCGGTGTTTTATGTGTTCTATGAACAGTATCTGACCATGTGGCCAGATACGCTGAAGAGTATGGGCATATCTGTACTGTCTATATTCATTGTAACTTTCATATTGATGGGCTTCGATTTGTTTTCGGCGTTGGTGAGTGTTTTTTTTATTTATTTTTTATATAATAGGTGGCAAACAAGTAAGCACCACGCCCACCCGATGGTAAGTGATCACCGCCGCCCATGAACATCCGCAACACCAGAGGAGTCGCAAATGATTTGCCGGACTTTAGGAAAGGTGTAGGCTCTTTTCTTGAAGGTTCCTAAGTCATATCGGTTCGGAAATACCAGAGCTGATTCCACACAGAGTGGTTGTGCGTGCGTGGCAGGAAATTTCGTGTGAAGCGCAGTGGTGGATTGCCAACATGATGAAATCTTTCTTCTATTTGCTGCTATATCTTATATTTGCGAGAATACTACGTGTTGAATTAAAACTATATTTTACTAAAATTGTAATTTATCGTGTTTATTTTGTTATAAAAAGTATTTTTTTAAAATTATATATGAATGTACTATTACTAAATACTATAATGTATCTTAAAATATAACTTATTCAGTATTCTTCACTAAACACTAGTGATTTTATGTTATGAAAGAATAGTCAAGCTAAGGATAAGTTTAGTTGCTATCATCCGGAATAAGTGTTTAAAGGTTTTCCAATGAGATAGAGGTTGAATGATCACACAGTTGACTTGATGATTGAAGTAATGACTGCAATGCATAAACGAAGATTCCAGATGCATATAATTCTCAGTTACCAGTAATTGGGTCACGATTACCCTATGATCACATATCTAAATACAGTAGCGTCGTGGTAGACGTCTTCCTTCTCGTCCGAGCGGACCCTGGATGGGTGATGTGTGGCAATGCTGATGGATTACCGTACAATCAGGAATTTAATGTAAACAAAATAATTTAAACATTGAATTTTCAACTTTGTGAACATAGCAATATGTAACTTAATAGACTACTAAGATTATAGCGAAATGTTTTATTAGCTTTACATAGTAAAATTGTGCTTTGTAATGTAATGTGAAGTTGTTTTTCAATGTTTGTCTTATGGCGAGGAATATGTTAATATACAAAGCTTTCTTTCCCAGGTGGTGGTGATCACCATAACCATGATTGTGGTGAACCTCGGCGGCCTCATGTACTGGTGGGGCATCAGCCTCAATGCAGTCTCCCTAGTCAACTTGGTGAGTCTCCTTTATATGCAATATATATATATATATATTTTGTATAAATGAAAATGCATTTTTTTTAATGAAGTAATGTAATATTATTAAAATTTATACCTACATATTTATTAGTCACAGTAAAAAATAAAAAATATTCTATTCGAAAGGTACGAAATATTGAGAAACCCTTAACCTCTCTTTTGTTACTGTGTGTACAAAAAGTACAAATTATATATAGGTAGAAAATAGATTTTTTTTCACATACTCTCGAAATATCTGTCGGTCGTATTCAAATATCATTTTGATCAATTGCGTTGGATTGGAAAAAGTTGAGAATGACGAAATTGAGAATGAAGTTGAGAAATATTTTTATTTTTTTAAAAAAATCTCAATTTATTTTATTGAAATTTTGCCATCGGCGGTGAAAACAAAATGTACTGAGCTAGCTGCTGCTACATATTGCGTAACTAAATTACCTGCTTTATAGATATTTCAAAAAGTTGTAACACAATCAGTGTTTTTTCTTGATATCTTTAGAAAAAATCAAAAAATTAATATCTCGAAAATGGTAACACTTTAACTAATATTTTTTTTTTAGTCTGATAGGTGACCCGTTAATTTATCTTCCCATTAAATTTGTCATGCTACTTACTGGACACCCAGTATAAAATATATGTCTATGTTATTTAATATTTATATTAAAGTATATAGGATGGAATATAGTGCCGTATTAAAATGTGCAGATTCATTTTTTCAGTAGATAAAACACTGTACCTTTTTTACTATTTAATAGAAACTGTCTAAAGTGTAGAATTTTTGGGTATATAGGTGATGGCAGTGGGCATCGCAGTGGAGTTCTGCTCTCATCTCGTGCACAGCTTCAGTGTCTCGCACGGGACATCTCGAGAACAACGGGCAGCGTCCGCCCTCACCCGTATGGGATCGTCCGTTCTATCAGGCATCACGCTCACCAAGTTCGGAGGGATCATCGTCCTAGCCACCGCTAAGAGCCAGATCTTCCAGGTAAGTTTCAGGACAAAAGCTTTAATTTTTTTTCAACTTTAGCTTCATGACGTCATTAATGCATAGTACTGTAATAATTTGCGCACTCACTCAGAGGCACTCACTTATCGTCTCCATACATAGTCCGACGAATACATTGGCAATCAGATCTTTAGTTTGTTTTTAGCTACAGATTGAACGGGTCAGCTCGACCGGAGTAGGACCACGCCCTCTTCGTCTTGTGATTAGTGAGCGTCGTTTCATCTGATACCTCAAGGGTGACAACGCATCTGGATTACCATTTTGTCAAGGGTGAATGTAGGTGTCATGGGCCAGATTCCATGGGATCTGATATGATGAGCATACAAACAACTCACTCAGACTTTAATCAACGATTTTTTTATGGATGGATATTACTCTTGGGCTGCGAATCGAACTCAGTGGACGCGGTGGGCAGGTTCTATAAGCACAGGCCTTGTGGATAAAGAACCATTACCGTCAAAACCGTAAATATTAATAATATAAAGGATAGGATAGAAATGTTATCAGCATCGCTGACGGATTCGGCGTAGGCCTCTCTGTGTTGTGATATACTCAATATAAACTTGGTACTATGGTACTTCACATGGAACATCCTCGAAACATCAATTACACCGAGTCGTAAAACAAGTATTCATTATTTTTTTACACAGATTTGATTATGTAAGATTAGAGGCGGACAACGCTGGAGGGCGGGCCGTTTGAACGTACGTATGTGGTATATACGGGAAACGTGTGCTTATCAAGTGCGTCGATAAAATTATACAATTATTATTTAAGTTAAGCAAATATTATTGTAACATTTTTATAAATCGCCCTTAACTTTCTTTTGTACCACTCAATTATGATATAACAAGTATTGTTAATTCACTAGACTAGTTATACTTTGTGTGTACGATTTTAAACTAAGATAATTTGCTACTACCTCCCTTATTGGGATGTTCTTTCTTTTTTCTTTAATTAATCTATAGTTTTAATGTAACAGTAATTCTAAGTTTTATTTAAATTATACTTCATCCGGAGGAGGGGCTTAGCAGCTGTAACACAGGTCTAAGACCTAGCACGGTTGCTAAAGAGAAGAAAATATATGGTTGAAATTGTAATTGTAAATCAAATAAAATAAAATAAATCAAATAAATTGCTTAGATTTTTAGGTGAAGAGTAAAACCGTAGACGAAGAACGTAGATCACTGTAAAGAAAGAAACTTGGTTTTAATTATGAGGGTCGACAACCTTAAATATTTTTGAGTTCGCCATTTTTATAACATTGAGAGTAGTAAACGAACACACAGTTCACTGGCAAGTGAACTTTTCCTGCGGCCCATGACGTCTGCATTCATCCTCGACAAGGAATCATATCATATCATCAGTCACTCTTGACGACTGAGATGGAACGCCTTGTCACCAGTAATAAAGGTCTCCGAAAGGATCCCTACACTAACCAGATGAAACACAGCAGCATTATGCTGCTATTCTGTGAGAGCGTGGTCCTTCCCCGGTCGAGATCGCCCATTTATTATGTAGCTAGAAACAAACTGCAGCGTAGAAGTACAACATAATCTCTGTTTACACCGCGTGCGCCTACTTTTCGCTTTGGTAACTGTTCTTTTTTTTTGTCATTGCTCAGGTGTTCTACTTCCGAATGTACCTCGGCATCGTGTTGATCGGAGCGGCGCACGGACTCATATTCCTGCCCGTCATGCTCAGCTATATCGGTGAGTGGCACAGGAACACACGCACACTGCACACCGCACACTGCACGTAGATTTATCTAAACAAGTAATTCGCACAACGCTTAAACAAAATAAACAATAGACGCACCGTTTTTAAGACACTATCATTATAGCTTTTAGACTGAAGTGCGTCTGTCCCCACTCGTTGGCATCGTAGTATTTTTGATGTTTAGTTTAATTTCGTTTATTATACTTGTCAATAAACCGAATATTAAATTCTAAACTGAACTACAAACTCTATTTTATTATCGAACAGATTAGTTCTATACATACGATTTTTAAATGTAATAATAACATATATTAACTCGAATACTAGAGTCCCTTTATTTACATTACTTGGGACGAAATAAGGTCGGCTTAACCACCCGTGTGCAGGAGAGGGGGGAGGGGGGAACCATGTGTAGGGTTCCTCTTTGCTTCACTGTGGCTGACCAAGCTAAGACCACTAAACCTCCCCCGCGCTAAGTTATCACCTTGCTCCGTTAGAGGGGTAGGAGGTGTTTGGTCTATGAACACCTACATCAATCCTCGGCAAAGATTGACGACGTCGAATGAATGCATGTAGCTGATGAATTAGTTATAGTATCAAAATAGTAAGGTTTCAGTGTTTTACAGAATGCATTTTGGAGAGTGTGCTCAGGAATTACATGATCCAATTCTCCCATCCCCGTTCCACCATCACGACGCACTGCTGGATTTCATCCTTTTATTGTGAACATCCCTCAAACCCGAACGAAGCGCTTTGCTTCGTCTTTCATTATTCGTACGGCAAAGGACTGGAATAGTTTGACCGCGTCTGTCTTTCCCTCCGATTACAATGTGGATGCTTTCAAGAGTAGAGTGAATAGGCATTTACTGAGCATGTGCGCCTTACCATCCAGGACTGCATTTCCACTTAACATCAGGTGGGATCGTCGTCAAGCACTTGCTTTGAAAGTATAAAAAAAAAACAAAGCAATCTGTGGGAGAGGTCGTATGTTCGTTCAGCAGCGGACTGTTGGCTGTGGTGATCATGACGATGATTCCGCGTGGTCGTGCCCGGTCGGGGCAAGCAACATTCACACCTAGCATCAGCTTCGTGCATATTCTGTACCTAGAAACTAGTCAAACCTTGGCTTTACTACTCGTAAAGTTTTGCACGTCTCAAGGTTATTGCCCAACCAACAAGGTATACCCCAACTTACCGTCAAGAGAACTATATGATCGTATGTTTTCGCCTTACCTTATATTAAAAAAGTTTGAAAAATAAGAAAAGGTACTCATTTTACAATTTACTACATTTTAAACCACTATTAATTATTTAGCCACAGAGCCAATAAGCAGTGGTAGGTAGTCCAGTGCAAGGCATAGCGCTCGTTCCTAATTTTAGATATAAAATTTCTTAATTATAGATCTAGATTACATAAAAAAAATATTTCAAGACACGTGAAGTCCGTCTGTCTGTATTGTCTATCTATACTTATCTCTCTAGAGAGATCTGTACCCAGGAATATATAAAGGTAATAAAATTTATAAGTCAGAAAATAAATGTGGACGTACGTCGCATTTCCATTTAAAAAGTAATAAAAAACAAGAAAAGGTGCTCAATAAGTTGTTTCCTTATTGTAATCAAACATTACTCAAAAACATATTTTTTTCGTTATTATTCAGTATTTTCAGTTTTCTTTTGCATGTTTATCATTTCTTTTGTTGTTTTGACAGTTTTTTTTTATTTCAATTTTTTTATTTATTTTGTGCTTGTATATTGGACCTTTACAACGATATATAAATATACTGTTTTTTTTTTGCATTAACTTTCTGTTTAACTGCCTTCAATGTCGCCTGAAACATGTGTTAATATAAATAATAAGAAAAATGTGTTCTTTATGTGTTCCATTTTTAAATTTAATAGAGGCGTGTTAAAGGCAGTTTTGTTTTGTTTTTGTATTTTATGCATACGTCAAAATTAACTCATTTAACATTTATACTAATTAATATTTAAGGGAATGATTTTGGATGTGTACGCTTTTTCATATTTTGTTTGTAAAATTTAGGCACTCTCTCAATTTAATTGGTTTTAACATACTAACATACATTTTAACATTAAACATACATATTAAAAATAAATTTATAATTATATTAAAAATGTTGCTTCCTCGATAATATTATATTGACTTGAATCTATATAGTTGAAAAATTAAAAAAGGTTTCAATATAAAACCGAAGGCTCATAGCAAAATGAAGTTTTTTCTATAGTGTTATGCATATCAATATATTATATATACTATTTTAGATATTTTTGTACATTCCAAAATAGGGTGCATATTGTACCTCTAAAGGATATTAAAATTCAATAATTTCTAAAATCTTTGATTTCACAAATGTGGTGGTACGTATGTGTTAGGGTGCGCCGCCATTGATTTCACTGTTCCAATAAAATAGTTGCAATTTTAAGTACTGAACTATCAAATGCTAGGCATGTTTCTATATATATATATATATATATGTGTGTAATTTGCCAATATAGACGTGGCGCCTATGTACCGTAAAGGGTGTTGTATAAGTACATACTGATACTATTTATAAAAATGTCAAAAGAATTGAGAGGCACTGCTGTTGTATTTATTATGTATATTTCAATATTGGATCAAAAATTCATTGACCCGTGAGGCAGGTAACTTGATTCCTTTACAGGTTCGCCAATCAACAGACAAAAGCTGGCCAATCAGATGCGCGGGTTGGAGATGGGCATCGCGGAGACGTCGTTAACACGAGTAAGGGGACAGGCATCTAGGCAGTATAATTTTGACCAACTGCCCGCGTGAGCTTAAAACGAACGAGATTGGACTTTGCCGATATCGTCAACACATTTCGGACTTGTCAAACTTGTAATGCTCCATCCAGGGATTGTAAATCCAAAATGTACAAATGATATTATATAAAACTGTATAATATTTTATATTCAAACACTTCATAATTGTGTTAACATATTTAATATTTCAGGAAGCATTTAATTAAACATATTCCACAAAGAGAAAACTAACTATTTCGATTTGTTCGAAAAGTCGTGTGGCCATAATATCATACCATACTTACTAAGGTTTTAGTAATAGTGGAAGAAAATTAATTTAACATGGGTATCGGTGGGAATAATTGGATATCGGTTTTGGGAGACAGACCAAACTGAAATAATCGCCACACCTGGATGGAGCGTAGTAATGTGCATTGTCTATTCTCGTATCGACTACTAACGTACCGGTTTTGGGGCGATCCGGTTTCAAAAGTGAGAATCTCGATTTTAAAACCGATCGCTTTTAACTTTGTTTTGTGACGTTCCAAGGCCTTTACATTTCTTTTGTCTAAAGGCCATGTAAATTGCCTTGAGCGTTTACAAAAATTTAAACGGGAGTATGGTTTTCTTCTAAACGCATTTATTTATATGTCAAAGGGTTTTAGGAATTCGTTACACATATAAAAATGTGTTGCATGTGTAATGAATTGCTAACCATTCGAAGGGTCTGATTTTAACCAATGTCTGGTTGAAGGGACATCCTGTCATAGAGAATCACGAATGTTTCCTGTCGTTTTTCATTATCCTCGATTTGCATGTCTATGTTTAGCTGTATCGACAATAGTCATTCCTATTTTGTTCGAATTTACTTTATTTTGTTATCGATGTTTTGTATTTGCTTAGGACGGTCACTGCCTTGTTTTATTGCACACACACGGTACTTATGTCGTAATATCTAAACTTAATTTTTAAGTACTTAAAAACATTGTAAGGCATCGACAGGGCGGTATATAAAAACCTACATAGATTTTGTTTTATTTATTAGCCTTATTTAATTTAGGACAAATATACGTTAGGCTTTAATTCCATTAAAATGTACATATGTTTGATGAGAGCGCGCACATACGAATGGGGATATGTTTTATATTTGATAATGAAATCGTTATTTATTAACCGTTTTTCGTGTATTAAATTATTCTTGAATATCATATTATATTTATTCATAGATTTTCGAATAACCATTTTTTTTTTTTAAAAAAGCGCGGTATAATTTTATAAAGAAATTGTAAATTGTTCGAAGCATAATGTACAAGAATTGTAATAATAAAGTTAAACGGTATATTTTCCATTGTGTTTTCAAATACATTGTTGTTGAAATTAGTAAATTATTTTAACCGTTTATTGTCTTTATAATGGGCAGACGGCTAATTTAACCGCTACCAAAATTTTACATATTTTATCACAATTTAAATTTATAATACATTTTACACACATGCTGAACGATTATTTGCTATATATAAAACAGCTTTTTATGTTGAGTCTACACTGGGCGGCACTAAACAAGACAAGGTGATGATTATTTAAAAAAAGATTCCAAATATATTTCGATACACATAACATTCCCTTGCCAGTTTTTAATGCTAATCAGTGTATAAAATATGCGCTGAGACGAAGACCGCTTGATATGGTTTCCTTTTCTTTTGAACGGACAGCAAAAAAAATATGATTTTTTTTAAACTTATGTTAACTTATGTTTTATGTAGCTATCGCTTTAGTATTTTTTGCCAATATTTTTCTGAATTAATTTAACTTAAAACCGTTAAGCGCGTCTCGGCTTGTAGATGTTACTCTAAGCTGTATTATTAGGTACATGTATTTATATTTTCTCTCTTTCTATTTAACTAACACTATGGGCACACTTTTAAATTAAGCGGTGACTTAACCATGACGGTGTTGGAATATTTTGTTTTTTTTTTGTATAACACAGGACATATAATTCTTACAGGTACGCCTGTAAAGCCCATGGGAATTAAGAACAAATTTAATTTGTCGTAGCAAAAGTGGTTATTTAGATTATTATTATTTTTCAGTTTCTCTGTGTAGTTTCTATTTTGGCATTACTTTTTTTGTAATGATGTATTAGTTAAAGAGATTTCAGTGAATGTGGGTGCCCTCTATGTTCCTAAAGGTTTATAGAAATTATGTATTCGTGATATTAGGAAAATGTATTTAACGTCGTTTAACTTAGAATTATTGTTGCAATATTCTAAATCACTTCCATACAGGAATCTCCTACTTAAAGTTAGTACTTATTTCTTAGAGGGGTCTTAAACATGTCCAAAGTTTATGGTTATATTGTAATAGCATAGAGTTTTCGTATTGTAATAGAAATAAATAATTATGCTTTTTCGATTATTTCCTTTTGTTTTATTTTTTAGTTTTAGAGCACCTGCATGCTATGAGGGCACTTTTTAATGTTGCCAGTTTTTAGTTCTACTTTGCATGACTTTTCTGTCGCCATATAGAAAAATAAACCAGTATTGTTCATGGGGTCGCCATACACAAACTGTTTTGTACAGATTAACACACAATTTTTTTAATAACATAACAATTTTTTGTTGTCTGGCGGCCTTCAAACAATTTAAAAAGTTTTTATCAAATGTTAAAAAGGTCCAATGTACAAATTGTTAAGTCGGCATCATTTTTACGAAGATACTTAATTACCTTTTTTTTTTGTCTTTTTCGATCTAAAAGGAGCTTCTCTGTGCAAGTCAAAACAACGTAAGAACAGTTTTTATTTAAAGCAAATAGTACATAAGTAATACAAGGATAGTTGCAAACAGAATCTCATTTCATATACATGGAGCGCTTAAAATATAAACAAAAATAGTTTTATACGTGATTACTTGGTTTTATTCAAAATCGATTACTAATTACCATTATAGTTTTTCAATTAAAAATTAATATATTAGATTTACAAATTAACATGATTAAATGAAGATAAAAGAAGTCATAAAATTGTATTAATGCAATTAAAAATTAAAATAATTGTAGGCAAAAAAGCAAAAAAAAACTCGAAACGGTTATAGTTATGGTGAAATTTTGCGTAAACTCAAATGCCGATAACTACGATATTGGTGGAACGATATTTCAAACTAAATTATTGAAAAATATTACAGGGTAAATTATCGATTGAACATTAAAATTAAAAAAGAAATATTTTAATTAATTCTAGTTTTTAAACAACTTTTAAAACCCAGATAACACTCTTTATTTAATGACTGATTATTTAGTAATCGATTAAATAAAAAGAAATAAGAATACAACCAACGCAATCACCTGCGAAAAGCTTATACAAAAATTAAAAAAAAAACTGTTTTTTTTCTCACAACACGTGAAACTAAAGCAGTATAATATCGTTCTAGCTTAGCGGTATCAACTGAGCCTTCTTGTCACTTATCTGCTATCACTCAATAGTTAGCGTGTCACATTATATATTACTACTGATGAATCTTTGAATTTTGTCCGTATATACGTAGTTTTATTTGGTTATAATTCATATATGTTTCCGTATAATAACTAACTAGTTATCATACATTGTTTGGAAATTCATTGTTAGACGTAATAAATTGAACCTTGCACTAACGAATAAACGTACGATGAGAATGATCGCCCTCACGAAACACCAGCGTGTAAGCCTGTTGTGTTTCGTTTGATAAGTAGGGATCTGGGGACTTAATTATAGGTACCGAGGAATTCCATCGCAGTTCTCAGAGGTGACAATGCGGCGATCGTACTCAGTTGGCTTCCCTCTCGCAAGTTTGTTTCTATAAAGCTGCAAAGGACAAAGATCCAACAGCATCACACATAAAAAAAACCATCACTTAAAAAGGAATCAGACATTGTCCTTACTTCTAAAATAATAAAGCTAGGTTTCCGTAATTGGTACTCTCATTTAAAAATGATCAAGATTTAAAACAATACAAAGAGAGACTTAAAATATAAAAAATATTTTATTACGCGACCGATGACTGAGGAAAAAGATTGTTTTATACCGCCAATGTATATTTCCTGAAAGCGAAGCATTCCTGATATTTATTTATTGATAACGAACGGCTACAAGGTAACACTTACCGATAACAATGAGGATTCAATAACATTTATGATATGATACTGTGCTAGGTTACATTATCTCAAGACCTACCTTATGGTTAAGGGTTTTTTTTTCTATATCACACGTATAGTGCGCCTTCGTATTTTATAGAAGTCCAAACGGACTAATATTTTGTTTGGAAATTTAATTCTTCATTAATACAATGTTGTACCAATTTAAAATATATAATGATATATGGTGATTAAAAAAAAATATGTTGTGCACATTGGTTATGGATATTATTAATAATAATAGTATAAACAAATATAAAATTTTGTATTATTACTAGTTAATGTTATGCTAAAACGTTTTTCTTTTAATTATTACGTGGACAATAATTGGCCTGGATACTTAGCATGATTAAATGTAAATATACACACCATTCATTACATGGTAACACTGTACCTTTGTATTGTAACTATTATTCCTTCTTGTAACATTAGAGTTTCATGTAAATATAGTTTAGCTAATGTACAAGTATAAGGTAAGTACTAACACTGCTCAGTATCGACATGTACGGTCGTCTGCAGTAACATGAAGAAATTTTGAATCTTATTCCGTTGATGTATGATTTACAATCGTATACATGTTTTCGTCAATGGGCTCGTCGGTCCCGTATTCCTGACCCTCAATTTTAACCTTCCTCAGGTCTGCGCATGCGTTATATGGGAAGGGACTCGGGAAGGAAACGACTATAGTCGACGCATTATGAACTGAGGCTTCGGGTCATAAATCATATTTATCTGTCTGTCTCGCTCGCACTTACAAGTCTTATGGTAGTGATGTGCGTAAGAATTTATGAGGTACATGTCGATAACTGGATAGGTACGATCGATATGCTAAATTATGTTAAGTATTAATAGGAATGATTTTTCGCTATCTGAAAAAAAAGTTTTTAATTTGTAAGATAAAATGTTTGTTTCCACGTAATAATAGAGAAACTGTATAGATAGTAATGTGGCCCTGAAAAGTGCCGTTTTTAACTTTTCTAGGGATATTTCTTAGTTCGTCAAAAATCCTCATTATATCCACCACGTTAGAAAATAAATTCTCCATTGTGTCTATTGCGTAACTAATCGTAAGTAATTAAATGTGTGTCATAATAAAAAAAAAATATTTATAGAAAATAGTATCGTCTCGTATCGAAAAATCGAAAAAACAAAGTCACAGTGACTGTCAGACATTTATTGCCCGACAACTTAGTTTAAAATGCGTCGACTATAGTTGCTGATTAGTTAATTGCAGTAAGCGCTAACGCTCCCGCCACTAACTGCACTATAATCTATCCTGCCCAGTTGTTGTCAATCACTAATAACCAGAAGATATCGTCATGGTCAAAAATCATCATGTCATTGCACGCGACCGTATAAACTGAATTTGCAATTTCATTGCTATAGCATAGGACATATTAAAAAACATTGGCTCATGACCATCATTGAGTGAGATCGCGTCAGGGCTTCGCTGAGTTTTGTTAAAGTGTCTACGAAGGTGTACTGTGTATAATGAGGAATGTTCACCAGGCATAACCCGGCGGCGGGGACGCTGGCGCGTGTCGGACAGCGGCCACACCTACGGCAGTCTAGACGCGACGCTGGAGCCCCACGTCTCTACCAGCGCTGAGCCCCTCACCAACGAGATGTAGAACTGTCCACTTGTCGGGATTCGCAGTTTTACAGTCATAAGAATTTTATAAATATTGTCATATGTGTAACTTTAACGACCTTTTAGTGTAAACAATTCAAAGATGCTGCATTCTACAATAAGGAATAAGTAGGAGAAGTAGTGTCTTGTAATGTCTTGTAATAATATGAGCAATTAATTAAGTTATAGGATAAACTTAATCCTCAAATTTTTTCACAATGAAAAAAAAACGTATATCATAATTTTCAAACCAAAATTTCTACGTCATATAGTACTTTGACTATTTGATATAAAGTTGTATATATTAAATCGATATAAAACCATTGGACATTTACATAAGCTCAAGTAGGAAATTGTGTCGTTAATTTTGATATATATGTTTTTTTATTACATTGAGAGTAACAAACTCACATACAGTTCACCTGATGGCAAGTGATTCCTGTGGCCCATGACAACTGCATTCATCTTTGACATGGAATCCTATTGCAGATGCGTTGTCACTCACTCGCCAGATTTCATGCATATTCTTAGAAAATACTCGTAACTCGTGCCCATTTTTAACACAAAACGGTGAGCAAATCGCAGCAAATATGAAAACATATTTTGACCAATCACGACATTCGGCAATGACAGATAACGCGATTACCCGATCGGGTAATCAATTCGCCCTTGCGCTTTACGAAAATAAGCCAATCATAAGCGTAGCCGGCGGTACCGGTAACCGGTAGATTATTTATTAGCAAGAAGTTAAATAAAAAAATGGATTTGTAGGCAATGGACTTTTTATAACTGTGAATCTCGACATTCAGTGAAGTTTAAAAATATTTAGAAGAATTGAACACACTAGTGTGTACTAGTGTAAGTGAACGATTAATAAGAAGTGAACGGTAGTTGCAATTAATTACCGCGAATGATACGACCTGTTTCTATATTTATTAAATTTAAAACATTTGATGTTATAAAACGAAATATTATAAATGGAACTAGAAAGGAAATAAAAGCGAGCTATAAAAACCAATGTTTTCAAATATCTCTTTGTTAAGGTTAAAACAATATTCATTTTCTATTATTACATTTTTATTGGCAATATTTAGTTATAAAAAATGAAACGAAACAAAAAGATTATATTTATCTGGATATTATTTCCATTTTTATTTGGTAGTTTTTTTTATTTGTCTTCCACTTATTTTCTTCAATAGTAATATAATAAAATACTTTAAATCTAATATAATAATAGTGATTTGATATTTAATTCATTAATACTCATTAGCTATTCCATGTATAAATATCATTTTAAAGTCTCGAACTAGTCTTTTGAATAATACAGTTTTCTAATTTTGTGATATTTACAAAGTAGGTATCTATATACATTTGTATAAGTAAATAAACTAATAAATAGTTGCATCATTTAAATTAAAGTCTCGATTTTTATGATATTTTAAAAATATATGACTCAAGTCTCAGACAGATAAATAAAGAAAACTTATTGAAGTAAAACGGAAAATTTTGATGATGCGTTTAGTGCATTATAACCAAATTTTACGACACAACGTTTACGATACTTTTTGTCTTTCAAGATTTTCATCTGAGGCTCAAAAAGGTTTAGGTAAGGACGAATAGTTTTGAAAACAATAGGTAATGAAAGCAGACCTATCTTCTTAGCACTTATTAATCCCATACCATGGGATGGGGAAGTGCTAAGAAGAGATAAAATTAAAAAAAACACTTGAATGAAATAACAAATATTATCTACATAACTAGACAATGTATATTATTAAATTTGAATTGTAATTTATTCCTAATGTAAAAGTCACTCAAATCGTTCTAGTAATATAATTATGGGGTAATTATTATTATTATATATTGAATATATTGAAATAGAAATAGGATAAAATTAAAACTAATAAAGTCTATAAATAAAATTACTTCCCTTGTGATGTATAGAAAATGTGCCAGTTTTACAATATCATAATGAAATGATACTCTAATGCTGGTATAATATATTATTGGTATTTAAAATTATTATTACATACAATTTACACTAAGGTGAGCTTAATAATTGCATTATTATTTGTTACGATTTTTTTTTACCGGACATACTCTAAACTCGTAAATAGCTCAATGTGACTTTTATAACGTCACACGACATTTTTTATTACGTCACATAACATATATTACTTGGACTGTCATGGTGAATTTAATGATACCCCAATGATTGGAAAATAAATAATCGTACATAGATGCGCCCTAAAAACATAATCCTTCTTCGCAGTTATAGTATAATATGAATTTTAACAGATTTATATTCTGTGAAGGCTCTTTTATTCACTTGCGGTAGTAAGTGCATTTGTTTTTTTCTAAAAACTGGTACGGTCTAAAGATATTTTAAAGTATGTCCCGTCACAGATAATTTCAAACTTGTATCGCCCTATTCGACTTCAAGTGGACCAAAATATTTTTATTTGTATTTGAATTTTGTTAATGCATAGTATATTTTAAATTTTTAAATCATAATATTTATAAAGAATTATAAAAGTTATGTGTATTGTATAGAATCTATATAGTATATAAAATGCTTAAAGCCAGTATGTGTGATTGTATTTTATCTAAATAAATAAATGTCAACCAGTAAGAAATAACTCGGCTTTCTTGTATTTAATACACCATTAACCCAAAAACTGTTTGACGTGGGATTGTCCCGACTGTATTAAATATTTATATTCGCCCTTTTTTTATATTAATAATAACCTAATTAAAATATGTAAGACATTTTTGTAAATATCGGGGTTACCAAGTTTACATATTTTTAACAATCAAAAAAAAAGTATTTTACTTTTATTTTTTTTTACTTATAACTGTAGCCGCGCCTTGTCAAAATGTCAATTTACGCTAAGCGTGTTTTGATTTACTTTTAAAATAATTGTGGACCGTTGAATACAAACATGAATTATCCATATTCCTTTTTTATCACGAAACATAATTGTCTCTATTGTAATGGTGATGAATGTTATGATGAAAATATCCTTTAAACTGTGCATAATGGTCCTATAACTATTATAAATAAACACATCGAGACAAACGGCTGAATAGTAAAACGTCGCTCAGTTTTCCCATCAAATATAAAATGTAAATTTCAAATAAATCTGAGTAACATTTCAATATTCAGCCATCAATCTAAAAATAAAGAAAATAAATTTTATATAATATTTTGCTTGTGTGCCGTAGTAAATTTCTCTATGCATTAAATATCTAATTAGCCTAACAGGATCTATTTTTAGATAATGTATCTGTAAATGTAATTATTCTGACGATTTTTTGTATAAAATATTTGGGTCATGTTGTACTAAAGATGACATAGTGTTTACTGTAATTGAATTTTAGAGACATATACGGAGTAGGGAATTCATTTATTGATATAAGTAAACGTACATTAAAACAGGAAAAATTAAATACATTATTGACTTATTAATTTTTTGTAACCATATCGTATCGAGGGAAAGAACGAGAGATTGTTTTGAAGGAATCAATCAATTTGACTGACATTAAAGATGTGTCCATAAAATTTAAATCAATGGGACAAGATTTTCGTTCACGACCGAATACTAAAATAACCGAAGATTATCACCCAAAGATAATGACACTTAAATTCAGTATAATTATGGCTATTAATTTGTTCGGATGACAAAAGTATTCAACACCGCCATTATACAAAAAAAACTTTTTTCTTTACTCCGTCTGATTCAGATTTATAAGTCTACAACAGTCGGTTTTTTTTTCTTTTTTCTTGGTCTGATGGCTACTTTGAGCCCGAGGGCTTTTACAGCTTCACCGGGTTGAAAGGTGACCGAGCGCTTAGGGCGCTGAGCCGAGACCCGTATGGGTAACCAGCACAAGGGTTCCAGAGAGGGAGCCTCGGCTTGGACTGTTACCCTGTTGCGCGAGAGCGACTGACTCGAGGGTGCGCGAGAGCGAGTCAGTCATAGCAGTCCGTTTTAAAAAAAAATTGTGTTGTTTTTTTTTTGTATAATGACAGTATTGTATTAAGCGTGCATTTTGTTTAATGTTTCATTATTCGGCCGTTAATGATATAATGTTTATTTTTCATATCAAGTCATATTATGTGAAATGGTCGTGATAAGAAAGAGAGTGGTTAGTATTTTTATATATTATAAGATGTTTTATATATTAGCTACTATTGTTTAGTTCGTTGTGGACCGTATTTCGGTACCAAAGTACACGTTAACACAACAATACCCAGAATAAAACCATACTGATCCTTTGTGTATCAACAGCTTAATGAGATAAAAATGATATATTAAAGTTTTTGATAAATTTATAGATAACAAGTTTTATTCTTGTGGAATTTAAAATTGGAAATGAAATTCCTAAAAATAACCAACAGTAACAAAGATATAAAATAAGTATTTTTCTGCAATATACTCCACATACTTTTAATGGATATTAAACAAAAAAAGAACCACCTTAATCAATACTGAAGAGCGGTAAACTTCAAAAAGATGGGATTAACATCTATTAAATACTTAATAAAGATAGGATTATTCCTATCATATCTCTACGAAACAATTTAAACAAGTTCTAAATTAGGTTGTCATCGCTAAGACGGGTACAAATATATTAAATACCTCTCTTTCTATCATGCCTTTCACTCACTGAGTACTATAATACAACATATCTCGTATACATCTAATGCTATATTCATTGTTAAATAATCAACTCGGTATGTTTGATAATGTTTTTTTCAAAAATTTTGGTCAAAATATAGACAGTTTTGACAAATGACAAATAAAATTATGCAGTTACGTCAGCTTAAGTTTGTTCACACTTCCTAGTTTTCCTTTGAGTATGATCGCTGTATGAACGTGGCTTTTGTTTGATGTCTGTAAATCATACAAGTAACATATTTAAGAACTAAGTCTTACTGTTACTGTAAATAATAGTATATATACATTATAGTATAAATACTTCGATGTTTTATATCATTGTAATTTGTATATTTATTATTTACTCTGTATATAAAGCGTTTATTGTTCTTTGAATTAATTCTGTGTAATAGTGTTTTTAATAAATACGCTAAGGGAAATTGTGTTATATTTTTATTTAATTTTTCAAACATTCATTTGTATTTATGTCCTTCTAATTTCGGCAATATAGTTCGTATAACTGATAGTCGATAGGAAGGAAAGGTTCTCGTGTGGCAAAGTCGTATTAGTATAGGACAATCCCTAACCAGATGTTAGAGAGTGACGACCTGGATCATACTCTCTGGCATTCCACGGAGGAGGCCAGGTTTATGTTTCACAGTTCAGATTGTCCTCAACTTAAGTGTTGTAAACAAACTGTTAACTGTTTCTGAACGCAGTCATAGATGCATGTTGCCATATTACTCTTTCCACTTTAATTTATAGTATTTATGGTGCATAATTTCTTCAGCTCTGATGAAAAAATACTCATTACACAATTTCAATACATTCCGTAATAGAGCACTTAAGGACCAGGTTGTCCTGAATGTAAATGTGATGAAAAAATAGAAAACTGTGCTTATTACACAATTTCAAAACATTCCGTAATAGAGCGGTTACGGACCGAAGTTTAAAGTGAATCTCGTACCTGCGTTAGATCTTAAAATTCAACTGATTATGATCAACGGTTTAATGTACCGTCGGCGTAAGCTCCCAAAACTAATATTTTATGTACTTCAAAAACTGATTGAGGCTGGGAATAAACCTTCGTTAGATACGATCCTTGATGTCCGTACATGGCCCCAAAAATATAATTCTTAAAAACGTAATTACGCTTCCCATTAGTTCCTGTCTCTGTGATGGCTATCTGGCCTTTGTCGATTGTTCAATAACTTATTATAACAGAAAATGTAGGTACCTAAAGTAGGGTCTTTATCTGCAACACTTTAATTGTTGTGAATCTTATATGTTTCTATTTCAACAACTAATAATTACTGAGAGTAACTGTCAATCTCACCGCATCCATGATCCAGATGGAGGGTTACGTATTCCGTTATACTTAACTATGTACATTCTATACTTGACGATTTAATTTACAGTTTGCAAACCCTGGCAACTACGAACACGACACAAACAACACGAATCCTATGTTCAATTCCCAGCTGAGGAAAAACTTCTGCATTACAAAATTTTGGTTTTTTCGGTTTTGGTGTGGCATCCTCTTCATGTCATACGTTATTCTCTAATTACGAAGAACTTAACGTTACTAGTATAACGCTAACAGGGTTCTTCACATTTAATTCCAAAGTATAAATACACCCACGGTCAACGGTCATGATCGCTAATAATAATCATTTTATTTCAGATAAGTATACTAACAATACATCAATATTAAACGAAAACAAAATAAATTGTATTATTGATATTAAGACTATAATATTTGTTATATATATTACCTGAAGCTAGGTCTGACTTGCACACAACGCATAAGAGAAGCTACTCTTTTACACCGGGTGTTAGCATTCTATATTCCCCTCTGAGAACATGTCTGATTCACTGCAGAAGCGGGGTTGGGATGAATCCCCTCAGAATCAGAAACTCATTCTTATATTTGTTATGTTACTTGATATTAGGACTGACCTGCACGCAACGCATCAGGGATGCTACTCTTTTACAGCGGGCGATAGCCATCTATGCTCCCCTCTGAGAACATATCTGATGCACTGCAAAAGCGGGGTTGGGATGAATCCCCACAGCATTCTAAGCTCATCATTATACTGTGCACGCGTGGTGAGTGTCTGTGTCAAGTCTGTGGGGAGGCTGAGATGAATGATAACGAAACGCAAGGGCGCTAACAGATTAAGAACAGTAACGAGTACAAATGACCCAAAGACCAAGGTTGGTCTATGGGTCTATAACTATACAGGTATAAGTAGTATAATCTAGTGTTATAATTAAAACCAAAAAAATAAATTCGCCGTTTCTGTTTTTTGTTCAAGCTGATTTAATTTACTACAAATAAAATTACTCCATCGCTTGTCAACCTAGACCTGATCTTCGATTTACGTCGGTAAATTTTATGAAAAGTGAACGCATTTCCACTGCTCATATTCAATGTGTGTGTATATATTACTCTATCTACACAATACAGAACTTGGTGGAAAGTAATACACATCATTAGAAAGAGACTCGCGTATAATCGATTTTGTAGATTTTTTTTTTGTTTGAGTATTCCTGTTAGTCCAGAGACCTTTACAGCTTTATCTAATTAGACTCGCGAGCGGGAGGCCCGCTGAGTAGGAAGACAACGATGATGCTGTGAAGCGGGCGCGGTGACTGCTGCTGCACACCGCTGCACTCCGACCCGTGTGGACGAAGAACGTCGACGACAACAGAGGGGGGCGATAATACTATCCGAGGGCCCTCATAATGAGGTACGAAACCTCGACTCGGATCGCCATCTAAAGGGTGGGGATTTTGTAGAGCGTCGTCTTTATTGTACAGGCATTTTTAATATATAATTTAATTAGATGAATAGAAGAATGGCCGCGCATAAATATGGCTTGAAATATTATGTATCCAATTCAAAATTCTGCTCCTGTACTTTTGTAAGAAGCCGCAGATTTGCAGCATAATGTTTTAATTAATTGAAATAGAATGTTTTATTATGGGCCGAAATTTGTTTTGTTTCTTTTATTCGAGTTAATTCATAACTATTTGCACCTCTTTCAAATGCGTTGGGATAAATTAGTAAATGGTAGTACATGTTATTTATAGATTATTTAGTTAATAATTTTATTGAATAATAAACGCCTAAGTACAAAAACATGATATATGAGACGGATACATTCAAATGTTTCTGTGTTATATAATATAAACTTTAATATTTGTAAGCGGTGTATAAACTACTATTATCATGGTCTATTTCTTCACACGATGTTGGGATGTTTATTTGTGGCGATATTTTCCGAGTACTCAAATGTAATTTTAGTACAACACATTATTACGACGTAACTAGATGAGTTACGTCGTAATAATTTACCATTATGCATACTTTAGTTTTTTTCATTCTATTCCTGTGATTTTTTTTAATTACAATTTTTTCTTATGCTAACAATACTAAAAATTAACGAACTTAGCTACCTTTCAAATTTATGAATATTCACGTTAAAACCTATGTGCTTAATTTATTATCAATGATAAACAAATAAAGAAACTAAAAATATTAAATTAAAAAAAATAAACTCTTAAAAGTAACAATTGTAAAAAAAAACATTTTATAAGTGTTCCATTTTCAAATATAGAAATAAAGAAACCAGTCTTTGCGATGATATAAAATGTAGCCAGTTAGAGAAATGATTAAGGAGTGTCTAATTTCTCTTAGCCTAACGCTCGTATAATAAAAGTAAAATGGTAAAGTAACCAAAAATGTGGGAGTATAAAAATCTCGTTGCCAGGTATCTCTCCTCGATAAAGAGTAAATTGTAGCATAATCCAATATACTTATTAAAGTTATTTATTTTATTTCTTGTCACGATGTATTCCTTTACCGTAGAGCACGTCATAAGAATAATGATGTTTTATAATTAGAACGTGGAAGTCAGTCAAAGATGCATTGCCATTTTATTTATTGTGAGAATAAATAACGGCGATATCCTCTGGTTATTGCCAGGTGACATTAACTTTGTGTGCAGAATATATTATAGTGAGGTAAACATTTATTCACACACAAAGGCACTATTCACTCGTTGTCCTTTTCCCTAGCCTGATATAACGCATGTGCATGTATAATAAAATACACGGGTAACAAAACCAATAATTTATAATAGACAAATATTCTTTCTCGTCTGCATACTTCAATATCGATCGATCGAAGTATTTTTAGTAAGTTATATGAAAGATGATCAACTGCATTAAATATTCTACAGAGTAATTTGGTCGAGCTGTGCCAAAACGTACTAACCTAAATTAAAACGAATTTGATAATATTTAGTTTTATTTCCGACTGGCGAGTGGCAGAAGCAACAGCTCTTAATTGAACTAACTAAATTTTTTATTAGTTAATATTTTGTAATAAATAGTGTTAGTAGTAAGGTAGTGTGTAATAATGTTAATAACCTTTTATGTTTTACTGAAGATTTATTGTCAACGTAAATAAAAAAGATCACATCACTTCTCTCCATAGTTCTGTAAGGCCCATTTACACTTTTAGCATTTTGTTTTTATGTCAAATGTATTAAGACAGATTAAACATAATTATGTTATTACTATTATTCACTATAATATAAAATAATTAGTTATTGCAATATCTATGTTTACATCAATTACATATTTTAAATATTTTGATTTGTTCAGTTTCGTACATTTTTGCGGCTACGAATTTTATGTGAGATTATTTTCGTTCAGTTTTAAATATTTAATTGCGTACTGTCAAATATGTATGAGTAAAATACCATGATGATATTAGTTTATCCCTAATGGGAAAGGCAAAGGACTTTAGTCCATACAGCCAGGTCTTATTCGTATGATGTTTGGTCTGAAACTCAGTAAAATACCAACTGACGCTCACTCACAAATCGTTAAACAGATAATAATTAAATAGGAAATAGCCTGTTTACACTCGTGTCAGTCTGCAAACATGCATCGTGTAAGTGGGCTTTATTATGTACAATAAATATTTAACAGATCATAATATATTTATCATCTTTAGTACGAACAATTAAAAATAATTTCACGTCATTTCGTTTAAATAAAGGAACTGCAGTCTCTTTGAAAAAGTATGACTATTGCCTTAGTATTTTAACTTGACCATGCTATAGATGAAAAATATCTTCCGATATATTTCAAATTGATTATATCAGTGCTTTATGTACTATTTTTATAATTCTAATGGTCCAAATAAATGTTTCGCTGGACAGTTCTCACTCTGGTCGCCAAGGAACTGTGCGAACAGTTCCTGGTATCGGGAAAGTGTAATACCTCCTTTTCTTCGATCGTCGTCCTGAAAAAAATATATATAATATTATTCTCTTTAAACTTTATAAAACTTTACATTTATAAATGGTTTTATCTACAATTAAATGCATTTGATTGTTTACGAATGTAATTTATTATTTTATTGTAAAAATTAAATATTGTATGAGTGCTTTATTTTTTTCTTAGATATTTTAGATTTTCGAACGTTGAGCAAAAGTATTATTACACATTATGTGCGATGAAAAGTTTCATCTCTTATTCACACTTTCAGAAACGAGAGATGATTACGGGCTATGGCATCTACATATCTTTAATAAATATTCGATGTGCGCATGCGGTGTTACTCAAATGGATTGAGATGAAGGCCCACCCACACGCAACCATACGAATAACGTTATATTGCTAAACACGCTAATCTGTGAGGGCGCGGCCCTTCCCCAGTTAAGCTGATCCATTCATATTGGAGCTAGAAACTAGCTGCAGCGTGGCTCTACCACCTATGAACAATGAATTTAGACTTGAACGTGTTCATCTCCATGAGCAGTGACAGCGAACATTGAAATTAATACTGACGCTGCACGAATACCAATTCGTTTTCATTAGTAGATTTCAGCAAGTTTGTATAACTTAAAATGTACCAAGTGCAATATGGTTTTTATTTGTGTGTATATGAGTATTGCTGTTGGTTCAGTGACCTATACAGCTTTATCCAATTAGACTCGCGAGCGGGAGGCCCGCTGAGATGCATTATTGTGCAGACAAATACTTTATGAATTCAAAAACAACACGGTGTGCTAAAACGATAGAAAATATAACGTACAAATATCTTTTTTGTATCGTTACCACGTCCCGACAATGAGTTGCTATAGAGCACTCGAAACTTCGAGAATTAACAAAGTAAAAAACGCGATGAAATCTATTGAAATCAGTTTTATTAAATGTGCTATATTCACGTAAAGTTAAATCATAATGTGACAATAATAGAGCGACCTGGTCAGACTTCAGCTGTGGAACACAAGCTTCATAGAATATCAGTTTAATATTGCTGTGTTTCCTATGCTGAGTGAAGGGATCCTGAAGACCCAATGTAACAAGGCATTCCATTTCGGCTCTCAGGGATGACCATGCATGTGCTTCTTGAATCTCTGTTGAGGATGTACATAGATGTCACGTGCCGCCATCACATACCATCAGCTGATCTATGTACCATAGTTATCAACTATTAACAGCGGTAGAGCTACATTGCAGTTTGTTTCTAGCTGCAGAATGAATGTGTCAGCTCGACCGGGGTAGGACCGCGCCCTCACAGAATACCAGCGTGAAATACCAGTATAATATTGCTGTGATTCGTCCGGTGAGTGCATGGGTCCGGAGACCTTTATTATTGGTGACGAGACGTTCTATCTCAATCCTCAAGGGTGACAACGTATCCGCATTACGATTCCTTATCAAGGATGAATTCAGATGTCTTGGGCCGCAGGAGTCACTTACCATCAGGTGGGCTGAGTGCTCGTTTGTTACTCACAATGTAATAATAATAAAAAAAGTAATAATACGTATTATAAAAAAAAAAGAAATAATATTAGGAAGTGTTAGTTGGGCACGCGCCACTATTGTTGTATTTGTGCTGCTGACCCCAGTTGGCGAGGCGCCAGGAGAAAGCTGTTGTTAAAGATATTATTCATCTTGTTGCATAATTTTCATCACCGATGCTATTCCCGGCGTTAGGGAAAATCTTTATTTTATCAATACGTAAACAGATTCATTAAAGACAAGTAGGCCAATGAGTTTAGAAGTTTTATCGTCCAGGTGATTCAGGGATAAAGTCTTGCATGTTGTGGTAGCTTTAATTTCTCGTGCCGATGGGGTTCGATGTTGGCATAAAAAGAATATTAGGAATTCTATTAACATTACTAATATTCCGGTTAAGCACTGCAACTAAGATGATAATGCTCGTGCCAGGAGATATATTCACGATAATAGTCGAACGGTGGATTGGAACCTACGACCTTAAGTTTCGCAGACCGTACCCCTAAACCATTAGGCTATTGACGCTTCATTGTTCAATAATATTTATAATATTATTGAACATTATTTATATATATACAGAATTTTGAGCTATGCTTTTTTTTCTTGTTGGAAAATTAATCCATCTCCAATTAATCGTAACCCGGAAGAAACGGCATTTTGTTCTAAAATGTTTTTGGACTGTGCCTTTTTCAAAATTCCTTCAATTTTAATCAAATCACCAGTTCCTTGGCTAGAGAAGCAAATCCCAGACCATAATTGGGCCACCATCATGCTTGATTGTTGGGACTACACAATCTGACATCTTGGGCATTGCGTCGAACGTAAATTCTACGTTTTGAACCGAATAGTTCAAACTTGGATTCATCGGTCCAAAGCACTTTTTTAAAATCTTCTTCAGTCCAATCTCGATGGGCAAGAGCCCACTGCATCCGTTTTTTCTTGTTTTGCGGCCTTAGCAGAAGTTTTCGAACGACAACGTGACCATACAATTAAGCATCTCTGTCGCCGTTTTACTGTAGTCAATGATAAAGATTTAACTCAGGTTTTATTTACTTCAACGCGTATTTCTGGTGCTCTTAAGCATCTATTTCACTTGGTGGTGACAACAATAAAGTTATCTTCACTAGACGTGGTAGCTCTCGGCCTTCCCGAGCGTGGACGATCTTGAAAACTGTCTATCTCCTTTTATCGACTTATTGTGCCATGAACACAAGTCTTCGATAACTTCAGTTGTGAAGCAATCTCACATTCGGATTTGCCTTCATTATGTAAAACAACGATGGCAGAACGCACTTCACTGCTAATTTCTCGTGCTTTTCCCATTTTATGACGTCTTCACTGTAGAAACCACAAGTTTAGACTAATTGACATTGTTTTTGAATAAACCCAAGTAAACTAGGGTAATAATAAGTCAGAAACACGTGTTTTCATGAGCCTCCGCGCTGGATCCTATTTCATACACACTACACCAACGACATACCGCGCACTCGCGGTTTAGGGCCAGCCCTTTTCGCTGATGACACCGGCCTCTACGTGTCTGGATTCAAACCAGATGCTATTTGTAAACGTAGCCAACACCTTAGGGAAATGGTTTCTGAAATGGAGAATCGAGGTTAACCCTACCAAAAGTCTACTTCTCTCGGCGCAACAAAACGCCTCATCACCCAACTGTAGAGTTATTCGATTAGATCGTCCAATCCCCTGGGAAAAGACAGTCAAATACTTAGGCGTCACATTAGATGAAAGACTCACCTTCGGTTCACATATCAACCGCGTACGGAGTCGAGCAGCGTTCGCCCCAGTTTGCACCCGTTACTCAATAAAAATAGCAAAATGTCCCTGCGTAATAAAATTACACTATACAAAGCGTGCATCCGACCCGTAATGACATACGCAAGCCCCGTCTTTGCGTATGCCTCCCCGCGTCATATTCACCGGCTTCAGGTTAGACAAAATCGTTTCATGCGCAAGGCCACCGGTGCGCCATGGTTCTTGCGTAATGAAAATCTACACATAGATCTTGAGCTGCCGACCATAGCTTAGTACCTGAAGCAGGCTTTCCACCTATATTTCGACTCTGCCGTCACACACATTAGCCACTTACAATCCCATCGCGCATCATTGATTCATCCGCGTCCGAAGGAGACCGAGGCACGCCCTCGACGATCCCGACGACGTGACCACCAGGGCTCAAGCACTTCATAAAACACAACACACGTACATTGCACCCTCATATCGCCCCCGCCGACGGCGAAGGTGTCGCAAACAAGGTTATTCGCGATACCGCCATGTCACTAGCCGGTTGTCGGCTTGGTGTCGCTGGAGTTTCTTGCGCAACTTCTCGAGTGCCTACGCATTCCGAAGTGGTGGTACAGGTAGTTAATAATAATAGCGATATTGATTGAGATAATCCTCTGTCAGAAGCAACTGACCGAGCCAAGGTTCTACCCTCTCGGGCACCCTCGAGTCAGACGCGCTCGCGGAACAGGGTAACGGTCCAAGCCGAGGCTCTCTCTAGGGAGCCCTTGTGCTGGTTACCCATATATAGAGGTCTCGACTGAGTCCGAAAAAAAAAATGTGTGCCAACCTCGATCTCGTAAACACAGCAGCACCGGGAGGCTTATTGGGAACTAAATGAACGAAGGTCTACAGAAGTAAATTTACAGGAAAGCCTTGGTAATTCAGTGATTATAGTTTCATATAAGCGCACAGTTCATTGGATAGTAAGTGATGGTCGCCCATAAACACATACTAAAGATTAAAGATGTTTACGCTTTGTTAACCTTGAAAACTGATGGATTGCCTCGCCCTATAATATCTACATTTAACATACGAACTTTAGTATTCAGTGAGGGCGGCGTTCTTCACCGGTCGAACCGACACATTAATGATATATGCTTCATGCATATACTAACAGGATTGCTAAATAAAATTAGTATTCCAAGAATTTATTAATATCTCGTCAACTAGTTTATCGCATTTCCTGCAAGTCTTCATTACATACTTAAATTGAAAGTGTTTATTAAACGGTCTGATTGCCATGACATAAATCTATATGTCATCGTCTGCCAAAATTACGCGGAAAATTTCCACAGACTGCACGCGAATATTACTACATAGTAGTTTCCAAGTAAAGTTTTTATCTATATCTTTTTTACACATCGATTTAAGTTAAAAGTTTACCTTATTTGTAAAAAGCGTAATTTAAGGGGATATCATAATTTGATGGGATTTTTTTCTTTTTCTACAATATTTTAAATATTTCCATGCACGTATGCCATAGTTACCACGCTTGCGCATTGACAACCGCAGTATGATGGATTGCGAAACTAAACATAGGTATATAGTATTTAACTATTCCTTGAGTGACACAAATGTCATAAATTTGATAAAAATATTTTTGTTTGTTGTGGACAGTACATAATAATTTCGTTCTTTATTTGTTTTCTACCAGTTACAAATAAAGATTTTTTTCTTAATAGTCACATTTTCCATCTGCTGGTTGCAGTTACCACCTATTACATCTGTTCTATTAGTCTGTATGCTCTGCTTTGTCACTTTTAGTCCCGTGAATTAATTCACAAAAATTATTCACCTTGACCGCATAGGACTAGATAGACCTTACTCTACTATTTATAGCTATGTCTGATAGCACATAACATAATAAATCCTTCCATTGTATACTACGACTACGGAACCGATGAACACAAACAAATGTACAAAATAAACACTTACATTTAATAAGGAGTAGAACGCTTCATCGATGATTTTGATGTCCTCCAACACCATTCTCTGTACACAGTCATATCTGTACTCTTCTATTGCTAAAATACCGTCACTATTAAGATCTATCATTCTGAAATTAGATTCTATAAATGCCTTCATTGCTTGCGGGAAATCTTCGTAACGTCGTCCAACACAGCAGTTCATAACGGCCTGTTTGAATTCGTCTACAGTTATTATACCATCCTAAAAAAAAAGCAAGCTTTTTAATCGAGGCCGACATGGTAATATAAAAAATAAGCGGAAAGCGTGTGCGTAGGCTGCAGCGTGTCTTGAAATAAAGCACTACGACTAAAGTTTTTTTTTATTATTTATAAATAACGCATGCAGTTCATGCAGGA
Organism: Teinopalpus imperialis; assembly: GCA_029286865.1. NCBI lineage: Eukaryota > Metazoa > Arthropoda > Insecta > Lepidoptera > Papilionidae > Teinopalpus > Teinopalpus imperialis. Next base: position 14,021,522 of record JAGSMU010000001.1, read on the forward strand.
TTTCATTTGATGTTGTAAAGATATAAAATTATTTATAGGATATGTGTTGACTTAAGTTTATTGTATAGTGTTATTATTTGCGTGACGATTTTATTTCGTATTCGTTTACTGTTTTTACGAAAAATGTGTTTTGTACTGTTTTCTTTATTTTTTTATCGTCTTTATTGTATAGTTTATAGGGTACTTGAACGGTGAGTGATTTATGCGGCCCACTATGCCCATATTTATCACCGATAAGGAATCGTGCAGTATCATGCAGCATGCATGGGTAACGTTATGCTATTTTACGCTGGTATTTTGTGAAGGCGTGGTCCTTCTCCAAATGAGCCAACACATTTATGGCACAACTAGAAACAAACTGCAGCGTGGATCTACCATTATGTGTCTACTCGTTGTTCTTGTGTCTTTCTGCCCCACCTAATATCCCCCATTGTTATACATCGATAATACAGCATTGATTGATACATCTACAGGCAGATTTGCAGGCTTATCTACGTCTAAAAGGAAACAAGTTTTCGGAACTATGTATGTACGGAAAATGAACTTCATTTGGTGCTGTTTCGTTTTTTAATTCCATTTTTATTATTTTTTCTCTTGTTAAGCCAAGTTGCAAATACTTTTAAATCTTTTATCTTGTATTGGATTGCTTTCAATAACTATTAGAAAATTTAGAACGATTATTAGATGAAACAACGACCTTTGCAGGTTTGCGCGACAAAAAAATCAATATTTAAATGGAATACTTTAACATAGAAGTTATGTACTATTTTATAAGTTACTACTATTTGATTGAAACTATTTTGTTAATTGAATAAGAAGTCTGATCGCTATAACTCGAGCCAGTATGGACCCAACAGTCGGTGCTACTTTGTTTCCTCTACACCCTTGATATTGTACTTGTCAAGATGAACAGAAAACCTAGAAAAACTTGTATCCCTTTAGAAGGCGGCGGAGCGTTGCGAACGGTGCAGTACAGTATGTAGGGATGTGATAACCGACATAGTCTGGCACCTTGTCGAAGTCCGCCAGCTGGGCAATCTCTTCCCAGAGGCTGAGCATTATGTGCTGGTACTTCTGCAGGCGTGCTGAGCTACACTCGCCCTTGCCCTCCAGCACGCAAGAGCGCAGCGCTAAGCAGTGGAAATCGTGTGCGTCCAAGTATCCATTGCAGTCGATATCTGAAAATAAAATTAGAGATACACATATATCTACGATAAGGACAAGTTACTACGACATAAAAAAACACTTGAAATTGAATAAAGTTAAAAATATTATATAATATTGGGGGAAAAGCATCAATACACATTATTTGTAGAGGTAGCGTAGAGTAAGGATATGTTAAAAAGAATATTTTATATAATAAAATACCAAAGCCATACAGTTTAAAAATTGGCAGCATGGCTTGTTACCATAACCTGTCCTGAAAATATATATAAAATAAATATATAAATATAACACAACAAAAAATTGTTTACGGCGAATCTAGTTCTATCATACATATTTTAATTCATCATCCTAAACAAAACAACATTATACGACTAAAAATTGTATCGGTCTGATCGAAACATCCACTCAAATAGACAGGATAGTGATGGGATCAGTGTACCAAAGATGGTCAGTAACTCTTGCCAGGATTTCCAGTTTTACCGACGATTTCTTGGAAACACAATATTCTACATAGACTAAAAAAGTCTGAATATTCCTTTCCCAGTGAAATTGATTGATAAGTTACAAAAGCATAATCATGACCGCAGGTATAATTTATCATCAGTATCATCAGTGATCTAATTCCTTGTCATCTTCTACTATCATAAACAGATCCTCATACGTTGGCTTATACCTAATGAAATATGTTAGCTAACATAATCTCTACTCCCACCATTCAAGCCATAGACAATAATATTCTTAACGAGTTGTCGAACAGACAACAGCTGTTAACTTGGCAGGGACACTGTTTATATCGACGTTAATTGAGAACGCGTCTTAATAACCTTCGGACGTCATTTGTTTGTAAGTACCTTTTCAACATTGAGCTCTTTGGCTTTAAATAAATTCCAAATCTCAGTAGCGGAGAGTCAGTGTACCAGAATGAAATGAGGGATTCACGCAGCTGCAACTATTTCCACCAATTTTACATTATTGTACTATGGTAAAAAAGTACACAAATGGCAATAGAGCGTTCCAATTAACAATTCTGACATAGTTTTTTCATTAATTTAAATAAACTGTTATTAAACAATGCAATGGGCCATTATACAATTTTATGATGATTTTCGGGTTGTTAGTCTATGGATGTCTATTGATTTTCTCTACTGTACACCGGCGAGTTCGTTATTTATTAATGTTTCTAATAAATTAATAAAAAATAACATTGTGGTGTCATTTTATTTCATTTCAATATATAGGTTGGACATAATATACAAATTTATTATATTAATACAGTTCTGTAGGTATGAATAAGAAAAGATTTTTTTTTTACTAGCTTTTAACTGTTCATATCACCTAACCATTTTAAGTTTAATATCTTGTTAAAATTGTTCATTAAATATATCCTTCTATTTATATTGCCTAATAATGATTAATCTGTTTAAGAAACATTAGTAACGCTAAGTTCGTTACTAGTATTTCTTTAAAAAAAACTAAGCGTAAGCCTTAGAAAAATAGTTATTATTTTACCTAATTATTAGTTAAAAGAAACGATTGTTTTAACAGTAAATTACTATTATTTATTTATTAATAAATAAAAACATTATAAACATACAATAGATCGGTATCGGTACAACAAAAACAAAATTAGATTCATATGTACATCCTCGATACGCGTCATATATACATTACTAAGTATCAATTGAAAATAGTAATTATCTAATATTATTATTATGTGTATTGCATATTATTTAAGAACTAAAGTGAGTGTACCATGATATAAATATTTAATATTGTAACAATTATTTTTTGCGTCTTGTCTTGATCGATAGACTCACAGTTAATCTCAACATCGATGCCGAATATTTTATTTTTATGATGTTTCTTTTTATTGAAGTCCTAATTTGTTAGTGAGTAAATCCTAAAAAATAATCGCTTTACGAAGTTTTATTCGTAATTAGTTAATAAGTTCGTTAATTCATAATCTCACTACTAATATGCTGTCTACATTTATGGATGCTATAAATAAAGATATCAATAATCAATCTACATTACGATATATAAATAACCAAGTCAGTTTTACTCAGCGTTACGGGTCAAGTCCAATTTTACTCTGGCAGTCGCTTGCCGGCCCGCCGATCACTGGCATTGTAACCGAAACATGATTTAACTGTGTTTCGCAACCGACTGACGCCCACTTGGCCGCGGGCAGCAAGAAAACAATACCTTGTGATAGTTCATTAAGATCTATGCCAAAATATAAATGGATTAATTAATAAATCTGTGCTCCGATCGCAAATTATCGGTTATTAAAACGTCCGGTCGATTCGGTTTAGAAGTATTCACTGGTTGGAATGGAATACCTCTCGTTTTCGTAGTATAAAGAATGGGTAGTCTCTAACAATCAACTCGACAGTAAACCGAAATTTAATAATGCAATGTAATATTAACCGGTAAAGTAGTATATATAGTACATGCTTAGGAAGCAATCATTCTTAGTCACAAATGGTTAAATAGTTCATAAACATACTAACATGACTAACATTCCGGTTAACCACTTAAACTAAGCTGAAAATGCTTGTGGTAGGCGATGGTTCACGACAATACATGAATGGTGGATTCGAACCTCCGACCCTAAGTTTAGTAAACCATTAGGTTATTGACGCTTTTATTAAAAACCGGTTTGGTGCTGTTGACTGCAATGTGCACGAACATACGGACATACCGAATTAATAAAATGATAAGCTAAGTAAACTGTTCTAACACTCTATATATTAAAATTACTGATTTTTTTTCAGATACAGCGAAAAGAAATAAGACAAGAAATTGGAATTGGTAAAAAGGAAATATTCTATTTTACTACAATTGTTGGTAGCGAAGACCAGATGTATTGTATCCGAATAAAAAAGATTATCACGACGATTTTCTAGGAATATTACACATAGCACAATAATATATCCTGCGCAGTAGACATCGCCATTTTCAAAATCAACCGGAAGTGTGGTCACATTTTGATTATATTTAAATAAATAATTATTTTATTTAATTACTCTTTATATCATTGACCTAAATGAAATTAAAGAATTATAAAGGAAAGACAGTGTTAAAAGTTTCCACCAGACGACCCAAGGTTTAGTTAGATAGTAAGACTTTTTTTTGAGGTAAAGTCAAGCTGATGCACGAAGGGGCGGCTCAATGGGAAAAGGACCACACCCCCACAGATTACGAACGTAAAATAGCACCATAATATTGCCAGGCTTCGTAGGCTAAGCTCAAAGATCCGGAAATGACATTACTGGTAACGAGAGTCATTCCAAATTAGTCGTCAGAGGTGACTACGCCCTTGCAAATAAATTATTTTATTCAAAGTGAACAAAGCCAAAATGGTCTAAATAAACAGTAAAAACGGACGTATTAAATGTAATCTCTGTCTCCACTTCGACAAGTATGCTTCTGCAAAAGTGACAGAATATTCAACAAGATGATCAATCTTTATTATTCTGTCTTTTATTTTTCAACAATTATAACTATTGTCTATTCTACAATATATTTATTAGCAAAGATATGTGAGACATCCAAATATATTTAATATATACTATGATACTATTATCCTATTTAAGCCTAAGTTTTTTTTGTATCACTACAGGATATTGCAAACGCGTCGATGAACAAAGTATTAAAAAAACGACAAAAATACTTAGGTTTCAGTCAGAAATGGGGAATTAGGATATTTTTTTTAAAACCTTCAATATCTCAGATCAAATGATTTGAAATAACTCACTAAATATACTACAAATAAAACGTTGTATACGTTTGTCACAGGAACGTATCACATTACCAATCACCTGATATATAAATATTGCACGCATATACAATGAGTATGATCACCAAAAATAAATAAAGCTTTAAGGTCGGTGTAAGGTGGAAAGTCTCATAATTTGTTATGGTAAGGTACCTGTGCCGATATTCTAAATTGGAACAAATCAGATAAATAACGTTTAGATAAATAAATGCACCATCGTCATGAGACTGACGCAGAGCGAGTCATTCTGAAGAATATTTCCAGCGTAAGAGTAATCGGCTAAATATCTATGTAGCTCATCGCTAAAATAGTACAATTTGACCATAGACATATTTGTGATGAAATAAAAAAGTATAAAACGATGCTGGTAAATCAATTGCATGAATACAAAACGTAATATCAATAATTACCATTAACCTCCATCATATTAATTTGTTTACAGTTAAATGTAAACTTTATTATTACATTTAATTATACAAATTACCATTTAACAAAAAAAATATTAGCTCATACGCTAATACGAATCATGACATCAAAAGTAATATTTATTTATTTTATACGAATAATTTTAATAAAGAAACCACACGTATCTTCGAAGGTTGCATTTGATTAAACATAGACAAATGAATTATTCTATTTTTAATTTATTAGTTAAATTATTAGTCCTTCGCGACGCGTCCTGAATCCTACCGGTGGTGGAGAAAGATAGCCTTATTATTGGCGGATACTGTATAGAACTATTTAAATACTAGAACATTGTTTAAAATTATATGTTTTATATATCTAAAAGCATGAGGACTCTTGGTGAGTTTTAAAACAATAGAAGTGACAACAAGCACACAAATCACCTGCTGCTAAGTGATTCCTCCATCCCATGCCAGTCAAGTTCCTTGACATGGAATCATAATTCAGATACATTGTCATTCCTTTGCCTTTCCCATTAGGGATAAATTAATATCAACATCATACATTGTCACCCCTGAAGAATAAGTTAAAAATTTATCGGTAATACAATACTTTTTACCAGACACTGGTATTTCGGAAAGCATGGTCCTGCCACGGTCTAGTTTACGTGCTATACAGCTAGTTAATAATTGATAATTAAATAATATCAGTATAAAATCAAATTATCACAGCTAAAAATAATTCGAAAAGTTGCTTGATCTTCTACATTGATAATATTTTTACACGAAAATTAACGTTTATCGGTATAATGAAAATAAAATTAAAATATTGTTTAAAAATATAAGTAAAATCTGGAGTGTACTAATGGAATATATTTCTAAAAATTGTTTAAAAATACTAACAAGGCACAGGTAATTCATGGAATTTATTGACATCACGCGTCGGTAGCAATATCAATTACTGGCGGAATACCGACCATAAAAATAACTTTAGAATACTCACCATATAAATATCGTACAACGAATGCAACTCGATTATCCCACGAGGAAGCCATTCCGATTATTATGTACCAACACCAAAATATATGTAAGTTACGATGTACAATTATTTAAACTAGAAATCAGACAAACGAGTAAAACGCGACGGCGTTCGCGCGGCAACTGCCGACTATGGTCGTACGTAAGATATATCGAATACGCATTTGTTTTATATATCGATAACATTTAATCATAACATCACTTAGTTTTCACAAGCCACCCGTCACATGGTAAATCAGCACTTAGAGATTGTAATTGTTAAATAATGGTGCCAGCGTCGGGGATCAAATTTAGTGAAATTAAAAGCAAGCGGACACTGATCTGTCGCGGCACGTACAGCTGAACCTGGTAAGCAATGAATACTCTATACTGAAATGAATTTTTGCTTATCACCTTATATTAATTAAAAATAATATCAGGACATAATGAAAAGTCCGATGTCTCTGAAATTAATCTGAATACGTACCGCTGCCAGGAAAAAGCAAAGAGCGAAATCGGCACAGTTCAACACGTAACCCCAGTGTTAATTCATCGTTTATCCGTTAAAACCGGATTTCTGAAAATAAGATATTAATATAACATCTACTTCGTATAATTTATCGATATCTCTTATCGACTTTCCATCCCTACATCGGCCGCGCAACTTCACCTCCAACACGAAATAAAACAGTGAGGCGCGAGCGCATTCGCGAGGTACGTCATCTGACGACACCCCGTTTAAATATATCTACTCTACGCGACGTAGCATTGATTTCGATTTTTTTGTGGTTGGCAGATTTAATATATAGAATAACCACAAATTTTTACATTAACAAAATTGTCCGATTTACTTCAACATCATCAACAACGAATATTTTTTGTACATATGTTAAAACCAAACCGTAGAAACAAACTGGTTCACGTAAGATCTCACAGATTAGAGCTAAAGGAAATTAAATTAAATAAATCTTTACTACTTGTCGTTCAAGATTCGAGTAAATTTTTCAAACCAATTTTAACATCATTTTTCATTCTACCACCGTTTCACAATGAGGTTCCCTTAAATGTAGTAGAAATGGCGAAAGCAACTCCTCTTCTCTCATATATTATCGTTGTTCTCATATATTTTAACCTATTTTTACATAATATTTATGCTACAAACCTAAACAGTACAGTAAAAGTGGAATTCTATAGGGAGGTAAAGAGATAGCTAAAGCCGTTTAGACCGACCACTTCTATAATAAGTTGCACATGTGGGTGAAAGAACCAGAGTGGATCTCCAAAGAGAAATTCCATTTTATTCCTCGTAGGTAAAAGTAAAAAATATTTATTACTGCGCTAGAGATACACAGAGAAAAGAAACACAAGTTAACATATATAATAAATATAAGAAAAAAAAATCCAACTTTACTACTTTTGTTACTTTCATCTTCATTCTATGGATGCTTTTCAGGGTATTATTTTGAATATAACAACATGAGAGGGCGACAAAAAACACACACATTTCACCACATTTACATTCAGCCTCAACGAAGTGCGTTGTCGCCCATCAGGGCTGGAGATGGAAAGCCTCATTATCGGTAATTTGGTCCCCGGACCCCTGAGTTGAATTATATTTATATATAGCCAACCAACAACTAATAATTTTTATAAGGGGTTGAAAAACACAATTAATTTCTTAGTAAGTGATTCTTACTAGTCATGGCATCTACTTTCATATTCAATAAGTAATAAATAATAATAATACAAATGCGTTGTCACCCCTGACAACTACGATGAAATGTCTAGTCGACCTGTCTTTTGTACCTGATGACTTTGATTTCATTTTAGTGATGAAAAATAGCAACAGATAGCTAATCTGTTTCTATTTTCGTATGGTACTCTCTCTATGGACCATACGAAATTGCTCCCCAACTTAAAAAGCCCGCCTTTGGACTAATTTATTTATTCCCTTACATTTATTTTCATTCAAATTCATATTCCATTCTCACAATGCCCAATTTTATTTTTATTCGCATTAAATAAAATATGTTTCAGTGATCACAAAGTTTATTCACAATTTTCGTTAGGCTCTAGTGAATAAATATTAGTCTTTAAAGTTTTATTTTAGGAAACTGTAAATGTTTATTGTATTTCATGGTGTCTGTAGTGCGAAATCGGGACACTTTGGAGCGATGACTTTGATAGCTTCGAAGTGTGATAGCACAAGGTCAGATTAATTCTGATTTGTGTAAATCTTCATGTCACCGTTTAAATAACATAATCCAGAATGTTCGAATGCGAAATTTAGATTTCATCAATCATTTTTTTTTTAGATGATGCTAAGTAACAACTGCTGCTGATACGAGATGGAATGCCACCTTAACTGCACTCCGTCTCGTGATCGATCGTCTCCAAATCGCTACAATCACCATACGAAACACAGCGGCGTCAAGTTGGTATTCTGTGAGGACGTCCAAACATATGGTGTCGCACCTCAGGGATTGCACGAACGCAACCTGAGTATGAGCCCAATGTAATTGTAGATTATTGTTTTAGCATTTAAAGCGATGAGTGCGACAAACATCGTAAGAACCGGGAAAACTCTCTTAAGAGAAACACATTGATGAACTCTAGGACATCGAAAGCTTTATTTGTATTGCTTTGAAAATATGCCGAAATGGTTTATTTAACCTCATTGTCATCTAAAAACTTCTCCCCTTCAACTCTTTTTAAATTGGTAAACAAAAAAGCGCTAGGGAATAAGAGTGTCAGGTGTCTTGCAAAATACAATAAATCTCTGAGCCATTTTCCCTTGATAGTTTTTTAACTACACTAACATCCGTACTTTAACTAGTTATTAATAAAATTCTCTCACAATCCTAAAATCTCCAAACTTTTTTTTCAGCAATTTGCCCGCCGATTTTAACACTTTAAATTCACTTTTGTGTCCCTGACTCGATGTCGAGTCAAAACAGGACTCTCCTGTGAGGTTTAAAAGCGATTCATTGTTTCTTTTGAAGTGGTGTAAATATTATGTAGTGACTCGTGTTATGTCTAGTGACTCGAGCCAAAGTAAACTACATTGTTGATTCTTTTTTTTTTCATTCGAATTTTTCAATAATGTCGGGTGGTGAAGCGATGGTTGATTCTCAACCATGTTTATATAGATTAGACTTTTGTAAATAGTTATTTTAACGGGCACTGAACTATATAATAATTCTGTATTCCATTCCGTGACCTTTTGAATCTGCCTTCGTACTATTAAAAGTGTAACAGATTATTGTTAAAATCAAGATCAAACAATGTGAACATACCGCTTGTTAAGTACATATGCCTTTAGGTGAAATAATTGTTTAATTACAGATAGCAAATGTATTAATGTAATATCGTATAATATAAATTTATATCTCTACAATATTAGTCTTCAATCTCTGAAGTGAACCACATAATAAAAGATTAGAAAACATAGAGGGTAAATTTGTATTTTCCGTATTTACCCTCTATGTTTTTAGTTTAATTTTTTATGTGAAATGGGAAAAAATATTTCTGTAAAAACTTTTTAATGTTGCCTTTATTTTACATAAATTAGTAGTACACATACACAAGTTTTCAAAATTTAAATATTTTAATTCAAACGGAACGCGCACGAAATTAACTAGAAGCAAAAAAAAGTTATTTTAAGAATTTTAGAGAGAAGTGGCTTTATAAATTATTACTATAAGCTTTCCTTAAAACTCAAGAAAAAATACTTTCTGTCAACTGTCAAACTGCCCCTTAAAAAAAAATTAGTGTAAAGATTGTTTGTTGCGGTATCAGAATTTTATAAAACAACAGAAATAAAAATGTGTATAAGTCACAGAAATAGACTATTCTTCACAGTGGTTTTAGTACTCAGTAGGTATTATCTTGATATTCTTATTACTTAGTTAGTAAAGTTCGTACTACCATAAAACAAACGTAAATTCTAAGTTTACTATATAGAAAGAAATCTATTAAAGGCGCCCTATTGTTGACACTGCAGTATCAATTTGAAAAAACTACACAACCTACATAGTAAGAGAAATCAGTATCAACTATTTCCAACTCAGTCCTCAGCAGTGGCAATGCCCCTTTTCTGTCTACTGTACTGATTTCTTCCTATTATTTTATAATTATGATTATCTTCAACAAAGATTCCTAGACGCACATACTATTCCGCCCATTGCTACTTCAGCCTGCTAATCTTTGGAGCTATATCATTCAATCTTGTTGTACTGTCAATGTTGCATATTCTATCAAGAAACACAGAGCATAGACCGATAGTTGAGTGACTCTTAGATTTTTCATACGGCCAGCAGTGAAGGACTCTCTCATGTCTCTGTACTGTAAGTCATTTCTGGCAACACACACTGGTCAGTTTTTTGTTTTTATATGTGGCACTACAATATGGAATTATCTATTGATATTATATGAGAATAATTATGATTATTTTATACTATTATAACTATTTGCTTACAAAATTATACACATAAAATTTCTTTGGTTTAGGTTGGCTTTATAATAATTGTATTATTGTTTTTGATTTTGAGTTGATTGTATGTTGGTAATTTAAGGAAAACTACTTTGTTATAGAGCTTTTGTATAGTTTTTTTGTGTGATTGTTAGTTTATTCTTTTCTATTGTTGATGATTCCATGAATCATATTATATATTTTATTTAAAGGCCAAATGCCTTGGTTTGTTTGAACTTGAGTTTTGGATTCTTAATTATGTAACAATCACTTATTAACGTTTTTTGTTTGTTTTCTATTAAATTTTATTTCCATAAAAATGCAGGTGCAAATGCTCAGATGAAAAGCTGAGAGCATTTCCTAAATATATTGTAGGCTATCTAATTTAAACTATATTTTTTTAAATTATTTGAAGGTCTACCAATATTAACAACACAATTTGATGTTGATGAAGAAACAATTGATATAATGGAGAAAGAAGAAGAACCAGACATTCCTAATGTGGATGAATCAGAATCTTTACTTTCAAATGTTGTGTCCGATGTTAACAAAACGTTAACAAACCTCTATAACCATGTAACATCAGCAAATATCACTGCAGAGAATCAAACGCACACAGCAAATGAAACCAGAAAACTTGTTAAATGCAAGGACATTTTATATGAAGGAACAGAGGAAATAGAAGTGGAAATTATCAATGGAACGCATTTGGGTAGACTTTTGCAAGTCAAACCAGACATATCAAGCCGTGATGTTGAAGCCGATTGTGTCTTAGTATTGTTTTATGCAAGAGCCTGCCCTTTCAGTGCACATGCAGCGCCTCATTTTAACGCACTAGCTAGAGCTTATCCTAATATAAAAATGATAGCACTTGATGCCTTAAAATACCATGGGATCAATGCTCAGTATGGAATAGTGGGTGTACCAACTCTGAAAATGTTTCATAATGGAAGGCCAGTTGGCAAATTTAATGGGACAGAGTACAACATTCAATCATTTAGCAGGTTTGTTCACGCAATCACTGGGCAATATCCATTAGAACTCCTGGTGACATCTAAAGACTTCCAAGGGCCAGTTTCAAGTGTGGTAGAAAAAGATACTGATTATTTCTTAGTGCTGTCTTGGCTGTTTATAATCATATGTTCTATATATTACTTCATGCAATCGAAATGGTGGAAGATGATTGTGGAAATGGTTCAAAATAACTGGAGAGAATCAGAGGCTCAACATGAGCATAATGACTAGTCAAATTGTGTGATATTTTAAGATAAGACTGTTTAATAAATATTGTTCTTCCATTTTGGTTTTTAATTATATACCTACCATGAACACTGTTTGACAAATGAAGGAAAGCCGCTGGGGAGGAGAAAAATGTGATTGTATTAACATATGGTTTATCTAAGCATATCCATATGATAAAATAGTTTTAAATTTATTCACTGTTTGTATCAAAAACAGGTAGGTGCATGCCAGAAAATAATGCAAATTATCCCCACTAGTACTGAGACTCCTCAAGGTCCACGCTGCTGTCCAAAGGTACTATCAGCATCTTTACTCCTTTTATTCATTATAAATAAAAAATAGAATAATTAAAGATAATATATATTATATTATTTTTATGTACATTTCCAAAAAATTAAGCTACCTTCAAGCTAGATATAAATAAATATAATTTGCTATTACACAGATATATTACACGCAAAATACTATATTTTAAAATCTTTCACTTAAGTTCACTAAAGTTCTGCTGGCATTTCAGTTCCATTCAGAGCAGCCAATATGTTATTAGCTGTAAGTTCACTCATTGTATTCCGTGCCTCAATGGAAGCACTGCCTATATGAGGCAGTACAACACAGTTCTGTAGTTTAAATAATGGATTATCTAATGGCAAAGGCTCTGGTGTTGTTACATCCAAACCAGCAGCTCTAATAGTATTATTTTGTAAAGCCTCTATTAATGCATTCTGGTCCACAGTTCCACCACGGCTTGTATTAACGAAAACAGCAGTTCGTTTCATCTTTTCAAATGCTGCTTTATTAAATAGTTCTTTGGTTTCTGGTACTAATGCACAGCAGCATATTATAAAGTCACTCTGTGTGAGCAATTCGTCTATGGTTACTTTGATAGCACCAACTTCTTTTGCTTCTGGCCTCTCACTGCGATTGTAATAAAGAATTTTTGAAGTATTAAACACCTTCACTCTTCTAGCAACTGCTTGGCCTATTCTACCAAATCCAACAATCCCAACTGTAGAACCGGCAAGACCTGGTCCTGTCATCCAAGTTGGAGCCCATGAAACCCAGCCCCCAGTTTTTGCTTCATGCTGTGCTTCTGGCAAGCGTCTTGAAGTTGATAAAAGGAGAGCCAACTGTAACAAATTAAATTTAGCATTTAACAGTAAACAACTATAAAAATTAAATACTTGTGTATTTTGTTATTTAAAACATTTACGAAAATAAAAAATAGGTTAATAACTCAATAAAGTTGAAAGCTGCTATTTATATTTCAATCGTGGCTAATACTTGCTTTGCAAATTTGACATTTGAATCACAATCATGAAGTTCGACATTTTTTAGCATTAACATTACCGTTTCATCATAGACTACATTTGTTTTTGTTACAGACTATAGTGAAAAATTTTGTGCAACTAACAAGTGAAATTAATTCGTGAATTATTTGTGCAATTAATTTTTACATATTTTGACCAAGTTTACCTAAACAACAGCGCATTAATAAACTTAGAAGCTTCCAAGACACTGTATTGTTGGTTCGGAGAATTCAATTGTGGCCTTTGTTTATTAAAATACCTTTGAAGACTATTGGGACACATATACCAAGTTAAGTTTAATTGTAGATGCCAACTATCAATCTTGATCCAGACAACATTGAAAATTTTATTCCCAAAGAAACATTGAAAAAGAAATAAACATGATGTGTACTGCATTTGATATACCTTTGTGATTTCATACTTATATGCCTTTGTGCACCATATACTAAGTATTAACAATATTATACCTATTTTTGTACTACATGTGTATCAAATCAGAATAAATTTTGTCATAATGTTTATAAGTCTAATATGTGAGACGTCCTATTAATAAAGAAATGGATCCAAAGAACATGAAGAAAACATTCAAATGGGGAGGAGGGAATATGAAAGTTTGGGGCTGTTTTAAGTTTGCCAGTGGTTTGGTCTTTTCAATGAGACAATGATCTAAAACACAGAGCAACAGTGGTTAGACTTTCAATGGAGCAAATCAATAACATTCTTTTGTCACGAAATGCCTAGCATTATTTCATTTAATAAATGTTAAATGCCACATTGTGCATAATGTTCTTGGTTCTCACTTGGTACTCTATTTGGTCTTCCAACCCAAGAAATAAAATTTGTATAGCACTGTATATTGACTTATGCATGTGTTCTATGTTTATTGTCTTTCATCCTGTGTCTAAACCTTCCTCAAATCTTATTGCAAATGCATTGCATCAAATCAGTAGAGGGGACTACTAGAGAATGCCTGTTTTTATGGTTATGGCTATTTCCTGCTCTGTTCAGCTGATGTCATCACTTACTATTTCTTTTGGTCAATATCATCCAGGAGGATATCATCATCATCAATAAATTAAGAAGAGAACAATGTTTATATGCTCCTGGAGTGCCTACTAGATTACAATTAAATAACATAAACTTAGCATTAATTGCGAGGTGTAAGTTTACTTTTATATTAACTTCTAAAACCAGTATGTTTGAAAGTCAATTTTTTAGTTAATAAATTATATGGATGTGTTGGTATTACAATTATTTCTATATCATTTTATTTAATTTTTTTAAAATCCCTTTAGCATTATTTATCATCACAGCCCATTTAGCTTAGTGGTTAATGGGGAAGACTAACTCCATGGGGTCCAAGTAGCCTTCCCTGTGGAATATACATTCTCATAGCCTCCCACAAAGCATGATTGTAAGCCATCTGCAATCATCAACTACACGCAGACATTATACACATATCAAACTGTCTACACTGGAATGGCAGAAAATTTGTTGTCAGTAATCCATTCTATGAGCTATATGGCCAGCCACTGCTTATTGATTGTTTGAGCTTCAAGAATTATTTTAAGCAGTAAAAATTTTTTTGCTAACTTACGGTAAGTTCTGCAGTAGCATCCGTCAACACATTTGGAGTGTAACCAATTCTTATGCCCCTTTTCTTACATTCCTGCACGTCAATGTGATCATACCCTACTGATATGGTTGCTACAACCTTTAGACCAGGTCCGGCTGCATCAAGTAGTTCCTTGTCAATCTTGTCGGTGAGAGAACAGAATATACCATTTGCACCTGCCACACTTTTGAGGAACTCTGGCCTTGGCACGGGGGATGGTTGTTCCCAGAGTTTTAGGTCACATCTGGAAATTTCCAAAAATAAATAGTTAAAGGATTATCCATATATATTATATTAGCTTCGTAATTAATATGTCATAAAATCATACTCTGTAGCATTCTGTGAGGGACGAACATGTTTAGGAAATTAGTGTTGGGCTGAAGTGATGATGTTAATGACTTAATATGTTCCTTTTTTATATGTATATTGATTGAGCATTTATGTAATCACAGAAACACTCGCTTGTCGGTTCCTTCCATGTTCCAATGTAATACATGTGCAATAAGAACAGAGGAAGGTTCAGACGCAGTGTGAGGGAAACAGGACATTTTCACAACACACCCAGATGCACCATGCGGAAACAAACAATTTATGACCAATATTGTTTTTCAGCTGAGTATGAAACCCAGGACCTGCGATACAGCAGCAAGACACTCTAACCAATGTGTCACACGCTAGTCATAATACAATTACCAAAACTTTGAATGTCAATACATGAATATATATTGCCTTAATCACCTAAAATTCATCAACCTTGCAAAATGTTTTACTAGCAATAAGTTTTAATGTCTTAACTATTTCTTATATATACATGAATACTATGCATTGAATAGAATTAATTTTACATATTTTATCTATGCTTGTCAGATTAGTCATAAGTTTATTATTATCAATTAAAAAGTAACAGTGTATTCATGTCCCCAACTACTGGGAATAGGATTCGTCTTTAAGAGATTATTAGAGTATAGTCCACTGGCGGTACTAATATTGATTCTTATTGTCTTATTTATGCTCTTAAATCATTGCTTATAAAAAAGCTAGCAGGTATTAGACAATAGCAAAGTATTCATTTTTTTTAATACTTGGATACCACTATACCTATCAATGTTTACTGCTAACCATAATATTTTGGCTTATTGCAGGTTTAAACAAGAAATAAGTTTTAAAAAAAGAAATGTTAAATGAATAATATAACTATACAAATTTACAATATAATTCTATTAAATTAATAATAGATTTTTTTAAAACCAATTTTCACTTAAATAATTGCCTGTGATTAGTACAGTTACGGTTACATTAAGCATTACTCATTTCTGGAATTCAAGCTATAAATAAGATTAATATTGATTTATGTAAATTTAATGATGTTTTTTACCATCTAAAACTACAGTTGTAAAAATCACTTTCTGTCCTGAATAGAGGAATTAGAGGATATAAAACATAATACTGCTTAAAATAAAATAAATATCGTGTTATGATATTTGTAATAGGCACTAATATTTAGTGTTCATCCGAAATTGATAATTGTATGATTAAAAATTCGAAAGATATTACGTTATTATGTATACTAGTCACACATATCTCTTGAATATTTAAATTGTATACAAAGATAGGTTATAATAACCATTCTAAGTGCACGGTTTTAAACAACCAATAAGTTAGTGATTACTAGCATTTATAAAATAACTATATGTTTAAAATCTAGCATTTTATATACATTCAACTTACTGTTGCTTAAGTATTTCTATGCCTCCATGTGGCATATCAGAACGTGTGACGTAAACTTGGTATTTTCCAGCGCTACTCATGGTTCTGACGAATTTGCTCCAAGCACCTGTGCTAACTAAAGGTGCAACTGTCAGAAAGCCTTTATAAATCATGAATAGAATTAAATTAACTTTTTTTGACACTTGTCAATTTCCGTACTTCTTAGACTTGAAAAAGATCATTCTGATCTATGGCAAGTACTTCGGCGGTTCTTCAAGCAATTTTTTATTACTCACGTCCTTGAAAAGCGACGGTTTCGCTACGTAAATTGCAAGATGCAAAGCAAAGACAGTAGCGAGGATAACTTTGCCTTTAGTTGACTTTATAAATGAGAGGCCAGACATAATATTGAATTGTGATAAGGTATAACTAACTACAAAAAAAGGTCAAGTAGGTTATATTACTACATAAATATTGCTAAAAAATCTGTTGACCTTGAACTTACGAGACGTTAGACACGTGATAATTGTAATGACAGAGCTATCAATGTCAGTATGTTTTATATATGTATTCTTCCATGGTAAAATCTAGTCATAAACTATAGACGTAGTGAACTACGGAACGGATCTGAATAATTTTTTTTATTTATTCAACTTTGTGTCATTAAACAATGCATGTGTGTGTTATTAATCATGTAGTAATATAATAATCATGTATGTGATGATAATAATCAAATAAACATGCTTCGAGTTTAGTTAACAGAATTATTTTCATTAATTTCATCGCTTTATTAGCTATTTAATAACACGGTACCTGACCCAGTACAGAGCAGTCAATAAAAACTTATTCTGTTGCATCGAAGAGTGAGTCAATTGTCAAACAAAACAGAGGCGGCATATACCAGAATGGTAATTATAACAGACATTTCATCGATGGTATCGTCGTCTAGGTAGAATCGTTCTGTCAGAAAAGTTCTGCAAATTTGTTAAATAGCTTAAATTAATCCACCCTACGTGTTAGCCTAAGTATGAACTTGAATAAAATGAAAGTTCATGAGACAATTATCGTTGATGGTAAGGTTTAAAGTTGAGCACGATAAATGTGCTTAAACACATATCGAAAATATCTACGAGTAAGAAGCCGTTAGTAAGATTGAACCGGGCTGGGCAGCGTTTAGGTAGTTTCTTCAGATATTACTTCAAAGCCTGAAATAGTGCACCAGGCTGTACTCGCCTATGGCGCAGGAAAGTGGACGCTGATCTTGCTACTTGTGCTACGGCGCTTCGCAATCACAAAGTTCTGAGTATAAATTAGTCTTCAAAAGAGAGACTTTTAAAATGAAGTCTTGAGCTCTTTTCAGTTCCATTACATTATTTTTACCCCAAGGCCATATGATACAGTATGTCAAAAGAAATAGACTTATCGATATATTAATACATGTCATTTTATTTCATTCCGAATGTGATCTAAGATATCCTATCCTAGACATATTTTAATAATATGTTTAATTTTATTTTAAAGTAACTCCGAAATGTGTAATACACATTTAATAAATAAAAGCACTTTAGTATAAGATTACTGCCAAATAAAAAAAATATGTTTTAAAAAAAACTAAAGACTAATCCCATTTAAACCTCGAAATATTTAATTGCATGACGAACGATTTAAAAAGTACGACGTACAACATTGTACTTTAAACTTATTATATCCATGACAAAACATTTTAAGCACAAAAGATATTGTGCATAAAAAGGTAGTGTACAAGCATCGGATAAAAGGAGGAAATACGAAGTATAGTACATACAATAGAATGATATATTTTTTACATTATATTGATAAATTTATGAATAGAAATATCAGTTATCTCAACATAGGGAAGAAAGAAAAAACATCAATAGCCTAATATTTTCTTTTCGATATATATATATATATATTAAAATATATTTTTGTTTTGCTTGCCTCAACCGTACGAAAAACATGTAAAAGTTAAGAAGGTTCCTGTTTTTTTAGAATTTAATACCGTAGATACGTCTGAAAAAAACATCTATTATGGTAATTTGTTTTCTATGTTGTGTGCATATCACACGACATAAACCATAAAATTTGTGAATAAACATTTTCTGTGGCATAAACGCTTAACTCCCTTACAAATAAACCTTATTGAATATCGATTTAACGTGTGTATGAAATATTTATTTTTTATTTTTTGTTATGAACTATCTGTAGCACGAATAGGTTAAGCTAGCTCGACCGGAGTATGACCGCGCTTTTGGCACATATAGCCTAAAATAGAAGTTTAATATTACTTCCTTTCTTAGTTTTCAATGACAAGGTATTTATGCATTTCTGCATTATGATTCCTTATTGGAGGATAAATATATTGCGTGCTGCAGGACTCACCACTAGGTAATCTATGAGTTCTCTGTCACACGAAACTTTATATAAAAGTTTCCTAACAATGTTGTTCTTCACCATCAAGATTGTCGTAAATTAATACTCCCTGAAAATTGCCATTAATAAACTTTCTTGCCAGCATGTAAATAAAGTGTAGCGCTCTAATAGACCAGAATATTCACCTACGATACATTGACAATGATAACTATAGTAATCATATACGCAATTTAATTTCAACCACGTCAACATCAATTGGTTATAACCAGATCCAGAACACTACACTTATAAGAATCATGCAGCAGTTATAAGCTTGCTGTAGCACGAATAGGTCGAACGGAGTGAAATCACGCCTTCCGGAATATTTGCGTAAGTTAGTAGTTTAGCGCCGGTTTCGTTTGATCAAAAAAAAAGAAGACTTGAGAAACAATTCATCCTCTTATGTCTCGTCGCAGGATTTTTTTACCATTATTTGTGAATTGTGTGCTCTTTTATAATTCCTAATATTAACGCAATATCACGTTAATCTACGTATTAGGTGCAAATCATAAATTATTAGTTTTCACAATATTATGATCTCTATCACTGCCACGGGATTCAAGTGCGCTGCTATATAGGTTAGGCTATTGCAGTATTATCGTATGTGGAATTATTTTAGTTATGCATTGGTCGCCTTTAACTACTACTAGTAAGAAATTAAAAAAAATCCTCCCTGCTGTTACGCTGCGTATATACAAGGAACACAATGTCATGGTGAAATAATTTAAGAATAATAATAAAATTACCTTAATCATTGGTTATATATTTTAATTAATACCTCGCCTTGTATTTTAATGTATATTTTGACATCGGCATATTTTATAAGACTGTGTAACCGATATTAATAATCCTAACATATTAGTAAATAAGGAGGTAAAAAAGTTTTTTTTTGCTCTAACGTAGTCTGTAATCCGCCAGTTGATTGGGCACCGCATTCTCCGTCGGGAGGGTGCGTGGTTGCCGTAAACGGAACAGAATCTCGTACCGTCTCAAACATTTATCATTTTTAGATACGCGCTATGATCATTTGTAGTCAAATTTTTTATAGGATATTTAACATTTGAATATTAAAATATTAAAGGATAGGAAGGACGATAGTGTATTTGCGATAAAAGAAAATAATAGGTAAGTAAATTTTTTATAACGTTTTTCTTCTATTTCTTGGACGAGAACTACAAAAATAATTTCTGGTTGAAGAAATCGGAACATTTAAACAATTTTCAATTAGTATCAAATAGATACTAATTGAAAATTGTTTGTCTCTGGTTGTTTTATGTATTATTATAATTAAGCGTTGTAAAGCTATGGGCATAGTCGACCAATTTATTTTTGTCCGTGTTCTCACAATGAGAGATAATTTATTTTTTATCTGTAAATATAAAACAGTAACATTGAATGATAATTACGAATATTATAAAAAAATTATGTAAAAATGCCTTAGGCTATATATAATTCCAAATACAAATATATCAGCACACATTTAAACAGAATACTTGAATATTCCAATGGGAATAGGCACAAAATATGAGTTCCTTACATATGAAACATGAAATTGGCGTTTTGTCGTTTGGTTAGGAATTCCAAATTATTTATTTATAATATTTTTTATAATATTTCAAATTTAGGCTTGTTTAGTTGTATTTCGAATTTTGTGATTAATCTTTATTCGCGCCATTTGTGTTTCCTTTAACATCCTGTTGTCGACAAAATAGAAAACTTGAAATATCTCGCTATTATATTGATTTTCGCTCCCAAAAATTATTTTTTCAAAAAGGAATCAATGATCAACCTATAAAATGGCGAAAGTGGTAAGTATGGTAATAATGGTACGTACATTGATTGATTAAATATATAATTTTATAATAAAAATACGTTTTTTACTATTTCCATATAATACGCTAATTTCATAACTATGAACGAGGTTATAATTCGAATTGATGTTTTACAAATTTTAAGCAAAGCACCATCGATGTTTTAAAATATCATCATTATTACTGTGATATATGGAGCAACGTAAACATCCTTAGGTGATCGAAGATGGTCGATATGACTCAAGGTATCAACAAGGTGAAGTGGCCATCCACATGGCTCGTAGAACAGATAAACGATGCGGAAGAAAACTTCTCGAGTTGCAACCTCGTATTGTCAACCAACCCGTATTGGATGGAATGACGATCTATACAAGTCTACCAGGAGGTAGTACGGAGGCAGGTGTGTCAGGATCGTGATTAACTATCTGTGGAGAACGCTTATGCACAAAAGTGGATTAATGATGAAGTAATGTTGCCCTTGAGTTTCATCGCATATTAGAGTCGCAATGCCTCCACATTAGACATCGATTCGTTGTTTCAATTCATGTTGAATTTCACCATACGTAATGGAATAGCGATCTCATATATTCTAATTCCCGACAAATTGGAACGGTAAATTTGTCCAGACGCGCAGCAGGGAGTTACGCTCAAAATTGGAATCTGTATTCTGTTTTTGTTATGCTTATTCTTAAGCCAACAAACTCCAGTGCAGGCGATTTCACTAATATAGCAAAAAAAACCATTATTTTTTATTTTTGTAAAAACGTATCAGAATTCTTCATATATAGTATTTATACTCATTAAGAGTGCTAAATATTAATAACTTACCTTACCTTGCTTACCAAACTTTTTGAACGCAATTTGGTTTTCTTACCATCAATCAATAAACTATTGTATTTTAAACTGGTGTTATAATTAAAAAACAAAAAAATTAAAACCTCCACATTAATGGTTTAGCCGTGGGAAGAAAACGCTCTAAATCTCCAATTAATCGGGACATTTAACTATTTGTATTTGACAAATAGTTAAATGTCCCGATTAATTGGAGTATAATTCCGGAAGATAATATTTAATATAAATATATTATACATAATAGGTTATATATATTCTGATGTAGTGGGATCATTATTAAAATATTATGAAATTATTCTCTGGACATAAAATTTTAAAGTGGTAAAATTAAATATACTAAATCATAAGAATTGTACTAGTGAGTTTGAACTAATTAAATAAATACGCAACCGTGTCTTATTATTCTTTCAATTGACGTTAATTCGTACTTACGAATTGCAGTTTTACTGCTTCGTAATAAGCCGGAGTAATTATTTTCGCCACGAAAATTAATTAACGAGATTAGTTATATGCGAGACTTTCATTCTGAAGACTCGAGATATTCAGCCGGGCACAGGAATCTTATACGGAATTCATTACGTGCGATGTTACTTTCCTCTCGTTAATGCTATCTAAACAAACATCCACATCAATCCACACAGACGAGTAAGTTTAAACTTTTGTAATATATATGTATGTATTTTTTAGCTATTATAACATTTTTCGTCGAAAATTTTAGAGAAGTGTAATCTTATCGATTAATGTTTATTAAAGAAAAATCGTGATTTTATAAAAATAAGAAAATATACGATTATAATTAATGTGTCATAATTATTGTTTCATTTTATTCGGAGGGTTTCATTTGTAATAAGATTTTCACGGACAATGAATCTATAATAAGAAAACGATGAGAACGCACGAAAATAACTCCTAACTGTTCGGAAGCCTTGTATTGCTTGATAAAAACGCAGCTACTTTCTATTAGTAATTAGAAGATTCGCACACGAAAGTACGCCGAAGTTATTTACCAACGCGACAAGAATACGCGGGAAATGCAAGATTAATGTCCGCGCGCAAAAACTGAATTCTCTTTACTTTTTAATTTTCTTGAACGTACAGGGTTGTCATATTTTATAAAAATCTGTAATGTGTTTTGTTACCTCGTAATTATTTATATTAATCATTTTTATATTGTATATTATTATTATTTTTTCTAATAATTATACAAACTTTTATTATGTAGTGCGTATCATTTATAAATAAATGTTTATTTCCACAGATTTACATTACGGCGCATAATCATTTTACAGTACTCGTATAGTCCTCAGCATACGATGGAATGTTTTATCACCAGTAATAACCCGCCAGACGAAAAAGGATCAACCCCAAACAAAAAGGAACTACGCATAAATATATAGAGCTCTTAAAAGCTCAGTAAAAAAAATACTTCAATATTGCCAAATATATTTTTATATTAAAAATAAATTTTAATTAACTATGCTCAGTTAAACTTATTAAACGATAATAGTTATTGTATTTAATTGATCGTGTAAGCAATAAAGTTATTACTGGAGAATAAACTACGTATTTTAACATAGGTCTAAGCTGAGCGTTAAATTAAGATTATTTTTTTATGAAATTATGCATGAAGTAGAAACATTTTTTTTGTTTTTTTTTATTACATAATGTCTTCATGGTCACTTTTGAGGGATATCTTCTGGTTGGATACCAAATGACATCAACTGCGCAGGATACCTTAATATGCCGTTAACATTTAGTGCCACAAACACAGGCACTCACTCGCCAACGACTTCCCTTTCCCATGTTTTTTTTTATAGAATAGGCGACAATCAGTTTACATGATGGTAAGTGATTACCGCCGCCCCAGAGGAGACGCAAATGCGGTGCCGGCCTTTATGAAAGGTGTAGGTTCTTCTCTTGATGATCCCTAAGTCGTATCGGTACGTAAAATACAGCTGGCGACAGCTGATTCCACATAGTATTTGTGCGTGGCATGAAATATCGCATGATGCACACAGTGGTGGATTGTCAACCATCGAGATGATGATGGTTAAATTTTGAATTTTGTCGTGATGTACGATGTTTCATACAAAATAAGGGTGAAAAACGGGCGCATACGGTTCACCAGATGGTAAATGATAACTGCGGTTAACGATGTCAACATCTATACTCACACACACACAAACAAAATCACGATGCACGTGTTCACATATAGTATTGTGGACATGGAACATACAGTTCAACTGGCAACAATATTACTATTAATATTTTGCTCGTTGCCCTTATACGTCATCAATACACTACGTGCGTTCAAGGATAAACTAATTATAATATATATATATCACAAAAGACTAAGAAATAATGCCGTTTTGCTATTTTAAACATCAGATTGTTTCAGTCGCCGTTATATACGCTGTGTTTGTATAAGTATTTATTACTTATTAACACTGTTTTGAAGTCCATATAACTGCTCGTATAAGGTACCCGCCGAAATTAAGCTTAAACTGAGTATTGAGTCGATCACGTTATTGCCCGCCTAGATTTATACAGAAAGTTGCGCTACTTTTTGATATATTTTTTTATTGTTTAATGTCCTCAACTATATATATTTATCAACTATTAGTTATTTAGTATTTATTTATTTCTATTAACTATTTAGTTTTACTAGCAGTAATTGGAACCTATTCTCTGTATTCATCATACAAAACGCAGCAAGGTTACGCTGGTATTTATTTATTACTATTAACTATTTAGTTTTACTAGCAGTAATTGGAACCTATTCTCTGTATTCATCACACAAAACGCAGCAACGTTACGCTGGTATTTATTTATTATTATTAACTATTTAGTTTTACTAGCAGTAATTGGAACCTATTCTCTGTATTCATCACACAAAACGCAGCAACGTTACGCTGGTATTTATTTATTACTATTAACTATTTAGTTTTACTAGCAGTAATTGGAACCTATTCTCTGTATTCATCATACAAAACGCAGCAAGGTTACGCTGGTATTTATTTATTACTATTAACTATTTAGTTTTACTAGCAGTAATTGGAACCTATTCTCTGTATTCATCACACAAAACGCAGCAACGTTACGCTGGTATTTATTTATTATTATTAACTATTTAGTTTTACTAGCAGTAATTGGAACCTATTCTCTGTATTCATCACACAAAACGCAGCAACGTTACGCTGGTATTTATTTATTACTATTAACTATTTAGTTTTACTAGCAGTAATTGGAACCTATTCTTTGTATTCATCATACAAAACTCAGCAACGTTACGCTGGTATTTATTTATTACTATTAACTATTTAGTTTTACTAGCAGTAATTGGAACCTATTCTCTGTATTCATCATACAAAACGCAGCAAGGTTACGCTGGTATTTATTTATTACTATTAACTATTTAGTTTTACTAGCAGTAATTGGAACCTATTCTCTGTATTCATCATACAAAACGCAGCAACGTTACGGTGGTATTTATTTATTACTATTAACTATTTAGTTTTACTAGCAGTAATTGGAACCTATTCTCTGTATTCATCACACAAAACGCAGCAACGTTACGCTGGTATTTATTTATTACTATTAACTATTTAGTTTTACTAGCAGTAATTGGAACCTATTCTCTGTATTCATCATACAAAACGCAGCAACGTTACGCTGGTATTTATTTATTACTATTAACTATTTAGTTTTACTAGCAGTAATTGGAACCTATTCTCTGTATTCATCATACAAAACGCAGCAAGGTTACGCTGGTATTTATTTATTACTATTAACTATTTAGTTTTACTAGCAGTAATTGGAACCTATTCTCTGTATTCATCATACAAAACGCAGCAACGTTACGGTGGTATTTATTTATTACTATTAACTATTTAGTTTTACTAGCAGTAATTGGAACCTATTCTCTGTATTCATCATACAAAACGCAGCAACGTTACGCTGGTATTTTTTTATTACTATTAACTATTTAGTTTTACTAGCAGTAATTGGAACCTATTCTCTGTATTCATCATACAAAACGCAGCAACGTTACGCTTGTATTTCTGTCAGTAAGGGCGTTATCTCCTTTCGGCGATTCCTCTCTCACTCTTAAAGTGGCATGTTATAAAAATTATAAAAAGAAAGAAAGGACCCAATATAACCCTTTCCCTTTCTTTCTCTCGAGTAGAAATACGGAGGCCTTCATTTGCCGGACCATTTATATACTCGAACATCGCAAATGGCTTTCAAATCCCATTACTCCGATTCTCACGTAACGATTATCCGTTTCGTTCCACCCCGGTGGGTGTACCATCAGGTTTAACGGTGCCGGAACGGTTAGCCGCACTAGATACAGTATCGATTGTATAATGATAGACGTAGTGCGTGACGTATGGATGTTGCTGTTAATTCCCTAACATGTATCTTTTTTTTATTTAACTAATGAAAACGAATGCACAATTCATTCGATGACAAGTCATAACTGAACGCCCTCTAAACGCCCACGAAATTTTTCCCCCAAAAAATTTCACCCCTGAGGACTGAGATGGAATGCCTTTCTATCATTAACGGGGTAGCAAACTTTCTTAAGTTGAATCCATTCAATATGACTGGAGGAACTGCGTCCGATCGATTTTTATATGTATTTTTATTCTACATTATTGTATATATTTTGTTTTGATTATTTTGTTGTATTTAATCTCGTATTTGTCTTATCTAAATCCAATCCTTACCCAACTCTGGCCAGGTTTTACAAAGAATATACAATACTAGCTGACTCGACGGACATACTCCTGTCCTAGTACAAATAAATTTGTGATCGTTTTGCGAATTTGTAAAATATATCGTCCGAATCGTGAGTTATGGTTTTGAGTTGCGTGTGGTTTCTTTTTTCGGGCTGATGTCAGTTTCACCTGGTTGAGAAGTGACCAAGCGCTTATGGCACGCTATTAGTGGGTAAACAGCACAAGGGTTCCCGAGAGGGAGACTCGGCTTGGACCGATTTCCGCGACAGTATCTCACTCGAGGGTGCCCCAGAGATCCGAACCTCGGTTCGGTCAGTTACTTCTGACTGAGAATTATCTACATTAATATTACTATTATTATTATTGGCTATCTGTATCACCACTTCGGAATGCGTGGGCGCTGGAGAAGAAGTGGCGCAAGACACTCCAGCGACGCTTCTATCTGTATTGGCTGGAGAGAACCGGCCTGTGACATGGCGGTATCGCGAATAACCTTGTTTGCGACGGGCGGTATGAGGGTGCAATATACGCGTGTAGTGTTTTATGAAGGCTTGGGCCCTGGTGAGGTGTTTAATGAATTTGTTAATTATGTTGGCAATTTTTCCAATAATTTATTTTCCATAAAAATCGTCTAATTCTGATTATAGCTGATATTAAAATAATAACGAAATCGGTCCAACCGTTCTCAAGTCATGCGCTTACCAACGAACAGCATGAAATGTTTATTTATATAAGATATGACATAATAATTTTGAAGCAGGACATGATATCACGGATGTCACTTAACTCTAATATATATATTTAGGTATACGTATTTAGCAAAATTACATACTATGTATACGGTAATACATGCCATTTATGTGTACCATTATGATCAGTGAACAACAGACCTAAAATATGCCAAAAATATGACTACAAATGGGAAAAAAGAATATAGTACTTATAGTGTAGATAATAGGGTACATTAAAACCGTAAACATAATGTTGTATTTAGATGCATTAGGGATGTCGTGCATTGGTGCGTATATCCCTCCTACAGAAGGTCTCTACCAAGGCTTTTATTCGCAAATGTTATATTTTAACAATAAAAATACATAACAGCAGCATTTGTTGTGTATTCGTTATAATACATTTATTATCTGTATCACAATTTTATATGGCCGGTATGACGATGTCGAAACAAAATTCAATTTAAAAAACAAAAATAAAGAGATAATATCATCAGAAAGATTCTAGATACACCTAAGTTGTCACTCTCTTGAGAGGAGAGGAGAGAAGAGATATTGTCGATCCGTCAAACGACTTCGTAGAATATTTTATAATGCCGTGAGCATTTGCGCACAGTACATCTGTGTTTGCGCAAATGCTCACGGCACTCTCACTCCTCGTCCCCATCCGTAATTCAGTGTCAGGGACACGGTGTCGTGGTTACTACGTGTGGAGTACTACGCTACTGCATCGCGGAACTGAGATGGAGTGTTTATTCGTTACCAACATAAAAGTTTGCTTTCTTGTCTCCACCTATAAAACTAGGCTCCATTAAGTTCATGTGCTGCTTAGGAGAGACGTATGGCCGAAGTGCTGCCAATGAAGATGACGAAATGAAATAGATTCATACCAATATATATATCATATATAATATTTCCCAATTTTATGAACGGCACAAAGCGATTCGCCGGCAAGAGACATTAATAAACACCCGTGATTCCAATCGTACGAATGTAAATGTATGGCCGTGTGCAATTACTTCATTGAAGTCCACGTTATTTGACGATGTAGTCACATGGGCCACACTCGTGACTTGATGTTTTCATTCCTTCAATTGGCTGGGGAATTAGTTTTATTGGACATAAATTATTATAGGCGAGCATAGAGGAGCAATAGGACTAGCCGTGCGTTTCACAACTAATCTAAACCTAAACTAAGTTTAAACTAAACCTAACCAAAGAAGGGTAGAGTGCAATTGAGGGAGAGTCCTAGTGGATGACCAGCGGATGCACTAATAGGACAACCCCCTTCATCCAGTACTACTCGTCCCTACATTTCAGGCTTATCGAGTCGTGGTCTTGCCTTGACGAGGTGAAGCGATGTGCGTACGAGGGCGCTGACTGCCCGCCCAAAGATTGCACACTACAGCGCTACAACTGGATTTTACACAATGCCATATTTAACGCTAATAACTGGGTAGCCCATAGAGCCACATCTCCGATATCATGTTGGTCCAGAGACGAATTACCGCCACGGTAGGCGAAGATATACGGATCGAGATCCAGTCTACATTTGCGATTGGGGCGTTAAACGTGTTATTTGTTATTTTCTGTTGCTGTTTATATTTTGATGTCCCTTGTGTTTTATTTTTATCTTCATCTGCAATTGTTAACCTAAATTTGTATTCTTTTTTTACATGTTAATTTTAAATTTTACCTCAACCTAACCTAAACCTTACCTAAACCTAACCTAAACCTAACCTAAACCTTACCTAAACCTAACCTAAACCTAACCTAACCTAAACCTAACCTAACCTAAACCTAACCTAAACCTAACCTAAACCTAACCTAAACCTAACCTAAACCTAACCTAAACCTAACCTAAACCTAACCTAAACCTAACCTAAACCTAACCTAAAACCTATCCTAAACCTAACCTAAACCTAACCTAAACCTAACCTAAACCTAACCTAAACCTAACCTAAACCTAACCTAAACCTAACCTAAACCTAACCTAAACCTAACCTAAACCTAACCTAAACCTAACCTAAACCTAACCTAAACCTAACCTAAACCTTACCTAAACCTAACCTAAACCTAACCTAAACCTAACCTAAACCTAACCTAAACCTAACCTAAACCTAACCTAAACCTAACCTAAACATAACTTAAACCTTAAAAAGACTGTTGAGAGAGCCACAAGTCTAGAAATTTAGGATAACAGATATAGAACAGAAATAGTAGGCAATATTACTAAAACGGTATCTACAGGTATCACACAGGCGCGAATCGGATATGGCGGCATTGCAAAATACCTTCACCGACTCGATGAAATGAAGATGTGTTCATATTGTGATCGACCGGAAATAGTGTTGCATCTGAAGGGCGTGGTCCTTCCTCGGTCGAGCTGACCGGGAAGCGATGGAATCCCTCGTGTGTAATAATGGTTTCCCGGATCCCTGCACTCACCAGACGAAACACATCAACATTATGTTGTTATTTTACGCCAGTATTCTGTGAAGGCGTGGTCCTGCCCCGGTCGAGATTACCCATTCATTCATTTCCAGCTTCAGGAAACAAAGTGCGGCGTAGCTCTATCACTGTTGAAACCGCGACAGACATGGGTATGAACATGGAACAGGATATGAACATTCAAGTAGCTAAGCTAAACTTATATTTAAGAAAACATAAAATATGTCTCCAATCCAATCATGTCTGAATTAATCCAGATTACCTAATACCTTTAATTTCACTTTAAACATTTAATTAAATAACGATAAAAGTATTTCTCAATTAAGAACAATAAAATGTAATCATATTTCTTTCATTTCCTTTCATTACAAACATGTTATGAAACAGATTTTGGAAGTGATCGTTAAGCGACCAAAAAGTTTTTAATTTAACTATTAACGTACGTAATGAAACACGTGTGCGATTTGCCACGCGTGTTTTCTGCACACAGATTATATCACAAGCTTTTGCCAGAGTCATCTTAGTCATTTTACTTTATCTGAATTACGTAAGG
The DNA here is from genome assembly GCA_029286865.1 of Teinopalpus imperialis. NCBI lineage: Eukaryota > Metazoa > Arthropoda > Insecta > Lepidoptera > Papilionidae > Teinopalpus > Teinopalpus imperialis. The sequence continues at coordinate 14,051,800 of JAGSMU010000001.1, forward strand.
ATTATAAAGCAATTAAAATGAGATGGTTCGGTGTTCGGTTGGTCGCATTGTATTTCTTAGTACACAAGTAACCCGTGCTCCATCATAAATTGTTTCCTTAATATATTACAAGATTTTAGTTTCTTACCCTTAATCCGTCAGAAGTTCAAGCCGAGGCTTCCTATCGGGAATCTTTGTGCTGGTTACCCATTAATAAAGGCCGAGTGCCCCAAGCGCTCGGTCAACTTTCAACCCGGTGAAGCTGATGATAGCCTTCGGGCTAACACTGGAAAGCAGCCAAAAAAAAAGTTACTTACTAAAATACATAAAATTAGTAATATATTTTGTTTTATTATAACAACACCAGGGTAAACAGGGTAACCTCTTTTTGTGGCAGTATTACAAGAAAAGTTTACGAGTATTTTTTTGGTTTTAGTATCTGGATGGGTTAGTGTCCTGTGTCGTAACTGGTTTTTATTAAATCTCATTGGAAAATACGCTTTTTATCCGAATTTTGCATAGTCGCAGAGCTACACTGCAGATTGTTTCTAGCTGCAGAATGAATGGGTCAGCTCGAATTGGGAGGACCACGCCCTCACAGAATACTAGCGTAAATTAGCAACATAGAGTTGATGTGTTTCGTCTAGTGAGTGCAGGGATTAACCTTTATTACACACGAGGCATTCCATCTCAGTCTTCGAGGGTGACAACGCATCTGTATTATGATTCCTTGTCAAGGATGAATGTAGATGTCACGGGCCGCAAGAATCACTTAACATCAGGTGAACTGTGTGCTCGTTTGTTACTCTCAATGATATAAAAAAAATGAATCGAATACTTTGGTTCGACCGGGTGAGTACTTCACGCTTACAGAATACTATTGTATTAGTAAATTAAGTCTAATATGTTTTGTCAGGTGGGTGATAAAACTGAAGATCGTATTAAAAACGAGGCATCATAGCTTAGTTACTCAAACGTGACTAAACATATCCATCATAAGTCCACGTAGGAATTAATGTGGGTGTCATTACTTGCAGGCTTATTTATTTACTAATCAGACTCGTTTGACATCCTTGTTCTTAAAAAAAAGTGTTTAAGTTTTTAGGTGTCTATTAAATAGGTTACTGTTTAGGAACTATGTAGATTATTTTTTAAAGAATCCCGTGACGACATCGCTTCTGTCATCGATGAAAATTTAAAGGAATGCACACACTATCGAAACATAATATGTTTTTGTTCGTTATTCAATTTGTACATAATATGTTCGTGACACTATAAGTACCGTATTTTTCAGACTACGTATAAGATTTTTATATAGAAAAATGGAGTCACATTTTGGATGCGTCTTATGGTGCAAAAATAATATTAAAATATTTTTTCAATAAATCGTCTCTAAATTTGAGGTACGTCTCATAGTCCGAAAAATATGGCACGAACGGTGTTATAACACCATCGATCACCAGTGATCCAGTTTTTGGCGGAAAAAACGATTAAACGCGTTACGTTAAAATGGAGATAATGACAATATACTTTATGGAAAGCAATGCAGTAATGCGTTGAGTGCCAACTACGTATATAACTATAGTACATAACTATGATAATAATAAAAATTTCTACCATGACTGGATGTTATTGGAGGAGGTTAATAACGTAAGATGGCCTATGAGGGTCACACAGTGACAGTCATACTTCAGCTTATTTATAGTAGCGGTATGATTGTTTGAGAAAGATATATATATATATATATACATTAATAATTGAATTCATCGATTCAAAATATCTATTAAATTATTATTCTGTTCATTATCTTGTTACATATTATCCTTTATATATTCACTTATAGGTGATAGCGGTAACATCGCTAAAGGAATTTGCGTTTTAAAAAGTTCATTTTAGAGAGAAAATATCTTATCGTAGCAGGCATGTGTAAACTTCACGCAGTGTGTTACGAATTCGTGATAGGCCACATATGGGCGGAAGCGTAATAGTTTATTCTGCAAATTTTTACTAACTTTTTTTTTTAAAGTATCAGTAAAATGTATTAGTTACTGATAATACTTTTACCAAGTTTTGATAGTAAGTAATAATAAAAGTATTTTCACTAATAGTGATTCAAGTTATCTTTTTACTTTAGAAGTTTAGCTTTCGTTAAAATACAGTAGCTACGTAGTATGCTATCAAAGTAGCATTCGATGATGAGTTTACTTCTTAACGTTAAAAATTAAGTTAATAATTGGAAGGAATAGTGGTGGAATACTTATTAATATAAAAATAGTAAAGTAGCATATGTAATACGTCCCGCAGTTGGGACTAAACTGCTCTCTAGACAGTATTTTATTGTGTAGTCTGCCATGTGACTTCACCGCGGTCTTCATATCTGTTGTTTTTTATATTTCTCAAACATCTTTCATGTTATTTGAACATGATAATTGTTTCAACTGTCAAGCACAGCGCGATAAATTAGTAATTAACATTTTCATACTAATTTTAGGTTATTATAACTTTGATTAATGATGAAAAGAGTGAGGCGGTTTGTTCTAATCTTTTTACTTTTTATGAATAAAACGTGTTTAAGTTTTTATCAATAATCGTCGAATAAATTTAATTATAACTTCTAAAGCATCTGTATTTGCTATACCAAAACAATTTTTTTTGTCGAAAAATATATATCTACGTTGAGAATGAAGCATTGACAGCTCATATAGAGTAGCGTTTTCTCGTTCTTGAACGAACGCGTCTACAACGTCAGTCAGTCGTCTGAGAGCACGCGGTCGTGTTGCATGTGTCCATATTTTATAAATTTAAATTTCTGATTTACGGAATTGTTAGATTTATAAAACTTTTAATATTACTAAATAGTAAGATTATATGTGTATCAGTGAGTGATTTCGTGAAACAGAGTTTTGTGAAGAGAACACTCAAGAAGTTTATTGTTTATTACTCTGCGGTTAGAATTGTAAGTACGCGTTAAACTTTCCTTTTTGATTTCGTTCTACCAAAACAATGTTTCAAAATTCATTGTTTCAGTTTTGTGTTTTTTTGTGAATAGATTTTTTTTTTTTTAAAGTATCAGTAAAATGTATTAGTTACTGATAATACTTTTACCAAGTTTTGATAGTAAGTAATAATAAAAGTATTTTCACTAATAGTGATTCAAGTCATCTTTTTACTTTAGAAGTTTAGCTTTCGTTAAAATACAGTAGCTACGTAGTATGCCATCAAAGTAGCATTCGATGATGAGTTTGCTTCTTAACGTTAAAAATTAAGTTAATAATTGGAAGGAATAGTGGTGGAATACTTATTAATATAAAAATAGTAAAGTAGCATATGTAATACGTCCCGCAGTTGGGACTAAACTGCTCTCTAGACAGTATTTTATTGTGTAGTCTGCCATAAGACTTCACCGCGGTCTTCATATCTGTTGTTTTTTATATTTCTCAAACATGCAAGTTTCATGTTATTTGAACATGATAATTGTTTCAACTGTCAAGCACAGCGCGATAAATTAGTAATTAACATTTTCATACTAATTTTAGGTTATTATAACTTTGATTAATGATGAAAAGAGTGAGGCGGTTTGTTCTAATCTTTTTACTTTTTATGAATAAAACGTGTTTAAGTTTTTATCAATAATCGTCGAATAAATTTAATTATAACTTCTAAAGCATCTGTATTTGCTATACCAAAACAATTTTTTTTGTCGAAAAATATATATCTACGTTGAGAATGAAGCATTGACAGCTCATATAGAGTAGCGTTTTCTCGTTCTTGAACGAACGCGTCTACAACGTCAGTCAGTCGTCTGAGAGCACGCGGTCGTGTTGCATGTGTCCATATTTTATAAATTTAAATTTCTGATTTACGGAATTGTTAGATTTATAAAACTTTTAATATTACTAAATAGTAAGATTATATGTGTATCAGTGAGTGATTTCGTGAAACAGAGTTTTGTGAAGAGAACACTCAAGAAGTTTATTGTTTATTACTCTGCGGTTAGAATTGTAAGTACGCGTTAAACTTTCCTTTTTGATTTCGTTCTACCAAAACAATGTTTCAAAATTCATTGTTTCAGTTTTGTGTTTTTTTGTGAATAGATTTTTTATTTGATAAGGTACATTAACTTTAAACAATTGGTTATGCAGAAATTTGTTTTCTTCCGCCTTGACTTACAAACTAGTTATGTTTGAGATATTTGTTTATTTAATGTGCATTTATTTATAAAATACCTTTTCATAGAATATTGTAATGTTATAAATTTAAATTTCTGATTTACGGAATTGTTAGATTTATAAAACTTTTAATATTACTAAATAGTAAGATTATATGTGTATCAGTGAGTGATTTCGTGAAACAGAGTTTTGTGAAGAGAACACTCAAGAAGTTTATTGTTTATTACTCTGCGGTTAGAATTGTAAGTACGCGTTAAACTTTCCTTTTTGATTTCGTTCTACCAAAACAATGTTTCAAAATTCATTGTTTCAGTTTTGTGTTTTTTTGTGAATAGATTTTTTACTTTTATGAATAAAACGTGTTTAAGTTTTTATCAATAATCGTCGAATAAATTTAATTATAACTTCTAAAGCATCTGTATTTGCTATACCAAAACAATTTTTTTTGTCGAAAAATATATATCTACGTTGAGAATGAAGCATTGACAGCTCATATAGAGTAGCGTTTTCTCGTTCTTGAACGAACGCGTCTACAACGTCAGTCAGTCGTCTGAGAGCACGCGGTCGTGTTGCATGTGTCCATATTTTATAAATTTAAATTTCTGATTTACGGAATTGTTAGATTTATAAAAACTTTTTTTTTAATATTACTAAATAGTAAGATTATATGTGTATCAGTGAGTGATTTCGTGAAACAGAGTTTTGTGAAGAGAACACTCAAGAAGTTTATTGTTTATTACTCTGCGGTTAGAATTGTAAGTACGCGTTAAACTTTCCTTTTTTGATTTCGTTCTACCAAAACAATGTTTCAAAATTCATTGTTTCAGTTTTGTGTTTTTTTTTTGTGAATAGATTTTTTTTACTTTTGATTCGCCAGTCTGTTTAGGCATTTACATAAAAAGTATACTTTACTGTTGAAGTCTAGTATCGATTTTTTATTTGATAAGGTACATTAACTTTAAACAATTGGTTATGCAGAAATTTGTTTTCTTCCGCCTTGACTTACAAACTAGTTATGTTTGAGATATTTGTTTATTTAATGTGCATTTATTTATAAAATACCTTTTCATAGAATATTGTAATGTTATAAATTTAAATTTAAATTTATTTTGCTTACGACTGATGCCGCAATTTAATATTACACGGTATTATGTAACAAAATATATTCAATATGTACAAGTTAAATTAAAGTATGGATTGCGGCCTTGGTTACCTTAATTAAGTTGACAAATAAGATAAGATAAATAAATAAATACACATTGGTCGTGGAAACGAATATATACGTAAGTATCTAATATCTAAATTATATTTTTTAACAGCTATATATAATGTTTTTAGTTTTTCTGTGTTGTTTTTTTTAACAAATTTTAATGTTTTTGTAAACTAAAATCGTTCCGTGTCGTAACGCTGTGAAATTCCATCACACACCATCTTAACACGAGTATGTCATTATCATAAGTGATGAATATGTTAAATACAATAAATCTGATGCCCTCCGATGAACAGAGTAACCTGCAGCATCTGTGGCGAGAGGGTCTGTGAATAATTTTAGCAGAAAGGACACAAAAAGTCTCTTTTTGGGTTATTGTCGTTTTAATTTCAGTGGTGTTTCATTGTAATCCAATTTATCAGACATGACCTAGACAGTTTGACTTCTTTTAGCTCAATGAGAAGTCAATAAGGCGGTTATAACTTATTCTTTAAAGTGAATTTGTCTGGAACAAAGTAAAGTTGATTGCGCCAAAGTCCCTTTTTGGGTTATTGTCGTTTTAATTTCAGTGGTGTTTCATTGTAATCCAATTTATCAGACATGACCTAGACAGTTTGACTTCTTTTAGCTCAATGAGAAGTCAATAGGCCGTTTATAACTTATTCTTTAAAGTGAATTTGTCTGGAACAAAGTGAAGTTGATTGCGCCATTATAGCTTATAAAAAGTAAATACCCACGTGGAATACCTGTGGTGGAATCTCAATTGCAATCCCAGATTAATAGCACGTTGCTACTCATTACTCATATGTAGGGTGCCACATATTCCGTATATTTTACTATCCAGTCCCGATAAGTCATTTACAATCAATCCCCTTCTCTATTCAAATGTAATGCATGTGCGATAAGATTGTAGGAAGATTCATATCTAATGTCTTACGTACTTAAATGACATTTCTGTTTTTTAGCGGCACGGAACATTATAAAAAACTCCAGATATTTTCTATCCAAAACCATCATTTTTACCCCGGCTACGATTCGAACCCAGGATCCATGAGCGAGCAGCTACGGCACATTTACTGTTGTAATATCATCACATATTAAGCCCTAACCCAATTTCCAATTTCAATAGATACCTGACGTGGATACATTGCAGCACTGGGACGTCATAAAATATATGTATCGGTATAAAATGTAAGAGCCTTTAAAATGACCAATTATTTTTAGGTCACGTGTGCGCAAGCGTTACTTCAACGACAAATTGTTACATTTAATCTGAGCTGTAACAACGCTTTATGTAATACCAGCAATGTAGCTCTATCTATAATATAATCCAAAGAAGTTTTCGAAGAAGAGCTCGAACCACCAATGAATTTCTTAATCGCAATTTACTTGACTTACCACGTGCGCGGCGGTCAACGAAAATAACTTGAATAAAAATAAAAAAAATGTTTCCAAGACAAGTGAAGTCGCCGTGAAAGACCCGCGTGATGGATTACGCTCTAACACACTCAACAGGTTGTTACTTTACTTTATAAACGAACAGCTCACGGACCCCTCAGCTCTGTGAGCCCTGTGACCGATGAAGCTGTAAGAACCGCATAGGCTAACAGCATCAACATCAACAGAATCTAGCTTTATAAACGAGCGTACGTAATATGTGACCATGAAGGTTCAGAAAACAACATGGAATATTAAAAATAAATTAAGTTAATGTCAAAATGTGTACAAACAGTTGATACAGTTATTTATTATCCAAAACTATTTAATATATAATTATATTATAGAAAAATAAAACATCACCTTGTTTAGGCGGAAGCTCGAGCAGGTTGCATCATAACAAACATAAAGTAACCTGTCCTTGTATATACAATTACAGTTTTGTCAAGCTGTTGATAACCTCTAATATATAAATATATATATATATATATATATATATATATATATATATATATATATATATATATATTTAACATATTCTAACAGCCTCGAATGGGTCGTCTCGACTGAGATATGTCAGTTTTCAGAGGGTTTCCACCTCTTTCTTTTCTCTTTCACATGCATTTGGAATTTTTGATAACGTTGGCTGTAGGCGGGCCGCGGTTATCACTTACCATCAGGTGAACTTTTCTTTACCATCGATTATCGGTTCTACGAGCTATATGGCCAGTTCATTGTTTTTAGCCATGTCGGTCACCCTTGTCCTTTTGCGGATGTCCACGTTGCGTATTCTATCACGCAGAGGAAATCAGACCGCTCCGGAGCTAGCTGCGTGGGCAACCTTGAAATGGCACTCGCAGTGTAGTAGTTGGTACTAGACGGAGCGACGACCGATGCAAGTTTGCGAGGCATAAGATTGTGCTTTGTGGCAATCTACAGGTTAGTCCCGTGTACAACATTGGACTATTTATTACATTTTATTATCCTATTACACTGAGAGTAACTAACTAGCACACAGTTCATCTGATGATAAGTGATTCCTGCAGTCCACGACATCTACATTCATCCATAACAAGGAATCATAATGCTGTAAGCGTTGCCACGCTTGAGGATTGAAATGGAATGCCACGTAGCCAGTAATAAGGCTCTCCGGATCCCTACATTAACCAGACGCAAGCACAGCATCATTATGCTGCTATTTCATGTCGGCATTCAGTGAGGGCGTGGTCCTACCCCGGTCGAGCTGATCCATTCATTCCGCATCTAGAACACTGGACCATGAATAGGTTATGATGATGATCAGGTGTAGTGTGCGCTTTGTCGTATTTAGTAATTCTTAATTTACTACGTCATTTAGTATAGCACTTTTTAACACGATTTTATTAGGTTGTCTTATTACGGTAGTAATAATAATAGATGGCAATACAATTATTTCATTACTATGCTGCGTGTTGTTTAAGTTTTTTCAAAACTCTAAAAATTATTTCACTCAGGCATTATTAGCTCATTCGAGATACCGTTACCTGACTCGTCACCGGTGACAGTCAACTGAAACAATGAACGTTATGTGCTTGCATATAATAAATACGAAGTTACATCACGTGTCAGTGTGAAAAATGTGATAATGCATTTGGCGATGTCTAATAAATCTTTATAAAATTATTAAAGTTTTGTCTTACTGATTATTTTAGGCTGTGTTCTTGTCATTTTTACGTCAATAAAATTAGCATATTTTTATGTGCGTAATATTTGTGATATAAATATAAAGGAATATATATGGCAACTGACTTCTACGGTCCATGACATATAAATTCATCCTTGACAAGGGTATGATTTCTGATTATGATTGCAGATGCATTGTTACACTTGTGAACTGAGATGAAATGCCACGTCACCAGTAATAAAGGTACCTACACTCATCAGACGAAACACAGTAGCTTTATGCTGGTATTTTGTGTGGACTTGGTCACACGCCGGTTGAGCTGACCCATTTATTCGGCAACTAGAAACAAACTGCAGTACAGCTCTACCACTGTTTAATTATATTTAATTTTATAGGAATGTATGTATGCGATTTGTATTTACCAGATAAAAAGCTTTATAAGTTTTTTTTTAATAAAGAAAACACGATGACGCGCACACAGTTCCCCTGATGGTAAGTGAAGACTTCAATCATAAACACTTACATCTATTCTCAACCTGGATTCAAGATGCATAACTAAGTTGTCACCCATGAGGATGACGAATGCGTCGCTACCGATAAGCGGGTCTCCGGACCACGCGAAACAGCAGCGTTACACTAATGTTTCACGCTAGGATTCTGCGAGGGCTTCCCTGGTCGAGCCAACCCATTTTTCAATTAGACTGCTTTTTCTTCTTCTATAGAATAGGTAGCAAACGAGCAAGCAAGCACCCACCTGATGGTGAGTGATCACCGCCGCCTTTGCACATCCACAGGTGCAGAGGAGTCGCAGATGCGCTGCCCGCTTTTATGAAAATTGTAGGCTCTTTACTTGAAGGTTCTCTCTACTCTAAGCTAACTCGTATCGGTTTGAGAATACAGCTGATTTAATAGAGTAGTTGTGCGTGACAGGAAATTTCGTGTAAGACGCAAAGTGGTGGATTGCCAACCAACGACATGAGGATGTAATACTGAATTTTGTAGTGATATACGATATTCAAACTCAGCGGATACATTTGGGCACTACCTCTGTTAAAATGCTTATTTGAATGTTATTAATTATAATTATTTATTATATGGTTAAACTCTATAATAGACAAAAATCGATTTTGTTTCTTATTGTTTTTTTTTAAATTACAATGCATCTGTCAGGGCGAATAATCTTTGTTTTAATAAAACATAGATTTGAAAATGTTATAAAGTCCTAAATACGTAGACTTAATAATATAAAATGTGTTTCTTGGTTTATAACAGTTTATTGCGCTGATAAAACTTTGCAATCAGTGTTTACACTGGATTTATTCGGTGTGTGTCATGTTACTAATCCGTCGAATTACAGTAAATACCCTAGAATAATCTAATTGCGAAGGCGCATACGATTAGGTAAATAGAAATATACATGCCTAATGATAAAAGCTAACGTTCCATTTTTCGAGTATATGGTAGATATTCTAAGACTACAGTTATCAATAGAAATTGTTAATTGTAGTTTTAGAATGAATGGGCCAGCTCGACTGGGGTAGAACACGCTCTCACAAAATACCAGCGTGTTTCTTTTGGTGAGTGTAGGGATCCGGACACCTTTATTACTGGTGACGAGGCATTCAATCTCAGTCCTCAAGGGTAACAACGCACCTTCGTTATGATCCCTTGTCATGGATGCATGTAGATGTCATGGGCCGTAGGAATCAATTGCCATCAGGTGAACTGTGTGTTCGTTTGTTACTCTCAATGTATTAAAAAAAAGGAAAAAAGAACTAACAAACTAATAGAAATAATCCAGATCAGAATATATAAGAAATAAGAAATTAAAGTTATAATAGAAAATGTAATATAATAGTACATAGAATAAAAATGTAAATATGCCGTTAATAAGAATAGTAAATATGGTCCCTGACAATACATGTTAGGGAATAAATAATAAATTAAAAATGATAAAATTTTGTTAACTGGTAAACAGATCAAACGATCTTACGATTTTTTTTCGTTGTTTTGAAGGTTGTCGCCTCGTGTGTGTCCGCAGTAGCACACAGCTCACCTGATGACGAGTGAATCCTGTGGCCCACATTCATGTGTCGTTCGTTAATCCTGAAGACGTAGATGGAATGTCTCGTCAGCGGTGGTTATAAGAGTCGCGCTATGCTTATATTTTGTGAGGTCGTTAATATCTCCTAGCACAAGCTTAGTTGGATTGTTCGACGGGATAGTTACTAATTTTAGTACTGTTAGTATTCTTTTTAAAGATTTATTTCTTTTCGTAAACACGTGATCATCGCTGGATTATAGGAGATATATGATAAGATAAAGATGTCTATGGAAGCGATTTTGCGAGCCATTCAAATGAACTAGATATGATTTTGACTGATGATAATTATGACACGTTACGAGGCCGGGGTTTTACATGTTTGTTCATACATACGTTGAAGCCTATAATAATTCACGTTACGCGGTCTGCGCAACTTAAGGTTGGTTCAGCATCGGCCATTAGACTGTTGTGGCGAATTATATCCTAGCTCATGCATTCTATGCTTAGTTGGAGTTGTTAACAGTAACGTTAATTATATTAATAGCACTACAAGTATTCTCATTTTTTTTAAATACATCGTAAATAAAATTCATATACACTGCCGGCCAAAAGTTTAAGACCACTTTAATTAAAGTAGAAAAATAAAGTTAAACTCCAATAAAATATTAAATGTTTAATTAACCTGTTTAATCATCGAATAGAACATTGATTGACAAACAATATACTTTAAAAGCGTAAAGAAATATTAACAGTCCATGCAAAAAAAGGCTAAGATAAACTGATTTTTCATCCTTTACCCGGCAAACGGCAATCAATTTGTTAATGGTGTCTTATGATATATTATTCCAAATTTCGCATAAAGCGAAATGTGGAATACATTTCTTCTCGCGAGGATGGGCCACGATTACGGACGTTCCTATCAAGCTCTTCCCACAAAAGATCTATGGGATTGAAATCCGGGCTCTGAGGAGGCCAAATCATGTTTTTAACACCCCTTGTGCCTCTTTCTCTTCTAAATATCCTCTACATTATTTTGAGCTATGCTTTCGATCATTATCTTGTTGGAAAATGAATCCATTTCCAATTAATCGCAACCCGGAAGAAACGGCATTTTGTTCTAAAATGTTTTTGTGCTGTTCCTTTTTCAAAATTCCTCCAATTTTAATCAAATTGCCAGTACCTTGGCTAGAGAAGCAACCCCAGACCATAATTGAGCCACCACAAAAGTAAACAAAAGAATGACTTCTTTAAATATTCGATACTATAAATAGAATATGCAGATGTGCATTTCTCTTATTTATCCTATGGGATTTTATTACAATTGATGGATAATTATGTGATGTATGTGCGGTACTAAACTCTTGGCCGGCAGGGTACGTACACATAAAACTGTAAAGATACTTTTTATCTGTGTTTGTGCACCGCTCTGCTCCCTTTAGATGGCGATCCGATTCAAGGTTTCTTACCTCTTTATGAGGGCCCCCGTATCCCGTATTATCGCCCCCCTCTGTTGTCGACGTTCTTAGTCCACAAGGGTCGGAATGCAGCGCTGGTGCAGCTGCAGTCTCCGCGCCAGATTCGCAGCATCGTCGTTGTCTCCCTACTCAGTGGGCCTCCCGCTCGAGAGTCTAATTAGATAAAGCTGTAGAGGTCTTTGGACCAATAGCAATACTCACACACAAAAAAAAAACCGCTCAGTGTCTAAACGATTTTGGTTTGGTTTAAAGTGCTGTGTTGAGATAAGCTTGTGCTAAAGTTTAAGATGTAAGTGTTTATTGTTTCATTTAAATCGGTTGAAAAATAAATAAAGGTATGACAATTTTAAGGTTTCTAAGGGGGTTGCCCTTAAAATTGTCATACCTTGTCATGCCCGAGTATCAGCTTTTGTTGTTGTACGAACGAGCCGACTCGACCGGGGAATTGCCACCGCCTCACAGAATAGCGTTTCGTCCGACGAGTGAGGCGGCCGGAGGCCCACCCCCTCCGCCCTCCCTGAACAATGTCCGTCGGGAGGGCTGCTTGCTCGTTTGCCACCTTTTCTATAAAAAAAATACAAAAAAGTGGGTTTTCGCGTTAGTGAACCATGTTAGCGTGTATGAAATCGCAGACATGTACTACAACTTGTAAAAAGAAAAATAAAATGCCAAATAATACACCTGCTCAACTGATGGAAAGTGAATACTGCCATGACATCTACGACCATTCTCTACAAAGATTCAATATGCACATGCGTTCTCAACCTTGAGAACCAAGAGCAAATACCATGTTACCTGCAATTGATTCCCGAATTCCTACATTCCTTACGAATCTAGCGCTATCCTGTAATTTGTCACTGTTATTCGGTGAAAGTGTGCTCCTCCCAGGTCTACCTCACCTATTTGTAGTGTTCAGCTATAAACTAGCAGCTGCTTGGTTCCACTACTATAAAAAACTTACACTAAATTTCACGTCTCCAGGTACACGCATACTGGTTTCTTTCACCACCAAGCACGTGGTAAAGTTAGCATTGCAGTTAACATTTTGATTGAATGAGTCGTTTAGTGTCAATTTATACTATATTATTGTAACTCAATCAAATACTAACAGATATGGATGTATAAGAAAACCGATATAAAATTATTATTTATTGTTATTGGTATTGTATCGTATTCGAACTCGGTTAGATTTAGTGCGTGTATTGGCATTAATTATTCATACAATGGCTTGTATTAGTTTAAAAATTCCTTCAAACTCGGAAACTTTTAACGTCTTTATCCTTTAAAATATCTTACTTTTTAAACTGTATCCGGTAAACGATACTTAAGTAAATAGATTCTTTGTTGAAGTCAACCGACAAGTTGATGAGAATGAAAACTACTTGTTTACACGGATAAAGTGACGATGTAATTTATATTACTAGTGTATATTTGTGCGCATATTTACATAAATATTAATAAGCTTTGCCTACCCTGTTAAGATAGATAGGTATAATTTATACAAACAGATTTGTTATGTTAGTCAAATAATTTTGTTTTATGTTGATGTCGTATCATTTGATGAATGAATAAATAGAATCACCATCAGGATGACGTTAGTATATTATTACAGATGCTTTGCCTTTGAGAAAGGTTTGTAGGTCCTTTTTTTTTAAAGCTCCTAAGTCACATCAATTCTTAAATCCGCCGGTGGGAGCTGATTCCACAGAGATATACCATGATATAAGCTCATAAACTTGTTTTATAGCTAGGAATATAAACATTTAGCAGACCGAAACATTAAGTATTAGAGAGAAAATAACGCAACTAGATTTAGCGGCGCGGGCGCAATACGTTAGGTTAAAAAAAACATTATTTACTGATTATTATAACCACTTGAACGCTCGGTTAGTAATAGAATACTTTCATTTTCAATCAGAACATTCTTTGTTTTAGGTTCAAGGGTAGAATTCTTCGCTTAACAACGGGTACTAACTCCGACGTAAATATGAGCGCAATCGAGATTGTTTTATGGTCACGCAAATTTCGTATTTATGTTCGACATATAGGGTTCACAATGAAATGCGTGGTCTGACACCAAGATTCTTGCATTGCTCAGACGCATTCAATTAGAAACGCTGGGGTGTACTTATTGTTTTAGTATCGGGACAATCTTGGTAATTTTTTGGTTATTTTTATAATGAACGCAACGCAAAATACACAATAATATTTATTGAAAGTTTAATATTGTTTATGAAAATCAAAATTTGGGGTTAAATTTTATTTTATGAGCATACGAATTTTTACCAACACTTTTATATTAGAATGACGACATATATTATACATTCTACCAAAGACCAACCGGTTCTTTATACATATTATTATAATCAATTTTTATAATATTATTATTACTTAAGGAAAATTATAAGAATAATAAAATATAGACCACCAGTGCCTTGAATTGACAAAATATGATAAGATTATATAGAAAGTCGATAAGGTAATACTTTAAAAATATTTATACTAACGATATGCATCAAGAAACTGTTCGTAAAAGGAATAAACTTTTAAAACTGTGCAACGTAATATATCCTATCATCCATGCCACTAAATTAAAAATCTTTAACTTTTAAATTAAACTTGCACTTTATTTGTTTCCATTATGTATTTATTTGTAAACCATAGTAACAAAACACACTAACAAAACACTAGTATTATAAAATGGACTAAGTCACTATACCAACACTTATAATAACATAAAAATTAACAAAATTTAAACAAAAACATCGATTTCATAATAAGGATTTAAAAAAAAACGATAGAAATACAGGGAAGTAATTCACAAATTCAAACTGATCTTAACTCATTAAATGATTAGAATGCTTTTTAAATTAATCACCTACCGTAACATTTTTACAAACGCTCCTACGGGCGAATATTAAATATTTTAATATATTTAGCAGAGCAATTCTTATGAAATGGTTTTTTTACCAAAAATGTATTTAGTCGTCATGATTTCTTAAAGCGCTAACGTGAGTTACATGGCCAGTAGTTACACATACTTTTCTAATATACGACCTAACACTGCAGCACTCGATATACAATAGAAGAAATCACCTTAGTTTCATTCAAGCTCTTCTCTACAAAGGTCTTATATATATTCGAACCGTTAGTAGATTTTCACGTCCATAATTGTTTGAAACAAGCCTTATATAAATTGAAAAATTAAAAAAACATTGTCCAAATATAGATTATTAACATGGCGACCCTACTAGTAAGGCATTTATGGGCGCTGGCGTTCGGTCATGCTAACGCGGCCGAGCCTGTGCTTCTCGATCGGGTTGTCTTTGTTCGAATAATTGTCGCCCGCCTCGCATTTCAACCTTATCGTTCGCTTTGTCACCAAATTCCTTGCACTAAACGTCTATTCAAATACCCGTAATAATGTTACGGGTATTTGAATTTGAAACACGGTTTGTTGTCGTGTGCCGTGGAGCTCGGCGTTCGTCTCTTAAATTTTAGAGAAATTGATAAATGCAAATTTAAGTGCTGATTGACGTTATTTGTGGGAATGAAAACAACGAACGCTTCGTCGTCTTTTCTTTTTTTTTTTCGTGTGGGTATTTACAGTTTCGCCGGGTTGAGAGGTGACAGCGCTTATGGCGCTCAGCCGAGACCTCTACTAGTGGGTAACCAGCACAAGGGCTTCCGAGAGGAGCCTCGGCTTGGACCGTTACCCTGTTTCTTGGTTGTCCGTTAGTTTTGGAGATATTCGGTTTGTAAGACGAAGATGTTTATTCGTAATATTCTTATTTCCTTGACGTATTTAGATGTTTTTTTAATGGCCGAAAAGTAAATAAATTTAGTAAAAACTAAGTATGAGCTAAATTTATTTATGATATTCGTGGTTACAAACAGCATACGTGTTAACTGATGAAAAGTGACGCCCTATGAGACCCATATTAACCCTCGATAAGTAACAATACTACAGATGCGTTGTCACCCTTTCTCCGGTTTTACTTTCACCAGACAGATATAAAGGTCTCCCTCAATCGAGCCGACCTATTCGTGTTAAAGCTGGTGCACGGCTGCGGCGAGCCTCTACTACGTAACTATATTACGTCTTCAGTTTCTTTTCCAGACGAAAATTAACAATTTATGATACACAAATATTTTTGTACGGCTGAGTATCGAACACATGACCCGAGACGCAGCTGGCAGGTACCCTTAACTAATACGCCACGCGACTGTCAATGGCTTAAATATCACACAGCTATAAAAAATACGATATGTTATTTTAGTATGCAAGGTATCCACGATTCATATTATCAGTCGAGACTCGAGGGAAAAGGAAGTGTTACATCACACACTTCCTTTATATAATTTACTTAATATTTTAATATTTTGTCTGAATTCAATCTGTATGCTTATCAAATTACAACATTATTATAATTAACACATTTACAATTAGGTTAAAAAATTCCATATCTTAACTTTTTTAATCCTCAGAGTGACTAACGTTTTAATAGTAATAGAGCCATGCTGTAATGAATGGGTTGGTTCGATCAGGCAAGGCCAATGACCTCAATAAATATAAGCGTGAAATAGTAGCATAACGTTACTATCTTTCATATGGTTAATGTGGGGTATCGGAGGCCCAGTTACTCTTATTCCGTCTTAGTACTTGGGTGGCTTTTTATTACATTGAGACTAACAAACGAGGACACAGTTCATCTGATGATAGTGATAACTGCGGCCCATGACATCTACATTCAACCTTGACAAGGAATCATAATGCAAATTCGTTGTTACCCTTGAGGACTGAGATGGAATGCCTCGTCGCCAGTAATATAGGTCACCGGATCTCTCTACACTGCGGCATTATGCTGCTATTTTACGATCGTAGTCTGAGAGGACGTGTTCCTACCACAGGTCGAGCTGATCCATTCATTCTGCTGCTGCATACTAACTGCATTGTAGCTGTACCACAGTCAAATGTATATACCTCTAAACTGTTTTTTTTAGGATGGATAAGAGAGGGTCAGTTATCGCTCACCATTAGGCTAACTATTTTGCACACGGTTTACTAGATGTTAAGCAACGCCTTTGGTCCATGATATCTACACGCGATACGGAGATACCGACGTAGTCATCCTTGGAGAGGAGATAGAACGCGTGAAGCATTTCATTGTCATCAGAGTATATCAATACTTCACGTAGACCTACACTGTGACTCCCAGGTTGCCACTCAGAAACTTTACTCTTCCATGGGTTATAGGTTCTATGAGCTACATCAGACCATTGCCGCTTCAGCTTTCGATTTCAGATTCGATCGGTCGAGCGGATGTCTACGACGTCTACGAGGTATTTAGCATACCAAAAGTTGGGGTCTCGGCAACCCTTTGAAACGTTACGAAAATACGAAATACAGCAGTCATAACTTGATATTTTACATCTGTAAATACTGCTAATACATCTATTCTGTAAATGTGTCATTCTTTCCCGGTCGAATTTACCAGTTTATCCGAAAGCCACGCTTTCTATCCATCGAGTATATCTAACGTAATATAACGTCATAGTCGGGAAAGATAATTGTTGTATTATTAATACCAGTTATTATTAACTGGAGTTCTAACTGTTACGGTTATATACTAGTTCTCGCTTTCCTCGATTAACTTGTCAGGTGTTGTTATTGGTTTGTAAAATCGAGGTGAGCTTTCAATTGACATCTATCATAAATTGTAATTTTATGGTCTGTTAAAAGTTACACTATCGGTATCGGACTAAAAAAAAGTGACGGTAGTAGGTACTCACTACAATTGTGTGGTATCAATTAGTAGCCTCCGTAGTTATTTAGAAACTTATACAGACAGACAGACACCCAAGTTTCAATTTCTCCTAAAATCGTGAAATTAAATAAAATACAATTGAAATCCATAAAACTAGTTTTATTCCATGTGCAATATTCGTGTAAAATATAAGAAATCGTTGCTGTTAGCAATCCACATGCCGACGCTTCGCGGTTTAAGTCCCAGGTTCGATATAACTTCGAAATAAATAAATCAGCAAAATATACAATTGTTGAGAACGTTTCGAAAGACAAGAACGGGTATAGTAGCATCAAATAGCGTACGCTGGTTGGTTACGAGCGCTCTGAAACGGCTTCTTATTATAGCTAACTGTGACACCCTCTGACCGACTCTGGGGATATGAGGCGGTGAGAAAATCCGATCAATTACAGTTCTCGCTCAGTACATCTAATTGTCTAAGAAATAATAAGTAACACATAAAAGTTTCGTTCTGCTGATCAAAGGTATCGACCATACCAGTGTTTGTCTTCAGATCCTAAACAATTATTGAGAAGTTTAGAATTCACAGGCTGACGTGGTTTGGTTCACAAGAGATGGGCATGAATGTGGAGGAAGAAATGCTAGGTAGACAAAATAAAAGATACGAAAGTAGTGGGAGTTGATGTGCAATTGAAAGAGAAAAAGAGATTGAAAGATTTGACGTTCTGCCCCGATCCTTTATAGAAATGCCATGCAGAGTGTACGTAGTGCACCATTAGTTGTGGATTGACTTCGAATGTATTGGAAACTATTTTCTCTTTTATCTTCGCGAGGTTTACTTCACCATCGAGCATGTAGTAAATCACGACTTAAAAAAAACTTCATTGTTGTGTTGCATTTGAAAACATGCTGCACTATTATTACGGATACGTACCTTAAATAGGCAACTTTAAGATTGCGCCATAAGCGGATAATGCACAAATCTATCCCTACTTTTTAACTAGGCTTTACAGAAAATAAGGGCAAAACATCATGTTGTGTTTCGTCTCGTGAGTGTAGGGATTCGGGGATCGTTATTTCTGCTGATGAGGGATTCTATGTTAGTTCTTAGGGTTGACAACGTATTTACTTTATGATTCATTATCGAGGGTACATGTACACGTAGGTGACATGTAGTAGTAGGGTTGCACGAATCACTTACCATCTGGTGAAATGTATCCATTGTCATCGTAAAAAAAAATAGGCACTATACAGCGATAAGATACCATAAGGCAATCTCGCCTGCGCTTACGATATTGGACCACCCATACGGGCTTCGTCCGCTTCGTTAGATGTCTGACGGTCCTAAGTCGAAGAGTCGGCTACTTATAAATTAAAACGGTGTACGCTTTCCCGGTGTCCTTATGTAACACGGTCCGATGTTATACCCAACAACGGGAAGTCGGTACGTTGAATGCCAAGCGACTCCTACAGCCATATAGTTACGTGGAAACCGGTAACACGCGCTATATTAGCATAACCGCATAATGTCGACCGATGTATTATTTATATGGATAATAAAAGTAAAAGTATCAACGCCAAAGAAAGTGTATTAAGCACATAAATATATTTAAATTCTAGTTTAGACCATGAAGCTTTTCTATAATGGTCTTGTTCGGAGAAACAAATATTTGGTGTCGATTGAATTGTTTATATTTTCAAATAAATGACCGTCGTATTGTAATCGTGAATGTCAAAATATTAGAAGTAATAACAATATCATGATTCTCCTATTATCTTTTCATCATCGGATAAGATGTGCCGTGGGTCCACGCTTTCGGAGGAACCGATATTCGTCGTCTTTTTAACGCGAACAGCGAAGAAGTGGAATAATTTGCCGGCGGCTCTTTCCATCTGAATATAATGTGGGTGTCTTTTAAGTGAAGAGTGAATAGGCATTTGATGTCTACCATTAAAGTCTACAGCACAATTTAACACCAGGTGGGATTGAAGACTAGCATTGGCTTGTATCAAAAAATATAGAAAATACGTCAAAACACCTCCTTCCACCTAGAACATGTCCTTAGACAATACCGAACATTGTATTTAAAGCGTAAAATGTATATATATATATACATTTATATACATATACATTACATACATATATAATTATTATATATATATGCATATATATATATATATATATATATATATGCATATATATAATGTATGTGTCCTTTTTTATAATTTGCAAATGAATTCTTATTTGATGTAGATTAACGCATTACTATGTTAAACATTTATTGAAATGCATTCGTGATTAAGTAAACCAATTAGTGAAGGGGCGTAGGTTGCCCTTCCTTATTTAAAATGCACAAGAGATATAAATTCATTTACAATCTTAATGGAGTGCTTTAAAACTGGACATATGACGAAACTAGTTTTTTCAGGCCACACCCATTTTGGATTTAGTCTTGTGGAATGTTATATTTAATTCGTGCATAAATACTTACGATAATTTGAAAATAGGTATCTAGTTTAGGATGGTTACTATAGTTCATATTAAATAAGAATGTGTATCCGTTATGGACATTAAATTACACATATGTTGTTCAATTATATAATATAATTAATATAATATTTTAACGCCGCGACAAAGTTGTAAACATACACCTACCTCATTTCATCTCTGCATTATCCTGAGGTTGACTGGTAAAGAATGCCTAATGCATTAAGTCCGCCTTTATACATAGCTGTATATAAAGCTTAAATAAATAATAGTTGTATAGTTAATGAAATCTCATCAAGTGATAAGCGATTTGGAAGAAAAACTAATGAGGCTGGCAATATCATATTGACCACTGTAATGTTGGCCGATCTCTCGTTTGATAGAGCGACGACGTATGCTTTTGTATGTGATATAATATATATTTATATATTAGGGATGTTACGCAGTTTCGATTCCGATTCCGATTCCGAAAGGTCGGAAGTTCCGATTGATGAACTGCTCCTAATACATTACATTTTTACGTCTTCGTTTCCGAGTTTGGTTCTGATTCCTCATCCATCCATTCTGATTCCGAATTCGATTCCGATAAAACCACCTCCGTAACATCCCTAGTATATATATACATATATACAAAGAAACGTAGAAAGCGTGGTAAATAATAAATGTTACGCTTGTAATTTACGTAACAATTAAGGATTGTACTAGGAGTTTAGTTATTTTACACTTTAACGCTTTTACTAATTAACTATTCTTAGCTGCGATTGTTACTGCGTATTTAATATGATCTGCACGTCATTGACGTCATAAGACGACGGCTAGAACTACTCCATGGCAGGTGATTATTCCGTTGCTTATTGGTGAAGCCTTATGCTTTTGTTAATTTCGTGTGTTTGGTCATTATGAAAGTAATGCTCTATGCACCGTAATCTTGTTAGAGCTATAGCCTGGAGCTAAGTTTAAAAATAGAAAGATAAAAATGTATGAATGTCATGGAACAGAGGTAAATTATAATCACTTTTCGGTTGTTATCTTTGTCATTAAAAATAATAATTATTAATATAGAATGCAAATAAAAAATAATGCATTACATCTAAAAGATCTCGAATATGTCAAAATCCTTTAAAGTTATTACAATATTAGTATCCATTAATTACAAACACAATGATCAATGTCAAAAAGGTAATGTAAAATAATAATTTAAAAAAACAATTTTTTTTCGCTATTATTAATTAAAAAAATAATATGTCAAAAAATATATGCAATTTGTTACCGTTATTTTATATTTATAAATGTTTTAACGTTTTTGTCGAAAGATTGTTAAACGCTAATTGTATTAAAAAATTAAAAATAATTCTAGTTAGTTTATATGACGACATTATCACCATACCATTTTAGTCGACTGCTAGACATAGGTATGTATTTCTCTGCATTTGTACCCCAATAAGTACGACCTTCATTTACTTTCATCCAACCCCTGTTACCTTGCGAAAGCTCTTCGGATCACCTTCATGTACGTATTTACATATTTATATATATTATAATTTATTAATGGACAGTGTGCATTACTAACACATGCCACGAGACGTTATTAGATTTTATCTCAAGTACTCTTCGGGAAGAGTTATTGTGTCAATTTCGTAGTGAAAGTTGTAAAATGAATCAATAAATAAAGTAGGAATTAAAATCGACAAGACCACTTTCATTACATTGCCATAGACGAAACAATGAAAATCTGTGGGAAAAAGTGAAATGGCGGTAATCGCGAGGTTACTAGTTGACTATGGATTCACTTACATACTAACATAGTAGATTAACAACATTTTTTGAGTTATTTAGAAGTCATCTCATAAAATTGCTCAGGTACTTACTTACCTATTTAATTTCTTTTTTGTTATTTTTGTAAAATTTGATTTTAATTCATTATCTTTGTTTCGCAAGAGCGGGATTTTCTGACACAAGCATATTCATGTTTACTAGAAGATCTCAACCTAATTTTGTAATTAGACCAGAATGGAATGAAATAAACATTTTCATGATTATTTCTTATTTTACCTGCTTTTAACAGATACTAGGTTTATATACGAATATCACGATTGTCATTGTGCGGTGGCAGTATAACATTTATGATGTCGAGTAAGACCTAAAATCCTTGACTAAATAAACTAAATCTTCTTGTAGATATTGATCAAACAAAGGTGCTTGATGCATCTTACGTCTTCTGCTATCGTACCCATATTAGAGCTTTATGCATGCAAATTATACCGTAACACTATAGTTATAGATGTTACTTTACTAATTAGAGTCCACTAAATTAACCGCACGAAAAATTTGGGTTGAGATATATGTAATTTAAACTTCTATATGTTTTCTTTATTATAACTCTGTTTTTCAATGTGCTTCTGTATTGGACCTGGGCAGAATATCAGGTCTGAGCCTGACTCTTAAAATTTTGTTACTTGTTTAATTTATATTCTTGTGTCTTTATATTTAGTCTTTAAATTTTTTTTATTTTATTATTGTTATTAATAAAATGTAAAATTATTTTTCTAATTCTCATATAGGAATCACGGTAATTTGTGTCGCGTGGTTCGATTCAACCTGTAATCACATCACCGGAACCTCGTAAGTTGATCGTGAAATGGCGACTTATTATCTCTGTCATATGATTGGAATAAATAACGTAAGAGCTCATTTATATTTAATTACGCATTTATTTAATTTATGTTAGAAATTAACAGGCAATTAATTGCAATAGATTATATATCTATTCCAGTGTACATAATTATGTTAAGAATAATCTTCTCATTGAGTGAGATTTCGGCGAAGAGACCGTGCGAACCAGCTGTTATAGCGTCTTCCATTTTAATTATGTAACTTTTACTTTTAAACCTGAGATGTCAAAAATACCACCCACAGCCATCAACCATAGACAATAGCTTATGACATTGATTGCAGAATTTTAAACGTGTTATTTAAAAATTAAATACGGATTCATTCCAAATTTAAAAACTACCGCCTTACTGTGTTTTGAAACTTTCTCATAGCTATTTATATAAAATTATAAATTATTTGTCAGGATGGCGCTGGTTATGTTACATAGTGTTGGAAAAGAGTTCATCGGTATGTTTAGTTATTTTATTATTCTAAATAATGTCTAGAGAACTTATATTATATATTTTTTGATTGCATGTGAATTTTATATAGTTATATAACTTTACAAATAATCGTTATATTTACTATTTATAAAAAGGTCGCATGTTATCTTAAGATCTATTTTGAATTAAATAAAGGTTTTTAATTGAACCTTTTAGAGAATGATTGTCATTCTCTAAAAGATTTAACTACACGTAGTAATAAATACAAGTTGTATTTTTTGGAAAAGTAGTTAAACATTTAACTTTATTAATATTGTGGAGATAAGGTGCCAAGTTTTGACATGACAAAAAAAATGATTTATTAGGGAATGTTATTTTTGCACGTGCAAAGCGTATCAGGGCTTTTATATTTTATATATTTCTATAAGTATATATGTATTACACTATTTATTGTTGTACAATATTTATTTTTAAATAAATTTTAAGAAAGCTCTTTTGTAAGTTATATAATTTCATAATACGTATTCTTTAGTTGAAACAGTATTTTATTTTCTTTTGTTATTACATAAGCACCTGTTTCTTCTCGTTTGTTTTGCCTTTTTTTATGCGGCTTTAGAAAAAAATATTACCCGACTTTTTAGCTGGCTCCTTGCCAGCTAAAACTATAGTCTCTAACTATAACTCTAACTATAGCTAAAAATAATAATGATGTTCTAAACAAGCCAGTGAATGGTTTCTGCTCCAAATACGTACAACAATATTACTTATCGCCGAGTCGTGTGGTGTTGACGACAATCGGACCTCATATGTTATATTATAACTGCGCAAGTGGGTCGTTATCGTGGTCAGTTATCATGCATTACGCTGATTCATGACATTTAAATTGCATGTAAAATATTGTCAAAGGACTGGTATTGTTTGTGTTACAAGGTCAGAAAAAAATATATAAAAAAAGCAGAATTTTATCAAACGATTTTAAAGTGCAGTCAACTAGCGAACTGACGATGTCCTTTTATTTAGTTTAATCAAAGGTGACATTTTAAATTTATGGTTTTAACTGTGTTAGAGCTACACTGCGGTTTTTAGCTGCAGAATTAATGGGTTATCTCGACCGGGGTAGCAGCACGCCCTCACAGAATACCAGCGTGAAATAGCAGCTTTATTTCGTCTGGTAAGTGTAGGGATCCGGAGACCATCAGAGGAGATTATTACTGGTGTCGAGGCATTCCATTGGAGATGTCATGTGTCATAGGAATCACTGACCATCAAGTGAACTGGTTTGTGACATCCGAATTAAAATAAATAATATCATATCGTTACTTTATGCAACGGGTTTGTGACATCCGAATTAAAATAAATAATATCATATCGTTACTTTGTGCAACGGGTTTGTGACATCCGAATTAAAATAAATAATATCATATCGATACTTTATGCAACGGGTTTGTGACATCCGAATTAAAATAAATAATATCATATCGTTACTTTATGCAACGGGTTTGTGACATCTGAATTAAAATAAATAATATCATATCGTTACTTTGTGCAACGGGTTTGTGACATCCGAATTAAAATAAATAATATCATATCGTTACTTTATGCAACGGGTTTGTGACATCCGAATTAAAATAAATAATATCATATCGTTACTTTATGCAACGGGTTTGTGACATCTGAATTAAAATAAATAATATCATATCGTTACTTTGTGCAACGGGTTTGTGACATCCGAATTAAAATAAATAATATCATATCGTTACTTTATGCAACGGGTTTGTGACATCTGAATTAAAATAAATAATATCATATCGTTACTTTCTAAATGAAGTGAATACATAATTCATTTGATAAAATAAAGCAAATATGAAATCTCTGTTTGCTTTCCAAACTCAATAACGATTAAAGGTACTTTGAATAACTAACTGCAAGAGTTCGCGCTCTAGTTGTTAAATGCATTACTGTTATCATGACCATAAAGATTTTGTGAAATCGAAGACGAGCTGAGCTAATCGAATGCACGGTCAGCCTACCAATTATCGCCCAAGTTGCGTTGGCTATTACTTCAAACACAGAAAATTTAAATACCGATATCGATAGAGTAAATAAATTATATAAAACATTCAATCCCCTTATTCTCAAGAGTACTGCAGTTGGAATTGTTAAGTCCGTTTAAATGCCTTCGACATGTCACCTTAAAAGTAGCTAGAAAAGGATATCGGATGGTCTTTTGCTTTTATTTTTTTTATTTTAGACGTGTTTAAACTATCACACAATTCAACTGATGGTAAGTGATGACTAGGGTAAATTATGTCTACATCCGTAATCAACAAAGATTCAAGACATATTTTTTATTTAATATGATATCGAGAGTACACAAAAATACTAAGTTCACCTGATGGCAAGTGATTCCTGCGTACGATGACATCTACATTCATCCTTGACGAATCATAATGCAGATTTTAAATGCGTTGTCACCCTCGAGGACTGAGATGGAACGCCTCGTCACCGGTAATAAAGGTCTCCGGATCCAGACGGAAGCACAGCAGGATTATGCTGTTATTTCATGCTGGTATTCTGTGAGAGCGTGGTCCTACCGCGGTCGAGCTGACCCATTCATACTGCACCTTGAAATCAACAGCAGGAGCTCTACCACTGTTACGCAAACTGCATATGCGTTGTCACTCCTGAAGACTGAGATGGACTTGGTCTTTACCTGTAATTGGACCCCTGATTTCTACATTTACTATAAGAACACATAGCAGTGTCAGCTATAGCAGTTACAAATCGCGTTGATATTTTTTTGTTTTTTTAATGATATTTTTTTTTGCATTGATATGTGAAGGCGTGATGCTTACATCATTTGGTTCACCGTATCCATTGATCCATTGTGTATATATACTTTATAGACCAATAAAATAATTTAAAAGTCTCCAACATTTATTTACACTCAAAATTTATGTAATTCTTTAGTATTCTTCGTTAAGGTAAATCAAAAGTAGAAGCACATCTTACCATAATAATCTATACAGATACCTTATTTAGACCAATTTCGTTGTTTGTTCACCTAAAACTTGTTATAGACAACATTTTGTATTTTGTATCGTAAACAGAACAAAGTATTATATTCGACCGTTTAGGCTTCTTTTATAACTGTAAAGAGTTATGACGCTAATTCAACTGCGAGTGTGAAGTCAAAGAAGTAGAGGCATATTTTACTGCAATAGAATACAGATCGTAAACATAACATAGTATTTCGGCCTTTTAAACTTATTTTATAACTGTAAATAGTTAGGATGCTTGTTCGGTAAAGAATTTACATATTATAACTGCGAATGTCGAATCAAAGGTAGGGGCACATCTTATCTTGCCGCAATGTGTGTGCGACAGACGCCTTATCTAGATAAAAATCGCTGTTTTGGTCACCTTAAACTTGTTATCAATAACATCCTGTATCGTAAACAGAACAAAGTATTATATTCGACCGTTTAGGCTTCTTTTATAACTGTAAATAGTTAGATGCTAATTCAACTGCAGTGTGAAGTCAAAGTAGAGGCATATTTTACTGCAATAGAATACAGATCGTAAACATAACATAGTATTTCGGCCTTTTAACCTTATTTTATAACTGTAAATAGTTAGATGCTAATTCAACTGCAGTGTGAAGTCAAAGTAGAGGCATATTTTACTGCAATAGAATACAGATCGTAAACATAACATAGTATTTCGGCCTTTTAAACTTATTTTATAACTGTAAATAGTTAGGATGCTTGTTCGTTAAAGAATTTACATATAATGTCGAATCAAAGGTAGGGGCACATCTTATCTTGCCGCAATGTGTGTGCTACAGACACCTTATCTAGATAAAAATCGCTGTTTTGGTCACCTTAAACTTGTTATCAATAACATCCTGTATCGTAAACAGAACAAAGTATTATATTCGACCGTTTAGGCTTCTTTTATAACTGTAAAGAGTTATGATGCTAATTCAACTGCGAGTGTGAAGTCAAAGAAGTAGAGGCATATTTTACTGCAATAGAATACAGATCGTAAACATAACATAGTATTTCGGCCTTTTAACCTTATTTTATAACTGTAAATAGTTAGGATGCTAATTCAACTGCAGTGTGAAGTCAAAGTAGAGGCATATTTTACTGCAATAGAATACAGATCGTAAACATAACATAGTATTTCGGCCTTTTAACCTTATTTTATAACTGTAAATAGTTAGGATGCTAATTCAACTGCGAGTGTGAAGTCAAAGAAGTAGAGGCATATTTTACTGCAATAGAATACAGATCGTAAACATAACATAGTATTTCGGCCTTTTAACCTTATTTTATAACTGTAAATAGTTAGGATGCTAATTCAACTGCGAGTGTGAAGTCAAAGAAGTAGAGGCATATTTTACTGCAATAGAATACAGATCGTAAACATAACATAGTATTTCGGCCTTTTAACCTTATTTTATAACTGTAAATAGTTAGGATGCTAATTCAACTGCGAGTGTGAAGTCAAAGAAGTAGAGGCATATTTTACTGCAATAGAATACAGATCGTAAACATAACATAGTATTTCGGCCTTTTAAACTTATTTTATAACTGTAAATAGTTAGGATGCTTGTTCGTTAAAGAATTTACATATAATGTCGAATCAAAGGTAGGGGCACATCTTATCTTGCCGCAATGTGTGTGCTACAGACACCTTATCTAGATAAAAATCGCTGTTTTGGTCACCTTAAACTTGTTATCAATAACATCCTGTATCGTAAACAGAACAAAAATTAGTTCTTGCGACGCACCACTTTCTTAATCGGCTGTAAACAATTAGTAATAAGCTATTATTACAGATCTGGAAATATTTTTATCTATTATTTGTTAAGACATATATTTTTAGGACGATAAGATTGCACGATTATAATACAACGACAACAAACAAATATGTTGTGTGTTATATTTATGTATCTAAGCTTCATTTACAGCGATGTATAAAGGCGGACTTAATGCCTTAGGTATAAATATAATAGATATTTATTTATTTATTTACTCTTTATTGCATTAACCTTAACAAAGTTCAAAGTTCTCAAAGGGCGGTCTTAATGCCAAAGGCATTCTCTAGCAGTCAGCCCAACGTGTGGTGAGATATTTGTATGATAGGTGTAGCAATAAACTAATTAATAAAAGAAGAAAAAAATAACTAAAAATAACTAATACAAGCAAATAATACATATATATATATATATATAAATATATATATATCTATATACAAATATATATTACAAATATAATCCATACACATACATACACTCATACATATATATACATACACAATAGTATACAATACAATAGAGGTAGCAGCCAATAAATTTCATAAGTAGAAGACAAATTTATCTGACTTATTATAGATATTAGATATATACCAAATACAAAAATACATTAATGATGAGATAATTCTGCCAATATGTGTGGGGCACTCCTATTAAATAATAACAATGTACTCGCATATATAACATATAACCGTAAGAGCTATGAATGTAACTTCATTATAGTTATGAAATACATGAGACACCATTTTCATTAATTTTATTTTCTCCAATGGTATATCCCTTGTTTGTTTGTATGTATATATATGTATATTTCTTAAACACTTGGGGGTACTAAATGTAAAACACTTACTCGTTTTCCATAGGTAGCTAAGGTATCATTTATTTATGCTGTATATCGTATTATGACTGAGTTCACAATTCTGATTCCTGCGGTCCGGACATACTTCACCTTCGATAAGGAATCATAATGGAGACGTCCTGTCATAACTAAGGGCTGATAAAACCAAATGATGAAACCAACCTAACAAACCTTTTAACCGTTAGCTTGGTTTTCGGGTTCGGCTTCCGATACCTTCCGCTTACGTTTCTAAGAGTGTTGTATGTACGATTATGCTCCCTGTCCTTAACACTGAAAGTTTTTACGATCTTATCGCACATGCATTACATTGCTGTGTAGAAGGGGACGATGAGTACTATAATATATCCCTCGCAATTGATGTCAATAACCAGGAGAGGAGACGCAACGGACTTAAACCAATTTCGACAGACGTGTAACGTAATCATATCAGGTTTTTTCGCATCAGCTAATGTCAAAGATAACCCAAGACAAACACAATGAATTATATTCAAGTAGAAATTTTGAAGGGATTCCATTTGTGTCGAAACAATATTATTTCAATTTCGGTTTTATGTGAAATTAATAAAGTCGACTTTAAATCGTTACAAAATAATTCGCTTCGACGCCGCTCGGTCTGCCTTGATTCTTAAACATGAAACGTGTATTGTTATAAATTAAGAAGGGGCGGGAGAAGACGTCCTGTGTTGTCATTTCATTCGGGCAAGAATTGCTCGATGAACTCAAAGAGTTGCTCGACTTCAATTATATTTAAGATTAAGTGGTTGGATAGAATTGTGTTTTTTTTTCATCGTCAGATGAAACTCAAGAGGGATAAGTTATATTTTATGTTGCTTTAAAGTACAATTATATAGTGTATTGTGGTAAAAATTTTGCTTCATCTATAAGATCTCGCATTACAGAAAAGCTTGTAGAAGAATGTCTTATCACATCATACAAGTAATATTTCATTATTATTAACTGAATGTTACCTAAAAAAAATGTAGAAAAAAATAAAATCGTTCATATAACATAAGTGTAGAAAAGTTTTACTACGTTTTGATCCATAATTGTTAGAAGTTTCACATCACAGCCCCTAATGTTATGCAAGTTGCACTCGTAAATCTAATTAAATCCGCAATAACAATTTGATGGTAATTATTTGATGTACCGCGTTAGTGTGACCACGTTTCTGAACTTAAAGAAGAAAATTTGCTATATTCAATTTTATTGTATGTCATAATAATTGTACATAATGACTTGAAGATGACATGTTTAGATGACAGGAGGAATGTTTTCATGTTTTGGACATGTTATAATGTCCTCCTACCCGATTTCGTATACAACATCGTTTGGTTTTAAAAAAGACGGTATATAAAAATATATAACTTGGAATAAAAATCTTCATGATGTGTACTTTCTTACTTGATGAAATGTATATCAGTTTGATAAGGTCGAATGGACTATCAGCGCTATATCGTATAGACCGAAAACAAATTCTTTTTGTATTCATTTCTTTAAGTATATATTATTAGTAATATTTAAGACTATAGGCAACAAAATTATTGTGAAATAATTTTGATGATACAATTATTTCTGTTGCTATTCTTATTATTTACAATACAAAAGTCGGGTTTTTAAAAAATATAGTATTAGGTTAATATCTAGGTTTTGTAACCTTCTGATTTTTTTGCACCATGATATTTTTGCAAATGAATGGGGCTATAAAACCTTATTTTGTGGGATCTAAGTATGACACTATAGGCCTATGGCACAATGTCCTATAATATAACATCTATAAAGTGGAAACCCTAACTGCATCCGATGCAATACGTAATTAGTAGTAGGAATATTTTCACCAATTTCTTTGTAACATCACTTTCACGACGGGTTCACGTTAATTAAAGCCCAAATATTGCACGCCATTATAAACCCAAAGTCGTATACGTTATGGAACGTTTTGCTTCACGATATGATAATGATTTAAGTTGCGTTTTCATATTCCGCGGTATTGGCGGGTGTAAGTGCTTACTGTTTGTTTTTATTTAATTAATTGAAGTAGTTGAAGTTTCTTTTTAATAATTATCCTTATAACAATTTATATACTTATGATATCGTGGTCGATTGTCAAACTCTCTTTCTTTCTCCTAGCGATATCTGTGAAGGGATACGAATTGCGTGGGATAGGTGAAAACGCCATAAGTGTTTGATTAAACACACTTATCTTTTCCTTCCCTAATCAGATATATGATGATTGGATGCATTATTGGGATAATGGGATACAATACACGCGGAATTTAAGAATAACAATTTGTGCAGAATAATATTGTTCCTCGGCTATCAAGCGAATAAGTTTTAGTTACAAATACGTTTAAGAATAAAAAACATTAAACTTTCAACGTAATATTATAAACATTAAACTAGTTTTAAATAACCCCACGTAGCAGTACGAAAATAAGCCATTTTTTTTATAGTGGCTAGTCGTGAACTACGAAAAAGTGCCGCGAAAATAGTTACATAAAAAAAAAACAAAGTTTGTTTGATGATAGACAAAAGTAAATCTCTCAATGGAGCCATAATGTTCTCACGGCTAGTGTACTGGCGAAAGTGAAATACGGGAAAATGGCGTCTATGGCATGAGATATATTTGTTCGCTTGTCATTTACCTGCTGTAGTCATGCGTACTATAAGTGCTAGATTTTTTTTTCAAATTAGCACTTAATTTTTTTTCGAAGATTAATGGCTGGTTTATTCATGTTCCATAAATTTTAATTAGTAATCAGAAGTTTAACACGCGGTTTTCCAAGTAATGTAATATACCACATCTTACCAAACCTTTAATTTTTTGGTTAATTTAATAGATAGAACATACAATAGATAATACAATTTGAAGGTAAAAAATAATAAAACACTGACTTTATTCAAGTTGATGCACGAAAATGTAAACATGTATAGTGCATACATATATAATTATACTTTGTTCATTTTAGCTTAAGATTTTATTTAAGCATAAAAACCCTATTGCTCAAACATTTTTGACTTATCTCTAACCTAACAAGTACCTGTATATGATATTAACTGGGAGATAAAAAAAAAAATATATTTAAGGTAAATTTTAGGATAACAATAATTATTCACGCCTTTTCAAGTGGAGTATAGTGGCCGTTATAACCTAGCCAAATTTGACGCACATCTTTTAGCATGAACAGAATAGATAGTGACACCTTTTTCTGAATTACAAAAATGCGTTCAAAATTTGAATAAAGTAACTAAAAAAATCCTAATATCATAATAAACATCGATATCTTCATTAGGTTAAAATTTTGTTAAAGTTTTTATTTACAATACAATATCTTTATTCGTGTTTTATATGTATGAAATGGGATAAACTAGACTTAGGCGATATTTTTTTCGTTACTGCTACATTAAAATATTATATATATAATATTTATTTCCAAGTGTGTCAAAATGTCGCATTCAATCTTAAAAAGCCTTAATATTAAAAAAAAAAGCTATTCAAAGAGCTTTAATAACTAATGTATACACCAAATAAAATAAGCAATACTCCTTTGTGTTAATACTCCTTTGTGTTTGTGTGTAGATGTAATAAAATGCAACATACTATACTACCCGAAGACCGGACGAGCAACCTTGGTGCAAGTGAATGTCAGGGCGATACGTAAGTGGACTCGTCCAAGCTGTTGTGTAACTTAACATTATTATTTTATAGTAAGCGTGTTCAAAGCCAGTAGTAAAGGTATTGCTTTACCAATGCCCATCCAAGTGGAACTAGACCTGCAATCCTTTGACGCAGAGTGTTGGAGACGGCGAATAGAAGAAGGAACCATGTGGATATGAAGTCCTATGGTCCTTCTGAATTAGGAGGATTAGAAAACCTCGTATTGCTTTGAAAGCTCGGCGATATAACTGGTGACTACGAGAGGATTGATATCAATTGCGTAGGATATGTTATAGTGCTGGAGGCATTCGCGTAAACATAAAGATACTCATTCGTCACTCTCTCTCCTAATCCTTTATAGCGCATGCGCCAAAGACCAGAGAAAGTGAAGCTTAACAGCGCAGACGCATTGTTAATGTCAAAATACACCATCACATCTAGACCTGCGACGCAGTGGCCAGGCACGAAGTCTCAATACTGCCGCGTATGCTTTCGTCACTATTATTGATCATGCGAAACAATCAGGTCTTAACAATGACAACAAATGCTTTTTTTTTTCAAAGACGTAATAACAACTAGCTGGGACAAAGGAATTAAAAAACGAATATTCCTACAGCCATGTGTTTTGTGATGAACCCTTACGCTAGAATATGCAGTCTCAGTCACAGTTCTTGTGTATATATATATATATATATATAGACAGGTATATATACATGTATATATATATATATATATATATGTATATTTGTTAAGAACCGTTTTTATATGTTAATATTTTTTTACCCCTACCAAAATTTTGCTCAATAACCCAGAAAGTCCGTTCTTGTATAGCTTATTTAAGAAATCCTTATATAGTAGCTATACAAAATTACGTAAGAACGTGTCACTACTATAACTTACAATTTAATTATATTGATTCGATAAATATTTTGAACAAGAGGCGCATACATTTTATTCTGGACACTATATAAAATTCTTTTCAATGTTCTTTAATGTCAGACATCAATACTAAGTCCATGATGTTATTCTAATGGACCGTTGAAGATTTGAAATCGTCGGTTTAACCTGTTATCAATATACACAAAGAATTCCTTGAGTTGCATCATCGCCTAGTAACGTTTCAAATATTTTACCATTCTTCCTTAGCGTCCATTGTGTCCATATGGACATAATATAGCCTGAAGGTGTATCAAAATATCATAGAATATGATTTTTTTTATATTACCTTTGTTGTTTTTTTACTATATGTATTATTTTAACTATAAGCTTATCAGACGTTAGTGATAATAATTTGTACGTAGGTGTGTGTACGTACAAATTCTGTATAACTAATGTAGTGGAAGAGCTAC
This sequence comes from Teinopalpus imperialis, assembly GCA_029286865.1. Taxonomy (NCBI): domain Eukaryota; kingdom Metazoa; phylum Arthropoda; class Insecta; order Lepidoptera; family Papilionidae; genus Teinopalpus; species Teinopalpus imperialis. The sequence continues at coordinate 14,085,813 of JAGSMU010000001.1, forward strand.
ACTGCAGGTACAAGCTGCAGAATGAATGGGTCAGCCCGACCGTGGTACAGTCACCCTCACAGAATACCGGCGTAAAATAGCAGTATAATATTGCTGTGTTTCGTTTGGTGAATGCAGGGATCCGGAGACCTTTATTACTGGCGACGAGGCATTCCATATCAGCCCTCAAGGGTGACAACGCATCTGCATTATGATACTTTGTCAAGGATGGATTCAGATGTCATGGGTCGCAGGAAACACTATGTATATTATTTCTATTAATGTATAATTTATTACACTTATATACTTTTAAAATTAAAATAATTTCTTTTGCCCCCGTAATATATTCTCTGGTTAGCCTAAAGGTAGAGAGAATGCTTTTCGCCATTATGTCCACCTTTTTATACAATGTTTGTTTTAACTGTGCAAATAAGGTATAAATATCATAAGTTATCGTTCGCGTAGTATTTTTTTTTAAATCTACTTTTTGTAGTTTTACGGTAACTATTTCCCATTAAACACGTGTGTATTAATAGTATTTTATCCTAATAATAGCGTTGAAAATATTTTCCGGAAAATTTCACTATTGAAGTCTACTGGGAGGTAAATGTATTTTGAAGAGAGAGGCAATACTACCTTTTCCGTTACTCCCTACATCGGTCGAGCGCGTTTGTTTACGCATTACTCTACTATCTATGCTCTTATTAGTATAATTATTAGTACTATTATGTACGTTTACTAACACATGTTAACCGCTGCAGCCATCTCACATCGCTAATCTGTAAGACTTGAATTTGGTACATTTAAAGCCAGCAGTCGGACCCAGATCCTAGTTCATTAGTAAACACTTCACACGTAGACGTATACAAGTGGTATATTTTCCTCTAAAGGATAATAATCTTAAATATAATATTTTATATTTAAACAATAGTAGAGACATTACTAATATTTATTTATTTATTTACTCTTTATTGCATTAAGTTTAATAAAGTTAAGAATTCACAAAGGGCGGACTTAATGCAAATGGCTCTCTTTATAGTCAACCCAAGGTTTGGTGAGATATGTGTATACAAGATAAATACATAATATATATATATATATATATATATATATATATATATATATATATACACATACATAGTATACGATACAATAGCGGTAGCTTCCAATACATTCTATATGTGAATGATAAATTTATATATTATTATTAGATATATATAATATTAAAGAAAAATGTTTGTCTAGTACATTCAATGTTCGAAAGGGTGGTTTCAAGGGGGTTATGTGTATCGGGACTGTGGCAGTGCGTGAAAGCATTCCCGTAGCACGGACATAGGGCGTCGAGAGGACCGAGGGGGGTCTAGCCGGTATGAGCTTCGGACCCCTCTGTTGCCTCCACCGAGGGCTGTAAACGAGGGTTCCCTTCGTAAACAAAACCTCCGTCTAGACATATTAACACTGGATTACGAAATCATTAAAATAACGTAAAAACCGTTGTATCAGACACGACCCGGGCCGTTGGCTTCCGTCCGTTGTTGGATTACAAAACTTTATCCTCCATTTATACGTTATGTTAATTTGAATCAAATATGGTAAACGTTTATAATGCTATGCAGATTATTATTAATATGTATTTTATTTATTATTAAAATAATAGTGTTTTTGATACCAACTTAGTCGATAAATGAATATCGATAATTTATAATACATTACATTCTCTATTTATTATAAATTGCTGGTTTTTGGGTCTGGGTATTTTGTGTCTTGTGTCCTAGACATTAGTTAGGGAAGGGTACATCGAGTGTCTCTTTCAAAAAAAAAAGTTATTTTTTTTTTCTTTTTAGAACGGTTACAGTTTCACCGGGTTGAGAGGCGACCAAGCGCTTATGGCGCTAAGACCTCTATAAAATATGCTGACAGTGTTGCTACATAACATTACGAACATTATGGTTAACCACGCCAACTAAAGTGAAAATGTGGATTATAACCTACGACCTTAACTTTTGCAGACCGTACCTTTAACTATTGTGCTTTGTGTTTGTGAAAATTATTACGGCACTATAAAATAAACTGCGCAGTGTTAATAAACAGAAGATTCGACCAGGAGATCGGTATTACTAATTGTTACCATTTGAAAATCATTATCAGTTAGAATTGTATCGATGATGACGAAATATAAACGTATAACATGTGATGGTTCCATGAGATTACATTAATTCTATACTTGTAAAGATATACAGATTATAGAAGACATAAAGATAATCACAAAAAATCACAATAATCCTAGTTTTTCAACCATAACATGTTCATTCATATATCTTATATGACTATCAAAAAAATAGGTTTATTTACGAAATGTATTTTATTAAAAATAAATTGTTGTACCATATACTGGCAAAAACTATTTTATTTGATTTAAAAAATATCAAAAATACTAAATATAAAGGCTAAAAACAATTAAGGAAGTGTGAAAAGATTTTAACATCCTAACTACATTTATAGGTAGATGTAAAAAAAGGAGTACAACAATTTTGTTATAAAAATGAACTGATTGAAAAAATATACTAAAATGGTTTGATTCAACATTAAAGCCCCCATTGGGCATTAATATTCAGTCAAACCATGTCGTGAAAAAGTTAAGTAACCGTTCTTTATTTTATTACATTGAGATTAACAAACATATCCAGGACAGTTCACCCGGTGGCAAGCGATTCCTGCGGCCCACGACATCTAAATTCATCCTTGAAGAGGATTCGTAATAAAGATACATTGTCACCGTTGAGAACTGAGATGGAATGCCTCGTCACCGTTAATAAAGGTCACCGGATCCCTACACTCACCAGACGAAACAAAACAGGATTATGCTGCTATTTTTTAAGAGCGTGGTCCTTGCCCGGTCAAATTGCAGCTCTACCACTGTTACTTATTTTTTTTTTTTTATAAACGTAGCGGTAACTAGCATAAAGCTCGTCTGGATGTTCATGCACCACATGACATCCACATACTTCCTCCAACAACAATTCAAGATGCACATGCAACCCTTCAGGACTAAGACGGAATACCTCATCACCTATAAGTGGTTGCCCGTATCTGTATACTCATCATGCGAAACACAGCAGCAGCAGCATCATTAGCATCATGCTGATATTTGCTTGCTCCCGCGTGGCTCTAATTTAATCTTAAATTGTTTCTGGTCAGTTGTTTAATTACTAAACATCCTTAAAAAATATTCTTATCTGTTCTCCCAAGACGAATAAATGTTTTATAGATCGGATGGAGATTTAAGATCTTAATAATACAAAGACTCCTCTCATATTTGTTTTTTATATAGATACATTTATAATGAGAAAGTTATTGATATTGTAAGATAATTATAAATTATATATAAACTATTTGGCACGTTTAGCTTTAAAAGAGGTTTCATATCCATAACTTAATAGACATTCATTATGTTGATATTTCAATATTAGTGAAGTATTTGTAGTGAGTTGCACTCGAGAATCGTGTATGAATAGATATGGAGAAATTGGCGGTTGACGATTTCACCTTAGAGCTGGTGAAAGTGCCCAACTGCGGTAAATATCGCTTAGTAATCCAGAGATACGATTGGCAAGAGGCTTTCTTGTGGTCTATGGTGAGTTTTGTGGTTATGTCACAATGGTGCCTTTTAATCGAATCGAAGCTAGTCAATAGCCTAATGTTTTAGGGTACGGTCGGCCAAACTTAAAATCGTAAGTTCGAATCCTACATTAGACTATTCCATGGAACCATCTCCTAGCACATAAGCAATTTCAGCTTAGTTGGAGTTGTTAACCGGAATATTAGTAATGTTAATAGAATTGTATAATAGGATAAAAAAAAAATAAAAATGAAAAGGTGACACAATCATGAAATCTAGTAACTTTATGAATATAAACGTAATCTAGCCGACCTACATGTAAAAACGAGTATGGCATTAACAGTCCGCCTCGATCGGTGAAGAAACTGATTCTATCTATGGTTAAAAACGGACAAGCAACTCACCTGACGGTAAGTGATTGCCGTCGACCATGAACATCCGGAACATTATAGGAGCATACGATGCACTGCCGGCCTTTATGGTAGGTGTAGGCCTTTCTCTTTAAGAACCCTAAGCCGTATCGGTTAGGATATATCTTTGGTGACAGCTAATTCCACAGAGCAGTTGTGCGTGGCAGAAAGTTTCATTTAAAGTGCACAGTGGTGGATTTCCAACCATCGAGATGATGAGGATGAAATAAAGAATAAAAAACAAACTCAGCGGGTGAAATTAATCGGAACAACTCCTCAGAAAACTACCCATAGTAAATTTGGAGGATTTGTATAAATATAAATATATAGATCATTGTTGTACCCAAAACAAGAATTACAATGGATTCATCGTTACATTTTTATTTGTATATAGTTAGTATAATATATCTAGTTATATATTATACGAATTGTACACGATTACAATAATTTATAAATCACAATTGGTATTTAATGTAACCAAGCTTATCTAAAATGTTTTGTAAATATTTATTTAATTTCCGTTTTTTTTTTTTCGTGTTTATGTGTTGTATTTGTGTTATGTATTTTTTCTTTCACTCTTTACATACTTAAATCGTTGTATATACTTTATATTATATATTTAACAGTTATCGGTTGCAGTTAGTATCGTAATAATTGTGTGCCATCGGTGCTTTATACAAGTATATATTTAAATTATTTATGTACAGTATTGAAACGGCTTTCTATGAAGAACTAGGCAGGTAGGCTACACACTTTCTGTCATAAGGTCTCTAATTAAGCCTAATGATTGGAATATCAGCATTATACGCAATCACTTAATAATCTCTCCAAGTAAAATGCACTAGATAAACGGTACTTAATCGCTTATGATGATATTAATTTATCCCTAATGGGAAAGGCAAAGGACTTTAGTCCATACAGCCAGGTCTTGTTCGTATGATGGTTGGTCTGAAACTCCTTAATCGCTTAATTACCAATGACAAGGCCAATAGATATAAAACGTTTTAATGATACTTTATTCAATTGCTGGGATCTCTTTCATAAAGAAATAAGCACATTAGTGTTAAAAAATAAAATGTTGAATTAATATAAAAAAATGAATTAATACGTGTAAAGAGAACTTTAATATGTCTACCTCACCAGCCATGTTATTTTTATTTACTTTTTTATCTCATTGACAAACAAACATACAGTTCAACTGATGGTAATTGATTTAAATCAGTTCTATAAATCTGTACCATGGTAAAATGCAATAAAGAATTGAATTGTATATTGATTTCTTACCTTACGCGAATACTACACATTAAATGAAATCGTTATGTAGAAGATATTCTAATCAAATCAAATCAAAAGAAGCTTTATTTGAATAGGCCAATACAAAATACTTTTGAATCTTCATCATAATCGCTAATAGTTCCACGTCGTACGAAGGCGAGATCAACTTTTATTAATACTTAAGTTAGTACATTGAAGTCAGGTCATTCTCCGCCTCCTGTGACCTATGGGTGCTATAAATCACGCCAGGAAAAAAATATGTGTAAAATAAGTTTTATTTAATCAATTAAATAGTATTAATAGTAGAATCTCGTCATTTTCAACAATTACAAATTCAACAGTTATTTAAATATTACTGCGCCGAGGTCTTAACGAGTTTTGAGCTATCAAACGTCAATTTGCGTTAGTTCCTGTGTTGTTGTTTTTTTGTGTTTAATTTCACAAATTTAAAATTATTCATTGCAAAAGAGTTATTAATAAATTATGTATTAATATAATATATATATATATATACATATATATATATATATATATATATATATATATATATATATATATATATATATTATAGTTATTTGTATTTACACACATATTTATGCTAGGTATATCACGCGTTGTTTCAGAATAAAATCAGTATGTTATTTGTCATGAATTATTGGAAGTTATTTTGAAACCATGCGAAGTCCGCCAGTTATAAAGTGCACAAATACACTCTCCAGAAACGTGGAACATACCTTTTACGCTAAGTATGGCAGTAACAAAACCTTAGACTAGCTTATTTTAGATTACTATCTTAACAAAAAAATTAAATCTATGGCCATTTACAATTTATATATCCTTGCTAAACACTTATTGATTAGCGGAAAGAGGAAGAAGTAACGTATTTATGGGTGAACTGCTATAGCAGTAATTGTTTACTTCCGCATCGTGTGAATATTGAAACGTGTGTAATAATGACGATTTAAATATGAACTCTTTCAACCGTAAAGAATAATGTACACCAATTAAGTTGTTTTTCTGAGGATACAAAGTTTACCTGACAGTAAATGATTCTCGCCGTCCACGATTCCGACAATTCATGTCCGATAAAGAACATAATGCATTGTCGCCTATGAGGTTAAAAACTAATGGATCGTAACCAGTGATAAGGGTCATCAATACGGAATATTGTATACGGTATTTTATACTAGATTGCCGACGTGAAGTCACGCGACGTAATTTTTTTTTAATAGAACCATCAATAGAATTACATGTAACTTGATTTGTCGAAAAAAAAAATGCCACAGGCTGCTAAATACACATAATTCCACTTACAGGTATTTACATCATGCTAATTAAAACTAGTTGTACAACTTAAGATTAGGAGAAATTAACTATTTATACAATGTTAAATAAAAGTTAATAATTTAAATTAACTAAACTAAACTAGTTATGAGTTAACAATAGTGACACGTTTTCCTTGATCATAACTTCTTTAAATAGGAGTATTTTGAGTATTTATAATTTTAGTCTTAAAAGTTTCTAGATTGTCACTAAATAGGTCAATAGACTTATCTTTACATAATAAAAAACCCTTATGTAATCGCCGAAATACGGAGTAAAGAAGTTTGAATATTGATTATGATGAAGTCCTTCCTAGTCGAATCCGATATCGGCGCTATCCGTCTAACCATTACCAGACGACATCAATTGCGTAGGATATATTATAGTCTGATGTAATCAATAAGATCGTAGGAAGGTTCAGTTACAGTGCATAGGACACAGGAAACACCACTCAAAACCACCCAGATCGAAATAACAATTGCAATATGCTTAAAATAATGTTTCTCGGTTAGTTATATAAGTATATATACGCCGCTAAATCGATTCCTATCCCCGATGTCGGCCAAATGAAATTGTTAAATGAAATATAAACTTCTAATTTATCACGTGCTCGGCGGTGAAGGCAACCTGCTTGTGTCGAAAAAAATTAAAAAATATATATTTATATGACATGTGAAGTCCGGCAATCTGCATGGAGGCTTATACCCTTACATAAAGGATGTTACATTTTTGACGATAAAATAACAAATTGACAACGGAATACCTCGACATCTTTTCGTAGCTAAAACGATTTTTCATTCACACCATTATAATTATTAATATTTAGTTTATTTTCTTTTACCATAAATTATTAATTATCGTATAAAGTTACAGTCTTGTATAGATAGAATTTCTTACGAAAAACAAAATACACGGACGATTTTAAAAATATATTTATAAGACATATGAAGTCCGGCAATCCGCATGGAGGACACTCTAACACCCTCTAGACAGGAGGCTTATACCCTTACATAAAGGTGTTACATTTTCAAAGATAAAATAACAAATTGATAACGGAATACCTCGACATCTTTTCGTAGTTAAAACGATTTTTCATTAACACCATTACAATTATAAACATTTAGTTTATTTTATATTACTATAAAATATTAATTCTTGTATAAAGTTACACTCTTGTATATAATTGCTTATGAAAAACAGAACACACGAACGTTTTTAAAAATATCTAACGTCTAACATGTGTCTAAAACGTGCCGCACACTTCGACGCAAATCTAGGTCCATTAAGATTCCAGAACAGCGATGACCTAGAAACAAGTCTTCCTATATCGCCGCCGGTATTTTTCACTTGACCGATTGAGCTTGCTACCTATGTCTTGTGTTTTTTCTCACTAAGAAAATATATGAGAAAACTTGTCAGGAATTTGTTGTTAGTTTTTACTGTGTGTTACTGGTTTTACGTCTGTGTTTGAAATCCAGTGCGGTGGTATTTATCTGTTTTAACGTGAACGTCTAGATATTGAAACAGCCAATACATTGTCAAACGTTGTGATTACAGCACTACTTTGAAATGATGTCTGGCCAGCAGTACATTATAGTAATTATTAGAATTCTAGTATAACAAAAATAGGATTTGCCTCGTTTTGCCTAATGCGAACAGCGTGGAACTGAAATAGTTTGTCCCTGTCTGTATTCCAGTCCTAATATAACTTGGGTGTCAACAAGTCAAGAGCGAATGGGATTTTACCGAACTAATGCATCGCGAAACAGGGTAACGGTCCAAGAGGCTCCCTCTCGGCTGTGCCGGCCCATGTGCTGGTACCCACTAATAGAGGTCTCGACTGAGCGCCATAAGCGATCGGTCGGTCACCTCTCAACCCGTTGAAACTATAATAGCCCTCGGGCTAACAGCGGCCATCAGCCCTAAAAAAAATGAGCTAGTGCGTCCACCGTTTACGGCTAAATTGTTACCATCAGTTTGGATAGCCTCAATTAGTCAAACACCAGTTGTGGTAAAAAAGACAGTACTGAGTCTCTTACCATCAGTTTGGATACTAGTCAAGCACCAGTTGTGGTAAAAAAGACAGTATTGGGTCTTTTACCATCAGTTTGGATAGTAGTCAAACACCAGTTATGGTAAAAAAGACAGTATTGGGTCTTTTACCATCAGTTTGGATAGTAGTCAAGCTCCAGTTGTGGTAAAAAAGACAGTATTGGGTCTGTTACCATCAGTTTGGATAGTAGTCAAGCACTAGTTGTGGCAAAAAAGACAGTATTGGGTCTTTTACCATCAGTTTGGATAGTAGTCAAGCACCAGTTGTGGCAAAAAAGACAGTATTGGGTCTTTTACCATCAGTTTGGATAGTAGTCAAGCACCAGTTGTGATAAAAAAGACAGTATTGGGTCTTTTACCATCAGTTTGGATAGTAGTCAAGCTCCAGTTGTGGTAAAAAAGACAGTATTGGGTCTTTTACCATCAGTTTGGATAGTAGTCAAGCACCAGTTGTGGTAAAAAAGACAGTATTGAGTATCCGCTATTAGATATCCATTTTCTATCTTATATTTTGAAGTCTAATAAGTAATCTATTAGGTTGGCAACTAGGTTGTTTTCGTTTTTGTTTTAATTCTATGTTCCGCATGTCATTAGATGTTTTTGGCAAAATGTTTAAGATTTTTTGTTCAAGTTCATTTATGTGTATTTCGATCTCTTTACAATGCTATGCGCGGAGTCTCGTTTAATATTGATGAAGAAAGAAAGAGAAAATAAGATCTTGGTTGGGTGTATTTTTCGAGTCGAAAAAACAAGTGATTTCTACCAGCGGGGTATTAAAAATGTTGTTGAATGGTGGAAGAAATATTCAAAAATAAACTTTTAAAAAATGAAATAAAAATAGAAGAACTTTGTTGCCAACCTAACAAACAAAAACAAAACAGTACGCCATATAACCATATTGATGTAATTAAAAGCATAATGATGTCATCTATACGAAAGACGGATGTACTGTAAGGTCGTTCTTCGTATAATATCGTTATATAAATGTTTTAGGTCGCCAATATCTAAATCGAGTCTTAGGTATGTTTCCAAATATGGTAAAATGAGCTAATGTGGAGTTCTAAACTAGTTTTAGTGGAAAATACTAAGGTTCCAACTTTTACAGCATGCTATTGAGAAATTGCAGTCTATTGTTTAAGCTGACCTGTGTACGGATATTATATCTAATGTCTTCGACTGATAAGGACTACTGCATGATGAATCCTTACAAAATATATACATAACATAATTATGTGAACTTTGTTGTAAGTTGTCCGTTCTACCTAAAAATAAAACATTTTTGTTTGGTCGTATACATTCTTATTTAAGTTGTATACGAGTGTTTTAGTGTTTCTTAATTAAAAGATACATAATTATCTCCTCTACCCACGTATCCTCTACCTCTTAAGAAACTTGTCTACCTCATAATAATATCATTTAGTAAGACTTTTTTTATTTTAGTGTGGTGAAATGCCTACACATACCCGCCCTCTAGGGGGCGAGGATGTGTTATGTCGAACTCGAACCGACTAAAACCCCACGGTGATTAAGATTTAGTAAGACCTACGCTAAGCTAGACAGCCGTGGTTGTAGCATGTACACTAGTACAGTGTGTCGCCTACATGCTCGTTTTTAATTTCACTGTACGCAAGCTAAGAATAATAAAAATTACATAGCATTTTCACGTGTTGAATTAACACATGCTGGTAGGTGAAGGAAAATATTGTGAGGAAACCTGCATATCTAAGAAATGAAATTAAAAAAAAATACTTACATTTCAAATCAATTTTTACTCTCAACTGCAACAAATAGACGAACATGCTATATTTATTTGATACGATCGTATTTTATAGCGTCCGATTTGGCGTGATAGCCACCGCAAGGGGTCGTTGACCCGCGGTCTCGTTTCGCGCAGTTTAGTCTCAATCTGCAATTATGACAATAATTTAATAAGCAATGTTGCAACGGCGCAAACGCCGCTTTGCAATCAAATAGATTGCATTCTTGTAAAGTGCGTGCTGTTGACGCCAGTAGTACGCAGTGAATAATGTCCGTCGTATAGTTACGGGTTCGGATCTCGGATCAAATTGGTTATAATTATTTTTAAGTATCAATCAAATAAAATCAAAAGAAGCTTCATTCAAGTAGGTTTATACAAAAAAAAATTGAATCGTCAAGATAGCTAATAGGACCACCGCTTCGGAAGGCAACATTTAGCGAGAAGATGCGTCAAGAAACACGACTAGTTGCTCTTTGTTTTTTTAAAAAATAATAATTTACAAAATGTCCAAGAGTGATCGTTTTGAGCCCAGAGCTCCAAAGTTTAAATCCTAGCATATTTGTCAGACAATTATTCTGACAAATAGTAGTAATTTATTAATTAATTGGATATGATTATTATGATTGGATTGGACGAATTAAATCGAATGTCATTTGCGGAATTTTATTAAATATGCATATGCTATTGCCCACGAACGATTTCTGTACATTTTTTAAACGAAAAATAAGTGTCACAAGTTCGTGTTTGTTACTTGTATTGATAGCGTGTGCATTAGCTTTAATAGAATATTTTTATAAATTATTACGTATGAATTATTATTATTTGTTATCGTAAATATATTGTGAGGTAGTCGATAATATGCATAGTTATTTAAATTTTTCCCTTAGCGATACTGTAGATTTTAGATTATAAACGAGAATATTTAATAATCTGTTTTGATTTTCTGATTGTCTAGTTTTGACAGTGGTGATATTTAATCGTGTTTGAGTTCGCTGTAAAACAACCCGCTTGTTCAATTTCGGTCGGCTCGACCGGGGAGGGATACGTCGGTACAGAATAATAGTGTGGAAGGATCAGTATAGCTCTGTGGAGTTTTATGGGGAGTGTAGGGATCCAATGCTTTTGCATCTTAAATAGTTGAGGATGGATGTAAAATTTGTGATCATTTGTAACCATGTAGATTATAAAAAAAGAAGACATTATATACTTCCAACTTCCACTTATCCAACTTTGTGTACAATGCACAGATATCCTATAGTTTTGAATATGAATAGTAGAAATTCAATTAAATTAATTAATACCTTCTGTCCGTAGTGCCAAATCATGATCGGGTTGCGAGACAATCTAAAGGTGACTCTTTCAACGGTTTAATAATGATCGGTAGTGGCGATGATAATTATGATGATATGTCATATCATCACCATCTGTTTTCTATCGATAACACGAGGTCCACTCTACTCCATATACCTTAATGTGCTAGCAAATATTAGTAAAAATGATGTTATTATGGCCTCAGGACAAATATGGAATTTTTTTTTATGTCCGCTAAATGGTGCTGTTTTGATAAATTGATGAGAGTATTTTATGAATCGTGATTTACACTTATAAATTCATTGTTATTCCAATACAATAAACGGGTTATTTTCGGAATATTAAATTTTAAACGTATTCTAATGATTCCAAATATTTGTAATAGTTTGCAAATTATCAGGGAAGGCGTGAATATTTATTTTTTCTATTATTTATTAAAAAAAATATGTTTATACCGTTTTTCCCGCTTTACGTGTCGCCTTTATGCGAGAAGTTTATGAGACCATAAAATCATTCTGAATTTATCAGGCCATGACCGATTGTGTTTTTCTATGCGAACGTTCGCTTTTGACCTGTAAACTGTGAGACCTGTTTCGGTTAACAATGAATTTGTTTTGTCTCTATCCTTTTTTGTTTTTGTTTTTTTTACATATAAGTCTAGATAGCCACAGAGCCAATACGGTGACGGTCCGATTGATTACAACCACAGCGATATTTACTTCTCAATATCAGATAACATTACCTGCCCAGGCTGAACTGGTAAATATTATAGTGCCGTAAGTGTAATAGCAAATACATGGGCATTTATTTGTCCCCTTCCCTTATACGATGTGGTACATGGATTATTGGATTGGAAATTATTGATAAGATTAATAGTGGTAGAGCTACACTGCAGTTTGTCTCTAGTCGCTGAATGAGTCAGCTCGACTGGGATAGGACCATCCCCACACAGAATACCAGCATAATGCTGCTGTTTTTCGACAGGCGAGTTCAAGGATCCGGAGACCTTTATTACTGGTGACCTGGCATTCCATCTCAAGTGTGACAACGCGTCTGCATTATGATTCCTTGTCAAGGATGAATGTATATGTCATGGGCCCCAGGAATCATTTGCCATCAGGTGGACTGTGTGTTCGTTTGTTATTTTTAATGTAATAAAAAATAACAAAAATAAAAAGAAGATTAGGATGCACTTTCAGAGGCATGCGACATAAAAGAACAAAAATTTTAATTCACTTCAAATATTAGTCTCGACTGGAAATCCATGCGAGGAGCCGTGACAAATGACCACACATGTCACTTGATGGTAAGCGATGACTGTCGTCTACATACATGACCTCAACAAAGTTTCACATGCGTTTTCACCCGTGAGGACTTATTACCGGTATTACGGCCGCGGTATGTTGCTATTTAACGCTGGTATTGTGTCACGCATTCATGTTACACCTACAAACTAACTGAAAAAGGGACTCTGATCTGAATATATATATGTTATATTGAAACTTATATCGTGAGTCTGAAATAGGTCATGAATACTTTGATTTAGACCATTTGAAATTCGTTCCTAACGATGTTAGCTTCAATTAAATACAAACGGGTTTAATTGGCTATATTTTAGTTGAAGCTTCATCCAACCACGTAATCACTGACCATGTCCTCCTGGTCGTTTCGCACACCGTACACTAAACCATTAAATTGGCTATTGACGTTTCAATACAAAACGTGATTCGCATTCGAGCGATCACGGAGTTCCACATTCGTCGTATCATTTACCCATCAGATCCCTATGTCATTTACGACAAGATCGGAAGATGATACGGTGTGATTATGCCAGTGTTGTTTCTGACATAGATTTTGTGACATAAAAAAAAAATGTGATTCCAAAGATAGATATATATATATATATATATATATATATATATATATATATCGACTGGAATATAACCCAGTCAAGCAGCACCTTGATATGTATGTAGAATATAGTTTTTATTTTTTAAGGTATGCTGTAGGTGCTAATATTACAAAGTTATTATTTAAACTCTTGGTGCCAGGAGATTGTTCGCGACAATAATCGAATGGCAGTTTCGAATCTAGGTACGTCCTCAAGTTTCCCATCAGACCGCACTCATAATTACCACTGAACGTATGCCTCCCAATCCCTAATCTAATGTGTGTATCGAATCGCTATTATCAGACAGATGATAAAGCAATTCGATAGTTTTGTTAGAAAGTTTGTCCCGAGCCCGGAGCTCATTGAAACAGTCCACTAAAAAGGGACTTCTGGTTCGCGGACGATGAAGGTGTGGTTCCGTATGGAATTAATCATAATGTATGGAATGCTGCGCACCTAACGAATTACTTTTTTTTTTTAAAGAATATTAGCAATGTCTAGTATCATTACTAATATTCCGGTTAAGCACTCCAACTAAGCGGAAAATGCTTGTGCTAGGAGATGGTTCACGACGAATAGTCGAATGGCGGATTCAAACCTACGGACCTTAAGTTTCATGGACAATTAGACTACTGACCAGACGGAACACAGTAGTTCTAAGTCATTTGTTTACACGGGTGCTTGCTAGTATATACGATTAGGTGCATCCTGCAGTTTATAGCTCTACCAGATAATCTTTCTTCGCCATCCGTTACGGTTACATACCTTCACACATTTTCCTCGCCGTACCATCGCTAACGTGACCAGTTTGTTTGTTAAACTTTTTTTTACATATATATGTAAAAAAGTTTATAACCCGGAAACGAAAAGACGTTAAAGTTGTTATGCTCCTCCTGCATATGCGAATACTTATTGGCAGCTTGTGTGATATTCACGCCACAAAAGATACGCGCAGATATTTTTACGTGTCGCGATTTAAGTGGCTTTTAAATAAAACGGTCGAATTCTACCGACAGTTACAATTGTTGCCAGGTTTTGTGTATGTGATTTACGCCTATCTCTTTCACGCTTAGATCACCCGCAAGGATGGGGCATCAAGGAGATAATGCCTGTTTATTGCCAGACGACATCAACTGCGCGGTATATTTTATATTGCCGTAAGCATTTGGGTAAATAAACATAGAGGCAATACAAAAACTCGTCGTTCCGTTCCCAATTCCGATGTGATATATGAGAAAGAATTTAATTCTGGCAACCCTGGTAGCTCACGTTACATCATTGAGTAATAAAAAGAAAATTGGCTTTTGTTGTAATTATGACAATAATTGTTTCCTTTGTAACTGCACATTTTACAACGTGTGTTATATAACCCTGGCAGCCTGTAATTTGTCATGAGAATATTTTCCATCTCACTTTCGTTTGTTTTTTTTATTGTTTTTTTTTATTGCTACCAGTATGTATAATGTAATTTTATTTAGAAAGTATATAGTTTAAGCTGTTATGTTAACACTGTTATACGACAGACATGTCAAATATATCACTCATTTCATCATGTATCGATAAACGAGAGCTTAAGATCGTAGTCGGCGACGCTATTATCGTTGAAAAATATTGATTGATTAATATTATTAATATTCAAAATTAGACAAACTAAAAAAGGACATTAGGACGTTGAAAATGTCAGGTTTCATTCCATTCCACAAATCCCTTTGACTATGAATGCTATAAAACACTAGAAGTGTGGGGAATTAAAAAGCTAAATTAAACGTCATAAAATCCGTATAATTAGTTCTGTTAAACTACTCTGATTGTTAAATAAAAAAAACCATTGGGTTTGGGGCCGTTTAAGAGAGTTGTCTAACGGTTTGTTACTATAAATTATTTAATTATTCAATATATAGTTTGACGTCATTACTAACATTAAATATCCGTACTAGCATACTCGTTATTATAAATGCATGCATCCAATAAAAAGTGTAAGAAAGTTGTCGGAAAAAGTGTTGAAATAGAAATTAGTATCGCGAACTGCGACATCGCATCGCACGTAACCTCTAATTTGTCTTGTTGGCTCAACCCACTTTCGCGTGCCTTTGTTTCCCGCCAGATTTGTCACTGACAGCTGACAGCTTCTTGCTTCTTTGTATTGATTTGGGTAAAGGTCTCGATAAGCCATGTTTTTAATATATGAATAAGTAGGTCTTAGCCGCGGGTTCGTCTAAGTTTTTGTTGGTATCTATATATTTTAGTCTCCACTCTTTTATTGTAACAGTTGTTTAAATCGAGATTATACTTTGAAAATCTTGTCAAAATCCGTCCAATAGTTTTCGAGCGTTATGCAAAAAGTAGTAAAGATTGTGGATTAAGGTTCAATGACTTCTGCTACGGTTTTTATATTTTTTTGTTATAGATTTAATAAAAAACATATAATTCAATTTTTTTTTTACACGCTATTAAAATATAATAGAGAGTTTACAAGTTATATAAATGGTATAATAATTAATTTACCTAAAAATATTTATATCAGATAAAAAATTGTTTCTAAGTTTGTGCTCGAAGACGATAAATATCTTGACTTGTGATAATCTGTGGGAAACGCTTTTATTTTCAACAGTCGACTGATGAACAATCGAGTACGAGAAAATAATAATAGATGTGAAGATAAATAAAATGTTAAGTAAAAGAAAGTTTATAAGGAGTATATTGATATAGAAAGAGAAGACTAATATTGACACATGATATCCGAAGACGGTAGAGTTGAGTTTCACTCAGTTTACACGGACTCCTTTTCAATGAGCAGTACGCAAAACTCGGCCAAGGCAGACGGCAAGGTCATTGTTTTGTTGAATTAGTCACTTGTGTATAGAAAAAGTTTCTGTATGTGCGAGCATTCGACATTCTAGTAGAGGCACTCTTTATGTTCGTGAAAGTAAATTGTCGATAGTTTTAAAACATTGCATATAAAAACTGGTAGCGCCACTATTCTCGTGTACATCTGCATTATTAATGTATCGGCTCTACCGGTGAAGGGATCACAGTTAGAGAATAGCTTATAGCTTCATATGGTCATTTACTGAAAGCCATGCATTCATCTCAGTTATCATGGTTGACACCGCAGGTGCATCTTTTATTGTTACATTGAGAGTAACAAACGAGCATACAGTTCACCTGATGGTAAGGGATTCCAGCGGCCCATGACATCTACATTCATAATGCAGATCCGTTGTCACCCTTGAGGACTGAGATGGAATACCTCGTCAGTAATAAAGGTCTCCGGATCCCTGCACGCACCAGACGAAACACAGCAATATTATGCGCTGGTATTCTGTGAGGGCGTGGCCCCGATCGAGCTGATACATTCATTCTGCAGCTAGAAACAAACTGCAGTGTAGCTCTACCACTGTAAAATCTTCAATGTTTATTATAGGTATATGCCAGATATGATCATCGTTTATTTAGACGAAATTTGTGTTCTATTGTCATGGTGAATTAAATAAAAACCCTGTACGTTACTGAGAACGTATAACGATATAGAAGCGTCAGTAGTCTTATGGTTTAGGGTACGGTCTGTGAAACTTGAGGTCGTAGGTTCGAATCCACCATTCGACTGTTGTCGTGCACCATCTCCTAGCACAAGCATTTTCAGCTTATTTCTAGTGGTTAACTGGAATATTAGTGATGTTAGTAGCATTGCTAATATTTAAAAAAAAAGAACCACACAATAATGACTTGAGGGATAGGTACAGAAAAGTAACCATTAGAAATGTTCTAACAAAGTCTAAGGTAAAAATAAAAACGTCCAATACTAATAAAATATTCCGAAATCATTTAAATAGTTTAACTAAGTTTTGGGATACCAACACATTTTCAGGAAGATCATAATGATTAAATAGTAGATTAGGGGCTGTGTTTCGTGTGATGAAAGACCTTATTAATCTTTATCCCTTTTATCGGTTATATGATTTAGTGATCGGGTGTTCTTTATTAGTTCATAAGAGCAAAAACGCATTTGAAAATTCATGGAGTTAACGTTACTACGTTTATTATATCTGTAAGGTTGATCCGTTAGAATTTAATTATCAAAGTATTTATTTGGATGGATTTTTATTAAACAGCCTTGTACGTCTCCGTTTAAATGTTTAAGATGCTAATGCACGATGTAAGATTTCTTTTATTTTTTTCGGACAATACGGCATCTTCCGTATTTAAACGCTATGCAAAGTTCGACCCACATCTTTAGTGAGACGACCGCAATACTAATTGCCCGGAATAAATCTAGAGTGCGCAGTTTGGATGTTACTCATTTGGAATAAAAGTCGCGGATTCGATGTCACTACGATGTTAATAAACAAAATTCCACTGTATTTGATTTGTCCGTCCGTGTGAGATTTTCTTGGAAACAATTCAGTAGATTTTGTTGAGGTTTACATCGGGTGGTTAGATTGATTCTTCAGGAACGTCTGTATATATAATCTATAAATGTGTTGATCCACCCTTGATTGTCGCTAAGCGTAGTTGTTTGATTACATCACCGTTACGTTGCAGGTCGTAGGTTCGATGACCACCCGTGCAAAAAATGTTTATATATCACAAATTGTTTGTGTTCGGTTTTTGGGATGAGTCGTAAGTTTTTATTTACATCCTCATTGAAACTGTCGGATGCTGAACCTTCCTTTAATCACACATACGCTTTACGTTATATTGGGAAAGGGGACAACTTAGTATCGCGTATATTTACCGCACTATATTATACACTGAAAAGTTGATGTGATCTGTTAAATAACCAGAAAATATCGATTTATTGGATATCCAAACCGATACGACTTCTATATCCTACAACTTTCTTAAATGCAAACCGGCAAAGCATTTGCGTCTGCTCTGGTGTCTGTTGCGGATGTTCATGGGTGGCGGTAATCATTTACCAGGTGAGCTACTTGCGTGTGTGCGTTAAAAAAAATCTTTACACGGTTTTATTCCTCGTGAGGACCACTATTGTAGGCGTATTATACTAATTATTTAGGATTAGATGTGTCCCATCTATACAATACTTCATTCGATCTTATAGTATATTTATTTATTTATTTATACTATATTGCATTTACCTTTAACAAAAAAAAGGTTAAAAAGGGCGGACTTAATGCCTATTGGCATTCTCTTCTATAGTCGACGCATTATGAACTGAGACTTCGGGTCATAAATCATATTTATCTGTCTGTCTCGCTCGCACTTACAGGTCTTATGGAGAGGTGTAGTGATGTGCGTAAGAATTGTAGAGGTGCATAACGATAATGGGATAGGTACGATCGATATGCTAAATTATGTTAAGTATTAATAGGAATATTTTTTCGCTATCTGAAAATATTTCTTCAAAACCACGTTAGATAATAATTCTCCATTCTGCGTATTGCGTAGCGAAGCGTAAGTAATGTAATGAGTGACATAACAAAAAATCTTATATTTATAGAAAAACAACAACCCTTACTCGTAACCACCAATCAGGAGTCAGAGTGCTAATGAAGGTCACGAAGACGCATCGATCCCGCGTGCTCAGGTAGCTAAGTATCGATAACGGGTTGCATTGCGTGCACATTCCTACTGTCAGTGACATTTATTGCCCGACAACTCAGTTTAAAATGCGACGACTATAGTCAACCCATGGTGTGGTGAGATATTGTATTAGGTGTAGCAAGTCCGCAGTGGTTAAACCAACAATAAAGGTAAATAAAGATAAATATAACAATAAAGAACAAAGAGGATCAAAATTAATATAGACATATAATATATCAACGTCAATACATATGTAAATATATATAAAATACAGACATATATAACTATATTTATATAACGGTAGCCAATTATGAAAAGGACTAAATAATACAACCCGAATATAAAATTGGGACTGCATAATTCAGTTAATGCCTTTCGAATAGGGGATAGTATTTTAAGCACGAGCGAATGCCTATATTTATCGTGGACACTATAATATATAATATTTTTTCTTAGTTTTTCGTTTGTTCAATAAGTATTTGTTGTTTTTCATTTTAATGTAACTTACTATGTAACACTACTTACAGTGTGTTTTCCTGTAAGTAAAGAGACAATTATTTAAATTATAGTATTGTTCTTTGGTGTTTCATTGTACTCATTGTTGGGAGTCGAAATAAAGCACATAAATAAAATAAATAATTGATTCCATCTGGTATTAACCAGAAGATATTACATTATTGCCGTGGTCGAAATCGACCGGAGAACGAGGAAGAAAAATCCGAGCGTCTCTTTATTGTTTTAAACTAAGTAAGTTTTTGTTGCTGCAATTATTTATGTAAATTGGTGACCTCGTTTATGTCAGTGATATACAGTTGGCTGAACATAATGAAAAACAAAACATGCGATTTATTAAAATGTATTGTTATTTGGATTTTCATTTTATGCTATATAAACTTATAAATCGAAGCGGTAAATGGAATTAAACTAAATTTTACGTCTTCATTTGAACTTATATATATAGATAGTATTTAGTAGATTATATATGTAGAATGGCAACAGTTTGAACTTCCATTGTTTTTTTGGAATTCTATCAATGCAACACAGGTATTAAGAGTGTATGGTTGAAAGGTTTTAATTGATTCCAGAAAAATAATTAAATGAATATAATAATGTAACAATACATTTGATTGATTAGACTAGACGTAACCTATAAGCTAATGACGTCACTAGAATATAATATATTATAGTGACGTCTATTGCTGTAGAGACGTGTGGTTCTGAGTTCAATTTTGAGGCAAATATTGTTACGGTTTAACAGTGCAGTTACGTTGCAGTTTGTTTCTAGCTGCAGAATGGATGGGTCAGCTCGACCGGCGTAGGACCACACTTTCACAGAAGCATAATGCTGCTGTGTTCGTCTGGTAAGTGTAGGGATCTGGAGACCTTTATTGTTGGTCACGAGGCATTCCATCTCAGTCCTCAAATGTGATTCCTTGTCAAGAATGGGTCATGGGCAGCAGGAATCACTTGCTGTAAGGTGAACTGTGTTTTCGTTGGTTGCTCTCAATGTAATAATAATAGTAAAAAAAAATCTTAGTTTTTTTCTCACACTCAGTGTGACTTCATAGTTTGCTTAGTGTTGACTTAAACTTAATGATGACTGCAGCCCATAAACATCTATTATCCATACGCAACAAAGATTGAGTATCCACATGAGTTATCATCTCTGAGGATTGAAATGGAACTCGGTTATGATTCCTTGTGAATGATGAATGTAGATATCACGGGCCGCAGGAATCACTTGCCACCAGGTGAACTGTGTGCTCGTTTGTTACTGTCAATGGTAATAAAAATAAGAAACACAAACTGTATAAATTATTGCTATTCGTATCTCTAAGTTTGTTTAATATCCGATGACACCACACGCAAACATTTCTCTCATATTTGCGTAAATACTCAACGAAGTAAAATGTTTGGTGCAGTAGAAATAAAACTGGATGATTGCACCCTTTGAACTCGGAGCAATATTTTAATATGGCCTACCAACAAGTCACGGCTAATTTTTACAAACAGTTACTCTAAGACAAATTCAAATGGTAAAAATGTTGAACGGACGACTTAATGGTAGATGGAGCATCTTGCTGTAATTAGAAAAATTGTGTACTTATATAATTTTATTTTAAATAATGTTATATAACACAAAATAAAAGAAAGCCCATAAAAAGCATCTAATTTTTTTAATTGGTCAACAATGTCGCCTCGATAGCGACAACGGAGTTGTTTACCCACCTTACGATGTCTTCGAGCAGAGACATCAGAGTGCAAAGGGTTAACAGTGGTGGTGACAGCCACGCTGCAGTTTATTCCTATCTGCACGAATAGGTCGGCTCGACCGGGTTAAGACCACGGCATTACAGAAGAACAACGCATGACATCATGATCCGGAGATTCTTGATAGTTCTTAGTTCTCAGCGTCACCCCGCATCTTAATTTTTATTCCTTATCGGGAATATGTACCATTGTTATCGATCGCAGGATATATGATATATGAGGGTGAAAAAAAAGCACACACTTCACCCGGTAAAATACTACTTATTCTAAACTAAGATGTTAGTATTGTTGTTTTATTTAATTAATATATATATATATATATATATATATATATATATTAAATTGAATATTAAAATAAAAACTGGCAACACCACATAATGTTGCAAACTACATCCATATATGCAGTAATAATTCATACTCTATTGTCTACGCTAATTAATCTGTGGGCGGTGGGTGCGACCGAAGCTCGAGTCGAGGGCGATGAGCCCACGGACAAGACTTGCAAAAATACACTTTGCTTATGTGTACGATATTATTATTATCCGAAAGTTTACATGGTAGTGCTTCGCTGAAGCCACGACGGCAACATCAATCGACCGGGTAGGGAGCACGCCTTCATAGAATAGCAGCATAAGACTGTTTCGATAACCGGAGACACATTCGATAACATTACGGGTCTCAGGCATTCCATCACAGTCCTCCGCAGTGACAAGTGTGCATCTGAAGTCTAAGTTGAGGATGGAATCAGATGTCCTGGACCACCAGGTTAGCTGCTTGCCTCTATATATATATATATATATATAAATATATATATATATATATATATATATATATATATATATATAACGTGTGTGTGGCAAATGCTATTGAAATATGGCTTACGCACAAAGGATCATACATGTGATGTAACGAATCAGTTTCTTTCATCATTGAAGATCCGCTAGTGTGTTGACGATATGATGATTATATCTGATCGATTTCGACCACGGCCGCATTTTCTGATTATTGCCATGATCAACTGCACAGAAAATTTTATAGTGCCATAAGTAATTGCGCAAACAGAGGCACTCACTCGTCGTGATCGGAGGATGGTAGAAATATTTTAACGCTAACTGAAAGGTGGTAAGAACCACAATAATTTCTCATATTTACGCGTTAACAAACTAGTTTTACGAATTTTATCACGTTTTACTTTAATTTGTTTAACACTGCGCCTCCAATTCTTTCGACCAAAAATAAATAATTAAAAAGCTCATGTTACGAACTACTACTGGTTAACTATGACATTGTGACGTTAAACGAAACAAACCTCCCCGTTACCTTGAAGGCTGTAAGCACTCGAAATGTCGGGATAAAAAAGTTTTGAATAAACCCGATAAAAGATGTAAAACTAGTTTTATTCCCTAAAAGGTTCTTCAAATTTTAAGCGAAAATGACGACTTGAGACCAGGCTAAGATTTTTTATGTTCAATCTTAAGGGCCTTACGGTGGATAGTTATTTGAGTAACAAATCTATCGAACTAAATTTCAAATGCTACTGTATCATTTTAATGTTAAACACAAATATATTAACGAAACAGTCAAACAAAACTAAATATTGCCGCCGTCCGTGTGGCACCGGCAAGAATTCCGAACACATCCGGCAGTCGTGCAAACGTGAGTTAATAACTTTGCAGTTCATTTGAGAATCGAAAGATATATGTTGATTTTGTTATTTTTAACGAAACTAACGGTGACAAACGAGCACACACTTTTCCCGATGATAAATGATGGATAATTCATGACTGCAGCCTACATCCATCATCAAGATTCAAGATGCACATACGAGAACGTCGCCCCTGAAGTGGAATTCCTCGTAACCAGTCATTTGATCTCCAGTTCCATGCGGAATACTTTTAGGTCTGGTTTATTTTACATCCATCCTCTACCTTTGTAGAATTGATTTGTGAATTTGACGTTGAAGCTTTGATTCAATACGCATGTCACCTTTGAGAACTGAGATGGAATGCCTCGATGGAGTGGCTTTATCACTTAATAAAAAGGTGCTTACTTACACCTTAGATACGTGGAAGTCATTTACTCACCATCAGATGAACTCTCTGGTCATTTGTCGCTCCATAATATCTCTAAATATATCAAAAATATTTCGTATTCCGTCTTATGCCAAAAAAAAACAGTTTATCTATAACTTATCTAGTTCCTGATAAATATTGGCCAATGTTGTGGTCACCATTTAAAATCGATAGGGGAATGAAAACAGTGACTGTATGTACGACATATGCTGGACTAAAACGATTTCACTAGTAAACGTGAACGCTACGAAGTGTCTTATTCAATATCATATGTATTACCTTATTAAGGCTATGCTATGCTCTTGGAAGTTATGCACTAGTTGACCCCAAAATTAGACGAAATGGACCATTTTCTCACAAGATTAGCTTCTCGTAAGATTTTAGTTGAATACTAAGTAAAACTGCACCAAATAAAACTTAGCTTAGGGTTGTCGGTTTTTTTTTAATTCTACTTAGATATTTTGATAAATAGACTTCTTCCTCTGTACGAGATCCTAGTGCTAGCAATCCTGGTGCAAAAAAATCATGTTCAAATACGTCTAAAAAAAATAAAAAACATATTTTTCAGCCTTATGAAAATAATGCATCACAAATCGTATTCTCCAATACAGTAAATAAAAATATGTCCACTAGTGTGATATACTTATATGGGACGATACTTTACTTTTTGACAACGATAACAGATTATTAACGACTGATTACACATAAAGGTCTAAAATATTTTCTTAAACTTACGAAAAACAACGACAATTTCACTCTCATAAAATCACTTCAACCAGGAACTGAGGACTGATCCAATTACAAACGTTTTAACTTAACTAAACTTACTTAAACTGGTAGAGTCACGCTGCATAAAGAATGGGTCGGCTCGTATTACATAACTAAAGTTCTGATTACTAGCGTGGAAAGTAGCAAAATACTGCTATGCTTTTCAAGCTGAGTGAGAGGAACCGGAGACGCATTCACACTCCAATCCTCAGAGGTGATAACTCATGTGGATACTGAATCTTTGTTGCGGATGAATAACAGATGTCATCATTAAGTTTAAGTCAACACTAGGTAAACTAAGAAGTCACCCTGAGAGTGAGAAAAAAACATTGAGAGTAACAAACGAGCACGCAGTTCACCTGATGGCAAGTGATTCCTGCGGCCCATGACATCTACATTCATCCTTGACAAGGAATCATAATGCAGATGCGTTGTCACCCTTGAGGACTGAGATGGAATGCCTCCTCACCAGTAATAAAGGTCTGCATACGAAACACAGCAGCATTATGCTGATATTTGACGCTGGTATTCTGTGAGGGCGTGGTCCTCCCAGAATCCCGGCCGAGATGACCCATTCACTCTGTAGCTAGAAACATACTGAAGCGTAGCTCTGCCACTATAGGTCATAAGAGTCAATAATGGAAAGATTTCTATTCGCTGAGATATTTGCTGATTTCTCATAAATTCACGTCATTCTGGGTTTGGAATAATACATCAATATTAAATTAACATTTATTCATCGATACTCTCCAAAATCTTCTTAAGACCTTGGTTTACCAGATATTTGAACTGTCCGCTTTATGATATCCTTTCTTTATATTCCACACGTTTCGGAATAAACTGCAGTGTAGCTCTACCACTGGTATCTTAAAATGGTAATAAGGAGCATATCAATAGGCAGCCCTATGTGTAACTAAACCTGTCCTTTCCAGCCAGCTGGTATTTCCAAGTCACCTTCACTTTTAAACTATACGCTTTAGCTATGTATTATACGAACGTGGCGCTGGTGCAAATGTTCGTCACGACTCGCTTTTGTCTGCCGGTACCGGCGGCCTCGGACTTAGTTATTCTGCTATGTTGCTTTATGTTAATATGTGTATAATACGACTGATTGGGAAGGTTTTTAAAAGTTCGCTTAAGTGTATTATTGTCTTAGGACGATGACACATTATCGTCACAGTACTGTACGTTAGTATTTTTGTTTACTGATTTTGTAGTAAACCTACTGTACTTGAATAGGTTCAATAAAAATAGTAGCTAATATTGGAACATAAAATTTAAACATATTAAAATGCGTTATTGGTTTTGAATGATGAAACAGTTGTAGTACAACGTTATTAATTTTTAAAATATGTTATCTTGTAATTTTATGTTTGAACTGGTGTGGGTTTCATTAAAAATGGGAGTCAATATTGAAACATAAAATTAAACTTTTTAAAAGTTCTCTTAAGTGCGTTATTGTTTATAAGAATGGTTAGCTCAAAACACACTTTGTCTGTAATTGTGTGGGTTTGATTTAAAATGAGATATTGAAACATATAATTAAACTATTTAAAAGGTTTTTGTGTGATGTCATGGAATTAAAAAATAGTACAGTTAGTGATTTGCTCTATTGTTAACAAGTTAGCTGGTATGGGTTTAATTAAAAACGGAATTCAATATCTGAACATAAAATAAGTTTTTAAAAGTATTACGTAGTTAGTATGTTGCTAAATTTGTGAATATAATATCGGAACTAACCATAGTTATATACTTCATAGGGTTTAATTAAAATGGGACTCAATAATGGAACATAAGAGTTATATATGTTAGTGGGTATATAGGTATATAGGTTATAGGTTTATATAGTGGTTATATAAGATATATAGGTTAGTAGTCGAGTGATGTGTTCTGCTAGTGAATTGTATAAAGATGTATATAGCCTAGAAACTATAGCTGGCTATAGTAGATATATCGACGGCGTTTGACCTCAGATAAAGTCAGGCTCCTGTGTTGTTCGTATTACGTATTATGGGGGTTTTTTTTAAAAGCTTATAGACATACAGTTACTGTTTGTGTTTTAACTTGATTAATTTCAAATAAGAAAAATTTGTCGAGTCTTATGATAGCACTATGTTCTTGATTATATAATGTTGTCGAGACCTGGGATATCACTGTTAAGATTAGCTTCACGATTTGGTCCAATTACTAACCGCGGTCAGAACTGCATACCCTTCCTTACTACTTTTTTAACGTTTTTCAAATAATCCCATCAATTGGTATTTCTCTCGCATCACATTCGTTTATTCAATTTTTTATTAATTAGTCAAATTGCTATAGGAATTAGTAATATGAATTTTATCCTTCTCGAATTGGCCGTCACGGGTGCAATTTTCTATCTTTCTTTTATTTCAAATTCATCTTGTCCTGATATATATGTATAAACGAACACTACAAATCATGACTATACTATTTGCGGAGGTATGAGCAAATTTTGAATGACCCACTTGCCCTTTGTCCTCTTTCCGTATCCAATGTATCTATGCTTATAATGCTATAAACCTGAAGAGTTTGTTTGGCTGAACGCGCTAACCTCAGGAACTACAGGTTCGAATTGAATAATTACTTTTGTGGTGGAATGTCCATTTATCGAAGGTTATATAGGCTATATAACATCACGCTACGACCAATAGGTGCGGAGCATCATTGAAAAATTTTGCAAGGACGGGAAAAATGATTCCTTTTGAGAGCTTGTGCGATGCGTGTGTTGCGTAAACTGTAAAAGGTACGCAAAAATCACGTATGACGGAATTGTTCCCCTTTAAAAGTTCTAAAAAAAAGCGTTGCTTCACATGAGACATACCAAGTATCCTGTAGTCCGCTCGAACGAAGTCGTGGGCTCAGCTAGTAAACTATAAGACCAGTTGAAAGGATGCAAGGTTCACATAACCACGCATTTAATAGACCTCTACTTTCTTGACAAAGGTCTATAACAATTTAGCAAGGAAATGGTGACAGCGTTACTCATATCCAAATAAATATTAACTTCGGGTCCGTGTTCGAATTGAGGATTCGATTTAGAGGAGAAAATAAGATGGGTTTAACATTATTAAAGCCACACTGCAGTTGTCTATCTGCACCATGAATGGGTCGGCAGCATTGCAGATGAATGTAGGAGGACTGCTCAATTTTGGAGTGGACAATTTAACATAAACCGGTTAGTCCAGAGAAGGATCACGCCCTCGCAGAGTATCAATGCAAAACAGCAGTATAATGCTTCTGTGTGTGTTGGCGCGTCCGGATTTAATTCAATTACTTGTCATCAGATGAAAAATCTCTCACCTCTAAACAACCCGATGTCTGCGCGCACGTAATTCTACATTCAAACGCAATACATTGCAATTCAACAAGCCAAAACACGAGTAGCCATAAGTAGAAGTCTATTTCGCAATGGATATATAATTTTAGCTGTAGGTATTTATTAATGTCATTCCACTTTGTGTCTATTAGCTCATTCTAAGTTGCTGAATTCGTGATCGCGTTCGATAGAAATGTTATTACAAAACTAAGTAAGTATGTTGCCTAAAATTGTTCAATTGACGATTTAAAAGTTGACTTAACAACTATTTTGCTCGATAGGAAGTTGTTTTTCTATTGTATTTAGGGCGACTAACGAAAACATAGAAGCGGAACTGGTGGTAAGTGATTCCTACGGTCCACGTCACTCACTTATATCCTCAACAAGGAATCATAATGTAATGTCTTGTCCATCAGTAATAAGGATTTTCGGATCCTCACACATGTTCTTCGCGTTGAATTAATTCATCCTTATCATCTCGATGGTTGACAACCCACCACTGTGCGGTTTGCCCGTAACTTTCTGCCACGCGTAAATACTCTGTGGATTCAGCTTTCACCGGCGGTATTTCAAACCGATACGACTGAGGGTCCTTCAAGAAAAGTAAAAACCTTTCTTAAAGTCCGGCAGTGTTGGATATCCATCAACTGCAGTTTGCGCGTATGCCACTTATTCCATTAAAAGAAAAAACTCACTAAACGAAACACATCCGAGTTGTGATACTATTTTACGTTGGTTTTCTGTGGGGGCGCGGTCCTTCACCGGTCGAGGCGACCCATTCATGTGTATGAATCATTCTAGGCTCTGCTGTATTAAATAAAGGTTCAATGTATAATCATATACAATTTGATTGCAATGCTTGTCGGGTTGTATAGCTTAATGTTAGATTATAACCTAATTGTATGTCATTATGCTATGAAGCAATAGCGACGGATCGTGTAGGTCTTCAAAAGGATTTCATAACTATATAATATATAGCTAAGAAATCATAACTATATATATAGAATTATACACATATACAAATATGATGCGAATTATATGACGCGTTCGTATTTAAAAGCATATTCAATGGATTAAGGGGGGTAGAGTTAAGATATATATATCAGTGGTGGCCAACTTTTCTTTATATAAGATCTACTTTTTAGCTTAAAAGTGTGTCGCGATTGATTGGCGTGTTGTCATAGGCGTGGTCTAACAGGGAAGAAGGATTGTGAAATGCATACTATGTTTGTACACTGTGTTTCAGTATAAGGTGCATTCCGGCGAGGTATGTGTAGATAGACCGGTAGATCGACTTGTTGGCCACCGCTGCTATATATAAGCTAGGTAAAACATGACGGTGGTGTAGTGTTTGCAGTACCTGTCTGCAATCCTGGGAATGACAAGCGCGCACACACTTCACGTGACGATACATACGATTATCCTTAAATTAATATTTAATGTACATGCGTTGAGGGCTGAGAAGGAACGTCCCGTCATAAGTCATTAGGTCTTTGGCTCCCCTACAATCACTACACGAAATAAAGCATCATTATGTTGCTGTGTTATTCCGGTTTTAATTGGTTCCCCGGTCGAAATATTCATGGTGTAACTAGTTTTTAGTTTGAGCGAGAATAGGTCGGTTCGTCGGTCGTGGATAGCATTTTATGCCACAATATACTACAGGTGAAGTTGCCGGTACCGGTGCAGTAGGTAAGCGCATTATGAATTATTAATGCGCAGACGCAGGTTACTTGCCTTCTTTGTATGCGGGGATGCGCGTTAGACGTATTGTATTGTGCTTTCTGGGAAGTGTTTTTAAAGAATATTTAGACAAAGTAATGAATACGCGATGAGTTGGAATCCGGTATACTCAAGATATGATGTACTCGCGGTCGGTTCAGACCATGGTAATATTTTGTAGTTATTACCTAGTAACATCGATTACATTTACTATGATATATTCGCGCAAACACAGAGGCTATCGCTCCGTCATCCTCTACCTTATCAGTTGCAATGAAAGTACAATAAGATCTCTGACCATTAGACCAAGCGGGGGACCGAGGTACTTATAAGTGGTTTATAGGAATGATCTTAATTGACCGAAACGACGTGTTGCATATGTATATATATGTTAACAATAAAGTGTGACGTACGCACACAGTTCACTTGATGATAATTGATGAATCCGATACATAAACCTATATCTTTAAAAAATATTCAAGAAGCACCAGCTTTATCATCCCTGAGGGCTGAAATGGCACGCCTGTTATCTTTAATGCTGTGAAATAAAAAGCAATTAGGTCCGCACCTGAACTCGTTATACTCGAGTCGTGCCAACCATTCGTGTGAACATAATTCTACAACAATACCAAAGCGTTCAATACAAAGAGTATTGAACGCTTTGGTATTCCAGCATTACATATTGTTGTTGACACGCATTTTACCGTTTTACAACAAAGAGATAACGTAACGATATTTCTTGTTATACACACTTTGTTCACGACGGTATGAGGGTAGACGGTTGAGAAGGATGTTTTCGATGCGTATGTAACAAAACAAAGCAACGTAAACAAATTGTTGAAAACAAAAAACCTTAGCCAATAAATGACTTTCGGTATAATTAGTTCGTTCTGTATAACTTTGGTTATATATATGTTTCGTGTGTTATATGCAAATCGGCAAGGTTCATATTAAGGTGTTTTGTTTGCAACGTCGTCTATATATTTATTGATCTAAAACGTAATTAGCTATCGTAGTCGTATATGTAAACATGATTCATCTACGCGAGCGAGACGCACTTAATTAAATGACATCTTTTTTCTTTGTCATCCGATTTAATAATACAAAAGACACAATCTTAGCCCATGCTTATGATCAATACATACGTAAATAAGTCACAGACAAAAAGTCTGTTTGTCTATGGCTTATGTAAAAAGTAAAACTAATGTATAATAATGATAATAAACTTAACTGCATACTTTATATTTGACATATGCAAAGAGACCTGACACCAAAGCTAAAATAGCCTGCGTATCAGGTGTTAGTTCCTTCCCAATCTTTTACAGAATTTATTTCTTATGTTATATATGTTATGATATACGTAACAAACTAATATTATATATTATAACATAACACAACAGAAGATGGCTGTTTGTTCGAAACTGCATTGCATGAAAGTTTTTATTATGGAACTAAGAGCACACAGTTCACCTGACAGTCAGTGATGATTGGTGCCCAATAACAACGACATCCTCATCCTAAGATGGAATACCTTGTTACCTGTAACCGGGTCTCCGGATCCCTACACTCACTATGTGAAACTCGGGAACGCAATATTGTTATATCACTCTAGTTCTTAGTGAGGGTGAGGTGCACTTCAGTCTTAGCCCGGTCAGGCCGACTCTTTGACCTGACCGATGGCATGTCATAGCTAACTCGTGGCATGCCACCTTTAAAATGTAATTATTACATTGAGAGTAACAAACGAGCACACAGTTTACCTGATCGCAAGAGATTCCTGCGGCCCATTACATCTTAATTCCTCCTTGACAAAGAATCATAATGCAGATGCGTTGTCACCCTTGAGGACTGCTATGGAATGCCTCGTCGAAACACAGCAGCATTATGCTGCTATTTCACGCTGGTATTCTGTGAGGGCGTGGCCCTACCCCTGTTGAGCTGACCTATTCACTCTGCGGATAGAAACAAACTGCAGTGTAGCTCTGCCATTGTTTGCTTATATTCAAATTCTTTATTCATTCCTTAATATAACTGACATTGTTTCAACTTATCTGCTTTATAAGGTTTAAGCATAAGTTGAAACAATTTAAGTTACCTATGTAATGTATTTTTTTTTAAATCTTATTCATTAAGTATTCATCGAAGGGTTCTTTCCACCCATGTGACAGAAATATCGTCTGGCTCCTTTCCGCTTCAGCTTAAACTCACGATTGTCTTTGTCGGTCGATTCTTATTAAAAAGATACCTTGTGCTAAACGGTCTGTGAAATGGACTTATATATAAGGCTAACTAGTGATAAAAACGTATCATGCGGAAATAATATTTAATCTGTAGTTAATTATAGGTTATGTCGATGGTCGTTAGAGGTTGCGGAAGTAATCTAATTAGTTGGATGGTTGGTATTCTCCTAGTACATTTACGGTTCGTTAATATGTTATTTATAGTTCGGTGTGGCAGAAGAAACTTGAAGTGTTCGGGTTTTGTTTTGTTTTTTGTGTTAAATATTAGAACAAACTTAACTTATTGAAGAGTCAATAGCCTCACGCTTTAGGGTACGGTCTACGAAACTTTAGGCTGTAGGTTCAAATTTCGCACCACCCATTCAATGGTCGAATGTCGTGAACCATTATTTGAATATTCTTGAAAATGTGATTTAAAAATATTTAAATATATACCGCGCACCATAACCCGTTTTTTTTTCAATTTCCCATTTCCAAAACTTGAGTTAGTTTTTCTAGATCGAGAAATCGATAAATTAGTGTTTATTATTTCTATTTGTGGTTAGGAAACTATTCATTATACTACGACGTACAATCTTCTACATGAAATAGTTTCTAAGAAAAACGCCTGCTACAGACAGACAGATTCCAAGGCAGACACAGACACAAGCAAACCACATAAAAATAATTTTGGTCAACGTTTGATTCCATAAATTTATTCATAGAATTTTTTTTACACAAACTTAGCCTAATTTTAATAATTTTATTTTAACTTAATGTATTCTAAATTAACATAACTTACTAAAAAAAAAAATTAAACAAAACAAAAACGTGGGTGAGGTTAGTTTGCTGCAATTTGTTCAGCTACCCTCCGTACTAGTATGAAACTGTATTACTGCAGGGCAGTTCCTTTTTGTTGAGTACGGAACTACATTGCGCTAGGTTATGTGAAGAAAAATATTATTAATGATAATGAGTCAAGGTTTAGGGTACGGTCCGCGAAACTTAATATCGAAGGATCCAATCCACCATTCGACAATGTCGTGAACCATCTCCTGGCACGAGCTAAGTGTAAGTGGTTAACTGGAATGTTTGTAACACATCGCCTTGGTAACGTTGTCAAAACTTATTAACAACTTTATTATTACTTTTATGTGTGGTGTTTACTAGTCGAATGTATAATTGTTTTCAATTTTCTAAATTAATCTTAACAGGTTTATATTTTTTTTAATTGGCCGACAGTCTCACGATCTTTCACAGTTTAGATATAGCTGTTAATGATTAATTAATACGTGATCCAATCAACAACGATAATTGGATTTCCTGTGTCCTGATATTGCATTCAAACAACATAATTTATGTAGGGATTTAATATTATTGATGGTTGGGAATTTACCACTACGCTATACTATCAGGTTACCCTGGTCAGATGTATACAGTGCAAACTCTAAACATCCTTTCGTGGGAAATTCCTCGCATTCAGACGAAGCGATATCCTGCCTCGTTTTTTAATCCTAATAGCGAAGAGCTGGAATAATTTGCCTGCGGCAATCTTTCCGTTCGTGTATTGTGGGGTTGTCTTCAAGGGAGAAGTGAATTATGCTAAGTTAGTGCGCCCTACCATCAACGTCTTCATCACCACTTAACACCAGGTGGAGTTGAAGACAAGCACCGGCTAGGACTTTGGCTTTAATGGACAAAAATAAAAACAATTTATTTATTTTTTAAGTTCTCAACATCAAAACTTTACAATCAAACGGTTCTACCTTGGCATTTGTTGAGAAGACCAGCCGATAAACTTAGTATTTGCTTTCTTCAATGATTGTTTCACATTTTTTAATATTTAGTCATCCTACATAAGAATCTATATGTTATAATTTCATGTATTTGTGTCGCTCATATAGTCCTGTACAAAATTGTTTTTTTTATAGTATTAAAATTAAAAGTGGTAGAGATACGCTGCAGTTTGTTTCTAACTGCAGAATGAATGGGTCGGCTTGACCGGGGTAGGACCACGCTCGCGCTGAATACCAGCGTAAAATAGCAGCATAATGTTGCCGTGTTTCGTCTGGTGAGTATAGGGATCCGGAGATCTTTATTACTGGTGACGAGGCATTCCATCTCAGTCCTCAAGGGTAACAACACATCTGCATTATGATTCCTTGTCACGGATTAATGTAGATGGAATCACTTATCATCAGGTGAACTGTGTGCTCGTTTGTTACTCTCAATGTATTAAAAAAAAAGACTAATGATATGTGGCCTATGATATCCACTTTTATCCCATAAAAGGAAACAATGGAGATGCGTCATCAGCCCCTAGGAATAAGATGGAATGCCTCGTCTCCGTTCTACACTCAAGACACGAAACATAGCGGTGTTATGCCGTTATGTTATGGTACTCTTTGAGGTCGCGGTCCTTCCCCAGTCGAGCCGATCCTTATATGCTGTAGCTAGAAAAACTGCAGAGTGGCGCTACTGTGATTATATTTTACAAATTTTCAATGATTATTTTATAATTATATTTAACCATATCTGTATTGGTTGCAGGGTCGGCACTATGTTGCAGCAGATACTGCGCGACATGTGGGTGGACCCGGAGATCCTCGCCGAGCTCGACGAGACGCAGAAGCAGACGCTCTTCTGCAAGATGCGCGAGGAGCAGGTAACTTGCCTTTTTTGTCATTAGACGTTTTGAACCAACATAACTGGCGCGAGCAGGTTCACATGAAATGACAGGAACACGTGGCACACATAAATATATACCGCTGAAATCCAAAGCCGAGCTGAAGATCATCAATTTGTGATAACCAAGAATTTTTTCTCCACTCGGAGTAAAATACATACATTTGCATAGCAAATATATGTATTTTTGTCTAGGTTCTTAGTTTCCAAAGTGGTCCGGGTCCACGGGAGACTTGACGGGGCTCTACGATGGCGTGACAAAAAAAATTGGTTTTTACGAAAATTTATTTGCTTTCGATAGCGAAGAACTAATGTTGGCATGACTTTACCTATCAATGTAGGCTGATAATATTTTAAGAAGCTCAGCCACTGGTACTTGTAAAAACTTGCATATTCCACATTTTTGTCGAGGTTTTCGGAATATGGTAGAAATGCAGCTGCAGGGGGTCCAACGGAACCAGCAAAATATTGAAAGTGGTCTATGAGAAAAAAAAGTCTGGGAACCTCTGGTCTAGGTAAATGGGGAGGTGTAAATCTGGTGCACTAAACTACAGACTTCAGCTTAGTTAGGCTCCAGATTTACTACAAATTACACCAGTCAACCATAGGATTTTTAATAAATACTATAGTTCACATAAATTTAAGTTGTGGAGACGAAAATTATTATTATCAACTCAGGACCTGAAACGTATTAGCAGCAAACTGAAATTTATTTTTATTTTATTTTATTTTATTTGGAAAACATACAGCAAAATACAAAATAACTCAGGTTTATATACATACTATAAATAAGCTAGTAACATGTTTTCACATATAAATAATAAAGATAAACTAATGATATAAGAGATGTTCTCTTTGAAGAGGGTGTTGGAGCAGATTCCACCACCACTCGGCTCCACTGATAATTTCAACATACTTGAACAGAAATATAATTAAAAAAAAAATTGTTTATTATATTTCTGATGCAGGTTTATTCACGATGTGTACACTGTCGTACATTCTATTTGATTACATTGAGAGTAACAAACGAGCCACACAGTACACCTGATGGCAAGTGATTCGTGCGGCCCACGACATCTACATTCATCCTTGACAAGGAATCATAATGCAGATGCGTTGTCACCCTCGCGGACTGAGATGGAATGCCGAGTCACCAGTTATAAAGGTCTCAGGATCCTATAGATATAGATACACTCACTTCGCCTAGTGTAGCAGTATTATGCTGCTATTTCACACTGGTATTCTGTGAGGGCATGGATTACCCCGGTCGAGTTGACATATTCATTCTGTAGCTAGAAACAAACTCCATCGTAGCTCTGCCACTGTTCAAGATGTTGTAAATCAGCTCTTTAAAACTGCAATAATCAATTTTCTTTGCGCCGGCAACGGAACCGATCTCAAGTTCCGCGTGTTGCTAAAAGCTACGACAATTTCTATGGTGTATCCATTAGTCATATTCATTGTACAAGATTACTTAAAATTACTAATCTTTTTGTAATTTTCAATAACCTTTTACAATGAGTGTAACCAATTGTGTGTACAGTTATGCAGAAAAGTTTTGACTGAATGTCTCAAGTTACCCGTGACTCAAACGCGTTGCCAAATTAACCCCTCGACACACTAAGCTGGATTGTTTTAACTTTGAAATTTCTTCCTTTTAATATCGAAGAATGGTGAAATACCATACTGTTAGGCGTTTCATACGGTGTCGTCTAATTCCGGAGACAAATCTTTTTTTTATATACGATCACACAGTACAGCTGATGGTACGTGATGCTGCTTCATCCGCGACCAACATCGAAGTCCAATGTCATAAAAAACAGTAGTATTATGATGCTATTTGAAACTGCTAGGTCTGTGAGGGCGTTGTCCTTACCCAGCTAAGCCTGTATCTGGAGGAAAATCTTCAAAAGATACCCTGCCTCCTGGGCGAGAGGCAAGGTTATGTATTACTAACTACTATCATCCTCGGTGCATAGGGAGGGGCTCCGGGATCTCCTACGGTGCGTTACTGGTGACCCTCTGCACATTGCCTTAGCACGTCCTAGGGCAGGTCGAGCCCCTAAGCCCAGCCGTCCATGAAGAATTGACTAGAAACTAGCTGCGTCGTGGCTTCTGCATACGATGATAGGTTTAGTGAGTTTGTTTAGTGGAGATTGACAGACGCACATAACTCGGAATATATATGGGTAATAACTCGTACAAAGACTATAGTAGGTTTATGTGAGAGAGTAGGTTTATGTGATGACAACGTAGGAGAATCCATTACTATATTGTCGCACCGTTCTGATCTTATTCTCTACATAGAAAGTGATGTCTCTACTAGTAATGAAAGTTGTCAAAATGATGAATTTGTTATCTTAAAATAAATACAAGTTGTTTATTATATTAATAAAACTAAGAAATATCGTATACTCTCACATCATCGTTAATAAGTTATATTTTAGACCAAGGAGGTTTAACACCCAATTATCATTAACATCACGCGAAGACTGGCCATATAAACCGCTATTTAAAAAAGTTAATTAAAAATTATATGCACGTAAACTGTTTCGCTCGAGCTGGCAACAAAAAGCGGTTAAGGGGACTACGGTAATCTGTGTAATTTAGGCTTTCTAGCCGGTTGCCACTGATATCCAATATAAAATTAATTTCTTTGACGTAATTAATCCAGCGCCTTCGCGCTTCGAAAAGCTCTTACATTTTAGACTATCACTGCTTGATTACGGTTGTTGTATGTAGGGATTAAATTGAATTATAATAAATGTCCTTAAACTTTTACAACGTCAAAATTTAGTTTAGAATGGCAATATTCATTATGTTTTGAATCTTTATCGATAACGGATGTTGGTCTATGTTACGGCCCGTAGAACTGTAGTGAAGTAATTTATTTACTTTTTTATACGTGTAATGGGGACGAAAGAGCAGTTTTTGGTATGGAGAATGGGCTCTATCGTAATTTGGGGTGGCTATATTGGGTACATTTATCCATACAGAATATCGATAGAATTAAAATAAATGAACTATGTAAATGATTATTAATGTAATGCTGCAGATTTATGCAACTTTAGTATACGCACGAAAGTACATATAATTTTTGTCCAGGTTGTGAAATCTTAAATTATTGTTTCTCAAATTCATAAAAAATATGTGGCGAGCCAATGAATGTAGTAAAAAAAATGTCATCTTGACCTGTCAAATATATACTAACTAGATCTGGCAATTATAGGGATCCGGAGACCTTTATTACAGGTGACGAGACGTTCCATATCAGTCCTCCGGAGTGACAACGACGTTTCATTATGATTCCTTATCAAGGACAAATGTGTGCGTGTCATCACTTACCATCAGGTGAACTGTCATTGTAAGGTGTTCGTCACCCTCGATACAGTGAAAAAAAAGTTATATGGATAAAGTCGGCTCTGCCCTCATATCTGTGCATTAAAATAATCGACTTTAGTGTGTTGTCAGCTTTATTGAAAACAATTACCACATCACATAGCGATTTCACGCCATTTTCACGCCGAAGGTTTTTTTTCTTTTAATTTGGTTTTCTAACAATAGATAAAGAAAATTACGTATTATTTTTAGAGAGACAGCCTCAAGGACAAATCGTTGAATTCGATGTTTCACCTCAGAATAATAAGGCCACTATCGGTAGTGTTTTTAATGTTTATTGTTTTTCATTCGGAAATTTGAATTTTTTTTATATAAGTAATTAAGTACTGTATATAGAAATACTACTGCTGGGCATAAGGGGTTTCTACCTAGGATAGAGTGTGCACACGCGACTTCATTACAGGTTGGCGTATTTCGAAATACTTTTAAAATACCTATATATATATATATATGTGGACGATGCCTCTATCTGTTCGGGTGACCGAAACAAAGCCCACTTTCTATTGCTGGATTGCGAAGAAAAAACCCTTTTGTCAACACTATTTATTACTATTTAAAAGAGATTCTACAATTGTTAAAGATTCAAAATAAATACTGTCTCTACGTTAAACTTTGGCAAAAAACTATTCACTAGGCCGGGGACTCTTTGTTCGTTCTTCTATTGTTCTTGCTTCTATTGTTCTTGTTTCCTTTATTCTTGCTTGCAGATGTTCTTCCTGTTGATGTTCTTCTTGTAGAGTCCCGGCGGTCAGTGTCAATACGTCGAAATGCGGCCCTTTTATCCCCGAGGTTCGGGTGTCTAACTAGCGGGACGGAGGCACGTGTTCGGGTCATCGAGGGGCTACCTGCCCTGTGGCCGTCCCGCCGGTCGGTCGGCTGCGAGGGTTCCGCGAATTGCAACGTCTACTTTAAAGGAGGCCCTGTGATTGGTGTATAACATTTTGTATGATTAGTGTGGTGCGGATGGCGTGTCTGTGTAGATGTCGGAGTGTAAGGCGTTGTGTATGCGTACGAGTGTTACTGTAAGTCACAGGGCGATCCGATTCACATTCATCTTAATATATTTAGGTACTAGGTTCCTTATACAATACAATTTCTTCTATAATTACACAGTCTATGTTAATTATGTTAATATTTATATAGTACGTGATACCTATTCTCTATTCTATTTTATGCTAGGGGTCTAGTGGTCCTGCACATTACTCCCGCCGTGTATCGTTGGCTTCGGCTGGCGATGCAGGATGTTGCGGTGCAGGATCACCGTGGTTCGTGGGGATGACGACGATCTTTCTCGTCGGTCGACGCAGTACTCCTCCCTTCGTGTCGACGTCCAGAGTGCGTATGACGCCGTCGGGTCCGGGGTGGGTTGTGCGGATACATCCGCGTACCCACGCGTTCAGTGGAAGATTGCCGTCGGCTATGAGGACCAAGTCGCCTATCTGCAAATCTGGTCCTCTTCCATGAGTGTCGTGTCTGTTTCTTATTTCCGGATGGTTCTCGTGCATCTGTCTTCTCCAGAATATGTCGGCGAGTCGTTGCGAGGCACGCCAGCTGCTCCGTAGGTCTAAGTCTCGATCGATGAACGTCCTCGAGGGTGACGTCCTTCCTGGACCTCCCAGGAGGAAATGGTTCGGTGTCAACACCTCGGGGTCGATTGAGACGTGTGTGAGCGGGCGGCTATTTACAGTGTGTTCGGCCTCGGCGAGTAGCGTATTCAGGACCTCCTCCGCTGGATATCTTTCGTAGAGGGTCGCAGTCAAGGCGATCTTTATCGAACGCACAATGCATTCCCATGCGTACGTCTTCTGGCCACTCCTACCTACTGTGATCGTCAGTGGGCCGAAGTATTCCAGTCCGGCGAAGGAGAACGGCCGTCCTTGGTACGCTAGATAGTAGGACGGTAGGTCCCCTGTTGTCAGTTGCGGTGGCGGTGCTTTCCTCAGGTGGCAGTGCAGACATCGCTTTATTAACAGCTTCACTGTCGGCTTTAATCGGAGGACCCAATGCTGTTGGCGACACTCGTTAACTGTCGCCTCGACCCCCGAGTGATGCAGCTGGCGGTAAACATGCTCTATCCAGAGCCTCGTGGTTCGGTGTTCACCGTCCAATACGAGGGGTCGCTTAATGGCCTCCGATATACCGGCGGTGGCATCGATCCTGCTTTTGAGCTTAAGCCGTCCATCGAGTAGCGTGAGGCTGAGCTTCTGTAGGCGGCTGTGTCGCGGTAAGGGTTTATAGGCCCTTAGCGCCGCCACCTCTTCTCCGATGGAGTCCTTTTGCGTGAATCGCAGCAGCAGGTCTTCAGCGTCGTGGTCAATTCTCAACTTAGTGGGTACCCAGCGCCACGTAAGTTTATTTAGTTTCGTCCTCGGATATGAGGCGTTATCGGTTCCTCCCGGTTCTTGAGAACTGGTGTCTCCTATTGGAGGAGTTGGCAGCACCCAAGTTTCGGCATCAATCCTGAGTGGTTCGTTCTGGGGCGTCGGTGCAGCGGTGAGCTTCGGTAAACAGGATACGGCAGTGATCATTGGTTGGTGCTGCAATGCTGATGCTTGGTTCGACAGCCAGGATGCGGAAGGAATCGCTGGCTGAGATTCGCAACTGATGATTGTGGGAATGTTCATTGGCTCTGGCATTTGAAGATTAGATGACGCGATCGGTGGATGCGCTATCGACGGCAGCCCGATATTGGCTCCCGCCGGTGCAGC
Organism: Teinopalpus imperialis; assembly: GCA_029286865.1. NCBI lineage: Eukaryota > Metazoa > Arthropoda > Insecta > Lepidoptera > Papilionidae > Teinopalpus > Teinopalpus imperialis. The sequence goes on from JAGSMU010000001.1 coordinate 14,126,157, forward strand.
GGACGAAGGGTTCCAGGATGCGGCTGTGATCACTGACGTCAGTTCGGTCGGCGGCTGCTGGTTCGGTGGCATCCTTCCATCATTAAAGGGCTCGACCTCGGTAATGATGTTGTTGTCATCTCTAACCTTATGTTCGGTATGCCTGATTTTTGGCTCATGCTGTTGAGCCTCTTGCATGGCATGAGTGATGGCTGATGTGAGTTCGTTGAATGCCATCCTCGGACGTGAGGCGGCGTTAGCTCCTCCCGGTTCTTGAGACCTGGTCTCTGCTATTGGAGGAGCTGGCAGTGCCCATGGTCCGGCGTCGGTCCTGGGTAGTTCGTTTCGGGGTGTCGGTGCAGCAGATGGGTTCGGTAACCAGGATACGGCATTGATCGCTAGTTGGGGCTGCACTGTCGACATTTGGTTCGGCGGCCAGGGTGCGGCATTGATAGCTGGTCTTTGAAGAATGGATGACGAGATCAGTGGATGCGCTATCGACGGCAGCCCGATATTGGCTCCCGCCGGTGCAGCGGCCGAAGGGTTCCAGGATGCGGCTGTGATCACTGGCGTCGGTTCGGTCGGCGGCTGCTGGTTCGGTGGCATCCTGTCATCATTAAAGGGCTGGACCTCGGTAATGATGGTGTTGTCATCTTCATCCTCATGTTCGTTATGCCCGATTTTTGGCTCATGCTGTTGAGCCTCTTGCACGGCATGAGTGATGGCCGATGCAAGTTCTGTAAGTCCCGTCCTCGGATGTGAGGCGGTGTTGGCTCCTCCCGGTTCTTGAGACCTGGTCTCTGCTATTGGAGGAGCTGGCAGCGCCCAAGGTCCGGCGTCGGTCCTTGGTGGTTCTTTCAGGAGTGTCGGAGCAGCAGTGAGGTTCGGTAACCAGGGTACGGCATTGACCGCTGGTTGATGCTGCACTGTCGACACTTGGTTCGGCAGCCAGGATGCGGCAGGGATCGCTGGCTGAGGTCCACGACTGACTGCTGTACAGTCGTGGTTCACTGTCGCTGGCCTCTGATGACTAGATGACGAGATCGGTGGATGCGCTATCGACGGAAGCTCGATATTAGCTCCCGCCGGTGCAGCGGCCGAGGGGTTCCAGGATGCGGCTGTGATCACTGGCGTCGGTTCGGTCGGCGGCTGCTGGTTCGGTGGCATCCCTCCATCATTAAAGGGCTGGACCTCGGTAATGATGGTGTTGTCGTCTTTATCTCCATGTTCGGTATGCCTGATTCCTGGCTCACGTTGTTGAGGCTCTTGCATGGCGTGGGTGACGGCCGATGCAAGCTCATTCAATTCCGTCCTCGGACGTGAGGCGGCGTTAGCTCCTCCCGGTTCTTGAGACCTGGTCTCTGCTATTGAGGAGTTGGCAGCGCCCAAGGTCCGGCGTCGGTCCTGGGTAGTTCTTTCAGGAGTGTCGGAGCAGCAGTGAGGTTCGGTAACCAGGGTACGGCATTGACCGCTGGTTGATGCTGCACTGTCGACATTTGGTTCGGCAGCCAGGATGCGGCAGGGATCGTTGGTTGAGGTCCACGACTGACTGCTGTACAGTCGTGGTTCACTGTCGCTGGCCTCTGATGACTAGATGACGAGATCGGTGGATGCGCTATCGACGGAAGCTCGATATTAGCTCCCGCCGGTGCAGCGGCCGAGGGGTTCCAGGATGCGGCTGTGATCACTGGCGTCGGTTCGGTCGGCGGCTGCTGGTTCGGTGGCATCCTCCATCATTAACTGGCAGGACCTCGGTAATGATGGTGTTGTCGTCTTTATCTCCATGTTCGGTATGCCTGATTCCTGGCTCACGTTGTTGAGGCTCTTGCATGGCGTGGGTGACGGCCGATGCAAGCTCATTCAATTCCGTCCTCGGACGTGAGGCGGCGTTAGCTCCTCCCGGTTCTTGAGACCTGGTCTCTGCTATTGAGGAGTTGGCAGCGCCCAAGGTCCGGCGTCGGTCCTTGGTGGTTCTTTCAGGAGTGTCGGAGCAGCAGTGAGGTTCGGTAACCAGGGTACGGCATTGACCGCTGGTTGATGCTGCACTGTCGACATTTGGTTCGGCAGCCAGGATGCGGCAGGGATCGTTGGTTGAGGTCCACGACTGACTGCTGTACAGTCGTGGTTCACTGTCGCTGGCCTCTGATGACTAGATGACGAGATCGGTGGATGCGCTATCGACGGAAGCTCGATATTAGCTCCCGCCGGTGCAGCGGCCGAGGGGTTCCAGGATGCGGCTGTGATCACTGGTGTCGGATCGGTCGGCGGCTGCTGGTTCGGTGGCATCCTTCCATCATTAAAGGGCTGGTTGTCTATTGCGAGGGGGTGGCTGGATTTCAGCCAATCGTCGACTCGCCGTTCCTTTTTAACCTCGGTAATGATGGTGTCATCTTCATCTTCGGTTTCGCGTTCTAGTTCTGCAAGTCGGGCGGCGGCTAGCTCCAGTTTCAGCTGTGCAAGTTCGAGCCTAGCCTGTGCTATGCGGCGCGACTTTGTGGATCTGACTGATCCGCCTCGGCTTCGTGGTCGGGGTTGCAGGTCCTGGCGAAGGTTCGGTGTTCGGTGGCTGTCGGCAACGGCGGCTGTTGCTGTTGTGATGACGGTCGGTTCGATCGGCGTGGTATTTGACCGTTCGGTACTACCCGACGTTAGCGTAACATCGGTGGACTCCGTCTGCCTGGTACCGCTCGAGGTGAGTGTGGTACCAGTCGACTCGGTCCGACCGGTGCTCGGCGTTGCGGTGTTCGTATCCGTCATCGATCCCGTTGCTGACATATTCTTGTTCGCGGAGGGTCTGGTTTCCGGCATGCTTCCTCGTAGTTTTATGCACTTATTTTTCTTTCTTGATAAATTCACTGATTTTTAATAGGCTGACGCAAAGGTTTCTCTTCGTAGATCCGGCTCGAAGGACCATTAATGTGGACGATGCCTCTATCTGTTCGGGTGACCGAAACAAAGCCCACTTTCTATTGCTGGATTGCGAAGAAAAAACCCTTTTGTCAACACTATTTAATTCTATTTTAAAAGATTTTACATTTGTTAAAGGTTCAAATAAAAACTGACTCTACGTTAAACTTTGGCAAAAAACTATTCACTAGGCCGGGGACTCTTTGTTCTTTCTTCTATTGTTCTTGCTTCTATTGTTCTTGTTTCCTTTATTCTTGCTTGCAGATGTTCTTCCTGTTGATGTTCTTCTTGTAGAGTCCCGGCGGTCAGTGTCAATACGTCGAAATGCGGCCCTTTTTATCCCCGAGGTTCGGGTGTCTAACTAGCGGGACGGAGGCACGTGTTCGGGTCATCGAGGGGCTACCTGCCCTGTGGCCGTCCCGCCGGTCGGTCGGCTGCGAGGGTTCCGCGAATTGCAACGTCTACTTTAAAGGAGGCCCTGTGATTGGTGTATAACATTTTGTATGATTAGTGTGGTGCGGATGGCGTGTCTGTGTAGATGTCGGAGTGTAAGGCGTTGTGTATGCGTACGAGTGTTACTGTAAGTCACAGGGCGATCCGATTCACATTCATCTTAATATATTTAGGTACTAGGTTCCTTATACAATACAATTTCTTCTATAATTACACAGTCTATGTTAATTATGTTAATATTTATATAGTACGTGATACCTATTCTCTATTCTATTTTATGCTAGGGGTCTAGTGGTCCTGCACAATATATTATATTTATTTCTTAGACATGTCACTTCACGATTTTCTCACCTCACCACCGATCAGGTAAATCAGTGCTTAAAATTAAAAACAATAATTTGGATGGAACACGGTTTGTTCTAGTCCCTTACTATTAAGGGTAGAAATATACCGAATGTTTTTTTATAATAATATTAGGGGGTGAGAAACGAGCTCCATAGTTCACCTGATGGCAAGTTATAAATGTGGCCCATAACATGTACATAGAAGTATATACTTGACAAAGAATCATAACGCAGATGCGTTGTCATCCTTAGGGACTGAGATAGAATACCTCGTCACCACTAATAAAGGTCTCCGGATCCCTAAACTTACTAGACAAAACACAATAGCATTATGCTGCTATTTCATGTATTCTGTGAGGGCGAGGTCCTACCCCGGTCGAGCTGACCTATTCATTCTGCAGCTAGAAACTGCAGCGTAGCTCTAGCACTATAAAAATTGTCGTTACCTGTATATAATTATTTAATTTTCAAATTGTTGACTGGTAACGAGGCATTCCATCTCAGTGGTTAGAGGTGATAACGTTTTTGTCGAGGATAGATTAAGATTTGGTTACGGGCTGTAGTTTTCACTTAACCCGAGTCTAATGAACTGAATATAATATATAGCTCAGAATTGTGCTATTGTGCTATGTTAAGCTATATATGCTGTAATGTTGAACATAAATTTAATTACCAAACGTTCATATATGCCTCTTTGTTGAAACAGTCACTACAATGGCATGTTTGCACAAGAGTTCGTAAATTAATATTTATTATCCTGTTGGACTTGTGAGAACTCCCGATATGCGGCGTTCGTTGGAGACATGACTCATAGTTACAGGAATAACTGTCGCCATAAACAGATGAGAAATTACTTGATCCAAATATGGAAAACATGAGGATATCGTTGCGGCGTTTCAAGAGTGGCGGAACCATTGTTAAAACGCCACAAAACTTAAATGAGTCGGCTCGATTGGCGAAGAAACCTACCCTGATATAACATCAGCATTAAGTAGCATAACACACCTTTGTTTCGTGTGGTAAGTGTAGAGAACTAGAGACCCAATTATGGTGGTAAGTATGGTATGGTGGCATTATATTTCAGGCTTGATGAGTAAAAACGTGCGATGTGTATCTTGAATCTACATTCAGTATTTTTTGGGCTTCATATCACTTACCTTGAGGTGAAATGTGGGTGCAGTAGTCACTCTTACTTTAAAAAAAAGAAATATATAATATTCAAAGCAGTTTAAATAAATATTTTTTTATTAGGTTTACCATCATTTGTTTACACTGATGACGTATATACATATTAAATTATACATAATTAATTGACATAATTCTAGCGTAACAATTACTTATAGGTAAACCTAACAGGCACTTCAAACTACGACTCAGTATACAAAAGGAAAAGGAAAAAAAATAGATATTTTATTTATTTAAATAACTTTTTTTTTAAGTTTTAAAAATATTACTCTAGGACTGGCAAAGGCGAGTATAGATACGTTTTCTATTGAAATATACTCGTTTATACTAAGTGAATTTAAAAGAGATTATACTTAAAACAAGCCTTAAGTAAGTCGTTTTTGAGTTATTTATTTATATGTATTACGTTTTTGCGGTTATCCTTACTATTGACGTCTTCTGGTAGTTACCACAAAGAAAATAACTACAGAGTTACCTGAGCCACTATCCTTTCCCTACCGTATGTATATACTATAGAACCTTGCTAAATCAGTCGTCAGAGTAACAGTTGGACGCAGTGTCAGTGGTACAATAACATTCTTTGACCTGGAGGCAACACACTGTCGCGTGTCGTATCGGTAAGAGGACCTGGCTTAAGAGCCACGGGACTGTGGTTCGATTCCTAGACAATATTTATATAACATAAATTGTTGGTATTCCGGTTTAGATGTGTTGTGCGCATATGTCGTAACCAAGACAGTGCATCCGAACCTTTATGAGGTTCGGCACTTTCGGGCGCCCCCGAATCAGTAACTCGCGCGCAGGGTAACGGCCCTTGTGCTGGTTACCCACAATAAAGTCTTAAGCTGGGTGTCTTAAGCGCTCGGCCATCTTCCAATCCGGTAAAGCTGTGACTTCGGACTAACAGTGGCCAGTTTCTAATCCATCAGAAAAAAAAATGCCTCGATTATATTGAGCATACATTGCAATGGGGAAGGGCCACGACGAGTGTCTCTGTAATTGCGCAAATGTTTGCGGCACTAATTTTTCTTTTTATATATTATGAACGAGTATACAGATCTCTTGATGGATTCTCTTGATATGTTTGAAGCCCATGACATCTACATCTATCCTTATAAAATTTCCAGATTGGCATATGCGTTCTCACCCAGAGTACTGAAATAAAAACGCCTCATAACCTTTAATTAGGTACACTCAACATGAAACACAGCTGTGTTATGCTGTTATTACGTACAAGTATTCTCTGAGGTAGTATTCCTTCCCCAGTCGCCGCTATAAACTTGCTGAAGCGTGGCTCTATAACGGAATTATATCCTGTGTACCCAATTATGCAAGAGTTAGTTTACTTTGACCGCTAAGCCACACGGTTGTCGAGTTGAACGGTGAAAAAAGATTGAATTGTTTACAACATGCAGAAAAGTAAAAGTGGCGAAGGTATTTCGATTTGCGATAAAATAAGAAAAAGCGATGTTTGCATTTCTGTCTGTGTAGGTAGGGAAAACGCAATTTGCATTATAGCGATCGGAGTAAAAGTAACGTAACGTTTAACAATGGCAGATCCTAGTTGCAGTTTGTTACTAGCTGCGGCATGATTGGGGAAGGAGCACACCCTCAGAATACGAATGTAGAATAACGTATAATGCTGCAGTTTCGTCTGATGTGTTAAGGAATCCGGACACCTTTATTACTGGTGACGTGGCATTCCATCTTAGTCTTCACATAATTCCTCATCAACCAAGAGTGTTGGTGTCATGGGCCACAGTCTACGCTTACTATCAGATAAACTGTGTGTTCATTTGTCACATTCAATACAATAAAAACATATATCTGCACTTGTCAATAATATTTTAGAATTTGTTATAAACTGTTCTAGAAATCTCTGTTTGTATAAGTATCTGTCTGATATCTTGACTGTAGACATCTTGACTTTTTTTAAAAAGTCTAAAATTATTTAGTTAAAATACTGTTCGCTTCCCGGTCATAATGCGATGGTGAATATTTGAAGGTTATTATTTTTTCTTTGAAAATCGACTTCGGCAGAGTTACACTGCAGCTTGGTCGTGCCAGCAGCAAGATTGGATTCAAAGAACCACGTCCTCACTGAATATCAGCGTGGAGCAGTACAAATCCATCCTGAACAAATATTCAAGATGTACGTGCGTTGTCAATTCTGAGAACCGAGATGGAATTGCTTTGCTGCCGGACCTTCGGTTCTTTACGCTCACCAAGCGAAACACAGTAACATTTACTGTGTTTCGTTTGATGGGGGTACTGCTACCTTTCACTCGTCGCGCCGAACGATTTATGCGACTTCTACTGTCGCAAATGTCTGTCTGTGTGTTCGTTTATACTATCATTTATTGTTTTACTTAAATTATAACAACCACACAGTTAGCTATAACTTGCTCATCTCGTAGTGAAATTTTAACATGAGTTACAAAATCGTGTCTAACCGGAAGTGCGGGGAGTGTGTAGAGAAACGATGTAGGACAGAGACAAAGAGCAGCGCTAACCCGTGTAGCGGTCACTACTGTTCAAGGTTATCTCGAAGTTTTGTTTGATCACGTGTGTTCACAGCTTTGGTTTATAACATCTGGTATTACTAATGTAGGATATGTCCATTAAATATGTTCAGAAGCTTTGATTACTCACGTGTGTACACAGCTTAGATTTATAATAGTTGGTTTTATTATATAATAAAGAATAGATGTATTAAATATGTTTGAGAGCTTTATTTAACCACGTGTGTACGCAGCTTTTTAATACTTGGTTTTATTATATAATGTAGCATAGTTTTATTAAATATGTTTGAGAGCTTTGATTAATCACGTGTATACACAGCTTAGATTTATAATAGTTGGTTTTATTATATAATATAGAATAGATGTATTAAATATGTTTGAGAGCTTTGTTTAACCACGTGTGTACACAGCTTTTTAATAGTTGGTTTTATTATATAATGTAGCATAGTTTTATTAAATATGTTTGAGAGCTTTATTTAATCACGTGAGTGCGCTAGCTTAGCTTTTAACAGTCGGTATTATTATACAGTCGGTATTGTTATATAAGATGGGGGGATTCATGTATTAAACTTGTTTATACAAATTAGGAGGCGATCGAGTGTCACCTAACCGTTTCTCGCATTTAATTTCATTACCTGATTGTACGTTCGCTGTGGTCCCATAGTCATTTATATCAATTCTCAATAAAAAAAACTAATAATAATATCTTATACTTACGCGAATATAACAATTAATAAAACAAATATTACGGAATTCATATCGTTTATACTTTTGATTCCAGACGTTAAGCTAGCGCGTCAGTAAATTTATAAATATTAATTCAAAACTCTAACTGGAGGTTATCTCAGTGATAGCCCGGGACAATAATTACATCAAGACGTCACACATCTCGGTTCCTACTTCAGACTATTAGAGAGAAATGTACTCGAAACGTCGGGAACGTAATAGTTTATATAAACGCGATAAAATCTGTAAAATAAGCTGAGCTAAAAAAAAAATTTGCTAAATAAATAGGTTCAGTAGCTAGATATATAAAAAAACGTTTTCTCCATTTCAGACCAAAATGCATTTTTTTATGAAACTTATTTTTTTAATTATATAATTTTTTAATGATGATTTGACAAAGTTAATGCACAGTTAACATGAGAGTATTTCCACTTCCACCCTCAATAAGGAATCATAATGTAAATGAGATATCACTTTGAGGGTTAAAAGGTACTCTTTGTCAGTCTAAAATACACTTCTTGACCAGTAATAAAGTCTTAAGTAGTTTCAAAAATATGTATTGATAAAATTATGTATCTTGTACGCAACTGATCAGAATAGAATTGAAGTAATTTTTGTTATATAATATTACGGGGAAGCATTGTATCTTAGTTCGCAGGAATAAAAAAGCATCTATATATTCCATACAAGGATAAACGTAGCTATTGTGGTCCGCAAGAACGATCATAAAAACTACCGCCAATACAATAAAAGAAAAAAAAACAGTTTTTTTTAGTCCGGCTCTCCAGCAATTATCAGCACGCCCTGATTTATTTGCCTCCATTCGGCGCCTGTTGAACGGCAGTCTATCTTAATAAAACGATTTGACATGGCTCCGAGCGGCACAGCATCCGCTGATAAGGGCACCGCTTGACGTCCGCCATTAATTACGCTCAACCTAAAACTGACTTATCTTTATGGACGGCACACGTAACAAACAATAAGTTAGTTATTCATATGTGAAGTTAGTATTAATTAGTGTTGCTACAGATCTTTTTTATATATTAACAAGGGTGACAAATGAGCACACAGTTCAACTGATGTCGCAAGTGATTCTTATGGCCCATGACAACTAAACTCATCGTGGTTAAGGGATCTCGATGAAAATGCGTTGTCACCCTTGCGCACTGACATGGAATGCCTCGTCACCAGTTATACGGGTCTCCAGATCCTCTAACTACTGCAGATGTTTAACAATATTACCATTTAATCATCAATAGCCAAGCTTCAATAGCGTAATGGTTTAGGATGCGTTCTGCGAAACTTAAGGTCGTAGGTTCGAATCCACTATTAGACTATTGGCGTGACCTATCTCCTAGCACAAGCATTGTCAGCTTAGTTGGAGTTGTTAACCGGAATGTTGGTAAGGTTATTTAGCATTGCTAATAATCTTTTTTTTTTAATCTTTAACTTTGAATTTATGTGTATGTACTTTATAACGTGTCTAACGCGTTGGGCTTTTGTCTGTTGTATACGATAGTTATTAAGCGAAATAAAAACCTTAATTTTTTATATATATATATATATATATAACCTGTAAGTGAAGAATATTATAAAAAAGCTCGTCATAGTAACCAGATGACATTGTACAGATTAATGATTTTTTTTAAATTATAATGTATAGTTATATTGACGCAGGCACCGGCGATTGAAGTCGGTTAGCTTGCGTACCACCAATGAAAAACATAATAAAACACTTTTTTTTTACTGATGTCTGTTTTCATTTCAGGTGCGTCGTTGGCAGGTGTGGGACGATAAAGTGAGCAAAGAAGAAGTGGAGGGGCCCAAGTTCCAAGCGCAAGACAAGAAGCAGGTGCAATTCCTCAAGGGCGAGGACGGGGAGCCCTGGGTGAGCTGAAATCCAATTGCTAGAATATAAAATTAACAAATGTCTATTGTTTATAAGGTGACTTGTAAGAGTCACATATCCGCAGCCCCGCTCCAAATAAACAACCTTTTTCTTTTACGAAATGTGGGCAGAACAACAAATTTATAGTGTTTTAAATAAAGCAATACAAATTAAGTTTTTATGGTTAGTACCTATTTTGTTTCCTCTATTTACAATTAATAGTTATAATTATTTCTATTGGTTATAATAGTTATAATTAATTTTATATTATATTCCGTGTATATATGTCTGTCCGTGACACACAACCCAATTTCAATATTCTAACATCAATTTGTAATTTCCTAAAGGGCCTGTGAAGAGTGATAATTTATTTTAATTTAAAAAAAATATATAATATTTAATTATTAACTTATCCTGTCTCACGGGATGCGATCTCTCCACAAGTCGTGGATTAATAAGTGGTAATAATTGCTTAGTAGAATATCGCTAGAAAACCTATGATGATATTAATTTATCCCTAATGGGAAAGGCAAAGGACTTTAGTCCATACAGCCAGGTAAAAAACCCTAAACCTGTATTTGTTTATGATAATCATAATAATGACATTTATTTCAGTTTAAAAAAAAATCTATTATTAGTATCATTCATTCAATAAGCAATCGATTAAAATTAAATAAAATTAATGATGAAGATACGATAATTCAAACATTTTAAAAATTTCTTTGCCATGTATAGATAATATTTATATATTCATGATTCCTGAAATTAAAATTTAAAAATAATTTCATCAGTACTTGTCGGCGTCCGCGATTCAGCGACATCTAATATCTCACATATTATTGTGTATCGATTTATACGCATTCCGAGTTAGAATTTAATTTTTGAATTACTCAATTATTCATTATACGTTTAATATGTATATGCAGTTGGTTGAGAAATAAGGAACACATAACTAAATAAGAAGTGACCGACTGATGACTAAAATTAAATTACAAAAAGCGTAAACACTATATAGTTACACATTAAATAATAACCTAAAGTTAGTGCTTGCTCTTGTTACGTCATTTGATAGTTCACCGAGCATTAGATCTTTAGCCGAAAGTCGGAAAATAAATTTTTATTCGCTATTTCATTAACGTAGTTATTTGTGATATTATGTTGCGTTCTGAAATTAAAATTATTTTAATAAATTCTATTACTCATCTTTAGACTTATATACGAAATATCCGTAATGTACAGTCAAGCAATATTTATAATTCCATTAAACGTGTGTACATTTAATTCGGTCCTTGATTCTTAGACTGAATAATAAGTAGGATACTGCTATTACCCGAACTAGGAACGATTGGCCATCCTGTTTTTGAATATCATGCACACAATTTTAAACCTTATAATGAATTCATATAAGGTAGTGTTTAGAACGTTAACACAATTATAAAAAATGTAGCGGATTCACATTCGTAACAAGCATAAAAAACATACCTGATTTTTTATAACACGTAGTCTTACACAAGATTTAAAATATCTCTTAGTAATGCTAAAATATTCATATATATTCACGAACACATGCATGTTTTGGCAATGTTATAAAACTTGTTCTGACCCGTCGTCGGACCATAAACAATGACATAACGTTTGCGCGGGAAATTGGGGTAATGGCGGCCGTACAATGTTAGATGTGTAACGGTCAACAAGTTATTTATTCTAGATTAGTACGGATTTACGGTTTAAATTAAAGTAATATATAACACGCCACATAAAAACTTTAGTGTCCTTTATACATTAAAAATGTGTGTGACACATTTTACGAAGATGGGCTCGTTGAATACCATACCACTGGTTTCGTATTCTTGCTTGTTAAGCACTGCTTACACTATCCTACTACTACACTACACTAAGGATTGTCACACACACACACACACTCGCGCGCACACATGCACACGATTGCTGACGTAGATTAAGTTCCTTAAAAATCTATTTAATTGTTAAAAAGGCCTTGCCGTAGTCATATCTAACAATGTACGCATAAATAATGTAAATCTATAATGGCTTGAACGTTGCATAAAGAAATTATAAAAAGTAGTTTTAATATTGTAAGCTGTAGATTTTATAAAATAAATAAATAAATAAAATTAAATTAGGATATATGAGTGGCCGCGAAGAAATAAAGCGATGAAATACGTAAACAAGAGTACGAGCATACTTACTATGAAATAGTATGTTGTTCTTCTAGAGTTCTTGATCGTGATTTATAAGGAAAAAAGTGCCAAGAATCACTTAAGCCCAAATTTCATAAAACGGAACCGGAATTGTAAGTACTGGCAAAAGAGGTTTAGTTGTTTGGAGGAAAATTCTCAAGCATTTTGAACGTATGTGACGGGCAGAGAATTTCAGACTTCTTAAAAGTAGTCTCCGCTTAGGTTAATGAACTATTGAAACTGGTGTTGACATTCAATTTAATAAGTCTATTACTGAAATTTCTTTTAAAACTGAACTTAATTATACAACATTTTGTTAAAATATTTCATTTATATGATCTTATTACTTTTATTTCGAATGTATGGATTACATTACTTCTTTGTCCGCTAATTTTAATTAAAAAAATAAAATTGATAAGAACAAGGTACAGTGACTGCAAGGCGACTAAGCACCGAGAATGTATTTACTCCTCCATTAATTAAGATCCTAACCGAGTCATATCAGGACCATCCTTCCTTTCTTACCGAATGCATTAACATCAACCTGTATCAAAATCCTAACTCCTAAGTACTATTGACTGAATTTAGTTGGCCGTGAATCTGCTTCCGGCACAATAATATAGTCTGCTCAGCTGATGTCATGTGGTAAATTAACCAGCTGTTTAATTTGTAAAAGAAACTTTCGTTTGAACGAAATTTACGAAGATAGACACGGGCAATGCTATCTTTTACAAATAAATGATAACATACAAATAAACGTAAACCTATAAATCTAGAGATACCGCGTGGAACAGCGCAAAGTAAACATGGCCTGGATTTTCCACCTGGTCTAACATTCCACTGCCGAAGGTCTGCTGCACGGTTTCTTATTAATGGGTCAATGTTATGTCTCTGATATTTGGCTGGTTTTTATTTTATACCAAGTTCAACAATGGTAGAGTCACGCTGCAGTTTGCTGACTGCACGGTCGACTTGACGGGTAGGACTACACCCTCACAGAATACTAGCGTAAAATAGCAACAAAACTCCACTGTCTTTCGTTTGGTGAGTGGAGAGATCCGGAGATCCTTATTATTGGTGGTAAGGTATTTGACCTTAGTTTCTTTTTTTTTTTATAAAATAGGGGCGACTGAGCATGCAACTCACCTGATGGTAAGTGATTACCGCCGCCTTTGGACATCCACAACATCAGAGGAGCTTAAGAAAGGGGAAGACTCATTTCTTAAAGGGCTCTCATTCCACACAGTAGTAGGCAGAAAATTTCAAAAAAAAGCTCACAGTGGTGGATTGTCTACCGTCGAGATGATGAGGATGAATTTTTGAATTATGTCGTGACGTACTTTGTTTAAACTCTGCGGTTGGAATTAATCCGAACAACTCCTCAAAACACTTCCCATGGTCAAATCGGTAACAAATGCATAGAGATGCAACATCTCTTCGCGATTCTCAGGAATGACAACGCATCTTTATCATGATTCCTTATCGAGGATGAGGTCATGGGTGTTTGGGCCATAGGAAGCACGTTCTTCAGGTGAATTGTGTGCTCGTTAGTTCGCCCTAAATACAATACAAAAACCGCACCGCCACGTCCTGTTTCGCCAGTGTATTAAGTTTTGACTCGATTGACATATACCGCGCAACCTCAGCTCCTATAATTGATAGAGCAATTTTCGATACATTTTCAATCTAGAAATAAAGATTATAACAGTGAATACGGACGCCTAAATACTTTCAGTGGTTCTCGAGATTAGCGGACATACAACGCGCGTTCGGAACCTTTTTTTTTGTCTTCATTTTATTTTTACTATTTTCGAAAGACTCACAGCTAATACTTAAGCAAACCAATAATATAATTAATACAGAAGGCCACTTACAAGTCTACACAAATAGTAAAAAGAAAAAGGGAGTATATAGATACAGAAATACAAAATACTTATATTATGTATTCGTTAATTGGAGCTCTTACGTGTCGTGTAATTATTTGATCGCATGAATTAGTAGTTTATTGAACGGGCAGTGGGTTCGCGTTACATCTTTTTTTTATATAAGACACAAGAGCGAGCACTCAGTTTACGTGATGGCGGGTGATGACTACACCCATCTTTAACAAAGAATCAAGATGCGTAAGTGATACCCCTGAGGAGATAAGAAATATAAGATTAAATATATTGTCACTAGTAATGGCTACCGCGTCGCGAGTCCTGGGTTAGATTTCCACTCAAACAATATTTAAATATTACAAATTGTTGGATATTTGGTCTGTGTGATGTAGGTATGTCCCATCCGTATTTGACATTACATTTAACAGCGGTAGAGCTTGTTTCTAACTGCAGAATGTATGGGTCACCTCGACATAGCATTGGAATGCTGCTGGGTTTCGTCTGGTGAGTGTAGACATCCGTAGACCTTTATTACCGGTGACGAGGCATTCCATCTCAGTTCTCAAGGGTGACAATGCATCTGCATTATGATTCCGTGTCTTGACACTATCTGTGGCTCTAATTTGAAAATAAATGTTTAAAGTCCTCTTCCCGTCATTAGATTTCTCCACCACTGGATGAATGTAGATGTCATGGGCCGCAGGATTCACTTAACATCAGGTGAACAGTGCGCTCGTTTGTAACTCTCAATGTAATAAAAACAAACGGAATTGATTGACATGCATTACATCGGGTTAGGAAAGGAGACGACTACCGAGTGTTCATTACTGTGCCCAAATGATTTCGGCACAATAATATTTCTTGGGCAGCTGATGTAATTTGCTAATAATCCTAAGAATTCACCGCGGTCGGAATGGGCCTGAAGGCAAGACTAGTTAATATATAAATAAATTAATAAAGTTATTTGTTCAATTTCAACAGACGGAACACAATAACACTAAGATACCATTTTAAATGTGGACTTTTCTTGTTCGAGCTGATATTCGTGGTAAAGGTAGTTCTTAACTGCGTCGTGATTCTATCGCTTTAGGAAAAGTTCACTTTGCTGATAAACGATACATTTTTGTGGTTTAAATTCATATTCATTAATTCATGTTTTATAATACAGCACGGCAAGTTATCTTATTACGCAGATATTCCGTAAAACCTTCCCGCCACAGTATAAACACCTTATCACGTATAATTTCTTAATGTATTAAATGGCGAGATTTTTATGGCACTTTATTTAGATTGACATACGAGGAGACACAGTTCATCTGATACTAAATGAAGATTGTATCATATATAACACCTACTTGGATGTACACCATTGTGAACTAAGATGGAATAACTACGCTCCTGAATTGGTGTTCCTAAACTCATTCACGAAATTAGCTGCGGCTCTTATTTAAAAATCACTGTTTAATTCCCTCTCTCCAACATTTTTTCTCCAACAACGAATTTGTGTGAACATTGTGATTGACGAATTTAAAATAATACATCTAAACACACCCTCTCTGTCACACACACGTACAAGTACTGAACACAACGAAAAAAGTTTTATATCACTATTCTTGATTTTTCTTGAAGTTAAATAAATTAATTAAAAGAAGTAAACCTTTTTGCAATGTGTATTTTGTTACTAATAAAGTAAACTTTCTGGGAACGGGAAACGGCGCCGAAGGCTGAAATACGAGTTCTTAACCTGGCTGGGCGTGGGATGCTTACTTTCTTGGGTATGGTAATGTTATGTATGTTGTAGTGATTTCGAAGCAAATTGTACATTTAAAGGAAAAAAATCGTTCGTTCTTCATAGATATACGTTATAGATAAAGTTACGTTTTTACGTTAAATACGACGTCATAGATAAAGTTTGCTACGTCATCTTGAACGCGTACAGTACCGACGATAAACTGGTATAATAGTTACGTCTTTCTTTCGAACACAACATGCGTGTCATCAAGAGATGAGACGCAAGAGAATAGATTCTTAGTTATTTCCTTTTACAGTCTGTTCTTGCTCTACTTTACATAAAATCAGCATGTTAAATCTAATAATGTAATCAGACACCCGCTCAGGAATTAAAAAAAAACATTTATAGAAATCTAGAGGACGATGTGCGAGACCGATGAAGCGTCAATAGCGTAATGGTCTGGTGTACGGTCTGCGATACTTAAGGTCGTAGGTTGGAATCCATCGTTGGACTATTGTCGTGTACCATCTCCTAGCACACAAGTATTATCAGCTGAGTTGGAGTGGTTAACCGGAATTTTAATAGAATTGCTAGTAGTATTAATAAAAAAAAAAGATGAATAACAGTCAGACATACTTCATCACGAAACGCACTAAATGAGATTTTGGTGTTAGGTTATATTGTGTAATGTATAAACAAAAAAAACCTTGATCTAATTTTTAACGTCATCCTTATAATAGGACATAAAATGTTACTGTCCTGTATTTCAAGTAAATGGTATATCAAATAGCCAGCGTAATTGAACCGAGGTCGTGACCTATTTCGATACAGACTTAATAAACCAATGAACCGGTATAGAAATATACGAATAAACAGTAGAATAATATAACAATTAAATAACTCTTCTCATAATCAAATAAAAATTCATTTATTTGAAAGTTATGAAAACATTGCTAGGTTGTAAAAAAAAATTATACTATTCTTCCGCGTGGTAAAGGCAAAGGTGTCTACAGTCATACCGCTCACGAACGTGATTTAAATGATTTAAATTAATTGGTTGTAGCGCTTTATTTAGGGAAATCGTGAGTGTACGATTCACATGATTTTTTTTGTGCAAATTTATGCACTTCCTTTCGTATTGTAATAAGATAAATACTAAAATTCATGTATTATTTATATATTTTTTTGTTAATCTTAATATAAAGTGAACCCTTTTAATTATTGTTTTCTGATCCCAGGTGTGGGTGATGGGCGAACACCCAGACGACCAGACAATCGAGGATATTCTGGCGGAGGAGGCCCGGCAGCGCGCTCTGACACAGGCGCGGCAAGAGGCTCATCAGCTCAGGAAGTCAGTGGAGAAAGAGCTCACACACCTCATTGAGTTCCAGCCACTGGACGCATTGGAACAGGTAGAATGATGCCATAAATTAATGCTGTTACTGCTAAACTATTGTCAATCGTTCCAGATCGCCATTAGAGGTTTAATCAAAATTTACTTTTACTAATAATATTTTAATTGTTATTACATCGACAGTAAGAAACACACAGTTTAACCGATGGTAAGATCCTTGACATCATAACGCAGATGGGTTGTCACCAGGTCTACGGAGAACTTTATTACTGGTGAGGAGCATTATGCTGCTATTTTACGGTGGTGAGGGCGTGCTCCTGCCATAAGATTACTTCATGATGAATGTCTTGCTTACAACATTAACCAATGATCAGTATAAGTAAATCTATTAGTAGTGATAGAGCCACACTGTAGCTATTTTTGAGCTGTAGCATTAATGTATCCACTTGACCGGAGCAATAGCAGCATAATGCAACCGTCTTACGTTTGGTGAGTGAAGGGAATCCAATTATTGATAACGAGGTCTTCCATCCATATTGAGGAGTGGACAACGCAATATATAATTATTGATGATAATCCTTGCAACTGTGTTGGCCATGGATGTAAATATTTATGGGTCGCTAATATTACTTACCATCAGAAAAACGGTCTGTTTGTTTATCACCTTAAAACAATTGGTCTAACGAAGGCATTCGTATATCCCATGAATCACTCCCGCCCCCTCAGATTGTTCTTTTGATATAATTTTATATATCCTTTTGTATTTCAGAAGTTCGATTTATCACCAAAAAACGTGGACTCTCTAGAAGATACCCTCGACCTGTACTGCACTGTAGACGAGCTGAGAGCGAGGATGGCGGAACTGGGGCCGGACGTAGCGTCACCCAAGGATCTGGAGAAAGTCGACTATGACGACGGCCTCAATGTCGACCTGACCAAGAACACAATGCACTTCAATTTTATCGAAGGCAAGCGGGAAGTAAGAGATGTCCTACAGGTTAATGAACATTTATAAAATACTAACTGACCTAATAGACGTTATCGTGTTCAAACTGCAATAAATTTGTGAATTTTATATTCTGAATTAGTGGTATCAGTGGTAGAGCTACACTGCAGTTTGTTTCTAGCTGCAGAATGAATGGGTCAGCTCGACCGGCGTAGGACCACGCCCTCACAGAATATCAGCGTAAAATAGCAGCCTAACGCTGCTGTGTTTCGTCTGGTGAGTGCAGGGATCCGGAGACTAAAGGTCTAAGGTTACTGGAGACGAGGCATTCCATCTCAGTCCTCAAGGGTGACAACGCACCTGCATTATGATTTCTTGTCAAGTATGAATGTAGATGTCATCGGCCGCAGGAATCACTTACCATCAGGTGAACTGTGTGCTCGTTTGTTACTCTTAATGCTATAAAAAAAAAAAAAAAATACACATTTTCTGAAAATTATACATCGATCGAATCTTGAGTTGAGTTCTTAATAAATCCTATAGATAGAAATAGAAAAGGATTTGTTTATTTTACAGGCAACTTTACATAATTTTCTTTCCATAGAAACCTAATTTATACTATTGTAATGATTTTAAAAAGGAAAAACCGTTCACAAGTGATGCGCTACCAACGAGCAGAATTTAATTTTTGTATAAATAATGTTATATTGTGAAACAAGTCAACTGATAAGTTATTGAACGATTCCACTATGGCATCCCGATTCTATGGTTTATAGGAATTTGAATGTCAAGAGTCAGATAAATTGTGTTTCTTTGCCATCATATTATAAAAAGAAACGATATTTGTTTATGGTAGTGTGGCATTTTTATGTTATACGCCCTTATGGTTCCTCGATACGTTAGTAATTTTTTTTCAGGAAGCCGGTTTGGGTCTGACGGACGGCGTGAGCCTTCGGGTCGCTGCATGGGAGAGACGCGTGGCCGCCGCCCGCGCCGGTGACATACTGCGCGGCCTAAGGGCCCGCAGAGCTCGCACGCTGAGGGACGCACAGCGCAGCACGCAGCAGATGGACGCAGTGTGGCGCGAGCAGGGTTAGTGAGAGTAATAATGTCGATGGACCGGGGATGAATGGACCGGGGATGGAAGACCGGGCACAGTCAAGGACAATTTTGGATCGACATCACGATCCCATATGACGAGAACCTTGTGAAAGCCGAAACAGAAAAAAGACAAAATATCTGGACCTGGCCACACGAGGTGACCGACATATGGGGTGGTATGCCGACCGAAATTATTCCTATAGTCGTATCTGCAAACGGGTTAATCCCAACCAGCCGTGGGACTCCGGGACGGGCAGCTCCAGGCTCGAATGCAGAAGGCGGTGCTCCTCGACACCGCTCGTATGGTCCGCAGGTTTCTTTCCCTTTCGCCCTAACCCTCGACCGTTTGGTCTCCCCTGTCGAGGGATTCCCGTCTGGTTGGTCTTTATATATGTATTATCTTATATTGTATATATTTGTTTCTTCATATGTTTATAGTTTGTTATTTATTTATTCTATAGACCAACCAGGTAGAAAAAAAAAAAATATTCCCTACTTAATAATAATATTCATTTATTCCTTTTTGTCAGACATAATTAGTAAAATCAGATACAGTAAAAACAATTAAAACAAACAAATGAAATACTTTTACCTAAACAAAAAAGAAAACAAAATATAAATAAATGGCGGACAAATGAAACCTGTTGTGCCCCAAATAAAGAAAAAGAGATCCTTTTCTTTATTTGGGTACTGTTGTCACTTTGGGTCACATCCCTGATCTTCCGTGAAGCGTACACAAGAGAAGTGGCGGTCCACATTTTATATGATATAATGAAAACATAATAAAATGATAAAACAAAGTAATAAAAAAGTAGCAAAAACAATAAATATTAAAGAAATCATACGAAAAAAAAAGAAATTAAAAATTAAAATATGAAAGTGATTGGCACAAAACAAAAGTACCGGTGGCTGGTAACCAACGTATATGGTGGAGTCACACCGAAGTCTTTTATATACAGTTACCCTGACATTGATCCGATGAAGAATCATTTTGCAGAATATAAGTTTCTTGTGAAAGTGGCAAAGGTAGCCGGAGACGGCATTATTTTCATCAGTCTTTCATGTGCATCTTGAGATCGTCAGGGGCCGCAGTCACTTGCCATCAGGTGAATGGTGTTCTTTATTAATGTTATATAAGACAAGAGTGCACAGCTCAACTGATGAAATCATTATGTCCTCCCGATTGGCCTGATTATTACGACGTCGATATCTTCCGCTTGTTACTAGATGACATCAAGTGCTCAGGTTTTTGGTTTTTTTGATTATAGTGCCGTAAGAATTTGTGCAGACGCAGGCATTCACTCGTACCTCACCTTACTCCGATGGCATGCATCAATAAGATCGCAGGAAGGTTCCGTTAGATTTCATTGGCCTGTATGCCAACTTCACATTTAGCGGCATATTTAGTCTTATATATATACACAATTATTAAATTACAATTAATTATAATAAATGTCAATTTTATATTTATTACATTTATTTTTCTTAGTTACTTTGTGTCTTTTTAATTAGTTGGCCTAATCTTTGTTGAATTCATACATTATTTTTTTCTTAATTTAAATTAAAAAAAAAACAAAAAGAAAATAATAATAAAAAAAAAAAAAAACAAAAAGGACACAAAGGGCGGACGGCATTAACCGTAAGACATTCACTACCATTCAACCCGTGGCATATATCTTGAAATATAGCTAAAGTGAATAAAAATTAAGGAAATGTCAACTTCATTGAAAGTATTTCCAATATTTATCTCACAATGCCTACACAAATGATTTAAACATTGTTGCAATTTCTATTGTAATAAAGAAAATAAAACAAAAACCTCAGTTAACGTAACATGTCTTGGGTATCTTTGATTGTGTCACAACGACTGTAAATGGACGACACGATAAATTCTTCTTTCAGAGCGCAAAGCTAAGGAAGCCGAAGCTGCCATTAGGGAGATAGCGCGCGCGGCCCGAGAAGCTCACCGACTCAGTACGGAGATCGAAACGCCACCGTGCCCATCGCAAGGTAATTTTTTTTGTATATGTATATATATATATACACAGAATGGTGGTAAACCAACACGCTTCTCATCTGATGGTAATTGATTAACGCCGCCAAATGTTTCCAGATATAGCAAAAATCCATCGCGATAAACTAAAGAAATTACAGTGGTCCAAGCCCAGGCTCCCTCTCGGGCACCCTTGTGTTGGTTACCCACTCGACAGAGCGCCATAAGCGCTCGGTCACCTCTCAACCCGGTGAAACTGTAAAAGCCCTCGGGCTAACAGAAACCACCAGCCCGAAAAAAAAATATAGGCATGTTTATGCATATAGTTGTAGGTGTTTAAACGTTTAGTTTCACTTACAGAACTAATGTCAAACATTTCATTATTATTGCCAGCGGGGAAGCCGCCGAATCGCGACGCCGTCGTCGAATGGTTCAAAACCAACGAGCTGAAGAAAGGCGTCGGTTTGGACGAGAACAACAAACCAGTAGATTGGTTCCACGGTTAGTTTCCGATTCTTTTTTCACACTTACTTTCCTTTTACTGTATGATATGTCACTAAATAACGATTACACAGTTCACCTGATGGTGATAGCTGCGACCCTTGACATCAACGTCCGTCTTCAACTAAGATTTATAATAATATCGTCAATTTGAGGACTGAGAGAGATTGCTTCTTTATTTGTAGTCGGGTCTCCTGTATATTTTTTTAAAATATAGAATAGCTAAAACCTGGCGGCACCCACAGCACCAGAGAGGTCGAAGATGCGCTGCCGGCCTTCATCCAAAAATCCACCGTTCTACACTCGCCACAATTGGTATTCTGTGAGGGCGTGGTCGTACTCAGGTGACGTGACGACCCATTCAATTTTCCCGCCAGAATTATAGTGTCTCTAACTCTTCTAATGTGATACTTATGTCGTTCTGATTCTGCTCGAGCTCACGCCAACGTAGACCCCGTTTACCCATGGGGTCCACCTGGAAACTAAGTATCTGGACTCTAGCCGCAGCGTGTCTCTACAACTGTATTACTTATGTCTTTGTGTTGTTCATTCCAGGTCTAATCTCTCGTTCGGAAGCGGAGCGACTCCTCAGCCCGTGCGCTCCGGGCAGCTTCCTGGTGCGCGTGTCGGAGCGCGTGTGGGGCTACGCCCTGTCGTACCGCGCGGCGGCGCGATGCAAGCACTACCTGGTGGAGGCAGAGCGAGGCTACCGTCTTCTGGGGCCGCTACCCATACTCACCAAACACTAGGTGATTTTTTTTAAGATATTAGATTACCATTAGATCACCTGACCGTAAGGGATGACTAGGCAGATGGGAGCCGCTATATTCTATAAGAAGAAGAATTTCAATTTCTCACACATACACACTTGAGTCATACTTTGATTGTTTTTTTTTACATTAAGAGTAACAAACGAGCACACAGTTCACCTGATGGCAAGTGATTCCCGCGGCCCATGACATCTACATTCACCCTTGACAAGGAATCATAATGCAGATGCGTTGTTACCCTTGAGGACTGAGATGGAATGTCTCGTCACCAGTGATAAAGGTGCCGAATCCCTATACTCAGCAGACGAAACACAGCAACATTATGCTGCTATTTTACGCTGGTATTTTGTGAGGCCATGGTTCTACCCTTGTCGAGCTGACCCATTCGTTCTGTAGCTAGAAACTAACTGTGTAACTCTACCACTGTCAAAAAGATTATAAAAGTATGTCATTTATTTCATACATAGGTGGACTTATGCGATGTTCTCTGTCAGGTAAACCCAGGTTAGTTGTAGTCAGAAAGTTACATTGTAGGCACAGGTATTTCAGGAAAAATATTTATTTATTTAAACTTTATTGATCACACCTTACAAAAAAGGATACAAAGTGTAATAAGTACTTAATGCCGTAATGCATTCTCTATCAGTCAACTCTTGGCGTAGAGAGACATTGTGGTAGGTATAGTACATACATTGTAAATAAGAAAAAAAAAAGATATATCTTATAATTTTTATATATCTATATATATATATATATATATATATACATACACAAGTTAATCAAATAAAATTAAAGTAAAAAATATCAATAAATATATACGTTATATACAATCCGAAATTAATATTATATTTTTTAATAGCAGGAACTAAAATTCGTTGTTATTGTTCCAGCGGACCTCATAAACTACCACAAGACGGTCGCCATCACGGAGTGCGGCGGCGAGCTGCTCGTCACGCCGTGCCCCCCCCAGCGCCCCCCGCTCTTCTGAACTGCGCCATCTTCCTTCCGTTTAACGCAACTTAACGTAAACGTTAGTCAATAAGGATCATTTTACACACCAGTCAATGTATTATTCTAGTAGTAATAATACGTGTTATGATACGCGATTAAGACCTTTATTTACTTAGATTAACGCAATTAGGATTTTTATTTGTAGACGCCAGTATAAGAAAAATAGCTTTAGATATTCTATATCTGCATTCTCTTCTGTCATATATATATATATATATACTATCATCTACTTGCGAGATTTCCACTTTAATTCCATGCTTTTTTAGGTATATAATGTCTTGTACTTTTAAATATCTAAGGGTTAAGTCTGTCTTAAAATTTTTAATACTCTTACAATTTAACCATCAAACGCATTTGTTTCCATTAAATTACTCATATACATATAGATGTGTGTTAATTAAGAACCGTATAGGTGCTAATTCGAATAAAAACACGTATCGATTAAGGAATGATCTCGAACTTTAAAAAAAATCCGCTTTCACTCAAACAACGTACGCTAGCAATGATAGGTTTTAAGAACAAAACACATACATTATCTAATACAGGCGGTCCTCGTACTCACCGCATGTTGGCTTTTGGAAATACGCGACGTAAGTGGAGTAATTTTGGGTTCCGCAAGAGCTTTAACTATAATAAAACTGCATTTATTACTTAAAAATGTATTATATTACTCGAAATTGAATTGTCAAAAAAATTTATGAAAACCGTCGCTTACGTTCTTCTGGAGTCTGGACCAATTGGTATTTCCCTTTTATTTGTGATGTAAATCGAAACAATTGACGTATGTTTGAGGAATGTGTCAAAAAAAATTGTTTGACACGAGTCGAAACTCGGAGGACCGCCTGTAACTTTAATATTTATTAAGAGTTTATCAGAAGCTTCATTGGTTTTTCAATGCTTTATTGTTTAAGTGTCGGAATTTGTACACCAAAGTCGATATCCATTATGGAATTTGAAAATTACGCATGATTTTTTTTTGTGTTACGTTTTATTTTCGTTGTTTGATCACTTCTATAATGTATATTGTTTACTTAGTCATAAACTGCCAATTAGAATAAATAAAATACTTAAATATTTTTTATTTCCGTGCCACAAACCCAAAATGTTGGAAGTAGTAAATACTATGTGTACATCAAAAAAGCGCTGCGTTACGCATAACGCGAACCGAAAGAGACCGCCCAAAAAGTATAATGTCTCTTTCTAAAAAGGTGACCATGCTGTACTCAATATTAACCGTAAGAAATTATGTAGAATCTTGTAAAAACTTTGCAGCTGATATTGAATAGACACACGCAACGCACAACACAAACACAGACATACGCAAGCGTATATTCACGCAAGCACACAAGCGATACGGTAGAAAAATCTTCATTTCGTTTACTAGAAAGCATAACATACCATAATGCTAAATTCTAAGTATATAGGTCTTTACTTTGCTTTTTTTTAATATTAGGGGTGACAAAATTGGACACAGTTCTCCTGATGGATATCACTTATCATCAGGAGGACTGTGTGCCATTACGCTACTGTGGACCATACCATCTACATCCATCCACAACAAAGATTTAAAGATGCCTCTATAACTTTAATAACCTTGGATATCATCAGCAATACAGAAGCTTCGTTTTTTTTAGAGCTGATGGTCACTGTTGGAACCGAATGCTTATAAAGTTTCACTGGGTTGAAACGCACGTGGCAGAGCGCTTAGGGCAGTCGGCCGAGGCCTATATAAGTATGGTTTACCAGTATAAAGGTTCCCGAGAGGGAACTTCGGTTTGGTAACCGCGCGGCTCGGTCAGTTTTTCTTTATTACATTGAGAGTAACAAACGAACACACAGTTCACCTGATGGCAAATGATTCCTGCGGCCCGTGATATCTTAATACATCCTTGGAAAGGAATCATAATGCAGATGCGTTGTCACCCTTGAGAACTGAGATTGAATGCCGCGTTACCGGTTATAAAGGAGCCGGATCCCAACACTCACCAGACGAAACGCAACAGCATTATGCTGCGAGTTTACGCTGGTATTCTGTTAGCTTGTGATCCTACACCGGTCGAGCCGACCCATTTGTTATACAGCTAGAAACAAACCGCAGTGTAGCTCTACCACTGTCTAAACTGTGTTACGGAACGGAACTGTTACACTGCTCCTATCTGATGAAAACGGAAGCGTTATGCAGCAATTTGACAGGCATTCTGTGATGGTCCATGTACGAGACCCATTCAGTTAGAAATAACTGCCTACAGTTGCCCAATATACGTAAGTAATTTATAGTTTTAATTGGCCTTACGATGCGTCACACAACGTGGAAACATGCACGCGTGTCATATCTCGAAAATACCGCATAAACACGGAGCTGCATAATATAAAAGTAAACTTGAATTAGAAGTATAAAAAAGTTAAAAGTATTGATGAGATTTGTTATAACTTAAAATAAATTGAACTTCCAATCTATATAAAACATTTTAATAATAAAATCTACACCTACTTTTTTCATTATTTTTTTTTTTTGGTCCAGAGACCTCTACGGCTTTATCTAATTAGAATCGCGAGCGGAAGGTCCGCTGAGTAGGGAGACTACGACGATGCGGCGAAGCTGGCGCGGAGATTGCTGCTGCATCACCGCTGCACTTCGACCCTGTGGACGAAGAACGTCGACGACAACAGAGGGGGCGATAATACGATCCATGGGCCCCTCGACTCGACTCGCTATCTAAAGGGTTTTTTTTTATCGTGAATGGTATAGTTTCCATCCATATAACTGAAATATCATTTCCTTTTAGAGTATTGCAACTAAACTTACATGGTTTTAATTTCGTGAATAGTTCATCAAATTCTTCATTGTCATTTTTAAACATATACGAAAAGTTATTTTTCGACTCGACTCAACTTTGAAAGCTTGTTGACAAATTCCCCACGAAACATACCTATATGTGACGATAGGGCAACTCTCGACTTTGTTCGTGACGTCAACGTTTTAGAGAACAAATTACTAAATAATCAATTTAGCTTTTCTAATCAACTCGGAAGGGTTGTAGACCACCTAGACTTTGAAATAGGAATCGTTTCTATTATTCTTGGCTGGAAATCAAACACTACTGAATGAAAGAAGTAGAGTTGACGTCTTGTTCTTTGCATTCTTAATAATTAATAGCTATCAACATAGACATGTGGGATGCCTTTATTGATGTGTGATGTTGCCAGATTGCCCCATTTTATCAACTATTTACAAATTTGCACAGCTCGCTCCATCCAGCGGGGGCCATTCGGTACTGCGTTTGCCAATACAGGGCTGAGAAAAAAAAATACTATATGATAGACAAATTTATTAATCTAGAATTTTTCTATTGTTAAACATCAATGAAACAAACAGTTGATGTTTATGGTACCGAGTGTATTTAGTTCCGTAACACTATACATATTTACAAAACAAACACTTTTTTTTCACGTAACAAAATCTACTCGCAAAAATTTCCTCTAATCGTTTTCACCGTCAAAATATAACACGGGTTTTTGGCAATAAAAATATATTTTTTTATTGCAATTTACACCTAAATATAAATGTGAAAGTGTGAAAGATGCATACCATGATGTGAATCTCAAGAATGTTCCACCGTTTCTAGTAAATGAAAGTATAGCATTAATAAATTACTTAAATATATTAATATAATATATATATATATATATATAAATAATCTCCATATAAATAGAATTTTTCCCCATAACTATTAAATTTTTATGTTTTTTTTAAACTGATCGAAGTGACAAGTAAACCCAGAGTTTTGTTAATTGATTCCTGCAGCCTTAGGTTAAAGCGCGGTCCTTCTCCAATAGATTATTCCTAATTGAACCGTGGCTTTACGACGTAACATTTTCAATAAACATTAAGTAAAAACTAATCATGACCTCAAACTAAGATACTGCTATGTAAATGTATTTCAAATTCAAAACACGTGTCACTCTGAACAAACCAATACGAATATTTTTATCCAATCAAATGTTTTCGTTATAAAAACAAAGTACAAAAATGTTATTATAAAAAAACCAGGCTAAAGCTAGAACTTAGATCGTTTTTTCATTGATCAATAACGATACATATAATATCACCGTATCGAAGCAATGAAATGTGTTCGAACATCCTACATATCATCGACACCGTTATATTACGCTGCGGTTTGTCACCGCTATGCCGTCGGTATCGACCAATAGAGAAAACGATGCTATGGTAATGCTCATAAAACTGTCATTGATCTAACCATCTAGTAACGTCACATTTGTTAAATTTCAATCACTTGTTTTCCACAAAACACACACAAACACAGTCAGTAGTAACGGGGCAGCTTCCAGAAGCTGTTCTCGTATAGTCACATATACGGGAGGTTGGTGGGAGTTTTAAAGTCAAATGTGTGATCTGTACCGCTACGCTGTGAAACAAAAACAAAGAATTTTGTTATGGGAGGATTATATTTCAAATTCAAAGAAAGTTGATTGAATGACCTCAAGGTCGATTTCGGTGACCTTCAAATTGTTACCAGATTAATCTGATAGATTATAACATAGTGCCGAATGCATGCTTGAACAGAGGCGCTCATTGGTCGCTCCTTCCCCGCGTTGTAATGTGCGTGTCAAAGTGGTCGGAGGAGGGTTTTGAATCTAAACTTTAGACACGAACTAGGCAACTTGCATACAACACACCGTAACCGTAATCAATAATTTGTATTACATATATTTTGTTCCTCAAACCCAAAACATTAATAATATAATCAGAAATAAAGAAGTGGCCATGCCTACTGGAATACATGTGCGTACTAAACATACTAATGTGTTACTAACTACGAATTTCGTCAAAGATATGCACTAAATTTGTACCTTTGTGCTGAGCCAATAAATATTTTTTATTTCTAACTCTAACCTGCCTGATATATAAATTTCTAAAAATATCCATCGACAATATTTTTTTGCTTCAATTATAAAGTCATGTATACACTTCTGCTCGAAGGTGTTGTTTTGTGTCTGATGGCCACTGTTAACCGGAGGACTTTTACAGCTTCACCGGGTTGAAAAGAGGCCAACCGCTTAGGGCACTCAGCCGAGACCTTTATTTATTGGTAACCAATACAAGGGTTCCCGAGAGGGGGCCTCCGCTTGGATCGTCACCCTGCGGGCGATGTAATTGACTCGAGGGTGTCCGAGAGGTCAAATCTTGGCTCGGTCAGTTGCTTCAAACGGATTTAAATACAGAAGCGTTATGCAGCTATTTCACACAGTTATGCGGTGAAGCGTGATCCATGGTCGACCCGACCCATTTGATGAAAAAAAAATACAGGAATGAATAAATGAAATATGTACATGAATTCAATGAAGTAGTTGGCCTTGCGTTTCGTCAAATGGGACTCCGGGTTCTAACAGATTAACTTTTGCGGGCACTATACTAGCTCCCTACTCAGCGGGGCCCCGTTCGCGAGTCGTTTTGTTAAAGCTGTAGAGGTCAAAAGACCAATTGCATCACACAAACTACATGAAAAAAAAACTATAGTAGTATAGTAGTGTATAATAGGTAAATACGCTTCAGTTTGTTTATAGACTGCGATGTAGAAATTGTGAAATATGATGGGAAGCGATAGTGTGCGTGCAAGAACCTGTGAAATATGATGGGAAGCGATAGTGTGCGAGCAAGAACGTGTGAAATATGATGGGAAGCGATAGTGTGCGAGCAAGAACGTGTGAAATATGATGGGAAGCGATAGTGTGCGAGCAAGAACGTGTGAAATATGATGGGAAGCGATAGTGTGCGAGCGGGAACTTGTGAAATATGATGGGAAGCGATAGTGTGCGAGCAAGAACGTGTGAAATATGATGGGAAGCGATAGTGTGCGAGCGAGAACTTGTGAAATATGATGGGAAGCGATAGTGCGAGCAAGAACGTGAAATATGATGGGAAGCGATAGTGTGTGAGCAAGAACGTGCGAAATATGATGGGAAGCGATAGTGTGCGAGCAAGAACGTGTGAAATATGATGGGAAGCGATAGTGTGCGAGCAAGAACGTGTGAAATATGATGGGAAGCGATAGTGTGCGAGCGGGAACTTGTGAAATATGATGGGAAGCGATAGTGTGCGAGCAAGAACGTGTGAAATATGATGGGAAGCGATAGTGTGCGAGCGGGAACTTGTGAAATATGATGGGAAGCGATAGTGTGCGAGCAAGAACGTGTGAAATATGATGGGAAGCGATAGTGTGCGAGCAAGAACGTGTGAAATATGATGGAAAGTGATAGTGTGCGAGCGAGAACGTGTGAAATATGATGGAAATCGGTAGTGTGCGAGCGAGAACGTGTTAAAAACTTACCAAGTCCCACGTATCGTAGGATTTTACAGATTGAGTCATCGGCGGCTTCTTAGCTTTCTTTATGGGGCTATTGCTTGCTGGTGGAATGATAAAATTGATTAATATTTATAAGTTGCAAAACACCTGACTAAAAAGTTTAGTAATATTTTTTTTGTATATTACATAAAATATCACGTACGATAGGGCGCCACCTATTTTGACAGTTACTTAGCAAGCCTTTCTGCGATAGTTTCTAATAAAATCAAGTAAAGAAGCTGAAAGAAATGTGTATCATTATCGTTACAATAGTCGAATGGGGGATTTGAACCTACGACCTTATGTTTAGCAGACCGTACCCTAAACCAGTAGGATATTGACACTTCAAAATAGTAAAAAAAATGTTATTACTACTTATAACATTGTATAAAATTACAGAGACATTGTGATATAAGATTGTGTCATTCCCGTTTTACTTTCAATGTCAGCTTTTCATTCAGTAAGCATTACGTAAAGCGTGAAGGCGGAGGGGGTCCTTTCCCAATCGAGATGATTAATTCATGCTGCAGCCAGAAACAAACTATAGTGTGGCTCTCCAAATGTATACAAATTCACGGTAGGCGAGCAAATCGAATCGAATGCTTGTATAATTACCTCCAGGAACGTATGGTAAAGTGAAGCCTGGTACGTGACCCTTGTTCGCCTTCTTGCTGACGACACATCCGCGCAGTATGTCTTTGTCCATCACCAGCTTATTGTTTACTCTGTACAAAAACAAATTGTAAATGAAATTAATGAAAATTTTCCACAAAATCTAGCAAAGGACGAAGGTAATAATTTCTGTAAAAAATAATCTAAAACTCAATTAGACGACTCATCAACTCGCTTATTTGTTTTTGATTATTATCACTACTGTTATAACGGAATTGTTCAATGTCATTTATAAAAAAGATTTAAATTGAAAAACTCTGTTGTATTAATTAAGATATAAAATTATATTGTTTTACACGATTATTTAGGTAACTCGGTAAACGTGTGTCGCGGATGGAGAACGGGACTAAACTGTTTGTCTCACAGTGTAACTTACGGACTATCTTCGCGTATGGGAATTGGATCTATTACGGAAAAACTAACAGAATGGATGAGTAGCGAGAAGTTCAGTAATTTAGGTAAAACTGGGTATAACAGTACGCACACACAAACATAGAAAACTCACTCGCTTCTTCCTTTAACCGATTTAATGCATTTCCGATAAGAACGGGGAAGGTTCAAACACAATATCGGAGATACGGGACATATTTTTTTGATTTTTGTAATTTAAAAAGAATATTAGCAATTCTATTAATTAACATTACTAATATTCTAGTTAACCACTCCAACTAAGCTGAAAATGCTCGTGCCAGGATAGTCGAACGGTGGATTGGAACCTACGACCTTAAGTTTCGCAGACCGTACCCCTAAACCATTAGGCTATTGTCGCTTCAAAAATATAACGCTTAAAAATTCACGCTGGTCAGAAAATTCTGAATCGTATTATCCCTTGGTTGGTCCCCGAATCCAGGACTAAAAGCCATGCACTCTTACCATTCACGTAACATAAAATTGCTTCGTCAATTTATTTCGACTTACTTCTTTATGTACGGTGTTCGGGGGTAAGTATTGATGGGAACAGGAAATGTCTGAAAAGTAAATAGATTTATAAACATAATATAATAGTGGTAGCGCCACACTGCACATAATTTCAAGCTAAAGCAAGAATGTGTAGGCTAGAATACCAGCCTAATGGATCCTTACACATGCTAACAGCATCAACATCAACAGAATCTAGGCTACCCTCATCAGTTAATCGTCAAACGTCAACCGGTCACTTATCCCTTATTATAAAACACAAACATTGCCTAAAAATGGACGATGGAATGGATGAATGGAGAGTGAGCTGGCAAATTTTAGGTTCTCTTACTTACACAAAGAGCGCTCATTATCTGATCGTGTCTGTCTGCTGTGATCTCTTCCTATCTGATTGCCCCATGATAAGGGTGGGTTAGGTAAATTACCTTTTATAGGAAGCACAACCCCAATTAAAGCTATTGTATATATGTGCAAAAATGTTGATTAGCGGTAACAGCATGTTTTGGGTCGTAATAAAATAAATCGTAAGAAAAGATAACATTTGTTTACATTATTTAGAAGACAAAACATACTTATATATAATATAGCTTTGATAATTCAAAAAGAAAATTATAATTAAGGTCTCAATTACTTTTAAAAGATTAAGAAGGTCGAGTTGATTTTTTTGGTCACGAGTATATGCTTAAATAAAGTAATAACGTGTTCCCTACACATTATTACCAGAGATCAATTGCTGATAACGTGGCATTCCATCTCAGTCCTCAGAGGTGAATTTTTGTAGAGTGATCAGTCGTTCGTCACCCATATCATAAAAAGTATGCACTACGAACTTCATTATATTTTGGACCTTGGGTATTAATTCCAAATTTTTAACCTCGAGTATAAATTATAGTAAATTATTCATACAACGTTACATATGTGTGGGTAAGTGTAGGCAACGAGATTCAGCTTTCAGGGTGGTGAGCGAGCAATATTAACCTGAACACACATCTGCATCATGTTTGAAGATGGAGATGTGGGTATTTCGTGTCCGTACAGGATCACTTCTCATCAGGTGAACGGCGTCCTTTTTTTGCGTCTCTATAAAATAGAAACTCTGTTTACGAGCGCTCTCTTTTAATTTCAGGACACGCAAACGCAAACCGAATTCAATATCAGGGGACCTGGCACGAAATAAATTGTTAGTTGCAACTTCTAGTGCATATTTACCACATGCTTGGCGGCGATGTCAAACATCTAGAGCATCTAGATTCTGTTGATGTTTATGCTGTTAGCCTATGCGGCTCTTGCAGCTTCAACGAATACAGGGCTCACGGAAGATAGTGGTCCGTGAGCTGGCTAATTTTTTTTTTGGTTCTCTTACTTACACAAAGCGCTCATTCGCTGAGCCCGTGTGTCTGCTGAAATCTCGTTCCTATCTGATTGCCACCCATCTAGAGAATTGTTCCTCGACCATTTTTATGTCGCGACCAACGGAAAGGTTACTTACTGTAAGACCAAGTATGGTATGTAAAACCCTTGCGACCCCTTTACTCTAAAATCACAATTTTACTGCAGCACTAGCATCTCATTTTATTATTACATGGTAATACTTAATTTTTTTTGTACACGAACATTAAAATTAATTTCTTTAATTACACAAACTTTTTGTAAACTATTCTGCATGCTATCTGTTCAATGTCTAGAAGAAACGTGCATATCTAACAAATAAATTATAAAGAAATTGTAGTCGAGCGTCGTTGCGCACTTTGCTAATGTCCCAGCAGTCAGATAAAGGCTGTTTAATTTTTTATATGTAAGTTAGTTTCAAAAATCTTAGTAACAGTGTCGTCTATTAATCTAATAAATGCTGACCTGGAAAGTCTCGTTTATGGCGCGCCCCAGCGAGCGCGGCACGGCGGGCCCCGGCGCCGGCAGCGACGCGCTCGCCTGGCACAGATCACATATTTTATAAAACGACTTCAGAGAAACGGTTTTCACGTTATGAGAGGGATATTATTCTAAAATCGTCCATAATATATCACAGTATTGCTCAAAGCTTATAGACATTTTACACTAGACATTCTACACTATTCGGGAGAGAGGAAATTATAAGAGTTTTATTGATTTATTTTTTCTGTTAAAGAGCCAGCGTTGCCTTCCGATTTGAAAAAAACTTTCTTTAACCCATGAAGGCCCAGGATCCCTGTGTGTTTCACTCTTTATTTCAATCATTACATTATGCATAAACTATGTTATTTGTATATTATTATCAAGCGTTCATATTTGTAAATAATTATATTATCCGTTTGCAATGTAACAACATCAAATTATAACCATGCCGTGGGTTAATTGGTAAAATATTCCAGTACACTTCCACCCAAGAAACACCGGCTTGTAATATTTCAAAAAAGTATGACCAAGAAGTACCAAGTACCAAGGAGTCCGAAGTGGTGGTACAGATAGCTAATAATAATAGCGATATTAATTTAGATAATCCTTAGTCAGAAGCAACTGACCGAGCCGAGGTTCGGCCTCCTCGGGCACCCTCGAGTCAGACGCTCTCGCGAAACAGGGTGACGGTCCAAGCCGAGGCTTATGTTGGTTACCCACTAATAGAGGTCTCGGCTGAGCGCCATACGCACTCGGGCTAACAGCGGCCATCAGCCCGAAAAAAAAACCAAGGAGATCGGGTTATATACGACAAGAAAAGATGACAAATTAGTAGACAGTTCACCTGATGATGAATGATCACTGCGGACCACAAACTACATCCATCCTCCAGACGCGCATGCGCGTCACTCGGTAAACACAAGCGCTTCCGGATTCAAACACTCAACAAATGACCCACACAGCAGCTTTATGCTGTTATTTCACGTTGATATACTGTTACCTCTTCATGCTACAGATATAATTCTAGTTCAACATACAAGCGTGGCTCTTGAAATGGTAAAACTATTGCCTTTGTAATATATCGTGGGACGTATCTCACACAGTTCGCACACGCGATGGGCTGAGATTATAATGGCTAATACTATGTTGTTCTACAGGCGTATACCTCGTCAGGCCCCGGTGCCGACGTGGCTACTGCAATTGAGGACTTTTTCATTATCGATGCAGCCTCTACTTCAGTTTCTGTACCTTCGAATAGAATAAGATGAATTAAAAAAAATACCGCCATTTAATGTACGTAAATATCAAAGTATGTATATATCTTAACATATAATGAGATTATTCAAGGCTTATCGCATAACTTACCCGTGCACCAGGTTTTCTTTAGTTCTAAATAAAATATCTGCTTAAATCGATATCACGTACGCAATATGGAATCATAATTGCCTCATCAGATTCAAATTAAACAAACACTTAATGTTAGTCCAAGTCGAAGTTATACAAATACATCATTGGCAACCAGATATAAATTATTCTGTAATGTAGATTAACAGCACAATGCAATACTGTGCGATTGTATTACTGAATAAAACAATTTGGATCTGGTATATATAGATAGATAGCAATAACCGTTACCAATTTGTTCAACAAAACTGCAATTTTCGACGATGTTATTCTGGTACATGCGAACTGATAAGGGCCACCCAATATCTAAAAAGCTTCCTGTAGATCAAATGCGATAGGGCTTATCGCAGGAGGTGAGTTCACTTAACATCACCGATATAAATTGCTGGCAGTTGAGTTTCGTCTAACGTCGTTGATTATACGAGTATTAATGCATCATTAGCGGCTTTCGTGCGCTATTTCCACATAAAACTAGTTACTTCTAAATAAAATTCAGATCTGATTAATAATAAAAAAAACGCTAGACGAGGGACCGCCATTTTAGTACATCCTGAATATATTAGATAGATGGAATATTGCCATTGCTTTCTAATTGCATATATAGAAATACGAGTAATTATTTCTCTTGTATAAAAAACAAATTGTCACGATTCAATAAAAAATACACTTATAGATTAAATAATCAGGAAACTAAAGAGGCAATGCCTTTTCTAGTAACAGTATGGTCGTATTAACATCAACGCAATTTTTATAACATGCTTCACTCTCACCCGGCGTGTACTTGTAGTCTATGAGGGATTCTTCAGTAGTGCTGTTCGTCCGAGAACTATTGTTTTCCTGATGATAAAACATATAAAGTTAGAATTAAGTTTAAAAGTAATGTAGAAATGAAATAATGATATATATATATATATATATATATATATATTGGCAATATAAAGAAATCGAGGCAAGCGCTCGTTTTAATTTCAGATAAACAGCGAGCTAATTTACCACGTGACCACTGAAGGAAAATATCGTGAAACCTGTACGTCTAAGAAATGTATATATATTAAATTGAATTTAAGTCGGCCAATCCGCAGTGTAGCCGCGTGGTGCAGTATGCTTACGTGCATACATACGCCTACCTTTTCCGTGATGGAGGCATATGTAGGTATGTCCAACAGTAATATGTCTCCATATAATATGAGGTTCATTTACTTTTTGACGAAAACCCATTGTGTGTTAACGATCTATGTAGGGTGATGCTTCTAAAAATAAACAAAATCCAAAAATGGACAAGTATTTTTTCAAATCATTAAAGTAACGAAACTTTTACGGGCAACACTAAAACATAACCAATAATCATTCAGAGCTATAATAATATCAAACGTCAGACGGCCATTTTGGAACAAACTGCAATGACGTTAGCCTAACCAATTGTTCAAAAGAATCCATTTTTATTTTAAGAATCCATAAGAAAGTAATATTTTAATTTAAATATTTAAGAATAATTTATTGTAAACGTTGAATGTCCTAAATTTACGGGAAGTCGATGGATGAAGATGGATCAGGATCGTGCCTCATGGCGTTGTGTTCACTTACCATCAGGTGAACTGTGAGTTTGTATGTCACTTTTGTTATTACACGACTATGAGGCAAAGTGACTGCAGTGTTAAGTGTACACTTACTTGCATAACACTTAACGTCCATTGCTGTCTGGGCTTGCCAACGGTGCGAGCGGTGCTCTGCTGCGCCGGCGGTGACTGAAAGTTGAGAATATTTATTTATTTATTTATAAACTTTTGTACAACTAACATATGCACAAAGGCGGACTTAATGCCTAAGGCATTATCTACCAGTCAACCTTGGGAGGGTTCAGAGAAATCAAGGTAGGGACAGAAGAATAATAATAAAGAAAAAAGAGACATACAGTACATCTAAATACTTATACAATTATATATACATATCATTATATATTATCTTAGGAATTTATAATACTAAGTAAAATAATAGATATTTATATACATTTACATAAACTATAAAACAAAAAAATATACATATTATAAATACAAACATATCTAAAAGTAAATATATATATAAATATATACATAATTATTATCGATGTAGTGAATCTGCTGACACTACTTCCAACAAATGCTTTCGAAATTTTCGTTTAAACTCTAATAACTCAAATTAAAAAAAAAAAAGTCTAATATTAAAGTCAGTTGAGATTCCAACGGAATATTTATTATTAATTCTTTATTTGCACAAGTAAAACAAACATTGTACAAAAAGGCGGACATAATGCCAAAAGGCGTTCTCTACCAGACTACAGTTGGTTTGAGTAAAGAATACCCTAGTTAACTCAACCTGATCGCCCTACGCTTCTTTAATCCGGTGTCAATTACCACGCAACGCAACTGATCGACGTCGGGATGGAATGCCAGAAACACATTCTTCAAACCGATAAACTTATTATATACCTAGTCCGGCCATAAGTTCTACAAACTGTAAGAACTAAAGTCTATTACAAATGCATTTTTTTTTAATGAAGTAATGTAATATTATTAAAATTGATACCTACATATTTATTAGTCTCAGCAAAAATAAAAAAAATATTCTTTTCGAAACGGCTTTTATCACGTCACGAATCTATGGATTTACGCTGTGTTTCCAAGGGAAATTTCGCCACTGCTTGCTCCAAAGATTTTTTAAGAGACTCAATGTCGCCGTGTCGTTTTGAGCAGGCCATGTCCTCTAAAACTGACCATAATTTGAAGTCTAAAGGGTTGAGGTCTGGACTAGATGTGGGTCAGTCTTCAGCTCTTATAAAGTCCGGAACGTTGGTTTCAAGCCAGGCTTGGGTAGTTCGTGTCTTGTGGCCAGGTGCAGAGTCCTGCTGGAAAGTCTACAGTATAATTTTAAAAAGTGTATTGCTGAGAGGTTTCACAATATGATCCACTGTATCATGATACACTTTGGCTGAAGTTTTCACCCCTTTTTCACAAAATGTTGTTTTGTGACTCCTTGATAAGACACGCCCCACCAAACCATCACTGACACAGGATGATGACCACGTTGTACCTTTCCGAGCACTTGAGCAGCTTCTTTAGAACTGTGAGCGTACACTTTATCATTTTGCTTATTGTAGTGTTCTTCCAAAATTTTTTCATCGGTAAAGAGGATATTTCTGTGCCTTTCACCTGCGTATCGCTACAGAAGGCGTTTTGATTGATACACCACTCTCTTTAATTGTAAAGATTGATTTAGCTGATACGAAGCTTTTGAAGTGTCTGGAATATGACCGACGGCTCCATATCCACTTCGTGCAAGGCGATCACTGTAATCCTATTATCTTTAACAGCCCATTCCATATTGTAATTTGATAATGAAGACGAAAAAATATGTGAAATGGGGCAAAATCGAAAGAATTTTTTAAAATAATATACGTGTTCCTAATTTATAATAATCAAAAAGTTGAAAAAAAGAAAAGTTTTTATGTAACAGTATTTATGGCCAGACTAGTTATATATGTATATGTAAGATTATATAGTTTCTAAACGAAGTGTGATCTTTGTCATTCGTTCTAGAGAGTATTAGATATTTACACATCTAATACTATTAGAGCTTCCTTCGCCAGCCGTGAATATTTCCTATCATTAGTCCTGTCCCTTTTAGTAAGTCTAACAAAAGCTAATCTTACATAAAGGTCACTTCCATGAGTGTTTCACCTACCTTCGAGTTTGTTCTTTCTGCCTTTGAGTGTGTTTTTTCTTTCTAACTGCGTTCGTTTATCTTAATAAAAAAAAACTTACTGGTATGGTAGTGTACCATGGTATGATCAGGGGACCAATAAAATCTAATGCTAATCTATGCCGAGAGAATTCAATTGCGCATCATCTTTCTTATGTCCTCTTTCGTTATGTTTATTAGTAAAATGCAGTGATGGACATATCCAATTTGCCGACAAGTTTAAGTTTTCGCAAGTTTGTTTGTTGAGCGTGTAGTTTAGTATCCTGATTTGCCGCTTCCGTACATCCTGATACCGCATTCGTTTCAACCCGTGCGTGTAGTTTAGTATCCTGATTTGCCGCTTCCGTACATCCTGATACCGCATTCGTTTCAAACCGTGCGTGTAGTTTAGTATCCTGATTTGCCGCTTCCCTACATCCTGATACCGCATTCGTTTCAACCCGTGCGTAGTTTAGTATCCTAATTTGCCGCTTCCCTACATCGTGATACTGTATTCGTTTCAACCCGTGAGTGTAGTTTAGTATCCTGATTTGCCACTTCCCTACATCCTGATACCGCATTCGTTTCAACCCGTGAGTGTAGTTTAGTATCCTGATTTGCCGCTTCCCTACATCCTGATACCGCATTCGTTTCAAACCGTGCGTGTAGTTTAGTATCCTGATTGCCGCTTCCCTACATCCTGATAATACCGCATTCGTTTCAACCCGTGAGTGTAGTTTAGTATCCTGATTTGCCGCTTCCCTACATCCTGATACCGCATTCGTTTCAACCCGTGAGTGTAGTTTAGTATCCTGATTTGCCGCTTCCCTACATCCTGATACCGCATTCGTTTCAACCCGTGAGTGTAGTTTAGTATCCTGATTTGCCACTTCCCTACATCCTGATACCGCATTCGTTTCAACCCGTGCGTGTAGTTTAGTATCCTGATTTGCCGCTTCCCTACATCGTGATACTGTATTCGTTTCAACCCATGCGTGTATTTTCGTATATAAGGTACTGTACTTACATGAATCTCTTTGCCTAGTTTCATTCTAATTTCTGCGTTGAAGCTTTCTACGAAACCATCCGCTATGAAGTACCTGGAATTCAATTAGTTAAAATAATCTATAAACACATGTTAAAAATCAGTGCATTTATATATATGTATATATAAAAATCAAATGTTATTCATTGGTAAACGCGCTGCTTTCTACAGAGTAACGGTCCAAGCC
The DNA here is from genome assembly GCA_029286865.1 of Teinopalpus imperialis. Taxonomy (NCBI): domain Eukaryota; kingdom Metazoa; phylum Arthropoda; class Insecta; order Lepidoptera; family Papilionidae; genus Teinopalpus; species Teinopalpus imperialis. The sequence goes on from JAGSMU010000001.1 coordinate 14,165,824, forward strand.
GAGGCTCTCTCTCGAGAGCCCTTGTGCTGGTTACCCACTGATAGAGGTCTCGCCTGACCGGCATAAGCACTCGGTTACCTCTCAACCCGGTGAAAGTGTAAAAGCCCCCGGGCTAACGGCAGCCATTAGACCAAAAAATAAAAAAAACGCGCTGCTTGATATAAAAACAATGAACTGCCACTTGTTCAGAGAATTTTTCATAAAAATGTCGACGTGTAGGTGTGCATACTTTACGCTTGACCTATTCTAAACTAGTCATATCAAATGATAAAGCGTGGTGGGTCGATTATCAGCCATTAGTTGGACTCATAGAAGTTTGAGAGTCACAGGGTGACAATAGTCAATTTATTTCCCGAGGAAAATAATCATGTAGATATACCGAACATGAACTAATGGTGAAACGAACTCAATATTTACAATATATGATAGGAAAGCTAATGAGGAAAATTAATAATGATTCATAATAAATGATTGTTTACTAACTTATGCCTGAGAAGCGTGGCGGCGGAGGGTCTGGCACGAGGCTCGGTGCGCAGGCAGGCGGCCAGAAGGTCGCGCGCATGACCCCCACCCGGAAGCGGGGCGCGACCCCCCGCGCTGCCCGCTCCTACTCCCCCTAGTGCCGCACCCCCCGATAGACGAGATACCACTTGCTGATGCCGGGGCGCGAGTTTGCCTGCACAAACAAGACATCGTTATTGTAAATTGAATTAGCCTTGACAGCGCATTTATCACATCTTAAATATTTTCAAGCCGGTGAAGTTGTCAAGGTCCTCGGACTAACAGTAACCATCAACCCTAGAGAAAGGCAGCCAATGGATCATAAAAGCTAATCCAAGTATCAAGGTTTAGTTTTGTTGATGTTAGTGATTTGCTTTTGTTTGATTGAAAACATCATGTCAAGTCAATATCTTATAACTGCAGTAATTAAATTTTCATCTCACCAACAGTCCGGATGATGAGCGCCAGCTGGTCAATGTCAGAGTCTCCAGGAAATAGTGGATCACCAGTCAGCATCTCTGCGAATAAGCAACCCATTGCCCAGATGTCCACTTCTGGACCGTACCTGGGGAGATAAAACATTTCGACGATTGAAATAATGTCAAGACGAATGAAACAGAATTATAAATACATCTACTTTTAAATGGTCAAATAGACTATTGAGTCAGATCTCTCAAGGAACCTCTCCTGAGGTGGATCTGCCGATGGGTGGCCAGAGCTGTTGGAGTCCATATTTGCAAGATCGTTCTTATGGTGTATGGGGCGAAGATGAAACTATCCACTAGTTTTGGCCTTTGCGATACCGACATAACTAATATAAAGTTTATTATATAAACTTTTTATGCCCCTACGAAGACAGGTATGCACAAGGCATTTATCTATATATATATATATATATATATATATATATATATATATATATATATATATATATATATTCTATTATTACTTTAAGAGTAATAAACGAGTGGTATGGTAAGTGATCCCTGCGGCCCATGATATCTACATTCATCCTTGACAAGGAATCATAATGCAGATGCTTTGTTACCCTTGAGGACCGAGATGGAATGCCTCTTTACCAGTAACAAAAGGTCTCCGGCCCTGCACTCACCAGACGAAACATAGCAGCATTATACTACTCTTTTACTCTGGTATTCTGTGAGGGCGTGGTCTTATCGACCCATTGATTCTGCAGAATAGAAACTTGTTTGTAATTCTACTATTATAATATAAAAGTCTTTTAATTATCTGCAGTATGTGAAATACTTTCTTCTGAAAACCTCTTTCAGCAAGAATGTTTTTATTAGTTTTTTTAATAGTGGTATAGTGTTTTGCTATATGTCCAAAATATTAAGTGAAACAGACTGAATTATTCCAACTAGGTTTGTGGGTAGATCATGAGACCTAAGGATTAGAGTAAATTGTCTGTAATTTGTTTACTCACCGATGCTCGGCGACCAACAGCTCCGGCGCCCTATACCACCTAGTGGCAACGTACTCGGTGTAGGGCTCCCCGGGCGCCGCTAGGGCCCGCGCGAACCCAAGGTCGCACAGTTTCACCACACCCGTGTTGGAGACCAGCACATTCTCCGGCTTTACGTCGCGATGGATTATCTGCGTGTTATTTATCTTATATGATGCAGCTTGTGATAAATTTAATAGAACTATGTTATTATAAATTCTGTAAGGAAGTTTTTTTTATTACATTGAGATTAAAAATCGAGAAAACAGTTCACCTGATGGTAAGTGATTCCTGTGCACCATGACATCTATTCACAAGGAATCATAATGCAGATGCGTTGTCACCCTTTAGGATTGAGATGGAATGCCTCGTCACCAGTAATAAAGTTCGGATCCTTACATCAATCAGACGAAACACAGCAGCATTATGGTGCTATTATGTGCTACCAACATTCTGTGAGGAGTTTGTTTTTCTTGCAATTACACCTAGACAGTTTTAACACGAATGTAGACACATTACAATTTTGGAAGGATGAAGGTGGACATGCAATAATAAATAGACTAAATATGATATATGAACTAAGTATGCCGGCAGCGCATCTGCCACTCCTCCAGTGTTGCGAAGGTCCATGGGCCGCGGTGATCACTTACCATCAGGTCAATTGCTCGTTTGTCACCTGTTCTGTGAAAAAAATTAAAGTATAAGGGAACGGCGAAGCTAGTATTTATATAAATATTTCCTTCGTGTTCATTTTTTACTTTTATTTAAAGAAAAAAAAGCTTCAGCTCGAGCTTCAGAAGGTTTTTTTTTCTTTTCTTTAGATTGGATTCTCATGAATGATGAATTGATACCTCAGATCTATCAGATGACTATGGGAGTCAAAGTAATTTAAAAATTCTATCTCTAGTTTTTTTCCTATTGATACAAAATACTTACCAAACTTGTCCACGCTTATTGCCATGCCGAGTTTCATCTTGTACGAACTTGTGCACACTTATCGACTTATTGTGTTTTTTAAAAGTACAACAATGATATTTCCTACTAAAATATTAGTCATTCCTATAACAAGTTATACAGTATCTTGAAAGTTTCAAATAAGAATTTGTGTTAACTAATAAGGGTCAACAATATTTACAAAAATATTTAGAAGGAAATTTTTTTTGGAAATAATCACTTTGTATCTCATTTTAAGCCAACTATGTTCTTGATAGAAATAAAAATTAAATTGGCAGGCTGTTTATTTTATCAGCCTGCCAAGCATGATGAAGATGCAATATCCTCTCAGCAGTAGACTTTTCAATATCTGGAGAAGTGTTTGAAGTCGAGCTAAAAATCAAATGAACCGACCGACCGATAAAGCATAAGGCAATAGTCCTTAGTAGGGTTAATACGATATAAAACGCAGTATTCATTCAGGTTTGATAATTCTGCGTTTTAATGGGCATGGGACATTGGCACCATTTACTATCAGGTAGAACGCGTGCTCGATTGTCATCATAATTTCCTAAATAACGAAGTGCATTATGTACAATAATACTCATATTGACGGCCGCGTGGTGTAATGTTTAGTACCTGGCTACTGCGTCACAGGTCCTGAGTTGGATTCCCAAACCAGGAACAATATTTGTGCATCACAAAATTTTCGGGTCGGGGTTTGTTATCATTGCATCTGTACTTTTCTCCAATTCTACTGCACAAGCATAACATCGAAATAGAGGAGTGGACGACGAGTGGATGCTTCTGTGTTTGAGCAAATGATTACGGCACTATGAAATATACTGCGCAGTTGATGTCATATGGCAATAACCAAAAGATATCGTCGTTAGAACGACCAATCAATACTCATATAGATTGTAAGCGAAATAGAAGTTAGTTTAATATATATTTACAGAGTTCTGATGGCAGTAGTCGATACCCTTCAGCAACTGGTACAGGTGCTTCTTGGCAGTGTCCTCGCCGAGCCCGCCCAGCGTCGCCTCAAGTTCGTCTAGCAGCGTGTGGTCGAGATACTCGAACACGAGGTAGAAGCGCCGCTTGCGACGGAACACCTCGATCATATTCACTAGATGATCGTGACGCAGCTTCTGGAAGGTAGAAATTGTCAGTGAGATCATATCGACTCATACGTACTTGTACATACATAGCTATAGTTCAGCGTGAGCGCTACGTCGTTTTCTTACAACAGCCTACACGAGATTTACTCGTGATCTAGGCCGCTTTTAATATCAACATTTCCACCCTTTTCGATAGATAGATCTCCTTATGAGGAGCCCTCGGAATGTATATCGCCCCCGTCTGTTGTCGTCGACGTTCTTCGTTCGGGGTCGGAGCACAGCGATGTTAGCAGTCGTCGTGCCGGCATTGCCAGCATCATTGTTGTCTCCCTACACTTCAGGCCTCTCGCTCACGAGTCTGCTTTGATAAAACTGTAAAGGTCACTAGAACAACAGCATCACACAAACACAAATAAAAAGGATCGTCTCATAAACACATCATAAATGAAGAATTAAGAGGTCTTGGTGACGCTCAATATTACAAAAGAAACACGTTAACACCTCGTGAAAATAAGAAAAAACAAAATAATATTGTGTTAAATTTCGCATAAAATCGAAAAATGAAAAAATTGTGTCTATAATATGTCAAGCATCACTTTACGTTTCCAATATAATGCGATGTAAACGCGATTTGTATCCAAACTCTCTTCAAGGTTCGAACCACACCAGAACCACCAATTCTAAACACTATGTCAACATCCAAGACTAAGTAGGATCAACTAAAAAGACGTGACACCTTTTCATCTCTAAACGATATTTCTCTCAAGCGTATATCTAACTCAACGATGGCCAGCGTAACGCTGCTATTACATGAAGGTCTTAATAGATTAGAGTACAATCTGCTAAGGTCGTAGGCTCATCATGAACCATGTCCTAGCACAAGCACTTCACCTTAAATGGAATATCCATAAAGAATTTCTGGCTTTTTTAAATAAAAAGTCTGTCAACCATTTTAAAAATATTGTCTCTATAGACAAAAATAAGAACAGAACTAATGTCTGGTCAAGTATATATTGATATTCGATTTCACATACAAGCAAGCGATACTTCTCCATACCTTAAGCATGCGTATTTCGCGCAGGGCCATCTTGCGTACGGCTGCGTCGTCTTCAGTCTCGAGGAACTTCTTGATAGCTACCAGCTGGCCGGAGTCGCGACGGCGGCATTTCAGCACCACGCCGTATGAGCCCTCGCCTACCTGTACAGATGTGAGTAGTTGAAGTTATTATAGAGTAGTTATTGTTATTTGTTGTTTTTGTTAATAGTTTCACATGATAAATCTTATAATTGTTCCCGTAACAAACGTTTAAGATAAATAACGATTAAGTAATGACATATTGAATAGAACAAATCCAAAAACAGTGCAACAAACACATAGATATTTCCACGTTTTGAAGATTTTTAGTCAAAATTACATATATTTTTTATATAACCATGGATGTAAAACTAGCACACAGTTCAGCTAATGTAAATGTTGTACACCCAGCACTAAGGTCTGAAACGGAATGCGTTGTTTCCTGATAAAAAAAAGTCTCCAGTGTGTTACAATCGCCAAACGAAACACACCAGGGATATACTGCTGTTTCCCACTGGTGAGGGCGTGGCCCTTCCAATGTGCTGAAAGGTAGAGACTACATTATTGAAAGGTGGATAAAATACTCTTTATTGTACACATTGAAGCGTTAATAGCCTAATGGTTTTGGGTACGGTCTGCGAAATCTAAGGTCACAGTTTCGATTCCGCTATTTTTATTTATTTATTCGACTATTGCCGTGAACGGCTCGCAGCATAAGCATTTTCAGGTTAGTTTGAGTGGTTAACTGGAATTTAATTATTTTAGGAATGTTAATGCAATGGTGGCACGGTTTTTTTTTTTCAAAAAAATGTTGTTAAATTCGTCCTATTGCTAATACAAAATCCTTAGATAACAGTTGGATGGACATAATTGTGAAACAACAAAGAAAGTTGGAGTCGTACCCATGCTAATATATTTTTTTTTCACTTAATTACGTACACGGATAAAATAAACCATACAATATGCGACCGACGTTTAATAGTGATTAGTTCTTGGCTGCTGGGGCGGGTGTTGGTCTCTGTTGGTTTATGAGTGATCATATCCCTGATATTACATCTGAACTTTCGACTGATCTCATTGCACAATTGCTTTTACTTCTGATTAGGGAAGGTGACGACAAGTGAGTGAAATATAGTGATTTACGCGAATTTTTACGGTATATATTATATAAATACGCATTATATATATATATATATATATATATATATATATATATATATATATATGTCCGATTGGGATGTCTACATAACTAGGGTTAAAACAAGACGTAAATTTACTTACGACCGACAGTTGCTCGTACTTGTCCATACTTCGACTGCTAGGCCTGGAAGAGAGCAGAGTACGACGGTTCATCGCAGCTGCTTGAGCACTGCTGAGACATATTCAATGGTGCTGCTCCAAACTGTAAAGATATAGAATATTCATTGATATATATATACATACACACATATATATATAAAAAAAAACATTGTTGTATGTTTGTGCACTGCAATCTTCACAGTGGCTAAACCAATTTGTATGTGGTATCAGTGATGTATAGATATTAGTGTACGACAATATCTAGTGTGGGTTTCATTTACATCAGTTGATAAATGAAAAAGATCTATTAATTTTACTTGTATATATTATGTGAATTGACGTATACCCACGAATAATTCTTATTTGGTTTTTGGTGTAACCAAAAAAAAGGACCGTATTAAAGGTAATGAGACATTTCAATTCAATGCTCGGGGATCACCGCATGTCCATCTTGAATCTTTATTGAGGACAGATGTAGATGTCATGGGCCGATGTAGTCATTCGCCATCGGGTGAACTGTGTCCTCGTTTGTCACTCCAAATGTTAGGTCTTTACATATAAAATTGGCTTTTTGTCGAACTGGCCACTTTGATCTCAAATAATCTAGCATTCGGTTGGGAATTCCTGATTCAAATGTATTTCAAATTGTAAAATGTATTTGAGTTTCAAATATAGTGATTCATTTATTATCGCATCATTCGTGTTTTTTGACACATAACTCCTGTTAACATAATGGAAACCTTGAAATATCGAGTTATTTTCGAATATGAGTTTCACCAGCGCTGCAGAAACAGCTCGAAGGATTAATGATGTGGTATGGGGAAGCTACTGTACGTTTTTGGTTCCAAAGTTTTAATTCTGGAGATTTCGACCTCCAAAACAAACCCCGTGGACAACCGGAGACCCAAGTTGACAATGAAGAGTTAAAGGTTACCATCCATCATCAACCATGTCAGAGTTGGTGGCAGGATTCGGTGTGAGTGACATTGTCATTGTCAGTTCTGTATTGTCAACAATTGCAAACTGTGATGGAAAAGCTGGTCGTTAAAGAACCGACAGAGGTCAATTGCTCTAGCCCACTGCTGCTTCGATAGACCCTTTACTTCACAAGAAACTTGAAGAGACTTGGCACACAACGTTAAATTTAAAGAGCTGCGATTGGAATATCGCCTCCATTGTCTTCTCTCACTCACCATACTCTCCGGACCTTGACCAACAGATTACCACTTTTATCGGAATTTGGACAATTTCTTCCGAAAAAAATTCAATTCAACGGCGACCGCTTTAAAAGATTTTATTGATTCTCGCTTCCAAAATTTTCAGCAATGGAATCAATTAACTACCTATAAAATGGCGAATGTGTATAGATAATAATGGTTACACACTTTGATTGATTTATTATATATTTTCATAAAAAAAGTTTTTAATTTTTCCATGTAATACGCTAATTTCATAAGTACCTAATTATTATAAAAGAACTTTTATTCTAATAAATCTGTCGAAACGAAATAAAAATTATAACTATTGGCTCTCAATATAACCCTTTCCTTGTTACTAATGAAATGCTTTATTTTAAACTTTATACTATATTTTTATGCTTTATTATATTATAGTACTCTGTAGATTATTTTTTTACAAAGAACTGGCCAATGTAAATAAATTATTGGACATGATCCACTATTAAAAACTGTAAACATTTTGATCTTCCAGATTTGATTTTTTTAAATAAATATTGTTGATTTGACATTTAATATATGTTTTATTTCATTTTTATTTATTACTTGACGTTGAATTTTCTTAGCTAAACAATTGTCATGATTTTTCTTAGCTATAATGACAGTCCTTAGTAATGATAATTTTGCTTAAACATAAAGTAATTTCTATCATTACGGTATAGAATGTGCTAGATAATATGTAGTGTAACCTATATTCGTCCAAATAAAGATTACAATTATTCCCAATTATTGACTTTCAATCGTACAAATATCTCGCTTTTTTCTTGGCTGTGAGATCGCTGAAATGGTCACCATTGACTGCCATTAAGTACGTCGACAATATACCACATGTGTCTCCATCGAGACCTATTTCCGCTGACATCAACGTAAAATACGTGTAGTAATTACAAGACAATTATCGAAACGACGGGGCAGATCGGTGGTGCAATTTAACTTGTATGAAATATTAAAGATCGGGAGCCTCGTAATTTACAAACTGTAGCGGGTAATTTTACTTTAAGACGGTGAAGGCAGGTGTGGTATGTAGTTTGTTTCGAGATGTACCATGAATGGGTCAGCTCGACTGAGGAATGACCACGTACTCAGAGCATACCAGCATAAAGCTGCTGTTTGGTTAAGTGTGTCACTCTTTCTGATGATGAGGCATTCCATCTTAGTTGTCAGGGTTGACGACGCAACTGCGTTATGATTCCTTATCGAGGATGAATGTAGGTGCTATGAAATCAATCATTCCAAAAAGTCGTGTGTTTAATATTTGTTTGATTAATCGAAGCCAGTGCAAGTTAGATTCTGTTATATGTGTTGGCTGTGATTCTTTCTTCAAATGCGCGAATTAATGTTATATATAAGCTGTGTAGTAATGTACTTTTTGATTACAAATATTCATTAGAATATCAGTTCATAAATCCTACACCTTGCACAATTTACTTCTTTTCTCAATATAAGGATAGAATAGTATTGTAAACTTCTAAATATTTACGTAAAAATAAAATAAAAAAAGAAAATACGCGCGCATAATACGATAGCAACATTGACAATGAACCTTCTGATCAAATTTGATTAGGCGATGCAAAATATTATAGTATATATATAATAGTGCCGGAAACGTTCGTGAAAATACGAGAGATACTCACTCGCCATTCTCTTCACTAAGCCGGTAGATTCAGAGGCAGCATCCGAGACATGGGACACCAGGCCACGTGTGTCATCTCTATATTAGTGGTGTCGTGTTTACATTAGTGGAATGTCACCATTAATAGAAACAGTAACTTTAATGACATCAACACTTGACGGAAATTTCAAATTAAAAAAATATTCTTTTAATATTGAACATCGCTACATGCTAGTTAATTGCGCCATTAGTAACGTATGGACATTCTCACGGCTTGTCTTCGGTAATCATATACAATGGACACTATATATTTTTGTTTTGTCTTTGTTATTAAATTTTACTATTATTAATAATTGATATAATCTACATATATATTATTTATTCAATTTTCCCAAGAAATTGACTCTGTAGAGTTCACCTAAATAATAATATTTAATCACACTTTTTATTATGATGATACCTGATGGTAAGTTATCACCTTCGCCCATGAATATCGACAAACATTCATAAACCCAGGGTCGGCTGGACTCGGACCACGCATTTTTTTTCGGGCTGATGGCCGCTGTTAGCCCGAGAAGTTTTACAGTTTCACCGGCTTGAGAGGTGACCGAGCGCGTATGGCACTCAGTCGAGACCTCTATATATGGGTAACCAGCACAAGGGCTCCCGAGATGGAGCCTCGGCTTGGACCGTTACCCTGTTTCGCGAGAGCGTCTGATTCGAGGGTGCCCGCGAGGCCGAACCTCGGCTCGCTCAGTTGCTTCTGACAGAGGATTATCTCAATTAATATCGCTATTATTATTAACTACCTGTACCACCACTTCGGAATGCGTGGGCGCTAGAAAAGAAGTGGCGCAAGAAACTCCAGCGACGCTTCTATCTGTATGGACTGGAGAGAACCGGCCAGTGACATGGCGGTATCGCGAATAACCTTGTTTGCGACGCCCTCGCCGTCGGCGGGGGCGATATGAGAGTGCAATGTACGTGTGTTGTGTTTTATAAAGGGCTTGTGTGCCGTGGTGGTCGCGTCGTCGGGGTCATCGAGGGCGTGCCTCGGTCTCCTTCGGACGCGGGTGAATCTGTGATTTGCGATGGGATGCAGGGGTTAGAGTGTGACGGCAGAGTCGAAATATCGGCGGAAAGCCTGCTTTGGTCGGCAGCTCAAGATCTACGTCTAGATTTTCGTTACGCAAGAACGACGGCGCACCGGTAGCCTTACGCATAAAACGATTTTGTATTACCTGAAGTCGGGGAGACATGCGCAAAGACGGGGCTTGCGTTATGTATATTAGTATTGCATGTGTAGTATAGTGTAATTTTATTACACAGGGGCATTTTGCTATTTTAATTGAGTAACGGGTGCAAACGACCTAGGACGAACGCTGCTCGATTCCGTACGCGGTTGATATGCGGACCGAAGGTGAGTTGAGAAGGTTATTAATACCATGCGCGTTAAAAAATGCGACATTAAGGGAACGCGGTTTGGCTCTGCCGTTGTAAAGGCCCTCTATTCTTGAAAGTAGACAATGGCTGTCACTACATGTTGTTAGCGCATTGTTGCAGCAATCCTTACTTCAGGCTTGCCATTGGAATGCCTTAGGGCTTTTGCAAGGGTTGGCAGATCACGCCCTCACAGAAGAAGCCAACGAGGAATAGCACCCTAACGCTGCAATTTTTTTTGCTGCATTTTTGTGGTAGAGATCCGGAGAGCCAGTTTACACTTAAAGCATTCCATCAGATTGAGATTAGGGGTGATATGGTATTTACATCTTGAATCATTGCTGATAATGGATATTTATGGGTCGCAGGCGATTTACCATCAGGTGAACCCTGTGCCCGTATGTCAGATATTTTTTCTAAAAAAATTATATGTTACAATAAAAATATTCGTAGCTTAATTTCGTGATGATATCCCTGGATATTTCAAAATATTGTTAAGGAGATGGGTTTAAGAAGTCGCAGAATTTTCTTTTTTAATTTTGGATCACTAAGGAGCATTCGAGAAGCTGTGTGAGAAGGACTGCCTATATGTTTGAAAGAGAGACGAGCATATTCGATCATATCTCTGGAAAATTCCAGAATAAATGTGAGCAAGATGCGTGAAGAGAGATTCGATCAAGATTTTTTTTAAGAATTTTCAAAAGACTTCTCATAATTCCAGAAAAATGTGAGAATCATAGCTACACGCGTGTTAGAAAGAGATGGTCATGTTCAGCTACGATCTGGTATGTTCCTGATAATGCGTACAAGGGACGCTTAAAGGAGGGAGACGGCAGATATGCAACTGGATTTATAACGATTTACAAAAGGATTATTTTTAAATTGAATTAAACTATTATATTAAACAAGTGATTCCTTTTTGTTCAATACCCCTTCAGCTCAAAACAATATGTTTTAATGTTTTTTTGGAATTTGGTTTCTTAAATGTATCAAATTGAAAACCCCCTGTATTACTTACTTTAATGTTAGACGCGTGTATTGTATCGTCCTTGTATTAATTTATTAGGAAATTTAAAAATAGCTAAACTATCAATGATAACAAATACATATTTTGGAGGTTACAGACAAACAAAGCTAAATGTCATTCCAATTTTACTATTCATAAAAAGCTTTGCTAACCTTCAAACACAATAACTTTAACAATGACTACGTGTATTTTTCTGGTTTATTGCTATCATCAATGAAATTGTTATCTAGAACTTTAAGTGCTGTGTTATCATGGTCCATTAGCGGTGAAGGAAAAACATTCGATGTTAATAGTGGTAGAGCTACACTGCAGTTTGTTTCTAGCTGCAGAATGAATGGGTCAGCTCGACAGGGGTAGGACCACACAGTATATAAGCGTAAAATAGCCGCATAATGCTGCTGTGTTTCGTCTGGTGAGTGTAGGGATCCGTATTACTGGTGACGGGGCATTCCATCTCGGGCCTCAAGGGTAACGACGCATCTGCATTATGATTCCTTGTCAAGGATGGATGTAAATGTCAGGGGCCGCAGGAATCACTTACCATCAGGTGATCTGTGTAATCGGAAATAAAGGGACCAGGCCGAGGTCCTCCCACGGATATAGGGCCTCATATTATGATAATGCTGATGGAGATAATGATAATGCTGATGATAACTAACATCGAAGACCGATTAAACACGAGTGTGTTTTGTGGAGTATTCAATATTCCTCACAACATACTGAACATAATAGACTTTGTACTTAGGTGGTAAACGTGCAAGCAGCTCGTCTGATGGTAAAAGTCTGCCATCAATAAACACCAGGAACACCAGAAGATTTGCAGTTGCATTGTCATCCATCGAGATAGGACTGGTATACAGATATATAGAGATGGTACTGGATACTTTTATTGAAGATAACTAAATCGCATCAGATTTATTCGTATAAGGCACACAGTGGCGGATTGACAACCATCAAGATTGTGTGTATGGCATGAATTATATGGGCAATATGTTATGATTGAGTGGTTGGAATGTATTCAAACGATTCCTCCGAAAACTTCCCTTAATTATACGATAAAAAATGCAAAGATGTGCCTCATCTCTTCGCAAACTCCGTAAATACGAGCCGATCAAAAAGTACTTAGTTATGATTCTAGATAATCTAAGTTGAATGTGGACAATAGGAAGGAGCTAGTACTGGGGTGTACGGGCCCAGCGATGAGAACAGTATTCCGCGTAAGGCTAAACTTGCATCTAGTAACAGAACCTTGAGACAGTATCTCTAATGAGCACACCAAGCTTTTTGGGGACCAGTTTGGCCTTACCTTCCAGGTGTCCATGGAACTGGGCGTCACCCTACAGAGTGTCTACTAAGGGTAACAAAGTTCCGTTAACAACCATAAATATGGCAAAGAAGTTTATATGGCAGAGCTACTCTAAGCTGCCGCTAAGGTCTTGTTGTAGCATAGGCAAGAACGAGGAAAATCCTTGCCCTGGTCTCGGATAGTGAATAATTGAACCGGAGACGCTATTAATGATATATTTATTTACTTTATTAGGAAACTTCACAGCATACAAGAAACATTAAACATAAATACAATTAACAAGGATATTTAGCCATCAAAGAAGTTACAACTATATACATTTTTTTTTTAAAAGTATGTGCAACAGGAGTAACATGCAGTGTGTGTGTGGGTGTGTATGTATATATGTATGTGATGGGATAGTTCAATGACCTTGGGGGCGTCCTTTATATCTTGATTCTGTATCTATGATGGTAAGTGAACCGTGTGTATGTAATAATATTAAAAATGTAAAAATTAAAAAGCAATCACAATAATTTGTCAATTATATAATTTTAGCTCTGAACTAATAACTTTGTTTAAAAAATGAATGTAATAGTTCTATAAACAATTACACCCAAAGCGATTTCCGATCGAGCTTTTACACCGAAGGTCAGCTCGTTCAAACAATGCGAGCCAATAATTGTGACAAATGTCTGTTCAAACATTGGTGACAGGGCGGGTCACGGACAGATGTTGTCATTAGTGGTCATTACCAATGAATAATGTCCTACCTGTCTACCTTACATTTATGAAAACGTTCGCAAATACAATGAAAGCTCTACGAAGTCTCACGAGTAGTGGCTAAGCTTTCTAGGGGAAGACCGGGCTATGCGGGGCGTAAACCCACTATTACCCTCTAGTGGCCATCCTAAGTGCATTGAGAAGAGCTTCCGAGATATCCTAAGAAACGTTGTACTGCGATAATCTGGGATCATGCCCGGGTTCACTTCCCAGAACGATCGGAGCGCTCCTACCCTATTAGCTACCGAACCAAGAAATCTACTTTTAGTCACCTTCTTTCTTAGGCATCCAGGTTTCCTCAAACGTGGTAAATCAGCACTTTAAGTTGCAGTTAATCTCCTTGTTACCAATCACCTAGGATCGAAGTAGGAAGCGAGCGCTTGGACACTGATGTACCGCAGCCCTCAGATTGTATATAAAAAACGTCTAATAACCACGGCGTCCGATTTTCGTAGTCGTCATATTTTTGTAATTAAACAATATCTATTGATGAACAAATTACAGCTATTCGTATGTCAATGTATCAATGCGTATTAGTAGATAAGCATCGAATAATAACGCACTTGACCGACAGGGGACCAATAAAAAATGTATACACACGTAGCACGCACCGTGCCGGCAACTTTCTATGTCAATGCCAGAATGACAATGTGTTTGCAATTAAAATACAAGGTTGCGTGTCTGTTGCCATCTGTACACATGTTTCAGGATATAGACGAGTACTATAATACCTTGGTGGAGTGTGAATTGTTAGTATTTCGATCGTCGTCCCAAGCACGTACCATTTTTACAATTTCTATTTGATATGAGCAGCAGAAAAAATAATTTTATTTTTAATCTATTTCAACTAACACTAAAATTATTTCATTTTAAATAAGTAAAAAGTCTTATTTAAATTTACACCCAAAATTTACGCTGATTTCAACTGTCATTGTGATGAGAATTGAATGAGCTAGATGAAGATTGACGGTTAAGTAGAGGTATACTTGTAATATACGAAAATAAATGATGAAAATAAAGAACTAAAAAGGAGTTACCTGTCAGATAAACGGAGTTTCAGATAGAGTAACGAGATTTGCGACTCGTCTTGTGTTGCGGATGTTCATGGGCGGCGGAGATCGCTTACGATCAGGTTGGCTGCAAGCTCGTTTGCCGCCTATGCTATAAACTTAACTTTTTTCCTTTAACAACACATGCATTTACACTACTTTCAGGTATTTGCTCAGGTTATTACCAGATGACATCAACTGCGCAGGAATTAGTATAACGCCGTTAGCACTTGCAATTATAGACTTATCGTCCACTTCACTAGACCGATTTTATGCTTGCCCAATAAGACCGAAACAAACTTCAAACGCAGCGTCATGGATACGGGAACCAAGCGTGAAAACCAATAATTTGCAACGCAGAACTGTTTTTCTTTATCTATCTCTTCTTTATCTAGATAAGAATTGAACTCAGATGGTAGACCAAACACGCGGCCGTTTAATTTCCCCTAGTAATACGACTTTCATCCCTCCTCATTACATGTCTAAACCAACCCCGTCTGAGACTTCTCAACATATCCGTTATAGACGTGTCTTCCTGTCAATTTTCCTCTACGAGTTCTTATCACGTTGGACCACGCCCTTACCGAATGGCAGCGCAAAATAGCAACAACACAACTTCCTCTGATGAGTGAATGTATCCTGAGATTCTTATTACTCTGACAAGGCATTCCATGTTAGTACACAGGAGTGGCATTGCATCTACATTATGACTCCTTATCGAGGATAAGG
The DNA here is from genome assembly GCA_029286865.1 of Teinopalpus imperialis. Taxonomy (NCBI): domain Eukaryota; kingdom Metazoa; phylum Arthropoda; class Insecta; order Lepidoptera; family Papilionidae; genus Teinopalpus; species Teinopalpus imperialis. The sequence goes on from JAGSMU010000001.1 coordinate 14,181,375, forward strand.
GTATCATGTGCTGTAGGAATCACTTGTCATCATATGAACTATGTGCAATTTTTGATCTCAAAGTGATGTTCGTTGTCTGATATAAAAGAGTGAGGGTAAACATAAAAGGTATTATATATATAGATTATATATATATATATATATATATATATATATATATATATATATAATCGATTACCGCAACATCTGTCAAGTTACAAAAATTGGGAGGCGGAAGGCAGAGTATCCAGGGTTGGCGTGCAAGCGATGCGTGCCGGGCAGACATTCATAAACATCGAGTTGCCCAACTCCGCCGGCAGCCGACCGCGAGGACGTATGCGCCCAATCGTACCGTCAATTTGTTATGAAACTATGACTCACTTGCGAAGAAAATGAGTCTATTCTACGTTCAGTATGAGTAGTGATTTTAATTCTTTTTTTAAAACAATCGAGCTCACACTTCACCTGTTGTCCTCGTCATTAGTCATCATGTAAACACATTGTCACCCTTGAGGCCTGAGATGCAATTACTCGTCAGCAGTGATTAGGGTCCCCGGATTCCTACACTCACCAGTCAAGACAAGAGCGTTATTAATTAGTAGTTAGTTTTATTTTATGCTGGTATTCTGTGAGAGTGTGAGAAAGTCCTTTATCGATCGAACAAATCTATTAATTGCAGCCAGAAACACTTAAACAGATCCCTATTAAATATCGAGAGGGTAAAACATAAGTCCATTCACTATAGAATTAATAAGTAGCTACCCTTTTTGTTGTTAGATACCTAAGTATTAATGTATTCATGCTTATATATTTATCTTTTGAAGCATGTGTTATTTTTTTTATTCTAGCTTAGTTTAGTTTAGTTGGTCGGTTTATTAATTAGTTTATTGCTACACTATCACAATATCTCGCCAAACTTTGTTTACTGGTAGACAATGTCCTTGACATTATGTCCGCCTTTTATGAGTCTCTAGTTAAAAAATAAATAAATGAAAAGTATTGTCCATCAACTATTCATTAAAACAGTGGCAATGATCGGCGACCGTATAATTGTATAATTAAAAGAAACTACAATAAAGTGCAATGCTTCACACATTTTACGGTCGAGAATAGGTGACGAAAAGTTAGAGAACTTACAGAGTAAAATGGCTTCAACGAGAGGACTAAGATCGAACTGACCACTAATAGGGTATTCGGTTTCTTTTATGAACAAGGAAGTGCCAAGATGCTTTTATTTTCACGACTCACGCAAGGTACAGCCAGTTTTTAGCCTCATCGTGGTTCTACCACATGGGACAGGATCTATGCTTTTGCTATCGGTGTAGCTGCACACAAAACCGAGAAGAGTTATGACCCTTAACGACGTAGGCGTGGTCTAGTTTTCATGTCAATATTAAAAATCATTATATTATAATTTATAAAACAACATCTACGAAATTTAGCTACGCAACTGTTACATCATTGTGGTTGATAAATATCATCTCATCAGCCCATCACTAGTTCATTGCTGAATATTCCAATGGATTGAAAATTATGATGTTTTAATTCCTTACAAGGTTTTTTGGTTGACTTTTGGTTAACTAAAGTTAAATATTTCAGCTTTATTACATTTTTATGGAAGCTGTGTCAAATGACCTCATAATTCAATTAAAGGCAGGTTGAAGCACAACAGATGAACAGCCTTAGGGTACAGTCTGCGAAGTTTAAGATCGTAGGTTCGAATCCGCCATTCGACTCAATAGTCGACACGATGATCGAATGGTACACGACAATTCGTGAACCATTCCTAGCATTTCGGCTTAGTTGATGTGGTTGACCCCGAAATGTTATTAATGATAATATGAATAAATAGCGTTGCATTCTTAAAATCTTTGACTATGATTCAAGAAATAGTTGCTCTACGGTACACTAAGCTCTAAAATAGCATACCCGTAATAGGTATGAGAGAGTAATATGGCGGATTGTATACTCTAAAGAAAAGATTCATTACCAAACACAGATTACCCCCTCGTTCCTCACGCACTATCAATGTATTTGAACCATTGAAATTTCGTAAAAACTATACTTGTTATAACTATATTATTTATGTAATTGAGAAGACAACAGTTTTATATTAAATTATAACTTAATATTGTCAATATTAGATTAATCAAATGGAGTAAATGCAAAGACTTCATAATTTCCACTGATATAAAATATAATATTATAAACTTAAGAGAAGAAAAATAAAAAAAATGTTATTTAACAGGTACGAGCCTTAGTAAAAGTATAACTTATAGAAAGAAGCCTAAGTTAAAGGTTTCTTTCTATAAGTTATAGTTTAGTATTTAACACAAAACCTTGAAATGATACTCAACACAACACAACAGTTTCAGTAATACGTCTTTAAATATGTACGCCCCACGATTGGAAATATAATTATCAATAAATAGGTTATTATAATTATTAGCTATTCTACGAAGCGGTAATTGTAAATAAGCATTAGCAAGCAGTGAAGTAAAGAATTCATTGACATGAATTATGAAGGTTGATAAGACTTATAAGAAGCAGTAGGCGGTGGCCCTCCATACCTATTTACCGCCCGTATCATCCGCCGATTTCTTTCCCTTCCTCCCTAACCCGTTTCGATTCCCCCTTCCAAAGAGTCCCATTTGGTTGATCTTTAAATATGTTTATTTTATTGCATTGCATATATTTTTTATTATATTTATATTTTATAGCATTTAATTCATTTTCTTCACCAACCAGGCGGAAATACAAATAAATATCCCCACAAAATAATAAACTCCTTTTTGATAAAAAAATATATGAGTAAATTTGTTACCAGTTGTAATAACAATACATAACTGCATTAACACAATGCACAAATATTACATCATGAAAAAGTACGGGTTACGACGATATGATGAGGGGCACTAGATATGGTATAATTTAGTTTTGATGAGAAACTACATGTAACGTTTTGTGTTGTGTAAATTTTGGGCGTGCCTTGTCTATAAATTTACTAACTGTTTATTTATTATATATAATTCCATTAATTGATTCGTATGTACGATTATTTTAAATTGCTAAATTATTTGATTGTAATATTCAAGATCTGAACGTAAAAGTTGGATCGTAAAATCTTAATTTCCTAATTAATCTAATTTAAAGGGAAGCATAAGCAAATTAATATTTAGTCTGTTTAGTTGTAGTCTGGCTCACAAAACTTCGGTAAGCTTTGGCTCACGTAAAAAGTGAGGCATCGCGTGTCCTCGCCGATTTACTCCCGTCATATTACAATTACTAATCAATAAAAATGTACAGCGACAATATTTAAGGATATTCGATGTGGTTGCCAATCTTCAAGGCACCATTACCTTTTCATTGATATGTCCCAGTTGGGTTAAGCTAACTGGTATATATCAATGAAAAGGGTATGTAAAAAATAGTTTATTCGACGTTTAAACTATTTGTTATATACCATAAATAAAATGTGTTTATTTATTTAATTCCAAAAATCCACAATATATAATAGCATAATACGGTTGTCATTCTTCTCGTTAAGAAGATCAACAAGGCAATTAATGTTACGAGTTTTACAAAAATAAGAAATCATCAGTCATCGTTGTTTGCCATTGGGCCATCATTGAATACCGTAGAGCTACAATGCAGTTTGATTCTAGACGCAGAATGAATGAGTCTGCTTGACCGTGGTAGGACCACGGCCTCACGGAATACCAGCGTGAAATAATGCTTCTGTTTTGTTTGAGTGTAGGTATCCGGAGACCTTCATTTACTGGTGACGAGGCATTCCATCTCAGAGTGACAACGACGCATCTGAATTATGATTACTTATCAAGGATGAATGTAGATGTCATGGGCCGCAGGAATCACTTGTCATCAGGTGAACTGTGTGCTCGTTTGTTACTATCAAAGTAAAAAAAAAATATATGAACAATTTGAAATGACTCTTTCTTTTAATAGTGGTTTCCTTAAATAGAGCTACGCTGTTAGTCGTAACGACGGAATAGTCCTCAGAACTGACAGAGCTTGTTCATCTTGAAAGATTGTTGAGAATGGATGTGTCATAGGTTGCAGCCACCAGTTACCATTAGTGTTAGATCAGTGTGTTTGTTTGTCAACACTTATAATAAAACTAAATACTAATTTCGTACAAAGTTTTCCTAAGAGGAGATATGGTTTCGGCTCTTATTTCTTAAAATTATTTATATAACTGATGTCCCCTTGGTGCCTTTTGACCCGTGCAAACATTTTCTGGTTCTTACGAGATAAGAATTTGCGTAGGGGATATATTATAAAACCCGTAGAAGTTACAGATGAAGTAAAAAAGACACGAGGCATGTACTCCGACCCGAAAATCAACAATTTGTCATCCATAAATACCTTCTGAGAACCAAAGCACCGAGGTACTGTAGACCGCTTGCGAGTGCATGGTTTCATTGACAGTAGCCAACCCTTTCATGCTGTAGCTAGAGACAAGCTGCAAGCAAACCATGGCCATATTTCTAACGAGTCCCTTACCTATTCAAAATTTTACCAGCTTGATAATTACGACAACAGGACTTAAAAAGCTATAAATTACTTCACTTTAATTGCGGCAGTAATCATAACGACGACGAATAAAATAAAATAAGGGGATCTATTGGTTAACAGCGGAATATATAAAACTGATTTTAAAAATAAAGAAATAAAAATTAAACAAAAATAAATATAACTTCATTATAAATAAATAAAAAAGTCATAAAAAAGACCGCCGCAGGGCTCAATCGGATTAATGAAATAAACTAATAAACCCTCCATGAACAGAACCATAAAACTAACGTAATATCGTGACAACTCACCACAATTCACCGCGATTCCATTTTACAAATAATTTAATCATCATTATTATAAATATAACTTAAACAATTGAAAGTTTTTGTAACTCAATTGATAATTAACAAGTTGATAAATTGGTCACGTGTCCACGGTTGTAGCGGTGCTACGATGTTACGCTGCTACGGAGGCGGGCGGTTAAGAACGCGCGATGTCGTAGACTGAAGAAAGCAAGATAGGAGTGTGTGCGTTTTTTCGGTAGGTTCAGTTATGATATTAATTGTGAACCTACTATAAAAACTCTTTAACATTAATAAATCTGCAGCAACAAGCAATTCAATAGCAATAATTTATTCTCTATGAATAGTGTATAAGAATAAGCAATTCGATTTATTTGAAAGAGATTTAATTATGAAATTTTGGTTTTAAGATTTCTATTTTTCATGGGTTTTCAAAAATCTGTCCGCCAGCGATATTTCCGAACCGATACGACTCCCCAAGTCATATCGGTTCTGAAATAATTCCAGATAAGAGCCTACACCTTTCGTAGGCCGGCAGTGCATCTGCGACTTCTCTGCTGTTGCGGGTGGCCATGGGCTGCGGTAAACACTTACCAACAGTTGAGCTGTTTCCTAGTTTGCCAAAAAATCCTACGATCTTATTGCGGGGTTATAATACGTCAATATTCTCTATACGATATTACATAATATATAATAATACAGGTGAATGATAGATTTTCGTAAAAATAACAGTAAAGACCTGTTTAGAGATTAAAAATTCAATTCTTACTCCTAGACGGCTTAGATTCTAATAGATATAGCATCATAATATTAAAATAACGATTACGATTTAGTGCATTGTCTGCATACATACTGCGCGTTATAAAAATTATCAGTTTTTCATATAAAAAGGCGTAACTTAACGTTATTACGTCCATATCAAAATAATTCTAGATTACATACTAATTTTGTAATAATCTTAATAAATACAGATATTATTTTGTCAATAATAGTAATCATACGAGTACTAATTTACTATTGCCTTTTCATTGTACTGTTAGACCTCTGAGGACTAAGATGAAGTGCCTCGTCACCAGTAACAGGTCTCTTGTGGGTCCTCTGATATTTTGTGAGGGCGTCGTCATTCCCCGCTCGGTTCTTTGAAGACAATGTCATTGCTGCTGGAGCCCGGGGCTCAATTATATAAAGCTCAAAGTCAAACTTTTTTGTTAACATAAATAAAACATATTTGACAATGGTAGAGCTTCTGTTTATTTCTAGCTGCAGAATGAATGGGTCATCTCGACCGGGGTAGGACCACGCCCTAACAGAATACCAACGTAAAATAGTAGCATAATGCTGCTGTGTTTCTTCTGGTGAGCGTTGGGATTCGGAGACCTCTATTACTGGTGATGAGGAGAGGGTGACAACACTTCAACATTATGATTCCTTGTCAAGGATAAATGTAAATGTCATGGGCCGCAGGAATCACTTGCCATCAGGTGGCATTTATTATTTTATTACTCTAAACTTATGAAAAAAAATATGTTTTATTATAAAAGCTCTATGTTTAGTAAGTAAAGACCACTGATTGTTAAATTTTATTATATTTTCAGGAAATGGTATTGACAGGGAAACACACACCGAATCATTACGGGGTACCGCTGTTGCGGCGCGCAGTACGGAGAAATGTCGCCGGACGATAAATCAAAGTGTTCACAAGGCGCACGGCACTGCACCGGGACAGCACGACATTCGGGTATCACCGCCCAGGCCTACCATGGGCCTAAATGTTACCGCAAAGGACTTTGACCTGAACTCTATTTGCATTGCAATTTATTGTAAAATTGCAGGTTATCATTACTAAAATTGTTATAATACAATATAAAATGTATAAAATTATATATAGGAATTTATTAATTATTATTAATTATATTACACAAATAAATAATATGATAAGTAAATAAAAAAGATCGTATTGTAATCGACGCGTGAACGTAACGCAGTTCAAGCTACAAAATGAATGGGTCAGCTCGACCGGGGTAAGACCACGCCCTCACAGAATACCAGCGTAAAATAGTAGCATAATGCTGCTGTGTTTCGTCTGATGAGCGTTGGGATCCGGAGACCTTTATAACTGGGCATGGGCATGATGAGGCATTCCATCTAAGTTCTCAAGGGTAATAACGCATCTGCATTATCATTCCTTGTTCAGGATGAATGGGCCGAACTGTGTGCTCATTTGTTACTCTCAATGTAATAAAAAAAAAATTTTTTTTGGTTAAATTACCTGAGGGTAAGCGATGGCGCCTCCTGATATCTACCATCCGTTCTCAGCACAAATTCAAGTTGCTCCTGCGTTGCTACCCTTTAGAAACTAAGATGAGATACCTCATTTACTGCAATTGTCTGCATTCTTAAACTTACCATGAGCAACTCACCAATGCAGTCATCCTATAATCAAGTATCTTGTAAGCCAACGAGACATTACAGTAATCTAAATATTCCTGACGAATTTTATCAACAAAAATACATTAATAACGACAAGAATACATTCACAATAACCGACGTATTGTAAAAGTTCCAACTAAATTGTCGCAGACTTATAGGCAGGCCAGCGGGTGGGTAGTCGTAAAATTGCAACTCCTTTAATGGACAATTTTCTATCGACCCTCTTGCCGTTCATTATGCAAAACCAGCCATTTAACGGCAATTCTACGTTACGGGCTATCATTAAAGGTTTGCTTAGGAGACAATTTGCATTCAAATAGACATTTCTTTCTACAATGAATGAGGAAATGTGATTCTATAGAAATACATTTTGCCGCAGCCGACAAGCACGTAAAGATATCGTCCAAACATACATAGCTAATATATTTTCCCTTAACAGTCCATTTCCAAGTCTAACCTTATTGATCTTAATATAGTAGAGCCACGCGATAACTGTGGCACGAACAGATTAGTACGTGTGGTAAGGACCACGCTTTAAGAAAATTCTAGAGTAATAAACTGTTGAGTAATTTCATTTTTTGGGATGATACGGACAAAGTATGTTCACTTATGGTCTTTTTAAAAAAGATAAACGTGAAAGTCGCCGTCACAGGTCGCTGAAATTCTAATATATTTAATTAATTAATTCCCATATCCATAATTTCAATGCAGCAAATGGTATGTTTATCACTTACCATCAGGGGAGCTACTAACTCTTAGCCACCTATTCTCTAAAAAAAACTAAAGTTGCTGGTCGTCTACTTAGTTGGAAACATCAAAGTCATAGTTTTTAGGGGTGGTACGGCACCTACAACAAAAATGAGCTTTTTATAAAGGTAGAGGCATGACAGTTGTGTTAATTGTAGAAAGTAATCGGGCACCCTACTTTTGTTTACGAGGCAATATCCGTATTTGTCCCTATGGACTGATCTGCATTACGATTCATAATACTGAATGCTCTATTACTGAATGAGGAATATTGAAAAAAAAAAAGGGCGTCGGATAGAGATCGGGATAGCAAAGCGTCCCATGGCGTTAGTCGATAAGAGTCCGATATAAACCATTATTGGTATGCGTAGGCATTTCCCCATGTAAAAAAAGATAGGGTAGTTATTCCCCTTCCCCATACCTCCCTTAATAAACACGACCACATGTCTCATGTGTCGTAGTCACAAATAAATGTAGCAAGTTTTCACAAGGACGTCGTACGATCTAATTAAAAATTAAAATGCGCATGCGATGTTTTAAACGTACCACGGCACCGCATGTCAAATATGCTCTGTGCTCTAATTGAAAATTCCCGGTAATTATTACAATTGAGGATTGTTAACTTTGCTTTTTTAGTATAAAGAAGTAGTTAATTTTTTAAACTACCACTATTCAAACACTGGATTATAGATCGAGAATATTTCTCTACACCATACAAACTAAATTATCACATAAAATTGCAAATACTGTGCCATTATTGTGAACGGTGAATGACGATGATGGTGTTATATTAGTTGATTCATATCACGATCTTCTTTACTAAAGGACACGGATCGGAGCCGTTCCGGATATATTGGTCTAATTATTTTTATTATTTTCACCCGCGTCTGCCTTTCCCTCCGATTACAATGTTGGTGTATTCAAGAGTAGAGTTAATAGGCAATTACTGAGCTAGTGCGCCTTACCATCCAGGACTGCATTTCCGCTTTACATCAGGTGAGATCGTGGTCAGCAACTTGCTTAAGTATAAAAAAAAAATTGATTACTCGCTTCACAACAGATATGAGATTTCAGAGCTGCACGGTAGTTTTTTACTATTTGGCGTATTTTTAAATGAAAAAAAAAATAATTAGAATTTTATGAAAACCGAGGTAATACATAATTTTAGGTAGAATTTAATATCGTTATATCCTGTGTAAGCTATCACAAACATCAAAAAATATTTCTCTTAATATTTAAGAGTTTAAAAATATAACGAATAACAACATATTTAATAATGAAATTTTTACACGTCATTTGACCTGATTCTTCAATACCATGGAAAACCTGAATTTGCGGAGCAAATAACCTTTTACATAAAGTTAAAAACTAAAAGTAATTTTGCGCGGAATGTAATTTGCGAAGCAATTTATATGTAATACGAGACGTGTACAAACCTCATAGGTTACGTAACGTCAAAACTCATAGGGGGCACAACAGCTGTTATTAAGGAGATGAAGCGATAAGGCGGCGCGTAAGGGTAAGGTGGGGCACGGACGGGGCAGCGGTCGGCGACCCGTCGCGTGCGATACACTAGCGGTCAAGACGCGGCTAGGAGTAATTGTCGTTCGCTGAATTAGAGTGCGTCTTAGTACCCGCTAAAAAGCTAAAGTTTTTTTTTTGTAAATAATAGTATATAAGAACTTACTAGTCCTGTAGAATTTGGAAAAAATAAATTAAATTCAAGGGTCCCTAAAATCCACAAGCTCTATCGATACTCAGGTTATTAAATTTAAATAACAGCCTCACAGTTACGTTTACGTTTATAGTGGTAGTTTGCAGTTTGTTTCTAACTGCAAAATGTATGGGTCAGTTCGATCAAGATAGGATCACACCCTAACAGAATACCAGAGTGAAGTAGCAGCATATTGCTGCTGTGTTTCGTCCGGTGAGTGTAGGGAAGGGTGAGAACGCATCTGCATTATGATTCCTTGTCAAGGATGAATGTAGATGTCATGGGCCGCAGGGATCACTCAACATCAGGTGAACTGTGTGCTCGTTTGTAACTCTCAATATAAAAAGAAAACAGCCCATGTATATAATTCCTTCTCTTTCTTCCTCTCTATCGGTATAGGTATGTGAGTATATTCATAGAGCTAATTTCTTTTAGATATGTTTGTAACTCTCAAAGAAAAACAAAACAGAGCATATATATACAATAGATTTTTTATTTAGTTAACATTTTTATAATATTTCATCTTTATACAATTAACTTTCATTTTTGTTGTTCCTACCATATGAATTTCACCAGACCTTAGGTTGACTGGTAGACAAACAGGCATTAAGTCGTCCTTTTGTGTCCTAATTATAAGAATTTTCAATAAAGGTTAAATAAATAAATAATTCCATTCTCATTCATCCTCTCTAGAGAGTATTTGTGAGCATATTCTTAGAACTATTTTGTTTTAGACATGTAGATTTCCTTACAATTTTCACCGCCGCTTCATTTGGTAATCAAATTTACAATAAATTAGTTTTCTATACTATGTTGGATGGATGGTATTTATGGGAAAACCCAAATATATTATTATATTCATAAAAAATATATTTGCGTTCTTTTAAAATGCACGCACTTCATTCGGTCGTATGCACATTTATGAAAGAAGAACATAGGCTAAGTTCGAGGGTACGAGAATTTTACGTAATTCAGCCGACAGACGGCCCGGGCTAACGCGCTGTTCGACCTTAATTCGCATATTGTCAAACTTTGCATCGTCTAACAGCGAAACGAGGTCTTTGGGAAATGACTACATAATAATCATGGCATGGATTCTTTAACCATAAGTTGAAGGATTGTCGTATTTTTTTAAGGCAGTAAATGCGCTTATAATTAACTTGATGTCAAAAGCTGTTGTAACTTATGAGTCTAAGTCCTCGATTTAAGCTCCTAGGTATACGCACACTTAGATCTCCATTTCAAGCATCAATAAGTTTGTTATTTACAATATAAGTGTGTTTTTATAATTTACATTCATATTGTATCTAGAAACTATAAGTTTTAGCGTTATACCATTGTAAACTATGAAATTGTAAATAAACGTCGGTATTTTGTCAATTTAACCTATTTCATAAACAGGATATTCTGGCGGTGAAGTAATAATACTTAGAGATACAGAAAGGAACCTATGGCAATTATTTCGACGTTTCTTTACTCTTAATTTTTTTTTTTTTACTGATTAATGACGCTTTTTATAATCAGGGATCCACTCTACTCAAGGCACAAAGTTCACCTTACGTACCTTACGCACGTGAGGTAAGAGCCCATACGCGTTAGTGTCGTGCAAGTCCGGGTGGGCACCGGTGATGAAATATCTCGATCTCATCCTGGACAGTCACTGGGGCTTCTAAGAGCACTTCGACCGCCTGGTCCCTAAGATCGAGAAGGTGTCCGCCGTCGCCGATCCCGCTCGGCAGCCGCTACTGCGACTGGCGGAGAGAGGTCTTTTCCGATCCTCTGGACCAGGATCCGCCCGCCGCTTGGAGTCCCACGCAGGGCACTCGGTAAGCGTGTGCTGTGCGGAATCCCGGTCCCCACCACAGTGGTGGCATTGCGTCGTGGATTCGCGTCCAATCCTGTTCTGATACTCACCAAAACACCCGTGCCTGGTAAGTATGTACCTACGTCAGTCAAAAGGTGACGTGCACCTCTTGCCTCGCTCACAGGCAAGCTTTGAAGTTCGGCCAGAGCGCGCTGATCGTGCAGCAACATACAGCAACGGAAACCTCATCCCATCAGCCCTTTAGTCCCGGGCATAAGAATAGGGCTAAGGTACCCCTTGATTGTCGTACAAGGAGACTTAAACGGGACTTTGGGTTCACGGGTGATCAGGGTGGGGGCTGTGACCGTCCAGGCGAACGAACCCGGGGAGGACGGCAACTCGAAGTAGTCTCGAGTTGCCGTAGCACAGCGAAGGTACTAGGGGAGGCTTGATCTTCCCTGAGATGTGCTCAGGTACCGTGCAGAGGGGCACCGGTGCGTTCCGTAGGAGATCCCGGAGTCCCTCCTAATGCACTGAAGATGACCACCGGGGGGGTTTAGTGGTTAGAAATACGACATATACCTGTCTTTCCCCCAGGAGGCAGGGTATCTTTTGAAGATTTCCCCCTCGACAAAAAAAAGGTAAAAGCCCATCAGTATCTTAATTCCTTATCTATCTTGGATAAAGATACTGATAGGCTCTTGAGGTGAGAGGTATTTCATCTTGGTCTTTAGAAAAAACACTAATAGTGTGTCCTTGTTATAGCCGTGGTAGCTCAGTGTTTAAACGCTCGCCCTCAATTCACGGTAGGCGAGCACGCGGTTCGATCCCTGGTGACGGCACCAATGAAGTCGTTAATTACAATTTTAATTTACCACGTTCAATCGTCAACAGCCTAATGGTTTAGGGCACGCTCTACGAAACTCGTAGTTTATCAACGACTATGGGCGTAGACCTTTTTATCTCCTAGCACAAGCATTTTCAGCTTAGTTGGAGTGGTTAACTGGAATATTAGTAATTTTAATATCATTACTAATATTCTGTACAAAATCCTCGGCGGTGAAATGCCGTGAGGATGCCTGTATGTTTTTTTTTTTTATTACATTGAGAGTAATAAACGAGCACACAGTTCACCTGATGGCAAGTGAGTGAATCATAATGCAGATGCCTTGTCTCCCTTGAGGACTGAGATCGAATAGAATGGAATCTCACAGATCGAAACACGGCAGCGTTATGCTGCTATTTCACGCTGGTACTCTGTGAGGGCGTGGTCCTACCCAGGTCGTGTTGACCCATTCATTCTGCAGCTAGAAACAAATTGCAGTGTAGCTAAATGATACTTTTTTATATTTGTCTAAAAAATAAATAAAGAAAAGATTAAACACTATCTTTAGAGAGGTGACCTATACCCAACAGATATACTTATATATTTATAATAGGCATATATTTATATATATTACTATAAATAAAGTAATAAACTTTACTTCTTGCTACTATTTGCTTTATTAATTTGGTACTACTGACTACAATTATTCACTTTATCATGTGATATAAAATATACTAAATATACAGAATACCGTGGACTAAGGTCATGGCCCTTACCGAGATATCAATCTACAATGTAGTGTGCATTGACACAAGCGTGCAAGTCAATCGTGTCGTAAGTACGCTCCTCAAGGAGACTTTAGATCGCGTTGACGATAATGTATGTTTGTTCACGCAAAATCATTTGATGGCGTGTTACGTTTGAATTATTATACTATTTTTTTTAATTAAAAACTATATTTGACAAGTGCGTGACTTATTTAGGTACCAGGTTATCGAGTCTGAATTCTATTCTCTCCAAACAAGATCACATTTGTATTTTGAGATAACTTATGAATCACAGGCCTTCCATCTGAGATTAAGATTTATCCTGGATTAAGGCACGCGATGTCTTCCGTGTGGTTTTATATAAGCGTTTGATTTTTTTAGTACTTTTTACTACAAATAAATGGAATGGTCATATTATATCTGTAGTAACATTTAGTTATTTCAAACTATTGCAGAATATTTCACACTGACATCTATCGTTAACAAAGTGATGTATCAAATTAAACTCTTTGGAATAGCGGTAGATGTCGCTGTTCAACCGTAAGGAGAGGTAATTATTACGTAGTTTTTAAGCCTGATAAAAAACTTCGTTCTTCTCCTAAGGTACATCGTCATAAATAATGTGTTGAAAATTAATTTAAAGCCTATATTTCCGTTTATACATTTCGTTCATTGCGTTTCTTCTGGTATATCTGTCTGACAAAGACGGAGCCTTTATATACTGGCTACAAGATATTTTCTTTGTCTTGAAGAGGAGAATCGTTGTTTCACCACGGCGATGTCTTCTGTTCATTGTCAGATAACTGACTGCGCATAAAATTTTATACTAATAAGCATTTAGGTAAACAAAGCATTCACTCGTCATCCCAATGCATGTGCAATAAGATACAAGAAAGGTTCAAATATAATGTCCCCGACTCTTAGACGTGGATATAAGATAAACAAAACACCCAGACCAGAAAACCAACAAATCATTAAAAAAAATTCCAATAGAGGTTATCAATCCGATAAAAGCAACTGATCGAGTCGAGTTTCGGTCCTCTTGGGAACCCTTGAGTTGGTAACCCACAAATAAGCTTCAGCTGAGTGCCCAAAGCTCGGCCTGTTCAACCTGTTGAAGCAGCGGCCAACAGCCCTCAAAACAAAGTAGTAATAACTTTAAACTTAATTCGAAAATGGGTAATGTAAGAACTTTCGTGGAAGCAAATTTGTTTTAGTACTTTATTATTGCAATAGATGGCGGTTTTGTTAATTAGTGCACATAGTGCATAGATGTAACTGAATAATTTTGTTCATTTGTGAGAAGCATCATATTTCAAATTCGAATTTTCAAGTAATCCTGTTACAACCAACAAGCTAAATGATAATGAACTGAATGGAGTGTTTTGCTTATGGGACATGAATACTCTGTTCGCATCATATATATTTTAATATGCAATACATTTGTTAATCTGTGCATACCATATATGCAAATAAATTAAGCCTATTTTACATTTTAGGGTTAAAATATATATTTATTCTATTTCTCTCAGTATAATATAGAAGAAACAAAATAAATCTGTCCTGGACATATTTCAGGCCTTACAGAAATCGAGCATAATGCTGCCATATTAGGTATTGTAGACTTACTGATAGAAAGACATTTCATCTCAATCCTTAGAAGGTACGCATTTGTATCTTGAAAGATACAATTAGAAGATAAATGTAGATGATAATGGGCCACAATCAATGCTAGTTCACCTTTAATTGAGGGCTTCGTTTAGACAAAAAACAAACATGTTATTATTGGTATTAAATTACAATGACGAGATAAGCTACCGAGAACTCTACAGTAGGTTTATGCTCGACAAAGTTGCTGATATAGTTCATCCAAACCCATTGTAAATTAATCAGTTCCTAGTAACCTCTCAATGAATTGTCGTTTCCTAGCAGATTCAACTTTCTATGAACTCTGTTGAGGTTTACTATTTTTATAATATTCTTAGAAGCCAACTCTTAAGATGAACCTTAAAGCTCTTTGATATAGTTGAGTTGTTTTGAGTCCTAGGCCATGATACATAATTTGCGTAACGTTACGTATGAGCCAGTATTAATTGTATTTATCCAATTTATTCATAATCTAAGCTTATTGTTACTCAGAACACTTCACAACATATGCCTATTCTATAGCTCTGACCATTGATTTCTTTATTTGATATTGAGATATACATATATATATATATATATATATTATATCGATATTCTCAAGTTTATAAAAGAGTGAATATTAATAAATACAGTGGTAGAGCTACACTGAAGTTTGTTTCTAACTTCAGAATGAATAGGTCAGCTCGACCGGGGTAGGACCACGCCCTCACAGAATACCGGCGTGAAATACCAGTATAACGCTGCTGTGTTTCGTCTGGTGAGTGGAGGGATCCGGAGACCTTTATTACTGGTGACTAGGCATTCCATCTCAATCCTCAAGGGTGAAAGGTCAAGTAAGAATGTAGATGTCATGGGCCGCAGGAATCACTTAGCATCAGGTGAACTGTGTGCTCGTTTGCAACTCTTAATGTAATAAAAAAAATATATAAACTAAACTAAACTTTTAAAACTTAGCTCAGCTTTGAGTTTTCTAAAACAGATATTTTAAAAGTATTGATTTTTTTAAGTTTTTATTTTAGCGGTTTAATAGAAAAGACAATAAGTTAGTAAAGATATGAGTTACATGTAATTGTGGTGCATCTACAATTTCATCGTCATTAAATTTTAAAGGTTCATGTGATATAAAAAAAATCACTTACCGTGAAATGCTTGTAGACGAATATATGTGACACTTCTCTTTGTAATAAATTATATAAATATTTTTTAATGCACAATGATTATATTAAAATATAGGTAAGAAATGTGACAATACCAACTGTCAATTTTGTAAGTTTTATATAGAAATGTCAATATGTCTTCTTTGCACTACATTCATTTCATAACGACCAGCATTATTTCTATGCTGTCATTTCAGTAAATTAGTTCTTTATTAAAAATAGACTTTGGAAGCATTATGTTTTTTATTTATTTATTTTAATTTTATGTACATACAGTATTTATAAGGGAAACCCTAAATATGAAAACTATGTACACAGGCCCAGATTAAGAAATTCTCGTTAAGTCTGGTGTCGTTAAAAAAGTTGGTATTGGAGATTTCACCAAAAAAAAAGAAACATGTAGCGAAACAAACAAAATACAAAAGTACAATACATACATATATATTGATTTACAAACATATATATACAAATATATAAATAATAACACATAGTATATGACGATGATATTCTACTGGTCGATTTCGACCACGGCGATATCTTATTGTCAAATTACAACAATTGTTTGGAATATTTTATTGCACCGTAAGCATTTGTGCAAACAGAAACACTTATGTACGTCTCCTTCCTTCCTCCGATGTAACGCATGCACAATAAGATCGGCGGAAGGTACAGATGTAGTGTCAGGGATATCGGACGTATGTACATCACACACGACCAATGGTGTAATGGTTAAAATACCTGGCTACTGCCTCGTGGATCGTGGATTCGATTCCCAGCCGAGGAATAATTATTTGTGCAACGCTAATTGTTGGTTTTTGGGTTTGGATGTGTTGTGTGTTTGTCCCATGTCCCCGATATATTATATATAATGGAAACTAATAAATATAAATCTTCTATACCACATATTAACACAACGTTAAAATAATATTCACTTCAATATACCCCAAAGATTCATCTGGATGAAAATAGGTAGTGTTCACTTCTTTCTAGCATTCACTAGTTTATGAAATTCTATTGTTAATATTTATTTATTGGGGAAAACAAAGTCTTACTATAAGTCGTATTATAACTAAACAATATTCAACAAATTAATTCGAAAAACTAATGCAACCTTCTTGCTTGATTTCGACTACGGCGATATCTTCCGGTATATTACTAAATGCTATTATTTTTTTCTGTTATCTGTATCTGATGCTTCTGATTTCTGTCTGATATCTGATGCTGTTAGTCGAAAGGTTTTCAAATGTACGACGGTGACGCAGTTAACAATATACAATTATAACAATATTCGTTTGTTTTAATAAGCCAAATAATGACAGCGGTAGAGCTACACTGCAGTCTGTTTTAAGCTAAAGAATGAATGGGTCAACTCGACCGGGGTAGGAACACGCTCTCACAGAATCCCAGCGTAAAATAGCAGCGAAATGTCACTGTGTTTAGTCAAGTGAGTGTAGGGATCCGGAGAGCTTTATTACTGGTTACATTCCATTTCACTCCTCAAGGGTGACAACGCATCTGCATTATGATTCCTAGTCAAGTATGAATGTAGATTTCATGAGCCGCAGAAATAACTTAGCATCATGTGAACTGTGTGCTCGTGTGTGTTACTCTAAAAGCAAGAAAAAAAACAAAAATAAGCGCAGGAACATAAGTACTGGTATGCAGGGCATTTCTTCTTAGTATTCCAGGGTGTCAAAATTTGCATCTTGAACTGTTCTAATCAGAGTAGGTGTGTGCTTCTTTTTGAAATGTCAGGGACGAGGTATTCCATCTCAGTCTTCAGGAATGACAACGCAACTTGCATTGTAGCAGTCATCGCTTACCTTCCGGTGAACTGTCTGTCCGTTTATCACAGATCCATAAAAATACCTCTCATTTATAAAAAAATATTACTTTGAAAAGCTTCATTAGACATTGAACAAAAAAGGGGGGATTTTAAAGATGGCCATGTGCTGTAAATCCTATTGTTCTTCGTTTTGTCGTGTTTAACAATTGATTGTCCGACCTGGAAGGGTCTGTATTTTCTAACATATGTTGCATTAGTAAAAGTCGTAATAACGAAAGTTACTTTTTTTTGCCAAGAAGACGTTATTTATTATAATCATGGTAGATTTTGGTTGGTAGCGCTGCATTTACCAAGTCGAGGTTTTAAGGTTCCAAACTTAACGTGATGTCCCACTTCCCTTCTTAATTTTGCGTTGATCATTCGCTGGCTTGGGTTCAGTAAGATTTTTGATGTCGTGTGTAGAGGCGCGCTCGACACAATGTACAATAGTGATGTAGTAAAAATTACTCAAGAGTTGTTGGTAAGTTAATAAGACTTTTTTTTAAATCAAAGAATTTAGTCAGTTTCTAGTACACTTATTGTTTTTTTTTCGTGTGTTTAGCGCACAGTGGTGGATTAATCCGTTCATCTCCCCAGAACACTCCCCATGGTAAATTCGGTTAATTCCAGCCGCTGAGTTTAAACGTCGTTAATCACGACAGAATTGAAAATTTCATCCTCATCATCTCGATTGTTGGCAATCCACCATTATGCGCTTCACGCGAAATTTCCTGCCACGCAAGAAACTACTCTGTGGAATCAGATGTCGCCAGCGGTGTTTCAGAGCCGATACGACTTAGGGACTCAAGAAAAAAACATACACCTTCATTAAAGGCCGGCAACGCATTTGCGACTCCTCTGGTGTTGCGGATGTTCATGGGCGGTGGTGATCAATTGTCACCAGGCGGGCTGCATGCTCGTTTGCCGCCTGTACTATAAAAAAAAACTCCTCAATAGTAAAATCGGTAAAAAATGCAAAGACATGCAACATCTCTTCGTAACATCAGTGTATCAAGCCGATCAGCAAGTATCTGGTCATAACCGATTCGAGCCGCTCTCCGTTGAATGCGGTCAAACGGAAGCTAGTACTGGGGTGCCTCGGCCCAGAGATGAGAAGTGTGAGGCCGAACTTGCGCTTTGTACAGTTGCACACAGTGGGCTTGTCATGTAGGCCTGGTCGTGAAACACTGTCTCGCTCTATCTGAGCGACTTTGAATTGGCCATACGGTTAACAGAGAATGACCACGTTTCAGATTCGCACTGGCAACACTGCTCAAATAATTCTTTTTCGTTAAACATAGAGCTATTTCATGAAAAGAGCTTTATATCTTGATTTTAATTTACGGTACGCGTGCAAATCGTGTACGATCCGCGGTGCCGGAAATATAAGACATTTTTAAATCGCAATTTTATGTACTGAATTACTACGTACCTACGATGGGAATCATAGTCAGGAAATCTGCATGGCTGAGATATAATACAAAAAATATTTCGAAGAGATATGAAGTCCGTCAATTCGCTGAAGATTTTTTGTTATTGTGTGTGAGTATTGCTGTTGGTCCAGAGACCTTTACAGCTTTATCTAATTAGACTCGCGAGCGTGAGGCCCGCTGAGTAGGAAGACAACGATGATGCTGTGAAGCTGGCGCGGAGACTGTTGCTGCACCAACGCTGCACTCAGACCCCTGTGGATGAAGAACGTCGACGACAACACCGAGGGAGGCGATAATACGCTCCGAGGGCCCCTCATAAGGAGGTACGAGACCTCGACTCGGATCGCTAACTAAAGGGTCGCTGTGAAGCTGCGTGATAGTTTATACTCTAATACCCTCTATATATATATATACATATATACAGGCTGAGATTTACGAGAAGATATAACAATAAAATTATTGAACAGAATTGAAATATGACACTTAGAACAATGTTTTATTACGAGCCATCATTCAGTCGATTACGATACATCTAGCAGTTTGCTTCCATCAGTAACCATTGAATGTATTGTGTCTAACATTGTCATTATCCGACCAATGTGTAAATGTGTACGTTTGAAAGAACTATATTTGAAGTGTTGTAACTATCGTTTCTAGTCGGACTACAGGCTCGGGGCATTCTTTATTGTGATCAATTAAAGCGCGTCATGAGTTCCAATTGACTTCATTACAGCGATGGTACCATTTTATTTTTAACCGATTGCGTTCGAGTGGAGATGTTATTATGTTATATGTATTGATATCGTGCTTTGTCTGTTGAATAATTAGAATTTTATTTTACAAATTCATATTTAAACTCGGAATTAATATATATTCCACAAAAAATATCGTAAATTCACAGAAGTTACAGAATATATAATGTATTTTTCTAATTTCTCTAGAACAGATTTTACGGAAGGTCAGGGTTGTGACCCTAAACCACAACAGTGAAAAGTGGTAGAAAATCTGCATTATCATTCTTTGTCAAGGATGAATCTAGAGGTGATGGTCCTCAGAAATCTCTTGCCACCAGGTGAACTGTGTGTGAGTTTGTTACTCTCAATGTAATAAAAAAAAACAGCACCGAGGCATTTTCCTTGTTTTAATGTAAATAAAAAAGGGTCTTGTTCTGTCTCATTTTTCTTTTTATTTTCTTTGATCTTGGTCAGTTCTCATTTTTTCTATTATTAACAGACTTTTCTCTTCCTGTTTTTATTTTATTTTTTTCGTTTATTATATATCTGTGTATGTTTCTATTTATATCTGTATTTGTGCCAATAAAAGGAAATAGTTAAAATAAAAATATTAAAATTGGAATAGACGATTCGAACTCCAATATTTTAATAGTCAAGAGTTAAAAAGGTTAACGAACTTCAAATGTTTCAGACACGCGCCTTCACTTCGAACATTAATATATACTTGATTGGAACATTTATTTATTTATTTTTATTTATTATTCAATATATTTATTATTCAAAGGACCAATTAAACTGTACAAGGAATAATAGAATTAAAGCCTGACCTGA
The DNA here is from genome assembly GCA_029286865.1 of Teinopalpus imperialis. Classification (NCBI taxonomy): domain Eukaryota; kingdom Metazoa; phylum Arthropoda; class Insecta; order Lepidoptera; family Papilionidae; genus Teinopalpus; species Teinopalpus imperialis. Next base: position 14,202,107 of record JAGSMU010000001.1, read on the forward strand.
GAGTATTTACTGTAAGTTTATAATTTCTTATCTGTGGTAGGCTCATACTTCAGCTTGTATCTAGCAGCATGAATAGACGAGCAGGACCGACCAGGGAAGCCTTTAATTAATACTAGCATGAAAAAGCAGCATAACACTGCAGTGATTTGTTTTTATTTTATGACCGATGGCCACTATTACCCCGATGGCTTTTATAGCTTCACATAGTCGAATTTCAATTTAAATTTAAATTAAAATTAATTAAAAATTAATTTAAAATGTTGAAAAACAATTTAGGCATTTATTTCTAAACATATTACGATATTTCTATAGCTACTTGCTATAGAAATATCGTGGTGCTTACTTTGAAAATGACGGACTTCCATATAGGGTGAAATTTCCAAAATTCCTTCCTGGATGTTGCCAATATATAAGGCATCAATTGCCAAAATTTTAAGTTTAGGCTCTGCCTCGATGATCATTCGGTCAGGACATGTAATTGTAAATGTGTAGACTGATAAGGATTTATATGAAATTTTTGAGCCGATTTCACTATTTTCGTGTTTCTTTATGCGAATCTCGAGAATACGGAATGATAAATAACATAAAACAATAAAGATCAGCCACCCCACGCCCAAAGTTTAGTTCACACACGACAGTGTGCGTGTCGACTAAAATGAGAATATACCAATCTAATGTAATACACTTTATACTATACTTTAATTTTCAATACAAAATAAATATAATAACAATAAATTTTTATTTTTTGTAGTCGTCATGCCACTTAGGGAGATTATTTATGGGACATAATATTTGGTCGACACCTCTTCGAGTATTTCATTTTAAAGTCAGAGTAATACTTTTAGGCAGCCACTCGAATGAGTTTTTTCGTTTACAAATTCTCGCATTCATTTAATTTTCTTCGCTCATTATTTAAACAAAATGTCACATCAATAGCTTTTTAATACAACATTTAATATTGAAATTGTTTTTCAGTGTTGAAGTGTTTTGTAACCAAATATTAACTAAGCAAAACAATACATAATGTATACCGATGTGATAGTTTGTTTTACAATATTAAAGCCATGGTGTAGTTAATTTTAGTTGGAACATGTGTATTAGCATGGGTCGGCGCGACCGGGTCGAGTGCCAGCGTGAAATGGCAGAATAACAGTATTGTGTTTTTTGCTTAGTGTAGGGATTCGGAGACCAACTTGTTTTATGAGTACTTCATTAAGACGTTAATTTGTGGAAAATCCATCTAGATTGTTCAAGTATCCAATCTATTAAAGAATTTATCACACTTTATATACTAAAATATCTTTAGAAAATCTTAGAAAATCAAAAATATATAATTGCTAAAAAAAAAATTTTTTTTGTTGTGTCAGCGTGTTTTAAAAATATCCAACACTATTATATTAATCACAATTAGCAGATTCGTAAACAATATTTGCGAAGATGGCTCTCTTCATCGTCATTCGAAGTTAATTCCACTAATTTGCTAGTAAATAATTTCGACATCTGTTTTGAGTCCCAAAATTGTCCTGTCAATACTCTTAAGTGTAACTAAATAAAACTTACTGTATTTATATGCCATATATATTTTTAAATACAATCAATTATAATGAACTCTCCAGGACCCTTTTGATTCTATAAATCAATGTAATCTTTAAATAGCTAACGATAAAAATAAATAACTTCTTTATAATACTTAAATTTTATTATTGAGATAGATCGCGAGCCAGATCCTCAGTGATAGACGAAAAATGGAATCGCATATGTGCTTGCATTTTTTAATGTCGAGTTTTTTTAATCTTACGTGAACCGTGTTTATCGTTTTGCTTTAGAGAATGCTAAACGTTAGAATTGCGATTGGGATATCGTGGTAGGGGGGATGAACGAAAATATTGCTCCACGGAGTCCCCGCGCGTCGGGTGCGCCCACATGTTTTATGTAGGGATGTGAAACGCTGTTCTCATTTTTGTATCGATATGGAATATATATATGGAACATAATTACGTGAAACGTTACATTTATGTTTTTTTTCTTCTTTTTTACAATATTAATATAAGTTTATATATATACTGTTATTAAGACTAAATGACAGATTATAAATTAAATTCTAATATTCGTTAATTCACTAAACTAGTTATAATTTGTGTGTACGATTTTAAACTAAGATAATTTACTACTACCTCCTTTATTGGGATATTCTTCTTTTTTCTTTAATTAATTTATAGTTTTGATGTAACAGTAATTCTAAGTTTTATTATAAATTATACTTCATCCGGAGGAGGGGCTTAGCAGCTGTAACACAGGTCTAGGCCCTAGCACGGTTGCTAAAGAGAAAAAATAAATGGCTGAAATTGTAATTGTAAATCAAATGAATAAATAAAATATAAATAATAAATAAATAAAAAAAACACCAACATAAAATCTAGTAATTATTGATGTTTGTAAAGAATCGTAAATTCAAAATATGAACTTCCATTGATATATTTTAGGTTAATTTCGATCACGGTCATATCTTCCTGGTTCTTACCAAAATTATGTTTATTACAGTGCAGAATATTTTCAAACGTCCAAACTAATCCAAAAAAGGATGACACGCTCTCTAAAAAAACTCGTAACCGTAAATTACTAGAATTGAAACTTTGTAAATATTTCATATAATATGGTAACTAAGTGATATATAAATATTGCTAGACTAATTGGACATATAAGATATTATAAAAAAAATAGAAAAGATCGAAGAGTCGATAATTCCTGTATCGATACACGTCCAACACCACGCCTATTCCCGACATCTCCCGTCTTAAGGAGCGGCGGCTACTAGTCACAGTTTAACCGGCGCGCGCGCATCCCGCCACGGCGCGATCCAAAAATACCGAGCCGCCCGGCTGCTGCCCTGACATGCCCTGATGCACGCGTAAAAACAACACGAAATCGAACAGTGGGGTACGTGTGAGTCGGTGAAGTGGATCGTTTTTGTGCATTACCAGCTCTGATGGTGCAATGTCACCAACCGCCATCGGCGCCGACCCGCCGCAGTGGTGCGGCAAGACCGAGAACTGTCCCCAAGCGTTGCTCGGCTGGCTGTATTTGACTCACGATCAGAATGATCAGGTAACTTGACCATTGGAATATAGCTATATTAGTTTTACATTTTCCATTCGGCCTGGACTTTTTAGAGCTGTATATAAGATTGATACTTCGAATTTGTCGATCGTACAGACGAAAAAGTGCCTCTATTTGCTCCAATACGGCACTATGATATATATATATACTGCTACATATATACTGCTATATATATACTGCTATATATACTGCTATATAACTTAAAATTCAAGTCGTGGCGGAATCTTTAAGACACACTTATTGTTATTGCACTCATAACAATGATTGGTTGTTATAAATAATGTTTCCTTTCTTTTAAACAAAAGAACGTTGGCAACGCTATCAATATTACCAACATGGGGAATGTAACCACTCCAACTAAACTTAACTAATGCTTAGAGATGTTTCTCGACAATAACCGAATGACGGATTCGAACCTACCACCGTAAGTTTCGCAGACCGTAGCCTAAACCATTAAACACAGGCGATTGACGATTAAATAGGAATATTATTCGATAATAAGCTTTTGCAAGAAGACGCATAAATTAATAAGAGTGAGCTTACTTCTAGACGCAAATACAAGGCCAGTTTACATTAGTATGATTTTTAAGGGCTTTAACGAACTATTTATAAGTTTGTATACATATTATAACGTTGAAAATTTCAATACGCGTATAGAATAAGTAAAAGACCTATGTCGTACACATCTGTTATAATTTATCGTAGCTTTACTTCTATACTGGACTCGTAGACAGTCCTAATTATTGGTAACGAGGTATTCTATAGTTACGAATGCCAACACTTGCATCTTGTTTAGACGTGAGCGCCTATGAGTCTAGTATAGAATTCCATTAATACAAAAAATAAAGGTTCTCTATTAGACATGCCAGTCGCATAGTATATCGTATACGATGGTCTGGTAGAGTATCACTGGTAACTATCATATCTTTTTCATCTGAAAAACTTCGCCGACAGGCATATTATGCCATACTCCGCTAGAGATTGTGGATATGCTTTTAACTTTTGAATACGTTTTTGTTGTAAACATCTACCCTTATTTAGCTAACGAGGATTACGCAAAGATTAAGAGAAAAAAGATATTTTTCCAAATGTACCATTTATATCTTAAGGACTAAACAAATTATGTTCTATCCCATAATGGTACTTATATCTTGTGAATATGGTTATGGATTAAACTGCAGCTTATATCCTCGTATATATAAATATAACCAACGGCCAGGTTCCACTGCGGATTGGTGGACATCACGTATCTTGAAATATTCTTTTTGTCTCTTAGACACGAAGGTGTGTTAACTATAACTGCGCAGATTTTTGTTAAAGAGTTATTCCATCTCTGTTATCAGGTGTGACAACGCATTTGTATCTTCAAGCTTCTGAACAGAATGAATGTAAATGTGCATGGGCTGGAGTGATCACTCACATTATAAAAAATACTATTGGTGCCGCCGCCGAGGACCGAACTCGGTTTGCTCGCGTACCGTGAAATTAAAAGCGAGCACCTAGACACTTTTTTTCATTACATTGTGAGTAACAAACGAGCACACAGTCCACCTGACGGCAAGTGATACCTGCGGCCCATGACATCTACATTCATTCTCGACGAGGAATCATAATGCAGATGAGTTGTCACCCTTGAGATGGAATGCCTAGTCACCAGTAATAAAGGTCTCCAGATCCCTGCACTCACCAGACGAAACACAGCAATGTTATGATTATGCTAATATTTTTCACTGGTATTATGTGAGAGCGATTCTACCTGTGTCTAGCTGACCTATTCATTCTGCAGCTAGATACAAACTGCATTGTAGCTCCACCACTGTCAACTTCATACCATTATAAAACGTTCTTTTATTTAATAAAACACTGAAGTATTTTATTAAATAAAAGAACGTTTAATTTTCATCTGTAATAATATAACTCCATGAATTTTAATCACATCTAGTAATGGTGAAACTATCATATTGTAAATTTCCGTTAGTCGAATACCAGGCACAAAAAAATCACCCGCTAATAGTACCCGATGTACAGAGATAGTCTCTAGTCTGTCACATTTGGGACAGTAAGGTCAACGCGAAATGTGAATAGTTCATGCTATCTCTCTCTAACTCGAATGGGATATAATACCGCTTGTTTTAATATATATATATATATATACATATATATATATATATATATATATAAATATAACCAACGGCCAGGTTCCACTGCGGATTGGTGGACATCACGTATCTTGAAATATTCTTTTTGTCTCTTAGACACGAAGGTGTGTTAACTATAACTGCGCAGATTTTTGTTAAAGAGTTATTCCATCTCCGTTATCAGGTGTGACAACGCATCTGTATCTTCAAGCTTCTGAACAGAATGAATGTAAATGTGCATGGGCTGGAGTGATCACTCACATTATAAAAAATACTATTGGTGCCGCCGCCGAGGACCGAACTCGGTTTGCTCGCGTACCGTGAAATTAAAAGCGAGCACCTAGACACTTTTTTTCATTACATTGTGAGTAACAAACGAGCACACAGTCCACCTGACGGCAAGTGATACCTGCGGCCCATGACATCTACATTCATTCTTGACGAGGAATCATAATGCAGATGAGTTGTCACCCTTGAGATGGAATGCCTAGTCACCAGTAATAAAGGTCTCCAGATCCCTGCACTCACCAGACGAAACACAGCAATGTTATGATTATGCTAATATTTTTCACTGGTATTATGTGAGAGCGATTCTACCTGTGTCTAGCTGACCTATTCATTCTGCAGCTAGATACAAACTGCAGTGTAGCTCCACCACTGTCAACTTCATACCATTATAAAACGTTCTTTTATTTAATAAAACACTGAAGTATTTTATTAAATAAAAGAACGTTTAATTTTCATCTGTATTAATATAACTCCATGAATTTTAATCACATCTAGTAATGGTGAAACTATCATATTGTAAATTTCCGTTAGTCGAATACCAGGCACAAAAAAATCACCCGCTAATAGTACCCGATGTACAGAGATAGTCTCTAGTCTGTCACATTTGGGACAGTAAGGTCAACGCGAAATGTGAATAGTTCATGCTATCTCTCTCTAACTCGAATGGGATATAATACCGCTTGTTTTAATATATATATATATATATATATACATATATATATATATATATATATATAAATATATTTAAATTAAAAATTGTAGGAATCCAAAACCTAGATACTATTTATAAACCATCCGCGTAGTACAACTGTTTGAAAAAAAACATAATGATCGAGTGTGGACAGCAAATCGTGTGTGGTTCGGCCTGTTTACATCGTCGATAACAAACAGTAACATCACTAATAACAGAAGATTGTTGTTTAATGCTTATATATGTTCCGATTAAGCATAAGGACTTATTGTACTGAAATATAACGTGAAAGTGGATTTAAAAAAAATATTAAAACATACATTTATATAATTATGTAAATTGGGTACATCCCTTAATCTTAATTATAAGGTAATTATCCTTCATTCGTACACGCCACTGTATCTCTTATAAACTATGAGAACTTTATGTGAACATTTGTGGTCCTAAATGATTCTTTATCTTAATTTTTATCTCGCAATACCACCTCCTTCTCATTAAATGCTCTTCCTCATATTCACTTTGTCTTATTGATTTTTAAGACTAATATCCGTTTATATTGCTAGTTTTAACCTAGACTATGCTAAGTCTGCCCCGTAAGCACTTACATATATTGTCCTATCACTGTTTGTGTTAACCAGGTTAAGTCCACAAAGCCCCCGTTTTGTTCGTTACATCATAAATTATTTAATATTTTTTTTAATTTACTTTTTTCGGTCATGGGCCATTATTATATCCTCGTTTTTAGTCCCCTAATGTAGAAAAAGGTACTACTACTTTTAAATTACTACCTTTAAACCAGCCTACCGAAAATAGACAACAAAACGACTAAAACAGATAATACCTGTAGAATTTCTTTAGTCTTTAGTTTAGAACAATCTCATTGCAAAATGGTGGTAGGTTGTACACACGATTACGTTTGATATATTAGATTTAAATTGATCACATAGAAAATAAACAATTTTCGTTTTGTTTTTGCTTACGGTTTTGGTTTTACCGAGGAACCTACTCTCAGGTCACTTCCAAATTGTTTCTTAACGAAGCCAATTACGTTGATGCTTACGATCTGTTCGATAACAGATCAACTGCGCATTATATATTATAATCACGTAAATATTAGCTCAAACACAGAACTCGTCCCACAAAACCTCACTAAATTTCGGAAGCATAAGTCCGAACTAATGTGTAGTACTATAGAATTTTTTTATTTAGTGTCAGTTATTACTGATGTAATAGACTATAACACACCTAGAAGTAAATATTGTTCTTGGTCTGTATATCGATCTAAGGTCCGACGTGTCTATAAAAGTACTAAATAACATCACAGCAATGCGTTCAAATGCAGCAAATCGCATTCGTATCAGATTTTATTGTCTGCGTTAGTAACGGTCCAAGCGGAGCCAAGCTCTCTCTTGGGATTCCTTGTGCTGGTTACCCACTAATAGCAGAGGTCACCTCAACCCGGCGAAAAGCTCTCGGGTTAGCCGCTATCAGCCCGAAAAAAAAAAAAATAAGAAAAGTATCCGCGTTGTTTTGGAAAAACGTATGTTTAGTAGTAGACTATAGTAAAATAAGACAAAAAACAGGTAAACATTGTGTAAACCCGCGCTGTCCTGTACGTTGTAACATAAATTTTCTTGAAATAATTTTTGGGTCAATTTCATTCTGGCACGAGCAATAAGGAAGGACTTATGTCGCGTCTGAGTTTACATTGTTCTAAATGTTGCAAATGTAATGATTTGCAACTCAAGTAATGGTTATAATGCCGAGATTATAAATAACGAGAATCTAAATTTGAAAAAGCTCATGACGTTTGAAAAGAGCTACACTGCGGTTTGTTTCTAGCTGCAGAATGAATGGGTCAGCTAGATCGGGTAGCGCCACGCCCGCACAGAATACCAGCGTAAAATAGCATCCATAATGTTGCTGTGTTTCGTCTGGTTAGTGCAGGGATCCGGAGACTTACTGGTGACGAGGTATTCCAAGTCAGTCCTCAAGGGTGACAACGCATCTGCGTGATTCCTTGTGAAGGATGAATGTAGATGTCATGGGCCGCAGGAATCACTTGCCATCAGGTGAACTGTGTGCTCGTTCGTTACTCACAATGTAACAGTAATAAAAAGAGTTGTTTCGTACCAGCTCTCATTTACACATTCGACTTGCTATTCGACTTCACTCTGATGGTAAAATCTGAAGTGATCAGACGATGCATGCAGATTATTTAAGTAAGGTCAGAAACGAAATCTCTCAATTACTCGTCTTCCTTAATTAAATTTAATATTGACGCATTAAGAAATGAGGCTATAAATGGTTGGTAAGAACCTCGAAGTTTAGACCCGAAAACCTACTACTATTCGTAATCCTTATCCTACTCACTAAACGGATATAGTAAAACATTTGACGGTCGTCAAAAACTTAACTGTATATAATGAAAAGCATTATGTAATTCAGTCAGTTAACGCTATTGTATTTCATCCGGCGAGGTAAAGAAAACATATTACATATCGCCTGTAACTTTAATCGAGTCTTAATTTTAATCGAGATGAAGTCTAGTCAAGGCCCCCAAGTCTCGATGACTAATCACTAAACTGTGTTCTCGTTCGTTTCTAAACATATTCTTTTTGGTATCGGAGGTGATTGAAATCTTCCAAAGATACCCTGTCTCCTGGCTAGAAGACAGGGTTATGTGTAGCTCAAGGATCTCCTACAGGACACACCCGTACGCGCATGTGCATCTTCAATGTTTATTGAGGATGGAGTGTCGAGGCTGCAGTCATCAATTACCATGAGGCGAGTTGTGAGCTCATTGTCAACCCTAATATTATAAAACAAACATTCTTCAACATTGAATTTTTTTACACATGATTCCAGAATCTACGAACATGCTGACCATTGACCCCTATATCCGGTCACACGTATCTAAAAAAAAAAAAATTGCATATGTTCAAATTAGACTTTTGTCGCCCAATACTAGTATTTTATTAATTACGCTAATGAAATATTTTTAAGCAATATTTGTATTAAGTTAGAATAAATAAAAAAATCACTATATCTATTCACAACAAAAAATTAAAATAAAGTATCATATTGAAATTCATTAGTTGAGTATTAAAAAAAATTCAACACAATACATGATTTTTATTTTTGGTCGTGAACAGAAATGGAGATTTTTTTATCAGTCTCCTAACTTAAATGCTATTATAAATAAAGGTGAAAACGAGTGACTGTGCGAACGCGCCAATTGAAATATTTTTATCAGCAATTCGGATGTGGGTGAAGAGAATGAACGCGCGACCCCCAGCCTAAATACATGATACATGTTAAAATGCACAAGCTGACCGCCCATCATCGCCTGAATCTTTCTTTTACATGAAATAGACTGCTGAACGAGAGAGACAGTTCATCTGATAGTAAGTAATCACTACCGCCTATAAACACTCATATCAATCCTCAGGAAATATGTAAGATTCATATGCACTGACACCCCCAAGGATGCCTCGTTACTGGTAATGGGTCTACGGTTCCTTACGATCACCAAACACAGCAAGCAGCCTCATGTTGCTGTTCCATCTTGGTAATATGACTTTAGTTCTTAATATAAGCTAAATTGATAAAGATAATGCGCCACCTGGCTCTGTGCACAACGCATGTGCATTTTTATTGTATATCCATGGATATTATATGTATATATTATATATATATATATATATATATATATATTTATATATCCTACTAAAAATAGCACTTAATAGTTATTAAGAATATATATTTGAATGAATACATCGTCTGGTTGCTTGTAGGCTACAACTAATGTAATGTTGACCTTTGGAGAAAATGTTATATTATGATGAAGAAACCCGAAAACCTCCAGATACACAAAATTTGTTCCTGTACTGGGAATTAAACTAAGGACCCGTGAGTTGGTGTACACGGCCTTACATCCATCATTTCTTTAGAGTATTTAATAACGCTTATAATGTAGAATGTGAGTTATAATCTACCCTACTACTCGGTACCTATGTAAATATATATTTAAGAGCCAATAGTCTAATGGTTTAGGGTACGGTCTGCTAAACTTAAGGTCGTTATCTATTCGAATCTACCATCCATCTATTGTCTTGAACCATCTCGTAGCACAAGCATTTCCAGCTTAGTTGGAGTGGTTATCGGGTATATTGGTAATGTTAATAACATTGCTCATACTTTTTAATAATAATAATAATATTTATAGATACCTATACGTAATTAAACTTCATTCGTGTTTTTCTTTACGTTAAATTACATTTCACGATTTCATTCATTACATTAGACGCCCGTGAGATCTTGTGTCGCGAATATATTATTTTTAACATTGACTCTGTTTCCAAAACGTGCATCGATGTTTAAAAGATCAAGAGTGCATCGGGTTTTTGAACTTAGTGAACTCGTTTCACACTCGTTAGCATGCGCGGTGTTATTTGTGCATCTGTTTAATTTTAAGTGTTGATCACCCAGTTGTTACAATTTCGGACACGACGGCCAGTGAAAGTTGTTTCGATTAAAACTATCACATATCATGTAAAATTTTTGATTCACTCGTAAATTACTTGAAAATAGAGTAAACGTAACATTTCTCAAAGGAGCAGTAAGCTGAAGGGGCAATGAGCCACCCTACAATGATCTTTGTACGCACTTTGTAGCACATTAGTTCCTAAAGTGGTCCAGGAGGACCCCAAGGAGTCCACGGGAGACTCCCACACCGATTAGGTTCGGTTCAGCTGCGAGCTACTCCGCAATTTTTAAGACTCTCCAGCTTCCAAAGAGTCTTTGAATCAGGGCCAAGGAAGTTATTCTCTTCTTGAATGGTAGAGCGTTGACTTTAATTTTGACATTCGAATCAGTGATAGTGATATCACCTGATATATCAGGTGACATCCTTAATAACTATTAAGTATTATTTGTAGTACTATATCGCAAAATAGATCTAATACCTTACCTATGTAAGAGCTTTCTCATCGTACTATATGCGCACTGTAACAGTGTGAGAATAGAATCCTTACTATTCCCAAGAGGTTTTGATCTTTGTTGCACTCGTTGAACACAGTTCACCTGATGGCATTTTCAGGTTAGTTGGAGTGGTTCACCGGAATGTTATTAACGTTACTAGCGTTGCTAACAAAATTTTTTGTTCTTTATTCGTTGTCACCCCTGAGGGCTGTAATGCGATGCCCCTTTATCAGCATCTGGGTCTACGGTTATGGTCAGATAGCAAACAGGATGTGCTGTAAAAAGACTCTTTGATAAGACACGCCCATACCACGCCGAAACCATCACTGACGCATGATGATGACCACGTTGTACCTTTCCGACCACTTGAGCAGCTTCTTTAGAACTGTGAGCGTACACTTTATCATTTTGCTTATTGTAGTGTTCTTCAATCGTGATTTTTTTTATATTTCTCTGTCTTTCACCTGCGTATCGCGTCAGAGGGCGTTTGGATCGATCCACTCTGTTTAATAGTAAAGATTGATTTAGGGCATGTCCTGTATATCGACGATGAGCACCGAGCTTCAGGTCTTGTTTTATAATACGCGAAAGAGTCCTACCGGGAACCTTCATTTCTCACGATAAGATTCTTTGCTACATAATGGGGTTTCGACGAATTCTGGCTTTTACAGCATTAACAGCCGATGTAGTTCTAACACCACGCGGCCGCCCCGATGTTTTCTGGTCTTCGACAGAGGAAGTATTGTTGTATCTGTTGATATACGAACATACGGCTGATACCAAGCTATTGAAGTGTCTGGAATATGACTGACGGCTCCCACTTTGTGCAAGGCGATCACTGCAATCCTATTTTCTTTAACACCCCATTCCATATTTCAATAAGGTATCACAATGCAACTGCGTTGTCGTTCCTGAAGACTGAGATGGAATACCTCGTCCTTGACATTTTACAAAGAAGCACACACCTACTCTGATTAGAACAGTTCAAGATGCAATTTCACCTGATGCACGAGCACACAGTTCACCTGATGGTAAGTGATTCCTGCGGCCCATGACATCTACATTCGTCCTTGACAAGGAATGATAATGCAAATGCGTTGTCAACCTTGAGGACTGAGATGAAATGCCTCGTCACCAGTAATAAAGGTCTCCCAATTTCTACACTCACTAGACCCCATGCAGCTACATTTCTACCATATTCCAAAAACTCAACAAAAAATATGAAGATTAGATCTTACTATGGAAATTTGCGTTGCGCCTGAGTTCCAACCACGAATTAAAAGTATTCAAAAAAAAATTGAGAATTGATTGGTTAATTATTAATTAATTGATTTTGACAAGTAACAGTCGCTGAGCTTCTTAAAATGTTATCTGCCTACATTGATAGGTGAAGTCAAGCCAACATTTTAGTTCTTCACTATCGAAAGCAAATAAATTTTCGTGGACTCCCGCTTCCAAATTGTGAACCCCCATTTTTGGTCACGCCAACGTAGATCCCGGTCGAGTCTTCCGTGTACCCCTGGGGGTCCACCTGGACCACTTTCGGAACTAAGGCACTATACTAAACACAGCAGCATTATACTGCTATTTTACGCTGGTATTCTGCGCGTGGTCCTACCCCGGTCGAGATGACCCATTCATTTTGCAGCTAGAAACAAACTGCAGTGTATACACGGTATAAAAATAAATAATTAAAAAGCAGATGGTAGTTAACAATGATATCGGTACTTCAAACACCTCCCAACCATGGGTGTTGTAAAGCTCTCGAAACGTCTTTTTAAGAAATTTTAAAATAAACGCGATAAAATCCGTGAAACTATTTTTTCCAATTCGCGTAAATATAAGAAATCATTACTAGTGAGTTATTTTACTGGTTGTTACTCAATGGATACGTGGTATAACTAACTCATAATTCTCATACTGACATTACTTCAGTAATAAATATAGCTGTGTTTTAAAACAAAAAATATAATTATTACTGACGTATATTACAAAGATCTGATTCTTTTCTCTCGCTCAAAGGTTGAATATAATAACTCAGTAGGGGTTTTTTTTAAATATTATTGGCGGGAAACGAGCACACAGTTTCCATCATGATGAGCTAGGCAACCGGTTGGAAGAGGCTGCAATGGCCTAATAAACCCTAAAAGGTCTGAACGACAACTTTTAAACCACGTTTGCGACTTAAAAGTTTTCTTTACATATTATTATATAAATATATTATACAGAGTAAATATTGAAGTAGAAAAAAATGTAAACATAGGCGTGAGTGTTTATACACACTCAATTATTCAGATTATTTTGGTCTCTTATTTCTAGTCAGATCTTACGGACGACTGTTGGTCCGAGTTTAGTATTACTTATATAGTCATGACAGTGTTAACTTACGACTTCATCCGGCGGCGGCATCCATTGCCAAGTAACCTGAAGCTTTCTCAAGCTCTTAGTTTTTATTTTCTCACGTGGTCAAGAGGACACAATTAGTGGCCTAAGCGTCCCACGACCGTATAATCTATCAGAATATCAACAAAATAGTACAGTGCTTGAGCCTTGTTTTAGATTGTTTCTAGCTACAGCATGCCAGAATGTAACCGTGAAATGGCAGTATAACGTTGCTGTATTTCGTATGGCGAGTGTCGTAATGGTGATTCAATAATTTTAGTTTGCATAATAACGCTAAATAAATAATGTGTTTTTTGTAAGTTTACGAGAATTTATATAGGTGTTTATTATCTGAAGTCAGTCATCACTTAGTATTACGTGAACTGTGGGCTCGTTCGTGACTCTTAGTTTCAGAAAGAAAACATTATGGTTATTTGTACTTATTATTACTTATAACATTCCCCTAAACCACTTATAATGCTTGGTTTCTAAGAGATAATTCAAGACATTAATCCAATGGCAGATTCGAACATACGACCTTAAGTTTTGCTGATCGTGCACGAAATCGTGAGGCTATTGAAGCTTAAATTAGATTGTTAAAATGTATTATATCAAATAAATTGACCTCGATATGTCTTTTCTATATCCGTCTTAATATTTCTTCAAATCTAATATAATTTGCATCAGTATATGTACTTGCGTAGTTTTTATTAATTTAAATTAAGATATAATGTATAACATAAGTATCAAGAACGTAGAACTTCGCCTTATCGTTTAAAGTAGTCACGGAATATACATTTTAGAACGAATGTGTCGATATAACATCGCATCCCTCGTCGAAGAGTATGATCCCCGCTCATTACACTGTCATGGCGTATTACTTCAAAACAAAAGTAAAAAATCTCATTATGATTGTATTTTGTGTGTACCAGCCAACTGTTTACAGTTTTGTAAACACGGATAAGTGTAACGCTGATAGATCTATAAGATAGTTTATGCAATGCGTAGGTTTCTTAATCCGTTAGAAGCAACTGACCGAGCCGAGGTTCGGCTCTCTCGGGAACCCATGCTCTTGGCCACCTTTCAAACCGGTGAAGCTGTGAAAGCCCTTGGGCTAACAGTGGTCGCCATCCATAAACAAAAAGCATAGGTTATTCAGTTATATTAATTAGTGAAAGATATGATGTTAAGGATAAACCTATTTATAGATAAGTTTTAGATTACTAGAAATTAATTTGATTTTAAGACATCGTCGGTTTGCTAAATACTCCGTACTACTAGGCTAAGTGCGTATTTTCCCTATCAATGAGCATGTTGGTTCTCGCATCCAACACTCATGCACACATCAAGTGCACCGCATCATGGAGCACATTCACAGCAATTTCCTTCAGAGCTACCAAACCGGGGCCGCTTTTCCTCGACGTGGTTAAGCGTTCAACAAGATCTATGTGTCTGGATTCAAACCAGACGCTATCAGTAAATGCCTCCAATCCGCAGCCAATTCCTTAGGAAATGGAGGATCTAGGTTAACCTCACCAAATGGTTGCGACCATGTCTTCTCCAACCACTTCTCTCAAAGAAACAAAACGCCGCATCTCCCAAACATATAGTTATTTGGTCGATGAAATTACATTACACACATTAAATAAAAGACTCGCCTTCGGTCCGCACATCAACCGCAGCGAAAATCTACACATAGATCTTGAGCTGCCGACCATAGCTCAGTACCTGAAGCAGGCTTCCCGCCTATATTTCGACTCTGCCGTCACACACCCAAACCCCTTGATTGTAAGGGCCGCCACTTACAATCCCATCGCGAATCATATATTCACCCGCGTCCGAAGGAGATTGAGGCACGCCCTTACGATCCCGACGACGCGACCACCAGGGCCCAAGCCCTTCATAAAACAATACACACGTACACTGCACCCTCATACCGCCCCCGCCGACGGCGAGGGCGTCGCAAACTAGGTTATTCGCGATACCGCCATATCACAGGCCGGTTCTCTCCAGTCAATACACATAGAAGCGTCTCTGTAGTTTCTCGCGCCACTTCTTCTCCAGCGCCTACGCAATCCGAAGTGGTGGTACAGATAGCCAATAATAATAATAGAGATATTAATGAACATAATTCATAGTCAGAAGCAACTGACCGGGCTGAGGTTCGGCCCTCTCTGGGACCCTCGGCTTAGTCGCTCTCACGTAACAGGGTAACGGTCCAAGCCAAGGCTCCCTCTCGGGAGTCCTTGTGCAGGTGACCCCTAATAAAAGTCTCGACTGAGCGTCATAAGCGCTCTGTCACTTTTCAACCCGGTGAAACCGTAAAAGCTCTCTGGGCTAACAGCAGCCCGAAAAAAAATTGAATATGAGGATGGATGCAGACGTTTATGGTACGTACTCATAACTTACCGTCAGGTGAATTGTGTGCGAGTTTGTCCAGCTGAGATAAATATAAAATATCTTTATTAAAAAGTTAAAAAGTATCAATATTTTTCCTTGAGTGGAATACCAACTTAGTCTCCAGGATTTAACTTTTTCAATTCAAGATTCTGTTGACGTTAGTGCTGTTATTGATGTAGTGCATGCTATTTTAATGTGTCCTGTCTCTGCGAAACTTTCTCTGACATCGAAGTTCTATATATCTGAGAATTCTTCAGAGTGGAGAATATACGGTAATATCTATTTGCCGTCCGAGGTTACGTTAGCCTCTGACGGTCGTCACATGTTATCGGAAGATAGGGACAGTGAGAACCATTCTGGAACGAGGGTGTAACTTGGGTACGCGGCGTTGTCGCGGCGGTTACGCCGCACTCGGAGGCCAGGGCGGCGTGACGGTGCTGTGTTGAGTTCCCAGAGTTAGGATCAGATCTGCGATATGAGGATCAGATCGGTGTATCTACATCATAAATTATTGTAGGTATCATTATGTATCGATGTGTATTACTTATCGTCGGGTGTACTTTGTGTATCTGTTTAAATTCATATCATAATATTTCCATACAAGTGTCTGACTGCTGTTTATGGCCTGTTATATGTTATTACCATTAATAAATAATATTTTATCGGTGATCACCTAATGATTAGGAGGTCGGACAAGTGACCCTGTCACTGGTTCAAATTCAACTAGATTATATTCATGTGTTTTCATTTTAAATTTCTAACGTTTAATATTTCATCAAGTTTGTGACTTAAGAAGCTCCAGGTGACAATGTTTAGAGCTTACTATAGTTTTATTTTTATTAAAATTGGGTGTGACAAACGAGCACACAGTTCACATGCTTTTAATCGAGATGGTAGACGCGAAAGCTAGCGTTGATTCGTGAGAAGTCTTAAAGTAAAATTTTGAATTTGGTTGTATAGAAGAAATAGAGTGAATTTTTATAATAATGCGAGGTTCGGAGACCACGCGTGTGACTCAGGACGTCAATGCACGCGTTTCCGAATTGGAGCGGGTTTAGGGTTGTCACTACAACAATTTCAGACTAATTAAAAAAAAACAAATGTTAGATAGAGATAGCAGATGCTATCTACACTTCACCTTAAGTTTAGTAGGGTTCAAACAGATTTAGGTGAGCTTATCGCTGCACGGCGTGTTTTTATTTGTGACATATATAGGTCCGCTCGACTGAGGAAGGATCAAATTATAACAGAATACCAGTATAAAATATCAGCATAAGGCTGCTGTGTTTCCTATGGTGGGTGTAAAGTTCCTTTACACGAAAAGGGAGACTTTATTACAAGCGAGGTACTCCATCTTATTCCTCAGGGATGAGAACATAGAATTGTGAATCCTTACCAGGATGGAAATGGATATCATGGGCCACAAGAATCACATACCATCATGAAAACTATGTGCTAGGTTGTCACCCCTACTATTACCAAAAAAGTAAGTATTTTTGCCAGCCCTAGACAAAACACTAACTCATTAAACAGATGCGAGCGCACACATCGCCCGGCCAATGGCGGCCGCCGGGTTATTTACCGCGATTTCATTTGTCCGATCCTCCTCTCGTTCGATGAAGCGGATGTCTTGTACCAAACTTATTAAAAACCAGATGTTTCCTATGCGACGTGATTTTGGTGAATGCGACGTCAATATTTGATATCAATAAAGGAATGTTGAGTTGCTAACTCTGTCAAGAAAATACCGGGAAAAGATGTTAATTTTTTACAGAAAAGTTACACAAAATGTTAGTTAGTCATCCAAATTTAATTTATCACTTTGTATGCGCTCCTTCAGAAACGATACATTTACGTCAACGAATAATCCGATCAACAAAACATTTTATAAACACTTTTCCGGAATTGAGGACTGACCTCACCGCGAAACAGTAACAGTCAAAAACATTTGTGCCAATCTAACAACATCAAAAAAAAACAAAAAATTAAATTTGGAACCATAAACAATTCATCCATTCCCGATACTTTTTTGTCTGAATGTATACGAGACTTACAAATTGTTCAAAATAAATTAAAGGAAAGCAAAGTTACATTCTATATATACATAAACCCCACTGTTGGGCATAGATACACACCCGTACTATACACTATATAGTCCACCTTGCGGCTTTACAGCGGATTAGCGGACTTCACATGTTTTCGTTCATTTTTTACTTAATTATTTCTTAAACATGCAGGTTTCCTCACGACGTTTTCCTTCAGCACCGAAGACGTGGTAAATCAGCACGTTAAAGTGCAATTAACAATTTCATCGTTGCTGGTATCGGGAATCAAACTAGGATTGCTAGCTTAGCTTGAATTAAAAGCGAGAGCTTACACACTGAGCTTTCATGGCTATATCAATTACATCGACAAAATTAAATTATACAAAGTCCTATACTAATACGATTATTAACTTCCTATAAATACCGCTAGCTAGTAAAATATATAATTAGGTAAACATAATAAAAAAATATTTATATATCTACTTACCGATACGACTTAGGGACCTTCAAGAAAAGAGCCTACACCTTCCTTAAAGACCGGCAACGCATTTGCTACTCCTCTGGTGTTGCGGATGCTCATGGGCGGCGGTGATCACTTACCATCGGGTGGGCTGCTTGCTTGTTTGCCACCTATACTATAAAAAAAAAAAGTAATTGAAATAATTATTATATGCAGCACACATTCGTAACTACAAAATATAAAAAGCACAAACACTCATATGTTACAAGACAAGGCTACAAACTAAAGAGAAATAATCAATTACAGAAAAGCAAACATTAACTTTGAAGGAACACAGATGCAATAATATCTGGCAACCAGAATCTATTATTCATATCATCATCATCATCACAGACTATCTTGTCTACTTATGAACATAGGCCTCCCCACTTAGATCTTGAGCGACTTACTGGCATCCATCGACTTTCCGCAAACTTATTAAGTCGTCGCTCCATCTAGTGGCGGGTCGTTATATAACGCCAAACCGCGGTTGCCGCAAAAGAAGCTTCCCTCCTCACCGGGTATCGGTTCTATCACTAGCCCATTGCAACTTTAGCTTGTTGGTTAATCTCTTGAGCTATGTCGGTCCGTTCACCCACGTTATAATCAAACAAATCACTAGTAAATATCAATAATCAAAAATATTTGCAACATTACACACAGGTTATTTGACAAAAGAACCCGTCATAACGTTCGAACTTAAGTATTAATAAAAAATATAGTATTAAAATAGAAACAAAAAGAGGAGAAAAATTTATTTTTTATCATATATTCACTCCCCCAATTTAACTTAACAAATTTTAACTTTTCAGTGGGTACCAGGTTCGGTTTGGGGTCCCCTCCCAACCGCGGCACAGGGCTCCGCCCCTCCACCAGTTGATGACGCGGGCTCCCTAGCAGAGCAACTAGCAGCGCTATCGCTTCGAAGACCACCTCGACCTCCGCCCCCGGCGTACATGTGTCACCTGTGTTTCAAGAAGGGACATTATATTGGAGACTGTCCACAGGTAATGTGAACACCTTGTCTTGCGTTGCTGATATCTCGATGATATGATGTTATGCTATTTCTTATGATGTTAGGTTGTTGATAGTAAATAACTCCTGTTACCCAGATCCTTATAAAGATTAAGTATGGATGACATTCACCATTGAAAAGGAAACATAATGCAGAAGCGATATGCATATAGTTCTCCGGATACAGTTTTTCACCAAACCAAACTCAGTAGCGCTTATCTTCCAATCTTTACGATAGTAATTAAAGCGTAGCACCACCCAGCTTGAGCAATTTGTGCTACAGTCTACAGTTCTACTTGTCTACATAAAAACTGTACAGTACGAAACTGAGGTTGAAAATTTAGAAGGGATCTGCAATGGACAGACTTCAAGTATCCAAAAATAAAGTATCAAACACATTTGTTTAAATAATAACAGCCACTATTATAAACTGTGTATTTGAATCTTCATTAGTAGTATTAATAGGTCTTGTGTTAATAATTTCTAAATTTGATTCAATTTCTAAATTTCATGCAACAAAAATAATATTCTCTTGAGAGAAAAAACAAGACAATTTAAGTATCTTAATACTTATACTAAGCGTTAGGGTTATGTTACTACGACTAGGTGCGAGTGGTTAACCGGAATGTCATTACTAACATGTAGTTATAGCACTGCTTGCGTTCTTTAAAAAAAATATTAGCTTGTACGAGCACCAATTATATGGTTCATATGACGGCATGAACAGCTGATTCATAACCAATTTATTTTCCCGCCTCCGATTTAAAATCATAATTTTCTAAGAAGTGACGTAAACGCAACTTCTCCGGTGTTTATTTGAATAAGTCTACAGAAGCTTTAGTTTCAAATGATTACCAAGCGGGCTACAAATAGGTATTTTTTTATAAAGTATTATGGGTGACAAATGAGCACATTCACCTGATGGTAAGTGATGACTGCAACCCATGACATCTATCCTCAGATTCAAGGACTAACCTGTAATGCATGTAATTAGGTCGATTCTCACAGGAATTCTTCATGAGCGTAGTCCTGCATGTCTCTTCCATGTATCTTAATCAGAATGTCAAGATGTCTTCATTGTGGTTTTCTTTTAATCTGTGGCGGAAGCATTTATGTAGGAATAGATTACTGATGGTTCTCACATAAAAATGATAATGATAAATTATTCTAACAATCAGAGGAGAAAAAATTGGATTCAATTTTAAAGACACTGAATATTCATTAATCAACAAATTCCCCAACGCGAGGAATGAAAAAATTATGAGGAAACCTGCTAACCTGTCTAAGAAAGGTATAAAAAAAATATTTCGAAAATAGTTGAAGTCCGTAGTGGAGCTGTATGGTGGGCTATGCTCTAACACCTTCTCCAGAGAAGAGACGTATGCCCAACAGTGGGATTTACATATGGGCTGTTACTTTACTTTCTTACTTCTATATATTAATAATCAATTTGGCAATCTGCCCAAATGAAGCGCTACTGTGTGCGGAAATAGCGCTGTGGTTAGCCGATTTCCTGATATTGTTTGTCACAGTTTTAGATGTACAGACGTACCGACAAGCAACGTAAATTACATCTTCTATTATAATATATGTACCTCCTTTTCTGTTTTGCACTGTACGAATTTCTATTAAACAAAAACTAGACTGGAAGACAAGTACAACGTTCTCTCTGGCTTTTTACTAGCCTACTGGGTTATGTTTTTAGAGCGTCTATCGATCTATCTTTGTAGCATCCAAAAAACAGGATGGATTTGAATTATAAATGTGTCATTAGATTCGATAGATCATGATAGAATAGATAAGGATAAGAGATTTAAAACTTAGCACGAGGTCTTTAAGACAACGGTGACTCTTCCGTTACTACTCCTTAACCGTAGCCAAGTAAATTGAAGGTACGATAGCGTAATTGTTTAGGGTTACGCGAAAACTTAAAGTTAAAGTAATTCTCCACTCAATTATTGTTGTGAACCACTCGCACATGATAAGATTAGTTGGAGTGCGTTAATGGAATGGCAGGAATATTGCTAGCATCCTTTAAAAAAACCTTTATCTCTTTAATTAATCTCCTTTAAAACCATCTTTCTACATTGTTTTTAAAACCTTTTAGCAAATTAGCTCTTTCTAATCTATAATATCTATACCATGACAGACGGCACCTCTTAATTTTTACTATCATTGCCGTAACCTTTTTTTTTTTTACCTTGTCAGTAAGAAACGCGGATACAGTTCACCTGATGGCAAGTGATTTCCGCGGCCCATGACATCTACATTCACCTTTGACAAGGAATCATAATGCAGATGCGCTGTCACCCTTGAGGACTGCTATTCATTATGCTGGTGATATACTAGAATGTATTTTCTTAGTACACTTCGTAGAAAAAACAATGTATGTCCTTTATACATAGTTAGTTTTTTTTTGTTTAATTTTGTTTTAAAAGCAGAACATTATTAATTGTCTTTAAAATGTCTTCGAACATTTGATCTTTTTTCCTACTTATGTAGTGCGTAAATTATTTGCTTACGAAATATTATTTTTAATTACATTAAATAAGTATAATTTATAAGGTTCGTAAATATATATACGAGTATAATTACTTGTCCTGAATGACTGATTTATTAAGGCAGAGCCTAAATCGCAGGGGGTTCATTCTTCAAATTTTAGCAGTTATCCACTAAAGAAGTATTCTTCGAAATATTCCACTGTATGGGGGTAAGAAGTAGGGGTTAATCGTCATCGTCATTTTCACAGTAAGAAGTACAAAATTTCATATAACTACTTCTATTTAGTAATAAATTTACCCCTTAGAGAATTAGGGAAGAATTAGGGGTTGAAAATTTATATGGGAAGTTCATCTTTTAAAGGAAGAAGCATGAAATTTAATATGAGAGTTTCTTATATAAAGTTTAAGAAATATTATTACCAATAAGTTTTCATCTAAGCTCAATAGATGGCGTTGTGCACAGTTTCTGAATAGCGCACAATGTTTCGTTACTCGGATTTTAGATTTTTGACTAATCAAACTACGAGCCTTATTTTAGTTACATATATGTATGCATGCAAAACTGCAGCTACTGCGGCAACAGATAGTAAATACACATATACGGTTTTGGAGAAAGGAATTTGGAGGAAATCGTCTAGTAGAACGTTATCATTACGTTTCTACAATGAACATTAGACATAAATCAGACCCACTTGATTGTTTCGAATAACTAACATAATTCAGCTCTAACAAGGGTTCACTGTTAGGCTTTTGAACTTTGAGACTTTGGAACAAAAGAAATCATTTATGTTAATACAAGGCGCTTTGTTATGATAAGGATTGCGTAAACATTCTAAAATATATATTGCATATAGAGCCGATGTTGCTTAGAGTCCGCATGGACTCGCTTTTAATACAGGGGACGCGAGCAAACCGTGTTCGATCCTCGATGCCCGCACTAATGTAATTGAATTTTAAATGATTTATAACGTTTTCGGTTTTCGGTGTTTATGAAATTAATAAGATATATATATTTTATCAGTGTCTCGCTGCCAGGTCCTTGGGTCTTTGGGTCCCCTACATTCACAAACCAGGACACAGCACCAGTGTGGTGTGTTCCTTTCCCAGTCGAACCGACCGCAGTCTGACACTAAATGCATCTCGTCGACCATTGTCATATAGAATTTAGTGTACCGAAGCTTATCGAACTTTCTAAGCTTTTAATTTACCACACTCTTAACGGCATATATTATATTATATATTATCTCAACGTTCAGAGATGTTCGTTTAAATAATACTTGTATATATATATATATATATATATGAGTGAAGAATTATGGTTAAACTATGAATACTTTTGGCACAATTCGAATCCACCATTCGACCATTGTCAAGAAATATATTCTAAGACGAGCATTTAAGTTTAGCTAGAACGATTAACTAGTGTTAGTGATTTTTTTTAACTGATTGCCACCGTTAGCCAATGGCATTTACTATTTCAACGGGTGGAAAGATAGGCAAGCGCTTAGGGTACTCAGCACTCGAAACCTTTATTTATGGGTAACCAGCACGAGAGTTCTCTAGAGGGAACCTAGGCTTGGACCGCTAGAGCGTGTAAGCAATTGCCTAAGAGGGCCAACCTAAATAAAAATAGGTATTCAAATTAACCTTACCACTATTCTTAATTTCAGTGAAAAGGTGCAGTTTAATTTATCAGATTATAAGTGTAACAGATAGATTAAAAAAAAGTCAAAGATAAAAAAAAAAAATTATTGATCTGTCATTATTATTATAACATAAAAGTAAATCATCCTATTCTTCAACGAATCGTTTCAGACAGTACTAATGAACACGCAAAATCGTAGCGATAACAAAACGCACGGTAAGCTTTCGCCAAAGCTCCAACCGTAACAATAGTTGGCCGATTGAATTACATTGTAATTGTATTACGATCACGATTCCAAGAACTTCATCTCGTGTGCTTGCGAACGGTATGTAACCAATACGCGTCAATCATTTGGTCACGTATTCGCACAAATATTAAGTCCCTTTATTTATAATATAACAAACGGCCACACAGTTCACCTGATAGTAATTGATGATTGCCCATCACATATTAATTTAGTTTTATAAGGTATTAGTATTAAGGTAATTATTTTCCTTAGATTGTCTGCAAGGTGTCTCTGTATAGCGATTAAACCACCTTGTAGTTCCTACTTCATCTATTTTACATTTTCTTATCTATACATCTTTCTATTTTTGTGGTGTACCTTAAGTTATTATGTATAGAACAACGACATATATATCCTCAACAAAGATTCAAGATGTACATTAGTTTTCATGAGATAGAATGCCTCATCTCCTGTATTGCAGTCTCCGAATCTTTACACCCAGAAGCGTTATGCCCTAATGTTCAGTGAGGGCCTGGTCTTACCCAGGTCTTAGTGACTCATTCGTGTCTGTACCACTATTAAAAACTGAAGGCCGATTATTGAATGTTGATCCTAAAAAACTCCTTTAGTTTAGAATTTAATCAAAGTCTCTAATATTACTTTTATTAGATCGCACATTTGTATATTTTTTGGTCAATAGGCTGAGAAAAAATTATCATTAACTCAGATATTATTAAAACCATTCTGCTCAGCTTTGAGCACAGACTGCCTAACAAAATTCGTATATAGGATATATTGTGCGAATTTTTTTTTATATAGTAATAGATAATCACCAAGTAGGTCATCGACCATCAGATATCAAAGGCACTACAGGTTTCCATCTTTCTGTTGTAAATTTATGTTAATAAAATTTTAATAGTAATATTATAAATGAATGTAAACGTCTGTAGACCAAGTGACTGACGGAATGTGTGCTTATTTATCACCGATACTCGACAAAAAAACTTAACGTATGATTAAAATATGATATACTCTATTTTTCTACTCTGAATTGGAACTGTCTATTACTTACAGGCGCGACCAAAGGGCGAAGGTCTTACTCCCTATCAGGGCAAGAAGCGGTGCTTCGGTGAGTACAAGTGTCCGAAGTGCAAGCGTAAGTGGATGAGTGGAAACTCCTGGGCTAACAACGGCCAAGAGTGCATCAAATGCCGAATTAACGTCTTCCCACACAAACAGGTAAAGTTGTACAGCTTAACCTTTCTACTTCTCTTTTAAGCTAATTAAGGTAAAATGTAATGTATCCTCGAATCCATTTAACTTAATAAAATGAATAAAAAATGAAGGTCCTTAGGATAAAGCGTGCGCAAGTAACCAAGAAGTATAAGAGTACACATATAATTAAATTACAGACAACCATACAAAACAACAAACATGATAACAACAGATACGTCGAATGATAGGTATCCTTTCTGGTTATCCTTTTTGGCTTGTGGGTACATCTAGAAAAATGTCCTCTTTGGTATCGGTCGTACCTCTACGCGGACTTTATCATGTAGATTTTCACTGATATTTTCAGATATTTACCTTCAGTCGGCTGCGGGTTTATTCACCTGTCCTGTTTAGGTTTTGTTGCCTTGAAATAGGGTTAAAAACTTCAAATGATTGAGAAAATCACCCCTTTGAAGGTAACTATAGCAACTTTCATAGCACGGGCCTTGACCACAATAATGGTCTTTTGTTTCTCGGATACATTCTTAACTATACATTTACATCTCAAGAACACAACAATTATTATATTATTTTTCCAGATATGTCGAATGATAGTTATTTTTTCTGGGTGGCAATTTTAGCTTGAAGGTACTTCTAGAGAATTTTCCTTCCCATGTTTCGAAGTCTTGACGTTAATTCTAGGTGATTAACCAAGTCGTCTGGTTAACATTAAGGTGCTAATAGTTGCTACTCTTGGCAACTAGGTTGTTAATAACAGTATTGCTATACGCTGCTTGCATAAAT
The DNA here is from genome assembly GCA_029286865.1 of Teinopalpus imperialis. Taxonomy (NCBI): domain Eukaryota; kingdom Metazoa; phylum Arthropoda; class Insecta; order Lepidoptera; family Papilionidae; genus Teinopalpus; species Teinopalpus imperialis. Next base: position 14,228,052 of record JAGSMU010000001.1, read on the forward strand.
TATAAAAAATGTGCCGGTTTATTCATTACCTTTACCTTTTGAATTATATTCTTATTCACATAACGAACGGGTATGGTAGGTTCTCTTAAGATAATTTTAGTCCAAGCTCATCAACTTGTCAGTGGTAGAGCTACAATGCAGTTTGTTTCTAGCTACAGAACGAATGGGTCAGCTCGACCGGGTAGGGTCACGACTTTACAGAATACGAGCATAAAAAAAAAGCATAATGCTGCTGTGTTTCGTCTTGTGAGTGTAGGGATCCGGAGACCTTTATTACTGGTGAGGAGGCATTCCATCTCAGGTCTCAAGGGCGACAACGGAACTGCATGATGATTCCCTGTCAAGGATGAATGTAGATGTCATGGGCCGTAGGAAACACTTGCCATCAGGTGAACTGTGCGCTCGTTCAAAGTAGCTCAACCATTGAGATAAATGCACAAACAGACAAAGAGTCCGTTTCATTCATCAATATGTATAGATTAACAGATTGTACGTTCCAAATTTAAACATGTGTTTTGTTTCATTTTAGAGGCCGTTGGAGAAACCTGATGGGCTGGATGTAAGCGACCAATCGAAGATTCATCCTCAACACTTGTGTCAGAAGTGTTGCACCCTGGGATACTACTGTCGTCGAGAATATTAGAACGAAATTTTAATTGACAAACATATAAAACAACTCGTGGAACACTATACATATCATTGCGCCGAAAATCTAAAACAACCTCTATAACTTTAACAATTACTGGATATTACAATCATTCTCACGTGGTAGAGCTACGATGTGTACAGCGTCTAGCTGCAAAATGAATGGGTGTGCTCGAACTCGGAAGGACCACGCCCTCACATAATACCAGCGTGAAGTAGCAGCATAACGCTGGTGATTGTAGGCATCCGGAGAGCTTAATCCTCAACGGTGACAAGTCATCTGCAATATGATTCCATGTAAAGGATGATTATATTAAAGGAAGTTTTATAATATAAGAGGTGACACACAGGATGTCACTACTGAAGATTACGGTGGAACGTCTCGTCGCCTTTATTTGGGTCTCAATATCACTCACCATGTGAAACACAGTTTTTGCTGCTAAGCTTCTGTGACTGTCCTTTCCTAATCGAGCCGACCCATTTAGGTATATTCCACCTCAAAACGGTTCAGTCCTTCTGCATCCATAAGTAGGAACGTTGCAGAGATTTCTTATCATCAGCTATCATGTTCTATTATTTTTAATCATAATGAACTTTGTTTAAAAAATATTGGTACTTATAATGTAAAATATAAGTCTCTTTCATCTCTTTTAAAAGGTTTAGCACCTTTTAAGTTCAGTATTCGAACCATGTTTCTTCATAAATAACATCTAAAATTATATATTAACAACGAATAAAGCTGACATTAAGGAAATACAAGCCCAAAGTTTTGCCAAACACATGAAATAAACAGTATATGTAGGTCGGTGTGAATGTTTATTTGTAACATTAAACAATTCACTAATTCAAGCTGATAAAATAACGTTTATCAACTTTTTATTTTTATTTCTCTATATAATGATGATTTTCATTTATCCCTAATGGGAAAGGCAAAGGACTTTAGTCCATACAGCCAGGTCTTGTTCGTATGATGGTTGGTCTGAAACTCTTTATTTCTCTATATATTTAAAACTTAAGTGCCAAAAATACTTTTTAAAAGTACTTACAACAAATAGTTTGTCTTACATTAGTTCCTCCGTACTTACAATAATTATTTTGTAATCGTACCCAAAGAATATACTTAAGTTACTTAATGTATAAGTTACTTAATTACATAAAATAACGTTGTCTATTATTCAAAAGGGTGATTTGAAATATATCTTGAAAAAACCGAATAAGTTGAATGCAATTTTTAAAAAAAAAAGGATTAAGTAGATGGGATCTTGGTAGGTTCTTAAGTAAATGAAGACAAAATAAATATAGATATTCTACCGTTAATAACAGTGGCCTGCTATTTTCTCTAAATACAAATTAGGGAAGACGTATAGTCACTCGTCCTAGTTTGTTTTTTTTTAAATTAAAGGTGACAACCAAACCAAGCGATTTCTGCGGACACAATGATTACTCAAATTCAGATGAACCGTATCTTCGTTTGTCACTTGTCATTTTATAAAAGTTATGTTTTATGAAAAAAAAAACTGATAACTTGAATATATTTCATTTTTCTTTACTTCAACATGTAAAAGACTACGAACCTTTACATTCACCATCGATACGTAAGGATTGTGACAAAACGCCCTTTAAGCTAGATTTTATTACTTACATTATATATTTCGATATTCATGAGCCTTAACAAAATTATTGTTTTATAAGATAAAATAAATACTCCTCATGGCATCAGAGATACTTATGAATATTTTATGTATATTAGAATATAGCCAAGCGATATTATCTTAATACAGTTAATGTTATAAGATAAAAATATTAATATGCTAATGGCCGAACGCCGAAAAGTCACCGGAAAAAAGTAAAAATTAATTAAAATTAACCGAAGTTTATCTTCACATACAACTAAATTAGCAGTTGTAATGGAGGTGGCAATCATTCATATCTAATCATAGATTGAGAATCGTTTTATTATTTATTTAACTAAGTGTGACAAACTTGCACACATTACCTAATTGTAAGTAATGCCATCAGTCTATAAACACTTACATCCTCAATATAAAATCAAGATGCACGTGCATGCAATAACTTTTTGACAGTGGTAGAGCTACACTGCAGTTTGTTTCTAGCTGCGGAATCAATGAGCCTGCTCGACCTGGGTAGGACTACGCCCTCACAGAACTAAATAAATAGCAACAAAAGCGTTTCGCCTGGTGAGTGAAGGGATTCGGAGACCATTATTACTGGTGACGAGGGATTGTATCTCAGTCCTCAAGGGTGATAACGCGTTTGCATTATGACTGCTAGTTAAGGATGAATGTAGATGTCAGGGGCCGCAGGAACCATTTACCATCAGGTGAACTGTGTCCTCGTTTGTTACTCTCGATGTAATAAAACGAAAAAAACTCTCCCTTCAGGCCTGTGATGAATTGCCTCGTTATCCACCAACCTAGCTATCGACAACTGGGTTTCTGGTTACCTAAACTCACTAAACGAAACACACCGGCGTTATGCCGCATTTCGCTATGGTATTGTGTGATAACGTAATCGTTGCAGGGTCGACAGAGACGACAAATTAATTCCACAGGCAGAAATAAGATGCAGTGAGGTTGTTATTATAATCATTTAGTAGTATCCCTTTAAAATTAGAAACTACATTTTCAAGACATGTAGTACCGTTAATTTGGTTTTATTGAGATGTATTCAAATTTCAATCATATCTACACATACGCAAAATACCACCGCTTTTCTGTTTTAACACAATTTCTCAAGGGTGAATAAGCATTTGCATTTCGATTCCTTATCTAAAACGGATGTAGGTAACATAGGCTGGAGGAATTTCTTACCATATGCTCGTTTGTGACCCTAATATCATCGTAAAAGATACTATTACGTCACACGACGCCCGTACACCCTAACGGCTTAAAGTTAATGGAGAAAGAACTTGACTGTAAATTTCCAGTTATAACCGAAGCCAAAAAATAAGTCAAAATGTTCATAATGTGCCAATGTTCAGTCATTGTTTTAAGTAAAAGTTAAGCTAAGAGAATCCAAAACTTAGGGTTGATATTGAATAATCACCTTTTTGATATTTTTATAACATAATATTTACTTTATTTGATTTAATGAAAACGAGAAATATAGGTAAAAATTGTAAATATCGAAATTTTTATTTAAAAATGTTGCAGTTACTAAAAGAATAATATTTACGGTACTCCCGCATAAAAGTATGGACACAGTACTTACTAACGGTGGTGGCGTTGACAGTACTAGTTTGTAAAAAAGTGTAAGAGCGACATTGCCGAGCGAAATGATGGAAACAATTTTGAGCGTCTTGTCTTATCATTGCGATTCGCCAATAATTTCGCCATTTTTATGGTGGGATAATTTTTCGACATCGATTTTGACAATTTTTCCATGGATGTGTTCAGTATCGGTAGTAGATAACGCTTTTTTTCTCTAATAATTAAAAATACTGTGTAATCATATTTAAAAACTATTATTTAGGGGTATACAAATAGAAATTATTGACACAATAGACAATTACTAAATACTAGGTAATAAAGTATTTTGTTTTTTTTATTAATTAAAATGGTACTAAAACTTTACGCTCTTATTATTATCAAATAAGATTGAAAAGTTTTTTTAATATTCATTACTTTAATTGTCAGTCAGAATATTGAATGTCCTCGGAAACATTTTCATATAGAGTCTAAAATCTATTGGACTTATTCTATTTTGTTTGTATACTTCTAACTTGGTGGCAGATTATGTAAGGAGTTCCTGAAAGTTACAACTTTAAACATCAAAAGAAAAGGAATACTTCCGATTATAAAAAATATGGTAGACGGTTCATACTAACGCATCTTAGTTATTAAAAGCAACAAATTATATGTATATTTAGATGTTCAAATGTTAATTATAGTATTCTAATGATTTCATACACCATACAGAAAATGATTTAACATTACTAAAGTTCATTACTCATCGATCAATATTAACTATATTTTATATTATTTATATAATTAATGTCCTGTTAAATATATTGTATATTTGATATATTTGTTGCTAATAACAATGTTATATATGCATTAGTTTTATAAATAATTATTGTCTGTGTTACCATATCAAATATGCCATTTCAACAATTTTGCATACACATCCCTATTGCATCAATTTTTATATGTATGTAACACGTAATTTAACAAAATTTTTTTTAATAAAAAAATATAGGCTTATTAATATCAGAAATGGTAACATAGACATGTTAAATATTTTATATTTGTTAATTGTACAATAATACAAACATAAGCCCAAAGAAGCAGTGAATTCTAAATGTGCCAAAAATAATTAAGGATTTTTCAATTTACTTATACAATTTACTATAAAATCGTGGCAATTAAAATATTTTATTACAGTTATTTTAATAAATAATAATAATAAGAAATACGTTTCACTGATATACAAAAAACTAAGATACATATTCAGCAATTGACGCCATTCGACTATTATCGACACAAGCATTTTATGCTTAGTTGGAGTAGTTAATAGCCTAGCATTCTTTAAAAAAAAATCATTTTGAGGAAGCATCGGCATTTATAATCTGTTGTCATATGCTTTAATTTGGATTTGGTTTTGTCAATCAGATATAGGGAATCTAAGGAAGATGCACAATTACAAGAGGAAGGCGCAATTCAGAAACGCTACATAGTAAATATGTATATTATTAATATAATACTTTTGCACTAACTATACACGAGCGAAAGAAACGTCCCGATAAAGATGTATACGGAATTTTTCTCTTTCGCACATGAGTGATTCACCTGTTCGTTTTATAAAATATACCTGCAAAATAATTCTTTAAAAATACTATTGACTTAAGATTTCTCACCAATATATACTACGTTTCATGTAGGTTCCACACCAAAGCTATTAAATATCTTAGGTTTTAGTGATTGAATTTACATCATAGGTTTTTTTAGAAAAGAAAAAGGCCCTTTTTAAACAGGTCAAACCTTTATTTCGGCTCGCGTTATAGATAAGTGTGCGTCTTCTAGATGTACTTAGATGTAATTACTTCCGTAATTTAAGATCTTGCAACACTTATCATCAAGGGAATTGTGTATCTTGGTTTGTTTGTAAATCATTGTAACTGTAACAAGAATTTGGTATAAAATATATTTAACTAATTTGAAATTACATAAAAATGTGACGTAATAGCAATCCCTATCTTGTATCATTAATTAAAAGTTTTGTTTTAAAGTAATTTCTTTTTGAAGTAATGCGAACAATGGGAATTTTCTGTCGAACTAGTAGATATTTTAAAGTCAAGTTTTGAATGAAATAAATATTATTTATGTTATAATTTTAAGGTCAATTCTTTGCTGAATCAATGGTGCTTATAAATTAAATTTTTAGAAATCATTGTGCGGACATCAAGAATTTAACATCGTGCTAGCGGCAATGATATTGAGAAATTTGTGAATAGGCCAAGTGTATATAATAATTCAACAGATACTACCAATATTTTTTTAACGGTGTAATAGCCTTAAATTAGACAAGAAGCCGATAAATGTCCAGCAGACAAGAAGTTGATATAAAAAACGATGACAAATAAGTGTCAGTATACGTTGCCGTTAGTACTTAAATCTAGGTCACTAAATGGTCACTAAATATATAGATGTAATTCATACGTAGAACGAAGAGATTCTACAATAAACTGATTCATGTAATATTTTATTATTGAGTCGTTAGAACCTTAATTAAAATGTTGCATAGGGATGCCAATAAAAACATTTTTGGACGATTCGTTTTCAAAATTATCTTACATTAGTTTATTATGATGTTTATTACGATATTATTGATGAACATATTATTGTAATCTGTTACTTATATAATTTTATGAAATGTATCTAAGACTTAATTTTTAAATAAATTTTAAAAATATTAATTTAGTTTTTTCGCATTATTTATTCCGATGATGACTAAAGGAGTACTCCGTTACAAAATTAAATATAAATATATAAAATTATATAATAAATAAAAGTAAAAAAATACTTAATTTGTTTTCAATGTGTATTGAGAAAAGAAAGGAATATATCAAAATTAAACAAAATCATTACATTGGATAAGCCCCAAAAATGAATTATTTAATTACATTTTCATATTATTGCACAACCCCTATTAAAAGAAATAATTATATGTACATTTAATAAAATAATAATATTTAATGAAGAAAACCTGGTAACACCCGAATTCTGTGCGGTCCGTCGAAAGCGTTCTCATAAGCAGGCTCAACGAATCCTTCACCAATATCACCATCTTGATGATCCAGTGATCTCTTTTCAATATGACGTTGTTGTGATCCTGGTAAATTCCTTGCAGGTATTGGAGCTCGAGGAGATTTAGGTTGTGGATGGCCTCCAGATCGCTGCGCTAGTACAGTCACGCTTAACAAAACTAGGACAGCTAATTTAGTCATGTCCGCCATCTTGTTGAACGTATAACCTCAAATATAGAACTCTGATTTTATTTCTTTGTGCAACATATATATACGAACTAAATGTTTTCTGTAACAATTACTAGTGTTAAATACACAAGAGAACTGTGTGTGCAACACTATCGTCGGATTAGCGAGTGTATTAAAGAAAAACATATTACATTTTTGTCGATATTTATCACGGTCAAAGCGTCAGTAATTGATTTGAAAGATACATAAAAAATATTTTATTTACCTTGTAATCATTTTATTTTGCAGCCACCGATGTATACTCGATTATTGACGTATGTAGAAACTCGTATTTCAACGATGTCTTTATAAAACATTTTATTTTATATCTGCATTTTGCGATTCTGCTTTGTGAATCTAGAAATAATAAATATATATATTTGAAATATACTTTAACAATGGTACAGCCACGCTTCATATTAAAGTACTAAAATAATCGCAGAAACAAAAACGAGGGTATTTTCAAGTATTTAAATCTATTATCATTTATATTTCAACGAACAAGATTTCCTGTCGATTATCTGTGGTCAGGATAACTGAAAAAAAACTTCTTTAGAAATAATGCGAACCGTAGTACACGTTTTACTTGTTAAATTGTCCTTTACCGTCACACTGTGTACATAAACATGTAAAATAAATAAATTTATAAAGCAACTCGAATTCCAAGGCTATTCAAATAATCCTACTAAATAAATACCTAGCCACATTCAATGAAAATATTTGTGATGGAAGTCACTAAAATAGTATAGTGTTTTTTTTTCTTCATAATATTGAACTAATGAACGGAAATATCATCTTAAAATGATCACTTAATTATTACTTAAGAGTTCTTTAGAGAATATCTCGTTTGGGTATGAAGGTACTTCTTTATTATATTAGGTCCACGTGAAATTGGCGTTTTGTCGAACTGGCCACTTTAATCTCAAAGAGCCTGGCGTTTGATCAGTAATTCCAAATGCAAATCTAAGGTTTGTGTACTTTTGTTTCCAATTTAGTGATTCATTTGTTATCGCGCCATTTGTTTTTTTTTTAAATCCTTTTTTCGAAATGTTTTTCATGAAATTTTTGAATCCTTCAAACACACCTGATAGCAAAAAGGAAAACTTGAAAAATCGTATCATTTACGAATATGAGTTCCTTTGAAATAAGTTACTAGTGGATATCCATTGTTGGAGAGCTAAGAAAACGGTTATGTTTTTAAAATAATCTGCAGGCCAAGTTTATTAACGTTTTTTTGTTTTTAAGGCATTTTAGTGGAGAAAAATATTGAAATAATATCGATTTTCGTCTGGCATTTTTAAATTTGGAACGATAATTATTATTTTAATATTGATAAATAATTAGTGTTTAAAGGTTTTTATAAATCAGAAGAAACAATGAGATTTAAATTGGTACTTTTTTTAAATAAATTTTTGAGGTTGCAATTTTGACTTATTTTGAAAAAAGCTAAAAAACGTGATAACTCAAAAATGGTTCACTTTTGCATAATGCATATAGGGTTAAAATTATCACTAATAGACACCCCTATCACTTCCTAACGGGAATACGTCGAATTACCAATAACCCTGTACATCTATGCTAGCACTGGAATTAAATATATACTGATAAGACAAAAATAAATAGTATAAATAGACAGATATATGAGCAATTCGAACAGAAAGTGAAAGGAATAGATATCAGCACTTAAATTTCCTTCATTTCATTCAATTCAGATCCCTTAGCGGTGTAGCCACATATGGAATCGTGTTGAAAAGCAATATTAAACAACAAAAACTACAATTTGAAAAAAAACTACAAATAAAATATCCCTGTGTCCTTAGGATATAATATAAATTTAAAATGTAATAACTTTAGGATATAATAATAAAATAAAATAGTTCATTACAAAAAATAAATCGCTCTACAATCATTATTTTTTTTTAATATTTAGAGAAGTCGGTACGGTAATTATATAATACTTAACATGTGACAACTCTCTCGCAACATTACTAGTTACACAATAAGCATTCCTTGTCGCTCTGTTAACGTGAAGTGCGATCCAATTGTTTGTACAAATGTTGACACTATTGGCAAACATGTTTCCCTTCTCAGCCAATAGATATAAACTCAAGCATAACATAACAAAATATAAATAAGAGAAATTGTTATTTAGTTCGTTACATTTAATGGACAATCATATGTTTGAAATGAAAGGATTATTTTTTTCGTAGAGAGAGAAAGTCTGTAGTTGGTTTGAGAAATATCAAAAATTAGGGCTTATTTGATATAGCATCAAGCATACAAGAATATAATAATTCTTCAGTATATGGTAGCATATATTGAGCATAATTGTCTAGGGTTAAGGTTGTAAGATCAAATCCACAATTTGACTCATGTCATGAACGATCTCCTAGTAATATTAACATATACTCCATTATATCCATAACTTAATTTAGAGTCAAAGTAGATACGACTATATAATGTACGGAAATGAGACGTAGTCGAGCGGCTTACGCGCGATTTACTCGTGTTCCAGGCCGCTTCTAAATATCGCCCTGTCCTCCCTTTAGATAGTGATCCGAGTCGAGGTTTCGTACCTCCTTACGAGGGGCCCTCGGATCGTATTATCGCCCCCATCTTTTGTCATCAACATTCTTCGTCAACAGGGGACGGAGTGCAGCGGTGATGCAGCCCCAGTGTCCGCGCCAGCTTCACAGCATCGTCGTTGTCTTCCTACTCAGCGGGCCTCCCACTCGCGAATCTAATTAGATAAAGCTGTAAAGGTCTCTGGACCAACAGCAATACTCACAATCAAAAAAAACCGTTTGTTTTTCTGCCTAACAAAATTCATACGCAGTAAATAAAACTAACAGACATACATATCTCAAATTATCAGTTTGCTGAACTCGCAATGCATCTACCGCTTAGCTCGTAGCAAGACGATGTGTAGGGCGACCCCCCAATTGACGCGGAGAAGATCGACGTAAGCAACCAATGTACTGAAAAGCTAACTAATGAGTTTTTATCACATCATTCTCAGCAGATATCTGGATTCCTTGTATATGGCATATGAAGCTTAGACGGTATGGTTAACCGGAATGCCAGTCATACTGCTAATTGCTTTAAGCTGCAAACGCAGCTCCTCTGGTTCTGCTGGCGTCTGTAATCACTTACCATCAGCTGAGCGGCTGCTTGTTCAGTGTCTAAGAGCTGGCTTTTAATGTGATGAAACCGTTAGTGGCAATTGCAAACGCTGATTTACTACGAGCTCGGCGATGATGTAGAACATCGTGAGGAAAGCTTCACGTCTAAGAAGTAAATAAAATAAAGTATTTCGATGATATATGAAACCCGTCGATCCGCAGTCAAATCGCGCGGTCGACACCTTTTCCATTGAGGTCTGTACCAATCACTGGTTTTGTATATGCTTTACCTTTTTTCAACAGTATATATAAAAGAAAACAATTACCTCCAATGATGATTTGTTCTTACGATGGGAGGGGGGGGGGGATAATGGCCGCTACAGGTCTTGCACCCAGATGCACGTTGATGGATTCAGAGGGTGAGTGCTGTTTTTTTTTATTTTATTAAATAATAGTAACAAACGAGCACGCACTTTGCCTCATAATAAGTGATTCCTGCGGCCCATGACGTCTACAAACATACTTGACAAGGAATCATAATGTAGATGCGTTCTCACTCTTGAGCACTGAGATGGAATGCCTCGTCACCAGTAATAAAGGTCCCCGGATCCATTCACTCACCAGACGAAACACAGCAGCATTACGCTGCTATTTCACGCCGGTATTCTGTGAGGGCGTGGCCCTACCCCGGTCGAGCTGACCCATTCTCCTGCAGTTAGAAACAAACTGCAATGTAGCTCTACGATTTTCAGTTTTCATATGTGGGGAGGTGTTCCTTTAATAAAATATTAAGGCTGACAAGCAGGAGCACTGATATTAAATGATGACGACATTCAACCTGAGGACCTACCTGAGGACTGAAATGGAATGCCTGTACATAGGGTACTCGGATCTCTTCACTCTCCTTACGAACCACATCAGCGTTATGCTGTTATTTCCCTGGCTCATGCTGGTGTTCTGTGAGGGCGTTGTCTTTCACGAGTTGAGCCGACCCATCCATGGAAGATACAACCAACAACTTGGCTGTACGACTATTAAATTTTGCTGTTATAACCAAGTGGTAGACAGTGGAACAAACAAAATCCCGAAATTATGTAAGTTCTCTAGTCTCGCATAGTGGATTTCCATTTTACTACGTTTTGATTCACGCGGCATTGTTTGATTCTAAAGAGCGGTGACAAACGAGCACACAAGCAAACTAATTGTCACTGATCTCTATGTCTCATAATGAAGAAGCACTGTCACCCTTGAGGAGTAAGATAGAAGACCATCAGTCCAGTTTCTTACCGTTTATTCTCGCTAGCAGCAATCTTTCGAAACGGTGGTTCAAAGACATTCAAAAGTATTTTGTATAAGAATTAATAAAACGCCAATTTATATCGCTAACTAGACGAAATATATAAACACTAAGCTATTATTGCCTATTGCTGTCGAGCCGACCTATTCTTTATTTTTAGTAGCTATTTCGGCTGCAACGTAAAGATTATTCTATTGTACAATTTTCTCTCGATGGAATTGAATAACTGAGTACACATATATGTGTGTCAGATTTCCGGCATTCATCTTAAGGTCCGTCGTGTTTGTCCGATTTCTTTTTGTTTTGTAAAACAATGTATGGCAAATGTGGACGCACTAAGCCATGGCAAAGATTAAAGATGCATATACTTTGTCTCCCTTAAAGACAAATATGGAATGCCTCGTTTCTATGGGATTACAGAAAAAAAAAAAAAAAAAAAAAAAACTAAACAAAGCTTGGTATTTTGTGAGAGCGTGGTCCTCCCACAACCGTATACCACTAAAAATGTAGACCTAAACCCAAACATTTTATGAAGCACAAATATTGTTCAGCTGGCATTCGAATTCAGAACCTATTTCGCAGCAGCCAAATACTAAATTTTTTATATGATTTTTTTTTTTATATATTACACACGAACTTACACCTAACACAAGCATAATGAGCTTATTATACATACAAATGACATGCAAAAAGTTTACGAGTAAAATATCATATATTATCAGAATAATATGTAATATCACAATTAACAAAATAACTGCGTCTTTCGTACAACTATATACTATAACCACTATGCCATTCAACCATCAGCCCATTATCAGTTAATTCACTGACGGGCAATGGCATGGTGGAAGAATCCGAGATTAAACAGCGCGTTTAACTTCATCATGTCGACAACTATTAAAATGACGCGATCGAAATCTATCAAAGCTAAAGGGACCACTCTGAAAATCATGTTTATAGACGCAAATGACATTTCCTCACCTCATTAATGATGTCCCATATTTTAACATAGATAATTAATCAATAAATAAACATTTTTTATTAGTCGTATGTTTACAAAAAAAAATACTGAAGTGTTTTATGACGACATTACAAGAGGCTTATCGACGCGATATTGAATTCCAGTTGCCTATATAAAGGAAATTATTTCAACAAATAAGCAATTTGTAAGCGCAACGCTAAGGTTAAATATAAAACAATAAGTGATAAAATAAAAGAAAAATATAAAATAAAATGTCTACAAAAATTGGTAAGTTTTAATAATTCTATTTATTTATTTTAACTTTATTGATAATAATATATACACACCTTACAAGAAGGGGTGCACAGAGCGAACTTAATGCCTTAAGACATTCTCAATCCGTAGCGAAGAGAGAAATTGTTGTAGCTGCATTAGAAAAAGTTGTACTAATAAAAATAACATACCATATATATAGAAGGAAATATATATATATTATATATATTTCCACACAACTTTATCTTTTTTTATTTATCATTATTTTAATGATTCTATTTATATTCCTAATGTACTAAGATATTTCTATATTATCATTCTATATGATAGAAACTATCCAATACAATCCTAAAGAGTCTTAAGTTAATGATTGTATAAAATACTGACGAATATTAATTTTGAACAATATTAGGAACGTGGTTGAGTTAAAAGTTACTTGGCTACGAAAATTTAAATGTTTACCAATAGGTTCGGATAGCACGCTGTGTTTTGTGTGATTGTTGATAACCTGCGATTAATTAACAGTGGTAGAGCTACGCTGCAGTTTGTTTCTAACTGCAGAATGAATAGGTCAGCTCGACCGGGTTAGGACTACGTCCTCACAGAATACCGGCGTGAATTAGCAGCATAACGCTGCTTCGTTTCGTCTGGTGATCGCGGCATTCCGTCTCAGTCCTCAAGGGTGACAACGCACCTGCATTATGATTCCTTGTCAAGGATGAATGTAGATGTCATGGGCCGCAGGAATCACTTAACCTCAGTGAAGTTTGTGCTCGTTTGCAACTCTCAATGTATTAAAAAAAACCTACTAACATTTCCTTAGCATTGTAATTCTTTTATAATATTTTCCGTATACAGCACTTGTGTTTTTAGTTAGAGTAATAAGATTATCCTTGTGGTCGATTACGACCACGGCGATATTGTTTTTATATTATTACAAGTGACAATCGAACAAACAGTTCACCTGACGGTAAGTGAAGACTGCTCAATAACCAACAATAAGATTAAAGATGCACATGCGTTGACAACCCTAAAGGGTCCTAATTGATGTAATCAAACCCAGAAATCAGGATTAAGAAACCAGATAATTTCTCTGTGGGGTGGTGCCCACCACGACCGTCAGACAGCACCTTGACATTCGCGACTACTTCCTGATTTTTCATTTTAATTATAATATGTATTTTTTAAAATTACATTGAGAGCAACAAACTCAAACGCAGTTCACCTGATAGCAAGGGATTCCTGCGACCCATGGCATCTACATTCATCCTTGACAAGGAATCATTATGCAGATGCGTTCTTACCCTCGAGGACTTAGATGGAATGCCTCGTCACCAGTAAATAAAGGTGCCGGATCCTTACACTCACCAGACGAAACGCAACAGCATTATGCTGCTATTTTACGCTGGTATTCTGTGAGGGCGTGGTCCTACCCCGGTCGAGCTGACCCATTCATTCTGCAGCTAGATACAAACTGCAGTGTAGCTACCATTAACTGTAATGTTATTTTACATTAAATACAAATATTATAATAATGATATCTTCCTGGTCGATTACAATCATGGTGATATCTTCTGATTATTGCCTGACTACATCAACTGCCCAGAGTATTTTATCCCTTGCTCTCGAATCAGTCCGGTGACATTATCAGATAAGTAGATCTATCCGTAGTCGCCGCAGAGGCGACATTGTATATTATATATTTAATTATTTAAAAGTAATTCTAAAAAAGTACATACGGTTTTTTAATAATAACACTATTTCCAAGCATCTATGAAGGTGCTAAAATTGTCCTGGGTCCTAGCTTTTTTGAAATAATGAGTTGTAGACCATATTAAAAACACTCACCCGTCGTCCCCTTCCCTATTCCGATGTAATACATGTTCAATCAGAGGTTCACATGCAGTGTCAAGGACACGGGACACACACATAACACCCAGAACCGAAAACCAACAATTTGTAATATACAAATATTGTTCCTCATCTGGGAATCGAACAAGGGAAGCAACCACGTACACTAACCAATACGCGGCCGTCACAAACACTAAAATATATTGGAGAACTTAATTAATGTAAAATACTTTTGCTACTTACATATTAATTAGTTTGTTTACAAGTATAATTTTTTTGATAACGGCTTTGATGACATAATTACTATTTTAAATATGTATGTACCATATAGGTAAATTAAGTTATAATTATTTACGTGCCCTCAATAGAATAAAATAATTATTTCAGCTCTGCTATGCCTGATGCTGGTATTTATCAGTATCGACATAGCTGCCGCCTGTGGCTGTCCTCGGATCTACTGGCCGGTCTGCGGCTCTGATGGTGTAACGTATTCCAACGAGCAATGTATGAGGTGCCAGAAACCTAAAATACGAATCGTCAAACAAGGTCCATGTAAAGAGAGATTCGTTGATATGGTGTAAATAGAAAAAGATCAGCTATATTTTATGTATACATTATATTACTGGTCTATAGTATCTTTTACTTAAATTATTATTTATTGAATGAAAGTTTTATTTAAAAACATGTTGTTTTCTTTTCTCTTTTTAAAGATTATCAGCAATGCCTAAGTTCCTACTAAGCTGAAAATGCTTGTGCTAGGAGATGGTTCACGCCAATATTCTAATGGTGGATTCGAAACTACGATCTAAAGTTACGCAGACCGTATCCTAAACTATTAGGCTATTGACGCTTCAATTCTCTTTATACGTATATAGGCTGAAGAAAGGTATCGAATCGCTTAATAAACAATTGACAATGGGCAATCAAAAATTATAACTTTGTAATGACATAGGAACCGACATACATATATGGATTTAGTCTTAAGATAAAAATACTTTACTAAACACAGAATGTATGTTATGCAATTAACAAGAATTACTTTTTATGATTCCTTCTGAAGTTTGAATGTAAATGTATCGCAATATAAACCGCAGGAATCCCGTTTCATCTATGAAGTATTCGTTATGAGTATGGCCCGGGGTAAAGCTGATCTTTTGTTGTGAAGTCGTACGTGACAGCTTTTAAGAGCTTAATTATTTACTTTTTAATAATTAGCTATAATTTATTGCGGCATTTCCAACAAGGTCATCAAGGTCAATAATGGCTTATTTAAAATTGCAATCGTATTCCTGCTTTTGAATTTTAGCATCGTTATAATACCGTTAAGTAATAAAACATTGGCGGAGTCACCTTGGTTCTAGCTGCCAGAATGAATGGATTGGCTTCACTGGAGAAAACCAGAAACCGCCACGAAGTTGTAACTGTAAATTACATTAAACATTGTTATTTTAAAAATGTCATCCAACCAGACAAAATGTTCGTAAATTAGACGCAAGGTGGTGTGGATCTCAAATATAATAACGTAACAAAATATTACAATTTATTTATAGTAACTCATTTAATGAAATAGCAATTTATTAAATATGCAACTAGCTTCTAAAATATTTCGGGCATCTTTGAATAATTTAAAATAAATACCTTTAACTAAGTGATAAGAATTCTATCCGAAAGTTTTGTGTGTACCATATCGACATATATAAAGTATTGTGATATAAATTAAAACTAGATTACATCATTTTATATCAAGATGAATATACTCGACTTTTGAAGTTACAAAAACTAGATTTTTTAAAGTCAAAATAATCAACACATAGGTAATTAACGTCAGCCTTTTCCTTTTGTTTCGGTGTCAGCTGCGAAATAATTAAAAACAGTGTTAAATTTGTACCAACTAAGACCCCGTAGGTGGCCAAACTCTGTGCATTGGGAGGGGCTCCAGGATCTCCTACAGAACGTATCGGTGTCCCTAAGCACGACTCAAGGGAGATCTCGCCCGTAGCCCGTGTTACCCAACCCGTATAACCCTGGACCACTATCAAATAGCACTCAAAAATGGTTTCATAATATGTTTTAGTTGACAATAATAAAACCGAATATTTGCAAACAAATGAACATGGCAGTGTTAAAAAGTATTATCCCAAAGTATATTTAATCCATATTATTTAAGTTACATGATTGTGTTTTAAAGAGACTTTCAGCACGATTTTTACAAATCGGTATTTATTTTTTTATACCCTCTACCTCTCGCCTCGAAACCCTCAAGGTAGGGGAGACTTAGGGTTTCTCTCTAAATAAATGGTGTTCCCCAAAACTTTTGTTAAAATGATTGATGTGGCTGTCTGCTTTTGTAAGATGTACGAATTATATACGAGTTTAATTGTGTGCAATATTTATGTAGGCTTTTAGCAACTACACCTAACGCTCCTATGACTATTGGCATGATTATTTATTTATTTTATTTGATTAATATTTATTTATTTAAGTTATATTATAATCCTAAAGTATTATTTGTATTGTTGGTAAAAATCAAACATACATTAAAAACTAACATCACGACTTAATATAGAACATACCCACGTCTGAAACCAATAAAGAGGAAAACTAACGAACAAATTTTGTTCATACCACACCTTGATTGATAGTTAAAGAAGGTTTATACAACTAGATGTGCCTGAGATTTCATACGAGCAAACATGTGTCAAATATGCGCGTAACCCGCTTTGAAATAGGCATATCTTTTTAAATGAAAGAAACACATGTTAGGTCAAGTTGGTCCTGCTATTGCGGAGATTAGCGTACACAAACGCACAGATACACAGATAAAAATCATATGATTATATGCATATGTATAGAAGATGAAGGCCGTACCTAGCCGTCAACTTCTATCTTTTAGCTATTATGTCCGTGCACGATGTATATATATAACGAGACAGAATTCGGTCTATCTAACATTACGTCTTTCGAAAGGCAGAAAAAGCGGAGCTGACGGCCACCTTCAATAAAAACAAAGTAATAAAAATGGCGTATTGATTTTCTATACATGTTAAAGAGACCAATAGACGAAACCCGGCCTAGTTTGTAGTCAAATGTAATAGCAGATCATACTTTATATATATATATATATATATATATATATATATATATTTATATATATATATATAACAACTATTATATTATTAGTATTATAGAGTACACACGGTTTAATGGATAATGTGACAACTGTCGTCTGAACTAAAATCAGGTGAAATCGTGCGTCTATTCAAATATAACGTCAGATTATACTTTACAACGCGTGCCAACAGTAATGTATGAGTGAATCTTAAAATTAAACCCGGCCGGGCTTCTATTCAAACCTAAAGAGTGATCAAACTTTACAAAATATGACAACAGCAATTTGAGTGTACATACGGATTTATTGATAACATGACTTAACTGACGTCTGAACTGACTCCGTGTCCATCAATTCAAAAATAAGGACAGATCATACTTTACAATGTACGAAGGTACGAGGTTCGTATCTTTATAACTGGTGACGAGGGATTCCATCTCAGTCGTCAAGGGTGACAACGCATTTGCATTATGATTTCTTGTCAAGGATAAATGTAGATGTCATGGGCCCCAGGCATCACTTACCATCAGGTGAACTGTGTACTCGTTTGATTAGATGTAATAAAAAAAAATCTCCTTATGAGGGGTCTTCGTATATCGCCCCCTGTATTATCGTCGACATTCTCCGTTCACAGGGATCGGGGCGCAGCGATGGTGCAGAAGCAGTCTTCATGCCAGCATTGCCAGCATCGTTCTCTCCCTGCTCAGAGGGTCTACTTATATAAATATGTAAAAGTCTCTCGACCAACAGCATCATAATGAAGCTGGGCGGGGCTTTTGGTCAAACATAACGACAGATCATACTTTACAAGTGTCACGTGCAGGTAATTGCACCCCCGTGAGGGATACCCCTCTAACTAAAAGACATTCTAAATACGCAATAATAGCGCAGCGCCTGACGATTATCTGATGGCAAAAAATTATTAATGCGAGTGTCAACCGCGTCTGGATACATTTACAGACGCATTTACATGTCACTACAATACGTCGTCTTCCTCCAACAGTGGCCTACATGAGATTTACACGTGATATAGACGGATTTTAAAATTGAACTTTCCTCCCTTTTCAATAGCGGTCCTTTCATAACTCCCAACTCCCGGTGAAACTGTAAAAGCCCACGGGTTAACAGCGGCGGTCAGCCCGAAAAAATAAAAATAGAAATCGTATATAACACTTCTGTTGTCGTAGACGCTCTTCATCCATAGGGGTCGGAGCGTAGCGGAGATGCAGTAACAGTTCTCGTGCCAGCATCGTCCCTACTCAGCGGGCACCCCGCTCGCGTCTACTTAGATAAAACTGTAAAGTTCTCTGGACCAACAGCATCATAGATACAACAGTGGTAGAGCTATACTGCAGGTTGTTTCTAGCTGCAGGTTGTTTCTAGCTGCAGAATGAATGGGTCAGCTCGACCTCGGTAGGACCACGCCCTCACAGAATACCAGCGTAAAATAGCAGCTTAATGCTGCTGTGTTTCGTCTGGTGAGTGCAGGGATCCGGAGACCTTTATTACTGGAGACGAGGCATTCCATCTCAGTCCTCAAGGGTGACAACGCATCTGCATTATGATTTCTTGTCAAGTATGAATGTAGATGTCATGGGCCGCAGGAATCACTTACCATCAGGTGAACTGTGTGCTCGTTTGTTACTCTTAATGCTATTAAAAAAAAAAAAAAATGTGTAATGTGAATTTACACACCGCTAAATTGTTAATGTGACATAAATGATGTCTGAACTGATATCTTCAAGATGAAGCCGGGCCGAGCTGCTAGTCAAACATAAAGACAGATCATTTACATTGTATGACAAGTACAATGTAAGTGTACACACGGCTTTAGTTGCCAATGTCGCAAACTCGACAAACATAAATTATCATTTAATTCTTCATATTAAAGTAATGTTATTAAATAATTGTTGATTTTGAGTAATAACCGCGTGATTACTGTTGTTTATCTTTCATATTTATGCTAATAATAACTTGCGTAGTAACTATAAGATTTATTGAAATACGAGTAACACCATAATAAAAATATATACATGTTTATATATATATATTATTCGAATTTGAAGCGGTCGTAGCAGCAGTGACCAATCAAGTCTGCGGAATGAATGAATGTCTGCTAAAGACTCTATTTGTATAGTACACCTTTAATAGGATAAGTTAATATAGCGTATTAGGCTTTAAGCGGTCTTTCTCTGATCCCAGGCCGTATGGCCATTTAATAGTACGTTGAGAAGAATAAAAATAAAGAAGAGTTTGGTATGATGAAATGTCCATATTAATGGACTTAAGATATTGAATTTTTATTTGTCATGCATCAGCCCATTTAAACGGTCACGTTTTCGTAACTTTGTTCTTCGAAACTTAAACAGATAAGAGATGGCGAAAGTAATAATTATATTTATATTAAATTACTTTCGTACTGTCATTGTTTTTAACATTTATTACTATTTTTTAAGGTATATTATATATTATATATATATATATATATATATATATATATATATATATATATATATATATATATATATATATATATATATATATATTATATTAAAAGAAATGTACATTGTCTTATAAAAAAACAAAAAAAAAATATAGATATGTCGTCTCGTTTAATTATACTAAATAGGCCAATATAGAATAGTCATCCATTTCCTTGCTTATGAGACTAATGTGGAAAAGGCAGGCTGTCACACTTATTTTTAGAACCGATGTAATTTCCAGGCATACCAACGCAGGACAGAGAGTAGACCACCACATGACGCTATCAAAATTCTTTAACCAAAGATTTACAAAGCCATTAACCGTTGTAAATTCACGCTAAGCAGCTAGAACACACCCTCACGAAATACCAGCACAGCGATGATCAACTGCTATCCAGTGAAGCGTGTGCTCGTTTGTCACCTACATTAGATAAAAAAAGTATTCACATATTTCACGTAACTAAAACACAATTATTACGTCAGCCACGTCAAATGGAATAAAAATCACTTATTAGGTGGAGCGGCCACGCCATATCTGAAATCTAGATATGGCACGAATGGGTTGACTTGACGCTTGAGCACGATTCCATATCGATAGTACCAGCGTAAAATAGTAGCTTAACAGCTTACTGTGTTTCGTTCTATGAGCCATTCTATCTTAGTATACGGCGAGTGGTAAAGTTTATACATTATGATTGATTATCTAGGATGAATGTGGACGTTTCAGTCCACAGGAATCAATCACATACTATCAGGTTGAACTGTATGCTCGTACGTCACGTCTAAATTTCAAAAAAATATATAACATTTTTCTGCCTATATAGCAACACCCGCGCATACTAATGGACGAATCTCTGACTTTACTTTCCAACTTTCACCAGCTCTAACTCATCATGCGTTATTGACACGTAAAAGTCACTCTTTCAACAAGCGAACCCTGCAACGAATAAACTAAGGAACCATAGTTAGTCCTATCTTAGAAAAGTATACGACACAAACTGCTTCACGGTACAGTGCAACTTTATCGATTACAATAAAATAAAAAAAGTTAAAAACAAAAGACTAATCTTTATTTTACTTTTTATTTATACTAGATAAATGTATACAGTGATATCATATAATAGTAGATAATTGAAAGAAAAGTTTTATAAAAAAAAAAACATTTAATTATAAAAACATAACAAATAAATCCGCAGCGGCTCCAGAGACAAGGACCTGAACTCCCATTGATTTTCGTTTATTTCCTTTCCTAGTTTTCCTTGCACTTCATACAAATGTCTGTACGTGTTGCCGTCAGTGAAATTTCCACCATATTGTCACCATCGACCTCACTCAGGTAGGCCGTACAGAGAAGGAAATAGATGAATACTACGGAAATTTTAAAACGAATGAAAGATTCATTTGCGATTCTGTAAATACTTTATTATAGGTATATAAACTTGTAATGGTAAGTAAAGTAACAGCCTATATATACATATATTAATCCCACTGTTAGTTACTGGCCACCTCTTTGGTAAGGGTGTTAGAGTATAGACCACTACGCGACTCCACTGAATCTATTCCATAAACATGCAGATTTCCTCTAAACGTATTCCTTCACGCTTAACATGTAGCAAATAGCTTTACAGCATTAAATCCGACCTTTGTATCTCTTTTTGTAAGGTATGACCAATAAAGTTAAAATAAATAAATAAATCATCATCACTTAATCGTAAAATTGCAATTAACAATTACCTACATTAGTGCCGTCGCCGCAGATCGATCTAGGTTTGCTCGCGTACCTTTTAAAGTGAGTGTTTAGACACTAACATGTGTATTTAAGAGTATTATTAACAGCAGTAGAGCTACACTGCAGCTTGTTTCTAGCTGCAAAATGAATTGGTCAGCTCGAACGAGGTAGGACCACGCCCTCACAGAATACCAGCGTAAAATAGCAGCTGTGATTCGTCTGGTGAGTGTAGGGATCCGGAGACCTTTATTACTGGTGACGAGGCATTCCATCTCAGACCTCAAGGGTGACAACGCATCTACATACATTATGATTCCTTGTGACAGATGAATATAGATGACATGGGCCGCAGGAATCACTTGCCATTAGGAGAACTGTGTGTGAGTTTATTACTCTCAATGTACAAAAAAAAGGAACAATATTATTATAGAATTTTAGCAATTGTTTATTAAACATTACAGCATTCCCGTTAACTGCTCCAACTAAACATAAATGCTTGTGCTAGTAGATGGTTCACGACAAAAGCCGTATGACGGATTCGAACATACAACTATAAGTTTTGCAGACCGTACACTAATCCATTAGACACTATTGTCAATTATAAACAGTATATACAGATATGGTTACTGGACGCTCATTTATCAAGGAGGGACTTGAGTCTGAACTTATATCGACCAATTTTATTGATAATTGCAATTTTAAATTAACCACGTGCTGTGAAAGAAAAGCGTTTGAAAAGTAAGTCTAATGAAATAAAATATATATTAGGAAACCATGCGTCTGTCAATCCGTAAATACGCAAATCGGATATTAATTTTACTTTGTGTGTTCTACATACGTTCACCACTTAGCACATTTTAGAACATTTGGTACACTTAATCCTCTTCTGGTCGGTAAATATAATGAACAAAATACCATAAAATAGGTTAAACACAAATCTAGACCATTTAAATCTAAATCAATATATAATTAATATTTATATCTTTCTAATATTATCTTATGTATATTTAGATATTATTATTATATTAAAATAATTTTATAACAACTAAACTACGTACCCAAAGTAAGCGAGATTTCCATGTTAATGCACAAAAGTTAAGAGTGGAAATAAACAGATAACATTTTGTTGATATGCATAGTTCAATAGGGCAGGCGTGTGTAATGATGGGTGACCGGATGACCTGAATAATGTAACAAAGATGATTTCTGACAAAAAAACTACTAAACTAACATACATAAGTTATAGTATATAATTTTAAATACTTTTTATAACAAAAAATACTATTTTATCAATATATAATATATAGTATACGAGAAAGAACAGAAAGACTAGCTACGGCTAGGTATAAGGCGACTAAAAGGAGATTATGGATTCGTTAGTGATCAGGGTGGCGCTCCGATAGTTCAGGATAGCGAACCCGGGGAGTATTATACAGTGGTTCCGAGTTTTTTTTTTGTGCTGCACTCCGTCCCCTGTGGACGAAGAACGTAGACGACAACAGAGACAGGCGATAACCCCCCCGACACCTAGGTAGGGAGGACCACAGCCTCAAAGGCTGCAGTGTTTCATATGATGAGTGTAGGTAACCGGATACCAACGTACACCAGAGGAGTCGCTGATGCGCTGCCGGCCTTTAAGAAATGTGTATGCTCTCTTCTTGAAGATCCCTAAGGTTCGGTTCGAAAATACCGTTTGTATCCCTAGTAGTTGTGCGTGGTAGAAAAATCACGAGAAGCGCGCAACGGTGGATTGACAACAGATGAAATTTTGAATTCTCTAGTGATGTACGATGTAAACTTAGCGGCTTCTTTGTTGAAGATCGATATAGTTGTTTATGAAAATCATTTCATGACACGTTTATGGTCAGATGTACTGGACCTTTAATTTCTTAACACAAACATACACTAAATATGGACCAGTGGAAGTAATAATAAGAGAGAGAGAAATACATTCATGCATGAAATGCCAAGAGCAAAGGATACACAGATAATATTTTTAATAAGTTGTCTACGTTTGCGAATTTTCGCGTTACCATTTTATACAATTATTTTTAATTCAGCTTGGTTATATGTTTTTTTTTTTATTTCATTAAGAATAACAAAGGAGCAGTTCTTGCTATTGCTGACATATATCCTTGACAAGGAAATATAATGCAGATTCAGCCTTGTCATCCTTAAGGTCTAAGATGGAACGCCTATTCACCAGAAATAAAGGTCTCCGGATCCCTACACTCGCCAGACGAAAAACAGCAGCATTATGCTGTTATTTTAAGCTGGTATTAGATGTGGGCGAGATCCTATCCCGGTCGAGCTTTCTTTCTGCCGATTCTGCAGCTAGAAATTGCAGCATAGTATATAGTGGTAGATATATAGAGGCAGAGCATAAAATAAACATAGATAGCATAGTCTATTTGAGAACTTACGGTATACTTACTGTTAAAAGATATTAATACGAGTAATATATTAATTAAAATTTGCCAATTGGTTTCGAATTTATAAACATGTATATATGCTCGTATATATCTATAAAAATAAAAAGAGTCTTTATTCAAGTAAGTATAACCGTACCTTAAACTATTAGGCTATTGGTTTAGTTTAGGGTACGGTCTACCAAACTTAGGGAGACAGGTTCGAATCCGCCAGTCGACTTTTGTGAACCACCTCCTAGCACAAGCGTTTAGGTTTAGTTGGATTGGTTAATGGAAATGTTGGTAATTAATTCAAAGACATTCTTAAAAAAAAAAGATTTAAAAAAAAAGTGTAGTCTCCTTGTCATCTGGCTTCACATCTATAACGTCGTTTGTTTGTTTCAACGAGTTTACATTCTCTTCTATTGTATTTGTTTTTTTACACAGTTTACTGTATTAAGCCCCTTTGTAGGAGTAAAGATAATATTGTATAACTTCGTTACAAGATAAAGTTTGAATTGGTGTGCAAATAAGAATTATATTACGGAATTTCCATTTCTGCTTAAAACATTAGCAGAACACGTGTGTCGTTAACTTGATTTAAAAAAAATATTCATGACATTTTACGAATACGATAACTAACAAATTGTTTTAGAATTTTTATTAAAAATAATATTATGTATAAACATTATAATGTTATGTTCATCTTGATTAAATAACAAAAACGCGGTAGAGGTAAATTATTTTACTTCCATTTGTGACCAGTTTACCAAAATAGCCTTAAAACGTGCTGTATTAAAGAGATAAAAAAAGTGAATATTTGAAAACAAATTGTCAAAAAAGGAACGTAAATCATAAAAATGGGAACCGATAATTCGGAGTATAAAGAAAAGAAAGAAATAGAAATTATTGAAACGATGGAGAAATTTGGTAAATACCAAAAGTTGCAATACCTCTACGCCTGCCTTCCGGCGATGTTCATAACTATGTTACATGTAAACTACGTTTTTGTTGCTGGGGATCTAAATTATCGGTATGTACTCTATATGCTCTTGCAATGATCACTGTATAGTTTCAGCCTTCCCACCCTATGGTACCCACTTGATGGTAAGTGATTAATTGAATGTCCCTAAGTCGTAACGGTACGGAAATACCGATATCAACAACTGATTCCACAGATTAGTAGTGCGTGGCAGAAAATTTCGCCTAAGTGCACAGTGGTGGATTGCCAACCATCGAGATGATGAGGATGAAATTTTGAATTGTGCCGAGATGTACGATGTTTTAACTCAGCTGCTGGAATTAATCCGAACAACCCCTCAGAACACTCCGCAGAATAAATTCGATAAAAAATGTATAGAAATGTAAGATCTCTGTGCAATGCCAGTTACTCAAAGCGATCGGAAAGTACCAGACCATCAACAATTCGAACCGCTCTTGAATGTGGTCAAAAGGAGCTGATACTGGTATCTTTTTTATTTAAAGGGCAACAAACGAGCATAAAATTCACCTAATGATAAATAATGACACAAAAAATGCATTGAAAATGGTTCAACAAAGATTCAAGATTCAACTCATCTTCAAAAGTCTGATGGAATACTTCCTTACAATTACTAGGTACCTGGATCCCCGATGATATTCTGCGAGGACATTTTCCTTCCCTGTCTAACGGACACGTTCATTTAATATCGATTTTCTACACGTTTTTTTTATTTTAGGTGCCGCATTCCTGAATGCGATGACCAATTAGGGGTTTATAAACCAACATGGTGGCCAAACAGGACAATAGACAGATGTACAAGGCCAAAAGTGAAAGAGAACGTTGGACAAATTTGCACCAACGAAAGTTTTGAGGACTCTTTCGAAGTATGCACGGAGTGGGTGTACGAAACGAACGACACCGTGATAGCTGCAGTATGTATATTAATTTATTTATTTAATCTTCAATTTCAAACATCTTATTAAAAAAGAAGGGTACATTGGGTGGAGTTAATGCCTTTTGACATTCTCTCTCAGTCAACCTTTGAGATGGAGAAACATTGACAAAAACAACTAAGGAATCCTAAATATTAACACGTAATCAAAAATGTAACACGCTTAATAATAAATAAAGTATATTAAACAACAAATTACATAATAATAATTTAAGACTAATGTAACCATGACCCATGACATCTATATTCATCCTTGACATGAATCATATTGTAGATGCGTTGTCACCCTTGGGGACTGAGATGGAATGCCTCGTCACCAGTAATAAAGGTCACCAGACGAACCGCAGCTGCTATTTTATGCTGGTATTCTGTGAGGGCGTGGTCCTACCCTGGTTGAGCTGACCCATTCATTATGCAGCTAGAAACAAACTTCAGTGTAGGTCTACCACTGGGGAGATAATAATGTGCAGTAAACTGGGAAGAAGATTCAATGTCAAACAGGTGGGAACTACCGCACCGAGATCGAAAATATTGAATCTAATATTGATCATATGCTAGAAATCGAACCTAAGAAATGTGATGTAATTTTACACTGGCAATATTAATCGACCACGGGAATTCCATTCTTGCTATGTAGGTATGTAGTCTACGCTGCATCGTAGCTTTACTATGGATAAAATTAACTATCAGAAAATATTATTTTCCTTTTACAGCTCAATCTCGCATGCCAGCCTTGGAAGTCCAACTTGATTGGTACCATTCACAACATCGGCATGCTGTTCGCAATGATAGCTTCTGGATGGATGTCCGATAGGTATGTATATATTATATTATATAGTGATAGGAGTGTCAAAGAACACACTATTTACCCGGTAGTAAGTGATTAGTATGGCTCATGAAACATACTAACATATTACTTATGTTAGGTGGAAGTGTTGCATGGATGGGTCAGTATGAGTGGGGGAGGAACACACCTTCACGGAATATCAGCAGCATGTTTCGTATGGAGAGCGAAGAGATTCGAAATTAAAGATGGCAAGGGGTGTGCATCTTGAATCTTTGTTGAAGATGGATGTCATAGGCCGTAGTTATCATTTATTAAACTCTGTCCCCTTTTGTCACCACTAACATTATGGTCTCCTCTTTCTTTCTTTCATCATATGAAGCACAATAGCGCTAATCTGTTTATTGCCTGTAATCCTACCCCCAGCTGTGAAGATCAGTTGCTCCTCAATCAGCGGGCCGCCCGCTCGCGAGACTGCTTAGATTTTTTATTTATTAATATACTCCGATGGCAAGTGATTCGTGCGGCCCATAACATCTGCGTTCATCTTTGACAAGGTATCACAATGCAGATGCGTTGTCGCGTGATGGAATGCCTCGTCACCAGTAATAAAGGTGTCCGTATCCCTACACTCACCAGACGAAATACAGCAACATTCTGCTGCTATTTGAAGGTGGTATTCTGTGAGGGCATAGTCCGTCCCCAATAGAGCTGACCCATTCATTCTGCAGCAAGAAACAAACTGTGCTGCGTTAAAAATTAAATTAGTATTTAAATTTGTATTTTGAACAAAGCCAACATTCTTTCTAGGTTTCCTTTATTCATTTATTTTTAAACTTTGACAATATGTTTACAGGTTCGGCCGCAAGCCCACGTTAATATTCTGCTCAGTGGGAAGCTGTATAGGACATCTGAAAGCTTTTACTTCAACGTACTACGTATACGTGTTCATCGAAATGTTAGAAGCGGCTATAATTGGCGGCTCTTATACGGCAGCCATGGTTCTAAGTTGGTTTTATTCTATTTTATAACATTGAGAGTAACAAACGAGCACACAGTCACCTGGTGGTAAAAGATTCCTGCGGCCCATGATATCTACATTCATCCTTGACAAGGAGTAATGGAGATGCGTTGAAACCCTTGGGTGACACCACTGAGATGGAACGCCTCATCACCAGTAATAAAGGTCTATGGGTCCTTACGCTTACCAGACGAAACACAGCAGCTAATGGTTGGTTTTTGGGTCTGGGTGTGTTGTATGTATGTCCCGTATTTCTGACACTGCATCCGAACCTTCCTCTGATCTTATTGCCCGTGCGTTACATCGGGATAGGAAAAGGGCTGAAGATATAGTGCTTCTGTTTGCGCAAACACTTACAACTACTACTCTAACAACTTGAAACTAGCTACAGTTGCTTCTACCATTGTCCAAAAAATTTGGTCAAGGTATTGATTATCAAGGTAATAAGGTCAAAATCTTGGGTTTTACTCTTTTTAACCATTGTACCCTATTTAATTTCAGTGATCGAAATAGGCGGAAAAAAGAACAGAATCTTATCTGGAGTACTTTTTGCATACGCTGTTTACATGGGAGAGTCATTGTTCGCTTGTATAGCCATGTTTGTGCCTTATTGGAAACACTTGATCAGGATTATTTACAGCCCCTCAATAACGTTTCTCTCTTTGATATTTCTTGTAAAGGAAAGCCCTCGATGGCAAATACTGAATGGAAAAACTGAAAACGCGAAAAAATCACTTTTACATATATCAAATGTGAACAACATCAATATAAATAAAGAAAAATTAATAGTTATGAACGAAGAAGATCTTAAAGAGAGTTTAAAATAGAGAATTATGCAGAACAAGAGAGCTATAAGGATATATTCAGATCGAGAGAGATTACTAAACGAGTATTAGTCGGTTCGTTTTGTAGATTCACAGCTAGTTTTGTATATTACGGGCTGATGGTAAATTCTGTTTACTTGCCCGGTAATAAATATACGAACTTCATGTTGGCAACTGTCATGTCGTATCCAGGAGAAATAGTGGCAATGTACATGATGAATAAAGTAGGAAGGAAAATTCCATTGATTTACGGATATCTTTTCTGCGGAGTTCTATGCGTTGCATCAGCGTGGATACCTGAAGGTAATTGATTGTTTTAATCATATGTTTGATAATTTCATATGTTATTAAAATGTAGTAAAACTTATAATTCAAAAATTTTATGGAAGTTATAGGGTTAAGAACGAAGACGTACAAATGCATGCAACATATTTTAAAATTCCCATTTATCGTTATTAAAATGATTTTTGAATCATAAGGTTGTCAGGGATAAAATATATTATTTAAATAAAATTACTCTTCTTTGTAAAGTTTGTTCCCATAAGAATTTAAAATAAACTATCAAAGATAATGTTTAAAGTTTATGGACGGTCTATGAATGCAGATGGGTCGCAGTCAGCCAGTAGTGAATTAATGTTAAGTTGATATAATAATGATGATTACACTTTCCCCTGTTACAGTTCTAGATATATTAAGCAAGCCAAATAACAAAAAGCCAACAGCCTCTGGTGCAGAGTGCCTAATGATTATACCATCGATATTGATACGATCGACTGTGGGTTGCAAATGCAAGAAACAAATCTTCCATATATGTTGCTTAAGCATCGGTGGGCTGCCAACGACTTCATGAGAAGAATGCCTTTCACTCTGCATTTTAATCGTTATAACATCTTTTTTTCATCAGTATATTCAAATCTACTACAGATCATAAGCATTTCTAACAATGTGCCAATAAATTACACTAATCCAAAGATTTGTTCAAAATTGTCAAATATATTTTTGCTTGCAGATTACACATGGCTCAAAATAACCCTATTCCTGTTCGGCAAACTGGTTGTGTCGGTATGTTTTACCGGAGTCGTCACCTATACAATGGAGCTCTTCCCCACCAGCGTCAGAGGCACCTTGCTAGGAATATGTGCCTTGACCTCTAGCATTGGGAGCATGTTTGCTCCATTGACCCCAATTTTGGTAAGCTTTTTTTGGTAATAACGGAACCAAATATATAATGCAATTTAGAGTGAAATACGAAAACATAATAAACTCAATGGTAAGTGATTACTGCAATCCATAATCGTGGCGAAAATTTTTATGTCTCATGTTGTTTGTTTTCGTATTGGAATGTGTTTGTCATTCATCGAACATTTACATGTTATCGAATTTCCTTCCATCTTTTCGCACTTGTTGCTTTACATAAGATGAGGAAAGCCAATTAGCAATTAATAGCTGATACCAGGCCCTTACTGAGTGCTAATACAATGGTGCAAGTTCGGCCTCACATGGAATACTGTTCTCATCTGTGGTCTGGGGCACTGCAGTACCAGCTCCTTCCATTTGCATTCAACAAAGAGCGTTACGAATCGTTGGCGGTCAGGTACTTTCCGATCGGCTTGATTTATTGTAATTGCAAAAAGATGTTGTGCATCTCTATACATATATTATCGAATTTACCATGGGGACAATCCCCATTGTAAATTCGATAGTAGGTCTGTATCTTAGGACTTGTTCGGAATAATTCCACCCACTAAGCTTAAAATCGTACATCAATATAGAATTCATTTCATTTTACATCACATTTCATTTCACACAGAATTAGTTTCATTTCATTGTCTCGATGGTTGACAAACCACATCAGTGCGATTTACGCAAAATTTCCTGCCACTCACAACTAAGCTGTCGTCAGATTTCCGAACAGATACGACTAAGGGATCTTCAAGAAAAGAGCTTACACCTTTCTCGCGAAAGGCTAGTAGCGCTTCTACGACTCCTCTGGTGTTGCGAGTGTATGTACATGAACAGCGGTGATCACTTACCATCAGGTGACCAGCTTGCTCATTTGCCACCTATCCTATAAAAAAAAACCATCAAAGTACTTAATCTCTTTGTCTATTTCACTATGTCTATGACTTGAGTAATCTCTAATCTAATGGCAGAACAAATATGGATGTAGTTATCATTGATTTAAGTTTTACATTTAATATTTAATTCTGTTCCTAATGAAAGCTTTATATTTTACTGTGTTCCGTATGATGCGTAAACGAAACTAGAGACCCTTATATGTTAACCGAAGCATTGCTAAAACGGAATGTCTGTCCACGTCTCATCTTGAATTTGAGATTGACAAATAATTAATGTTTTGAATGGACAAAATTACATAGAATTTGGTGAACTACTGTTTGCATTGTCATATCATATTTCTGAAGAGAAAAGACGCGACAACCACTTTTGAGACATATATCTCTCGGTCTTTGCTAATTGACAAGGGAGACAAGTAAATTTTTGTTTTTGCCAGATTGGGACCCATAGGCAATTTATTGAATATTTTATTTAGTTATATATATAATTTTATTTGTTTATTTGTATTATATTAAAAATGAAATTCTTACTATTTTTCAATTTCAGAATGGAGTATCTGCAGTCCTTCCATCAATGTTCTTCGGTGGTTCCGCCATCATCTCTGGTGTTCTTCTCACTCTCACGCCAGAGACAAAAGACCTGCCACTCATGGACACAATAGAACAAGTAGAGGACGCTCACAGACTACAAGAAGCAAGTAAAGAAGAGAACATGAAAGGAGAAGATAATAACGGGTTTAATAAAAATGCTATTGCCTAATTTAAGCATGTTTTTTTTTACCAATCAATATATTTCATAATATCTATGCGTTAAACTGATTGAGTGAAAAATGATCAATAATCATCACTTAATAATTCAAAAAAAAACATTAAATTTTATCAAATTCACATTTAAACTCACAATGGTAGAGACAGGTTGAAATTGTTTATAGCTGCAGCGTGAATGGGTCGCCTTGACTGGGACTGCGGCAAAACACCTCCAAATCAATGCACTATCTACAATATATAGATAGGGAATTGTTTTTTGTTGTTTCACTATTCATAATATTACAAACTTATAAAAACAAACTGTAGTGTATCGAAATAAAAGACGCGAGTGTGTAGGTTGACAGTTTATTGCAGACTGGCATGTATGTCACTGCGGTGGATTCACAAACATTTTGTGAATACCCTACAATTCCTCCACCCTTAGCATACAATAAGATAACACAAAAAAAAAACACAAAAAGAATACTAAATTTAAACATAAACAATTTCAAAATTTGTACTTGGTACGGTTATTTAGACGGCATTGTCGTACCGGTCTAGCCAGGTGGTCCTGGGGTGGTTCTGTGGCCGGAGGAGGTATGTGTGAGCCGACGGGGACTTTGGAGCTCTCCGGGTTCCTTCCAAATCTTCACCGTCGTTATAACCCGCGATCTCCAGAGGCTCCGAAGTCTGGGTTCGTTTTCTTCAGGAGGGGTCATTCTGGGAAAATTTATTTCCCCTGCACTACTGCAAGGCGAAAGATCAGAATTCGAATTTGGCTGATTACTGGGACAAATTAACGAACTTCTTGTTCTCCGCTTTAATTGGTCTGTGTGCTTCCGTACCCGTCGTATCTAATACCTTATAGTCTGTTTCACCTAAGTATTGTGTGATCCGACCTCCTACCCACTTGTCTCACCCTTGATAGTGACGTAGCCATACGTCATCCCCGGGCTCTAAGGCACGTTCCAACCTGCCAGTACCCTCCTTATGATGCGTATCCTTGTTCTTAATGTAATTCTCCACGTTGGGTCGAAGTACGTCCAACTTGGTACGTAATCTTCATCCCATCATTAGGGCCGCGGGACTTTCGCTAGTAGTGCTATGCTTTGTATTCCGATAATGAAGAAGAAATGTGTTTAAAAAAAAATTAATATCTTTATTTTCCCTTACCGCCGTTTTAATGGCCCTTATTAAGGTGCGTACGGCGTTTTCCGCAGCTCCATTTGACGCTGGATGATACGGTGCGATGAAAATGTGTTCAATTCCATTGTCCAATAAATAGTTTGACAACTCACTACTTGTGAAAGGTGGTACATTGTCCGAAACTATCTGTTTCGGTAGACCCCATCTAGCAAAGACTACGCTAAGTCTGGTGATAGTGTGATAAGGCGCCGTACTAGGTACTTGGAATATTTCTAGCCATTTAGTTCTCGCATCGATTATCAATAAGTAAGTTCTATTGAAAATGGTTCCTAGAAAGTCCACGTGTATCCGAGACCATGGCTTCGATGGCCGTGACCATGGGCTCGGCGTGTGTCGCTGAGGTGCATCCGCTTCAGCAGCGCACGCGATGCCTGGCCACCATACATAGCTCCGAGCTATTGCCTTAGTTTTAACAATACCCATATGACACTCATGGAGTTCTGACAAGACTTTACTCCGGCACTTG
This sequence comes from Teinopalpus imperialis, assembly GCA_029286865.1. NCBI lineage: Eukaryota > Metazoa > Arthropoda > Insecta > Lepidoptera > Papilionidae > Teinopalpus > Teinopalpus imperialis. The sequence continues at coordinate 14,261,480 of JAGSMU010000001.1, forward strand.
TCGGGTATCACCACCCTATGACCCCACATGATGCATCCCAATTCCTCATATAATTCCTTTCTAGGGTGGAAATATGGTTGTAACGTATTCATTTCATTTACCGCAGGCCATTCCTCGCGAACGTATAACAAAATTCTTCCTAAAATCGAATCTCGGAGTGTTTGTTTTTTAATTTCATAATAATTAAGCAAAGTCTCATCCTGAGCGAAATGCAAATACGATTGTTCGGGCATATCTAAACATTCCTTTTTTGTGTCTGTAATCGGTAAACGCGACAACCCGTCTGCGCAATTTTGTTTACTAGTTACCTATTCTATGTCGTAGTTGTAAGCGGATAGCGTTATTGACCAACGCAGCAATCGACTCGCGGGCATTAATGGGATTCCGTGTTTGGGACCAAAAATACTCACAAGTGTCTTATGATCGGTTCGTAAGGTAAAACGTCTACCGTATAGGTATTGATGCAATTTTTTAAAACAAAAAACAATCGCTAACGCCTCTCGATCAAATTGTGAGTAATGTTTCTCCGCGTCATTAAGCGCTCGCGAGACATACACTATCGGGCGCTCCGCGTGCGCGCCGCTGTCGGCCGCCTGCGTCGACACGCCCCCTGTGCCCCGCGCGCTCGCGTCGCAAGTATCAACGGTTTGTTTTGATCGTAATGCGTCAACACTTCGGCACTGGTTAACATTTTTTAAATTTTTTTAAAAGAATTCTCACATTTTCTGTCCCAACTCCATATCATACCCTTTTTTAGTAATCCGTATAACGGTGCTAAAATGGTGCTTACATTTTTAATAAATTTCGCATAAAAATTAACTAATCCTAAAAATGCTCTCAAATCAGAAACATCCTTAGGCCGATTAATTTTTTTTTATTGCCTCTATCTTATCTGGGTCTACCTTCACGCCCTCTTACGAAATGATGTACCCTAAATATTTAACTTCATCTACCATGAATAAGCATTTATTTCTTCTAAGTTACATACCGTGCCTATGTAATCTACTCAGCACGGTATCCAATATTTGTAAGTGATATCTCTCAGTAACCGTGCCTATTATTATATCATCTAAGAAAACTTCTACGTTCTGAAGATCTTGACAAAGATTCGACATGATTCGTTGAAAAATGCCAGGACTTGACGACAAACCGTAAACGAGCCTCTTATATGTAAATAAACCTCGATGTGTATTAATCACGGTTAGGTTTTTAGAGTCGTCTAGCTCGATCTGATTATACACCTGCGACAGATCGATTTTAGAAAATATTCTAGCCCCATTCAGACCAACTAATAGGTCATTCATCCTAGGCAACGGGTACCGATCTACCTGAAGTACAGGATTTAAGGTCACTTTGTAGTCAGCACAAATTCGAAATCCACCTACGTACCGGGACAAAGGTGTAGCCAGGTCCGAGCTCTCCACAGGTTCTATGTCTCCCTCCCGGAGCATCGTATCTAGTACCGCGTCGACGCGATCCTTGAGTGCATAGGGCAAAGATCGCGCACCCTCAGGCTCGCCTTGCCGCCAGTGAACCGCCCCAGCCCTCCGGAAAATAGTTCCCTATATCTGTCGAATAATGAAGACAAAATGTTACTCGGCGTTGTGGAAATGTTATGGAATGTAGGTATTTTGACCTGCAATTCCGCTAACCAATGTCTGCCAAGTAAGGAAGTGGTACTTCCATCTATTACAAAAAGTTCTAAACATTTAGTTATGTTACTATATTTAACAATGGGCTTAATGATACCTAACGGTCTTATTCGACTTCCATCGTAAAATCTTAAAATAATATCTAACTTTTTAATTGGTTTCGAATAAAAATGTTTGTCGTACATTTGTTTACTTATACTTATCGAGTATAGCGCGTAAGTCGTAATGTCCGACATTGTGAAGTGTAATGTATGTAATATCGTCATTGACGAACTGTTAACATATATACAGAATAAGATTTCTGTAGTGGACTGAAGGCAGGAAATTGAAAATTCGAAATCGTTGCTTTATAGTGCTCTGCCTGCTGATAAACGTAAAATACAAGGGAAGAGAAAAGGGAAGGAGAACCGTGATGTGGATGATATCATCAGCCTATTAAAATCAACGGAGCCTGAAATAATACCGGTATTTGTAGCCAAAAAATTAGACAAGTTGCCACCCGTAACTTTCGATCATATAGACTGTACTAGTTTACTTTAAAGACTTAATCCGACTAAAAACCGAAATTGAAAGTATTAAAACTACCTATGCTACAAATATACAGTTAGACGAACTTAAAATTGAATTAAATAATTTAAAATATGCATCTATACCGTCTACCCCCCTTGGTAAAATCAACGCACAGCGAACTGCGTGGAATATGGACAGTGAACCTATAGGGCTACCGCATTGTCTTGATCCTATTGAACGAGTATCCAATAAAAGTAGAAAGCACTCACCTACTTACGGCAAAAATAACAATCCTCTTAAGTACCGAAATATAATTTCGGATTTATACATGAATGACAGTAGTGCCGATACAAAACAATCACAAACAAGGAACAGAAAAAATAGTGCGGTACAAAACGATAAAGAAACACCGATGACTCATACGCTTGCCACTGACTGTATACTCAGCGCGTCGGGTGTTGACCAGCTGAGTAACGAAGTTAGTAAACAACCGATGACCGAAAGTTCTACTGCATACCCGCAAAATGAAATTAAAAAGAAAACAAATGAAAACGATTGGCAAGTAGTACAGAAGCGTAATTTTAAAACAAAATATCGCTTTGCGGGTAAAACGGGTGTAGCGAAAGACACCGAGGGAATATTTAAAGCGGCTTTTAGAATGATACCCATGTTTATTTCAAATATTCATAATGACACAATAGAAGGTGATATAATAAATCATATCAAAATAAAAACAAACGAAACTGTTACGCTAGAGAAAATTGACATTAAAAAACACGATAGTTACAAAGCGTTTAAATTTTTCATACCACAACATAAGCTGCCCGTATTTCTGGATGAAACTCTCTGGCCTGCTGGAATAATATTTAGACGTTTTGTGCATATGAAATATAGACCAGACAAAGTGTTTCATAAAGACAGCATGGTAAATAAAAATAATGGATAAAAGATTGTATACACTGACTAGTTTTAATTGTAAAAATGTTAAACGTTCCGTAGAAGGGATCAGAGAATTATGTTTGTTTTCTGATATAATTGCACTGCAGGAGACGTGGCTGTTACCAGGGGATATTTCTTATTTAAGCAGTGTTGACAATCACTTTAGCTACACAGGGACCTCTGCTATGGACACTTAAATAGGAATGCTGCGAGGAAGACCTTATGGTGGAGTCGCCATTTTGTGGAAGAAAAGTGTGTTCGAAAACGTTTTGGTGCTGCCATGCAATAACCCGCGTGTATGCGCTATCAAAATAACAACTAGTGATAGGCCTATAATAGTAATAAATGTTTATATGCCGACGGCCTGTAGGGAAAATCTACCGGAATTCACTGACTGCCTCGGCAATGTGAGTGCTATTGTACATGAGTCTGGTATAGAATCAGTTTACATAATGGGTGACTTTAACGCTCATCCTAATGAACTCTTTTTTAATGAACTTTTAAGTTTTTGTAAAGAACAAAGTTGGTTTTGTATAGATGTTGATATGTTGGGTATATTGTCGAATACTCACACGTACAAATAATACGCAAAAATTAAACTCAAGACCTGCTCACCCTGTTAGTGTTAATGGAATTAGCGATACTAAAGATATTGCTGACATGTTTAGAGACAGTTTCTTGACTAAATTTGTTCATGTGACATCGCGGTTGATTTTAGATGCTGATCACCCTAATGGGAGGGTAAAAACATGTTTAACAGCCAAGGATTTGGCCAACACCATAAAATCTATAACAAGAGGTAAATCTCCTGGACATGATGGGCTCAGCATTGAGCATCTCCTGCATGCTGGACCACATATTTCAAGGGTTCTAAGCATGTTATACTCATTATGGATTAGTCATTCATATCTCCCTGCAGATCTTATGAGAACTATAGTCATGCCTGTGGTTAAAAATAAAACGGGCAATTTATCAGAAAGAAATAATTACAGACCGATTTCTCTGGCGACGATTGTCGCAAAAGTTTTAGATGGAGTGCTTAATGCTAAGTTAGTTAAACATCTGCATATACACGATAACCAGTTTGGGTTTCGGCCAGGGCTGTCTACAGAAAGTGCTATACTGTGCCTTAAGCACTCCGTTAGGTACTATACCTCGCGAAAAACACCAATCTTTGCTTGTTTCCTTGATCTGTCTAAAGCTTTCGACCTGGTTTCCTATGATGTTATGTGGAAAAAGCTTGTGGAACAAAAAGTTCCACAGGACGTTATTCAAGTTCTCCAGTTCTGGTATGGAAACCAAGTTAATATTGTTAGATGGGCAGGCAATTATTCCGAGCCATATCATATGGAATGTGGTGTTAGACAGGGAGGTCTGACGTCACCTGCTTTGTTCTACCTGTACATAAATGCGCTTATCGTAGCGCTCAGCAACGAGCATATCGACTGTCATGTTGACAGAATATGCGTTAATAACATTAGTTATGCAGACGACATGGTGTTGCTGAGCGCATCGGTCTGCGGCTTGAGAAAGTTGCTCACAATTTGTGAAAGTTATGCCAATAGCCACGGGTTAAAGTATAATGTAACAAAAAGTGAATATATGGTTTTTGAGGCGCGCGGTAACGACGTCAACAATATACCTGAGATAGAACTGAATGGTACGCCGCTGAATAGGGTGTATCAATATAAATATTTTGGACACTTGAATACTTCTGACCTCAAAGAGGACACTGACCTGGAGCGAGAACGAAGGGCGTTGTCAGTTAGGGCAAACATGATCGCACGCAGATTTGTGCGTTGCTCTAGGGAAGTAAAAGTTACGTTATTCCGAACGTACTGTACGTCATTTTACACAAGCAGCTTGTGGCGGTCTATAAGAAAAATTCGTATAACGCGTTGAGAGTGCTGTTGGGGCTTCCCCGGTTCTGTAGCGCATCAGGGATGTTCGCAGAAGCACGCGTCGACTGTTTTTACGCGACAATGCGAAAGAGATGTGCATCCCTGGTGCGCAGGGTGCGGGCTAGCTCCAACACTCTATTAGCTATGATAGCTAGTAGACTGGACTGTTCATATGTTAAGCATTGCACTAGGGTGCATATGACAGTAAATTAGTTTTAATCATATGTAATTATTACTAACTCTAGATATTAAGAGTGTGATTACTAACAATATATCAGTCTTATGATACTTGAAATAAATGTTTATTATTATTATTATTATACAAGACACTGCCGAGCCTGTATCTACTTCCATATTGATTTTTACTTTGTCTATTAATAAAGTTAAGCTCACCGGCTTGTAAATGTTTAAGCAGAGGTGGTGAAACCCTTCATGGATGTCTGGCAAACTACCCTCAGACGGTGGCTCCTCCTCTAATGATGTAGTCTCCTGCACATGATGCACGCTGCGCCGCGCTGCTTTAGGTCTTTTTGGACAGACTCGCCGTAAGTGGCCCGGCTTCTTACCACACACCCACTACAAATAAATTGTTTGTAGCGGGTGTAATTGACAATTGTCTCGCCTGTGGTCCCGGGACCCGCACACATTGCAGTACACTGTAGTACCGCTGTCGTATTCGTGACCTCCACGCGACTGCGATACCTCACCCCTGCGTCGCACGCGCTGCCCGCGCCTTCTGCCGCCGCCACGTCACGCTCTGCTGCCTCCAAACCGCATGCCATTTTTACCGCATTGGCATATTTTAGGTCATCTTCCGCAAATAACCGCTGACGAATGACGTCACTGACAAGCCCACATACTAGCTGATCCCGCAAATTATCTTCTAGTACCGCGTTGAACTCACAATTTTTCGACAAACTCTTCAATTGTTGGAAATGTACTGCGCTATAGTTTCCCTAGGTAGTTTCTACCTCCTTTGTCTAAACCTGTAGCGCTCCACCACTTAGCAATACGCTTCATCGCCCATACCGGCGATTAATGTAGGCAGCCACATTTCTTCCTGTACTCTGTTCCCCACAAGGTACATCTCCAGGAGCTCCATGTACAAGGTCCAGTTGCCTGTTCTTACACAAAACTCGTTCACTTTTCCGATCGACATTGTAACGTAGTTCAGTTTTATCCTCGTCGCCACTTAGTGCATCGAAATAAAAGACGCGAGTGTGTGACGCGAGGTTGACAGTTTATTGCAGACTGGCATGTATGTCACTGCGGTGGATTCACAAACATTTTGTGAATACCCTACACAAACCATATTTTTATAAGTTGACGTCAAGCTATTGTTTCTTGCCTGTGAGATTCTATGTAATCACATATTGAGTGGCAGTAGTATAATTCACAATTAGTTTTAAATAGGCGCTGTACACGTTGTAAATAAATTTATTATATTAATATATTATATAAAAAGTTGGTTAATTTCGTACTTCATGGCTGTGATACGCCATAGGCATGTATCAGAAGTGTAGAGGTGCTGAAATCGATAAAGCTCTTGAAGTACTATAGGCCAATATACCTTCCGAGGCGAATCTATATATAGTTTTCAAAGTTGCCCGATATAGCAGAAGGTAAAAGCAAGTTGAAGTAGCAATGAACTGGCCATATAGCTCATAGAACCGACAACTGATGGTCGAGGTCCTTGACTGTCAACCACGAACTGCCAGTCGCAGTATAAGACGCCTCCACTAAATGGAACGACATCCTATGCAAACTTTGCGGGAACTCGATGGGTGAAGGTGACTCAGGATCTGAGGATATAGAGGAGGTCTCAAGGTCAGCGGTAGGCTATTTATAGGCTGTGACGATGGTAACATAAATTTATTGTAATTATAGCTCGAGAAATTGGGTTCCGTAAGGTACATGAATGTAGAATAGTAATATTTTTTCCTCATGGATACCTCTGAGGATACCCTCACGGATACCCCCCTGTGGGGGTAACGGAAAGCTTATGCTTGACTTCTACTGCCTAAAACTCCACGGTATTCCTCTTGATGCCTTTAGTCCGTAGTGTTGAAGCGTCCCGAGGAACCGGGAACGCTTGTGCACACTGCTGAAGCTCTCGCTCCACCAAGCACACCTTATCGTGGAAATAACTACTAGGCGATATTGGATAAGGGGATTTTATGGGAAGACCACCGTGCGCTTCACTCGAAATTTCCTGGCGCGCACAATTACCCTGGAGAATCAGCTGTCGCCAGCGGTGTTTCCGAACCGATACGACTTAGGGACCTTCAAGAAAAGAGCCTACACCTTCCTTACAGGCCGGCAACGCATTTGCCACTCCTCTGGTGCTGCAGATGTTCATGGGCAGTGGTGATCACTTACCATCGGGGACGGCATGCTCGTTCGCCGCCTATACTATAGAAAAATAACCATACTTGCAGACGTGACATACCTACATACAGGCTTTGATATCTCGTGGGAGTCTGTGAACCATATTCAGCAGTGGACTGATAGTATGATCAAGCAACTAACCTGCGTTAAATCTCTGGAACCGGCATGGACAATATACCTATAGGATAGCTGTTAAGCATGCGTAAAAGAATGTAAAAGTGATTTGATGCACTTCATAGCATTGCTTAATGCGGCAGTAGATGAACTTATTAATTAAGGATATTTAATTATCCTTGTTTTCCTCTCACTCCCAGTTCAGCAATGGATATGTTGCATGATATGCAAATGTTTTATTTCAACCCTTGTAAGATTGGCAAACGAGCTAATAGTCAATGTAATTTTAACAGATCCGTAGACAATTATATCTGCATTTTGCTATTATTACCCTACAGTTACTTAGGTCTCTCGATTTCTCTAGCCCTTTAGTAACGGGTTTATATATGTACGTAGAATAGGGCGAGCGAGAATAAGGTTTGGGGCCATCAGGTTGGGGGCTCTGATGGTCCAGGATAATAGTGGATCCAGGGATAACGGCAACACGGGTGGTGAAACTCCCTTGGTACGACCAAAACTTAAGCGCAGTACAGATGGGCACCTGAGCGTTCCGTAGATGATCTCGGAGCTGAGCACCAAGGAGTTGGGTATATTTTAACAAACATATTGTTACGGGTCCTTTTTCTTGACTAATACTCCTTACTGTGTAACTAAACTAAAGCTATTCCATAACTTAACTATAATTAACTGTTGAAAAGCGCCAGGAGAGTTTTATGCTGAAACTCTGCCTAAACCTTAAACCACGGCTAGGTTCCCGAAAATTTATTGTCTAGCTTATACAAGGACATGTCCTTAAGCTAAAAGTAATTGGAGACATTCATTTATGCTAGATATATTTTATAGCATGATCTAAAAATAGGATAAAGTATGTTAATACATACATACAAAAGCACTTTTCAAAAAAATAAATAATTTTAATTTTACTTAAGTTAATTTTAGTTTCGTGTCAGTATATTCACATTTCACATTTCAATGCAACACTCAAGTTAAGTACATTGGTCTTCCATCACGCACACTCGAACACTAATAACTCGCAAATTATACTTTTGTTAAATAATTATGGTAAAATAATATTTCATAAATATTTTCCTATATATATGCAAAAACATAATAATAGAATTCGAACTCACGACGTAAGTACTCGAGGGTATAAATCAAAGCAACTGGGCCATACAGTAACTTGTTCAGCATGACGAAATATATATATAGATATATGATTTTCAGCTCAACACTGCTACTGTAACTACAGTAGTAGCGTAGAAATGAAAACGATCTATGAATGATGAATGATTATATCTATAATTACCATAACAATATAACACAAGATTAAGTCTAAGAGAAAAAAAAATGTCTTTAATTCTTGGCCTTAAAATTTCAAAATTCCTTTTGTCATTTTAATCATAAACCCATTATAATAATAAAAATTAAAAAAAATCCAGTATCTAGTATATAAATATTTTTTTATCAAAAAAAGACTAATTAAATCAATGCTAATGGATATAATTAATATAGGAGCGGATAGAAAAATTACACCATATTGCAAGGTAGAAGCCATTATTACGAATCTCTCTCTCTCTCTCCCTAGCTTGTATCCCATATGGTGGTGGGGTCAGCTTTCCTTATCTTTCTCCCCCACTTCGCTCTGTCCTCGACATCCCTGCCCAAGACTTGGCAGTCACGCATATCTTTGAGCACTACATCTTTCCATCTTGTTATGGGTCTGCTGATCGACTGATCTCACATTACACGGGAAACGTTTTTTCCTATATAGTTGGGAAACTAGCAAGCAGCTCATCTGGTGATAAGTTATCACCGTCACCCATTTACATCAACAACAACACATGATCTGTTGGTGAGTTGCTGACCTTTGAGAAAGGAGTAAGTTAGTACTCCTTTCTTGAATGTCCTCAAGCCGTATTAGTTCGGTAATACCGTAGATGAGTATGAGGATACGGAACGCTAAAAACTAAGATATATTAACTCGCATGCTTCGATGCGCACGTTGATGCTTGTACAATGTTTTTGTTAGCGGTGCATGCTGTGCAAATGAAACATCATAACATAGTTCGCCGTTTAGTGTATAGCGATAAAAGTAAACTGGTCCTGCTTACTTAATATGCACATATAAAGGATATATTAAAATTTTAAGTAAGTACAAAAATATATACTACTAAATTTTTAAAACTAATTAATAAAACTTTATTTTTGCAAATAGAATACGATTGAAACATACGAAAACAAAAATACCGTTTTTTGCATCCAGTTAGAGGACTACTATTTTAACCCCTATTATCATACGTTTAAATACTAAGTTTAAATGTAAATATATTTATTTACTTATAGTTTTCGCGGCAAAATAACAATTCCATGAAATTAATTTTATGCAATGTCGTTGCGTTAGATTAATGAGTTGCGTCTAAGAGTCTTATTCTATTCTATACGTGCAATAAATTTTATACAAAATACACGTTGCCTCAAATAAGAATTTTTAAAAAATATATATAATTAAAATTCAATGGTTTTCTTTTGAACTCTTCAAGTATGTAGTAAACTCTTTCAAATAGTTCATGCGTGTCAGACTAACGTGAATCAAGTTAAATCTTTCTTACCTTCAGATTACATTGACGTATGATTAATAAATAGCACCTGAAGTAAACATGGATACGAACAAGAACGAGTCTAATGAAGAAACGGAAATATTTGACACAATGGAGAAATTCGGCAAATACCAAAAGTCCAGTTTGTCTACACTTGCCTAGCAACACTGTTCATCTCAGTAACTCACATTAACTATGTATTTGTTGCTGGAGATTTGAAATATCGGTATGTATGTAGTGTTACTTTTTTGAAGGTCGCGTGCTTCCGAGCCCATATTTTCTAGTATACGAGACGGAATTCTCGATAAGGAATCATAATACCTGTATGTATATAACCATAATAATTGGAGAATAATATGAAATTTTAAGGCGATAATCAGCACAAACTTAGCTGTATCTCGGTCAAGCCAACTGGTTTTCGGTATGTAGTACGCTAGCAAACTTAGATTGTAATGGCTGCCAATGAAATTATTAATTACGATGTTTAGTGCCAATTTATTATCTGCTCGGGAGTGAAGCAATACCTCGCGAGGAGACTAGAAACTACTTTAAGTAATAACTAGTAAAATAATTTGAAGACTGTGAAATTCGTCGACGTAGAGTTACGTGACGGAATATGCTCCAAAAGTCTCTGTAGGGACTAGGTCTGCAAATTTCTTTACGTTATTATTAAAAATCTATAAGCCTGTAATCAATGTGTTATCGCTAATTTAGAATAGTTCACCTCTGTTGACATCTACGGGCTTTTCTCAAGCCAGTAATAAAATCCTTATTTCACTGTATTTTTTGTGTTTTATTGAGACTATAGTTTTTCTTATAATTTGCGCTCTTACCTTATTAATTACAATTATAATTCTTGAATTTTATTCAACGTAAATTTCTTCTTTATTTGATGGATTTTAGATTGCGACTATTCCTCTGAAAAGATTAGATGCTATATTAAATAATGCATCGTGATTTTAGATGCCGTATCCCTGAATGTGATGATGAGCATCCAATCATCAATCCGTCATGGTGGCCCAACACCACAATAGACCGGTGCAGAAGACCAATATACAAACAATACGTTGGAGAATCATGCACTAGTGACAATTTTACAGGCACCTTCGAAGAATGCACAGAATGGGTTTACGAAAGCGATTACACCGTTATAGCTGATGTAGGTCTCATTAAAATATACTCACACTTACTGATTTTCATCACAATAATATATTCAACTTGTTACTAAAATTTACAAATGCGTACAACATCACAGCATATGTGAGAGGCTAGAAGAGATGTGGACCACATGACAATGATAATGCGTATGAAGGTAACAAAAAAGCTCACAGTTCAGCTGATATGAGATCATTATACATATATAGGTCTCCAATCTCATATATACTTAATACTATAAATATTCATGATGACGTCCACCTTATAAATTGCGACCACGGTGATTTTTTCTAGCGCTGACTTTACACTTCCATAGTCCAATGTATACACGCGTAATAAGATGGCTACATAATCAGACGGTGTTATAAACGTCCCGAGTCTACTATCCAGAGGTTATAGGGACCGGGAGGGTGAGAGGATAGCATCTGTTGTCCCAAGCCCCTGCTGTTAACCAAGTCCATGACTATGCTACCAACTATAATTTGATGCGGTGTATCGCTATACTAACCCTCCTGTTCCTCAGTCACTCCGTATCGACATATTCCCATGAATAAGAAAAACCACCGTAGAGAAAACTGAAGACTAAAAATAGATTCTACTATATTTTGTATAATCGAAAACTATTATCATTTTACAGCTTAACCTCGCCTGCCAGCCGTGGAAATCTAACTTAATCGGTACCATCCATAGCATTGGTATGCTATTGTCAATGATTGCATCTGGATGGATGACAGATAGGTAAAGTGCAAACAACATATTTTTTAAACGCCAATGTAATTCGCCGTCGAAAACATATTTAAAACTAAATTCGCTAAATCAAAGTTAATTTTAAAAGAACAGGAAACCAGTCCACTTTAGGCATCAAAAATATGTAATATATAATATAATGAGGCACTAGACTTTAGTCCTCTGAGATCTCAACGCAATGGCATCTTGGATTAATCCATTATAAGTTTACAACTTGCTATAAGAAAATAAATATAATTAGCGTTTTATACTCACCTTTATCTAGCCTCTGTTAATCCTGCTTTGATCATAACCATTGTTATCTTTTGTACGTGGGGAAATGCCTACGTATACCCACTCTCGCGGGGACGAGAGTGGGTTATGTCGGACTCGCACCGACTAAAACCCCAGCTGCAGACGGCTGCGGACTAGTTCCGTGGTCACGGGATAGTACCTCTTTTATTGCGTCTACCGTTCCTCGTAACTGGCTGACCGACCTTATCCCGCTCTTGGAAGTCGCTGTCCATGCCTTTCCACCCATCTTGTGGTCCGCTGGTTTGCTCGCTGCGACGCGCACGGCGCAACGCGGGGTAGCGGAACACTGCTCCGCCTTGTGGCCAGGCAGACCACAGCGGTAGCACAGCTCCTCCGGTCGACTGCGATGTCACACTGAGCCCTCACATGGCCCGCTTGGAAGCAGTGAAAGCACCTCACAGGTGAGGCCTCCACGAGCTTGACTACGGCTGCCACCCACGAGACGGTGAGTCGCCTGCCAGCGGCCACCTTTTTGGCGGCAGCCACAGGGCACTTGACCCAGGTCAGCCCAAAGGCCGACCAGAGGAGGCCACTCCAGGCGAGCTAGTGATGAGCTACTAGAGCTAGGGACCTTCTTCTGCACCATCAGCAGCCGAGGCAAAGTCGGGGGATGGGGTGGCAGTGCGGAGACTATCCTAAGCCGGTACAATCACATCGTCGCCCCCACCCTCTGCATCCGAGACGGAGTCGCGGAGGGAGGGGAGTGTATCTCCCTATCCACCGCGGCTCAAGCGGGGGTTGCACCGCTGATGCAACCGTGAGGGCCGCGGGGAATGTGGAGTATCGAATACGCTGCCTCTCTCCCTCTCTCCCGTGGCAGAAATATGATTGGCGGCGGAGCCTTACACCAGATCCGATACGATGATCGAACACATGAGCTCCTCTTTGCCTGCTCCCTCGGTTTGTTGGCTCGGCTATTTTATCTACATCCGCAGATAGGCCACCTCCTTCCACTGCTGTAATACTTCGCCTTGGAGACGAGTGTTGGCATCTTGCAGATTCTGCGTTTCGTCAGAGGTGCAGCATCTCTGCAGAGTCCTATTAACCACAATCTCCGCAGCCTCCTTAAGCACCCGAACAAAGTTGCTCTTTAGGTTCTTTAAGACCTAAAGGCAACCAAGTTGATGACGCCGACGCCGTTACCACTTCGAAGTCGCGATCGTTCTATGACAGGCATGACTTTCCAGTGCGGAGCTGTCGAGTTGCAATGATCTTCGCCAGACAGTAGACACTAAGAACGGCGTATCATCATTAGCTCCTAATTTTCACCGTCATTTGGTGACGTTTCCCCCGGATATGGAAATCAAGAGGAAATGCCTCTGTACCCTCCGCTAATCAGAATGACACGTGGAGCAGCTGCTCCCCCCCCTATTTGTCAGAACAACAGCTACCGGCGGAACCGTACGTGAACACCCAGTGCACAGGGCTATGCACTCGAGGAGGTTTTCTGATGTGGCACCGCCTGTGAACTTAACCCACCCGCAACCATTCCCATGAAACTCAATGCTGAGCAACCCTTGATAGTTTTATAAGAACTGTATAAATTTTACTCGTTTTACGTAAAAAAATATTTTTCTATTATAAGTCCTTTGTGTTCTAGATTTGGCCGTAAACCTACACTGATATTTTGCTCAGTGGGAAGCTTCGTCGGTCACCTCAAGGCTTTCGCGTCCACGTATTACTTTTATGTATCTGTGGAATTGCTGGAAGCAATGTTAACTGGTGGAACGTACACCGCTGTTATGGTTTTAAGTAAGTCAAAAAATATTCTTAATAGCCTGAAGCAGGTTTAATAATAGGAGAAATAAGGTTTACAAGGGCATGCTCAGTGGCATTCTTTGCCACTCAACCCTTGGTAAGTGAGAGAAAATGTTGCTATAACTAAAATAAAAAAGTTAATTGATAAAATATATCCTCATTGTGAAGCCGTAGGGTAACATCCAGTGAAATAATACACTCTTGTCAATTAATACGTGATAGTATATTGCGATCGACGATTGTAGTGTACCGATACTGATATATTTTAATTTATAATTCTTTTTGTAAAAAAACGTTTATATTTCAGTGATCGAAATTGGCGGTAAAAAAAACAGACTTTTAACTGGTATACTCTTCACTTGCTTTATCGACTTGGGCGAATCAGTGTTCTCAATAATAGCCATGTTTGTACCTTACTGGAAGAATTTGGTTAGAATCATCTATAGTCCTTCCTTTATCTTCCTCTCCTACATATTCCTTCTAAAAGAAAGCCCACGATGGCAAATAGTAAATGGTAAAACTGAAGATGCAAAAGGCACACTGCTAAATATATCAGAAATTAATAAAGTCAATATTAATAAGCAAAAATTAGCTAATATGAACGCAGAAAGTCTTAAGAATGAGTTTAAAATTGAGAATTATGTACATAGAGAGACTCTAAAGGATGTACTTAAGTCAAAAGAGATTGTGAAACGAATACTGATTGGTGCATTCAGTAGATTTTCAGCCAGCTTTGTATATTACAGCTTGATGATAAATTCCGTGTATTTGCCTGGCGATAAATACACTAACTTCATTTTGTCATCGTTTATGTCGTATCCAGGCGATCTGATAGCGTTGTGCGTTATGAATAAGGTTGGAAGAAAGATGCCTCTGGTATACGGATATGTTACATGCGGACTGCTCTGTGTGGTGTCAATATTCTTACCTGAGGGTGAGTATATTTATAAGTATCGTACATATTAATTATTGCGATCATATATGATATATTTATATTGTTAACCCCCTGTGTATAGATAAATACTTAACAGATAGTACATTTGTTAAACCTGTTACCTGTTCTTTGAAACTGTTCCATAAGAACCAGGATAAGGAATTTTGGTATACAATAATGAACATTTTAGTGATATTTTAGTTGGACCTTTATTTTTTTTAACAATAGTAGAACTATACTTCAGTTTGTCACTAAATGAAACCTTAAGTGATACCACTCCGCAGAATACGGGTGTGTTTCGCCTTGTGAATGTCGGGATCCGGAGAACTTTATTACTGGTGACAAGGCAATCCATCTAAGTCCTCAGGAGTGACAACGCACCACGTGAACTGCGTACTCGTTTGTTACCCTTAATAATTTAAAAAGTAATTTGTTGTTATTACTTGCTCATTTTATGATAATATTTATGCTGCATATCTTTAGCTAGACTACTTGACTCTGCTTAAGAATAGTTTAAATTAAGGTTCAACAATCGACTACTAAGTGTTGATGATTATTATTCCTTTAACTACTAAATATTTATATACCATATCGGAAATAATATACTTACTCTGTTATATTTTGCAGATAACACATGGCTCAATATCACGTTCTTTCTAATGAGCAAGCTAGTCGTGGCGGGATGTTTCTCAGGAGCGGTCACGTACACCATGGAGCTGTTCCCCACCAGCGTCAGAGGCATCATGCTTGGATTTTGCTTGCTGGCTTCCAGTATTGGGAACATACTTGCACCATTAACTCCGATCCTGGTTAGAATAATTTATGCCATAACTAAAACTTTCATAAGCCAAATAACTATGTACATCAAATCTTGCTATATAATGGGTCGGGGAAATAGTTTTACGTATTTTATATACAAATTCAAGAATTTTTTTATCATAATTTATATATGATTATAATATATATGTGCCACTATATTAGATAACATGTTACTATTTTGTAGGTAGTGATATAATCTTACTGCTGTAGAAATTGTGGAACTCCTGATCAGAAAATTGCGACAAGTAGTTTTGACAGTCCTCTTTTGATGTTAACCTAACACTACCTAAAGAATTCTGAAGAAACCGAAATAGGTGAAAATCTGAGAGTGTAAGGTCAGCAGGGCTATATGGTGGATGCATTAACACTTCCCAACAAAGCTCTCAAAATCTTTTCTGAGTGGCTAAATATGTATGTGGTCTGGCGTTATCATGACTAAAAGCCACACCCTTTGCGTTGATCAATCGTGGCCGTTTTTTTCTATTCCTTGCTTGACTCTCATCAGCTTTTTTTATCTATTTATCATAGCATTATCATCATCATTTTTCTTATCATAAAGATCAGGCTAAAAACCTGTCAGTAGTCCATTGATTGTTTAAATTTTTATTGAATTAAGATGACCAAACAAATTAAATGCGCACAACAACACAACAACCGTCCTAATATTAAGTTCTAACTTTAACATCATCATCCCATAATATAAGTATAATATATATATATATATATATATATATAATTACCAATATATTATGTTGCCCAGAACTCCAATCTTTTTTTTATATAATTTACTATTTTATAATTTTCAGAATACAGTATCAGTAAGCCTTCCCCCATTGTTCTTCGGCGGCTTAGCCATTTTATCCGGTTTACTCCTTACTCAGACGCCAGAAACGATAAATTCACCACTCATAGACACGATACAACAAGTCGAGCAAGAAACGAGAAGAAAACAGAATAATATAGTGGGACACGACAACGCGGGTTTTCATAATAACGGTGTAATATAAATTCATATATTTTATATAACTCTTGCATCATTGTTACAAAGATCGGCCTCTTTCTCATAACGAAGATTTGGACTAGTATTTGATTATTTTTATAATTAAGGAAATACCTTATGAATTCCCACTAACGTGGTGAGTCTGTTGAACTCGGTCATTATTTTTTTTCCGTGCAACAACAGTATCCGATATGATATGAAACTATGGAAGTAATTACGTTAGACGACTGTCTTATTTTCCTAACACATACAGCCCAATCGAGCCTTCCAGATAGAGATTATTATTAGTTAATTTTCAAGGAAGACTATTGAAATCCAGAAAAAAAAGGTGAGATTTAACATAATAAGATAATGATGAAGTAACTAAAGTAATAATGTAATAATGTAATGTATAACTTCGTCATACCTTCACTAAATAATGTCACTAAAATGTACATTGAATTTAAAGAAAACTGGTGATCCTGTTCTTAAAGAGGTAATTACATCCTCTGGTATCACATAATTGTTTTAATTACACATTGCAACGAACAATGAGTTATTCATATCAGGGCCAACCCCACCCAACTTCTATCGACGCTTCTATGTCGAACACCAGTTTCTAATTTTCCACTTTGTTTGGATTCTGTACACAAAATTAAGATTGCTGGTTGAATGCTAAACCACACATGGCTGGGTGAACTACCGTACCGTACCGTTCGCTGGAGTGTTTTTTTAATTTTTTCATATACTTCTCTGCACAATTCGTGTCTGCAAGTTTAGCAAAATTGTTAAATTTATTACTGCTCATTGATATTGCGAATAGAATAATCCAAAATACCAATAGGATCAATAAGAGCTTAAATGCAGATTTTTTTTGACTTTTATGTTAACAGTGACTGAATAAGCTAGACGTATCATATAACGCACATCTTTAGAATAAGTAACACGACCATACGTACTGTATGCACCAATTTAATTTACAATGGTTATAAGATAACTTTTTATAGTGTTTATGATTGACAAATCATGCATAGCTAAATTAAATTATTAACGGTGAAGCGAAGAGGAGTCCACAGAAGGCTAGCGAATGGCGT
This sequence comes from Teinopalpus imperialis, assembly GCA_029286865.1. NCBI lineage: Eukaryota > Metazoa > Arthropoda > Insecta > Lepidoptera > Papilionidae > Teinopalpus > Teinopalpus imperialis. Next base: position 14,279,361 of record JAGSMU010000001.1, read on the forward strand.
CGGGTCGGTCTGAAGTGGTCGGTCTAGGTTGGCATTTGTATTTTAACTGCAGTTTGTTTCTAGATGCAGAATGAATGGGTCAGCTCGACTGGGGTATGACCACGCCCTCACAATATACCAGCATGAAATAGCAGCATAATGCTACTGTTTCGTCTGGCGACCTTGTGTCTGTTGTCCTGTTGTATTGTTTCTGGTGTCCGGAGACCTTTATAACTGGTTACGAGGTATTCCATGTCAGTCCTCAAGCGTGACGAGGCATCTGCAGTATGATTCCTTATCAAGGATGAGTGTAGATGTCATGGGCCGCAGGTAACACTTACCTTCAGGTGAACTGTGTGTTACTCTCAATGTAATAATTATAGAAAAAAATGTTTTTCTTATCGAATATACGGTACATGGAATTAGGGAAGCAATGAAGAGTGAGGGACTCAGTTATTAGGGAATAGGCTTCGGTCACTGTGATACATCCGACGCTGTTGATATCAACAGATAACAAAAACGCTCAATTATGAGGATAAAACACTTATTCAAATAATATAATATGCTGACCAAGTCAATGGTCCAAACCGAGGCTCCGTGTCAAGAGCCCTTGTTATGATTACCCACTAATAGAGACCCGGTGAAACTGTATAAGCCCTCGGGCTAACAGCTAAAAATAAAAAAGAACTAACAAAGTAACTCGTATACCCAATGTGTTATATAATAACTCAAATTACGTATACTAGATTTATCTATCAGTGAGCATCAGTGAGCCACGACTATGTACTAATGTTTTTATTAAGGAGAACATGTTTCTTTTATGTAAAAATTATTCTATGTATTTTAGTTGTGGTGAAAATAAATAAATAAATAAATAAATAAATAAATAAATAAATAAATAAATAAATAAATAAATAAATAAATAAATCTATACGAAGGTTCTGGAGTAATGATTTAAGTTAACTAATAGTGGTCGCCATGGTCGAAATCAGTGATCAAGAACAAAGAGTAAAGTATGTAATATATTTATTTCCCAATTTCCCTTTCAGTAAAGCGTATTGAATTATATGAGAGGTCTGATTTATATGAAAGACTGGTAGATAATGCTAAATAATGCTTTTACGTAACGCGAGTTCAGCCATTCAGACAAGTTTCTTAATATATATTCCAAATGCATTACAGCCAAGGAACCAAGCCACGGTTTTGTTAATTATAATTAAAGTATAGAATTAAATTAAATTTTAAGAGATAACATCGCAATGTTCACAAAGGAATTAATGTTCGCAATCGCTTCAAAAGTTCACGCATCGACAATTAATTACGAGTGGGCAAAAAAAGTAATGTGTACAACTAAATCATTATCTATGATTAATTATGAACCTTTACCAAGAACCTTGTGAATTTAACATCGAGATGCCTTTTGTTTCACACACGACAAATTGGCAAACGAAGTGAAGACAGTGGGTGACTCCTCCCAAGATATATGTAGTTAAAATCGTACTTGTGCTCGTGACCAAGATTACTGTCAAGCATCGAAACGTTGGGGTAATTTTTTTACAATAAACGCTATTAAATCCATAAAACTAGATTTATTCAATATAATATCACAAAAACAACAATTGAAAAGTCTAACGAAAAAATTCAAAAAATGAAACACCAGGAGAGTGATACTATCGTATGTGGTTGTGTTCCGTAACCATTTTTATTAGTAATGTCTTCGCCTGTTATTTCAGACCAATTTGTTTCCTATCAAAAATAAAAGTAAACTTTTGTATTGTATTTTTATGTCACAATGACTTATATAATTATAATTTAAAATATTCATATACGTAGGTGTGTTTTTAAGTTCGCGAAATGGTGCCGAAGGGGGATGAGATATCTCTTTTAGTGTTGTTGTTGTTGTAACATTTTCAGCGAATCATAATTAGTATAAATATAAAGTTTAACATAATTGTGTTATTAGTCTTGGAACTATCGTGACCAAGCAACTCAATCGGGAAGAAAGTGTGAAATATGGAAAAAATCGAGTATCGCGCCGTAGTCAAGTTTCTTACCGAGCATGGAAAGTCTGTTCAAACCATAATAAAGAAAGTCTGTTCAAACCATAGAAAAGATATTATCGGTTTACAGGGACTCTTACTCGAGACATAAAACGATGATTTACAAGTGGCACAATCTCTGTGCGTTGCTTAAAGAGAAGATCCACGCAAGGAATCACTTTGCCTTACTTAAAGAAAACCCACGGCCGGGGTGACCCCTCGATGTGATCACTCCAGAAATTAATAATGGAAGATGCCCGGCTTAAGAAGATACAACTCGAAGGAATGGTTGGTGTAAATAGTACGACTATTTTTAAAATTCTTCATGATCTATCTATGACTAAGTTTAACGCAAGATGAGTGCAGGAAATGCTCACAAGGTAGCAACAAAAACAACAGCTGGTGGAATGTTCCGTGCGCTTTTGTACCTTTCTTTTTTTATATATATATAATAGGTGGGAAATGAGCAAGCAGATCACCTGATGGTAAATTATTACCGTCGCCCATGGACATTAGCAACACCAGAGGAGTCGCAGATGCGCTGCCAACCCTTAAGAAAGATAGGTAGGCTCTTTTGTTGAAGGTCGCTAAGTCGAATCGGTTCGGAAACACCGCTGGCGACAGCTGCATCCACAGACTGGCTTGCCAAACATCGAGATGATAAGGATGAAATTTTGAATTCTCTCTTTATGTACGATGTTTACACTCGGCTGCTGGAATCAATCCGAAATTCCCATGATAAATTGGGTAAAAAATGACTTCGCAATGCCAGTGACTCAGCCCATCGGAAAGTACCTGGTCATTAACGATACATGCGGGCTGCTCTCGGAATGCGGTTAATTTGAAGAACTCGGCCCGGGGATGAGAACAGTATTCCATGTGAGGCCGAACTTCCGATTTGAAATGTTGCACACAGTAGGCTGACATGAAACACTGTCTCGCTATTAAGCACGCCCAGTATTTTAGAGGCCAATTTGGTCTTATCCACCAACCTTTGTAATGTAGGATCCTTGTTGGATGTTGTATTGGATTAAATTGTTACTGGAGATGAAACTTGGGTTTATGATTATGAACCCGAGTCCAAGCAAGACAAAGTGGACAAGCAAGACCCGCATGAAGTGGCACAAAAAATGTGTAAAAACGTTTGGTGTTACTCACATGTTTTTAAATATAAAACAAGTATTAAATGATCTGATTTAACACGAGTAAAGGTTTTAAGTTAAACATTGACGTTTGTTGCGGGACCATCCAGTGTCTCATAAACAACAACAATTTATCCTAACCAAAATTTGTAAAAACCGTCGTTCCGATAAATTTTAAATTGATGATTATATTACATTAGAAAAATATTCATATACTTAATTATTTATTAATTCATATACAAAAAGTCTCAGATTCGCTCAGCAAGTTGGAATTTTAAAATTAATTATTAAGAATCATTTTGATGTCTTAATATAAACTTATATACTTTAAGTATGTTTATTTAATTGAAATCTTGTAGGCAATCATTGATATTACAAGACTAGGCAAGATTTATTACACGTCTATTTGTCCTGTTTACTAGCAAATTACAAAAGTGATAAAAATGAAAAGAATCACGTCTCATCTGCATCATTTAGCGTCAATAGCCTAATATTTAGGCGTCGTGTACAGCGATATCTGAGAACTGAAAAAAGAATTGAAAAACATTTGTATTTCTTTTACACACATGTTCTTGGCATGATGCACAATATGACTGCAACCAATCTACATTTACGAGTAACCACTACAAACCCTTCTAATTTGGCAACTTTTCACTCCGATCCTGGGACTTCGCGCATACAAGAACTTCTATAAGGCATTCGATAAAGTCAACCATTTACCATTGTTCACTTAAAAACTTTAACAATTAGGCTTTGGTGAGTCTAAATTATGGTTTTCATTCAATCTTGTTGGTATAATAAAGGGCATTTTTCTTATTTCACATTAAGAGTTTCTCAAAAATATCTATAGGGATCTCATTTTTATCATATTACTAAATGACACCATAATACACGGTACAAAATGAGAAGCAATTTAATGTCACTTATTATGGGTAAATGATTGAAAGATATTGAGTAGACTGCGGAACCCTAGAAAGCATGATATACATGATGCGCATGGAAGCACATTGCTGCTTGTTCTTTTTTTTTTGTTGTGATAATTAACGTCTTCACCAGCGCTCGCCTTGTTTTTTTTATTTCACGGTGATGTTTAGTGATACCTTTATACTGATTTTAGTTTTATAGAAAAAATATAAAAACATATACCAATATAATAATATTTTAGTGATTATCATTTGAACTCTTGGAGTATACAGTAAACATCCACCTTTTTAACAATATCGTGCTACCCATACTGAATTGTATATCGCAATCTTTCCCGAAATGTTATTGTCATATTTTTATCTAAATAAAAACAGTACCTATAGCAAAATGAACACGATCAAAAACGATGAAACCGAAATATTTGAAACAACGGAGAAATTTGGCAAATACCAAAAAGTCCAGTTTCTCTACATTTTCCTGGCGACCCTGTTCATTGCGATAACGCACATTAACTATGTTTTTGTTGCTGGAGAAATGAACTATCGGTATGTATGCGGTGTTACATACATTAGATGGATTGTTCCAAAGATAAATAAGTTCTACAAAAAGCCGATGTTCTTTCTTATATAATGTATTATATGTATTTAATGTATTATCTATAATTGTATGATGTTATATAATGTATTTAATATTATGTACAATCATAACTCCTGCCATTCTCGATTAAAATGTCGATGTCCATTCTTCTTTATTTTGATGGATTTATATTTTCTTATTTAATGTAATGATTTTAGATGCCGTATCCCTGAATGCGATGATGAGCATCCAATCATCAATCCGTCATGGTGGCCCAACACCACAATAGACCGGTGCAGAAGACCAATATACAAACAATACGTTGGAGAATCATGCACTAGTGACAATTTTACAGGCACCTTCGAAGAATGCACAGAATGGGTGTATGAAAGTGATGACACCGTTATAGCTGAGGTAAGTCTCGTTGAAATAAAGAAAAAGTGTACTCATGTGGGGGTAATAGAACAGTGGACAATGTGAAAATATGAAGATAATAGGGAAATCTTCAAAAGATATTCTACGCCCTGGGGAACAGACAGGTTTATGTGGGACTTCTAACCACTAAAAATCCCCCGGTGGCCATCCTTAGAGGGGCTCCGGGATCTCCAGCGGAACGCGCCGGTGCCCCTCCACACAGTGCCTAAGCACGTCCCCGGGTGCAAGGGTAGTTCAAGGATTCTCCCTGTGCTACGGCAACTCGAGACCACTTCGAGTTGTCGTCCTCCCCGTGTTCCGTTACCCAGATGGTCAGAGCCTCCACCCTAATCGCCCGCGAACTCAAAGTCCTCTCACTCATCGCTTCCGTAGTGAACTAGGTACTTCTAGATTAACACGGCCGGCAATTAATAAAGCCGGAAAAATATTTTGAGGGAATGAGTAACTACATCCTTCAAGTTTTGACATCTTTAATTTAATTTTATGAAATTATATTGAACAGAAATAGTAATAAACATCTGCTGGTACCATAACATACGCTCGCTACTGGAATACTAGTAAATCCGTTGTGTTGTGATTGACTCGATTTGTTCAAATGGAGAGGTGGCTCGCCCTGCGCAGAAGAAGAAGAGAGAAAGAAATTCGCTTGCTGATAGTCTTTACAGAACCACATTAATATAGCTGCCTGGTATCCCGCTAAAAGTAGTACCTAAAGCAAACCGGAGCTACATTTATACAAGTCCTCAGGGATGACACTCGTCTGCATTTTTACAATGGAAGAGTAACGCTGCACGTCTCTAATTCCAATATAAATTAGATGGCTCGACCCGTGAAAAACCATGCCCTCATAGAATCAGCTTAAAATAATCAGTATAAAGCTGCTTGGTTTCATATCGTGAGATCCAAGAACAGGATCATCTCAGTGCCCATGCGGTAATATTGCACAAATAACACGTAAACAATATTGAGAGGTTGAAGGTAAAAGGTAACTACTATCAATATTTAAGTAATACTTACTCATACATCTTTATCCGCCTTTTCCAAATAATTCCTCCTCATACTCCAAAATCGGGATTGTTTTCCAAAGCTTGAACCCTTTTAGATCACTGTGATAGTCCATATACTCCTCCTATTGAACAAAATAAAACAAATATTTTAAAACAATTACTTACTACACTTCAATTAAAAGATTACTTGACAGACAAACAGCCTATGCAAATTTGCATCAAGCTGATGGATGAAGGGGCCAATCTACATCCTGTGGTGATAACATCAAAAAAAACAATGAGTATAAATAGTTTTTACAATTTAAATATCAATGAACTTTAATCCTTTTATATAAAACTAAGGGTTACAAACAAACATGAAGTACACCCCATGACAAATGATGACTCCAGCCTATAATGATCCACACCCATCATGGAAGAGTCATGTTGCATATGAATGGTCAACCCTGAGGAATGACACAGATTGGTTCAACAGTAGGTTCAACCCACAATTGAATTGTGTACCCTTTGTCATGCTACATAAAATATCTTGATTGTTTACCTGTGTACTAAGATCGATGTGATTATCTGTGTACTGCGTATACTGAAAATACTAAAATATAACAATAATAAAACTACATGCTCCATTTTCCCTTCATGACATAGAAACTTGGTGTTGCTCTACATGATCTACAAATACTCTTGTAATTGCTTTTATGTCATCTTGACACCTTGCAAACTAATTTTACGACAATTCTTTTTAATTTTTCTGTACCACTTAAAAAGTTGCATCATCTTTTCCGTTACATCGTCTTATATTGAGTATATAGTACCTCTCCATAGCAATCTGCCAAATAAGAGCCCAAGGTTGGCGATCGTATGTGACTTAAACTGTTTGACACGTATCTGACTAGAAACTTTTGCATGCGTTTCCTATTCTTATCTCTTTTTTTATTGACGTAGTAATTTTATAAGTATATTCTTTAGCTCGGTGTTTATAATGATTGTATGCTGTATCTCGTATTACTAAACTTAAATATTTTATTACCTGGTACTCCTAACTAACATCTTATGCAACGGTATTCACGGTTTAACCATTCTGTCTTATTTTATTTATTAATTCATTAATGAATTTGACAATTTTCAGAATAGATATTATGTAAAAGTTCATCCATTTATTTGCATTCTTCGATGATTCATTTACCAATTAATATTCATTAAAACCGATTCCAGAGTATCATTTTTTTTTAATTGGACTTGATGTAAGCAACCTATCTTGTTATAATAACCTGGTGATTAAATAAACACTGCTAGTGTTTATTCAAGCTTCGTCTATCAATCCAGGTAGACGAAGTCACGGGCAAAGGCAGGCAGACTAACTAATTCATTTATATTCATAATTGCATGCAAGTATAAGTATATATTTGTTTTGCATCGCTATCTGTGCATGTTCTAGACGAGTGCAAAAAACAATTAAAAAAATAATCAATCACATTACTAAAATAATTACGTATCCAATTACTGAACATTTTCCAATGTATAGTACATTCCATGGAGAATAAGTTTCTTTGTTTTAATTACGTGTGGTTTGATACAGTTTATAGCATTTTTTAAATAAAAAGTAAAGTATTGGCAATGGTTATATCTACATATATAACGACGTTGACTTTCTTCTAATTAAAGTTCTACACTTGACATTTTCAAGGCACAGTACTAGTATTTCAAGTCGTCGCAAGGCTACGTTATTATAGCATTTTCTTAGATAATACGATTATTATTACAAAACATTATAATAAAAATATATACAATACAATATATAAAGACAAACCAGACGGGAATCCCTCGAAAGGGGAGTCCAAACAATCGAAAGTTAGGGTGAAAGGGAAATAAACATGTGAACTATACGAGCGATGTCGAGGAGCACCTTCTGAATTTGAGCCCGGAGCTGCCCGTCCCGGAATTGCAACTGCCTCCTTGTTATAAATTATGAGATCTTGTTATCAAATAAATTCTCAGTAGTCACCGTCTGTGCTCTTAGATCTTCCACGAAACGCACAGACTACTAGAATTACATGAAACTTATCTAGTGGACTGTCAAGGCCCCCTGTGGATTCCACCCTCAGTAAGCTGGGAGGGATTCCAATGAACTGGGAACGGCCACTGAACGGGCACCGAAATCACACATAAACCTATCTTTCCCCTGGAGGCAGGGTATCTTTTGAAGATTTTCCGCTAATACCGAATTAAAAACAACGAAGTATATTATTTCAAAATATCGCTACATATTATTACAACACAATAGACTAGGAACTCTACAGCCCTCTGTGTTTGCTACAGTTCCTTAATATAATCCTATGCACTTGATGTCATCAACTGTTAATAACCGGAAACCATCACTGCCGTAACCGATCTGGCGGACTGGTTTTATACTACGTGGTCTATCTGGATTTAGTATATAGTTAAACTATTACCATTTCCATATTTCAGTTTAAGCTCGCCTGCCAGCCGTGGAAGTCTAACATGATCGGTACCATTCACAGCATTGGTATGCTATTGTCAATGGTAGGGTCTGGATGGATCACAGATAGGTAATGTGTAAACAATATATTTTTTGAACGCTATACGCTAATATTAAATATTACTTGTTATACTAAATACTTCACTAAATTCAAATTCAAATTCTACTGGACTGAAAATAAGTACTCGAAAAACAATGCTTCTTAAAAACCAGCATAACAAAACACTAAAATCACGCTTTTTTTTCGTGCTGATGGTCGCTTGAGTGCTTTTACAGTTTCACCAGATTTATAGTCGACCGAGCGCTAAGCCGAGATCTCTATTAGTGGGTAACTAGCACAAGGGCACAGCGACACTTCTATCAATGTTGACTGGTGAGAATCGGCCTGTGACATGGCGGTATTGCGAATAATTCTGTTGTTTGTGACTCCCTCGCCGTCACTGGAGGCGGTCTGAAGGTGCAGTGCAATGTTTTATAGAGGGCTTGGACCCTGGTAGTCGCAGCGTTGGGGTCGTCGAAGACGTGCCTCGGTCTCCTTCGGACGTGGAGGATATGTGAGATGGGATTGTAAGTGGCGGCACTCACAATCAGCCGGTTTTGTTAAAATAATCCAAGCTGAGTTTAAACATCACGACAGAATTCAAAATTTCATCCTCATCATGGAATCAGCTGTCGTCAGAACCAGTCGTCGGTGTTTCCGAACCGGTACGACTTAGGGACCTTCTAGAAAATAGCCTACACCTTTCACCTTTCAATTTATTTATAAATTTGAGGTCACATTTTACATAGATTTTTTACAATAGTTCTATGTACTTTTTGTATTCTAGATTTGGCCGGAAACCTGCGCTAATATTTTTCTCAGTGGGAAGCTGCATTGGTCATCTCAAGGCTTTCGCGTCCACGTACTACGTGTATGTGTCTATAGAACTGCTAGAAGCAGTGATAACAGGTGGCACCTACACTGCTGTTATGGTTCTAAGTAGGTCAAAAGATATTATTAAGAGCCATTTCACATTTTAATAGGGAACCCAAAAAAAATTGAACTCTTAAATAATAAACTATTTTTTTTTTATCTTTAACCTATAGACATTATTTTTATTAAATTATTTTATATTATTTAATTAATAAATTATATTATTATTTTTATTAAATTAAAACTACATCATTAGAAATTATTTTTTATATTACTAAATATAATTTGTTATATGACGGTTTCCTTATTTGGAATCGTCCAACAATCTGCATTTTGAATAATAAATTGCAGAATAAAATTTATCATATTTACCGACTTTTCTCCATATGTGAACCTCACCTGCACCCTTCTGACAAATAGCTTCGATTCAATACCAACAAGTCTGCCCAGTGACACAAGTATCAAGAACTCTTCCAAGGAAAAACAATTTCTGTTATAATCTTCAAAACAAATTACTGTCCTAAGAATGGTCTATTTCCAACAGGCTAATTTAATAAAACATTTCTATTTCAGTGATCGAAATTGGTGGTAAAAAAAGCAGACAATTATCAGGTGTAATCTACGCTTATGGTGTGGACATGGGAGAATCAATGTATCCATTGATAGCTATGTACGTATCTTACTGGAAGAATTTGATTAGAATCATCTATAGTCCCTCGTTTGTCTTTCTCTCCTACGTATTCCTTCTAAAAGAGAGCCCACGGTGGCAAATAGTAATTGGCAAGACTGAAGATGCAAAAACCACATTACTAAATATATCAGAAGTCAATAAAGTCAATATTAATAGGCAAAAACTAGCTAATATGAACACAGAAAGTCTTAAGAAGGAGTTCAAAATAGAGAACTATATACATAGAGAGACTCTAAAGGATGTATTGAAATCAAAAGAGATCGTGAAACGTACACTGGTTGGAGGATTCAGTAGATTTTCAGCCACCTTCGTATATTACAGCCTGGTGATAAATTCCGTGTATTTGCCAGGGAATAAATACACGAACTTCATGTTATCATCGGTAATGTCTTATCCAGGCGATCTCATAGCATTGTACTTTGTGAATAAATATGGAAGAAAGATACCATTGATATACGGTTTTGTTATATGCGGATTGCTCTGTGTGGTGCCAATATGTTTTCCTGAAGGTGACTATGACTTTTGTTGTTTATAGGAATTTATTTATTTTTAAGATCATATAAAATACATAGATTTTACTGATCTACGTACCCCTTAAAACAACATTATTAAACGTGTTCTTGTTAAACATATCACCCGTTATGTGAGCCCCTTCTATTCTTTATATTTCGTTTAAATTATTAATATTTTGATGTAATTTTAGGTGAACCTTTATTTGTGTTGCATACATTTAGTAACAGCTAATTAGCTTTGAACAGATAACTGCACGGTATCTACGTTCACCAGTGGGCTATGCCATGGTGATGATAATTAAGCATTTTTAGTATCATTATCCATATCTTCAGCAAAATGTCCATTCTGTTATATTTTGCAGGTAACACGTGGCTAAAAATCACCTTCTTTCTAATCAGTAAGCTGGTAGTGGCGGGATGTTTTACAGGCGTGGTCATGTATACCATGGAGCTGTTCCCCACCAGCGTCAGAGGCACCTTGCTTGGTTTTTGCTCCCTGACCTCAAGTATTGGCAATGTAATTGCACCGTTAACCCCGGTCCTGGTTAGAAAAGTCTATGTCTTTATTAATCTTCTAAAAGTAACTACAAATTTGTACAATTAATAAATGTACAATATCATTGTAACAATAATAATATTTGTCTAATGAATACCACAACAAGCAGATGAGCAAAATTTCCCGCTAACGGTTCTACAGAAGCTTACTGACTAACTTGTTGGAAAAAATAATCTAGCATCTGCGATCGTCTGTTGGAGATTGTCCTACAATCGTCTTCATACGACGTTATTTAATTATGTTTTTTTGGTGACGAGATATTCCAACTTAGTACTGAGACATTAGAGAGAGCAGCGTATCTTTATTATGTTCCTTTATTATTTTCCTATTTGAGATGAATATGGAATAATATGGACCGCAGGAATTAGATCAGGTGAACTGTGTGAGAAATGCATAAGATTTAGATATTAAAAGTAAAAAAAAATATGTTTTTGCTTTGCGAAAAATATATATGTGCATATTTATATATATATATATATATATATATATATATATATATATATATAGTAATTTGTTTTGGAAACTTTCAGAATACAGTATCCGTCATCCTTCCTTCACTGTTCTTCGGTGGCGTAGCGATATTAACTGGCTTACTCCTTACTCTGACGCCAGAGACAAAAGACTTGCCCCTTATGGACACGATACAACAAGTTGATAGTGGCATCAAAATGCAAGAAACAAAAAGAAATGCTAATGATAATACGGGACAAGACAACGAGGGGTTTCATAATAGTGATGTAATATAATTATACTATTAATTATTCATAACTAGCTGACTCGACAGACTTTGTCCAGTCTAAATCAATAAATTTGTTTGTGATGTTCCTGTGAAATCCTTTAATCGTGAGTTCATAGATTCAATCCCATAGAATAAGGAACTTTCAGTTTTTCCCAAATTTGCTAATTATCCAAGCAACTTTGCCAATTTTTTTTGCCATAAAAACCTAATTGGTACTATTGCGAACATTTTAGAAAAAATAACCAATCCGTTCTCAAGTGTTGAGCTTACCAACGAACAAAAAAACGAACAGTTATTTTTTTATAGCAACAAAGAAAAACAGTTATTTACCAGGAAGCAAAAGTACGATGTTATGATACAGATTATCTTCTATAAGCAAGAGTAACAAAACGTTTTAAATTATGATAAAAATAAACAATAGTCTATGGTACGCGAGTGCTACGAATCGCAACGAACGCCAGAGCCAACCGCATCCATCCTCAACAAATACTCGTAAAAGATTTAAATGCAATGTTATTCATGAGTGAAAATTTTACGATGGTAGAGCAAAGACAAAATTAATGGGTCGCCTCGAGCTCTTCAAAAAATACCAACGTAAAGTACTCGTTTGTCACCTAAATACAATGTAAAAAATAAAAGATCTTGCTCTAACTGGAAAATAATGTCCAAATGGAAAAAAAATTAAATGCCATCTGAGAGTTTTCAAGTGGTTATACTGGCAACCAGGCAGACATAATAAGTTCACTTATCGACAATTAAATACTAGTAGGTTAGCAAAAATAAAGAACGTTTACATATAACTATTATCAATAATTAATTATTAAGTTTTATCTAGAACCTTATTAAGCTGCATCCAGAAGCCTTTAGTTTCAATGTCGACAAATTGGCAAATGCAGATACGGCTACTAGATTGGCTAACTATGTATAACTAGAATGTCCAAAATCGCAATCTGTGAGAAAGATTGTGATTAGCGGTGAGTTACGGATGGTCTAAGATAACGGTGCAAATAACCTGACTTCGATCTCTGCCGGTACCAATGAAATTGTTTTTTGCAATTATAAATAGTAAACAAGATAAAGTTAGGCATAAGCATTAAAGACGAAAAACGATTTGATTGTACTGATAAGAATTACCAGGGCATTATATATTGACAGTTTTGAATTAGTGCCACGAATAGATCAGACCTAGCGTTCAGGCCGACAACAGTTACGGAATACCAGCCTTAAATAATAACAGTTTGGTGTCACTGTCATTCATCTGGTGTAGGAAGAAACAATTGGAGGGCAAGTCTGGTGCCAGCAGCCGCGGTAAATCCAGCTCCAATAGCGTATACTAAAATTGTTGCGGTTAGAAAGCTCGTAGTTTCATTTGTGCGCCGCGCTGTCGGAGAACCGCATCTGCTGGTGATACTGATACGTCTGCGGAGCATATCGTCGGTGAGCCGTCGGTAAAATGACGTTCAATATCAAAATCTTATGGCGGTGCGCTAAGTTGAGTGTCGAGATGGGCCGACAATTTTATTTTGAACAAATTAGAGTGCTCAAAGCGGGCTCAAAATGCTGCTTGAATATTTCGTGCATGTAATAATAGAATATGATCTCGGTTCTATTTTGTTGGTTTTCAGAACTCCAAGGTAATAATTAATATAAATAGATAACTGGGGGCATTCGTATTGCGACGTTAGAGGTGAAACTCTTGGATCGTCGCAAGACGAACTTCAGATAAAGCATTTGTCAAAGGTGTTTTCATCAACCAAGAACGGAAGTTAGAGGTACAAAGTCGAAGATGTAGATATCACGTCCTAACCATAAATGTCATCCAGCGTTCCACCGACGTTACTACGATGGCTCCACGGGCAACTTCCGGGAAACCAAAGATTTTGGACTCCGAGAGGAGTATGGTTTCAAAGCTGAAACTTATAGGAATTGACGGAAGTTAGGAATCAGAAGTGGAGCCAGCGTCTTAATTTTGTGACAAGGCATTTAATCATAGTTCCCAAGAATGACAACGCTCCTTGCAAAAATGAAAATCTACATTACGATTCCTTATCACAGTTCAAAGAAGTTTGTCATGGACCGCAGGAATCATAAGTTCTAACAAAAACACTAAATTAAATAAATTTTACAACCTTTGATGTTTATGTTCAATATATATAAAAACAATGGTAGTTAAATGTTAGTTAACATGTGATTAGTTATTCAAATTACCCTGCCTGATTTGAATACAGTCCCACAACCTCCGAGGTCAGTCGTCGAATTCAGAATGTACAACGTTTATGTCAATATCATCCACTGCTTTGTAAGTCTTCAAATTCTGGTGAAGTTTAGCGCAGGTCAATTTAGGCACTCTCTATTATGCCATATTTTGTGATCCAACGAGTTTAAGTCCGAGCTAGAAAAGGCCAATTGTTGTGCCTGATAAAGTCGATTCAACAGTGACAGCCAGTTTTGTGTGCTTGCTGCCCGATGAGCTAATCTTGTTGGAGTAGCCAGTGTCGGTTTTCGAACAATGTTTGGGAAAGAGCTTCTAAAACTTTTGTAAGGACAGTATTTTTTAACACAGCAGCATTAGTTTTCAGACCTTTTTCACACAAAACGACCACAGTTAGGCTATGAGACTCCAAACCAAACCATAAATGATGAAGCATAATGCTCACGCTGGATCCCCCTGATACACTGATACCCTCGCTCGCATCGTAACTGTTGTGAACTATATATCAACTTTATCGTCTGAAAAAAAAATTCGCGGTATTGTTTTCCCGCGTAATTCTTTAACTGTAGTCTTTTGCTTAACCCAACTGCATGGCTAAGATTTTTGGCAAGCGGATTTCGTTAGATTCGCGTCCGTACTTCCTTGATGTAATCTGTTATTCTAATCGTACAAGGTCTTCCCTATATATAGTAAAATAAACAAATCTCAGAGTTATTTTTAAATTTTACAGATACTTATTATCGTCGGTTGGCAAGTAACCGCAGCGGTGAAGTGGCAATAACCGAGACTCTCTCTTCCTTTTACGTCAACTCCATTTTTTTAATGAAACAAAATCAATATATTTTTTATTTTAAAATGCCGCAAAAATTCGTTATTCAAAATCAGTCTAAACATTTCTGTCCAGTATTCGAAATTAAAATAAGGAAGTGATAGAATTTATGAGCCCTCTAGGTAGGTACATTACAATTCTCAGGTGACGTAATGAGATTATTAAAATATGTTTTAAAATAATACATCGCTCTTCGCCTTGTGCTGCCTTTTATTCAATTTGATATGAAAAAAGTTATTTAACTTCTTGAGATGAACAATTAACAAACCTAAATGACAAAAGAATAGGAGTTAACGTTAGAAAAAAATAACAGAGTGGGGGTTTCACGATTGATTTCTGTAAACATTTTAATTGGTGTTTTCTACGACTTTTACTACGATTCCTAATCAATTCCCTTATATACCAAAGTAATATTTCATAAAATTGTTTTAGCTATTGCTACTATGGTACGTAAAGAGTTCAGAATGTTTTTATTAGTAGGTCAGAAGTTCATGGACCTAAAGATAACGTTATCTTGAAAATGTAAAATCGTCATGTTTATAGATATGAAAGTTGGATGGTTGGACAAAGGAGTAAAGAAGTGGATGGAAAGGACAAAAATCACAGCAAATGAAACGGTGGCTAATACGAGGCTGCCACTCGAGGGACAGCGTCGGCATCGTCAACTTCGTTGCCACTAGGTCGAAGAATCTAAAGGGAAACTTTGTTCGTGCTCTTTAGGAGGCGGTAGAGACCATGACTGAGATTACTTGGACACTCCAGAACTTCTGACAAAACTCGGACCTGCAGGTTACCAACACTCGCCTCCAAGACAAAGTCTCGCAGCTGCGGAAGGAGGTGGCAGCTTTGGTCATGCTGGTGCCCTCACCAGTGTGATAATGTGATGATTCCGGTGCTTTGAAGCGAGACATAAAGGCTCAGTTTGACGGCACATTCGCCCGGGGGGAACCGAACTGGCGTACCACAGGATGGGAGGCAAGGCCCGCACAGTGCCTTCCAAGAGCGGAAAAGGCCGGTACGCCTTAAATAAATAAATAAATAATCAGTAACCTACGGAACCCTAGGAACCGACAATATACTCACACTATATGATATATGCACATACTGACACTTGTAAGTACTCTGTTCTGATACCGATACAAACTGTCTAAAGTTTTTTGTGGTTAGTGTTTATTAGTAAGATTAGTTGAGTGATACGTATAAACTAGTTTTGCTAACTTATTTTGTATAAAAGCAATGATATTGAACGTTTTGAATGTTGGAAGTAATTGTAAAACATATACTATCACATTTACGTCTATTATTAAAGTGGTTGGGTTGGATTTTTTGTGTTACCCCGGACGTGGATTATAAAAACGTACACCAATATTAACTTTGTTAATTATCACATGAGGTTTTCAATAAACCGTCTCGTTTTAACATTACCGTACTTGCCATATTAAAGTAGTTGGAGTGAATTCTAGCCTTCAAATTTTATTGCCATATTATTGAATAATTAAAATATACCACCTGTACCTGAAATGGATACGAACAAAAATGAATCTGATGAGAAAGATGAAACGGAAATATACGACACTATGGAGAAATTTGGTAAATACCAAAAGATACAATTTCTCTACACTTGTCTGGCAACACTGTTGATCACAATAACTCACATTAACTATGTGTTTGTTGCTGGGGAATTAAACTATCGGTATGCACGCAATTTTACTTTTATGGTACATGCATCCTCGATCAGAAATCATAATGCATGTGTCATGAATTTTTGAAAATAAGACGGAATGTTAGTAAGGTTTCTTTCAGTAACTATGTAGCCTGTGAAAGTTTAGTTCTTACCAGTGAAGCCAACCGTTTTTGACGATAGTGGAAATTCTTCACGGTGCCTCAATCCACGCTGCGACAATGCGAGCACTAGATTTTCATTTTATTTTTCCATTATAGTGTTTGTCTATTCATAATTTTGATGGATTTAAGATTCCGAAAATCCGCTGACAAGACTAGACGATACATTTAATACTGTATTATTATTTTAGATGCCGTGTCCCTGAATGCGATGATGAGCATCCAATCATCAATCCGTCATGGTGGCCCAACACCACGATAGACCGTTGCAGAAGACCAATATTCAAACAATACGTTAGAGAATCATGCACTAGTTACAATTTTACAGGCAACGTCGAAGAATGCACAGAATGGGTTTACGAAAGCGATGACACCGTTATAGCTGAGGTGCGCCTCATTAAAATAGATTCACATTTACCAAAACTGATGATGTCCTTCTGTCTGTTTTCGATCATAGTAAATTCAACTCGATATTGTAAAACTTCAAATGGGCATCATAACAAGGATGTCAAACAGAAGGATTAGCATACTACCAGGTCAAACAGAATACTAACTTGAAACAGTAACATAATAATGCTGTTTCGTGTGGTGAGTATAGAGAATCGGTGACCCAATTACTGATAACGATGCATCTCAGTACGCTTGCGTATGTTGAATCTTCGTTCCAGATGAAGATGGTTATGGGTAGTTAGAAAAACTTGATTCCTTATCAAAGACGACCCTTAAGGATTAACACTGAATGCCTCATCAGTAACAAGGATCTCGTGATCCCTGAATCATTATAAATGTTTAAGTCGATGAGATTCTTACATACACACAACCCACGAACGAAATAAAGCACGAACGAAATAAAGAAGAGGAAGAGTTATGAGTGCCTCTGTTTGCTTTAATATAACAGCTTTTGATTTTTTTATTTAACTTTCAAAGCAAGAGCTTGACCACGATCCCATCTGCTATTAAGTGGAAATGCAGTCCTAAATGGTAAGGCGCACTAGCTCAGTAAATGCCTATTCACTCTACTCTTGAAAACACCCACATTGTAATCGGAGGGAAAGACAGATGCGGGCAAACTATTCCAGTCCTTTGCTGTACGAATAATGAAAGACGAAGCAAAGCGCTTCGTTCGGGTTTGAGGGATGTTCACGACAAAAGGATGAAATCCAGCAGTATATCGTGAGATCCGATGGTGGAACGGGGATGGAGGAATTAGATCATGTAATTCCTGAGCACACTCTCCAAAATGCATTCTGTAAAACACTGAAAGGCTAGCCACCTTACACCTGTGTTCAAGACTGAACAGGTTGGTTTCAGCTGCGTCACCAATTAGCCTCGTAGCCCGCCTTTCCACCGAGTCCAAAGCTACGAGATGGCATTTATGTTCCTGCCCAAATGTGACAACAGTATTCTACACATAACCGAACTTGAGCTTTATAGAGCATTAAAAGCTACCCCGCAGAGAAATACCGCTGCACTTTGACCAGGATCAGAAGTTTTTTTGCAGCTATCTTCGCCTTGGACTCGATGAATCGTCCATAGTTGAGGTTCGATGAAATTTCGATTCCCAATAACTGAAGGCGATCAGTAAGTTCCACAGATAGATCTTGAAAGGTAGGAGACAAGGTGCACTGGCTTCTTTTGGCTGAAAAAAGACACGCCTGTGTTTTGATGGCATTGAATCTCACAAGATTGGCATCGCCCCACTGGCAACCTCCTGTAATGTGAGACTCATTTGCTCTACCATGGCTCTTCTTTTGGACTGTACTTGATCCTTGGTGGCATTAGCACCTAACTAGTAACTCTCTACAACTGTGCTGTCGTCTACATACCCAAAGATACCGGGTTTCAGCAGATCATTAATATCCAGCAGAAACAGAGTGGCAGAGAGAACAGACTCCTGAGGAACTCCACCGTTTATGGCCATTGTCTCAGACGAGCAGCCATCTATGACCACTCGCAGAGACCGCTCCTTCAGGAAGTCAGCTGTCCAGGTAATCAAGCCACGAAAGATGTCATCTGTTTATATCCAGAAAATACGATGATATCCGGGTCACAATCAATAGGACGTATAGCACCGAACGAACGTAGATCCACTAGCTTGACTAAAATTTGTATTAAAATATAGTGAAACCAGAGGATGATCAAAATTTTACTATTTCAGTTTAATCTTGCCTGCCATCCGTGGAAATCTAATGTAATTGGTACCATGCACAGCATTGGCATGGTATTGTCAATGATATTATCAGGTTGATTACAGATAGGTAAGATGCCAACATGATATTTTTAAAAAATCAGTGTTATTTTATCAACCTTTGTTCCTTCTTTTGTTTTTTTCCCTTTTTGGGTTTTAAAAAGATGCTAGCCGTACTATAATTACTAACATTCCCGTTAACCACTCCAACTAAGCTTATATGCTTGTGCTAAAAGGTTCACGTCACTAGTCGAATGGAAGACTCCAGTCTTCTTCCTTTTTTTTTTTTATTTATTAATTATAGGATACTTAATTAGTGCTGGGCACACGCGTAATTGGTGTACACATTGGTTTTAAATTATATAAAGATGCAACCTCTGACATGTGCAATATATATGCTGTTGTTGTCTTTTCAAATATAAAAATAATTAATTCAAACTATATAATTAGCGTCAGCCCTCAAAAAGCGCCGCCCGCTGCTTCTTCCTAACGTTACTTAACAGCTTTGTAAATTGTTTAATACGGCGAGAGAATAAGACCGTCAAGTAGTGAGATATTCTCTAGTAGTATGTATCAGAACGCAAAAGCAAGTGTAAAACCGCCACAGTTAAAATCTAATTAGCAATTTATACTCGCAATCAACTCGAGTCCTCAAGTCCTGCTGTGAATATAGTCCTTTCCCATTGCTAGGAAGCTCGATACTGACAACCGATGAAAATTAACAAGACAAAACAAGAGAAAGCTGTATAAATTTGTACTCATATTTTGCATATAATTTTTTTTACTACATATCTGATTTTTGTATTCTAGATTTGGCCGTAAACCTACGCTAATATTTTGTTTAGTGGGAAGCTGCATTGGTCATCTCAAGGCTTTCGCGACCACGTATTACTTATACGTATCTATAGAATTACTAGAAGCAGTGATAACTGGTGGAACGTTCACTGCAGTTATGGTTCTAAGTAAGTCCAAAAGTATTATTAAAATATCCGTATATTATTAAAATATTAATTATTTATACGTTCGATAATCTTGATTTTTTTTTATAAAACTAACTTCTTGGTCTTTAGTCTAGTCAAGTCAAGTAAAAGTAAAGTAAGCCTATATTTATAAATACCTTTACGCCTTTGAATTACGCCTCTTCTCGAAAGTGGGACTAACGCCTAATAAATGAAAATCAAATTATGCCTTGACACATGGATAACTGAATGAAGAACTAATAACGTAACTATATATGTACATTACTATTATTTCAAATATTGAATGCCACACTCGGTTGGATTTGAATATCTAATGTTACTTTTCTTGCAACAACTTATGTATTGTAAGATAATTATATGCAAGAATATAAATTGTACTTTGTATTAATTGATTGATGGTCCACTCCGCTGCTCCATTGCAGATTGACGAACTTCAAATGTTTTCGAAACATTTTTTGCTTTGGTTTTAAATTTTTAAACTTACCACTGACAGATATAAGAATCCCTAGAATTCCAGCGAAGATTCTGCACCTACAACAAGTCTGTCTAGCGAGGTAAATATCATGTAATTTCCCAAAAGTGTTAATTAAAAGAATATTTCAGTGATAGAAGTTGGCGGTAAAAAAAACAGACACTTATGCGGTGTACTCTACGCTTATAGTATTGACATAGGAGAATCAGTGTTCGGATTAATAGCCATGTTTGTGCCTTACTGGAAGAATTTGATTAGAATCATCTATAGTCCCTCGTTTATCTTCCTCTCTTACATATTCCTACTAAAAGAGAGCCCACGATGGCAAATAGTAAACGGTAAAACTGAAGATGCAAAAAATACACTGCTCAATGTATCCGAAGTCAATAAAGTCAATATTAATAAGCAAAAATTAGTAAATTTGAACGCTGAAAGTCTTAAGAAAGAGTTCAAAATTGATAACTGTGAACAAAGAGAAACTATAAAGGATGTATTGAAATCAAAAGAGATAGTGAAACGAGTACTTATTGGTGCATTCGTAAGATTTTCAGCGAATTTCGTATACTCCAGCTTGATGATAAATTCCGTATATTTGCCTGGGAATAAATACACTAACTTCATACTGTCATCGGTAATGTCATATCCAGGCGATCTAATAACAATGTACATTATGAATAAGTTTGGAAGAAAGATGCCTCTGGTTTACGGCTTTGTTATATGTGGACTGCTCTGTGTGATGCCGATATGTTTCCCTAAAAGTGAGTATATTTATAAAAAATATAACTTATTATATAACAGTATTTAATGTCTAATCTAAAAATCTATGGACCGGGGCACCACAACTTCTTCCGTTTAACTGCATTCAGAATTTCATCCTCATCATTTCGATGATTGACAATCCACCAGTGTGCGTTTTTGGCGAAATTTCCTAGCACGCACAACTACTCCGTGAAATCAGCTGTCATTAGTGATGTTTCAAAACCAATACGACATAGGCACATTAACGAAAAGAGCCTAAAGCTTTTATTTATTCATGGTTTATCAACATAATTACATAATTGGTTTCATGGTTTAACATTATAAATCAAGTTAAAAATGGCAACATGTAACTACACTTACAGATAAACACATCTTGCGTTAAGTAACTATGCATAAACACTAACTATATAAAAACAAATTACATAACTACAGTGCAATTTTAAACTAGAGATTAGAAAAAATTATACTAAGTTAACCTCTAAAATTAAACTAGTTGTGTAAGGACTATAAATTGACAATTAAACAAAAATGATTATATGATTATGTAATTGTCTGTGATATGGCAAAACAAAACAAAATATTAGACATCTGCGACTGCACTGGGATTCAATACCCTGACGGTTTTGAATTTGAACAATCGTAATTTATCATGAAATATATCAATGGAGCTATCTTTGTTTTTGAAATACTGCAGTAGTCCGATAGATTGTTTAATAGCTTGTATAAAAATAACATGTCCTGTAACGTGCGCCTATCGGATAACTTCATAAGGTTAAGGACTCTAAGTCGGTCAGAGTACGGAGCTCTTATACTTGGTCCATTAAAATAGAAATAAGTGAATCTTTGTATAGACTCGATACGGTCTTTGGGAACCTGATAGTTTGGATTCCATACTGCTAAACAATATTCAAGCTTGCTTCTCACGAGTGCAATGAACAAAAGTTTTTTGGTTCTTAAGTTTTTGAAATCTTTGCAATTTCTAAACACAAAGCCCAACATTCGCCTTGCTGATTTACATATGTTTTCAAAATGCTGGTTTAAACTCAATTTGGTATCGAACGTAACACCTAGGTCACGAACTCGATGTCGACTCACGAACATTGATGTCGTATACTGAATGGATAGAATTGCGATTACGTGTAAATCTTATAAAAGAGCATTTCTGAGGGTTCAGAGCCATATCATTACGACGAGACCTATCAGCTAACCTATCCAAGTCCTCTTGAAGAGCCTTACTATCACAAGCTGACCTTATTTCTTTCGCAATCTTGAGGTCGTCAGCAAAGATATAACAATTCGACTCATGGATACATTCTAGGACATCATTAATATAAATATTAAATAAAATAGGCCCCAGTACAGAATCCTGGGGTGCACCAGATATAGACCGGTAAGGCCGTGAAGCATGCCTCTTAACCACAACAAATGATAATCTATCCACCACATATGATGAAAGCCAAGACAGTACAGCCCCTCCAAAACCAAAGTTAACCAGTTTTGCCACAAGTAGTGAGTGATTAACTTTGTCGAAGGCCTTGGAGAAATCTGTATATACTGTCTACCTGAACGTGCGAGTCAATTGATTCTGTAAGAAAGGTTACAAAATTGCTTAAGTTGGTAGCAGTAGATCTAGCCTTAGTGTACCCATGTCGTGAGTCAGATATTAATGACGCTGGACATGACATACAAAAATCTGAAACATGGCCTCTACCATTTTTGGTAAAACCGAAATTAGTGAAATAGGCCGATAATTAATTATATTACTACGGTCCCCTTTTTCATATATTGGCACTATTCTGGCCTGTTTCCAGATGTCCGGATAGATTCCCGTGAGACGTGTTATAAATGATACTAACCGACAGTGAAAGGGGCTCTGCCCACCTCACCAGAAATATAGGAGGTAAATTATCAGGGCCAGTACCTTTGGTTAAGTCAAGTCTTTTTAATTTCTTGAAGACTTCAAATTGGGTAAATTGGATATAAAAAACATAAATGCTAGAACCCTTATTTATGGCGCCTCCGCTTCTTGAGTAATTGACATCGTAAACTGACGAAAAATGGTTTGCAAATAAGTTAAAAATGTCAACTTCATTTGATGCTATTTGATCTTCTAAGACCATTCTAGGAAATATTTTGGGTTTTTTGAAATATTTGATTCAATCCTTTCAATATAGCGCTTGTATTCTTCTTTAAGTAATTTATTACATCGTTCACGTAGATCGGTAAATTCAAAACTGTCGAGAGGATTTTTGTACTTTTTGTATTTTAGTCTAGCTTTATGTTTTAATTTTAATAAATTTATAAGGTTTTTAGTATACCACGGTGGATATTTACTGTTAATAGGTTTAGATTTGGGTACATGTTTTTTATCACTTTCTCTAATTCATAATAGATTGTTAGCATTGTATATACATCATTGCACATTGAATAGACATCTATCCATGATATATTTAGATCTGAGATTATATAGTCGTAGACCGCTTTATAAAATTTATACCTCTCATTAAAAATTTCTTTGACTAATTGATTTTTGTTTGAGATAACTGTAATATTTAGTGGTGGGTGGTGACTATCAACGCATTTGCGATTTGAGTTACGACGTTCATCAAGTTTTCTGCTTTGTGTTCCCGTATACATTGAATTTCCAAGTTGCTTCTTCGGAAGAACTGTTCGAAAGTATTTAGGCGATTGCTTAAATCTTTAACTGCGGTTCTCAGTTTTTCGTTTTCCTTTTTCTTGTCTTCGTATTAAGTTTTTAAGTATGTAATTGTTTCTTTCATTTCATTGAATTCCTTAAACATTTCTGTATATTTTTCTTCAATTATTTTTGTCATTCTTATCTCCATATTACTCAGAAGACCATCGTTTCTTGCTTCATACCCCTTAAATTCTCTAACGTTAGGCTACCGGTAGTCTTTGGGGATACTTCCTCGTTTTTATTACGTCGAAGAGTGACATTTGATGTGGTACTATCCTGATTGGCATCGACGCCGGTAGTCTTAATCGAGGAGGTAGAAAGGTAAACCAAAGAGTTGTTATAGTCTGACGAAACACTTCTGTATTTTCTAGATGTGGTACCAACACACTCATAATGGTATTTTAAGGAACAGGTATTACATTTGAGTTGTTCTGGCGTTGACATATCTCGCGCACATCCGGCGCATTTTTAGTGTTTTGTACCTTCGTATTCATTAAAATACACAACCTTGCTTCTTTATCAATTGTTATTATTTATACGAGACGCTGACACAACTATGTGCTAGTATGCGTCAAAAGTAATTGCGCATAATATAATCGCAGGCGCTTACTTTAAATTATTCCATGACTTGAATAAGCAATTAATCGGTAATTATTTTAAAGTTTAAATGGTAACTTCTACATTGCGATAACCCAAAGATACATACAGTATCAAGTTCAAAATATTTTGTATGTTTTTCGGGTACCTTAATAATTATTCAGCATATTAAATGACATATAAAAACTTCACGAAACATTTATTTATAAGAACACTTCAAACATGCGCCTCCACTAAACCATATACAACACTATAACGTTACTTTAGACAAGTATAGATAGTCATAACTAACTTTGGAAATAAAATTACGCGCAAGTGAAGATAATGTCATTGTTGTTACCAGCAAGCGAAATAGACGCTTAACAGCACCAGAAATCCGCATTGAAGTAAACAAAACTCGAGTTAAACCTTTATCATTGACTACAGTAAAACGGCGACTGAGAGATTCGAAGTTGTATGGTCGCGTTGCCGTTCGAAAACCTCTGCTAAGGCCGCAAAACAAGAAAAACGGATGCAGTGGGCTCTTGCCCATCGAGATTGGACTGAAGAAGATTTTTAAAAAGTGCTTTGGACCGATGAATCCAAGTTTGAACTATTCGGTTGAAAACGTGCCCAAGAAAAGATGATGTCAGATTGTGTAGTCCCAACAATCAAGCATGGTGGTGGCTCAATTATAGTCTGGGGTTGCTTCTCTTGCCAAGGAACTGGCGAATTGATTAAAATTGAAGGAATTTTGAAAAAAGAACAGTACAAAAACATTTTAGAACAAAATGCCGTTTCTTCTGGGTTGCGGTTAAATGCAGACGGATTCATTTTCCAACAAGTTAATGATCCAAAGCATAGCTCGAAATTATGTAGAGGATATTTAGAAGAGAAAGAGGCACAAGGGGTGTTAAAAAACATGGTTTGTCCCTCGGAGCCCGGATCTCAATCCCATTGAACTTTTGTGGGAAGAGCTTGATAGGAACGTCTGTAATCGTGGCCCATCCTCACGAGAAGAAGTGTGACATGCTTTATGCGAAATTTGGCATCAACAAATTTATTGTCCGTATGCCGAGACTTGTGAAACAAGTGATAGAATGTAAAGGATGATTTTTTGATGAAAAATCAGTTCAGCTAACTATTGCCCTTTTTTTGCATGGACTGTAAGTATTTCTTTACGCTTTTAAAATATATTGTTTGTCATTCAATGTTCTGTTAGATTATTAAACAGGTTAATAAAACATTTAATATTTTGTTGGAGTTTTACTTTATTTTCCTACTTTAATTAAGGTGGTCTTAAACTTTTGTCATTCTTTACCAGTCAACCCTTGTGATGAATAGAAGTGCCAATAACAAAGAATCCTAAATGCTTATTCTTATCTTGCATCGTGATAATTATGATGCCTTCCTAGTATCATTAATTACCATATTGGCAGCGCAATGTCTTTTCTGTTATATTTTGCAGATAACAAGTGGCTCAAAATCACCTTCTTTCTAATCAGCAAGCTGGTGGTGGCGGGATGTTACACAGGCGTGCTCACGTACACCATGGAGCTGTTCCCCACCAGCGTCAGAGGCACCTTGCTAGGATTTTGCTCGCTTACGTCGAGTATTGGGAATGTAATGGCGCCATTGACCCCAGTCCTGGTAAGAAAAGTCTATGACATTAATAAACATTTCATAAACCACATAACTATACCAAACCTTGGTTTTGTTATCTATTTTTATTATATTATATTTTTTCTTTTTTTATCATATCCGTAATCACTATCTCTTTTGATTTATTTATCTCTCTTTATTATTACTCATAATAATGAAGTAGCTTTGGTTATTATAAGTAATAAAATTAAAATAAATAATGTATATACGTATATAATAAAATAAACATTGAGACAACTTTAAATCCGGAGCAAAAAACTACTATATTTTTGTGTACTTAAATTACTGTATAACATTAATTAAGGTGTATTTTCCAATTTTCAGAATACAATATCCCCAATCTTTTCTTCATTATTGTTTGGCAGCCTTACCATTTTTTCTAGCTTACTCGTTACTCAGACGCCAGAGACAAAAGACTTGCCTCTAATGGATACGATACAACAAGTCGAGAATGACATGAAAATGCAACAAACAAAAAGAAACACAAATAAAATAAACGGACAAGACAACGAGGGTTTTAATAATAAAGGTGTCGTATACTTGTAGTTTTTTTTACTATATTTCAATTATTTTTAATAATGTAGAAAATATAGGCCAGTTAGTAAAACAGTACGATACTTTAATGGTATAATTTATAATCTGTAGCCAATAGTTTTTCGTTTTATTTTTTACGTTTTTCTTTATTAAAAACACATTTTACTTGTTGGCTAGTACGTACTACGGCGGGCCGATAGACGAACGCATCCATCCCTAATAAGTATTCAAGATTGCGACGGTACTTAATAACGCTTAAAGTAGAATGTCCCTTATCCACTATGATTAATGAAAAAACTGAACATTCCATCTAAACGAAATCTTCCATATGACAATCACATAAGACCCTATAAACAAATTGTTCCGCAAGTACCATGACAAACTTATGGGATAAGTTAACTGGTCACCTAAAAGACAAAAAAAAATACCTAAGTAAAAGTTCATCAATTCGAGATTTTTATTTTTTCTAAAAACAAAAGGCAAGTCTAAGAGGAAGTCCCTTTGACCTGTCTTATGTTACTGTATGTGCAAAAGTAGATAATTTTGTTATTATTTAAATACATACTCTCGAATAATTGTTTTACCATATTCAAATATCATTTTGATCAACTTCGTAGAAAAAAGCTATAAACAACAAAAGGTTTTGTCTATTAATTAAAATCATAAATTGTAATAAACTTTTCAGCGGTGATAAAAACAATATACAGTACTGAACTGATGCCGCATATTGGATGAATAAATTATCTGTTTAATAGAGATTTCAGAAAGTTGTAACATGCATTTTTCTTGGTATTTTTAGAGATATTAAAAAAATATCAGTCTCGAAAATGGTGTCACTTTTACTAAGTTATTTTTTTTTGTCCGGAAGGTGGCCCGTCATCCTATAGTCTTCTTAAGTTTGTCGGGCTACTTACGGAACACTCAATATAAATACATTTCGTTTCATAACTACGGATTACAAACGAACACGAAGTTCTTAGAATGCCTCGTTGCCGTCTAGAGCGAACTTCATCCTATAACTACTACATAGCTATTATTGCATTCACGCTTGGAAATAAAAATATAAGCTGACCTCGACTTTGACATTGATTTGTACCCAGTGTAGGTACACCAGTAATTTAAGCTTTATCGGACATTCATCTTAGTAAATATACATTTGTTATTGAATTGAGGATTACAAATGAGGCCACAGTTCATTAGATTGTACGTGCCCCATGATGCACCACATTCATCCTCGTTTATTTTTTCCGGATGGTGGCTGCTTTTAGTCAGGGGGCTTTTACAGTTTAACCGGGTTGAGAGGTGACCGAGCACTTATGGCGCTCAGTCGACACCTCTATTTGTGGGTAACCAGCATACGGGCTCCCGAGAAGGAGCCTCGGCTTGAACCGTTACCCTGTTTTGCAAGAGCACCTGACTCGAAAATGACTGAGAGGGCCGAACCTTACTTTATTTTCCTACTTGGTACTAAGGTGGTGTTAAGCTTTTGGCCTGCAGGTATGTCACAGAACCACGGTCTATCGTCTAACGAGTAAGGGGAACTGAAACTATGATTACTGGTAATATTATAAACTGAGTTACCCGACGAAAATTGTATCGATAAAGTATCGATACAAATTTCGCTAACAATACCAAATTTTTTTTTAGGTTGACTCTTCCGACCAATACAAAAATAATAATAATAATGTGTAATTTATTTTCTCACCACATCAAGTTTCCAAATTAGTCTCAACACAAAATAATATATAATATGCTCAAACTAATGTGGTAGACTGATGCCTAAGCTAGGCGATAAACCTGTATTTCAGGTCATCAGGTCTCCCAGTTGTTAATTCATAGACCATCAGAATAAAAAATACAAATAAAAAAAGTAAAATCAATGTAAACTAAAATAGGAATAATCACTCGGTCTGTAATAGTGGTTAAAGACTTGTTAGTGTACCATTGTTGTAGTGTATATATGTGCGTATGTGTACATGTGCGTGTGTGTGCGTGTGGTTAAAACGTAAGTTTTGTAAGAAGATCTTCCGTCCCTTTGTAGACTCTTTTCAGTAACCAGTCGGAAATACAAGTTTAGTTCCTTGTTCACACTATTGTATAGCCCAGATGTTTTTATTCTTGAGCCCACTGGACCACCTGACCGAACCGGATAATCGGTGGGCATTGTAACTTTACCATCATAGTGAACGAGTTGTCCAGAAAACTCCAGCCTACTGCGGATTCAATATGACCCCCCTCCCCCCCAAAGGGTTCTCGTCATGTCTTGGGGACAAGACCTGCTGCGGTGCACCAAAGGGGTGGCTGAGTAGGAAGGAGCACTCATGTTCCTTGTTCATGTTCTCACGCCTTGCCTGGAGGGGTGGAGAGGTTCCCGAGACTCCAACGTACGTGACGATGGAGGAATACCAAGGAGTTTGGCTTAACCAGCAGATGTCAAAAAAAGATTTTTTGAACGTGCATCTATCCGAAGTATTGTATTTAGAGTTTATGGTAACTATAGTTTTAAATATACAAAAACTTATACAAAAACCAAAAAATAACTAGAAACAACACCTATATCATAATATTACATAAAAGAGAGATACCCTAGAAATAATAATTAAACATAAAGCATTCCAAATTGAAACAGGGAAAGCTACACCGCCAAGATAACAAAAGAATCTTCTGGAAAAACTGGACGAGTAGTTCCTGTAGGAAGTACGCACGCGGTCTTTGCGTCTCTTTGATTGTGTAGATTTTGGGTTATATTTTAATTAACTGTGTATTTTTAGCAAAATACAATTTATAGTTTATCTTTATTATTATTTATAGTATCTTTTGTGTTATTTATTTTTAAACATAACAAAGTAAAAAAATAATAATAAATGTAGAATTCATCATGGTCTCGATGGTTGGTAATCCCATCTGTGCTTCCCTT
This sequence comes from Teinopalpus imperialis, assembly GCA_029286865.1. Classification (NCBI taxonomy): domain Eukaryota; kingdom Metazoa; phylum Arthropoda; class Insecta; order Lepidoptera; family Papilionidae; genus Teinopalpus; species Teinopalpus imperialis. The sequence continues at coordinate 14,309,040 of JAGSMU010000001.1, forward strand.
CCACGCACGACTACTGTGGAATCAGCTGTCGCCAGCGGTACTTCCGGATCGATATGACTTAGTGACCTTCAAGAAAAGAGCCTTCACCTTTCTTACACCCTGACTCCTCTAGTTTTGCGGATGTTTATGGCCAGAGGTGATCAATTACAATCAGATGAGCTTCCCGCTCGTTTGCAAAAAAAAAAGAGTTAACTCACGATGGATAAAGTTTAAACGAAAAATTCGAAAGCATTTGTTGGAAGTAGTGTCAGCAGATTCACTACATCGATAATAATTATGTATATATTTATATATATATTTACTTTTAGATATGTTTGTATTTATAATATGTATATTTTTTTGTTTTATAGTTTATGTAAATACATTTACATCTAATAAATATCTATTATTTTACTTAGTATTATAAATTCCTAAGATAATATATAATGATATGTATATATAATTGTATAAGCATTTAGATGTACTGTATGTCTCTTTTTTCTTTATTATTCTTCTGTCCCTACCTTGATTTCTCTGAACCCTCCCAAGGTTGACTGGTAGATAATGCCTTAGGCATTAAGTCCGCCTTTATGCATATGTTAGTTGTACAAAAGTTTATAAATAAATAAATAAAGTCGAGTCAAGAAAAGTCTTCTTCGAAAGACGGCAGGTGATAGTACTCCTTGTACGAATTGGAACTCTCCACACAAGGTAACACTACCTGATCGCTTAAAAATCTAACGCTTAATGTCGACTAATTATACATATAAATATATATCATGGTTAGATACTCATAGATAATTGCGGACAAACATAGGTAGCTACCATCCGCGTTATCTTCTCCAAGTATTCACGTTTATAACTTATACCAAAGTAGACGATAAGAGAATATACAAGATCCATACACACTTTAAAAAGGTTTAAGGATATTGAGTGATAAGATTTTGTAATAAGTTTAAATAGATATAAAAAACAAAAATGGTGGTGATATTCTTCTAGTTTCGAATACGGTGATAACTTCTGGTTTGTACTCGTTACGGATTATATTTTTTTTAAAACACAAGTTTGCTAAGCGAACACAAATTAGCTGATGGTAAGATCCCAGAGAGGCCCTAATACGATAGGCGCATTGACAGATGATAATTTAATTAAGAACTAAGCTGGAATGTTTTTAGCAGTACTTTGGTGTTCAGTTTCGTCGGTCACCACGCGAAACGCTGTACCAATATGTAATTTTCCGTAGAGCAGTATACTATGATTTAACGAACTAAGGAATTGTACAAAATAATGTTTTATTTAAATTATTTAATTATTAAATATTTAAAGAAAATTCAAAGTTTTGGTAGAATAAAGTTTTATCAATATATAACACAAAACCAAGTATTATGTACGTCTTCTGAGCAATCTTATCTATATATATGATACCTAAACAGCGGCTCATTATTTATTTGCACTCTCAGAGCACCGCAGTTTACTTTTATTTTGTTATTAAATAATATAGAATTATTTTTTCTACCAAATGTTACATATTGATGTTCAGTTTCACCTAACCTATTCAAGTATTAAACACATCACAGTGGCATTTCTTTTATAACTTTATAAATTTGAGTACCATCGGTGAACTCTAGTGAAATGTAGTTAAAAGTATACTTTTAATTTATAGTATGCAAATAAAAAAGAAAAGAACCGAAGCGATAGACTCGTACCTACAAAATAAAATCAGTGATACGAAGAACAATAATTAGTCGCTGTTAATTATTTTATTTTTAACTGTCTATTAAGAACTGATAGGGAGGTTTTATCGAAAGCTTTCGAATAATCGATATACACATGTCATCCATTAGATACCATCAAGAGGTCTGTGATAAAAGTCACATTATTTACTCGATGTCTACGCACACCCATATATTGCTTTTTATAGATCTATTGGTTACGATATTGTTGAGTTAACGTCGTTGGTCTGACAATGAAAATAATTAAAGAAATGAAGAAGAATGAGAGAAAGATTATATATTTTTATGGCTATATTAGGGGTGACAATCGGGATAACCTGACGGTAAGTGATAACTGACTATCCTAAACAAAGAGAAAAATCTAATACTATTACTGAAATAAAAACACAGTCCCAATTACAACATATCACCATCACAGACCAGAATACCATCATCATGATATCACTCGTCACTACGATTCTGAGTCACCAGGATCCATTGACTCCACGCAGACTTGCGTAGGTCGTTACTCCATCTAGATGTCTTTATATGCTGCGATGGTTTGTTTGTATGGCTGACGGCCACTGTTAAGCCAAAAGCTTTTACAACTTCACCGGGTGGAAAGGTAGCCGAGAGTTCATGGCACTAAGCTGAGACCTTTATTAGTGTGTAACCAGCAGTTCCCGTGAGGTAGCCTCGGCTTGGACTGTGTGCGAAAACAACACGGGTAACGGTGCCCGAAAGGGCCGAAACTCGACTCGCTCAGTTGCTTCTGACGGATTAAACTGCGATGGCCGATACGAGATTGCCACCTGTAAATATATAAAAGTAAGAATATACACATATTTTAATAAATAATTAAATATATTTAAATAGGAATAGTGCACTACAAATGAATGATTAAAATTCGAAATTTCGAAAATAATGTCTATACAAAAAATTAAAACACACTTTTTATTTAGGCAACGATGAGTTAATAAAACTTGGGAACCGCTAGTAGAGATGTAAGAGAGTTTAAGTATTTTTAAATTTTTCATAATCAAGTACGAAGACTTCCAACGTGACTCGGAGGGGACAATTGTACCCGTTGCCCCATTTGTAACCTCGCTCGAGAACAACATGATATAGATCAATAAACAATTCAGATATACCGGTACATATCACGCCCAACCAGTTGGGGTATGAGGCTATGCTATAGATGTTGTTGTAGTCTCTTGTACAGTGTAACTTTAACGTAGAACGTTTGAAATTTAAAATCAATTTGCAATTTTATATTGCCAATGTCGACAACGATTCGTCTTCTGATTGTCATATGAAGGCGAGTGTTAGATTTACAATATGTGAACGCGCAAACGGAATTGAAGACAAAGAAGTTTCGAAGACATTTGAAGATTCCTAATCTACAGTGGATCAACCATTCACCAACCACTTGAATATTATACCTTCTTTACGAGACGAGGTTTTTACCCAGCTGCGGGATTTATGCATACTGTATGTACTATATTGTCAATTATCTTTTCATTCAATCATTGAATATAGAACTGACAACTTAAAATATAATACTGAGTATGAAACTGACGTGGAATTACGGGGGAAAGGCCATTGCCCCCAAGTCATAACCCCCTCCCAAAACGAAATATTTCTTTTTTAATGTATAATTTTGATATTCATTCAAATCTTACATTATGATATTTTGATAGTGGTAAAGCTATGTAGCAGTTTGTTTCTAGCTTCAAAATGAATGGGTCAGCTCGACCAGGGTAGGACCACGTCGTATAACAGATTACCACCGTAATATAGCAGCAAACGTAAAATAGCAGCATAATGCTGCTGTAGTTTTCTTCTGGTGGGTGAAGGGATCCGGAGACCTGTATTACTGGTGACGAGGCATTCCATCCCAGTCCTCAAGGGTTTCAAAGCATCTGCATTATGATTCCATGTCAAGGATGAATGTAAATATCATGGGCTGCAGGAATCACTTGCCATCAGGTGAACTGTGTGCTCGTTTTTTACTCTGTGGAATAATAAAAAAGATGAAAGAATAGCAAGTAAAACACAGTGTTTTAAGTTATTAATTACTTAATAATTTAATTAATATTCCTATTTTGTACTTTTTATAATCGTAGTCGTAAGCACAGAGATTCCCATGGTGTAGCCGGTAAACTCTGAACATAAGGGTAGGTCAGGTAAATGACCTTTTATAGGGTATGCACTATTGTAAACAGGTGCAACAATGGTGATTAATTTGTTGGTGAAAATTGTTATTACTAAACAACATGTTTTTGCGTCATATTCTTAACATCAGAAAGAGATAACATTTGTTTACATTATTTAGAAGCCAAAACATACAGCTTTAATAATTGAAAAAGAAAATTATAATTCAGGGCTCAGTTATTTATATAGACATTCCACCTCGTGCATGATGCTTCAGTCGATTTTTTTGCTGACGTATGTTCGTTGTTATATCAAGAAACTTCAATCTATGACCTTGATCTCTTGATTCTCTCCTGGAGTGAACGAATATGCACTAATGCTAGGAGTAAAAGAGACAGATTATAATTTTTATCCCTGTCCAAATAATTATGTCTTTCTTCACCGTCCTTCATAATGTACCAATAACGAACCAAATGTGTAATTTTTTCATGTTTTGTATAACTGACCTATTATATTCTGTCCTAAAATTTAAATTTATAAATATTTTATTTAAAGCTAGTGTCTATTGTTATATACTCTATATTAATAAAAATTTTCAAGGACAGACGCTGACAACGAACATTAGCAATAGCATCATTAATGCCACAGCCACATTATCGGGCTTCAACACTGGTTCACGTTATCGCATCAAGTGTAGTTTATAATAGTAAGGTTCGTAAATTGTCATTTTGAGAGTGAAACTATACGCGATTTCAAGTTCTAATATCGAATTCGCCTATTTTATATTTATTTATTCAATAATCCTTTAATATCATGTATTTACAATATTATTATTAAATTTAATGAATAAAGTATATGTTATGCAAACGCTATTGATTAGCCTTTTGTTCCAACTATCTAGAACGAATTCTCATCTAACAATTGTCAGAGAATGACAACTTACAAACGTTTTAGCTACATTTGTAGCGACAATGCAATAGTGTGTCCGATGAATTATTGTAAACGCACACCGTATGAATACGAATGTCAATTACTAAGATGTCGGTGTAACACTAAATATATTACAGAATTAGTAATTCAAAAATAATTGTGAATAATTTATTTATGTAACACTAAAATGAAAGAACAAATATTGGTACAAATGTTAATAATGCGACCGCTATATCCATTTTAATTCATCCGCGCGACATTGATAATTCGACGCGGCAAGAATCACCGTACTGTGGCTGAGGCATGACCACTAATAGACTATAGAGAGCCGGCGAGCAGACAGTGGTTGTCGTGTGGCTGTGGGACGTTTCATCTACCTTACTTTATTCGTTGTCCCGCTATAGGAACGCCATTACTTCGCATTCCTGATAGACTGATTTTCTTAATTGTAAGTAATTCTACATTTAATTCAATTAAATAATATTAATCTTTTAGGTATACTAAAAAAGATTCGATATGAATGTCGGTATTTAGAAAACAACAATAAAATTCCGTCGTATAGTTCTGAAGTGTTAATAGTTACAAATTTGTTTTGTGCCCACATAAAAAGTGTAAATTCAGTTTTATTCGAAGTTTTAATTATTAGTAATTTACAAATAAACTTGTTATAATAATATTCTTAAACAAGATTGGAATTATTACGTATCACAAATGCCGGTTTACTTGTTGATCGCTGTCGTCGGCTGAAGTTGACGATACGGCATTCTTTTAAACTTTTACGAAAACTAGATTTGTTTTTAAATTTTTTCTTAAAACCGTTGCTTGCATTTTCGATAATGCGATATTTTTATAATTAATACTTTTACTGTTTTTTTTAATAAAAATATGTGTGCTTTATATATTTATTACGTAAAATGGAAAATTTATAAAAAAATAATAAAAGATAAATTTCTTAGGTATAAAATAGTTTAATGACCTGACATGATGAGGAAATCTTAAATAATAGAATATAAAAATTTATATATCTTTTCTTTATTTATAAGAATATTAGATAGATTTTTTTCATTACATCGTAATGATAAAAGCCCATAAACAGACGAGATGCTCCGTTTTCACAAACCTTGTGCCCTTTTTTTACAAATAAAAAAGTTTTTTTTGTAAAAAATTATTTGTTATTTTTATGATGATTAAATTTAATATCGCTCTATTTTGGTAAAGCGTTTTTATTCTTTACATGTAAATTTCGAAATAACGTTCTAATTCTTGGAAATAATATGGAAATTCTTTGTTTTTTATTATTTAGTGTTAACATATTTAAAATAAAATATTTAATGTTAACTTGCCAGCTGATGGTAAGCAAAAATACATCCTCGATAAACAATAATGATGCTGATGAAATATAGAATTTGGACACTTATATGAAATTTCTCTTTCGCAGACACAATGCCTAAAGTAACAGTTACCTACTTTAACGTGAAGGGTCTCGGTGAGGGCATCCGCATGCTGCTGGCGTATGGGGGCCAAGAGTTCGAAGACAAGCGTATAAACAAAGAAGACTGGCCAGAGTTGAAATCCAGTTCGTACTTATACATATCAATACAATCTACTTCTTTCCTGCTGGACTAGAGATAGGCAACTAGGTCTACTACGACAATAGGCGTTCAGCCCTTCAGTCCCGGGCTTTTAGGATAAAGATATGATACCCCCTGCCTGTCCTATAAGGCAACTAAAAGGGGGTTACAGGTTACGGGACACCGAATCCGGAGTGATACCGGGATGCCGTGGCACAGCGAGGATGCTAGGGGAGGCGAGGCTTCCCTTGGCCCGTGCTTAGGTTCAATGCAGAAGTGTGTTTCGTAGGAGATTCCGGAGCCCCTCCCAATTTTTTTATCTATTTCATTGAGCGTAAGAAACGAGCACACAGTTCGTCTGATTTTAAATGATTCCTGTGGCCCATTACATCTACATTCATGGTTGACCCATGAGGACTGAGATGGAATGCCTCGTCAACAGTAATAGTCTCCGGATCTCTTTACTCCCCTAAGTAATACAGCAGCATTATGCTGCTATTTGACGCTGGTAATCTGATACGGCGTGGTCCTACCCTGGTTGAGCCGACTCATTCATTCTGCAGCTAGAAAAATTTATTGATTGTGCTGTGAGTAGATGTCGAAAAAGTAAAGTTGGCCAAATAAAAAAGTGATTCCATCCAACTTTACTTTTTGACATTTCAAATACCACTCACAAAGTTAAAGAAAAGAAAGAAAGTTCTTCAATATCGAAAGTAAATAAATTTTCGTGGACCCCGACTTACCAATTGTGAACCCCCATTTTTTGTCATGCCAACGTATACCCCTGTCGAGTCTCCCGTGGAGCCGGTAGGTCCTGGACCACTTTGGGAAGTAAGTCCCTACTGTAACGTCAGTATCCACCACAGGTTTGTGCGTGTGCACAGGAAACAGATTAATCTTCTTTTCTCTTCGTTACTCAGAGATGCCGTTCGGCCAGTTGCCAGTGCTGGAGATAGACGGCAAACAGTACGCCCAGTGCCTGGCCATCTGTCGCTACCTGGGCCGCAAATACGGACTGTCCGGTGCCGACATCGAAGAGGACTTCCTGATTGACCAAAGCATCGACTTCTTCACCGACCTACGCATCAGTAAGTTTTCTTTTTTAATAATAATATACAAATCAGCATCACAATGGCCACGATGTAGAGGATGAATGTGGATGTTATGGGATGTGATAATCACTCACTATCGTATCCTGCCTCCCCGCTCCCCGCTCACCAGGCTCACGTCCAGTTGCTACCTGTATTTGATTTCTTTTTTAATTTTTAGAGGCAGGCATGGTGCATTACGAGCCAGATGAGAAGGTAAAGGCGACCAAGCGTGTTGAGCTTGAAAAGAACTTCTATCCATTCATGCTTGAGAAGTTAGACCAAATGCTCAAAGAGAATAATGGATATTTGGCCGCCGGAAAGGTAGGTTTTACAATTCTAACGAGCGTATAGATATTATAGGAGTATATCAGTTGTGGATGATATTGAATTCCTGTCAACTATTACTGGTGATGAGGTATACAGGATGAATGTGGGTGCCCGTCTCAGGAGTCACTTACCATGAGGTGAGCGTTGTCTTTGTTTTTCACTAAAAAAAAATGCTTTTAAACATCGAACGAGCTTTCATACTTATGCATCAGTTGAGGTTTGGCATTGGATTACTGGCAACTAGGTTACATGGACCCGATCACGCTACGGCACTCCGGTTTGCCGCCATCCAGGATAGTGAACCCGGCACTATCCTGGACGATTGGAGCCCCCACCTCGATCGCCAGCAATACCCGGAATCCCCTTTCAGTCGCCTTATACGACAGGTACCATATCCTTATTCCAAAGCCCTGGACTGAAGGACTCGACGTCTATTGGCCTAGTAGTCAGAATATTTGTCGTCCCTGTTCCCTACTTTTAGCAAACCCATCTTATTTAAGATAATTAATTAAGGATATAATTTACAAAAAGTACAAGAAATAGGGGTCTCAGTTGCGAGCCCTGCGGCACGCTCGATTTAATGATTAGCGGCAGAAAAGTGTAACCTTTGATCGTTACTTACTAAGCTCGTTGTTGGAGATAAAATTTCCCCCACCGGAATGAAGACCCGAGCATACCATGGGCACTTAATTTTCGCTGTCGTCGAGTAAAATAATTAAATATCCAAAGCTTTCATGAAATCTAGAACTAATAGGACCATACTTCTAATATAATTCAAAATTGAAGTAATTGCTCCTGCCTTAAATATATACCATTTCTGGACAAAGGCGTCTTGAGTATGTAGTCTCTAGTCGTACATAGTCTAATACCCTCTGTATTAGAGAATTGTCCACCATGCGGGTCCCTCACGGCACACTTCAAATATCTAAATATTTTTTTATTAACACATCAGACATACAGGTGTATTCAACAATTTCATAGTGACGTCACGGGGATCGATCTCGGTTTGCTCAATTACCATTAAAATGTGCGTTACACTGAGATACAAAGGCGACGATTGCGTCACTCGACATCCCCTTCCCTATTCCGATAATGCATGTGTACACCGGAGGAAGGTTAACATGCAGTGTCGTAGACACGAAAAATACACAACACACATATTCTCATTGCAGTTGTCATGGGCCGACTTCATATTCGCCGGTATGCATGACACTCTAAAAGTGATCATGAATATGCCCGACATGGATGCGAAGTATCCCAGGTTCAAGAAGTTGAAGGATACAGTTTGTTCCCTGCCTAAAGTGAAGGCGTACTGTGACGCCGCACCGAAAACTGACTATTAGTTTTACTAACTATAGTTACATATGTTATTTTTTACAAAACTGTTTAGATAACTCTTTTATTAATGTTCTTTTAATAAATACTCTAAGTACCGTATCATTGTTTTCTTTCCACAATCATATACTTACCCACATCGTATAGATAATATAAAATATATAATAGTGCTATAATTATAACAATAGAAATGTACAACATATTTTTTAGAACAAATTTTATAGAGCTACACTGCAGTTTGGTTCTAGCTGCAGAATTAATGGATCAGCCCGACCGGGGTAGGACCACGCCGTCACAGAATACCTGCGTAAATTAGCAACATAACGCTGCTGTGTTTAGCCTGGTGAGTGTTGGTATCCGTAGACCTTTATTATTGGTGACGAGGCATTCCATCACAGTCCTCAAAGGTGTCAACGCATTTGCATTATGACTCCATTATCCGTGACAGGATATATGCAAATGTCATGGGCCGCAGGAATCACTTGCCATCGGGTGTACTGTGAGTTCGTTTGTTCCTCTCAATGTAATAAAAAAAAACAAAAATCACCAATAACCTAGATATTCAATTATGTTTAGGTATTGCATAACCTGCACTGAAGTCTAGCGGCTAAAAACAAGTTGTGAACGTATGAATCACGATATGTTAATTTTAAAACAGTTGTATTAAAAAAAAAACAAGTTCTTTTAATGCCGGGACATGTATGACGAATTTGAATGTTGAAAATTTTACAAAAAATTACATTGGTGTATAAAGAAAAAGTAATGTAACTTCCTCTCCTGGGCATAGGACTTATTTCTAGAAAGGGTGTTAAACAGCTCCACCACGAATAGGCTGCTTCACATATCTTCGTAATATTTTTTTAAATTATTTTATAGACAGAACTGTTTTTGCACGATGTCTTCCTTCACCGACAAGCTTGTGGTAATTCAGGATTTAAAATTGCGATTAACAATATCATTTGCGTCATCACCGACGTTCTTATTCGATTTTCCCGCGTGACATGAATTAAAAGTAAATGTCCCTTAGTTATCAAAGTGGTCCAGATGGATCCACGGGAGACTCGACGGGGGTATACGTAGGCGTGCCAAAAATGGGGGTTCACAATTAACGTAAGGGGGTCCACGAAAATTTATATGCTTTCGATTGTAAAGAACTAAAATGTTGGCTTGCCTTCCTACGCCTTGCCAACCTATCCCTGTAGGCATCAGATTACATTTTAAGAAGCTCGACGACTGTTCCTTGTAAAAACTTGCATATACCATGTTCAGTAGAACGTGGACAACGTTTTTGACGTATTTTAGGAATATGGTAGAAATGTACCTTCAGGGCGTCGAACCAGCTAAAATTAGAGAGTGGTCTATGAGGAAAAAAGTCTGGGAACCTCTGGTCTAGACAGAGCTACCACGGCTCATTTAATAATATCGTAAGACTAAATTGTAGCAATCAAACTTGTCGATAATTAAATCAAACACGATGGCGATTGTCATGAAGTTATTCTATATGTTCAACAATAAATACTCCAGTTGAGATTAAATATTGAAGCGGTATTCTTAGTTTATTCAATGCAACCCATTTATTATCAGACGATTAAAAGTCTGTCTACTTACTATCGTAGTTAAAAACTATGTTAGTATCACATTATCTAATTTAAAAATATATAATTATATGTATATATTTTATTATTTAAGAGTAGTACTAATTGTTTTAAACTTCCAAAAAGTCTAATATTATGTAATAATCTAATTAATAATTAAATTTAGCCCTATTTTACAGGGCTAAATTTAATTATTTTAAGTTCAATCTACCTTCGGAAAAATAGAGAAATGAAGTGAGATATAATGGTCTTTCATGACATAGTACAAACCTAATAAAGTTCATTTCATGGTAAGATTCCACAAAGGTGACGACGTATGTGCGTTGTGATTCCTTATCAACGATGAATGTAGGTCACAGGAATTTTTAACCAGCAGGTGAACTGTGCTAGATTGTCACCGTAAATACAATAAAAAACACGGCAGTGCCATGCTATATATTTTCAATGGTGTTCTGTTGAAACCTTTAAGTGAACTGTGTGCTCTTTTGTCACCCTCAATATAACAAAAGAACAGTGCCAAACATTTTACACTAGTATTCTGTATTCAAGTCCTTTCCCGACCGAGCAGACCTGTCATCGTACTGGTGTCACTTTATATGCAACATTACGCAAATGGGAAATAAAAGCGACTTTCGATTAAATTATGGCATCGATAGAAACATCTCGAAACGTCCACTTGATAAGTTATCACTTAACAAACATACAGTACAATAAATATTTATTTCAACAACTCCATCCATTGTTGTGAACGAGCTAGAATTCAGTTATCTCAAACGACGCTTCGTATCCTAAAGTACTCTTGTGGGGTAAACGATAAGCTATCGGGGTCGATACGGTGCAACTCTTTAAGATATGATTCATTAAATAAAAAACATTAATAGCTGAATCGTTTAGGGTTCGGCCTACGAAACTTTAGGTCGTAGGCTCGATTCCACCATTCGACTGTTATCGTGGGAGTGGCTAACCGAAATATTAGTAATGTATTAGCATAGATAATATTCTATTTTTAAAAAAAACAATTTTTTTTTTGACCAAAGTGGATATGAAATAATTTCTACAAAATATGACATTCCTGCTGGTCGATTTCGACCACGACGATATCTTCCGGTTGAATGACATCAACTGCGTGGAATATTTTATAGTGCCGTTAACATCTGCACCAACACGTAGGCACTCACTCGTCGTCACCTTCCTCAACTCGATGTGATCCGTGTGCAATAATATCGGTGGAAGATCTGAACCCACTGATGCCCTGATAATGCATATGAATTCATTAGTGCCACGTACATATACAAACAAACAAATGTGTTTATTTATGTTTTTGCGTACAATTTCGATAACAAATTCGGAAGAATTTATTCAAACAAAGAACACGCAATATACTGGCAACAGGTCTTCACAGAATAGCATCATAAAATAGCGACATAAGGCTGCCGTGTTTCGTTTATTGAGTGGAGGAATCCGGTGATATTTATTACTGATGACGAGTTATTCGCATAGAAATCCTCAGAAATCGTTATTGTTCTATTTAAAGCACTCCAACTTTTTTTTATAGTGATTTCTGCGACCCGCGACATTTACATACATTAATCCTTGACAAGGAATCATAATGCAGATGCGTTGTCCCTCTTAAGGGCTGAGATGGAATGCCTCGTCACCAGTAATAAATGCCTCAGGATCCCGACACTCACCAATCGCAACACAACAGTATTATGGTGCTACTTCACGTCGATGTCCTGTGAGATTCTCTTCACGGCATTAACAGAATGGCGGCCTCTCATTCCGATAGCGATCCGAGCCGGGGTTCGAAAATCCCTCTGTTGTCGTCGACCTTCTTCGTCCACAGAGATCGGAGCAGCACCAGTCATCGTGCCAGTATCGTCGTTGTCTTCCTAACTCAGTGGGCCCCCGCTCGCGAGTTATATTCGTTAAAGCTGCGGAAGTCAAAAGACCAAAAGCATCACATAAACTCAAAAAAAAAGAGTGGCGGATTCGAAACTACAACTTTAAGATTCGTAGACCGTACCCAAGTCGTTAGGCTATTGACTCATTTTGCTCATTTTGTCATATGCAATATTTGATACTCGGCATTCTAGAACTGATGGATTACATGTAAACAACCACAGAGTGCTAATACTAAAATAAGTGGAGGTGTCACATAGTTGGATTTCCTAAATACGACTGGACATATTTACGTCATGCCTTATTTTCTTTGGGCTAAATAGTTATTTAACAGTAAACAGTAATTTTTGAGATTTGTTAATACAAGGTTATCAATCAAAAAAAATTCTCACCCGGGCCCCACCGTGTTTAGCATGTGCTGTATACATCAAGTTTAGCATAGCTGTATAAATATAAAGAAACAGCACGAGCCCACAGAATATAAATATAAAACACCTATGACGCATTCGTACTGAAGGCCAAATGCAATCAATCCGTCATTCGTTTGTTTTTGTCGTCGTACAAAAATTGTGTTTGAGCGATATAGATTATATCTACTGTTTGGTATACTGCATACATTCAATATATTATGTATGAAAATTAAATATCTTCATTCATTGGAAATCATAGCAGCGGGGAAAATAATTCTCAAATTAGGTTTTTTTTATTACATGGAGCACACAGTTCACCTAACGAAAAAAGATTCCTTCGGCTCATGACATCTACATTCATCCTTGACAAGGAATATCGCAAATGCGCAAATGATTTGTTACCCTTGAGGACCGAGATGGAATGTCTCGTTACCAGTAATAGTGGTCTCCGAATTCTTATACTCACCAGGCGAAACACAATTCTCAGCTGCCACAGCATGCGTGCAACATTAGAACTATGTATCTATAACTGGATATATAAAATTAAATAAAGTATAATATTTTTACCGGAATAGATTTCGGAAATTTATTTTCCTTTCTTCTTAATATTTAATTATTTCTTATAGGTACGCGAATAGGCAATACATTGAATAAAACAAAACTGTTTTACAGTCAAAACGTTAAAAATACATGTGATAATGTCTGCAGCAATAATTTTTAATTTTAATTATTGTTTAATACTATAGAAAATATTTTTTTATTATGGCAATGAAACTTTAACTATTACTATTCATACATTTGTTCTAGTTCCGATACTCAGTAACTAGATGGCGCTGGATAATTTTTTGTATGGTTGTAACAAAAAGGCTTTTTTCGATTACACAGTACAGTCGTACGCTCTTTGGCGGTCCCTTAACCATCGAAATGACGCTCAATTTTCATTTAAAATGGATTGAGTGCTGGTGTAATTTCACAGCGGGTGCGCTTTTGAATAGTTCGCTTGAGGACTCAGTCTAGTATGATAAAAAATGCATAAGAAAGCAACTTTCCTACGCAATTACAATGAGTGTGTCGTATTATATACATATGTCCTACTTCCCTGACACTGCATTCTATTTTTTTCATCAGACATTACTGTAGTGTGTTGGAAGTACTAAAATACTATTGTCATACTTCCCTTCGCGATAACATCTGTCTATGCCCATGTAGTATACCATACAATGTATACATTGTAATCTTAGACTCCACACCACAAACCACATAATATTTATACTTCATTTTTTATAAATCCACCAGCAATTCATTTCTCGTTAAGCGATCGAGTTTCATGTCAAATACAGTAATTACATATATTTATAAATTATACACACGAAACTACAAATTAAGATAAAGTATATTTATTATAGTATATTCGGTATGGTGAACTAATAAAAAACCATATTTTGGTTATTAACGTGCTATTTTATTTAAATATTAGCTATTTTAGGCGCCATGGTGCAACTATGGTGTCTCATAACTTGCAGCACGGAGATATTTTCTGGTTCATTTAAAGATTATATGAGTGTCGAGCGGTATTAGCGCAAAGTGCAGGCACTCACACATCGTCCCTTTCCTGGACGGATATAACTCCTCTGATCTTAATATATATTAGATGCAGTGTCAGAGAAACAGAACATACCTAGACCAGAGAAACAACAATATGAAATGCTGGGATGGGGATCTAATTCAGGACCCATGGCATCCTTCTAACTATCAATAGCTGGGTAAATATACGGATTACTAGCGCGAATATATGTACCTATATTACAGTTCACCATCAGGCTTAACCAGCGTGATAAGCATGAATAGATCTAAGAAACGCCAGCTTTTTTTGGCGTTTTCTTTGCGCTTACGTTCTGCGGCGAAGAAGAAATAAAACAAATTTCCTGTGTATAAAATATATTTGTTGAAATGCAAACACACTTAAACATTTTGTGCTTTGTTATGTGCAGTACGATATTACTTCACTCACAAGTAAACAAATCGAAAATCTTAAGGCACGTAAAGTAGTTATATATTTCCAAATATTCAAACTTAAAGAGAAAACTTAAACACTACAATGTAATTGTTCATAACAGTTGAATACTATTTGAAACATTGTAATAATAATATATGAAATATATTTCAGAATTTGTACACGGGTTCTGGTAATTTCGCTACGTACTCCTTGATCTTGGGCATTGAGAAGATGGAGTCGTAGAGTTTCTTGAAGCTCGGGTACTCGTCGTCCAGATCGGGCATTTGCAGCATTGTTTTCAAGTAGAGGTAGATACCGGCGAATACGAAATCGGCCCAGGTCAACTGTGAGAATTACCCAGAATTGTACAAGCATAGAAATGAAGACTTCGTGATCGTTCAAGGCCAAGTGGACGTCATTAACGAGCATACAGTTATACAGCTGATGGTTAATGATGACCCTGCATCAAGTTCTACATCAAGCCTCAACAAAGATTCAAGGTGCATATGCCTTGTCCTTGTCATCATGAGGACTGGCATGGATTAACTCGTAACCAGTAACAAAAGCTTCGGTTCCCTACACAGCAGCGTTATGTAGCATCGCTGACCCATTCATGATATGCAAATCTTAGATACGTATTTTTTTAATATTTCTCATACAAAGTTTCCTTACGATAATTTTCTTCATCGAAGAAAGAACTAACAATTTAATTGGTGCAGTATATATCTAAACTAAGTAGGAAGCTTTAATTTCTTACCTTTCCAAGGGCGAGGTGCCCATTGTTCTGCTGAATGAGCTCGTCGAGCTTATTTAGCATGAACGGGTACTGGTTCTTGACGAAATCCTCGTGCTTAGTAGCCTTTGCAGCCTCATCAGGCTCGTAATGGACCGTGGCTGCCTCTGTATGAACAATGTCTGGTTAGGGACTTCACTAATTAAAGAATAGTTATAGACTACAAATACCCAGTACTGCGTCCCATGAGTCGAATCTTATTTGGGCTACGGCTCACGGTGTCCTCATGAAAATATTCCGTACGTGATGGTTAGTGATTTCAGGGGTCCATGATACCAGTATTGGAACCCGATTGGACTAAGATTGAATCCCTTCTTAATATTAAGTCTACGATTCTGCTTTATTGCTGCTCATTGGAAATACAAAGTACCACGAAATTCTATTCTTAGAATAGCCCACCCTGCCGCTATATTATTTCGTCTGATAACAAAAAAATTCGTTTACAGGAATACTGAACGCCCATTGTGAATAATTTCACATTCGCCATCATACCGCGACCGCCGACTACTAGGGCACGACCATTCAACACTGATAAAAGCGTCGCTGGAGTTTTCTATATTAATTGACACAGACGCTCTCACAGACGAAAATAAAAGCGAACTATTTTTCCAGCACTCTTCACGTTCCATATATTAAGATGGCGTTTCGATTTAAGTGTGATTTTTATACCATTTGTCCATGACAAAGCATCTGAACTTATGTCTGATTTTGGTGAACGTCGATTACATAGAACTAGATAGGGCCTCGTGGTATCATTGTACGCCTGAAAGAGGTGAGTATTTATGGTAGAACTACGCTGCAGTTTGTGTTTAGCTGCAGAATTAATGGGTCAGCTCGACCGGGGTGGGAACACGCCCTAACAGAATACCAGCGTAAAATAGCAGCACAATGCCGTGTTTCCTCTAGTGTGTGTAGGGATCGGAAAACCTCTGTTGGTGGTGACGAGGCATTCCATCCTCAGAGTCCTCAAGGGTGATAACGCATCTACGTTATGATTCCTTGTTAAGGATGTATGTACATGTCATGGGTCGCAACGATCACTTGACATCAGGTGAACTGTGTACGAGTTTGTTACTCACAATGAAATTGATTTAAAAAACGTAATATATCCAGTGTTTTATTGTCATATAACAAAGAATGTAAATGAAATCGACCTTGAAAACTTCGAATTATATATTGTGTGACGGCGATAGCGCTAGTCAATGGACAATAAGCGATCGAGATGCGTCAATCACGTCATATTCTCTCCTAGCTCCAGAACGTCTTACGTCGTTTATTCTAGTGGTGCAGTGTACTGCAGTTTGTTTCTAGGTGCAGAATGAATGGGTCAGCTCGACCGGGGTAGGACATCGCCCTCACAGAATAGCAGCGTGAAACAGCGGCATAATGCTGCTGTGTTTCGTCTGATGAGTACAGGGATCCGGAGACCTTTATTTCTGGTGACGAGGCATTCCATCTCACACCTCAAGGATGACAACGCATTTGCATTATGATTCCTTGTCAAGGATGAATGTAGGTGTCGTGGGCCGTAGTAATCACTTGCCATCAGGTGAACTGTGTGCTCCTTTCTTACACTCAATCGTAAATTTTTATTACCAAAAATATAGCGTGATCACTACCGTTACTAAACGCATTTATGGAAAAACAACTAATTATTGGTAGATCGTTATGACATGACAAGAATACGTCATTCATTCATTCAGTTCATGTCCCTTAGACTAGCACTGTTCCCGCCACCGGCGCTTGCGCTGTCCGCCGCCCGTATTCGCGTTTTCGTATATTAAATACTGTTTATTAATACAAACGTTTCGCAGCTTTTGAATGTTAAAGTATTATTTCCATAATTTTATGGAGGATCACTGAAAACTTTATTTTTTTATAATCATTGTTACGTAATTCTGACTGTATATTTACAATCTCTAAGCTATTTTAAGTTTTTCAGTGGATCATCGATTCTGCCACAGTTTGTATGACAGTCGTTTAATGGGTCGGGTTGACCGCAGAAAGTATTAAACACAGCAGATATGCTACTGTGTTTTGTATGGTGAGTGTAGGATCCGAGGAAACCTCTTCTCATCTCAACCTTAACCCTCAAATGTGAAATATAACCCAGCATTATGACTTCTTATCAAGTATGAATGTGAGTGTCATAGCCCACAGGAAATATCATATATAGTGGAGTTGTGTGCATTTTGTCAGAACTAATGCCATAAACAAAGTTGACCTTGAAAATAATAATAATAGAACATTTGTGATAACGATTATTATTACATTGTTATCAAAAGGCGTTGTCAAGTTCAGGCAGGAGTGACTCGTTATCAGATAAGGAATTGAGTGATAGGAACCACCTGCTAAATTCTAAAAATATAGTTTGTTACATAATAGTTTATGATGACTTAGTTATCAGAAAAAAATGATAAAGATTTGACAGGTGATTGTTCGCGGGGACAAGGTCCAGCGTACGTGTGTTTGTTATTCGAGCAAAGTGCGAGTGTATTTAAAAGTAAGTTACATTTGTGACGGCGCTGTCGTATCGCGGCCAACGGCCAATATGCGATCGAGATGCGTGAATCACGATATAAGAGTTTCTGAACGACGTCGTATATATAGAGAGAGTTACGTTGTTTGAATCAACTCCGATAAACCAGATAACAAGTGGCGTCCGTCAGAGGCTAGGTCCGCATATGTAACCTCGGGCGGTCAGTAGACATCACCATCCATTCTCCTCCACTCTGGAGAATCTTCTGATAGTCGCATACAGATAGGAACGTGATCAGAGCAGACCGATAGTTTCATAAAAAATACATTACTTTAAAAAAAATAATGCTAATAAAACGTCTTAAAAATATAATTTCTTTTTAATCAGGATCGATTTTTTTTCCGTCTCATCATCAAAGGTGTCATTAGTACTATCATCTGTCTTCGTTTTCGGAAGCGGTTTCCTAATACTCAGTATGTCGCATCCGGGTCAATAGTACGGAATAATCATCGACACACAAACGTCACATTGACGTGTACAGAGCCTAGATTGGAAAGGGAAAACGTCTATAAAAGAACGTGCTCCCTGTATTCCTGTCATTTCTCACACTATCCGCTGAAGAAGTAACAAGTGTCTAGGACCTGTACTGTGTATTAATAAAAGTGATTTGTGTAACGATCCGTGTCGTGAGTACTTTGTTAGTAAATAAATTACTTTGAAACGTGCAAGCAATTCATTTCTCGTCCGGAGCCCTGCTGACGCCCACAATGAGCGATCGTGAAGAGAGCACTGTCAAACTAACCCAGTCGTGCGTGCAGCAGCCACTTTCAAGCAGTAACTTCCTGCAATAGACTAGATGGAGAGATGATCCTCCCTTCCCCATAATCACTTACTGGCTCGGATGTCGTTCAGGAAATCTACGCTCTGGTCGATGATCAGGTCCTCCTCGATGTTGGCGCCAGCGAGGCCGTACTTGTGGCCGAGGAAGCGGCAGATGGCATTGCTCTGCGCGTATTTCTTGCCGTCGATCTCTAATATGGGCATCTGACCGAATAGAGTTTCTGGAAACAAAAATGTAATGTAACAATGAAATTATAAACTAACTGAGAACAACGCCGCAGACAAGGGCTGGGTTATTACCCACTATATTTAGTGACTTAGTGCTCCTGTATTTCATCTGGTAAGGAAAAGAAACGGAAAATGTTATTGCTGGTGACGCGGCTTTTTTTCATGTTCTTGATGATGGCCGCTGTTAGCCCGAGGGCTTTTACAGTTACACCGGGTTGAGAGGTGACCGAGCGCTTATGGCGCTGAGTCGAGACCTCTATTTGTGGGTAACCAACCAGCACAAGGGCTCCCGAGAGGGAGCCTCGGCTTGGACTGGTAGCCTGTTCCGCGAAATAGTCCGATTGAAGGGTGCCCGAGAAGGAGTTATGGGGCATAACATCATAGGCCTAAGATATAACGTATGTATCTGTATTGAATTCTTATCATAATTCTTATGAAAAATGTTCTAATAGTTCTAGTTCTTCTATGCCTTAAAATGACGAATCAAAACTATTATCAGGATTATTTTTCTGTGTATGAGCTGCATCCTAATAAAAAAAAAGAATCTATGGGTTATTGTGAAAAAAAAATTAATCTGTTTTTGACGAATTCTGAGGTGCCATAAATATTAGTTTATAACCTTAATGGACATTATATTCAATTTATTTCAAGCAGGAGCAATTCCTCAATTTAAAATTATATTAGAAGTAAGGTCCTATTCGTTCTGGATTTCATGAAAGCTTTAGATATTTAATTATATTATTCAACTGCGAAAATTAAGTGCTCATGGTGTTTCATTCCGGTGGGTGAAATTTTATGTACAACAAAGAGCTTAGTAAGAAACGATCAAAGGTTACACTTTTCGGCCGCTAATAATAAAATCAAGCATGCCGCAGGGCACACAACTGAGACCCCTATTTCTTCTTTTTATAAATGATATCATGAATTTATTATCTTGTTCTACCTTGCCTTCTGTATGCTGACGATTTGAAGGTCTACATTGTGATAATTGTACTTTACTTCCTATTATAATTACACTTAAGCCGCCGTCCATCGTATGCATCAAAAACTGAAGACTGCTTTGTCATAAGTTTTACATAGAAAACGCAAATATCGCCGTATCTAATTGCAGTGTAGACAATAAGATTTTTAAACATAATATGCTAACTGACTTTGGCGTTTTTTATAATGGCCAACTATAATTTTGTAATCATTACGTCTGCGCAACGACCAAAGCTTTTAATATCTATATTTTAAAGGTTTGTTTGGTATTTCTACGCTTTATCACGAGATCTACGACAGATTTCTACGCTTTATCACGAGATCTACAACAGATTTCTTCGCTTTATCACGAGATCTACGACAGATTTCTACGCTTTATCACGAGATCTACGACAGATTTCTACGCTTTATCACGAGATCTACGACAGATTTCTACGCTTTATCACGAGATCTACAACAGATTTCTACGGTTTATCACGAGATCTACGACAGATTTCTTCGCTTTATCACGAGATCTACGACAGATTTCTACGCTTTTCTAGTTTAATGCGAGACATAATGCCCGTAGGTGTAAACCTAGTTATCCTGCAGGTAAAAATGTAACATATATAAATCCATTTTTCATATATATACAAAGAGAGAGAGAAGAGAATGTCCAGTAATACGGTTAGTTTTATGGTTTATGATCCGTTTAACTTCCTGCCACGCACAACTACTCTGTGGAATTAGCTGTCGCCAGCGGTGTTTACGAACCGATACGACTTATGGACCTTCAAGAAAAGAGCCGGCAACGCATTTGCGACTCCTCTGGTGTTGCGGATGTTCATGGGCGGCGGTGATCACTTACCATAGGGTGGGCTGCTAGCTCGTTTGCCATTTTACACGATTAAAAAAAATGTTTCATAACTTATCTATGCTGTATATATATATATTTTTATTTTAATGATATGTCACTCATATCTAGCTTTCACGTATTTATATTTAATCGAAATGTATTATTTTTAGAATAACGGTGTACCGAATAAAGGACCCATTATTCTAATGTGGTACGTGTAGTGCGTATACATTGCAAAAAAGAAGAAAAAATTATAAGAACATACCATATATATAGAATATATATATATATATATATATATATATATATATATATATATACACATCTTATTTTTGCTTCTGATTTTTATAAAAGCGATTAAACACTGGTTATTTATCAATATACAAACAACAATTATCGGTCCAAATTCGACGAAAAACGTTTAAAAATTCACTTATTTTAAAGGAATTTTGCCTTAAAATAAAAAAAAGTTATGAAATTTGGCTTGCAGGTTATTTCAAAAACAACCGTTTTCTTAGCTCTCCAACAATGCAAAAAAAACTAGGAACTTATTTCAAAGAAAATGAAAAAAAAAACACTTATACACGCCTATCAAGTTTCGTATTTCTTGTTCATAAAGTTAACACGGAACTTTTATTCAAAACGAAATAAATAATAGCGTATATATAGTATATAGCTGTATGTATATATTTTTATTTAAATGCTATGTCAATCATATCGAACGTTCATTTATTGATTCCAATCTAACCCTTAATGTCTTTTTGATGTGTTGTATTTTTAATGGATCGACTATACGCCTATCAAGTTCCGTATTTCTTTCTCATAAAGTTAACACGGAACTTTTATTCGAAACGAAATAAATAATAGCGTATATATAGTATATAGGTGTATGTATATATTTTTATTTAAATGCTATGTCAATCATATCGAACGTTCATTTATTGATTCCAATCTAACCCTTAATGTCTTTTTGATGTGTTGTATTTTTAATGGATCGACTATACGCCTATCAAGTTTCGTATTTCTTGTTCATAAAGTTAACAGGGAACTTTTATTCGAAACGAAATAAATAATAGCGTATATATAGTATATAGGTGTATATATATATATATATATATATATATATATTTTTATTTAAATGCTATGTCAATCATATCGAACGTTCATTTATTGATTCCAATCTAACCCTTAATGTCTTTTTGATGTGTTGTATTTTTAATGGATCGACTATACGCCTATCAAGTTCCGTATTTCTTTCTCATAAAGTTAACACGGAACTTTTATTCGAAACGAAATAAATAATAGCGTATATATAGTATATAGGTGTATATATATATTTTAATTTATATGCTATGTCAATCATATCGAACGTTCATTTATTGATTCCAATATAACGCTTAATGTCTTTTTGATGTGTTGTATTTTTAATGGATCGACTATACGCCTATCAAGTTACGTATTTGTTTTTCATAAAGTTAACACGAAATTTTCATTCGAAATGAAATATTTTATTGTTGCGTGCAACGACATAGCAACGTCGTTATGTAAGTAGAATTGTTTGGTTTAATAATAAATATTTGTTGGCCGTGTTGCGTAGTGAATAGAGTACCTGGGTGTAGTGTAGCGGGTTCGAATCCTAGCAAATAGTATGCATTTAAAGTTGCAATTAAAAACTTCATTGATGCCGGCACTCGGAATCCTAGTCTGTTTGCTTTGTACCACGATACTGGTCAGGTTTGAACCTCGGTGGAGCCCATGAGAACAGAGGTCGAACGAGCTTATAACTAAATCTAGAGGCCTTCTAATGCCTCTTCGATATCGCTCATCCAACAAATAAACGATGTAATTACGTTTTTGCATTTTTTTATTGCTTTGAGAGTAACAAATGAGCACACAGTTCACCTGATGGCAAGTGATTTCTGCGGCCCATGAACATCCGCAACGCCAACGGTCCAGTCGCAAATTCGTTGCCGGCCTTTTATAAAGGTAGTTAGGCTCTTTTATTAAAGGTCCCTAAGTCGTATCAGTTCGGAAACACCGCTGACGACAGCTTATTCCACAGAGTAGTTGTGAGGAGCAGGAAATTTCGCGTGAAGCGCACTTTGGTGGATTGCCAACCGTCGAGATGATGAGGATGAAATTTTTAATTGTGTCGTGATGATCACGATGATCTCGTGGTCATCACGACACAATTCAAAATTTCATCCTTTAAATTCAGCGGCTAGAATTAATCCGAACAACTCCTCAGAACACTCCCCATGGTAAATTCGGTAAAAAAAATGCGAAGAGGTGCAACATATGTTCGCAACGCCAGTGAATCAAGCCTATCGGAAAATACCTGGTCAGCAACGATTCGAGCCGCTCTTCGTTGAATGCGGTCAAATGGAAGAAGCTGGTACTGAGGTGCCCCGGACCAGAGATTGGAACAGAATTTCATGTAAGGCCGAACTTGTTCTTTATAAAATGATTTGCACTGTGTGTAACACACAGACATGAAACAAACATGAAATACTGTCTCGCTCTACTAGCACGCCTAGTTTTTTAGTGGCCTATTTGGCCTTACCCTCCAAGGACCGCGGAGCTGAACGTCGCTCGTTATGTCAACGCCAAGGATTCCGACAACAGCTGAGGTAGCAAGGGGAGTCTTTTCAAAATAAGGTGATTCGACAAAGGGATTATTTTTAGCGGTAAACGCGCGTTTACTAACGTCGCATTGACAAACTGTTTCCTTACACAAGCCTTTAAACTCAATTAGATTATTCAAATAAAAGTTAACATTCCCGATGCTAGTTATGTTGAAGCATCACTAGCTTTCTTTAAAAAAGAATGTTAAAGTGTTTTAACTACTTACATAAAAAATCAATAAATTGTCTATGATGACGTAGAAAAATTTATAATTATATGAGTGATTCTAGAATGGTTAACCAGTTTTTATAAATATTTATTTATGGAAAAAAAACCTGATTGCCATGATTAACAGCGGTATAGAAACAAATTACAACGATGAACTATGTCGTAGTAACTGCCCATATATTATTAAATTACTCAGAACAACCTTCGGGCACCATCGTGTCAGACGCCGGAACAGGGTAACGGTCCAAGCTTGTGCTGGTTACCCACTGATAGAGGTCTCGACTGAGCGCCATAAGCGCTCGGTCACCTCTGAACCCGGTGAAACTGTAAAGCCTCCTCGGGCTAACAGCGGCAATAAATCAGAAAAAAACCGCTGAGTCGTGGGTACTAAGTTGGATTACCAAGCGGACCCAATAATTAAGATAACTTGTTGCTTTTCAGCTTCGAAGGTTTGCTTTTTTTTTTGGGAGGGGGCGGCTTTGCTTTTCTGCCAGTTGCTAGCCGCATTGACGGACTTTTAAAAGAAGGCCTTTGTTTCAATGTTCGTAGACAATATATAAAAACCTTCCTTCATGCATTTCTTTACATTGGATTAGGTAAAGTGACGACGAGCGAGTGCTGTGTTTGCAAATTGAAGAAGTTGTTAATTAGGAATACAACAAAAAAAAAATATTATATTTTTTACGGACCGATAAGACTTCAAGACTTCAGAATCAAGAAAACAGTCTACACTTATCTTAAAGGCCTGCAACACATCACATCTGCGTGTTATGTGCCTGTGTTGTATACCACCTATCCAATATTAAAAAAAAAACATATTTATTATCATATAATCAAAATAAGAGTTCGCCGACAGTGATCTGTCTCAAACTACCTCCAACCGAAGAAGGTTGAAGAAGAAGGAAGCAGAGAGGAAGACCTAAATATTACAGTTGTAATGTTGCCACTTAAGAAACTTCCGTCATCAAGCACTTCAAAATTTTTGTTGAATTAGGTATAGGTCTAGTGGTGAACGAAACGTGGAGCGCATAGCTGCGCATACAGTCGCGAACGAAATTGTTAATTTCTGCAAATTGATTAAAAATAAAGTGTTTTTGTTTGTACTTTTTAATGTGTAAGCTAGTTCGTTTAAGCTAGTTATATAATAACATTGTCATCATCATCTCACTAATATCATAAATGCGAAAGTTTGGATGTTTGTATGGATGAAATTTAGCACGGACAAAGATTAGTCTGGATGGCTACCTTTTTTACGCGAACGAAGTTGCGGGCGGAAGTTAGTAGTTTTCTTTTTATTAATTACAAATGTACAGAATATATTACAGTGTACCACTTTCCACAAAAATAAAAATGAGAAAATTTTTATTTAAAAATGAATTAGAATTAAATTTTGAAAGCGACTGTACACCAGGAGCGAGCAGGGTGTCGTATCGGTGCGCGGGGCAGAGTACGACTGGAGAGCCAATAAGCGCTTACGCATGGCCGCCCGCGCCCCTTTCACTCCCCGGGGATACCATATTTTCGACTTCTGAGTATTAACGGTCAGCGCTATACTTAAGTGCCGCAACTTATACCTGCATCTTATTCTTGTTTGTGTTCTATTATTATGTTTAAGTATATCTAAACTGAAAATAAGAAAATCAAAAGAACTGAATATTACTTACTTTGTTTCATTTCTGGCCATTCCTCCATGCCAACACGGTGGTCTTCAAACTCTTCACCCCCATAGGTCAGCAGCAAACGACCGCCTTCTCCGAGACCCCTCAGATTAAAATAGTAGTAGACAATCTTCGGCATTTTCCTATTAAAACATATTATTTTTAATATATGCTGTATACGGTGATAAAAATTTACCATAAATAATAATTATTGGGTAATTATCATTAACCATATTTTAGAATGTCTCTCATTAATATAATATTAAAAATTATATGCATTTCAAGCTTATGTGAAGATATATATAGAAAAAAAAATTCAAATCTTTATAATTCAAACATTTCTTCCTTCGCTTACTAAACCAACCTTATCAAGGATGAAAGAGGAAGTCAGGGGCTGCAGGAATCAATTTCTGTCAGTAAACTGTTTGCTAATTTGTCACGGGGAACACAAAGCACACCTATGGTGATATGTGATTAAGATCAAACTGGCATCCAAAAGGACCCATGTATGATTGATTTTTCAATTTAAACACTTGACTAATATTTAATAAATATAGCATCAAATAATTACATTCATGTATAAATATAAATTGTATTTATATCACAATATTAAAGTGCACAGTTCATCTGATGGTAAGTGATCATTGCAGCCCTTGAGATCTAAATCCTTCCTGAATTAAGATTCAAGAGGTAAATGTAACTATACTTGTGTGTTCTAATAATTGGGTCTCCGATTCTGTGACTAGCCAAAGGAAACATAACACTGTCACTTCTTGATAGTATTCTGGGACATGTTTCTTCCTAAATCTGGCCAACTGATCTTCATTACAGCAAGCTTCTAGCTGTTTTATTTGTTTTAATTCAGTTTCATTAAAAACTGATAATTTTTTTCATATTTTATGAAAATAACAAAATATATTTGGCCCGTTTCTTAAATAATATTTATATTTTGCTCAGTATTAGAAAGCTGTTATAAATAAACTCTAAATAGGATATTCAAATAATTTTTTTTAATTATTATTTTATATCTTAGTTATAATAAGTAGTATTTAAACATACAGAAGGAATTGTTTTATACCAAGGATAATGGAATTATCTAAGACCTCTTCATTAAAATCGTTCTTACCAAATATGTTGAAAATTATTGTCATGTCTAAGACAAACCTATATATCCAAATATTTTTTCTACTAAAATGCGGAAGTTTTTATTGGTATATAAGTACCTACTCATATATTTATTGTGTATTGGTAATATAGCTTGGGCGAAATAAATAAAAATTAAATATTAGGGCCGATTTAAAATACAGATGGAAAAATAACTTCAGCTTCTTGAGCGAAGTTTTATATAAATAGAATTATATAAAAGGGAAGAGGAATTATATAAAAAGTAATAAGAAATTAGTGGGTAAGCGAAACAAAATTATAATAGTTGCGAATAACATTCCATATAAAAGCTTTACGTACTATGTAGCTCAGGAGTACGTTTCTAATTTTGGCTTGTAAATAACTCATTAAGTATTAGTGTAACTAAATTATTTCATACTGTACTACTTTAAAAAATAAAAAAAAATCAAATATAGAACTTACTTAGCTTACACGAATATCGTAAAAAGAAATAGCAGAGCACCAAACTCCACGAAACAAACACGAACTATGAATATCTCGGAATGACGTATTGTATAAATTTAAAACGTAGTGTTGCCCATCGGTATCGTTTTTTGTAGTTACAACGAAAAGCTATTAACTAACTCTGAATATATCGCATTAAACCATGTTCATAACGTTGTGAAATTTGATTATTTTCGGTTTATTTCACATTTTACGGGTCAGTTCGAATTTTTAATAGTAAGAGTAGTGTACCGCTCGCTCAATGTACAACTTAGGCGCATTTCAAATCTATATCCGAACATAAAACACTAAAATGTCACATGCGTGGCGTGGCTTGAAGGCGTCGTCCTTCCCCGATCTAGCCGACCTATTTCTGCCGCAGTAAGAAACAAACTACAAGGTGGCTCTATCACTGTTAAAACTTATAAAAATCATGGCCAGCAAACTCACTAGTAGCCAGTAAATTACTTTACAAAAACTACCCTAACTAATGTGCTAAATAATAAAGCTAGATAAATAAACAGGAAAATCGGCCTTTTTCTTAGCAAGGAAATAAAAATGATGCAATCTAAACACAAATATTAGATTGCGCCATTTTGTGTTAGAATGCCTACAAAATTATCTACATATAAATAGCTAATTATACATAACTGGTATCATATATGCCTAAATAACTAATAATACAATTGTACATCATTATATTTATGTACAAATATAATATTCTTGGTAGTGATTTATTCGCGAAAAAGCTCTTTATCAAATAATATGAAGATGACCAAAATGTTTGTTTTTTTATTAATAACAACATTTTATAACTGTCTATCGTAGGGACTATCTGCATAACGGATTTTTATTATTTTCACTAAAAGTAAAATATTTGCAAATTGATTTTAAAAAAGCTATATAGTCCGCCCAGCCTTATTTTTAAGGTTCGTAAACCCGATGAAAGTCCGTCTGTCTCAGCTTATTTTCTCCATATTCTCAACGAAAAAATAAATTTACTAATAAAGTTACATGACCATACGGACATATAGAGGGAATAAACGAATTTTGATTTTAAGTGGATAATTCAAATATACAAAATATTTTTATTTTCGAGTACAGCATATCAAATAAAGATAAGAAATAAAGAGTTCGTCACGAGAAATACGATTATCATAATTTTAAAATGCATAATTTAACACAAAACGAAAATCTAGCATTAAACAATGCATTATCATTACGAAATTATTAAGCCTCGACTTTTGAAAAAGCCTGAAATATACAGCTTTACTTGTATCTTCAAAAACAACCTAAAGAAAGTCTTTTTCTCTTAAAGTTCTCGTGTATATTAAAACCGATCATGTGGCTTGAACTTGATCGGTTTTTAATATTTTTACAGATTTTAATATTATTGACGGTTGCGTAATATATTGCCTGGAGTACCGAGAAGAGGCGCTGCGGATTCCCAACCTAGAAACAATATTTCTGCACAACAAATTGTTGTTTTTCGTTTTTGAGTGTCAAGCTCAAGTCGACTTCGACCACGGTGATACATTCTGGTGATCGTATGACATCAACTACGCAGATTATATTATAATCCTGTAAGATTTTGCGCAAATACGGAAGCATACACTCAATGTCGTGGACATTGTCTTACTAAAAGCTTACGTTTACCTAATATTGTTATCTTCTACTTGCTACCAGATTACATCACCGGTGCAGTTTTATCAGGCGTGAGCGTTAAAATCATTAACCACATACCTAAAGTTCTTTGGGCTAAGACTAATTAACAATACACCATAGAGGGTCATCCTACACTGGATTTGTTCCAGAAACAAGTATACCACCACGTACAACTTGAATGGTATATCAATTATGTTTATAACACAAAAAAGATATAAACCTACAGAATATAAATGTCTTTTCCGTTATTATACCAACTACCTATCATTAGTCGTACATGAATATTAACCTTGACCAAAACAATCGAGACATGTAGGATCGATTATCTGTGACACATGCTTGCTGAAGGCCAACTAAATCTGTTATTCGTTTTTATGAACGTCATCGTGTGGGACAACGGAAAATGTTTTCGAACGGTAAGGAGGATTATAGGTTTTGAGTATTGAGTTCATTTCATTTATTTAGACTTAATGTATTCCGTTTTATTTTATTATTAATAAGTTTGCTCCTTCGTAACTGAAAATCAAGCTAAGAAGGAAAATTAAGGCAGTCGGCAAATATGGTAAATGTACTCACACTACAAATTAGGTTAAAAAGAATTAGAAAAAATATAATAAATTTAATAAGCTACTAAAAATAAATATGAGATATAGATAGATAATATACAAATATATACTAACATAATTATTTTGCCATGACTCAGATGACTCAAGAAGGAAGATGTTGTTTATTGTTACGACTTTTTATAAGTATTCGGGGAAGTGCATCCTGATAATTACAGGAGTTTTTATTTCAACCAATATAGGGCAGTTCTTTGTCTTTAGTAGAATCATCGAAAATAAACCCTACATTAAAATTCTTATTTAGTATTATTTTGTTTTCTGAGGTTCCACAGATTCTATGGCAGTAAGAAACTAAGTAAATTTATTTTGTTATATACTAATACAACGCCAAGTATCCTTTGGATACAGGAAATAAAAAGAAATGTTGCGACATTGAATATAAACAAAACGGTGGGAGTTCATTTAAATACGATTTTAAAATAAATGTTTTTATTAATATATTTTAGGATGAAAATAAACGAAAAATTAATACACAAAATAAAATAACCTGTTTTAATAGAATCCGTCAATTTAAGTTTTTTAAACGTATGGAAAAATTACTGAACTATATCAAGCAATTCAATTCAATTTACAAATATTTATTTATTTACTCTTTATTGCATTAACTTTAACAAAGTTAAAAGTTCACAAAGGGTGGACTTAATGCCAAAGACATTCTCTAGCAGTCAACCCAAGGTGTGGTGAGATACGTGTATGACAGGTGTAGCAATAAACTAATTAATAAAAAGAAAAAACTAAAAATAACAAACACAAGTAAAGAATAAAACATACAATTATTAGATATTAAATACGTAATATACATGACAAATACATAATACTTATATAAATACAATATACACAAAATATATGTATACATACATAATAAAATACAATACAATAGCGGTAGCTACCAATAAATTCCATATGTGGATGATAAATTAAACTGACTTCAGGTAACCAAACTTTTGAAATTGTTTTTATTTCTGACCTTTCTGATGTCATCAGGCAAGGAATTCCAATATTGTAGCTCGGACAGCAAATGAATTTACAAGAAAACCAATAAAGTGAGTTGGAACACAGATCTCGTTATTAAAAGAAGGCCGAAGAATTCTGTCATAAGATAAGGAGAGATATTGGAATGCATTTTTAAGATAAGAAGGTGATGACGGATCATTTAAAATGGGGAAGAGAACAAGCAAAATTCTAGTATAACGACTTTGTTGTATGGAAAGCCAATTAAGCTAAGATCGATAATGAGAGATGTGGATATATTAAACATCTTACTTTTAAAACAAAATAATAAAAATCCGCAATGTGACACGGGTTCAACAATAAAACTTCCTATCGGTTAAATTTAAAAAAAAGCACACGCTAACATTTAAGTTTTTGTCATTTTCAAATTATTTGAAAATAAGTGTTTTTGTGAATAAATCACGACTGAGTATAGACCTCAAATTATAGCTAAGTACGTATAATTAGCTATTCATGCAAGGACACTAGTTATATAAAATTGGATTTTTAAACATAGCTATTTTTGTATTCGTTCCGGTAACTAACAACAAAATGGCGCAATCTAAAATTTTTTGTGTCTCATGTTCTCTGAAAAAAGGTCTAGGAAAAAAAGGTGGTTTGTCTGTCTATGATCAAAAAAGAATTAAAATGTTTTTATAAGTTACCACTGGGTTGAGTCGCGTTACAGTTTGTATCCAGCTGTACCATGAAACTTTCGACTCGACCGGTAAAGGACTATTCACAGAATACCAATGTTATATAGCAACATAATGCTTCTGTGCTTTGTAGGGTTCGGCTGGTGAGTTGAGGGATCGAGAGAGCCGTATTAAAAGTGACGATGATTATGATGTGATGATTCCTTATCGTGGATGGATGCGAGTGTAATGGGCTGCAGTTATCACTAACTTTACGTAAACTGTGAGTTTGTTTATCACAATTGTTTTTGTGTGACAATAAAAAAACGTCCATATCTATATCTTCCATACAGTTATAATTATGCTATGTATGTACTACACAGCCGTGGTAGCTCAGTGTCTAAGCGCTCGCTTTAAATTTCTTTTTTTCTTCTTTTTTATTACTTTGCGAGTAACAAACGAGCAAAAAGTTCACCCGATGGCATGTGATACCTGCGGCCCACGACATCGACATTTATCCTTGACAATGAATCATAATGCACATGCGTTGCCACCCTTGAGGACTTAGATGGAATGCCTTGTCATCAGGAATAAAGGTCTTCGGATCCCTACACTCAACAGACGAAACACTGCAGCATTACGCTGCTATGTTATACGGGCGTGGTCCTACCCCGGTCGGACTGACCCATTCATTCTGCAGCTAGAAACAGCTCTACCAATATTAAAACGGCACGCGAGCAAACCGAGTTTGGTCATTTGGCGTGCGGACTCAATTGATTCTTAATTACACTTTAAAGTGTAAACTTTAAACTGTTGTACTGTAAACTTGTAATTGCTCGGCGGTGAAGGAAAACACCGTATAGAGACCCTATACATATATACCTATACTACATGTCTGCTTATGTACCATACAAATGAATAACAAAAAAATATTTCGAAGACCATTGAATTTTCAGTGAAGCCGCGTGATGAGCTTCAACACCGTTTTATCTATTCATCTAAAGTCAGCTTTCATTTAAAATAACTAAAATCAGTAGTATTTTAAATATTATTGGAAGTCTTATACTTATTAACTTCTTATAAACACCACCCATATACTAGTAATAGCTATTTAGTATTTCTTAGTTAGTAGATTAATTTATGTTTCTAATAATATTTTTTGTCAAACCCCAGCGCCTGTCTGATTTTGTAAGCAACGAGCTGCGTACAAATTTTTCTTGCTACAGTCCTTACAATCTTATGTCATTATTTGTTCATCTTTCAAAATTCATTTTGATCGTACTTACTAGTGATCACGCGTGTTTTAGCATTTGAAAAAAAAATGGTTCAATTTAAACATTAAAATCTTCCTGAGAGTATTTTACATAAAATAATAAAATATTCGCTAACTAATGTAATTCGGGTGAGACATGATGCCATGTATAGAATTCAATTTGTATTAGTTACTGTTAGTAAAATTTCCAATATATATTGTAATTTTTGTGATTCGTTTGTTCACAACTTGTTTATAACTGCCAAACTTCAGTGCAGATTTATGAAATACCTAAAGTTAATAGAAAATCTAAATAATTTATATAGACGACAACCTTGGTAACGTTCCTTAAATATATACAGTTACAATTTTTATCGTAGTAACGACAACGTTATTGTGTTTTTATTTTAAAGCCTATAAGATGTGTATAAATTGTGTTATAATGGGATTGAAGAAAGAAAACAAAAATACAGTACATCAAATATTTAATAACTTAAATGATATAAGAGTACTTAAATCAAAATAATTTATAAAAAAGAGTGCGTGTGACACAGTACACACAACAAGTGAAACTTCTTTGGCGATTTAATCTCAATATATATATTGTAAAAATTAAGCGCGTGTTAGAAACATCGTAGACGATTTACACTTCCATTTGAAAATTTAATATAAAACAAATACAATGGCAGGGAGAGAGGAAGAGGAAAGAAAAACAAACGGGCCCAGTAACGTAGTTATCTCTTAGTATACTTCTCTCTTTTTCTCTCTGGCCAAGTACCTATTTTGCGTCCATTTTCATTGTAACGTCGACCTTTAAATTTTCTTTCCTCGCACAGAAAGAAATCACTTCAAAAATATAAATATATGATAAATCTAATTATACCGTTAAACTAATAAACGGTTGCCGGTGCGGTATCACAGTGCGCCTTCACTTTGGGCAAGGAATAAACCGTATCCTTTAATTTCTTGAAACTAGGGTACTTCTCATCCATGTCGGGCATATAGCCGGTCACTTTGAGAGTATCATACATACCTGCGAAGACGAAGTCGGCCCATGTTAACTGAAATATTTATTATTATTGATCAAATAGAGCCTAAATCAAACAAAATAAATAATTATATTAAAATAATTCTATAAAAGTGAGTGCCTGCATCCCAGTAGACGTGGCAGAAGTAAAACTTCTTTGGCATTTAAATTTTTTTTTAGTATGGCCGTTATCAACTAACATTCCCGTCAATAACTCCAACTCAATTAAAATGAGCAGTTCACCTGATAGTAAGTGATTATTATTGCCAATAATAATTGGCAGCAATCGAATCAGTATTACTTCTTTTTTTTTTCATTACATTGAGAGCAAACGAACAAATAGTTTACCAGATGGCAAGTGATTCCTGCGGCCCACGACATTTACATTCATCCTTGCCAAGGTATCATAATGCAGATGCGTTGCCACCCTCGAATTGAGATGGAACGCCTCGACACCAGTAATAAAGGTATCCGGATCCCTGCACTCACCAGACGAAACACAGCAGCGGTATACAGTGAGGGCGTGGTCCTATCCCGGTCGGGGTGACCCATTCATTCTACAACTAGAAACAAACTGCAGTGTAGCTCTATCACTGTTAAAATATTATTACAATACAATAATTGACAAATGAAATTGAAGGCGTCAAAGGAGCACACAGTTCAGATGATTCCCAACGGCACATGGCACATAAATTCATCCACTATAAGAAATCATAATGTAGATGCGTTGTTACACCTGAAGAGTAACGTGGAATGCCTCGTCGCACACCAAGGTCTTCGGATCCCTCACTTGCCATGCGAAACGCAGAAGCGTTATGCTGGTATTATAAACTGGTATTCTGTAAGGGCGTTGCTCTACTACATAGTATATTCAGCCCTCAATATTAATAGTTAATGAATTACTAAAATTGCTAACGTAAATTCCGAGGGTCGTAAATAAATTTTGTCACAATTAACCTTTGACTATATTCCCAACTGTACCTTGCCATGGGGATAAATATTGACTTTTTTATGATAATTGTCACACCAAACATGCGCTCTATTTACATGATGAAATGGTTTCACGCGGGCCATAACGCCTACGCCCTATCCTCGATAAGGAAGATATAGAGGAAGATTAGATGCAGCGAGATATAAGATGAAATTCCTTATTGCCATCGTCAACTTATATACAACCTACCTTTCCAGCAGCCAAATATCCATTATTCTCTTTGATCATTTGATCCAACTTGTCAAGCATGAATGGATAGAAGTTCTTTTCAAGTTCCGCTCTCTTGGTCGCCTTTATCTTCTCATCCGGCTCGTAATACACCATGGCCACTTCTGAAAATTATAATTAATTACTGATAGTAACTGGATCGACTTGACTGGACAAAGTTCTAATGAAGGCTATATGAATATAAACGAGGATACAGCGGTACGCCATCTCAGTCCTCAGGGATGACATGTGCATCTTGAACCTTTGTTTAGGATAGATATAATCGCTAATATTAAAAAAAGGTTTATATAAAAATAAAAATTCCAAAAATTTTAAGACGTCGACGACGATTCCTTCACTGTGCGCCGATCACAAAAAAAATTATTCGCGTAAAATGGCGCGAAAACTGACCCTTTCTGTCAAGTCCAATCACAAGGGGCATACGATTCATGTTCTATGTCGTATGGTGGGTGTTGCTTAGTTAAATATTTTAATATATGTATGAAAACCTTACTGCTACGTATCTCAGCGAAGCAATCCATGCTTTGGTCAATCAGGAAATCCTCTTCAATGTCGGCACCAGACAGTCCGAACTTGCGGCCGAGGTAGCGGCTAATGGCCAGGCACTGGGCGTACTTCTTGCCGTCTATCTCCAGGACTGGCATTTGGCGGAATGGCATTTCTGAAAGACGAACCGCAAAACACAAATTAATCTGTGGTAGAGGTTTTCGTTTGCCCGATTATAATGGCTTTTGTATTTTTCGCTCTGATGGAGGCTGTTAGACAGAGGATTTTTACAATTTCACCGTGTAGAGAGGTGACCGAGCGCTTATGGCGCTCAGTCGAGACCTCTATTAGTGGGTAAATTTAAGGTGGTAAATTAATATCTCTATTATTGGTTGGGCGGGCGTGGGCGCTGGAGAAATGGCACAAGAAACTCCAGCGACCTTCTATCTGTATAGACTGGAGAGAACCGGCCTTTGATATGGCGGTATCGCGAATAACCTTGTTTGCGACGCCCTCGCCGTCGGCGGGATGGCATGAGAGTGCAATGTACGTGTGTAGTGTTTTATGAAGGGCTTGGGCCCTGGTGGGCGCGTTCGTCGAGGTCGTTGTGGGCGTGCCTTGGTGTCCTTCGGACGCGGGTGAATTTATGATTTGCGATGGGATTGTAAGTGGCGACACTTATAATCCGCTGGTTTGTGTGTGCATCGGCGAGAAGCCTGCTTCAAGTACTGAGTTATGGTCGGCAGCTTGAATGGTACTGCCTCATGTATCCAAACATAGGTGGATACTGACGTCTAGTGGGCAACATCCAATGGTCGGAATACTTAACGTCACGTTCATGGGTTTCGATTGCTAGTAGAGCAGGAATACTTGTACATTACTAATTGTTAGAATCTGGGTGTGTTGTATATAATAATCGAGAGATATCTTCTTAGTCGACAACTGATTTCTGATTAGGATCATTCATGATTTAATTGAGAGTAACAGCATCAGTGCGCAGCTTCACTACATTTACGAAACCAACTCCTTAGGTATTAAGTAAGAACAACCCTTACGACAACCACGTGTTTTGGTGGTGAGAGAAAATATTGTTATTACCTGTGTCGAGGCATTCCATCTCAGTCCTCACAACACATCTGTATTATGATTCCTTGTCATGGATGTAGATGTCATGGACCGCAGGAATCAGTTACCATCAGGTGAACTGTGTGTTCGTTTGTTACACTCAAAGTAATAAAAAAAAGAAAATACTCTACTCGCCTCTCTAAAGTGGAGACCTATCCCCAGCAGTGGGATTTATATTTCTATATATGCTGTTGTTTTACTTGATGCTTCTTAATATTATAGCATAAATTGCTATCGAAGACATCGGAATGTCTTAGCAGGCGCTGTGGATCATCACGTTTTAAAGGTCAAGAGTCGATCTCGACACTTCCACGGAGTGGGAAGCATCTGAGGGGAAACTTGCATGTCAGAGAAAATAAATAAAAATAATATTTTGGTGTTCGCATTGGAGCTGCGTGGCGGAATGCCCTAACCTCCTCTCTAGAGAGCAGGCCCGTGCCCAATAGTGAAATTTATATGTATAGATTGTTATTTTTACATTAATTAGTATCCCTTGTCCACACTAAAATAAGTGGGTTATGGTACATACTGGGTTTCAATTCCGGCCAGTCTTCTATGGCTATACGATTGTCTTCAAACTCCTGGCCCCGTACGCCAGCAGCATACGGATGCCCTCACCGACTCCCTTCAGGTTGAAGTACGTCAGTATTACTTTTGGCATTGTTCTGCGAAAGAGACATTTAATTTATTCCACAAATTTATAGTGCTTTAATTTATTAGTATCTTTTTTTTTAATTTACTTTTTAATTTTTAAAATAATGC
Organism: Teinopalpus imperialis; assembly: GCA_029286865.1. Classification (NCBI taxonomy): domain Eukaryota; kingdom Metazoa; phylum Arthropoda; class Insecta; order Lepidoptera; family Papilionidae; genus Teinopalpus; species Teinopalpus imperialis. The sequence goes on from JAGSMU010000001.1 coordinate 14,346,101, forward strand.
CAGCAATCGTATTAGCATTACATAAACTACAACGGCCCTAAATAAAGTAAAATGTTTATGCGTGCTAGGTTTACGATAATAGTCGTACGGTAGATTCAATCCTACGAGGCATAATTTCTCAGACCTTACCCTAAAATTGGGATATTGGAATATTGACATTTAATTTCTTCATATGTCATCAGCTACCGCCATATTATACGGTTGTTACGTGGAAATAGTTCGGTTTGAATAAGAAAAATAACCTCAAAACAAAAAAAAATAAAAACCTCAGACTATAAGAGAACAAAAAACGTTTCGTTGCTGTGTGTGTGTGTGTGATTTAGTGGAAACATCGGTGACTTTATTTTAGTTTCTCTTGTTATTTACTTAATTTCATTATTATTATTTATAGTTTTTAATACCGCAATGTGCTTTACCTTTTCAATATATATTGCAATAGCGAATAAACAGATTCTTTTCCTTTTTATTACAATGTTTATTGCAACTGGGATAAAAATTTATCGTCAAAATTAACTATATAATAAATTGTTAATTAGTAGGGGTGGAGCCACGATGCATCTTGTCAGAAACAATTCCGCCCTGGTTACCTTGGAACGGAACCGCGCCGTAACAGAGTACCAGTGTTAAATAACAGCATAACGATTTGTTTCGTACGGTTAGTGTAGAGATGGGCGAACCCAACGAGGTGTTCCATCTCAGTCATGGCAACTCATGCGCATCTTGACTCCTTGTCGAGGATGGATGTAGATTTCATGATCTAGTCATTACTTACCATTAGGTAAACTGTGTAAGTTTGTCGTGTCCAATATTATAAAAAGCCAATAGAAATAGATACTACTCGAGAGGTATTAGTTTTCATTTATGTTAGTACAATATCTTATTATTAAGATTGTCTCTAAAAGTATTATTACGGGCTTAAGGAAACTCAATAAACTTACAATAAAAAATCTGTCATTGATGTTACATTTTTTAAATATTTTTTGATGAAAGACTTTTTCTCATAAAAGTATTTTTCTTCATTATAAATTATATAATTATCAACGAACATAAAAAAGCGAATTATGGGAATTATAAAGAATGTAACCACAGTGTACGGTATGAAATGTAAATATTAAACAATATTAAATTAAATCGAAACTGATATAAAATAACAATGCCGTATCGTTAACATAGGCCAGCGAGTTAACTTCATTTGTGATGTAGAAATAGGAATTTCTTTGTTATAAAAAACAAAAAATATTACAAGTTGTTTTAATATCTATTTTTTTTTACCTACAAACCTAAATAAAAAATAAATCATTATTAACACTTCAAAACTCGTGAATAATAAAATAAAACAGTAATTATTGACATTTCAAAACTTTGCAAAGACAGCAGTTTGAATTATTTTTAGTATACATATAATATGATAAATATTTAGAAAATTAAATGTAGAAATAGCTTACAATGAAAAAATCACTCTTTCAGGTACGCGACGTAACGGCGACAAGAATAATGACTCCAGATAAGTGTACTCCGAATGCCGCACAACACAATACTGCCCGCTTACTATGCTACAACCTACAACCGTCACAGGCATTTATGCCCCCCTGCTACACTATCGGGTGATACATTATTAAACATTTGGATAAAAAATTGTAGTAAATAGATTGCTTAGATAAGACATTTATGTTATATTTTTTAAATAATTATCAATAGTATTTAATAAATAAATTATGCTAAACGATTTTTCATTAACTAAATTCGAAATATTGAACAGATGTCGAAGTTATCATTATAGTTCGTGGTACAGCTACACTGCAGTTTGTTTCTAACTGCAGAATGAATGGATCAGCTCGACCGGGGTAGGACCACGTCCTCACAGAATACCGGCGTGAAATAGCAGCATAACGCTCCTGTGTTTCGTCTGCTGAGTGAAAGGATCCGTCACCTTTATTAGTGGTGACGAGGCATTCCATCTCAGTCCTCAAGGGTGACAACGCATCTGCATTATGATTGACGTAGAGAGTCAAGGATGAATGTAGATGTCATGGACCGCAGGTATCACTTAGCATCAGATGAACCGTGTGCTCGTTTGTAACTCTCAATGTAATAAAAAAAAATCATATGCCCGGCCACACCGGGATTTGCCGGAGGTAGACGTTGTTGCTTCAAGTGTTGCTAGAACATGAATTGTAGTCGTAAACATCAAACGTTCGCATGAATTTGAATAGCGAAAACTTCACTGTCGTATTACTTAAAAATCGTTGAGAACATTAAAGATAAAGAAGTATTATAAATGCATACACGATTATTCAATTCATCCATTTTCGAATCATGAAATATTGTTACGACTGCTTCTAACGGATACACTGTCTTTCGGGCGAATTTTCAAAAACAACAAAATATGTAGTCAAGTAGCAAGAAACACGTTCCCCAAAGTGGGGCTAATATTAAAAATGGAAAGAGTGGTAATACAAATAAATTAAATTTTGAGCTTATTACGGACCTATTAGAATATACAATCTGTTCTAAACACCGACATTGCAGTTATTGGTATTCGATATTGCACGAAGGTTCACATCCGTATATCCGTATATCTATAATTATTACAAACAGCAGTATAGTCACGCTGCAGTTCGTTACTAGATGCGACATGAATGGGTCGACACGACCGGGGAAGGACCACATCATTAAAGAATACCAACGTTAAATAGCAGTATGCGCTGTTGTGTTTTGTTTGATAGGAGATGCGACGAGGCATTTGATCTTGGCAAAGTATAATTCCTTATCTATGATATGGATATGTTTGCCATCAATTCCAGAAAAAAAAACATGTATGTTCTACATATAACGTGATACGACGTTGAATCCCGATAATGTGACCGTGGCATTAACGTCGCTACATAATGTTTGCTTTGGGCACCTGACCTTGAACAGTTTTATTTGTGCAGAGCATACTGTGTGCGTCTATATATTTTATAAAACAAAGACTTTAATAAATACTTTTCTAAGTTTTATATCCACATATACCAGAACGAAATATATAACGACACAGAACATTAATCTTCAAACGATTAATTACTAAAAATTATTAAAAATGGTTGATTAACGCTTTTTTAAATAAAATAAAATAATTTTGGACATGGTTTGTCTTAATATAGTATCTTTCACACACTCTCAGAATTATCATTCTATTGTCAAGTCTATAATTAATTCTTGTTTATGCTTACTATGTACGAGATATAAAAATCGTTTGCTGTAACGTAGATTAGAATCCATAACGAAATATATGTAATTAATTAAATTAACTTTAATTAACATAGTTTTTATTTATTATTTTGCCCTTTAGTTTAGTTTTATAATTTTTAATTTGTATATAGTTCTCGCCTTAGTCTTTACACATATCTTTTATTTATTTTATTGTAGTTTTGTTGTATTGTACGTCATTTTCGTTAAATAAATGTATTATTGTTCTTTCTAAAAATGTTAATATATTTTTTTAATTGAATTATAAGATAGTATTTTAGGAAAATATATGTTATAATTTTAGTGTATTATATTTACTTACAACAAATTATATTTACGTAAGTACAAAATCTAAATATTATTTTTAAATTATAAACAAATAAATCACTCACATAATTTAAATCCATACATCATAATAATCGATACTATATCTATGCATATGATAAATATGACGAAAACTTGTATATGTAATAATGAGATTATTTCAGTAATCTAGTCCGGGAGGACTTTGTATATTTTCCACAATGGTAGAACCACGCTGCTGCTAGTTTCTGGCTTCAACATGAATGCGTCAACTCGACCGGGGAGGGACCGCACCCTCACAGATAACCAGCGTGAAATAGCAGCATAACGCTTCTGTGTCGTATGGTGAGAGTAGGGATCCGGAGACTGGGATGTCCGCGCAACTCAACTTAGGGTCAAATACTAAAAACCCTATTTTGAGGGTGTATTTTGTTACGTCAACGTAATATTTTTTTTAGGTAAAGGCCACTTTTAGCCCGTGAGCTTTCACAGTTTCACTAGGTTCAGCCGAAACCTTTATTTGAGGGTAACCTGCACAAGTTTTGCCCTGTGTGCGAAAGCAACTAACTCAAGGATGCCTGTGAGGGCAAAACCTTGGCTCGGTTAGTTGGTTCTATCGGATTGAAAATCCTTGGGTCCTTATAACCCGCCTACCGTTCAAGGTCAAAATAACACAATCCCCCCTGAAGTTAATCGTGATAACAAACCTCATCGCTATAACGGTAGATGAGGCACGAAGCTATAAAGGTAACCGGGGTGCATCTGAAAGAGCCGTTATTTTTCCATGGTCAGTATTAGGCGACGTTGTCATCAGCTCTATCCAGGGGTATTTCAAGAAAAAGAGCCTACACTAGTGATTCTCAACCACTAAATTCTTAAAGTGACATATTTAAAAAAAGAAGACAAATTAAATCTGTCAAATCTGTGCTGTCAAATTTTGAAATCGTTAAAAGTATGTCTCGACAAAAAAAAAGGTTGAGAATCACAGGACTACACCTTTCTTAAGCGCCGGCCTCACGCCTACGATACATCTGGTGTTGCGGATTTTCATAAGATGATCACTCAGCATAAGTGCGCTGAAAACACACAACATTGTCTTCAATAGTGCACTCAAAAAGCGCCCTCCTCTGTATCCACGATTGTGTCTACATAAAAATATACTTTTAACTCGTAGTAAAGAAACCCAAAAAATTTCGTTAATTTTTATGCTGTGTCATGCCGAGTTGTTAATTTTTATGCTGTGTCATGCCGTTTTATTTATTTTTCTACCGAGTCATGTCAAGTTGTGCATTTTTATACGAAGAGTATAAATTTAAATTAGTGCTAATATTTCATAGCCACCCTTTAATGATGTAAATGGTCTGATTATTATTATATTAGATAATGATTTTCATAATTTATGAACATATTATGCAACTTATTATCAAAGAGTAAAATTTATTGGTCGATCCCGAATTACAAGCAAACAGATAGTAATTTTATATACTTTTTATCATTTTAAAATCAGTAGTAAAAAAATATCGACTTAAAATGACATTATTTATGAATCGATTTACATATCGATAAGGAGCATTTTAAAAGTTAACGAAAAATATTTTTTAAGTATGGAGAAATTTTCACGAAGTTCTTAGAAGGAAGTAACTATACTACGGTAAAGTTGCATTGTTTCCCCTGAAGAATAAAATTGAATTGGCATCACCAGTCTTCTGTTTCTTTCGTTCACTTGACTAAGCACTGAACTACTGTTATACCCTAGTATACCGGTAAAAAATAGGCTGTGGCCAGTTCCAACAGACCAATTATACATGTTACAGCTATTTCCCGCCATATTTATAAAACTTTATTTCGATTTGATAATTCATCATATGATCATTTCATTTATTTTATTATTATATCGTGGTTGATAAACGAGGATACAGTTCACCTAAATCTCGCGATCCTTGGCACCCACATTAATCCTTGATAAGGAACTTGGAACTCTCATCTCATCATCAACCTGCGATAGTTCACAAGACATATGACATATGAGATAACTGGAGACAGTAATATAACATAATTGGAGGTAGTGGTGGCTTATGAGTTCGTTCATCAGCCATGATCAACCGGTATTCGTTGAACACAAATCGGATGAAGAACATTCTATTTCAGTAACTAAATAACCGAATCTTGCAGCATCTGTTTACATGTACAGATTCTTACAATCTTATCGCAGATGCTTTGTATCAGATAAAAGCACGTAGCGTGGGCTGGTTATAAGCAAGTATCTACGAAATTAGACAATAATAATAAGAAATAGTTCAGTTTTTTATTTTTATTCATCTCGTGTGTTATTGTGAGACCATGCTATAACATCAATCCAAGAAAATTCGTTTCATATCCAACAACCAAGTGTGGTGGACCAATCGACGTGTTTTTCAAATACAGACCGTCAGTCATCGTGACTGGCGGAAACATATCAATGAATAACAAACTCTGTTTTACTTCGCGTTAGAGCTGATAATAGTGTTGCGTCATCATACACCTGCAGATTATCGAGTGTAAGATTCTCTAAGTTGTTTTTTTTATAATAATAAGTGTCGCTAACGAGCACACACCCACTGGTGGTAAGTGATGACGGCAGTCCATGGCATCTACAGATCGCTCATCAAAGATTCAAGATGCACATGCGTAGCACCTGAAGAGTGCTAGCATGCCTCACTACCTCTAAATGGGTCCCAGAGAGACAGGGTATCTTTTAAAGATTTCCTTCACACACCATGCCGTATATTACCGGACCATGCCGCCCTCATTTAACAAGATAAAACTTGGATGCAAATATCGATCGAAAACGATAACACAAGATTGTGTGTTTTTATCTTGTCACGTTTTTTGATAGTAATTCTGACACGGCATTTTAATCCACCCCGTCTATATTATCGTGCAAGTCAGGGGTTGAGAACCTAAGGACCGCACTGACTCCTCCACTAGGGTCCCAAGGTGCTAGTATACCAACATTCAGTTTTCAGTTTTAGAAATGCAAATTTTAGTTTTGGACCTAACTTAGACATTACGTACTGTTAATGCTGACTTATTGTTGCTTACGTTGTAAATTTTGCAATGTAATCAAAATATAGTGGTGGGCCTGAAACGGGACACGGCTTTATTGGTGACCGGGGTTTGAGATCACTGACGTTAAAGTTACAATACCTTCTAAGCGTATGCAATATGAAGACGTAATATATTTAAATATTTAATCAGCACACCTTTGCAATACGACACAAACTTTTAGATTTCCTTTTAGTACGATCCTCTCTCGCCTTTTCCACATTTATGTATCGATTACTCGTAATACTCTAAATTTGGAACTTCTCGTATTAATCTGATACATTTTTGTTATTAATTAAACATGAACGTTTATGGGAATTTATTTAAGACATATGAAGAAAACTGGCACAAGAAAATATTTATATTTAACAATAAAATTAAACGAGTTATTTTTTTACCGAAAAATTAATGTTTTTTTTTCTAAATATTTCTTAAAACACATGTAATGTTTTTATTATGCCAATTCAATTTACAAAACCTACAAAACCTAGTGAAAACAGATTATGATTCCTTTCGCAGGTTAAATGTGGAAGTCGTTGGCCGCAGGAGATATTTACCATCAACTGTGTCCATTTGTCAACCTCAAATTTATAATAGTTAAACAATTGTGAAAACACTATCTAATTCTAAATAATAAAAATAAATTATTTAATTGTTTTATATTTTTTTATATAGAATAGGTGGCAAACAAGCAAGCAGCCCACCCGATGGTAAGTGATTTCATTTAAAGGCGAGAATGAATCTAAAATAATAATAATATAATAATAAAGTATTTCAAAAATTTACAAAATGTAATAATTCAAGATAAAATTAAATAATAATAATAATAAAGTTAATTTGCTGTAATCCTATATACAATTTCAGTTCTGTCTGGCCCCCACACCAAGCTAAGCCTGTCCAGTGAGGAAGGACAACTTGTAGATTTCCAAGTAATTGCGGTACTTTGTAGCAAGGAAGACAATATTACATTAAGGAATAATTGTTAATTAAATGAAATTAAGACATTAAAAATTACACGAAAGTCACAAAATAATCAACGTAACATTAGCCCAAATAGAAAGAAAATAATTAAATAAAATAAGTTAATTAATTTAAGTGAAAGAAAAATAAAACTATGAGAGTATATATGCGTGTGTGCGTATGACTTGTGCGTGGGTGTGTGTGCAACAATCAACAACTATTGATCTCATATCGATATGAAGAACCAGATTTTTCCTATTTTACAGCGACTAGATCAAAAGCTGTTTTAACTGTTGGGTCAGAAACCTTAAATGTTCCTTTATTTACTAAGTTTTCGTAATTCTCTGAGGGAATGACTTGTTTATGCTCTGCTATAGCAGCCCTCACGATATATAATCTCCTTGCTCATAAATATTTAAATAAATATAGTAGGTTTCAGTTAAAAATTTTGTCACCAAACCACAAACAATCTTTGTTACAAAGGACGTGGGCGGCCATTCTAGAAAGTGATCCGAATAAACGCATATAATTCGACCCAAAAGTGTAAAGTACATATATATATATAATCAGGTAATAATATAATAGCGGAAATAATACTATTCGTGGTTTATTTTATACAATAACAACTTTATTATCATTTATTTTTGTTTATATATAAATCGCCAAAGAATAGTAGTGGAAAGAATGTGACGTTCTGAATAAGAACAAATAAAACACATTTCTATAAATAAATATATATTTGTTGAAACGTAGTAATCTTAAAACACACTTCAACATTTTGCGCTATGTTCTAAAACATCATGAGGAAATCCGCATGTCTAAGAAATAAATTGTAAAAAGAAATATTTCGCAGACATGTGAAGTCCGCCAATCCACAGGCACTGCCCGAGCCGCTTGGACTAACAACCTCTGTAGAAACGAGGCGTATGTCCAGCAGTGGGATTTATTTCAAAAAGCAATCGGAACACATGATATCTTTAAACATACAAATTTAAAAAAAACTTGACCTACAATACAAAATTCACTTTATAACGATTCAATACTACAAAACACTGAAAAGATAATATATAAACAAATATCTTAGATGTTTAGTACAGGTTTTGGTAGTTTAGCTACGTACTCCTTGATCTTCGGCATGGAGAAGATTGAGTCGTAAAGTTTCTTGAAGCTCGGGTACTTGTCTTCCAGGTCGGGCATTTGCAGCATGGTTTTCAAGTATAGATAGATACCGGCGAATACGAAATCAGCCCAGGTCAACTGCGAGAATTACACAGAATTAGTCATCCATAACCTTCCACATGGGATCTAAGTGATTTTTATGAAACGTTAGTTGTACAACGAGGACAGAGTTTACCAGATAGTCAATGATGACTGAGTCCCAGAAACACATCCATCCTCAACTAAGATTCGAGATATATATGCCTTGTCATGAAGACCTCGTTACCAGTATCCAGACCTTCGGTTCCGTACACTCATCATCTTATTTTATTGTGGGGACAGACACTGCCCCCGATAGCACTGCCACCTCGAAAGACCTTTTGTGAATACCCACTCCTGAATTTACTGATTTCCAGTATCGTTGAACTCACCAGCATGGCTCTACGCCTCCTAATTGTAAATACCTATAATTATCTGATTTCGGGTAACCTATCTCCAGAAGATCAAAACTTTTCCTGGCAAGGGCGTTGCACTCACCATACGAAACACAGCATTGTTTTGCTGCTATTTCATAGTGGTATTCTCTCACTCACCCTTCAGTTACTAACTACCTAGATTCTGTTGATTTTTATGCTGTTTTATAATGCGATATGATGCGGCTCTTACAGTTTCGTCGGATACAGGGCTCACGGAACAGAGAGGTCAGTGAGCTGGCTTATTTTAGGTTCTCTTACTTTCATTAAAAAGCGCTTATTCTCTGAGCGTGTCTGTCTGCTGTGATCTCTTCTTATCTGATCCAACCAACTACTGCTAAAGAAGGTTTTGTAGCATTTTCCTCACACGTCTCCGTTGCGGATTTTTTATTATTTTTTAGACAAAGGTTTCCGAAGTTAACGATGTATTTTTACGTGCCCAAAAAAAAAAGTTGTTGTAATACCTACATTAAACAAAGTAATATTATATATTAATTTATATCTCTCACCTTTCCAAGGGCAAGATGTCCATTGTTCTTTTGAATTAGCTCGTCAAGCCTGCTCAGCATGTAGGGGTACAGTTTCTTGACGAATTCCTCGTGCCTTTTAGCCTTAACTTGCTCATCAAACTCGTAATGGACTAGGGCGGCTTCTGTATAAACAATGCATGCTTGTTCGTGTAGATAAATGCTTCACTATTAAGCATTTATCTACATGAAACGAAATCTGTTTTTTTTTATTTGATTATTAAATTTATCTGCAGCGCATACATGAAAACAATGTTAATCCACAAATCCGTAAAATCAAATCAAATCAAACATATTAACGGTGGTTAATATGTTTGATTTGACGGCATAGTAACGTGTTACATAAAACCAATAAATGAAGAATAATAAATAAACAATTACTGAGTCAAAATAAAAACAAAAAACAGAATTAAATAATAGAATAAATTACGAAATACATAATTTTTTAAAATTCAACTAAATGAAGTCATAATGGAACTCACAATCAAATGCAAATTGAGGGGAAATTAAATTTAAAGTCAACGACAACATTATACAAAAGAGAGATTAAAAAAATTAAATAACGATTAAAATCTACACGAGAAAGTTTACGACATAATATAATAAAATAAAAGTTGAGATTAAAAAGAATAAAATAAGAAATCAAATTAATAAACATTTAATTTTGTTTTATTGGCTTCCGGGGAATATTAAATGAGACTGAAATCTTCTAAAGCTATCCCATCGTCCGGGGGGAAGACAGAGTTTTGTTGATCTTTTACCCGCTAAAACCATCTAGTTAGCAGTCCTAGTAAATTGAGAGGGGCTTCGAGATCTACGAAAAGCACCAGCGTTTGAGCTTAAGCACGTCCCAGAAAATACATCTCCCTTCGCTGTACGGCAAGCCAACCATCCCTGGCAGATAAGGGACGCCTTGATATCTCCGGCTTCACGAGTTGTTGGTATTCCAATCGCCCAATCTCTTATCTGATATGATCCACTTGTGGCCGACCTCGACAGCGGCTTTCGATTACAGTGCATTAAGTTATTAATAATAATTGTATTTCGTCAGCAGAAATATATTTTAAATATTGTTTATGTTAGTGATGAAATTCTGGCAAAGGAACAAAAATGTTTAAATATATTCCTGCGTCCCATAACACGTACATTTATCTTCGATATATAATATATATATATATATATATATATATATATATATATATATATATATATATATATAATAATAATAATAATACAAATGTGAAAGTTTGTATAGATCCTTGTTACTCAATCAAACAAAAAGGGGCGAAAGTATTTTAATAAAGTTTAGCACACATGTACCTAACTTATAACCTGAACTAAAACAAAGGAAACTTGTTATCCCGGTAAATGATATAGCTTATCAACTGTTACCGATTGAACAATTTATTAATTGAAATAAGCACCTACCCGCGACATCTTCTGCGTGGACTTCAAAATTGACTCCAGGGAGAAATGAAAAATGTGTAACACGACATTGTAGGATTTATTATTTTCACATAGTTACGCGTACCGGCGGAAAAAGCATTCAATGTCGTATCCAGAAATATATTATTAACTTGTAATATCTACATCAAATAAAGAACAATATACAGCGATATGACATGAACAATATATAGCGATGGGTGAAAAATTTTTATTCCAATATTTTATTCCATCACAGCAGTCGAGTGAAGAAATCCATATCTATATTATCTTATAAATGATTTATTTACGTGTATACATATCATTTATTTGTGTTGTATGTATTATTATCAAATTACAATATGGATTGGGGTGTTAAAGAAAGTAGAATTGTAGTAATCGCCTTGCACAAAGAGGGTATGGAGCCATCGGTCATATTATAGACACTTCAAAAGCTTGGTATCATCCGTATGTTCGTATATCGTACTCAAGTATATCGCATCAACAGATACAACAACACTTCCTCTATTGAAGACTAGAAAGATCAGGGCGGCCGCGTGCTGTTAGAACTACAAAGGCTGTTAATGCTGTTAAAGTCAGAATTCGTCGAAACCCCATTAGGAAGCAAAAAAATCTTATCGCGAGAAATGAAGATCCCCGCTAGGACTCTGTCGCGTATTATAAAACAAGACCTGAAGCTCGGTGCTTATCGTCGATAAACAGGATATGCCCTAACTCTATATATATTTACAATTAAAGAGAGTGGATCAATCAAAACGCCTTCTGTCGCGATACGCAGGTGAAAGGCACAGGAATATACTCTTTACCGATGAAAAATTTTTCACGATTGAAGAACACTACAATAAGCAAAATGATAAAGTGTACGCTCACAGTTCTAAAGAAGCTGCTCAAGTGGTCGAAAAGGTGATCACGTGGTCATCATCCTGCGTCAGTGATGGTTTGGTGGGGCGTGTCTTATCAAGGAGTCACAAAACTACATTTTTGTGAAAAAGGAGTGAAAACTTCAGCCAAAGTGTATCAAGATACAGTCTTGGATCATCTTGTGAAACCTCTCAGCAACACACTTTTTAAAAATATACCGTGGACTTTTCACGACAGCAGGATCTGCACCTGGTCACAAGGCACGAACTACCCAAGCCTGGCTTGAAACCAACGTTCCGGACTTTATAAGAGCTGAAGACTGGCCCTCATCTAGCCCAGACCTAAACCCTTTATTATTGTCAGTTTTAGGGGACATGGCCTGCTCTAGACGACACGGCGACAATGAGTCTCTTAAAAAATCTTTGGAGCAAGCAGTGAAGAAATACTGACATCGAAATTTGCAAGCCGGCACAATCGGAGTACTACAACGAGCTTCGTAGTTAATTAGTACAAATTCAATACGATGCTCACTTCCCCATTATCACTTACTGGCTCGGATGTCGTTCAGGAAATCGACGCTCTGGTCGATGATCAGGTCCTCCTCGATGTTGGCGCCAGCGAGGCCGTACTTGTGGCCGAGGAAGCGGCAGATGGCATTGCTCTGCGCGTATTTCTTGCCGTCGATCTCTAATATGGGCAGCTCTCTGAATGGAGCCTCTGCGATCAAGATTGTAATATTGCAACAAAATTATGTACATGATATTATATGATATATTTTTTTTTATAGAAGAGTAGCGAGCAAGCAGTTCCTACCTGATGTTAAGTGAATACAATAATACCGATACTATTTATCGAGACTAATGAATACACGGTATATATTAGACGGTAGACACCGATAATATTTATTTATTTATGCTTTCTTACAAAGAAAATTTGAATTTGTAAAAAAGGCGGAATTAATGCAAAGGCGCAACTTTTAATTTTAAAGTGTACAAATATAATAAATAGAAATAATGTACGTACAGATTAAAATTCAGATACAATAATATCTAATTTATTTATCTATTACGACAACACAAAACAGACGAGCACAACAAACACATCTTGCGGCGCATAACAACTATATTCCTATATTCAAGCTCGATAAGAACTTACTATAATGCAGATGCGTTGTCACCTCTGAGATGGAATGCTTCTTCAGCTCTATATATATATATATATATATATATATATATATATATATATATATATATATATATATATATATATTTATCATAATACATTTAACTTTTCGTGGTCCCTTTAAACATCATAAAGTCACCTTTCACTATAAAGTACAGCATCACTTCATGTCTTCTCAAAACGAAATCCGAAGTACAAAGTAGTATTCAAGGTTTCATATTCGATTGTCAAACGTGTACTAAATTTAGTTTTCACCAAACTCGTCTGGCTAATAACGCTGAATGTATGCTTTTGAATGTGATAACGACAAAATGGACATCACTATTATAACTAAATATTCAAACATGTCTAGCTACAATGTGAATGGGTCGGCTTCGCCTGGAAAGGACCACGCCCTCAAGCTATACCATTGTGAAATAATATCATAACCATGACTGTAAATATTTAAACTGGTGCAATAGCGGACAAATAACGTCAGATATCAGAAATGATAAACTGAGATATTTTTTGTTTTCTTATCTATAGATAATCCAATTGACATTTGCCACTCTGTTTTTATTAATGATGAAAAATCGATATGGTCCTTATTTAAAAAGCATTTGCAAATAGATAACTTTCGTTTTGAATTTTATTTGAAATTCAATTATTTTTTAATAATATATGGGGGTGATAAATCAGCAGTGAATGTGGCCCATAATATCCATCAAAGGTAATTTATTGAATTTATTGTCAGCCCTAATATTATTAAAAAATAATGGTGGAAACAACACTCCAGAATCGTACACAGGAAGATTTGCATCACTGTATAAGAACTATCTCAATAATAAGTCTCTCGATGAATTAGATGCATTCAATAAAATCTCCTAACCTATTTCAACAATGGAAGACTTTTCCATTTTTAAGTTTCAAGTGATTTCCGGAAATCAAATTTTTAGCAAATACAAGTTTAGAGGATAAATTTGGTGCATCGTTGGCTTAAATTGTTTTCTGCCGTTCGTTGGAGTTTTTACTCACTTCCACTTTTAAGATTCTTCAACTGATTTTCGGAAATTATTTTTTTAGCAAATACAAGTTTAAGCATAAATTTAATGCAACGTTGACCTAAATTGCTTTCTGCTGTTCGTTGGAGTTTGTGTAATCTATTATTAAGAGCAAGTCCCATATATAGCGATAAATCTTAATGACAACGGTCTTATGTGTAATAAACTAAACTATTTAAGAATTACCCTATTACAAAAACTGTTCCCGAATTACGATCGGTCACAATGACAACTGTTCCGTTTGTTTTTCTTTTTTTTTTTTTTTTGGAATAGTAATTCTGACACGGCATCTTATCTTACCTCGTATGTTATCGCGTAAGTCAGTGATTCCCAAAATTTGCCTAAGGACCACACGGTTGAGTCCACTTTCAAATAATTAAATGGAGGAGCTTCGCTGCAGGACACGCCGTCAAGGAATACTACCGTGAAATAGCAACATAACGTTGCAGTCTTTTGTCTTGTGAATCCGGAGACCCTTATTAGTGGTGACGAGGCATTCCATCTCAGTCCTCAAGGGTGACAACGCATCTGCATTATGATTCGTTGTCAAGGATGAATGTAGATGTCATGGACCGCAGGAATCACTTACCATCAGGTGAACTATTTGCTCGTCGCTCGTCGTGAAAAAGTTGTTAAGCAATTCGTGTACTCGTAGAAGGTACAGTCGGTAGTGCGATTTGAAACTGCCCCGGTATCTGAAAAGTTTGGGATCTTGCGATAACTGAAAAGTTACTAATGTTTTGACTTTGTTAACTTAGAATTGTACTGAACTTAGTAGTTTATTACATTTAACTAGACCTCGGAAGGGAACGACATTTTGGTTTTCGGCGGTAATTTCACCGTCAGTAGCCTTAACTAGTACTAACTGGGGTTGTTATGTCCTTCTATTGCTATATGTTTTCCGTTCAACATGCTACAATTACTACATCATACTTACTTGGTTTCATTTCTGGCCATTCCTCTAAGCCGACACGGTGGTCCTCAAACTCATCACCTCCATAAGTCAGCAGCAAACGACCCGCTTCCCCGAGAGCTCGCATATTAAAATAGTGGTACACAATCTTCGGCATTTTCCTATTAAAAACACGAACGTAATATTTTTTTACATTTATGAGTAAAATTCAGAATGTTTTGTATTAGTTTTGTATTAAAAAAATATATATACATTATAAGTTCCATTGAAGTTGTGAAGGGATTATTTTCAAATCTTCATGTTATAAGTATTCCTTTCATAACTTATTAAACCAACCAAAAGTAACTATCTATCCATATTTTGATACCCAATGATGGATGTAGGAATCACTTCCGACAACTATACGGTAATTGCTTAAGACCCGACCACAGAGGTTTTTACTTCAAATACTTAATTTACATCAAATGAAATAAATATAAAGTCAAATATACAACGTACATACATATTTTATATAAGGATGGCAAAATACACAATTCACCTGATGATAATTAATCTCTGCAACCTTCCCCAATTAAGATTTAAGGTACAAATGCAACTAATATTTTATCAATTTCAGTAATTGATTCTCCGGAATTGAAACACCGGAGCATTATAAGGCTATTTATAGATGATATCTTGTGATAGTATATTTTTTCCCTGGACTATCCAACCGATTAGAACTATAGCAATTTTCTAACTATATCGTGTAATTTGCGACAATTGTTCACCAAAAATTTAGAAGCTTTATCAAAATTTTATAAAAAAAACACGTACAATACACATACAAGGATATTTGCGTCGCTTCATATTCAATAATCGAATATTTACTTATTTCGGAAATTAAAAAATATTTAACAAGCCATAGATATCTTTAATTAATCATTAGGCATAAGAAATCTGTTCGAAAATAAATTATAAATAATTATTATACATCTTGCATATGGCTGTTAGCATTTATTCTAGACGATCTAAAGTGGATATCTGTTTATATAAATTATAACGTTTTTAATATATTTAACCTTTTAAAGTGAAATATTTTTAAAATTATATCTCTGAAAGGGATATATAAAAAATGTTTTTTGAAGTGAAACTCCTGCAGGCACGAGTTGAGGGTAACTCCGATCTTTTTCATATAAGTTTTCGCATTTATTAAGGCAGCGACTATTTATAGTAAATTTACACAATAAGTGTGTTGTATGAACATATATAAAATTTTCAGAGATTATATTATACTTAAATTTATTTCTATTCAATTTATAATTATTTCAATATTAATAATTATTATAATTTTAAACAAGTATTAATATTTATTTAGAATAATAATAACAATATTTATATTAATTATTGTTAAAATAAATGTAGTAATAATAATGTTAACATTTTGTAATAATAATTAATACAAAAAGTTATTTTTTATTCATTATTTTTGTTTTAAGCAGAAGTGCCTATAAATCTAAAAGCGACCGCCATAAATAACAGTTATAAAGAATATAGTAATGGTTTAATGGAATAGCTGTATGTGAGAATTTCTTATAAAAAAATTGAATAGAGAGAAACATATAGTAATTCGTTAACATGAGATAAAATAATAAATACTTGAGTTTCAAATAATATTCCCCACGCAGCCTAATTTTTTTTTTTCTAAAACTAATTATTAAATTTTAACAGGCTTCTTAGAATGATAAAAAATATAAACCAAATACTTACTTCGTTTACACGAATATCGTAACAAGAAATTGCTATTATATTTAACCAACCGGTCGGCGAAACTAAAACACAGATAGAAAGAATCGAACTGTAAATACAGAGCCCAACGCCAGTCTGGCGCCATCAGATAACTGGCGCGGTCGAAGTCAGAACTAATCGTGTGCCGCCATTTTTTGTAACCATCTGACATTGTTTCTGGTACCACTAGACATTCTGGCGGTAAAATTACCACTGACAGTTGTGACATCACTATAGTCCGTCAATAGCGTCAACCAAAAGCTACTTTTTATTGACGCCATTGACGAAAGAAATCTCTATTTAAAAATAAAGGATGTGTAATATTTTCATAAATATTTTTACATGGTAATAAAAAAAGAATCTTAGGAAATAGGATTTATTTATTATGAGAATAGACAACAAATAAAATAATACTGTCAATTCACTTCATTGAATGTTTAGTCACTTATTCCATGCTTTCAATTCCATATAACTCTGTTACTGCATTTCCCTCTAAAGAAATTGTCATTAAAATATTTATGAAATTAGATACAAAAATTATAAAAGTAGGATTTAATATATTGTAATAAATACATAAAAAATCTAACAGAATAATGGTAACATCATGCAGTGACTACCCCATTCCTTAACTGCGCATATTATGATTTTTTGGCTGAAAATCAGTGTTACATGTTTGTAGCACAGCATATGCTGAGCCAACCCCTTTTCGGCACAAGGTTTTTTCTTTTCTAGCTGTTTATTTCTTTTGTCATTGTTCTGTTTTGATTTACCTTTTGTGCTTGTTTTGTTTTGTCCTCTTGTGTCGAATAAATGTTTATTCTATTCTATTCTATATATTTCGGAGATGACAAAACTATCACAGTCAATAACAAAAATATTTATTTGGACAAAATTAGTTGCCTTCTGTGGCTTCTTTATACTGTTCGCACCAATAGTCGGGTATCTTGTCAAATGCCTGCAATAATGAAAATAGTATATATTAAAATAAAATCATACATTTTAAGCATATAATGTTGTAATTGATCTTTTTGTCTAGAACATAACATATCACAGCTGCATGGCATAGTATTTAGAGTACCTGGTTTATGCATGGAGGTTCCTGGGTATGGTCCACCAGCCTATGAAGAATAGTTGTATATGACTTATTTGTTTTCTGATCTAGGTGAGTTGTATTTATGAATTTATTTATTCTTTTTTCTTTAAATAAGGTTACAAGAGAAGTCTTAATGCATTGGCATTTTTGACCATCAACTGGGTGAGTGAAAGAAAATGTACATATGTATGTACGTATACTGCTGGCCAAAAGTTTAAGACCGCACATAAACAACATAATTATCCATCAATTGTAATAAAATCCCATAGGATAAATAAAAGAAATGCACATCTGCATATTCTATTGTTAGTATTGAATATTTAAAGAAGCCATTCTTTTGTTTACTCTCAAGTTATTAGACAATAAACATCTATTGTTTTCAAATAACGACAAACGCTGCGCTAGAGCCAGGTGGTAGAGTCGTAATAATGAACAAACAAATCCAAGTAAACTTGGGTAATAATATACCAGAAACACGTGTTTAACGTAGCAGGAGCTAATTAATTATTGACCAATACGTAGCAAAAGCAAAGTAATTAGTAATAAGAACATTATAAAAATATTATTACGACTCTGCCACCTGGTTCTTGCGCAGCGTTTGCCTGTGTTTGAAAACAATAGATGTTTAATGTCCAATAACTTAAAAGTAATGACTGCTTTAAATATTCTATACTAACTATATACAATAGAATATACAGATGTGCATTTCTTATATTTATCCTATGGGATTTTATTACAATTGATGGATAATTATGTTGTTTATGTGCAATCTTAAACTTGGCCAGCAGGGTATTTGTCCAACGCAAATTGTTGCTTTTCAGATCTGGGTGGATTGTATGTATGTCCTGTGTCCCTGATATTGCATCTGAACCTTCCTCCAATGTTATCGCAGGTGCATTACATCAGAATAGAAAAGGGGAACTCCAGTTATTGGCAACATTTTAAAGTATTCACATAGTTGATGTCTAGTAACTAGATATCACTGTGGTTGAAATCAACCAGGATCATGATATGTAGCTTAATAATGTATATTTCTACAGTATTACTAGACAATAGTTCAGTATAAGTATCTACAATATTTATTTCTCAGTATCTCTACATTCTCCCTAAAATAATAAAATTTGTTTTTTATTATATATTCTGCTTTGTTTCTCTAAAGACACTATTGTAACAATTTTAGTATCATACCTCTGCTATTTTTTTGAGAAGAAATATTTTAGGCACTTCTTCAATGGCCCTTTGACCCCATTCAAATACATGTTTAGCTAATTCACCATCTCCAACCTACAAGAAGCAAAAAAAAAAAGAATTAACAGCATGCCTTACTTATTTGGAGAAAAGAGAAGCTAAGAGCAACTGTGTTTCACCTGAATGGACAATTCATTTTAGTCTTCAAGGATCTACATGACATGGCTATGGATCACCCACATCAGGTCAACCAGCAATGGTTTTGCACACCCTGAGTGATAAAGAAATAATGACTTGGTTGTTGCAACAAATAATGATACAAAACATCAAATTGAAACTAGAACAGCATTAAAAGGTATTTGACTATTTAAGACATTTTTATGATAATTTATATGATCAAAATTGTTACATGATAAGCCAATTGAGGTGTGGTGATTACTAAGATAAAGTCAAATAAAGTATTATATTAAATAAAACATAAAATTATATTTTATATAGTTATTTATCAGGTTTAAAAGATATTTATCAGTTATTTATTTAGATAAATATTAGGTAAAAACTGTATGACAAATAAAAAAAAAGACAAGTTATAGTTAATATGGTTTGGAGCATACTTATCCATGCTCTTAGCTAAAACACTTGGTATGGGAACATTGCAAGGACAACCACTTAAACATAATGTAATAGTGTGTCCCATATTCACAGTTTCGACCATCCATAGGGCCATATTTATAGTGTGCCCCTACAAGTATATAGACACATAGGCAGTTGTTTTCAACATGTATTCACTGGCAATATGTAAGAATATTAAATACATGAACCAATTGCAAATACTTTCTACCCACCCTTAACTCAAAAACTATTAAGCATACACACTTGTAAATTTGCATGTATATTGAAAACAATTTGAAAACCAAGAATATTAAATTTCATAAATGAACCTATTATAGTTAAAAGTTATTAAGGTCTGAAAAATACTATTTATATCACTCCCTGATAATAAAAACTTATATTAGTTTTAAGAACTATGATATTTCTTTAGACTCATGATAATCATAGATCATTTGTATAATCCACAATATAATACAACTAACCTTTGTATAAAGTAAGTACATTTGCTTAGTCATTGTGGTGACTAGACACTTACGTCCAGCATAATCAGTCTCTTCCAACAAGCCTGCTTCTGCGAGGAATTTCCACATATCATCTGTAAATTATAGTATAATATACCTTATTTTACACATAAATATGACTCTAATTTTAGGCGATTACTAGATTCAAGGTCTTTCCTGACAACTGAACCATTAAAAATAAAAACAAAATGTATGTGAAATTTTCATTTACACACACATTACATTATACTATACTAATATTATAAATGTGAAAGTTTGTGTGTTTGGTACACACAAAAATTTAAAAGAAATTTAACACACACATAGTTAAAAACCTGGATTAACATAGTTGATAACAGAATACTTTTTATAAAGGTAAATGATAATTTGTATGTTTGGTTGTTTGTTACATAATGAGACAAAAACGGATAAACTGATTTTAAAGAAATTTTGCGGAACACATAATTTACAACCTTTTTTACATTTAGATTAGATCAACACAAGATACATGATTTAACCCGGTAAATGAAGGTTTTTATGTTTGCATGTATGCATGCAGACAAAGTTGATGACATGAGTGGATAGATGCAGAATATTTTTGGAGGAATTTACACAACATTTTATACAAATTTTTTTCAGTAAAATTTTGATTAAAATTATTGAAAGTTCTAAAGCATTACTATTATAAAGTACACAAATCCTTACAAACCTTCTTTTACTGGTCCCCCAGACATGTATATGTGAGTAAGGGCCGCAACCAATAACCTCCTTTGTTGGAGATCTATCACACTTGATGATAATGATTGGCATTCATCATCTAATATCACAATGTATTGCACACCACTCTTGCCATCCACTTGAACCAACTTGTAACCATACACCTGAAATAATTTAGATTGAGCAATGTTAGGGCAAAGGCATGGTCCTTCCCTGGTCAAGCTGACCCATTCATTCTGCAGCTAGAAACAAACTGCATTGTAGCTCTATCACTGTTAAAATTATACAGCTACATTATATATAATATACATATAAGTAATGACTGAAGTCCATCAAATACCACATCCATCCTCAAGATTCAAGATGGATGTGCATTGGCACTCCTGAGGGTGGAGATACCAGTGATTGGGTCTCTAGATCCCTACACACACCATATTAAATATAGCAGTATAATGTTGCTACTTCACCCAGCTATTACTGGTATGGTGTGATCCCTCCGCTCTTATATCAATCCATTAATGTTGCACTCCACTGTAAAAATGATGTAATTTTGTAATTAATATTAAACATAAACATGAATATACTTATGACTGTTGACTCTATAACAATATTCTAATCAAAATATAACGAAAACAACCAAACAAACATAAGTTCTCATGATGGTAAAAAATTACTGTGAGCCATACAGATTATCCAAGGTAATCATGTTGCAAAACCAATGTCAACCCCTGTGAACTTAAATCTATTTTATTTACTACATTTTCTTGCAAGCAACAATGCATTCTAATGACCAATAATTGATCGGGTTGTTGCTTGTCCAAGTAGATTTTATTTTATTATATACCTAAAGGGACTTAAAGCTTTTGGTGTATCAGTCTGTCTACAATCTGTCACTCGTCAATTTAATGTCTCTTGACAAGCGAATAATAGTCAATAGCGTTTTTTATTATTTTACTGTAAAATTAATGCTGTTGTATTGCGTAAAGAATTAATTTAAAAACAAACAAACCGTCTGTAACACTCTGTTAGCTTCTATTATCACAGTATTTACTTGATTTGAAGGTGTTTCGCAAACAGTATGCAAATGTTTTAAAATTTCTGCTCTTTTAATAGGAATTTTGCTACCTTCACGGCAGAAAATGTATCGAACACATTCCTTTATAGCGTTTTCCAGTATTGTAATATCTTCTACTATATTCGATCTATTTTGACGCCGTTGTGTCATTTTGCTGAATATATATTATAATCACTTCGTTAGAACAACATTTCGTATTATTTAGTTTTTCTTGCTTTCTTTCCTCATGAGTGAGGCAAAGGTGTAGAATCCATACAGCCAAGACTTTGCATTTCTATGTCTGATAATTTTGTAAATAAAACACTAATTGTCAAAAATTCTATGTTCAGTGAACTAGTGTTGGTCGAAAGTTGATAGTTATTCTATGCTATCGATAGACTATCTGATTATTAATTACATAGAACCCTCTTGGTCTTTTTATTCACAATTGTGACTTGAACCATATCACTATTCCGTAGCACGTTCAAACTCTCGGAGCGCTTCTTCACGAAAGCGTATTCGCACTCAAACCCGCTAGTGGTTAACGTCGCTACGTACAGGCCGTTACCGAATCCCGTAGTTAGGAACCGTAGACCTCATCACTTCTTTGACGACCCCGACTTCACGAGGGTGCCGAGCGCCAGTCCATCCACAACGGACCTCAGATCAATACACACCTCCGACACCTCACGCCACCCTCGCCTTCGAGCGCAGTCTAATCTTCGCTACACTGCGTACACTAAACACTCGCGTGTCAGGGCGGTTCTCACCGCCCATAGCTTCCGACGTTAATTAGATAACAGGTGGCGACCGTCAGAGTTATGTAGGTATGCGGACCTAGCCGCATACCTAACTTCCGACGGTCAATAGACATCACCATCTATTCTCCACTAAGGAGAATCTTCAGATAGCTAGGGAACTGGTAACTTAGGTGGCAATCAGATAGGAAGAGAACACAACAGTCAGACACATTCAGAGAATGAGCGCTTTTTGTGTAAGTAAGAGAAGCTAAAATTAATTCAACTCACTGACCCCTCTGTTCCGTGAGCCCTCTATTCGATGAAGCTGTAAGAGCCGCATAGGCTAACAACATACACATCAACAAAATCTAGATATTCACAATATCTATTAATTATTTTACTATTTTAGCCCAGTTTGATCTGCAACTAACGGAAATAAAAATATGAGTAAATATTTTATCATACTTTACTGTATTAAGTAAGTAGCTTAAATAAGTTTGAAACAAACATTATCTTACCTATTGAATAATTTAGGAAATCATCTTTCAAAAGCACAAATATTATAATACCGAAAACGTGTGTGTGTGTATATATATACATATATATATATATATATATATATATATATATACATATATATATATATAATGTATATATATATATATATATATATATATATAAATGTATATATATATATATATATATAAATGTATATATATATATATATATATATAAATATATATATATATACACGTTTTCGGTATTATAATTTTTTTTTATTTTGGTATTCGTGATCGTGTTGGTGCCGGTAACCTATTCCCTCCAACTTCCGAATGATATTAAATGACCAACCAAATTTAACGACATTGTTAATTTAGAGTGTATGTAAGTATACGCTAATTAGTTGTATACTAAATAGTATTTAACATTATCATTTGCTTTAACTATAATTATAGTTATGCAAATATAGTTTCTTTTGAAAATTACATACGATTATAAATTTTATTAATAATATAAATATTTTTATTTTATAATTTCATAATTTTTCAGAATTATTTTATACACTTACTCAATATCATCATCAGTATACATAAAACGGTAATAGTAAACACGTTTTCTGATTCTAATTTATGAATTTGAATATGTACTGTCTTATTGTCACCAAAGATATTGCTTTGCTACAAAAATACAAAGTTAAAAAAAAATGTAATTTAAGGTGTTATAATATCAACTTATAGTTATACCCAATTTCAGAATACAGAGAATTCTGCGTATCTAAATTCTAAGGAAACGGTAAGTTGTAAGATGTATAATATTATTTTATAAAATAATATTAAATGGCTACATTGTACCAAAACAAAGGGTTTTATTGATTATACCTTGTTATCGGAAGGGATCGCTGGTGAGTTTTTAGTTCCATTTTCACTTACTAGTATATTCCCGATTTAATTATTTAAATAAGGTTTGAATTACGTAAATATTAATAAGGAACTGGGCCTTTTCTTTTCTTGTCAAGTTATTAATATTGAAATAGTAGCCCATGTATGTTTTACTAATGATCACATTTCCCCTCGGGCAGTATTGGAGCAATTACCCCTTGTAAGGTGCTTCAAAGCTTTGGCCACTATCAAATTTAGGTAGGATAAGTTTAATTACCAGGGGCCTTTGTGTAAGCTATTGGTTTGGGACTTTGCATGTATGTGAATGTTAGTGTCAAACTGCCCGCTCATTGCAGGGAAATTTGAATGGTTGAACTGCTGTTAACTTATCATCAGGCACTATGTATATTACACAGGCCATTATGTACACAAAGCAACAATTTTATTCTATTCACTGTCTTATTTATTCCTATTGAAATCTATAGGATACAACAAACCTATGTTTCTTCCTGTGTTAATTTACAACATATTAGACAGATTTTTTATACTTTTTGTCATCTTAATCAGTTGAGCATCTTATAGTTTACTAGAGCAGTCTATACTTGC
Source organism: Teinopalpus imperialis (assembly GCA_029286865.1). NCBI lineage: Eukaryota > Metazoa > Arthropoda > Insecta > Lepidoptera > Papilionidae > Teinopalpus > Teinopalpus imperialis. The sequence goes on from JAGSMU010000001.1 coordinate 14,370,926, forward strand.
ATATCTGCTCCAAGAATTCAAACTTTGACAGTGGTAGAGCTATACTGTAGTTTGTTTCTAGCTGCAGAAAGAATAGGTTGGTAGGAACATGCCCTTACAGAATACTGGTGCAGCAAGAGCATTTATTACTGGTGAGTAAGCATTCCATCTCAGTCCTTGAGGGTAACTTCGCATCTGCATTATGATTCCTTGTCAAGGATGAATGTAGACATCATGGGCTGCAGGAATCACTTGCCATCAGGTGAACTGTGTGCTTGTTTGTTACTCTCAACATAGTAAAAAAAAAGTCCTGCAAGGGAATATAGGCAAACTTTTGATGATGTATGGATTTAGCATTCATTGAGCTTTCATATTTATTTTATTAATATTATCATTGTGCCTATAATTTCTTCTATTCCATTAAGTTTTTTCTTTTAACATTGTTTGAAAAAATCATTAAAAAAATTGGCAAGTTTTTTATTGCAATATTTTAAGTTTGTGGAAAATATAAACACATTTCTTCTTAGTCCTCAGGGGCGTCTACTTATTAAATAATAAAAGCTTAATATTATATTACCAATTCTCGGAATTTTTTGCTTTTATAATTTGGTTAAATTTAAATTATAATAAACCTGAATTTCATGTACAGTTTTAAAATTAAATACTTTCCTTTTTTTACCATTTTTGGATTTCGCAATTTTTTCCATGTAACATGCAAGCTTTTGTTTGTTCAGCTGTCAGTCAACCAAAGGGAATGATTCTCAAAACCTAAAGACAAAAAATGTTAGCAGGTGTTTTTATGGTATACTGAAATAGTCTTTCAAGAAGATAATTACTCTCTTTTCATTTGGTAAACTAAGAATTGTTACATACATGTTTGGTGGGTGCATAAATCTTTTTTGAGAATCCCTTTCATTTAAAACTACTTTAAAATCATATGTCATTTAAAATATTAAATTTTAAATCAATTATTGCAGGGAAAACCTTAGCCTAAGGGATTTCAAATTTCAAACTAGATTATTAATTTAGAAATGATTTCTCAGTACAGTTATTGGTTTCAGAGACAAGATGTTCGATGCTTCTGTCCCTTTAAATAAGTATCTAAGGCAGTATGACCATGTACATCCAATTTATGCAGCAATGAAGAGTGACGATTACTCTGATGTAGTAATGGCTGCTTTCAACATGCTGGAAAAGTGTGTTGGTTTCCCGCGGAATCCTAAAGTAAGGAAATGTGAAGCAAAATCTGATGAGTATCGCAACAAAGGAAATGCATTATTTAAAGCAGGAGATTGTCACAAAGCCCTGGAATGCTATAATAGAGCACTTATGAATGCTCCAAAAAATTCTAGATCCATGATACTTGCATATAGCAACAGATCTGCTGTCCTATTTCACGAAAAAGAATTTAACTCTTGTATAGTTGATATAGAAGTTTGCTTAAGACTCGGTTGCCCTTTGGATATTGTTGACAAACTAACTAAAAGAAAGAGTGAAGCTGTGGCAATAAGTAAATATGAGAATATAAATTTAGAGGACTGCTATGCGGATTTTTTTCGGTTTGATGTAGAACGTAATACTCAGATACCTTGTGCCAGTACCGACATAGAAGTTGTTATAAAGGATAATGCTAAAAAAATAGTTGCAGCAAAAGATATAAAAGTTGGAACTCTCCTGGCATTAGAGCCGTCATTTGTAGGCTACAACGATAAAGAAAATATGGCATTATCATGCCACTTCTGCCACAAAATATCAATGAATTTGATCCCTTGTGAGAGTTGCTGTTTCGTTTTGTTCTGTGATGAAAAATGCAAAGATCTTTGCTTTAAAGAGTATCATAGTATTGAATGTCAAATTATGGATGATATTGTAACAACTCTTTTTAGCTCAGTAACAAAGTTGATGGTTAAGGGTACATTGAAGTTTGTGAAAATGTGCGAATCATGGAAGGAAGTAATTTCCGCTTCGCAGTGCATTGGTTCCGACCGAATACGCGTTTGTTCTGTGGAAGAGATGTTCAATGTCAACAATAAATTATCTGTACTTAGTTATAACGATGACAGGCTTTTTGTACACGGATCAATTTATCTTGCTAGTTTCACCTGCGCTATAATAATTTATTACCTAGAAAAAGTGCCTTCTTTCCTACCTCGCTTATTGGGTGAAAGGAAACTTGCGAGACAGGCTCTTGGAAGACTCATGATATATTTTAGTATTCATGCTAAACCAAATATAGTCTGCCTCAGTGTATCGCACCGGAATACACGAACGACGTACCTTAATCCGTTTATAAATCATGGATGGTATCCGTTTATTGGTAAATTGCAAATCTCCTGCACACCAAATGCCTTTGTTTCCTATCTCTATAAAAAAGCTGCGCTAATAACGTTACGGCCCATTGAAAAAGGCTCAGAGTTAACTATTAATTATATGTGAGTATCTGTATAAAATATGTATTTTTGATCCTAAGCTAAGAAAACAATTTCAATGATTATAAGAATTCCAGGCTATTAAATAGAAAGAAAACAGTCTTTATGTAGATTCTACTGGCTCTTTATTTATGTTTTCAAATGCAGTTTTGTGTAATTATTATAGTTAACAATTCTAATTTAGGTTCAATGACTTCAGGTTACTTGCTTACCATATAATTAATAACTTTTTTGTTTTCAGCACTGGTTACTGGCACGAGAATCTAAAACTGCATAAAAAAAATTGTTTAACATTTAACTTATTTGGGAAAGTGTGTGATTGCACCATATGTAATGGAGATTGGAAATTACAAACCAACAAGTTTATGTTATCGGAAAAACAACTGGATACATACAGAAATGTAATGCAGGATACCGTCAATAATGACATAAAATCAAAAAGACTCTTATTTCCTAAATTGTGTGAAGTATTAACTTGTCTGAACGACATGCCATTCTCAAATGAATATATAAAGACTTTTTCTGAATTTCGCAAATGTATAATTACTTTTGAAGATTGTGAAGCACACAACATAGTTTTAAGCACCATCAAGCCTGTATCTTCTGGGACGGCTGAAAATGTATAAAAAATATGGATAATTGTTAGTATTTACTTAAATAAATATTTAAAAGGCTCTGGTGTAAAATTTTACAAAATGCATCTCTGCATCATCTACCCTGACTTTTAACGAAACATGGTGAGAACTAATTTTAAATCCTTTAGTAGGGGACAAAGAAGTCAATTACTGATAATGATTTCTTTTATACATGTAAATAAAAAAAAAATATTATAATATGCAATAAAGCTATGTTACAAGTGCTTAATAACATTAATACACTTGACAGATTGTAAAAGCAGACTAATCTTCTTCAGTGGCTTGTGAAATTTTTTGACAGAAGCTTGCTTCAAGATGTACTCAATCTTCCTCCGACATATGATACTACGGCCGGCACCTACTTGACTGTGGCTGGCTTCACTTGATTAAAGTAATAGGGGCAGGACCTGAAGCTTTTTGTCATTAATAACTAACAAATAGTAGCTTTGTGGACAGATATTTCTTTGATATTCAGATCAATTACAAGATAAATAAAAAATGTCACCTACTGCTTTACCACATAAGCATTAATTATTTAATGCCAGCATCTATCGCAGTTCTTAATGGTAGATTTTAATAATAAATAGGTTACATTCTTATGTATTTCATTTCCAACAGAATTTCCCCCTTCAACAAAAATGTGAACATACAATGCTGCTTACAATTTAACATAGAAGTTATTTAACAAACTTTTATTTAGATATTTCTTGAATGGTATTTTACAACCATTTAAATAACACAATTATATATTAGTAATTAATTATAAATCTAATTTATAACAATTATATTACACAATAATATTCTAATAACAATGTATTAATAAAGAATTAAATTAAGTAAAACTTTCATGCCAACACCTCTTAAAGTAGCCTATATTAATATATAATATCATTAACTGAATAGTAATTCAGTTAATGGATGGTATATGTCGAACATGTGTTCACCTAAATCAGGATAAACAGCCTTTGACGTCATAGGTCTATACTGCAATAAAGTAGTTTGTTTACATGACAAGATCTCTGTAACTGTAGTCTAGAAAAACTGCAGTTTGTTTTCCGACTTTATTTCATGTTTTTATATTAACATAAGTTTAAGATCAACGTGTTCTAATTCCAAGCGTTTGTGTCACTTTATAGTGTACAGAATAGTATTTACTAAGCATTTTTTAAATTGATGAAATGGAAAATTAATTTTACACATCAAATAGACGCAAACTGCACTATAAGATTATCCTTATTTATAACGTATGTCGGCATGTTCTCAATATATGTACAAAATATTACCATATTATTATGATGGAACCGTAAAACATACATATATATATTACGAAAGTAACTCGAGGGTTTAGGTTCTTCGGATGGCCCTAATTTGAAGAATAAATATTAATTTAATTTTTGCGGCATTTCCTCATTTGATATAATGCAATCAAAGTAACTGCCAAACAAAGCTTTCCTTCTATAGAGATGACAATGATAGATCCTTTAAAAATTCCGAGTCTGCAATTCTTTAGATGTTACAATTTACTGAACTCTTCTTGAATTTCGATAGTGGGCAAACTCCACACATTTATTTAAAGTTACTAGTTGCTACAACCAAATAGCCCGGTTTACGATTGCCGCAATTTTTTGACAATATTTGAGCAACTGATAGCTGAGTTGCTCAATCTACGTACAATGTGATAATGGATATTGATTTGTGCTTATTTTATTAGGTTACCGCCGTCGACAACGACAAATTATTCGCAGAAATCGTAGGCAAATTAGACAGCGGCAATGAGAAACTAACTTAGTCATCGATTGGAGCGACTGAAAGCTTGTCGATCACTAGAACTCGCAACTCGAGTTGGTACGTGTGCGCAGTTCGATTGCGATATACATATGTAAACGGCTAGTTGCCAGTTGTTCCATGTGTAAAGCGCTTTAATGCTACGCTATTCTAATAAATAAATTAACCAAAGGTTACCTCATTCTCGTACACGATATCAATGCTTTACTAAGCTCCTCTATCCCTATGTTACGGTTTTTCAAAATATATATCTATTCATCTAAATTGCTCTGTAACAGTATTAGGCTGATTTAATGTTAGGAATAAGCAAATAACCAAAAATGCTTAAAATTACTAAAAATAGAACTTGTTTTCAATGTTCTTATAGCCAGTGTCAAGTTTGGATATAAATATTGATAATTGTTCAGTAAATTTTCGATCTCAGTATTGATGCAACTTACAAGTTTTGGCAATGTCACGGTCTTACGTTAGAGCAGTCTTCCTCAAAGCGGGCGATAACGCCCCCATGGGGGCGTTTGAAACCTAGAGGGGGGCGTTTGAAACATAGGAGGGGCGTTGATGTGGGTTAGGGGGCGATGTATAATTTGTAATTTCATTTACTTTATGTGGTATTTTAAATTACACTAAAATTAAAACCTACTACACAATAACGAATAATTAGTTTATATTTCTACACTGTATGATGTTAAAAACTTAAAATACTTAACACAGATTTCGTAGGATAGCCCGCACACCGTACGCAATCAAGTTCATCAACTTGTTACAAGTTTCTGCGGATAAAGGAACATGATTCATGATGGTTAGAAAATTAGAGCAATTTTACCTTTATTACATTGCACCAGAAATTATTTTAAACATTAGGAAAAAAACTACCATGCAGTTTTAAAATATTATACATACGTAAACTAACATAAATTGAAGTTTTATTTACTTTCTTTCTTGTTTTTAACATAAGTGCATATTACAATATTTTCCTAGCATTTTATAAGAAATTACTGATGTAAGAATCATCATTTTTATATAAAATGGAAATACGTATATAATTATTGTTCAAAAAGTTGTGTTAGAATTTTTTTTTTTACAATGAACCCATTACCGTCCAGTGTCAAATAGTATAGTAAGCCTAAACAGTTCACTTAATCTAAACATCGTTTACTATTTCTATATATTATAAATATTAAATATAACAAATGATAAAAACTGGATTAGGCGGCGGTTTTTATTTGAACCAGTTCTAAATTATAAAGTAAAATTCTATGAGAAATTACCCATATTTATAATAATAATAATAATAAACATTTATTTCAAGTATCATAAGACTCATATATTGTTAGTAATCACACTCTTAATATCTAGGGTTAGTAATAATTACATATGATTAAAACTAATTTACTGTCATATGCACCCTAGTGCAATGGTTAACATATGAACAGTCCAATCATAGCTAGTAGAGTGTTGGAGCTAGCCCGCACCCTGCGCACCAGGGATGCACATCTCTTTCGCATTGTCGCGCAAAAACAGTCGACGCGTGCTTCTGCGAACATCCCTGATGCGCTACAGAACCGGGGAAGCCCCAACAGCACTCTCAACGCGTTATTGTATTGTACGCATAGGGCGTTATACGAATTTTTCTTATAGACCGCCCACAAGCTGCTCGTGTAAAATGACGTACAGTACGCTCGGAATAATGTTACTTTTACTTCCCTAGAGCAACGCACAAATCTGCGTGCGATCATGTTTGCCCTAACTGACAACGCCCTTCGTTCTCTCTCCAGGTCAGTGTCACCTTTGAGGTCAGAAGTAATCAAGTGTCCTAAATATTTATATTGATACACCCTATTCAGCGGCGTAGCATTCAGTTTCACCTCAGGTATATTGTTGACGTTGTTACCGCGTGCCTCAAAAACCATATATTCACTTTTTGTTACATTATACTTTAACCCGTGGCTATTGGCATAACTTTCACAAATTGTGAGCAACTTTCTCAAGCCGCAGACCGATGCGCTGAGCAACACCATGTCGTCTGCATAACTAATGTTATTAACGCATATTCTGTCAACATACACGCGCATTTATGTACAGGTAGAACAAAGCAGGTGACGTCAGACCTCCCTGTCTAACACCACATTCCATATGATATGGCTCGGAATAATTGCCTGCCCATCTAACAATTTTTTTTTTTTTGTTTATGGGTATTGCTGTTGGTCCAGTGACCTCTACAGCTTTATCTAAATAGACCCGCGAGCGGGAGGCCCGCCGAGTAAGGAGACAACGACGATGCTGCGAAGCGAAGCACGAAGACCGCTGCCGCACCACCGTTGCGCTCCGACCCCTGTGGACGAAGAACGTCGATGACAACAGAGGGGGGCGATAATACAATCCGAGGGCCCCTCATAGTAGAGGTACGAAACCTCGACTCGGATCGCTATCTAAAGGGAGGACAGGATAACTTTAGAAGCGGCCTGAAACACGATTAAATCGCGTGTAAGCTGCTGTACGAGGAAGACGACGTAGCGCTCGCCGGCGAGCGCGGTGTGGCGTGTCTGAATTTGCGAGTGTGTGTACATGAGAAGTTTGTGTGCGCGTCTGTGACGTTGGTCGGTCCACGGTCAAGCCCCTGCCGCTCGTTGCGGAAGGGGCTGTGATAACGTTAAAGTTAATATTTGCCGTCAGGTTATCTTCAGGCGTTATTATGGCGAATTTGGGACGTCTTCTATTTGGAGGGGTATCCCTTTCTGGGATGTAGTCACCTGCTGCCACCACTAACGGGTTCGGGTGATTTTCTATCGAAGCAACCCATCTAACAATATTAACTTGGTTTCCATACCAGAACTGGAGAACTTGAATAACGTCCTGTGTATCTATAATACGAAATGATATTAATTTATTTTCCGTAGTTAAATAAGTTATTATTGTTAGTAGTATTATTTACTAGTCGAAATATAAAATTTTAATTATCTTATATAAATGAGAAAGATATTCAACAAAAATAGTTTCGTTCTAATAAATTAGTACAATAAAATAGCAATGTATTTTGGTAATTCTGAATTTAAACAGACATTTTGATGAGATGAATTGATTTTTATTTTGCAAATTTGTAAATACACGCTCTGTAGCACCAATAATAGCACCTACAAATACATATGTACTACGTGGTACTACATTTACTAAAATTAATACAACATTTAAGTATAAAATAGCAATGATATATATTTGTATGTATTAGTTCTATGTTTAATCCACAATGAAACCGAAATATATTTACTCTAAATCTAGACTTTCGAGAAATGCATAAAAAGCAATCTCAATCTATTGAAAAAAACGTGTTGTTATTGTTTGGTCTCTAGACTGAACATAAGTTTTTAGCACAAAAACATGTACAGCACTATCAAGAATTATCGTATCTTAGTAAAGTACAAAACTTTTACAAAAATATAAAGTTTTAATTTTCAGCAATAGATACCAGTATATGCTTACTTTGCCGACTAATGCTAACCTTAAATAATGCTATTGGTGCAATCCGGTAGAAATCAGCTGGTTCATATCGATCGATACTTGCTCAGTACGATTGAGCGTCGAAAGAGCTAAACGATTTTGTGCGTGTTTGTCTTAGTCCTGTCGTTACTTGCTGTATTTAAATCCTATATAAAAGCTCGTAATTTTTCTTATATTTTCATTGTGGTTTTGCGCGCTATTTTTAAACAAGTATTTAAGTTCAACGCTTTATTTACATATTTTTGAAAACAAAGTCATGTCGGAAGCAAAAAGAAGAAACGGCAATACAGTGTAGAATATGTTAAATAGGGATTCATAGAAAATTCGACAAACCCATCTTTGCCTTTGTGCCTTCTTTGATCAAAAACATTTTCAAACGAAGCGGTGAAGACTTCAAGAATACAAGATCATTTGAATAAAATGCATCCGGATAAGAAGGACAAAAGTGTAGCCTATTTTCAAGACCTGGAAAAGAAGCATAATGCTCAGCCAAGTGTATCGAAACTTTTTTCGATTGCTGCTAAGCAAGACGATGACGGACTTCGAGCTTCGTACAATATCTCTCTGTTAATTGCTCAAACAGGTACACCAAACACCATCGGAGAAACGTTAATTTTGCCGGCGATAAAAGAAGTTATAACTACTGTGCTCTAATTATATGTACTATAATTCGATAAACTCCTTTGAGCAATAGTTCTGTCCAAAGACGAATTGATTAAATGGCTGGAAACATTGAAAAGTCATTGTGCAATCATCTGAAGACTAGTAAATTTTCAATTCAGTTGGATGAGTCCACTTTACCAACTAATGAAGCATTGTTGTTGTCTTACGTGAGATTTATTAAAGATGAAAAAATATGTTAAGAACTTTTATTTACTAGAAATTTAGAGACAGACACGAAAGGAGAAACCGTATTTAAAACACTGGAAAAGTTTTGTGATGAAAAATGAATTCCGTTGAAGAATATTATATCAGCTGCTACAGATGGTGCTCCAGCTATGACAGGGTGCCAAATAGGCTTCATATCGTACTTAAAAAACAAAATTCCTGATTTGCTTGCTCTACATTGCTTTATACATCGACAGCATTTAGTTGCTAGAAATTTAAGTGAACGACTATTTCAATGATTGCAACATGTCATCAGAGCAGTCAATAAAATCCGAAACAACTCTTTAAATGACAGATTATTTAATCAGCTTTGTGTTGATAATGATGAAGATTTCAACAGATTGATCTTTCACACAGAAGTGCGTTGGCTATCAAAAGGAAATTGTCTGACTCGTTCTTACAATCTGTTTGACTCTGTCGTAGAGTTCTTGGAAAACAAAGACACAGAATTGCGCGAAAACCTCATCTTAATGATATGAATCTCCAAGTTCAAGGCGATGACTTGAACTTAATACAAACAAAAAATGTCGTCGCTGCTTTCGTAGCCAAGATGCTCTTACACAAGAATAATATCGGCAGACGTGAGTTCCATAATTTATCAATATCCTGCATCAACGACGACTTGCTCGTCTACTATCAACATTTGGAAAATCTTCACAGTGATTTCATTGAAAGATTCCAGGACATTTTGAAATTGGAAATACCAGACTGGGTGTTAGATCCTTTTTCAAATGTCAACATAGCAATATCACCCCAGTTGGAAGAAGAACTTATAGAACTGACAACGAACGAGGAAATAAAAATCAAATACAAAAATGGCTACCAGTATGTTTGGCTACAAAAGTCAATTCCGCAGTTGTACCCTGGATTGTGGTCTATCGTTGAACGATGTTTGATAGCATTCCTATCGTTATATTTGTGTGAACGTGGATTTAGCGCTGTGACAACGCTGCTTACTAAAAAGATAAATCATTTGCAAGTTACCAAACGCGGCGACTTACGACTGTTTTTGAGTAAAATCGAACCTGATATCAACAAACTTATTAAATATCATCAAATTCATCCATCTCATTAGGTTAGTATAAAAACGAAAACTGATTACATATTTATATTGTTTCTTTTAATTTGATTAAAATATATTATTAATATTATAAAGTTGGGTTTTATTTGCTCTCACTGGTTAAAAAATTCTAGTTTAGAATATAACTAAATTAATTAAAGTAATGAAATTGTGGTTTTAGGGGTGTATAAAAATGGGGGGCGCTGAACAATAATTGATTTTCAAAGGGGGCGGTAAAAGAAATAAGTTTGATAATCACTGCGTTAGAGTATCATAATTTTTCTTCAATTTGAATATTTGGCTCGCACTTCGGGAAAAAGGAAAACTTTCAGGCATTCGTTGATGCGAGCTGGTCTTCGTTTTCGGAAGCGAAAACATCAGTCATACAAATAGTATGATAATAATGTGTAAATGCTCGTTATATATCTATGATATTTAAATAATTTTAAACTGTTATAAGAAATGTTTTTTTTAAGTTAGTATTTTAAGATTATCTATGAACATAAGTAAAGACCCATGACCCGTTTTAAAACCGCTAGTTTATTTTCTTATTGTCTATGATCGGGTTCATACCCGTTACATAAATAAGCCAATTGTGGTAACTGGTATACTAGAAATTTTGTATTATTTTATTCACTTTGGTTTTGTTCCTTCCAGCGAGTACCAGTAGTATCCACTAAGATATTGCTCCAGTGCTAGCAGTATAATTGTGATTACTTTCTTTTTTAAATGAGTAAAATCTGTTTACTGTGATAACGCTAACCAATTCTAAATTATTAGCCGACTTACTTAAATAATATTAAGTTTTACCTCACATAAATTCAAAGTAAACGAACGGTAAGTGGAAAAAATATAAGTAATTATTTATTAATATAACAATTAGTGGGCTATATACCAAAACAAATAATTGAGTTTCATTAAGAAAATGCTTTGTTTTGGTTAAAGCCGGAAAGGCTGGTTACGATTGCGTATACAACGTTTAAATCAATAGTTTTTTTCAATCAATACTTTCTAATCAATAGTTATAGTTTAAAATAATAATGGACAAATTAATATTAGTGTACATAATTATAAAATAGAAATAAATAATAAAAGTGGAACTTTTATGATTTATTTCTATTGTGTTAATATTTGTAAATTTTTATTAAAATTAAAAGTAAGTTTATATTTAAGTGTATATAAAAAAGTTGTAAATAAAGTGTACAGATATAAAACTTTTTGTGTCTCAGATAGGTATTATTAGTTTCTGTTGTAAATATTAAAAAAGTCGCGAATAAATGAGTGTCGTTTGGGACTACTTTCAAAAAATAAACGACTCTGATAAAAAGCAAGATGTCGGGTTTGTGGTGATCTGTATAGCGTATAAACAAAGTAGATTAAATGTTCAATTCATAATATAAGACAAAGCAGTCAGTCCTAAGCCTGGAAAAATTATGAAGGGTAGTTATTTCATTGATTTTAAGATAAACGTTTGCATGTGTGTAGAATAAGAAATTAAAAATATTAAAAAAAGTAAATTACAATATGTAGTAAAAAAATTGAATTGCAATTACTTAAAATAATATATTCCCTATTACTTATTCTTATAGGCGTGAGCGAAATGTAACATCTATGAGATTGGAACAATTGCACCTGAAACACCAAAGTGTGTCGGAACACTGATATTTATAGATATTTATTTGAAACTAAGCTTTATTTGAATAAAATTAGAATTTAAAATGACAGTGACATAAAATCCGTCCCTAAATCTGATACAAAATATTTACGATTTTGGATTTTATACAGTGAATTGCGATGGATATCGATAGTGCTATACCACATATCAGACTACATTCTGCATTATTATAACATATATTAATTTTGACAAAGTTTAAAAGATGAACTGTATAATCTGATTTATTTTAGCAATAATAACAGATTTAGTATTAAGTTATCAATAACACAGGTATTTAAACATTAAACTTCAATCACTGGTTTAGGGTATATCTTTTGCAACTTCCCAAGTGCCTAAAAGAAGGCACCGCCCAAACAATGCCTCCCTTAGGTCGTCCTATAAACCGCCCGCCTTCTCCGAAGGAGACCGAGGAACGCCCTCGACGACCCGACCACCAAGGCCCCCAAGTTCTTCATAAAACACTACACACGTACATTGCACCCAATACCGCCGACGGCGAGGGCGTCACAAACAAGGTTATTCGTGATACCGCCATGTCACAGACCGGTTCTCTCCAGTCAATATAGATAGAAGAGTCGCTGGAGTTTCTTGCGCCACTTCTTCAGCGCCCGCGCATTCCGAAGTGGTGGTACACATAGCCAATAATAATAATAATGGAGATATTAATGTTGATAATTCTTAGTCAGAAGCAACTGACTGAGCCGAAGTTCGGCCCTCTCAGGCACCCCCGAGTCAGACACTCTCGCGGAACTAGCGGTCCATGCCGAAGTTCCCTCTTGGGAGCCGTTGTGCTGGTTACCCACTAATAGAGGTTTCGACTATGCGGTCAGTCACCTCGCAACCTGGCAAAACTGTATATCTTATGATGTATATTTAATGTTGTAGGTTCAATATTTGGTCATTCAAATTTTATCAAAAACCATCTAGCACAAGCATTTAAAGTTAAGTTGTGGTTAAAGGGATGTTAATAATATTATTAGCATTTTATGTTAGATTACTCTGAGTATGATTAAGATAGGGCATAAAAGTTATTTTTGTTTTTTTTTTCTCACAAAATATATCATTTTCTATAGTTACTCCGAAAAATTTATTATAATTTGGTATATTAAGTTCAATATTATTTTAATTATTATTTTTACATTTATGTAATTATAGTCTCAAGCTTATCAAATCTATGCAAGCTATTATTTATCATGTTATATACATTGGCTTCATGGTCTATTGGTAATAGTTTTATTCAATCATTAACAATTATTAAAATGTCTAAGTAGATATTTAAGATTTGTGATGTTAATAACATATATGTGGACATAATAATGGAATTAAAAAGATGGGAGTTGGAAATAGGAGTAAAAAAGTACTGCCTGCTTTACCTCTGTTCATACTGAGGGCATTTTTATTATATCTATATTCAAGAGTTGTATGTTCCTATTCTTATTGTAATGATAATTTGTTGTCTGTTATTAAGTTGTGACAATAACTACCAAAGTGTAGATCCTTAATATGTCTATCATTATCACAGCCTATTCATAGTCCACTGCTCAACACAGGCCACTAAGCTGATCAAAAAATTAAAGTACCTGGTCATCAACGTTGAATGCGGTCAATTGGAAGGAGCTGGTACTGGGGTGCCCCCGGCCCAGAGGTGATAACAGTATTCCATGTGGGACTGAACTTATGTTTTGTAAATTCAATTCATTTATTATCGGATAATAGTGATCCATTAATACATTTATACATTTAAATAAATTACAATTAATACACAACACACATAGACAAAAACATAAAATAAACAGAGAAAATAAAACAAACAAAGAATAACAATAAACAATTAGGTCTGCTCCACTAACATTATAAAATTATTAAATGTCAAATATAGTTAAAATGTCAACTTAAAGCATTAATTGTGACTTCTATCATTATATTTATTTACCTATGAGGTTATTATTATTATTTATTTATTTATTAGTCGGTAAGTGAACCTTGGCACAATGGTTCAAGTACTGACAGTCATAACAGTCTGCAAATACCCTCAGGATGCTGTTCGGGCTGACCCGGACCCGACGATTCAGGGATGTGCACCGTTTCAATTTGCAAATTTCAAGAATACTACCCAAGAACATGTTGTTATTGCGAATCACCATTTTTCACCTATATGTAATAGCGCTAATTAGGAGTTGTCTTTTTTTTTGTGTGTGATTATTGCTGTTGGTCCAGAGACCTTTACAACTATAGCTGATTAGACTCGCGAGCGGGAGGCCCGCTGAGTAGGCAGACAATAACGATGTTGCGAAGCTGGCGCCGAGACTGCTGCTGCTGCACCACCGCTGCGCTCCGACCCCTGTAGACGAAGAACGTCGACGACAACAGACGGGGGCGATAAAACGATCCGAGGGCCTCTCATAAGGAGGTACGAAACCTCGACTCGGATCGCTATCTAAAGGGAGGACAGGTCGATATTTAGAACAGGCCTAGAACACGAGTAAATCGCGTGTGTAAGCCCCTGTGCGAGGTAGGAGTTGTCGTGTATTATTATCAGTTAGTCTCAAACGAAATGTACCAGTTGACATTTATCCCTTATTATTCGCTCAGAAATCGGGCCCTTTCTGGCGTTCAAGTTCCAACTGGAGCACAGGAAATATAAGTAATGTTTACTAGCGGTTGGACCGTCGGAACAATACTAAATGCGGCTAACCTGATTTCTAAAAGGCCGGGTACTGGCTCTAAGTTGACCCCAGCTCATCGAGGAACCCGACAACGTTTCGGAAGAGAACACGTGAACTGGACGGACGGAACAGTGGAGCTCTGTTCTCTTCTTGGATGAAAGCAGGGTATGTCTCCATGGCAGCGATAAACGACAAAAGTATACAGAAGACATGGAGAGCGATTCGCCTAGACCTGCATAAGTGAAAATGTGGCATTTGAAGGCGGTTCCTGGATGGTGTGGTCGGGCATTTCAATGGAGGCAAGGCAATTAAGGGATCATGTTACTCCTTACACGGGCTTTAGAACATTTTGTGTTCTAATGCAGGACAATGCCTGTCCGTCCACTTACTGCAGTTTCTGTCTGCGCCAGTACATACCAGCAGGAGGTCGAAATTTCGGACTAGAAATCCTGCGCGAGCTACGAGATCGGAGTTTCGAACCGCACTTGCTGAATAATGAGATAGCATCTCAAGAAATAGTGAAGAATCTTATCAGTTCTATTAAGAACTGATTAGGAGCTATAATTAGAAACAAAAATTGAATTGTTCTTTACTATTTAATTTATGATTTTGTTTTTTTTGTCTGTTTTTTCTTTACGACCAAATGTTTCCTTATTTAAGAGTTTAAGATGAATTTTGTATATATTCATCTCATTTTAAAGGTAAAGCCATCACCTTTAATCTACTGTAGTCAAAAATAAATCTGACAACAATCAACAGATTTTTACGATAATATTTTTGACCGCAAGCATACAGCGCACAAGCACGACTGTAAAGACATAATTATTTATTTTACATATACATTTATATATTTAATAGTGTTTTAGGTATTTTGAAACTCCCTTGTTCACTTGTATCATTGACAAATAAATAATTAAATCTATTGTTGCAACAAAAAAAACTTGAAACTTTTTTATTTATTTCTTATTAATAGGTGATTTTGGAATTTCAAAAATGAATGATGAATTTTGTTTTCTTTTTAAAATTTGTGTATCTCAATCACTGTACTTTCCTCTCTCTGTCTACGCAAGATAAGTAATCCCTGAGATTATTACTTGTGAAATAATTTCTCAGTACTTAACAAATTACGGTTATTATTTTCAGAGACAAGATGTTCCATAAGCCCGCGCGTTTTAATCAGTATTTAAGGCAGCATGGCCTTGTTAACCAAATATACACAGCAATGAAGAGTGACGATTACTCTGATGTAGTAATGGCTGCTTACAACGCGCTTGAAAAGTGTGGTGGTTTCCCCCAGATTCCTAAAGCAAGTAAATGTGAATCATATTCCGAGAAGTATCGTTACGAAGGAAACGAAGCATTTAAAGCAGGAAATAAAAACAAAGCCTTGGAATGCTACAATAGAGCCCTTATGCATGCTCCGAAAAATTCTAAATCCATGGTACTTGCGTATAGCAACAGATCCGCTATCCTATTTAAGATAAGTCAATACAAAGCTTGTGTGATTGATATTAAAATTTGCTTCAGACTCGGTTGCCCATCGGATATTGTTGATAAATTAAAAAAAAGAATGAAGGAAGCTGTAATAATGAGTACTTATGAGAACTCTGTAACAAAACACCTGGGCACCAAATGTCACCGTTTTTTTCAGTTTGATGTAGAACGTAATACTCAGATACCTTGTGCCAGTGCCGACATAGAAGTTGTAATAAAGGATAATGCTAAAAAGATAGTTGCAGCAAAAGATATAAAAGTTGGAACTCTCCTGGCATTAGAGCCGTCATTTGTAAGCTCCAATGATGTAGCAAATACGCCATTTTCGTGCCACTACTGCCACAAAATGTCGTTGAATTTGATCCCTTGTGAGGGTTGCTGTTGCGTTTTGTTTTGTGATGAAAAATGCAAAGATCATTGCTTAAAAGAGTATCATAGTATTGAATGTCAAATTATGGAAGTTTTTGAAACTATTGTTTTCAGCCCGATGGCAAAATTAATGGTAAAGGGAACGTTGAAATTCGTGCAAATGTGCGAATCTTGGAAGGAAGTCATTTCCGCTTCGCGCTGCATTGGTTCCGACCGAATACGTGTTAGTTCTGTGGAGGAGATATTCGATGTCGGCAACAAATTATCTGTACTTAGTTATAACGATGAAAAGCTTTTTGTACACGGATCAATTTATGTTGCTAGTTTCACCTGCGCTATAATAATTTATAACCTAGAAAAAGTGCCTTCTTTCCTACCTCGCTTATTGGGTGAAAGGAAACTTGCGAGACAGGCTCTTGGAAGACTCATGATATATTTTGGCATCCACGCTAAACCAACTATAGCCAGCCTTACTGTATCGAGCTCTAGTACACTAATGACGTATCTTCATCAGTTTTCAAATCATGGATGGTATCCACTGATTGGTAAATTGCCAACCACCTGTACACCAAATGCCACTGTTTCCAATCTCAATAAAAAAGCTGCGTTAATAGCGCTTCGGCCCATTGAAAAAGGATCCGAGTTGACTATTCCTAGTATGTAAGTATACCTGAAAAACATTTACAATGTATTTGGACTTAACTTTTTATTGTAAAGGCCTATCCAGAAAAATCTGTCTTAAGGGGCTTTCTTCATTGCAACACTAATTGTATTTGAGTATGTATGAGACACGTCATGTTGTCAACTAAGTTGGTGATGTTCATTAGAGGAATATAAATAAGTTTTCCTTGGCAACTGCGAGGGGCGGCTGATGGGTCCTGAGCCTAGGGTATTAAAAGATGATAAAATTGTAAATAAAATATATTTTTCTATCTAGTTACCCTCTACTTCAACGCATGTCTCTCAAAATATCTTCTCTTCAAAATGCTTCTCTGCGGGGCATCCTTTATTTGTTTTTCAATTCATATTTTTAAATGTGAAATAATCCGTGGGCCCCCCCAGGACTCTCTGGACTGTAAAGCGGACGGTTTATTTCTTCGAAGCCAGTTTTTTTGCAATGCCTGCTTGGTAAGGCGCGCGCTGTGATCAGTTGTCTTATAATAAATAACATTACCTTTACTGACTCTGCCTCTCCTTTTCTCTTACATCGCGATTTTTTGCTCATGCCCCTGAACTCTTCTATCTGCCAGATTTTTATTTGAGTATAATCCATTACGATTTTTCTACTTTGGCGGTGTTTTTGTGCGTTATGGCGGTATTGTTCGTTTTCACTCGACTCACGACCCTCCAGAAATAAACGTGCACAACGTTGCATGGTGGCAGACGATGGTGTCCATATTCTCTATATACTGCAGACATTTTTTTCTAAAATTTCTTGATTTTTTCTTTTGTAAAAGGAATTCTATCATTGAGCACTGCTCCAATTTTGTCAAAAGCAGTGATGACTCAGCCGCCCCTCTTTATGAATAGTTTTCGTAGTTTCGAAGACAAAGTTAATGTTGCCCATAAAATTCCTCAAGATGAGGAGGTTTTTCTAATTTTTGTGGCCAGGTTAAACTGAGAAAAATTAATTTACGTCTAAGAATTCCAGGCTATTAAACAGAAATAAAACAAGCCCTAACTAACAGGTTCCGCTACTGAGCACAAACTCTTCTCTAGGCTCTATCTACGAAAAATCTAGGGATCTCCCTAGATTTTTCTTGCCTGAAAAATTTATTTTGTTTTTAAGTACATTTTTACGTACAATCTTCAGTGGTTTTTTTTCACCAATGAGCAAATGAATCGGTTCTCAAAATAACTGCTATTAATTGATGCAGACACAGATGATGGAAGTCACAGTATTTGCTTACCACGACTTAAAAATTGAAGACTTGGACGCCAAGCTATCATATCATGTATATATATGTTTAATCGCTTTTTTGTTTTCAGGCCCCTACTAAACACGCAATATAATTGGCATGCTACAAATTGTATAACGTTTAACTTCTTTGGTGAAGTATGTAATTGCTGCATATGTAACGATGACCTGAAATTACAAACTAAAAAGTGCATGTTGACGGAAAAACAACTGGACATTTACAAAAAACAATTTGTGCAGCAGAACTACAATATTAATTTATTTACAGTCCATGAATCTTTTCCTAAATTGTGTAAATTATTAACTTGTCTGAGCGACATGCCGTTCTCCAATGAATATGAAAACGTTCTACGAGAATTTCTGAATTGTATAATGTTTTTGAAGAAATTGTAGCGTCCAATGTTGTTCTATAAGAGCGAAAGGGACAAATGCCAGGGCGGCCTGTAAGCCTCACATATTAAGAATATTAATAAGTAAATACTAATATTATCTATGTATTCTCTAATGGAGATTTAAGTAAAATTATCTAATCCGCTTTGGCCCGATTTTTCAATTATATTTTTTAATTTTTATTTCCTATTTAATAAAGTATTTTATTATGCTACATATTTTTTTTTTATCTTGACACCAATAATATTTTTTTATAAATATTAATTTTAGACAACCAATTGCATATAGTTGCATTTGAAGTTCGATGCAAAAAGTAGTCCGTTGTACAATATAAACCTAGACATTTTCGAAAAAGCCTAGAATCTTACCAGTAGAACTGTTCAATAGAAAGTTACATGGGCGACAGAACTGTATCTCAATCCAGTGGGTTGATGAATTATTCATTTTATCAGTAAATCGCGGCACAAAATTCGACTGACAATCTTTACCTAGAAGCAAAATTTACTTAAATTGATCTAAATCACAAAAATATTCATCACGTTAAAATTCTAATTCCTTTATTTCAAGAGGCAATAAGTTGAAACAAATTTGGTGGTTTCTTTACCAACATGTCGAGTATCGTAGAGTTTATTCATTGGCCACTTCAGCAATAAAGTTTTAAAATTCATCTCCGTTGATAAGCTGCAACTACTGGATAATTGGTTTTGTGCAATAATAAAGATTTTACACCTGGATGAATCACTAGACTGAATAAGTCATTACAGCACCAGCCTTAGATTTCAACTACAAGATAATTATAACTAACTTAAAATGAATTTTCGCAATATCAGATTATTGTCCATTGTTAGATAGGTGGTTATACAGGTGGCCTATATGTCCCTACAGGTGCTTCGATCTCCTTCGGACTCGGGTGAATTTATGATTCGCAATGGGATTATAAGTTGTCAGCGGGTTTGGATGTGTGACGACAGAGCCGAAATATCGGTGGGGAGCCTGCTTCAGGTACTGCGCTGTGGTCGAAATTTTCTTTACGCAAGATCCACGGAGCACCGGTGTCCTTGCACATAAAGCTATTTTGTATTACCTGAATTCGGTGAATGTGATGCGGGAGGCATGTGCAAAGACTGGGCTCGCGTATGTCATTATGGGTCTGATGCACGCTTTGTTTAGTGTTTTTTTATTACACAAGGACATTTTGCTATTTTCATTGAGTGACGGGTGCATACGACCTAGGACGAACGCTGCTCGATTCCGTACACTGTTGATATGCGGATTGAATGTGAGTCTCCAACCTACCAACCTACGATCCGGTACTGAACCCGGAAACTAAGAACCGTCGACCCCGTCACATCCTCGACGACCCCAACTTCATGGGGGAGCCTAACGCCAGTCCGTCCCCAACGGACCCCGGACCCACACACAGCTCATACACCTCTTCGCGACACCGCGTACACCCGCGTGTCAGGGCGGTTCTCACCGCTCACAGCTTCCGATGGATATGAAAACAGGTGGCGTCCATCAGAGGCTGGGTTCGCACACCAAAACCTCGGACGGTCATTAGTCATCACCATCCATTCTCCACTCGGGAGAATCACTCGATAGCTAGGGAACTGGCAACTTGGGTGGCATCATCAGATAGGTATGAGACCAAAGAGTAGAGCGACACGCTCAGTTTATGAGCGCTTTGAGTAAGTAAGAGAACCACAATAGGGAACACGGTTTATAACCAGGTCACGGACCCCTCAGTTCCGTGAGCCCTGTGTCCGATGAAGCTTTAAGAGCCGCATAGGCTAACAGCATCAACATCAACAGAATCTAGCAGGTGAGTCTTTCATCTAATGTGACGCCTAAATATTTGAGTCGTCTTTTCCCAGACAGAAGATCAAATAACTATAGTTGGGAGATGCGGCGTCTTTTTACGCCGAGAGAAGTGCATGGCTGCACTTTTGATGGGGTTAACCTTGATCCTCCATTTCCGAAACCAATTTCCTAAGATGTTGGCTGCAGATTGGGGGCGTCTACAAATAGCGTCTGGTTTGATCCCAGACACTTAGAGGCCCGGTGTCATCGGCGAAAAGGGGTCTACACCGTGAGAGCGCGGTATGTATACAGTGTGTATAAAATAGGACTTAGTAGGGATCCTTGTGGTACTCCGGCACAAATGGGGTGAACCTCGGAACGCGGTAACGAAAGGTTAGATTTCTGAGAAAGTCTCGAATTATAAATACGTTTCGATCTGGCACACTCATATAGTTTGTATATGAGCCCGTTGTGCCAGACTTTGTCGAAAGCTTTCGCTATGTCTAGGAAAAGTGCCCCAGGGCTACCAGCCCCGTTGGTGCAGGATTTGAAACACTGTCGCTGTACATAGACTAAATTGCGCGAATTAAATATTTAGCCGCTGTTCTTCGTTCAATAACGTGTTATTCTCTGATGAAGTTCACTTCCATATTAATGGACATGTAAGTGAGCAAAATTGCGGTTACTGGAGTCTGGCAAATCTATAACGTAAACATCAGCAGCCTTTACACATTGGGACATTTTTGAGGACGTCAGCGGTCACGCGTTTACAGTTACATGAGAGTGATATGTAGCGATGATCGAGAACATTTTTACACCAGAGTTGCAGAATTTTCCAGGCTACAATACGCGGACCTGGTTTCAACACGATGGTGTGCAGCACTTTGCCCGTTGTTCGTCAACTTTTCCCCAACACAGTGATCTCTCGAAAAGAAGACATATCCTGGCCATTATATATTTCGAATGTAGCCCCTATGGATTTTGTTCTTATGTGTTTATCTCAAAAGTAAGGTTTACTAAACAAACCCGTGGTCAATTTATGCCCTAAAAGAAAATATTCCATGAAAAATGGTCACAAATTAAAATTACAGTAATTGTCGCGCAATCATCGATAGTTTTAGAAGTTGTTTTATGGCGTGCCGTGGTCGTAAGGAATCAAAAAATAATTCACATTTTATGTAGTTTATAAAGAAATAAAAATATTTTTCTATTTATTATCTTATTGATGTTAGTTTTTTATTTATTAATAATTTACATGTCTAAGGACTTATGAGAAAACATGTTTAGGCAATTGTTATCTCAAGGTGGACACCTCCTTCAAGTACGTACACCACCTCATGTGGAGATCTCATTTGTACATAAAAGAAACACAGTTGAATTTGCATACAAAAGATCTTCAACTGTGTTTCTAAAGCAACTGATTGATAAAAAAATTGTTGTAGCCTTTTTTTTATATTTAACTTAATATAATTTAAAGTAGTTATGCGTTCTTTAATTTTAAATTTCGATTGAATATGACTAATTTACATTGTCAATTGTAACATAGAACACAAAAGTAGTGAATTTTCAAGTTTTGATTTAAATATTGTTATATTTGTATTAAATATTATGGAAAAATATAGTCAATTTTTTATATTTCATTTGACGTAAGATATTTTTTTTCGAGAAGCAAGACAAAATATCTTGACTGCAGTTATATTATTTTGTTGTGTTGATGACTATACAGATTTCAAATTAGGGGCCTATGAGCATAATGGTTTCATCAGATTTAAGAATTCTATAGATAAGAGACTCAATGCAACTGGTAACACTGCCACACACTGTGACTGCTGTGCAATTTAGCTGTCATTTTTTGAACTTGGCTCAAAATATGACAGAAAAGTTTTTTAATCAGTCGAGATTGGTCAAGATCAAGACAAGACGATCGTGTTTCAGCAAATATTGCATATATATGTCAAGTAATTTTAAATTAATTCAATAAAAGATTTGAGTGTGCTCTAAATGGCTAAAGCTGGTGAACCTGCGCAGGAGCGCTATATTCCAAATGCACTGAAATTCGCCTTTGGTGGACTTGCCGGGTACAACTTTTTATATTCAATTTTATATCCTAATATAACGTCCTTCATCCCATACATATATGTCGGTATAGAAAATTCAGAATTATTAAGAAATCTGGAATGTTTTTGCTGTATTATTTTTCTATTGTGAACAACTATCCCTTATTTTTTAAATAATATCAATCTTTACATTATTTAAAAAAGCGATAGTTGCTCATTAGCCGCTAAGTGTTAAACGCCAGTTTAAATTAATTTATCTCCGCAATGACCTCCAAATAACGTTTTAATTCTTACCATCTTTTTATTTTTAGTTATGTAATTGACAACATCTATTGGGTACAGATCTTATGTTTTTAACAATAGTGTTACTAGTTTTGGGTTCTTTGTATTACCCACAATTAAATTCTAAATGCATGTTTTATTTGTGTACATGTGAAATAAAGTTTTAGATTGAAAAACTTATTATTAACAAAAGTTATTAGTTTTACCTGTTTTGATCTACTTAACTATAATAATTAGGATCCACTTGAGATATTTTTGTTAATGTTGAGGTTCAGCAGTTTACCTGGCAAATTCAAGTTCCAGGGTTAAAATTCCAGATACAATAGCTTTTACATTTTTTTTTAATTATTTAATATGGGCCACCTACAGCACATACATTAAACCAATCGTAATTCATAAAATCAATTCTCATGCATGCATCAATGAAAGAAAACACATTAGTTAACACATGTGTTAGTAAACACATGTTATATAAAAATTAATGGAGAAACTAAAACAGTTACTTTATTAAAATAAAAACATTTGTCTTGTTAAGAATTAAATTATTTAAATTAAGTAAAATAGTAATAAACTAAAACAATAATCAAATGAATTTTAAAATACACAAAAATTAAATTAAATCTAAATTGAAATTACAGTCAAATTAAGTAGGAATTAATTTAAAAGTGAAATTCATCAAATAGCAGCTGTAAAACTGTCACTTAGAATGCTATCAGTACCCTATGCTTGAATTGAGAAATATATCAATTTCTATGTTTTTTCTTGTTACAGTATTATATTTTATTCAAATTCTTACGCTAGGGGACTAAACTCAGCTTTGTTTAGCACTGAGGGATAATAAAAAGTTGCTATATTCTCGTCTGGGGTATGTTAAATAGCACTTACCAATGGGACGGACCTTGACTTTTGAAAATTATTCTTACAATAATTTCAAAGTGTTAAACATATAGTGCAGTTTACCCTATATATTGAGTTTTGTATATGAATGTTTAAGCTATTGGTAAAATTGGTAAAACAAGTCCATGTTTAAATATTTAGATACACAATAAAACATGCATGCATGTGTTAAGGTGAGTTGAGATAACAAGTGCTTATAAAAACCCCTTAATTCAAATACATACAATAATATGAGGGTAAATAAATAAAGTTCACAGGTTGGCAGTGTTTGGGTTTTGCAACAGCTTCAACTTACTATGTGGAAGAGTCTGGCTACATGTAGTAGACCACATCCCCAGTAAACACCAATGCATTCCATCTTCATTTTCAAGGGTGACAATGCAACTCCATCTTGATAATAGTGTGTTGGCAGTTTTTTAATTTAGGGAGACAGTGGGACTCACAGTTTACCTGATAGTGAGAGATGATTGTAACCATCCATTCTCAGCCAAGATTTAAGATGAATTTTATTGTCATACTGGAAGACTGAGATGGAATGCCTACTAGTAACTGGGCTTCTAGTTCCATATACTCACCAAATGAAACACAAAAGTGTTATGGTGCTATTTCAGTGAGGATGTGGTTGGTCCTTCACCAGACCAACCCATTATGGCACGAATGAGCCAGCTAGCTGAACTGTCTCTACTGCTGTTAAAGCTGTATATTTTGTTACCATTAATCAAGTTGTTCAATAAAAAAATACTACTAACATAACAATAAGACAATCATGATTCACACAACAAGAACATAATAAAAATGGGTTGTGTCATCTATGGAAGGACCACACCCTAACAGGATACCGCCATGAAATAACAGTAAAATGCTGCTACTTTCATTTGCTGAGTAGGGATCAAGGTACATCTTCAGGTTTAGCAATGTATGTGAGTTGTAAAAGTCTTAGGATCATGTGAACTGTATGTTTGTAAATACTTCTATATTAAAAACTATTAGTGTCGGCATAGTTTTTGGGCCAATTATACTTATGGAACATATTTTCTGTTTTTAGATTATTATCTCCGCACAATAAATATGTGTTGTGCAAAATTTTATAACAACAATCCAGGTGCTACTGCCATTAAGACAGATATGCTGTGGAGTTGATTGCGCTTCTTATCTGCAAAAGCATACTTTCCAAAGTGGTAGTAAGGTAGTAGTAGTAGTAGTGAATGTATTACAGTACAGTAACATTCTTTCATAGTGTCATTTCATTGTAATTCAATAAAAAATAACTTATTACACTTTACAATACATTCTACACTCTTTTTTTGAAAATCAACTCCCATGATCATTTTTTAGATGCATGTATCCAACATTTCTACTGACGTGTCGGTTGATCTAAAAATAACCGGAAATAGCCTAAAATGTTTTTCAGCATTTCTAATTTATATTTAATCTAGATAATTGGCTTTGGCCCAACTCTTGCATTTTTCATGTAATAACAAGTTGCATGTACTTTACTGTTTCTATATATAATAACTGATGACAGCAGTGCACATTTTTTTTAATATGTATGTTGCCAGCTTGATGGTGCTCATATTGTTACCAAGATGATACCTGTCCCTACCATTAGCTATCCTTATTCAAACTACTTGATGTTTTATTAATCAATACTAGCAAATTTGTTATAGGACATATTTTTTTATTATAATGACAGTAACAAATGAGCACACAGTTCACCTGATGGTAAGTGATTCCTGTGGCCCATGACATCTACATTCATCCTTAACAAGGAATCATAATGCAGGTGCGTTGTCACTCTTGAGGACTGAGATGGAATGCCTCGTAACCAGTAATAAAGCTCTCCAAATCCTTACACTCACCATACAAAACATAAAGACATTATGCTGCTATATTACGCTGGTAATGTGGGCATGGTCCTGCCCTGGACAAGCAGACCCATTCCTTCTACAGCTGGAAACATACTGCAGGGTAGCTTCTACCACAGTGACTGTGCCCTGCATTTCAATGAATGCTTTCAATACTATAATATATCCTGCTGAGCTATCATCTAGGAATAAACAGAATATATGGTCACGGACCAAAACACCTCGGGAACATAAGCATTGCAATTTGCTGCAATAATTGTAAAATAAGCGGTGTGTTGTCCTGATGATAAATAAAGGAAGAATATCCAGCAATGCTATTATAAAAAAAAAGAAATTTTTATAATAACATTATGTCATGTAGATATCAAGAGGGCAATATAGTATAGTTCAAACTTCCAGCTCGTATAGGTCTACGGTATATAAATAAAAGTGACTATGTGGTACATATAAAGTAATTTATGAGTGACTATTATTATGAGATTATATGTTCACATTATCAACATTTTTGTTTTGTATTATGTATTATACACATGCACTGTTTGTGGCAACTTTTTTTTATGCAGAATAAGGTGCGCAAACGAGCTAGCCTCATACCTGATGGTAAGTGATACATGAGCATTCGCAGAAACGCTGCCAGCCTTTAAGAAAGGTGTAGGCTCTTTTCCCAAATCGTATCGGTTCTCAAATACTGCTGACAACAACTGATTCCACAGATTAGTTTGCACCTTACTGAATTTGGACCTACGCGGGTCGTTAGGTCGTCCGAATAATTAACGTAAATAACCCTAAATAAACAAACGTTGTTTAGGTCGCTTTAAATCCATTTTTTATTATATACTTCATGCGTTTTCAACAAAACAAAACTGCTGTTGACTGTAGGGTCTAAAGTTTAGACTCTACAGTCGTAGAGTCAGATTGTAGCATGTTCAACTGCAATCAGGTTTGTGAATACGTATCCACATTGAACAAGTATTGACCTCGTTGAAAGAACTTAGGTCACGCGAAACCGTTCAAAACACTAGTCATTAAGTATTATTATATAATATAGTATTGTTATATAAACATACTTAATTTATACTAACCAACGGGACAAACTAACTTTCGACACATTTATTTAAACAAACACGCTTACACTTCGATAATGAAGGAAAACCTGGCTGAAAAATTGGCTACTTTTTATTTATATTGTTTAATAAATAAATATATAATAAATAGATAAGTAGACCCAAAAAAATATTATTACCTGAATCGTTCGCCGCTCAGTCGACAGTAGTAATACAAAGCGAATGTTTGAGAAAGATTGTTATATTGTTTTCTTATACGAGCGATCTGTGAAACAACACCTGGCCGTCGAGTTAAGTTAATTTTACCAACCTTCGTCACAGTGTGAGATTGAAGCCGGCCACATTCGAGGGAATGCAGGCAGGTGGCTGCTACAACCATTTATCAGAGGAGATTGGCAACATCTTGAAGCGGGCTTCAACGATAATATTTTACAAACTAATCAAGAAGATCAAGTCAGTGTTTACTATCTGTGAAGTAGATTTTCAGATGCAACTCCTCTGCAAGATGAAGCAGTGTACAAGCTTCGTTGTGAATATCGACTCTCTTACATAGGACAAATAAGATATGAATTAGAATTATAAAATACAGCTGATTTGAAACATCGACGTCCTAGGCAGTTATTTTGTGACCTTACCTTAGATCGGCCTATACGTCAGATTTGATATATAGGCCGATCTATATTGATTACTAGGATCTTGTGTTTTAAAAAATCAAAACTAGACATACCAAGCAAGATCTAAAGACAATGAAATCCTGCGTAGATCGGGCTATAAATTAATAGTTAAAAACTGACGATAGTTCGGATTTACTTTGATATCGGGATGTCAACTACTACAACAACTGTCTACTTTAGTCCCTCCCGTGACCATGAGTGAAGAGTGTATAACACTCGGAAAGTTAAAAAATAGTTTAGAATAAACTCGATAAAATCCGTAAAAAAAAATAGTTGAAACTCAAAGATTATTATTTTGCAGTATGGCAGCGACATGCGTGGTCCAACCGTTGGACTTGATCAAGACGAGAATGCAGCTGGGGGGTGGAAATCTGTCATCCTTCGCAGTTGCAGGAGAGATTATAGCAAAAGAGGGATTCTTCGCCCTCTACGCCGGTCTATCCGCCGGTCTACTTAGACAGGCAACTTACACGACTACGCGTCTCGGAGTATACAGCTACCTATTTGACTCGTATAAACAGTAAGTACACAATTATTAATTATAACCAACTGATTTATTTTCAAAACAAACATAAATTTTTGCTTCACGACGTTTAATAAAAATTATGTTAATAATTTATATATATTATGTTATAATATTGTATTCAAATTAAGTGTAACTGAGAAAAGCGCGTGCAACTAAAAAAAAAAAAAAATATTTTTGACAGTTTTAGTATTCGTGTAAGTCGTTTCAAGTATCAACTAGGATAGATATGACAATGTTTTTATTGTATAATCATATAATCTCTCACTTAAGTGAACAGGTTGTCTATGCCGTCAAGGTGGCTTGAATAGATCAGTAACTAATTTTTTATTTTTACAATTAGATAAGTGGAGGCTGTTCACTGGGGAAAACCGTAAACTCACATATAAAATAATTTTAACTAGTATTTTTCACGTGTAATTTTGTCTGTGCATGGCTATGTTTTTATTGTAACATCCCCTTTATACTTCTCTTGAGTGTGGTCGTATATCGTGTGGTTTATGTAGATGCGCAGTTGTCTTTTTAAACTGTCTGGCAAGGCAAGCCAGAGGCAATTTGATTTCGTCCGTTTATCATAGACAGTTGATATGATTCGTTTAAAGGCAGTTGTGTAATCTCTTTGGTTAGTTCTCCATTTTTGTTATGATTATGCCTTAAGTGTTAACACACGCGAATATATACCTTCGTTGCCCTAAGCCTTTATCAAGTTTTTATCAAGGTGGTATAAAAACAATGCAGTTCGCACTTGGGTCGGCTACACCAGGGAATGGCCACGTTCTCAAAAAATACCAAAGAAAAATAGTATCACAACTCTGTTGTGTTTCGTTTAGTGAGTCTTCTGAGCAAATCGATTCATTCCTTATCGAGGAGGAAAGTGTCGAGGGTCAAAGTCGTCACTTAACTTCAGGTGAACTGTGCAAGTTTATCATCTTTACTACAATAAAAAAAGGCTTTATTCGGTAAACTGTATTATAGTATCATCAACTCACTCAACTGTTTCAAATACAAATAGATTGTCACGTCTAAGTGATCAATTAATCGTACCATCATGTTATCTGATATGTAATTTATATTGTTTTTTTTTTGCTCTTACAATCATGCTTTCATTGCGTGATAAACAGTGACAGCAATATATTTACTATCCTTCTCCGTCGGTAACACTCAACGTAGTACGTCTCATACCGAAAGTATACTTAAGTAATTAATAGAAATTGATATAATAATTTAAGTAAATGGATAGAAGTTCACCTGTCGGTAATTTTATGCGTGGCCAATGACGCCTGTATCCATCCTAAGCAATGGTTGAAGATGATAATTAAGTATCCCATTTCTTATTCTCACTCTATCACGCGAAACACGGCAGCGTTACTCTGCTAATATACGCTAGTGTTTTATTAGATTCAATTGCAAATATGAAAAAAAAAACTATTAATAAAATAAAATATCAAAACATACATAAAACTCAACTCGAATATTTTTCATATTTTCCAATCTTATCAAACATGTTCCTAGTCTATACTTCTTGCAAAAAAAAATCGAAGTTAGGTTAATTCCATACAGATAGAAGTTAATAAGACTGGTAAATTGGATTTTTACTTATGCACTTGGCTTTGGTGGTCTCTCCGCGACAGCAATGTTGACAAAACATTTGCAATGTAGCGATCTCAACTGCGACAAAACGATACGTCAGTATAAGATTATCTTTTTTATCCTATAAGGTTAATTATAAGCAGTCTTACGGGCCTACAGTTTACACGCATAGTGGGTAAGGAATCATAATACATCATATATACATTGTCACGCCTGAGGAACGAGAAAGGTACACCTCGTTATAAAGATCATACCGATCCGGAATAACATCGTGGAGTTAGAGCGTGGGTGTTGATTCCGCCGGTGTCGATCGTAGAAGAATTCTTAAAACTAGTATGCGATTTATCTGTTTATTTAACGAAGATAAAATATCAAACTGTACGATTCAGGGAAATATATCGGAGACGAGAACCCATTGATATATGTCGCAGAGGTGACAACGAATCTGCATAATGATTCCTTATCGAGGATGAATCTCGATGTCATCGCAGCGGGAAACACTTGGCATCAGGAGAACTGTGTGTTGCGTACTTACCTTAAAATATAAAAAGATAACCCTTCCCAAGAGCCTAAATCTTACTGAACAATTACAATGCTTCCGTCATAAGGTAAACTGCTCGAGGGTTTCGTTGTACTGCGTTTTTTGGTAACGGTCCAAGCCGAGGCTCCTTCTCGGGAGCCCTTGTGCTGGTTACATATAATAGAGGTCTCGACTGAGTGCCATTAGCGCTCGGTCACCTCTCAACCCGGTGAAACTGTAAAAGCCCTCGGGCTAACAGTGGCCTACAGCCCGAAAAAAAAAAAAAAATGCGTTTTTTCTGGATGGGCCTAAATTTCATTATCAACCATTACTATTTTAGAACAGGTTTCGAAAGTCAATTGTCAAACAAATTAATGCGACTATATCCATTCTATACCCAATTACTAATTGTAACATTAAGTACGTGTTTTTTTAGATATCTCGGATGCTTTTGACAATGGTTGACGTCCATTTTTTTCTTTTAAAACCAACAATAAAAATAAAGCGTCTATCCATTTTTGCCTAATTTTCTTATTCAAGACATATTTTTATAAAGGTATTACAAAACTCCAAGTAGGTCACGTTGAGGTTTCGAAATCCTTGACACAAGACAATTCAAGGGTCAGTTTTTGGACCATATTTCTGGAATTTGTGTTTGGATGAATTTCTATTTTGCTACTATCAAGTTGTAATTGGATACAAATGACGGTCCCTTTTTAATTCAGATTGCGTCATTTAGGTAATGCGTAACTTATATCGGATTGAAGTATTTGTAAGCATTGCGTTTATCTTGTTTGATAATTGATAATAGTTTTATTTTATTTCATATTTAATATTGTTTATTCCAGAGCAAGTTAACTTTTATTTAAACGTAATTTTTATTAATGTTAACAATTTCATAAATATTTTTTTTTTAATCTTGTTAACTATTTTTTGAATTCCTGTTTTTAAGTTTATATTCATTTACACATTTTAAACATGTTGTGGTTACCTATAATTGTAAGAACAGTTACATAAAATACCTTATTCTTGTATAGTATAAAATATAAATGCTGTATCTTGCGTTGGTAATCCATTTAATAAATAAATAAATCTCAAATTTGCTCGCCATAAAAGTTAACAAATTTGATTCAAAGGAATTTTTATGGTTCCATTTAGTATAAAATTCAATGGCGTCACTTTCAAAAATAAACAATTAGTCTGGGTCAAAGCTAAACTAGCTAGAGATAAGTTTTTCTTTTGTGGTATATATTATGTAGAGGAGAAAGTCAAAAGATTTTCTTACTACATACTTAGGATTTGTTTCTTATAGATCTTGTAGATAGAACGACGATAGGAGTTGAGAGTTGTAAAATACTACATAACTTAAATCTTCTTATGTCAAGCGTGTAGAACAGGTAGCGCTGAGTCCCTGCCAGCACTTGCGGACCTTTTCTCGGTCAATATTTAAATGAATCTCATCATATATGATTGCACCTAATAAGCCAGTGTGCTTCATTATCTTTGAATGCATCGTCATTTAACACCAGGTGGGGTTGCAGTTTGCACTGGCTTATAGATTATAACATAAACCTAAACAAAATTTGTTCAGTAATTTTGGAGGTTAGCGCGCGTATACAAACCTCGCCATTTAACGTCAGGTGGGATTGCAGTTAACACTGGCTTATAGATTATAACATAAGCCTAAACAAAATTTGTTCAGTAATTTTGGAGGTTAGCGCGTAAATACAAACCTCGCCATATATGACACCAGGTGGGGTTGCAGTTAGCACTGGCTTATAGATTATAAAATAAACCTAAACAAAATTTGTTCAGTAATTTTGGAGGTTAGCGCATATACAAACCTCGCCATTTAACGTCAGGTGGGGTTGCAGTTTGCACTGGCTTATAGGATTATAACATAAACCTAAAACAAAATTTGTTCAGTAATTTTGGAGGTTAGCGCGCATATACAGACCTCGCCATTTAACGTCAGGTGGGGTTGCAGTTTGCACTGGTTTATAGATTATAACATAAACCTAAACAAAATTTGTTCAGTAATTTTGAAGGTTAGCGCGCGTATACAAACCTCGCCATATGACACCAGGTGGGGTTGCAGTTAGCACTGGCTTATAGATTATAAAATAAACCTAAACAAAATTTGTTCAGTAATTTTGGAGGTTAGCGCGCATATACAAACCTCGCCATTTAACGTCAGGTGGGGTTGCAGTTTGCACTGGCTTATAGATTATAACATAAACCTAAACAAAATTTGTTCAGTAATTTTGAAGGTTAGCGCGCGTATACAAACCTCGCCATATGACACCAGGTGGGGTTGCAGTTAGCACTGGCTTATAGATTATAAAATAAACTCAAACAAAATTTGTTCAGTAATTTTGAGGTTAGCGCGCATATACAAACCTCGCCATTTAACGTCAGGTGGGTTGCAGTTTGCACTGGTTTATAGATTATAAAATAAACCTAAACAAAATTTGTTCAGTAATTTTGCAGGTTAGCGCGTAAATACAAACCTCGCCATTTAACGTCAGGTGGGATTGCAGTTAACACTGGCTTATAGATTATTAAAAACCTAAACAAAATTTTGCCGGTTAGCGCGTAAATACAAATCTCGCCATTTAACGTCAGGTGGGGTTGCAGTTTGCACTGGCTTATAGATTATAACATAAACCTAAACAAAATTTGTTCAGTAATTTTGAAGGTTAGTGCGCGTATACAAACCTCGCCATATGACACCAGGTTGGGTTGCAGTTTGGACTGGCTTATAGATTATGAAATAAACCTAAACAAAATTTGTTCAGTCATTATGGAGGTAAGCGCGCGTATACAAACCTCGCCATATGACACCAGGTGGGGATGCAGTTAGCACTGGCTTATAGATTATAAAATAAACCTAAACAAAATTTGTTCAGTCATTATGGAGGTTAGCGCGCGTATACAAACCTCGCCATATGACACCAGGTGGGGTTGCAGTTAGCACTGGCTTATAAATTATAAAATAAACCTAAACAAAATTTGTTCAGTAATTTTGCAGGTTAGCGCGTAAATACAAACCTCGCCATATAGCATCAGGTGGGGTTGCAGTTAGCACTGGCTTATAAATTATAAAATAAACCTAAACAAAATTTGTTCAGTAATTTTGCAGGTTAGTGCGTAAATACAAACCTCGCCATATAGCATCAGGTGGGGTTGCAGTTAGCACTGGCTTATAAATTATAAAATAAACCTAAACAAAATTTGTTCAGTAATTTTGCAGGTTAGCGCGTAAATACAAACCTCGCCATTTAACGTCAGGTGGGATTGCAGTTAACACTGGCTTATAGATTATAAAATAAACCTAAACAAAATTTTGCCGGTTAGCGCGTAAATACAAACCTCGCCATTCAACGTCAGGTGGGATTGCAGTTAGCACTGGCTTATAGATTATTAAAAAAACCTAAACAAAATTTGTTCATTAATCTTGGAGTTTACCGCGCATATACAGACGAACTCTTGGTCCATGACGATGGTGTCCTCTTGGTCGATTACGACCACGGCGGTATCTACTGATTACGGTCAGATGCCATCAACTGCGCAGAATATTTTATAGTGCCGTAAGCATTTGCGCAAACAAAATCCAGAGGCACTCATTCGTCGACCCCTTCCCTATTCTTATGCATTACGCATGTGCATTAATATCAGAGGACGATGACCCGTAAACCAACAATTCGTGATGTACAAATAAATGTTTGGTTCATACTCTATGTATTGATACGATAATATGGTTATGTCACGATTACTTCGTATGCGTAGCCTACATATTATATTTGTTTTTTTCATAACGTATAATAGTTATAGGATTGCCACGTGACGTAGTGATTAGACTGACTGACTTCTTGCGTGGCAGATCGTGTGCTCTGATTGTCAGTCGGAGAGGTATATTTGTGCATCACCTATCGTTTATTTTCGGTGTCCGTGTATTGTATGTATGACCCCAGTCCACGATACTAACGTTATATGTTCGAATCCACTATTCGACTATATGTCGTGTACGATCTCGTAGCGAAAGCATTTAAACTTAGTTGGTAGTGATTCTATTAGAACTGGTTAACATTCCTTTAAAAAAATGTGGCATTTGTAATCAATCATAGCCGCCGTTTAGATAACGAAAAGTAATTGTACAACTAACTATGGCCATGACCTAAAGAGAGAGAGGGGAGGGGGACATAGTAACACGTCACTGTATCTATGTAATTATATCAATTGAGGTCTTACGAAGTGATTGGTTCTATTGTAACTAACTGGAGTTAACTTGAAGTTATATAAATTACTAAAGTAACAGGCCATGAAAAGGTCCATGTTCAAAACTTACTATGAGGTGAGATGTGTGCGTGTTTGTCACCTCTAATATCGTATAAAAAATGATGATATTATAGAAATTTGTAAGGTGTCTATGACTCCTCATTGGAAGCTTAGTTGGATTGGTTATTATTACTTTGAGAGTAACAAACGAGCAGTTCACCTGATGGCATGTGATTCCTGCGGCCCATGACATCCACATTCATCCATGACAAGGAGTCATAATGCAGATGCGTTGTTACTCTTGAGGACTGAGATGGAATGCGTCGTCACCAATAATAAAGATCTCCGAATCCCTATACCCACCAGACGAAACACAACAGCATAAAGCTGGTTCTATTTCACGCTGGTATTCTATGAGGGCGTAGTCCTGCCCCGGTCGAGCCGCATTCATTCTGCAGTTAAAAATGCAGTTTCGCTAAAACGGGAATATTAGCAATGTTAAATAGTAGTACCAACATGTAGTGTGAACGGTGGATAATATTTTGTCGGACACCCTCGTTCGGATTTAACAAATCTAGATTTTTTATAGTACCTGTATGAAAAACATCACTCTCATCATCTAGCCATAGTCGACTGGTGAACTTGAAGATGAAACATAATAAAGTATTACTGTTATTATTAATGATGTCAGGGTCGAGGACCGACTTAGATATCCTTAAAACTTTGTAAGTTACAGCCTATATATAGGGTTATTGTTATTCGACGTATTCCCGTTAGGAGGTGATAGGGGGTGGCTATTTGTGATAATTTTAACCACCATATGCATTATGCAAGAGTGTACCATTTTTGAGTTATCATGTTTATTAGCTTTTTTCAAAATAAGTCCAAACAAAAATGCAACAATAAAAATTTATTAAAAAAGAAGTATCAATTTGTTTTCGTCAACTAAAAATATTGTAGGTGACAAAGAAGCACACATCTCACCTCATAGTAAGTTTTGAACGTGGACGAACCTTTTCATAGTCCGTTACTTAAGCAATTAATATAACAACATTATCAGAAAAAAAATTGGGTCAACTACAATAGATTGAATCACTTCGTAAGACTTCAATTGATTTAATTTCATAGATAGTGTGGTGTTACTTTGCCTAACCAAACCTCCCTCCCCGAGTCCCGCGCTTTTTAGATCAAGGCCATAGTAGCTCAATTAATTTTCGTTATCCGTATGGATAGCCGTTTGGCAATGAGGACAGTTGACACATAAAAAAACCAGCCAGTGCTAATTAAATTACTAAAATTTCCATTAACACAACACCTCCCAACTAAGTTAGAATGCTTGTTCTAGGTGACGGTTCACGGGACGGGTAGTCGAATGATGGAATCTAACCTAAGTTTCGCAGATCGCACACTATACCATTAGGCTATCGATGCTTAATTGAAAGGTTTGCATCTGCTCTTTGGCATAATTGAAGTACAGAGATATGCAAACGCTATATACAATTTACCTAATTAAGACTAAAGGGCCACCTTGTCTATTTTTTTTTTGAAAACTTAACTAACTCCTTAACATTGTCCAAAATTCTCGTTACCTGTAAACTAAACCTCTCAACTCACCTCTATAGTATAGTAGCCCTGCCCCTAGTATAGAAGTAATGTATTATATATTTTTACTATACCGAGAGTAACAAACGAGCACACAGTTAACCTGATGGTAAGTGATTCTTGCGCCCCATGACAAGGAATCATAATCCAAATGGGTTGTCATCCTTGAGGACTGAGATGAAATGCCTCGTCACCAGTAATAAAGGTCTCCGGATCCCTACACTTACCAGTCGAAACAGCAACATTATGATGCTATTTTACGCTGGTTTTCCGTGCGGGCGTGGTCCTACTCCGCTCTAGCTGACCCATTCATTCTGCAGCTAGAAAAAAACTGCAGTGTATCTCTACCACTCTAAATATATACATAAATCAACGCCATTAGTATGTGAAATATATGCACTTTCAAATTATTTCAAGGAGTTTTCACAACTTTATCTAGTCGTATTAATTTCTTTTTCATTATGCCACTCGGTCTTATCTGCTCTGTGACGTTTTTGTGTCGACGTCTTAATGTAAAAATGCTCTAAGATTTACGTTTATTAATCACATAATGGAATCTGCCAGTTTGTATCGCAAATCTAGCGTACCACCCGTTATTATCACAGCGTAAGTTATGGTGTCGTCAACTTGTGACATTATGATCTTTTGTGTACGTTCGCATTGTGTGCTAATGATAACGTTCGGTGTTCCTACGACTTGGTAATCGATATATTTATAAACACCGTACTATATATCAACACGTTCATCCATACAATTCGATCCTCTACTGCAAGTTGTTACAGTAGAAAAGCCACGCCCAAGCTCGTGTCGAAGCATAATGCCACTTGCCAATGCACAATACCACCCATCGGCAACAAATATTCAAGACGAAAATAAATACCTTCTTCGTAACATGTACTCGTACAACTACCACAGGAAACTCAAATGAGTTAATAATGAGACCGCTCAATATATATTTTTTTTAACCTATTAAATACATAACTTTATCTTGTTAACCTTGTTATTATAATTTTTTTTCTGTATTATTTTTTATTTGTATCTAAAATGAGGACCGCCACTGCTCTTGTGTAGGCTTCACGGAAGATCAGGGTTGACCCTATGTCACAACAGTGACCTGAGTGGAGATCCTTTTCTTTATTTGTCTTTAATTTATTTACTATTTGTGTTTTTCTTTTTTGATTAGGTAAAAGTATTTTACTTGTTTTCTTTTCCTTTGTTTGTTTTTAATTGTTTTTACTGTAAACGGTCCCGATGATCTTAGTCGCTGACTTTTACACCTTGGATTCTTTGGGTGGTCTTTTTCCATTAAATTCCTTTACTTTGACTCTGGATCATACTGACCAATCCATGATAGATGGATTCGTCAGTATCGTTATCCAAATTATTCTGGACCAATTACAATTCCAAGAAATCCTTGTAACTCGCAAGTCGTCTTTGCTTGTCAAGTAGTGTGAGTCTTGGGTATCCTCAACGCGAATATTTTTTTATGCACACATTTTCACGTAAATATTCTCCGATGCATTTGATTGCATGCGATTTTTGCATATGTTCTTTAATAGTTTTTAGCTCTTCTGCCATTTGGCACAATTTAATTCTGTGGTTGGCTCATTTTTGATGACATCTCTTTATAAATTTTTGTTTTGGTGAATTTCGAGCATTTTAAATAATAATAGGTAAGGTGCTCGAAATTGTGAGTATTTCCAATTGCGGTTACCATGGTGATATTCGACAGATCAATTGATAATGAATGAATCATAACAGTATGTCATTTATAGTATCTACCTGAGTCACGGTATCAGTGTTATCAGTAATTAGAAGATGAGTCAGTGCACCTTTGGTCACAAACATATCAGCTATCCCTCGTGTATACTGTAGTTTCTGAGTTACATAATTTTTGAAGCGGTCGATTTATTGGACTTTGTATTTTGATTTCTAGATATCGCCATAATTCTCATATGTCGCCACAATTTTCATAAATCAATATACACACCTTCATCGAGTCTGTTTATGTGTTGGGAAAAATTTGAACAAAACTTGTAGTTTTCGAGATAATTGCAACAAGATAACCAGGTATAAAATAGTATATATTTTGATCGTAGACCGAAAAGAGGACATGACATCATCATCAGGCTCGATGATCAGCTCGAAAAGCGGCCAATACACCCATGTTTCGTATCGTAAGTTCGGTATATAGTGCAGAAACTTTGATAGCGTTATTCAGGCGGCTGAAGTCGTAGTGTTGTAGGATGCGATAATACCCCACTCTAAGGAAAATAAGAGTTTTTTACTTAAACTATTATAGTATAGCATATTCTTCCTTAAACTGTCTACCGATCTTGAAAGGGAAGAAGAAATACATTTCATGATCAAACGTTTTGAACAATTTGATTCCAGGTCCCACGGTGGTGCTACGCCAAATTTTTTAATGAAGGCGGTGCTAGGCATCACAGCGGGGTCTGTGGGTGCGTTCGTGGGTACTCCTGCGGAGGTGGCCCTCATCCGAATGACGGCTGATGGTCGTCTGCCCAAGGAACAGCGTAGGAACTACAAAAATGTTGCTGATGCGCTTATGCGGTAAGCCTTTTTAACGTGTAAGTGTTAATAGGAATTCCTTGGTCACATCCCAATTCATCCATAGAAGGAACTAATTTTAACTGCCTTGGGATACTGTTCAAGGTGAACACGCCCAATTTCTCTCTCTCTATTTTTTCCTTTATTTTTTTAATTTAAGTGTTTGTAATTAAGGTTTTTTTTGGTGTAATTTGCAGATTTTGCTTTTTTTGTATATTGTTTATGTCCATATTTTATACTGTGTCTCAAAATGTCCAAATATATATCAATGTCACAATTTGATAAATGCTACATATACCTATTATTGGTGTACATATTAGTTTCTAGTGCTATACAACTTTATTAACTATTATGAATGTGTGAATATGTACATTGTCGGTGTGTCTACATTAAATAAATAAATAATGTATTTAACTCAGCTCTCGGGGATGACAACGCATGTGGATTGGGAGAAATATTGGATTAATATTGTTCTCTATTTCCAGGATTATAAGAGAAGAGGGTGTTCTCAAGCTATGGCGTGGCGCCACACCGACGGTGGCCAGAGCGATGGTAGTGAATGCGGCGCAACTCGGCACTTACTCGCAGGTACACGCGCCGAGGATATTATGCAACTAGAATGTCGATGTTTTCAGATATGTAATACGTCTTACAATGGTAGAGCCACGCTGCCTTCTAGGTGTACGTTGCATCACAAAAACAAGAATTCCAGCTATATAAGAATAAAACCAGGGGGTTATATGTATTGTGGCTCTCTGTAAATATGTATATTGTTAATTGTAAAGAAGATATATTTTATTCACCATTCTCTTGTAACTTTAATATGTCATAGCCGGTGAACATTTCTATATTTTTACTTGTTTGATTTCGAGCTTAAGTGTGTGTGTATATATTGCATTACACTTATCCCTTCGATATTATTGCATATATATTAAAGCACTGCATCCGACTACGCAAAGGGAAGACATGTCGTTGCCTTTCACTGGCACTATAATAAATCCTGCACGGTTGACGTCACCTATGACTCGGCGGGCCTGCCGCGATTTTTCGCGAGTATAAATATAATATAAATAGATAAAGCTGTAGAGGTCTCAGGACCAACAGCATAACCATGCCCTAGCCGATTACCACCGATACGAGCGTTCGATTTTTTTTGCCACGTACAACTAGTCCGTGGAATCAACTGTCGAACTGTATTTCAGAACCGATACGACTTAGGGATCTTCAAGACAAGAGCTTATACCTTTTTGAAAGCCGGCAGCGCATTTGCGACTCCTCTAGTGTTGTCAATGTCCACGGGCGGCGGTAATCACTTACCATCTGGTGGGCTGCTTGCTCGTTTGCTACCTAGTCTATAAAAAAAAAGCGTCAAGCGGAACATATCGTTATTCTGTTTAGTGTAGCGTTTCCAAGTTCCAAGATCTGCCATCTCAGTCTTCAGAGGTGACAAATGAATACTTTATTGAGGATATAAAACCCTTACACTGACACACAAATCGCCTCATGGTAATTGATGTTTACGGTCCATGACATCTAACTCTGCCCTCAACAAAGATTCAAGTTACACATGCGTAGTAAATGAAACGCTTTTAATTCTGGGGACTAACATAGTTACCTCGTCACCAGTAATTAAGTTTCCAGTTGCTTTCTTTTGTAGTGTTAATTACGTTGGTAATCCGGAAAGCCTAGCCCTATCCTGGTCGAGCCAACCTATACGTGCTACAGCTAGTTTATTATTGCTGCATTAGTCTACAACCTACCCTAGGTTGTAGACTAACGCAGCAGTAATAACCATGAAGGGTATTCCTTATATATTTATTTATTTATTTGTTATTATACGCCGAACATTGTTTAAGAGCTTCTGAATATTTTACTTTGCAGGCCAGAGAGATATTCGCGGGCAAGGTGCCGGACGGCATTATGCTGCATTTCTGCGCTTCTATGGTATCCGGTCTCGTCACCACAATAGCTTCCATGCCCGTTGACATCATCAAGACCAGGTATTCTCCAACTAAAACTTCTTAGGCGCGAGTTGAGGGTAACTCACATCTTCACGGACGGAAGTAACGTTCTGTAATCCTAGTTAGGTTTATATGGAAAGAAAGATTGGAAAAGTAGTCCGGGAAATTGGTAAATTCGGGAAAAACTGAATGTTTTATTTCTATGAACTTAAAACTCACGATTCCCACAACTGTTAATTTTAATTTATTCACCAAAACGATACATCATTTCATAAAAATCTGCCAGATAGATACAAAAAATTATTTAATTTAATAATTTATTTATAATAATTAAATTTATTATTAATTCTAACTTTGTAGACGTAGTGCCTCGTAAAATTGGTTCCACTAACATTGTAGATAACGACACTTGTAATATAGGTTCTACTAACTGTATATATGTAGTCCCTCGTAATATAAGTTCTACAAGCATTTTAGATAACGACACTTGTAATATAGGTTCTACTAACTGTATATATGTAGTCCCTCGTAATATAAGTTCTACAAGCATTGTAGATAACGGCCCTCGTAAAATAGGTTCTTCTAACTTTGTAGTCGTAGTCCCACGTAAAATTGGTTCCACTAACATTGTAGATAACGACACTTGTAATATAGGTTCTACTAACTGTATATATGTAGTCCCTCGTAATATAAGTTCTACAAGCATTGTAGATAACGGCCCTCGTAAAATAGGTTCTTCTAACTTTGTAGGCGTAGTCCCACGTAAAATTGGTTCCACTAACATTGTAGATAACGACACTTGTAATATAGGTTCTACTAACTGTATATATGTAGTCCCTCGTAATATAAGTTCTACAAGCATTGTTGATAACGGCCCTCGTAAAATAGGTTCTTCTAACTTTGTAGGCGTAGTCCCACGTAAAATTGGTTCCACTAACATTGTAGATAACGACACTTGTAATATAGGTTCTACTAACTGTATATATATAGTCCCTCTTAATATAAGTTCTACAAGCATTGTAGATAACGACCCTCGTAAAATAGGTTCTTCTAACTTTGTAGGCGTAGTCCCACGTAAAATTGGTTCCACTAACATTGTAGATAACGACCCTCGTAAAATTGGTTCTACTAACTGTATATATATGTAGTCCCTCGTAAAATTGGTTCTTCTAACTTTATATATGTAGTCCCTCGTAATATAAGTTCTACAAGCATTGTAGATAACGGCCCTCGTAAAATTGGTTCTTCTAACTTTATATATGTAGTCCCTCGTAATATAAGTTCTACAAGCATTGTAGATAACGGCCCTCGTAAAATTGGTTCTTCTAACTTTATATATGTAGTCCCTCGTAATATAAGTTCTACAAGCATTGTAGATAACGGCCCTCGTAAAATAGGTTCTTCTTAACTTTATATATGTAGTCCTCGTAATATAAGTTCTACAAGCATTGTAGATAACGGCCCTCGTAAAATTGGTTCTACTAACTGTATATATGTAGTCCCTCGTAATATAAGTTCTACAAGCATTTTAGATAACGGCCCTCATAAAATTGGTTCATCTAACTTAGTAGACGTAGTCCCTCGTAAAATTGGTTCTACAAACATTGTAGATAACGACACTTGTAATATAGGTTCTACTAACTGTATATATGTAGTCCCTCGTAATATAAGTTCAACAAGCATTGTAGATAACGACACTTGTAATATAGGTTCTACTTACTTTATATATGTAGTCCCTCGTAATATAAGTTCAACAAGCATTGTAGATAACGACACTTGTAATATAGGTTCTACTTACTTTATATATGTAGTCCCTCGTAATATAAGTTCTACAAGCATTGTAGATAACGGCCCTCGTAAAATAGGTTCTTCTAACTTTGTAGGCGTAGTCCCTCTTAATATAAGTTCTACAAGCATTGTAGATAACGGCCCTCGTAAAATAGGTTCTTCTAACTTTATATATGTAGTCCCTCGTAATATAAGTTCAACAAGCATTGTAGATAACGACACTTGTAATATAGGTTCTACTTACTTTATATATGTAGTCCCTCGTAATATAAGTTCTACAAGCATTGTAGATAACGGCCCTCGTAAAATAGGTTCTTCTAACTTTATATATGTAGTCCCTCGTAATATAAGTTCTACAAGCATTGTAGATAACGGCCCTCGTAAAATTGGTTCTTCTAACTTTATATATGTACTCCCTCGTAATATAAGTTCAACAAGCATTGTAGATAACGACACTTGTAATATAGGTTCTACTTACTTTATATATGTAGTCCCTCGTAATATAAGTTCTACAAGCATTGTATATAACGACACTTGTAATATAGGTTCTACTAACCTTATATATGTAGTCCCTCGTAATATAGGCTCTACAAACATTGTAGATTACGGTCCTCGTTATATAACATCTTATAACATTGTAGATAACGTAATATTAGTCGTAATATAAGTTCTGTAAACTTTGTAGGTAAGGTAAACTTTGTGATATAAGGTCTACATATTCCTGGGAAACGGATGAGGTTCCTTATAGTAAAATACCTACTGAAGATATGATATCACTTGTTATAACCATATGTTCTTTTATAGATGATGGCCCCGTAATATAAGATTTGATAACAGATGACGTATCTAATGAAAATAGTTGCGTGCGTGTTGCAAACATTCATTCAGTGTATTGGACACAGATGATCTGTATAGTTGTAAGATGCTTTACCAACATTGAATATTGCAGAATACAAAACGCGGTCAAGGGTCAAAGCCAGGTCGCTGTTGTGACGAACCTCCTGCGCAATGAAGGTGTATTGTCCTTATGGAAAGGTTTCCTGCCTTACTACGCTCGCCTGGGACCCCACACTGTCCTGACCTTTATATTCCTCGAGCAGTTAAACTCTGCGTATTTCAGATACACATCGTAAACACCTTTAACAAAGTAGAATTTCGAATAGATGTTTCTTTCAAATTTTTCTTTTGTTGGTTAATAAATTTTATAGCGATGTTATAGAGTGTATATTGAATTATATACATTAGTGAAATAATTTCACATTATTTTATATGTATTCAAATAACGGAATTCAAAATTTCTCAATTATATTTCAATTAAGAAATTGAGCGTCGGTGATTATTTTTAGATTTTTATTTATTCTTTTTTTTATTCATATATAAGAAATTCAATTTATTTCTGTTGAATACATCTCTTGATCTCTTAGAATTAATAATGAACTACATAAGGGTGTTTTTACCCTATGGTTATATTTTCATATGACACTCAGACTCGGTAGTGTAGTCGTTCTAAACTATCCAGTGCGTTTTATGTCGATCTGTAACTCTTAAACTCTTAAAGATAATCCGTGCCTACGACATCAAAAGGTGCAAAACATATATCATTTATTTTATTGTATTAACGGTGATAAACGAGCACACATCTCCGCGTCTCAAAACATCTACATTCAACCTCGATACGACATCATAATGCAGATGCGTTTTCACCCTTGAGGACTAAGATAGAATGTCTTATCATCAGCAGTCTGCGACTCCTCTGGTGTTGCTTGATGTCCATCAGGTGTTTGCCACTTCTATAAAAATATCTCTCCGGATAGAGGATCCGCGAGTATCCGGATCTCCACACTCACCAGACGAAACACAGCAGCCTTATAATGCTATTTTACGTCGATATTCCGTGAGGGTCTGATCCTTCCACGGTCAAGCTGACACATCCATGCCACGGTTATAAACAAATTGCACCGTGACACCACCAATGAAAATCATCTGCGCGCGCATTTTAAATAATACATAGTTGAGTTTGGTAAAAAAGTTAATAAATGATTTCGCTTCAGTTCGATTGTCATTTTAAGTAACACCAACCAAGTTTCCTTTGCGACATCGAGTAAGATAATCAAACACTCGCTGGTTGGGATTGGCACTAAAAATTGTAATAAAAATGTAGTCGCCGAAATGATTACAAAACAAAAATAATTTTATACTAGTAAGTATTTATTACTACAGCATGAATCGGTCGGCACGACAGTATAAGGGCCACCAAGATACAGAATAAATAGCTGACGAGCTGATGTGTTTTGATGTGTGAGACCGGAATGTTTTTTTTTGAAAGTATGTTGTGAATCGTAGATGTTTACGGGCCGCAGTAATTACATACCACCTGATCAGGTGAATTGTGTCCTCGTTTTTCATCGTCGAAAAAGCTTAGCATACACCATTGAACTCAAACAAGCAAAATATATACCATTGAACTCAAACAAGCAAAATATATAGCATTGAACTAAAACAAGCAAAATATATAGCATTGAACTAAAACAAGCAAAATATATACCATTGAACTCAAACAAGCAAAATATATAGC
The DNA here is from genome assembly GCA_029286865.1 of Teinopalpus imperialis. Classification (NCBI taxonomy): domain Eukaryota; kingdom Metazoa; phylum Arthropoda; class Insecta; order Lepidoptera; family Papilionidae; genus Teinopalpus; species Teinopalpus imperialis. The sequence continues at coordinate 14,415,756 of JAGSMU010000001.1, forward strand.
ATTGAACTAAAACAAGCAAAATATATAGCATTGAACTAAAACAAGCAAAATATATAGCATTGAACTCAAACAAGCAAAATATATATCATTGACACTTTTTTACTCGTTTGTAACTATTTTAGCTAGAGGATACTAAAAATAAAAATAATTTATTCTGATAACTGATTTTTACTCAAAATTAGAATAGAATTTTATCAAACAATGGCCAATAATGGGTTTTTTCGACATCTACGACCGAATATACGTTTAATTTCCTGAAGAGCCTCCAATTTCTTGCTTGTGGCTATGTCGCGTCACATGTCTAAGTGTCCGCAAGCTAATTTGATATATATAAAGTCTATAGCAAGGCTTTTGATCGTATAGACATTATTTTACAAAAAAATCTTTTAAATATATATATATACATATATAATTATATATGTATATATATATATATAAATATATATATATATATATAACGAGTAATCTTTTTCGTTGGTTACCCTCTTAATATTCAAAATAGATGTCAGATTATGGTTCTTGTCGTTTCTAATTTGTGTGCCAGCAGGAATTTCACAGGGATCTTTATTATGATATCTTTATTATATTTAAATTTAATTCTTCTCTTTATTATATTTAAAAGTAAATAACCAAATATAAAACGAAGAAGATGCGAATCGGCTTAATCTTTTTTTTAATCTTGTCAAATTTCAGAATTACTTTGCCATAACCTAGTTTTAAATATATTGAAATCCTACATTCTATTAAATTGGACTGAAAAGTATAAACATTTAGACCAAATTCGAGAACCGGCGAAAGGGTTCGATGCAAAAAAAACTTTCTCGAAGAGTTTATTAACAATATTTGTGACAAGACTTTAAAAGCATTAGGTTATATTCGTTAAAATTTAATAATATAAAAAAACATCAGGTGCTTTATTGCATTTCTACCGAGTCATTCAGAGTACTGTTTTTATTCGCATTTGAATGTTGATATCAAATGTATAGAATAACGTTTTTTTTTAGCTTTTAGCAGTTTCCAAGTGAAACCTATATATACTCCAAATTATGAGCATAGATATTTGGTGGTCTGCATTATTGATTGTTCTATAGGATTACGCATACCTTCTACTTCCCATAGAAATTACTTTTTTTTATGTATATTATATTTATAAGTTATTATAGTTAGTAAATTATTCGTCAAAACTAATAGTACTATAGCTTTAGTGACTCCTCTGGCGCTACTGATGTTTATGAGCGGCGGTAATCACTTACCACCAGATGAGATGCTAGCTCTTGCCACTTATTCTATAAAAAAAAACTAAAATAGATTATTTTTATTGGAACCGACAGCTCCCTCAATTCAGTTTCTTCAACAATCGATATTAATTTCCTGAACACCACCGCAACTGAAATTAGAAAGTAGCTAAATATGTGTAATGTTCTTTGGCAAACATTTCTAAGTGTTAAACCATACCTTGCCTATTGTTACAACTTTTACCTCTAGTATAATACTTAAGTATATCAAAAACTCATCTACTCCATCTTGTTTTTATTTGTGTAGACTTGTGATTGGCCTTCTTTTTTTTTCACTACTCTGTAAATATACAATCGGAGACTGCCTTTTGGTCATGCTGGCATTTCGGTTGGACTGTAATTGATTCCGATTGGTCCGAGCACTAGATTAGTACCTCTCTACAACTATGTTCACATCTGCGTATTCAAAAGCAATCAGCATTAGCAGGTCATTAATATGAGCCGAAACTCCGGCATTGATTGGCTTGGACGGATAGCCAATAACAGATACTCGTAGAGAGCGATCCTTTCGCAAGTCTGTAATCCAAGTAACAAGATGCAGGGGTATGTCGCTGGTTCACAATTACGAACAAGGCTAGCGTACCCGCCCTCGTCAAACCTCATCGAGACGTCAAGTAATATATTTAATGCACGACCTTCGCTGTTGTTGTCAGGCCATTTTGTATAAATTATGTTCATTGTAGAGTGAAAATATAGAACTGAATACATAGAATCCAGATCAGAATAACAAAAGTATTTAGTTATATACTCAGAACTTTCTTAAGATATTACCCAAAATATCGGAGACTACATTTTACAATTTGTTTTGAATTGCAATTGTAATTAACCAAAATGTATATCATGGGAAATATAATTATTTATTTTAGATATAAAATTAAGTTGTAAAATTTAAAAAAATAAAATTAAAAATTATCTAAATATTATTAAAAATCGAACATATATAATTTAGGAAATGCTACAGCCACAACGTAAGTCTTCTAGCATACAATGTTTGTGAAAATTATTTTTTTATTTAAAAAATCCACAGGCACTAAGCATAGAATTATTATTAATCACAAATTATATTTTATAGCACATTATAAATAAATAAAATGTTAAAATGAAACAAATTAGCATGTAGAGCAATTTATGTCCACAAAATATATATAATATATATAATCAAAATGTAGTTAACGTAATATTTATAGTTTTGTATTAAATTTGTGGAAATGATTAAAACTGTATAAATCGAATGCTTTTTAATCGATTATAGAGGACATGTCATGCGTTCGACGTGAATGTTTATTGGAAATCAATTATTCAAAATATATCGTCAATGAAGTCACAATGTGTTACATCACTCCTTAGCTAAGTTTTCAACTTATGGTTAGTTGCACTTCGTGCGGATAAGCGTACGATAAAAAAAATTAATGATTACTTTGACACACATTTACATTTGTAATGTACTCGGCCATTAATAAATATTGATATAGAGTTTTGCGTTATTATTTAGGTTCCGCATTCATCAATGCAGTAAAAACATAACATTTAAAAATAATGATAAGGTGTTTTTTTCACAATGGCCGATTTTATACTTTATTAGGTTATGATATTATTATCTGTTATTAATTTAAACTCGTCGCGAATTTTTTTTCTTTCAAAATATATTCAACAATGATACTCTATCGTTATTTTTTTAAAAATCTTTAGATCTGGAATATTACCGTTGATAATTAGAATTATTCAGAATTTAAGGTACAGCAATCATTAAGTGATTACATAAGAAATACAATTTTTCACTGCAATTTGTTTGACAACGAATAACCGTAAGACTATTTATCGTGATTGTAAAGAATTAATAAAATATTATGATTAATATCAACTTTCCATGTATTTAGTATTCCACCTTTTATAATATATTTCGTATATATAATTTACAGTTTCCCTTTTCACTACTGGGCGACATTTATAGCGTGTAAACTGATCTTGTAGAGATCCGACAATGTATTTAGTTTTGTTGAATCTTGATTTTTGATAAATTCTAAATAATACTTTCACTTTTGACAGGTTGTCGTTTCTTTTTCTGTTTTAAAAAAACAAAGTTTTCTTCTATAATGTCTATAGCAAATTATTATAATTTATATCAGTATTTTTTTCAGAGCATCTTGCTATTGATTTGAACGTTCTGGATACGACTGCAAGTCGAGGAAAATTTATATTTAATATTCGTGCGCGTCAAAACCTTAAACTATATCCTGAGCGGTAGGCAACATATAGCAACTAAAGAGACTTATATATTTCCGTCGCTCATATATTTAAATTTTCGGTAAAATGAGACATTGGTTTATTAAAAAAAAATCATCGGCATTGTAACTTTTTTTATATAAACAAATAAAAAAAATAAAGTTAAAAAAACTGACATAAGTTTCTCTATTGCAGGATTCAGAACGCAGCGAAAGGTCAAAGCCAACTAGAGGTTGTAACGAATCTCCTGCGCAATGAAGGTGTATTGTCCTTATGGAAAGGTTTCCTGCCTTACTACGCTCGCCTGGGACCCCACACTGTCCTGACCTTTATATTCCTCGAGCAGTTCAACGCTGTCTACTTCAAATTTACGTAAACTTTAGTGCCTTTTACATAGGGTTGAATGTCACAGTCTTTTTTCTTTTTTTTTTCAAGTTAGTTGAAGTATAAAATAAATTAAATTTTATTGTAAATGCTACAGGGTCGTAATCGTGCATAACTTATATTGGCGTCATTCTTCAACGAACTGTTTCAACCTTTAGCGTATCTTTATATAAATCAACAGTCTGTAATCATCCTTTGAACATCATCGAATTATAATGATTGCAGAACAATGATCAAAAGACATTCTTCCCTAAATATATATTCTTAAAGTATATTTTTATATGACAAAAAGAGATACTGATAGGCTTAAACAGGCTAAACTTTTTCTATCGAAATGTATACTTTTGAAGTATTTGTGGTCCGGTATTGAATACCGATACTTTACATCGCTGTGGAATCTTTTTTTTTAATTTAAAATGTATAACGTTATTAGTTAATTAAGATTACATCCGTCGTTTTGAATTCAATCACTATACAAGCAACAAAACGATACTTTTTACATCCAAAATACTAAAAGAAAACAGTTATTGATTATACAAAAACAAGAGCTGCTCAAAAACAAATTAAAAAAAAGCAATTAAAAAACAAATAAAAAAATTGTAAGGTAAATGTTCTAATTTGTTAAAAAAATATTGATGTTATATTACGCTACTAATTATCGCTGGAATAACCTACAGACGTTTTAAGGTTGGATTTGCAAAGAAAATCAGAAGTGAAGTTGGATGTTTATGGTTTGCTTTGAGTTTTTAATGTCACTTTTTAACATGAAATATGCAAGCATCTGTGTATCTAGGGGTTTTTGTATATTAGTGCAAATATTCCACAGTATTTAACGGTACACTGCTTTAGAGTAGTCGTTTTTAATTGCTTATTATTTTTGAAAGCCAATTGATATAAATTGAGCGGTTTATGCTTTAATATGTTTCTAATAAATACCATTTAGCCGCTTCCATGTTACACAATATTATTGATAGTTTCCTGTATATTGGCATATGTATTAGCAACATACAAATAATTTAAAAATATATTATTTTCAATAAGAAAAGGAAATGAATATCCACGTACGCACAACACAAAAATCATTGTTTATTATACAGATAAATGAAATAATCATCAAAACTTTTCTTTTGTATTGCACAAAATATAAAACAATATTTTTACATTCAATAATGCATTCATATTTATATATCATATTGACTATGGAAAAATAAATAGTTCTTAATATTGATATAAAAAATAACTTCCGTATTCGTATTTCTTGTACGTTAGACGTACATTTTTGATATTTTTTTTATATTTATGAAATAAAAATCAATAGGTCTCATACATGAAAATCATGTAACATTTTTTTTTTATGTACAGAATGGTTATTTTTACAGGAAGACCCTATAAAAATAACTGGCGTAGATTATATGGTTGAACGTTTTACTTATTACTTTGGTAGTCACATTGCATAGATTGCATTTTCTATTGTGACGGTTTTCTATTATTTGTGGTTTTTTCGGTTCCATTTTCGCGCCATCTCACATGGGAATGTCTGTACATATTATATTTATTATACCGGTTTACTTTTCAATACTTATACAATTCCATCAAAAAGGGAGACATACTCCGTGTGATATAATATAGTTACGAATTTGATAAATCTATATTTTTTATAGCGGCAGTTTTATTTTTGTTTGTGACTTAACATAGCAAGAGAATGTTGTTAATAAAATTTATTTGTTGATATTTGTGTTTTATTGACTGGCAACAAACACCATTTTTTTTACTGACAACTGTTGTTAACCTGAGACCTGTTAAAAGCATTTAGACTTTACTTCGACTTCGCTTACGAGTTAAGTAGGCAACGAAATTTATAGTCATATCCTCAGCTTATGCTTAGCATAGCCAAAGTCACCAAAATCCTTGACTTACCGAATACTTACATGATCCTAGTAATATTGAGATGCTTAGATATTAAGATGCTCTAAAACTAATTGAAAAGAAAGTGTTATAGATTTTAAATACAAAGCCTGAGAAAAGTTCAAGTACGCTTTATAAATCTCAGCCTTAGGTATTTAGCGAGACCTTTCTAAAGGGAGCACAAGGTTGCCGAGAGGGCTTCGGCTTAGACCGACTAAATTAGCAACTTTTAATGGAATATTATTAATAGTAATAAATTATAAATTCTACCACCACTTCGGAACTTGTTGGCGCGGGAGAAAAAGTTTAAAAACTGTTTTGTTTTCGAATTTGAGTAACGCTGTTGGCCTTGCGGCCTCTACAGCTTCGCCGGTGAAGACTCGCGAGTAGGGAGTGCAACGGCGTTGCTAGCACGATATCAGCAGCAATTTCGCTACACTCTGACCCCAGTGGACGAGGAACATCAACGTCGACAGAGAGGAATTTAAAAACTGTTTTGTCCCTTTACTTATATAGTACGCGCAGGAGGTCGTTCTCACGTAACAGGGTAACGGTCCAAGTCGAGGTACCCTCTCGGGAGCCCTTGCGCTGGTTACCGACTAATAAAGGCCTCGGCTGAGCGCCATAAGCGCTCGGTCACCTCTCAACCCGTTGAAACTGTAAAAGTCCTCGGGCAAACAGCGGCCATCTGCACGAAAAAAAAACTCAATAACCGACGGGGAAGAATGTTTCTCGAGAGGCTACCTCGTATTGGCCACCGCGATGTACGGACGGACCCCCATTAGATTGAGTGACGACTTAAGCAAGATTGCGACCTCTCGATTTATACAGTTAACTCAGCATCGTATTCTGTGATAGTCATGGGCGAGGCCTATTCTTAAGAGTGGATTAGTGTTGGATGGGCTGATTTTTTGGTTCTTTTTTCGGTCTGGTGGCCGCTGTTAGGCCGAGGGCTTTTACAGTTTCACCGGGTTGAGAACCACCTGGGCTTCTGCAAGACGTCCGCCGACGACGAGGGCGGTATGAGGGTGCAATGTACGTGTGTAGAGCTTGGGCCCCGGTGGTCGCGTCGTCCAGGGCGTGCCTCGGTCTCCTTCGGACGTGGGTGAATTTATGATTCGCGATGGGATTGTAATTGGCGGCACTTATAATCAGCGGGTTTTGGTGTGTAACACCGGTATCGGCAGAATGGAAATATCGACGGGAATGATGGGCTGAGATGATTCTAATGACCGAGCGGTCAGTAACCACGCGTAGGTAATGAACAACGGCCTATATTTAACGGCACCGCTGGCGTGGATTTACCGTTTCTCAATAACAACGTACAATTAACGTACAACAGTCAATGTTTTATCTTCTTTATTTCGGACGTCCTTTCCGAAACGAACAGCATAGTTATCTCGCTACATATCTATTTAATGAAGTGAAACAAATATTATTTTTCTGTCCGCTTTCATATTACAATTGTAAGGTACAAATTAAAAGTTTGCTTGTAATCTTAGACTACATACAAACGGAAGCAGTTACTGCAAAAAAGATTTACGTGAATAAACATTATACATATAAGGACATAGGCAAACCTTCCCGCACTCACACGCACTCTTACACTCACATACATGCATACAAACATACACAAATTTTAATTACTTTTCTAAATTGTTTGTGTTACTTTAAAAAGTTTTTTTTGTACTTGAAAAGAAATGGGACTGATTCGTGAGACACAGGTTTTATTCCTAGTTCAGGAGTCAGAGACTTCATACATTTGTGATATGATTATCAATAAAATTCAACGTGTTGTTTGGTAAAAATGTCATTAATTTTGTAATCGTTAACAAATAAAAATTAGAGGTCTCGACTGAGCGCCATTGAGCTAACAGCGGCCATCAGCCGGACAAAAAAAACAACGACAAATAAAAATAATCTTTCTTAAAACTATAGCCTTTGAACTTAGCCCTGCAAATAAATAAATTAGAATGCAAGCGGTTCATTTATAACACGTAAGTCTGTCCTTACGTATAAGTATTAGTACATATCCCACCGGCACATAATCACGTTTGTAACATTATAATCGCGTTAAAATCATGTGTCGCGCATTTGCTTAGCTCTGTTCGCTGTGTATAACTGTGGTACATTTAATAAAAAGGGCGTTTATTTCTAAAGGCGTGTTCAGACGCTTCTTGTAAGAGTATTCATTATTGAAGCCGTATAAGGAAAAGTATACAGACAATAAAAACAACTATAATTTCTTCGGGTTCTACTGGATTTATCCTTCCATCTGCATTATCATGAAGCTGACAATGATATAGATATAATTATTATGAAGGTAAGGGGCGACGAGAAGAAACAGCGCTTTTGCTTTTGTTTTTGTTACCGGTAACGATAAGAAGTCATCGGCGACCATAATTATTTACCGTCAGGTGAACGGTGTGCTCGATTGTTACCCCTGATGTTATAATAAAAAAAACTTACTTGTAGTATATGTAACTCAAATTTAAGCGGATCTTCAGTGAAGATAGAATTGTTTCAGACAGGTATGTTTTTATCACGTTCAGAGCAATAAACGAGCACACAGTTTACCTGATGATTTATTCATCCTTGACAAGGAATCATAATGCAGATGCGTTGTCAACCTTGAGAACTGAGATGGAATTCCTCATCACCTCAGTCTCACTCTCATCACAGTAATAAAGATCTCCGGATTCCTAACGAAAACTATCCAGGCATTTTTTCTAGAAATGAACGGGTTACAAGCGAACACAATTCACCTGATTTTACGTGATTTTTGCGACCCATGATACCCAAATTCGTCTTCGATAAGGAACCACAATACCCCTAAGGACTTAATGAAATGCCTTGACGACTGTAACAGGATTTCCGGTTTCTTTTCTACAACAAACGGAACTGCAACTAAGCTAATATTTTACGTTGATAATCTGTGAGATCGAAGTCCTCCGTCGAATCGACCCTTTTTTATTTAATTATTTATTTGCTCAAGTTAAACAAATATTGTACAAAAAGGCGGACTTAATGCCAAGAGGCATTCTCTACCAGAGCCTATCTTTGGGTTGAACAGATAATATATTGTAGGTGCAAGAAAAAAACTTATTTTAATTTAAAGAGTACATAAATGTTATAAATACTTAGTAATTAAAATAATATACACAATAACGAAAGCAGCAAGAAATACAGATATTTCTGCTGCTCTATAACTGACGCGGGGGACTACTATGTTAACCCTTAGTTCCCAAAGTCCCCCCAGGGGTCCAAAAGGGCGTGACCGAAAAATGAGGATTCACAATTCATAAGCGGGGGTCCACGAAAATTTATTTGATTTCGATAGTGAAGAACTAAAATGTTGAATTACTTCACATATCAATGTAGGCATAAGATAATATTTTAAGAAGCTCAGCGACCGTTGCTTGTAAAAATACGACTAAAAAGAAATAGACTTGTGGTGTGTGTACTTGTAATCTTACATGAACTTGTTTGATTCTTTACATACACGTACAATACGTGCTTTACAATGTAAACGAACTGTTTGGTAACACGTGTAGTGTGACGGATACGGTATGTTTTATCCCGTTCATTAGATGTATATATATAGTTTATAGCTGTCTCACCCACTAAAATTATAAAACAAATCGATTCTAGACATTCATCGATTGAACTCAGTGAGTAACACCTCATCATGTTTCGAGACCACCGTCTGTAATTGTTTTTTCGAAGACTACGTATAAGGGTCAAAACTCAGACTAGAGTTACACCTGTTTCGAATGTTTCGAGACCACTGTCTGTAATTTTGTTCGATAACTTAACGTTTTAGGGTCAATGCCGACCGATGGGATAAGAAGCGCCTAATTTAGTAATTATAGTTGGTAATTATAATTCTACTTCTGTGTATTTCTCATAACTCAGACTTTCTTGTTCAGTCTGTTCTTGCTGGAATGCTCTCCGTCTTGAAGTCAGGCTACAAATCGTTACGCGTTTAAGGTATAGGCTCGGGAGCTATTTTTCAACAGATTGGCAGAATCATCTCAATATTAAATTATTATGTATTTATATATATATAATGACTTTGAATTTATAATGAATTTGTAATGACGCATATATTGTTTATTTATATAATATAATTAATATAAGTATTTCACGACAAGGTTTTTAAGCATACAGCTACCTCATTTCAACTCTGCATCAACTCTAAGGTTGACTGGTAGAGAATGCCTGAGGCATTAAGTCCGCCTTTATATATAGTGCATAAATAATATATAAATAAATAATTTCATCTCAGCCTATCTTTAGAGCACTCCACCATAGAGTATGATCCTGAGCTTTCTGACAACTTCCCGAAGACTTATAAAGGTGGTCACTTCAGAGGTTATCGGTGCTACGAACTAAATGGCCACAATGTTGCCACTTACAAATATAATTTAGTAACAATGAAAATTTATATAGCAAATTTAAATCGTGGATGGTTTATCCCTCGCGTGATTTTAATGCACTATACCAATTTAAATCTTATTCTGAATATAATATTTAAATTAATTTCTATTTAAATTTTAAATTAGTTAAAATAAATGCTTCGGACGGAGTACGCTTACCTTTACTCCTCAAGAGTTCCTGAGACTTGTGGAATATACACATATTAAAATTTTACAATAGTTAGTCGCTTAAAATCAATATATACATGCTTAAAACTTAAGTAGGACAAGTCTAATTATCTGTCACTTACCCTAATAAAGAAGCGGGAACGTGTGTCCTTCGAATGTCATTAGAAATATTGCTTGAAGGTGAATCCAATTTATTTATCAAAATTATGACATAACCTCTAAGTTTTTTTGTTTTTTTTTACAGAAGAGCGACCCTGTTCGTTCCTGACCTTTGAGAAAGGAATAGACTTTTTTCTATAAAGTTCATAAGTCAGTATCGGTTCGGAAATAACGCTGGCATCCAGAAAGTAAAACGATACGCGTCATGTGTGGTAACAAAACTAACTACAAACCCCACTGTGGTGGATTGCCAACCATCAACATGATGAGATGAACTTTCTAATATATGATGATGATATTTCTTACGTAGTACGGTATGTGATTCTTGCGGCTCTTGACAACTAAATTTGTCCTCAATATTGCGGATGCATTGTCACCTCCTCGGGCTAAATTGGAATGCTTCGTTACCGGTAATAATTCTGGATCTCTACACAGCGTTTTTTGCTGCCATTTAACGTTGGTATTTTGTGAGGGTGTGTTACTTTCTAGACCGAGTCGATGTTCGTATCGAGTATCGATTTATAACGTGCTCGGTGGTAAAACTTCAAGAGGGAGATATGCATGATATATATGAGACATGCCTTTAGGATGCGTTCCGTGTCATGTAAATCCCAGTGTTGGGCATTAGCCTCATCTATAGAGAATGTATTGGATCTTCTAAATATGCATATCTTTGGGTTATAGTATTTAAGACGTTATGTTCGCCAATGGGTATTAGACAAAGGTAGAGTTACACTGCAGTTTGTCTAGCTGCAGTATGAATCGGTCAGCTCGTCGAAGGTAGAACCACGCCCTCGCAGAATACCATCGTGAAATGGGAGCAAAATGCTGGTGTGTTTCGTCTGGTCAGTGTAGGGATCCGGAGGCCTTTATTACTGGTGACGAGGCATTCCCTCTCAGCTCTCAATGGTGACATCCCATCTGCATTATGATTCCTTATCAAGGTTGAATTTAGATGTCATGGGCCTCAGGAATCACAATTACCATCAGGTGAACTGTATACTCGTTTGTAACTGTCAATGTAACAAAAAAGAAATGCGTATTAGAGAGGACTATGCCCAGATCTAGGTACACGGTGTGTTAATTTACTTTACATAAATATAGACATTTCGGTTACCTACTTGGTAACTTATCTAACACGATATAATGCTATAATCCAAGCCAGTATATCAGATGCGGCGTACGTAGTACGAATTTAGTTATGGATGGATAACGTTGCGCGTTCGTCTTCACAGCTAATGCCGTAACTTGTGGGTCTTCAATTAGTCCAAATCAACATATACATCACAGACTCGTATAACGTAACGTTGTAAAAAGTCAACTGTAAATAATATGAACGTGCGATGTGATCGCAAAATAAATATATTTAAATAATACAATCGATTTTAAATATTTTTACATATATACGCATTAGCCGCTTATTTTTCTGTTTAGTGCAGTTTATTTACGAAGATATTTCGTGTGTGAATTCCAAAAGAACATAAGTTACTGAGTTTGTGAATGTCTAAGGAGTTTTATGTTGTACTCTATCGAGCAATTTAAATTATATATAACAAGAAAAGGTACAAGAATGTTCAATCTATACCAACACCTCAAGGCGAACAGCGAGAACAGAGAAGGGAGGGAGTCCGAGACGACTGGTCATGATAGGTTCTACCAGGAGCGGTCCAGGTCTGGTTACAGGAAGAAGAAGAAGCGTGCTGCTTGCAGGAGGGCGCAATCTGCTGCGGAATTGAATCCGGAGTCCATCGCTGCGGCGAACAAAAGGCATGCCTTTAGGATGCGTTCCGTGTCCACTGACCGTGAGGAGAGTGAAGGTACGCTCTTGTAAATCCCAGTGCTGGGGATAAGCCTCATCTCCAGAGAATATATTGGATCTTCTAAATATGCATATCTTTGAGTAAAAAAAAATTAAGAAGTTATGTTCGCCAATGCGTTTAAGACAATGGTAGAGCTACACTACAGTTTGTCTAGCTGCAGAATGAATGGGTCAGCTCGACCAAGGTAGGACCACGCCCTCGCAGAATGCCAGCGTAAAAGACCAGCATAATGCTGCTGTGTTCCGTCTGGTGAGCGTAGGGATCTGGAGACCTTTATTACTGGTGACGAGTCATTCCATCTCAGCTCTAATGGGGACAACGCATCTGCATAATGATTTCTTGTCAAGGTTGAATTTAGATGTCATGGGCCTCAGGAATCGCTTACCATCAGGTGAACTGTGTGCTTGTTTGTAACTGTCAATGTAATAAAAAAGAAATGCGTATTAGAGAGGAGGCTATGCCCAGAGAATATATTGGATCACAGTCCACTGTGCGTCTGCATTGCAGATTGGTGGTCTTCATATGTCTTCGACACAGTGTTTTATAATTATTTAATGGAACATACAAGTTTCCTTGCAATTAACAATTTCAATAATGACTTCACTGAGAATTGATGCTTAAAGAAAAGAACTAAATATCGAAACGAGTAGACTAAATTTCGTCATCATTTCGTCGTACTTGTAAAATAAATTGATATTCAAGGGTCTTACAAATACAAGATTCACCTGCGATATTGCCGCCGATGACAGAGATGAAATGCCTCTATACCTGTAATTGGGTCTCCAGATCCAAAACCTCACCATACGAAATACAGCAGCACTATGTTGCTATTTCATGCTGTTATTCTGTGAGAGCGTGTTCCTCGTCTGTTTGGCACAACCTATACATGCTGCGCCAAGATAGTTTACAGATAGTTACAGCAGTTATATCAGCTGGTTATAACTATGAGATATTTCCTTGGTCGAAATCAATCACGATGTCCATTCATCCATGCGCATTATGCGCATTTATATAGATTACACAATCAATTATATAATATCACAACACAAGATCTGATAAGATTTTCGATTTATATAACCTGTTAAATCTATAGAGGAGAATTCAGAGAAGACCCCACTTGTGGCGCAGAAGATTGACTCACTGGCCAAGTTGCTGTTCAACAAATCCCTGATAGGCACCAGCTCCGGCAGATCCTCACCTTCTGAACCTTCATCATCTCCCAAGTAAGCTAAAAAGTTTACATAGTCTATAGAGAACTACATCCAGTTTCGACTGCGTGTAATTTATTTTCAATTCACCATATGCTAATTAGTCCTTGCAGTGCATAGAGTTAATTCTTTGAACATACGTTGTCCCTCATGAGGACCAACGAGGATTGTCACGTTATCAATACACAGATATCTGGTTTCCATACTACAACAATACTTCTAAACTTATCAACAGCCGTGGTAAACCTTGCTATTGGATATATTCCATAAAAATATGGTAAACATCTTCTATTTATTCATAGGATAGTTAATTTTGTAAAAAAAACTTTACATATTTCTCTAAATTGTAATGAAATCCCATATTTATGTATATCCAATTTAGGTTTGTTTGTATTTTGCCATTAATATTGACGCATATCCTACCTCCGACCGTCACGCATCTGACTTCTCGGATTTGAGCACAGACAATAAATAAATCAAAATATCTTTTGTTTACGCAGATTACAATACATCCTGCACAGTTGACGTCATTTGGTAACAACAGAAAATGTGGCAAAAAAAACATCTTTCCTATATGTCGGCTTAGGGATATTCTTACACCACCCGCAGTAGTGAAAATGATTAGTTATAAAATTAAAAAAAAATGGTTAGTAATTTTTACTATTTCTAATTCTATCAGGATGGCTTAATCATCGTTTAGAATTAAAAATAGTGAAAATTGTTGTGTGAGTAACTAATCAGTTTCACTATTAAACTGTGACATTTGAAGTTGGTCAACTGAAAAAAAATACGGATGAGCATATCGCCGTATACCGGGTACAGTGTTGTTATCAAGTGAGTTTTTAGTAGTAAGATTAGAAGGGAAACAACTGGACACAACCGGATTCTGTACCTGTGACTGAAAAATATCTAAGTTAAAACTAACGGAGACAGACAAGCACATACTATCACTTACATCCATCCTAAACAAAAATTCTAAATTGTCATTCGTTGTCACCCCAACGAATGACAATTTAGAATTTAAGGATCGTTATAATTGACCCTATTAGATGGATAGCCTCCCTTCCAATTAACAGGGCTCTCGATCCCTACGTATACCAAACGAGAGGTTGCTGGTATTTCATGTTTCTATATGTGAACGTGTTAACTGTGCGTTTACTTCCGTTCATCATTTGTATAATTTTAATTTCTTTTAGCAGGACTTATGAAAAATCGTTCGAGAGCTCGGTTGCTTTGGCAATCTGCACAGAATATTTGTCACAGACTTCAAGGTAATTAAGGTTAACAGAGTTGGTATTCTTTATAAAATTAAAATTGAACTTCTACAAAGAACTATGAAAAATCTCTTCAATAGTGGTTTTCTTGGACACAGCACAAACTTGCTACTCTGTGCGCGGCACAAACTAGCAGATGGTTAGTGACGATATGGCGAATCCTCATCGAAGATTCAAAATACAATCCAGATCCGATACTTTTGAAATGGTTATGCGGGAGGTCCACCATATAAGAGTGGAACTTCTCTGTGCGACTACCTACTAATTTTTTTGCTAACAGGCGACACAAAAGAGCAGAAGGTTCATTTGATATGAAGTGATAGCTTTGGCACATGAAATTTACATCTTCAATAAAAATATTAGATGCACATACGTTGCCTACTAATACAATTTTACTCAGTGGAATTTTTCATAAGACTGTCTACCCGTGGCGGGAGAAACATTTTGCTAATTGCATAGATTTAAAAAATATATGAGTTTATCATTGAGTTATAGATTAGATATATAATTCTATTCCAAAAAAATACAATAATAATCAATATATAAATATATTGACTTATAAATAGCAATAAATATAATAATACATAAATACAAAATAAAACATATAAACATAGCATGAGTAACTTACCATATAAGGTGACAGCAGACGTCTTACATCTTCGGACAAGGAGTTCCAAAGAAGTGGTAAAGTAGGTACACAGTGGTAGAGCTACACTGCAGTTTGTTTTTAGCTGCAGAATGCTGCAATGGGTCACCTTGACCGGGGTAGGACCACGCCTTCAAACATTACCAGCGTAAAATAGCAGATTAATGCTGCTATGTTACGTCTGGTGAGTGCAGGTATCCGGAGACCATAATTACTGGAGACGAGGCATTCCATCTCAGTCCTCAAGGGTGGCAACGCATCTGCATTATGATTCCTTGTCAAGGATGAATGTAGATGACATGGGTCGCAGGAATCCGTTAACATCAGGTGAACTTTGTGCTCGTTTGTTACACTTAAGGTAATAAAAATAAAACAAAAACGGTGAAGTGTTGAGGAGTGGGAATTAAGATTTGTTCGAAGAAGATTTAATTTTTTTCAATTTGAAAGAGAGGAATAATTAACATTGTGGGTAAAATCACAGGTATGACTTGAAGTCGCAGCTAGGGTCGATCGGCTCGCGGCCCTACAAACATTGGTTTGCTGTACACGACAACTCTATCAAAACAGACAGACTGCTCTCCCTCGTAAGTTTTCATTTTTTATATACAAAGTATACGTTACCACATTAAATTATATATACTCTACTCCATATATTTTGTATTCCAAGATACGAGTGAAGTACGTTCGATAGTTTAGATGCAGGATTCATTTTTAAAATTTAATATTTTACAAAATCATGTAAATGTATAGAGATGTCATCTTACAAATAAAGTTAACGTAGATATTTTTAGTAATATGGGTTTTATCAGGTGCCTTTGACGAACAAATGTCCAATAGAAGCCAGTGATCGTTCTCGTTCGCTGATCGTCGAGCTGTTCCGAGCCCTCCACCATCCGTACATTTACCCCGTGCTGGACATGCAGCTGTGCAGTGGACATGCGCTCACCATCCTGCCCTTCAATCCACAGGGCAGCTTGAAGGATCTCATTTATAAGGTTGGTAAACTCTTAATATAATGATGCTTTGTTCACAGGGTTTTCAATGTGGATGTGGATTTTATTACAGTTGAATACTGGAATGTTTGTTAAAATGTTATTAAGTGTTAGTTTTTATTGGAGATCTCTGTTGAAACCTAAAAATCCTAATGAATATTGTTATCTATGGAATTTAAGTGATCACATTCATGTTCCAACTAATTTCTAACTGGAGAATTGCAAAGAGCTACGCCCGCAGACAATACCAGCGTAACCCTCTTGTGTTTCATATAATTGTAGGGAACTAAAGACCCCAATTCCTCGAAACGAGGTATTCCTTAAATGGTCTTCCTACCTCTATCGAGCCTACCTATTGATACCACAATGAGGACATAATAACTGCGGGTTACTCTTGAATATAAGGGAAAAAATATCAATGATTTCAGCAACTGGGCATATAACATAAATAAAACAGTTTCCGACTCTCGCTTCAGAGCACATGGCACGAGGAATACTCTAAGAAGTACAACCAGCCCGGCACCGGACTGCCCGCCTGGCAGGTGGCAACTTTCGGCCGACAGATTCTGGAGGGGTTGCTATTCCTCAAGGAGAAGGGGTTTCCTTCATTCCGTCACCTGCACTCCGGCAACGTCGTCGTGCAGAATGGTGTTGCAAGGTAATCATTTCTTAGATTATTTCCTTTTTTAATTATTTATTTTGTCAGAGAAGATTTCTAGGGCTACGTAGTTGTTGTATCTCTATGGATTAAAATTGCTTTTAACAAATTTTATCAATATTTCACCTATATCGTTATAGATTTTTCATAGGGTCCCAATTATGGTAAAGGATAAATACATCGCCGTAAACCAGGCTCAAAGTCTAACGAGGGTGTAACGATCTTCCTCGAATGCAGCTAGGTCATCCCCCCTTTTTTGAAAAGAGCCTACTCATATCTGAAAGGCTGGCAACGTACTTGTAACTGCTCTGGTTTTGCGGATTTTCGCGGGCAGCGGTGATCGCTTACCATCAGGTTATACAGACAGATTGTTTGCAGAGCTTCTATAAAAAAAAGAAATGTACTGGCAATGAGGTAGTTTGCAAAGCGTGGTCCTATTCCAGCCGAGTCCATTTCCACCATCTAATCTTGCAAGCGAACACAATTCACCTCTGCTTTCTAATCTCTGCTTAATCACTTCTTTTAATAACACCGACGGTGACAAATTAAACACAAGTGACGACTACAACAGTTTATGGGCAAACATCTACTTCAATCCTCAACAAATAATGAAGGTGCACCTGAGTTGTGTTCCCTTAGGAGTGAGATAGAATGACTCCTGTTCACCCCGAAATTCAGTGAGTAGTCGGTCTTTCCCGGTCAAGACTCCATGCTGCACCAATAATCTATAGTGTGATTCCAGCGTTGTTTATTTTTATTTCATTAGTGTTGACAAACGAGGGAATTCAGTCGAATTTAGCCTTTGATGACCCCACTCCGCCAGCCTATATTCTAGGCTTTGGTAGATGTTTTATTAATTAACTTTTTGCAGGATATCTGGTCTCGAGAACACGTTGATCGGTGCTCTGCCACGATGCCCGCTGCTGTTGGTGAGTGGGCCAGAACACGCGGAGACGTTGTCCCTGGGCCACGTGCTGTTCGAGATGTGCGCCGGCACCGAGACCAACATGGCGTTGCTGCCAGACCTCGCGGCCATATACCCGCACGTGAGTATGCTGCTTAACTTCGGAAAGCATTCAGAAGTTGAGCCGTATATTGTTTGGATAATACATAACTTTTAGGACTTTTTGTTTCTATGTAATATATATTATATTTTCTATATTGCTTGTTTTAGAAACAAAAAATACTCATGTAAATAACTACACCATGATTTACTACTTATTTATACAATCATTCATGTTTCCATCTTCCAACCATCAGGCGAGGCATCACGAAATCAGACAAGACTAAAGAAGTTAAAGACTATCATTGTAAATATGTAGGTCTAAACACAGTATACAGGAGCAGTGTTTCGATTCGTCAGCGCGTCTAGAGGCCTTCTTTACCAGATTCTTTTCTGCGGTTTCCTTCCTCCCCTCCATATTCTCGTCTACTATATTTACTGTACGGCTACAAAATTTTGTATATAATAATAAAACATTCTTTGTCTGTCAGGTGGTGGACATCATTGAGCAGATCTTCGGAGCGCGCACGCCGAGCCTGCACGAGTTGTTGCTCTGCGAACTGTTCCGCAAGATCGACCTGCGCGAGATGAGGGGATCCTGTCTCCCGGTACTCTTACACTTGTATATACCAATTAATGAGTAGTTACTATGTCATAAGAATATTACTTAATAAAACAAGTACTATATTAATTGGAACGACCAAGCCCACACAGAATACGTGTGTAAAAAGCACTGTGTTTCGTATGATGACTAGATTCGTAGATATCCAGTTAGGTAAGTAGGCATATCGTTTCACTTTGAATCTTTGTTGAGGAGGTACTATGGGCCAGTTATCACTTAACATCAGATGAACTGTATCCTCGGTTTTTACTCTAGTATCATAAAAACAACTATATAATACGCATACAACTGTTAATATTCCGTTTCTATAATAATCAATAAATTCTAACATCCTGTTGAACAGGCTCATGCTATCGGGAAAATACATTTCTCGCATGACAACTTTATAACGGGCAACTGGCCGCTAAAGGCAACTAAAAAACGTATTAGATCCACGGAAATGATGATAATATACACAAGTATATCAACGGCGTAATGAATGTCCTGACTTTCTGTTTTAATTTCAGACACTTGATAAGTTACGAGACGTTCTATCTCATTCCTTTGGGGTGACAACCTTGCATCTTTGTTGAGGATAGTTGGAGATTTCATTAGTGGCAATTACTGCTTAGCATCGGATAAAGCGTGAGCTCGTTTGTCGACCGTAGCATAACAAAAAATATTAACAATGTGTTTACTGTCAGTGATATGCACTATAAAATATAGAAGCTTGATAAAAGTATTTCTAACAATGTAAAATTTGCCAATTTGTACTTATGTCGTGGCGGATTGGGCTATATAAATCATTTTTTTTTATTTTTGCGTATTAGCTCCTTAGCGCCTCTTACACATTTGACGTAACTTCGAAGGGCATCATTAAATCCTTAGTAAAAGTTGTACCTGTGGATGTTAACAGAACTTCAGCCAGCGGCTGTCGCGGTCGTGTCTGTGCTTGCTGGACGAGGTGGCGCGGCGGCAGGCGACCCCTGCTCGCTCCGGACCCGCCTCACCGCTCACGCCACCCCCGCGCAGGTTTTACTCGTATTCACTGGCACTCACGCACACACACAAATAAATGTGTAATTGTCACGTGTGTAAAATGTCTAAATTGACATACAAATAATGTTGCCGTTCTCAAGACGTAAAAAGAGAAGAAAAAACGTCAGGTCTTTCTGGCTCAGCTGAACATAAAAACGAAATAATTGATGACTAACACCAATTCAAACAATTTCATAGCGACATCTTATAGCACGCTGGTCAAACACGTATGTCACAGTGTAGTAGAATGAGGTCAGAAACTAGAAATCTTAGTGCTCAAAATATTTTTAAAGGAGTGAAGTACTGCACTTTTATTCAGTTGCACATTAGTCGCTGGCTGTGCAGATGTCGCTATTGTCGAAATAAAATAAATGTCTTGTCTTGTAGGCTTTTCTACACAACCGTAGATTTTTTATATTTATCCTAAGTAGTTAATCCTCGAAAGGTAAATTTTTATGGCGACGTGGGGTTTTTGCCAGAGTACATGACTTAACAAAGACCAGTAGACTCTATTTACATTTTTTTTGTTTCACGTGTCTATGGTTCTCGTGAATCTTCTGTAGCGCTTCTGTGTTCTATGAATCTAAATTACACTAATAAAATTAATTACACAGAATTACTTCACGTTTTACACATTCTGTCAATAGTATACAACGTTACATTATAAAGCTTTCTTACTAAAACCTATTTGTTACAGGAGACATTTTCAAGGGGAACAAGACGTCACCGAAGTATGGGAATGGTGATTGGAGAATTGATAAATACCTAATATATGAACTAGTTATGAGTAATGTTTGTTTTAAATATATAAAGCGTTATTAATACATGACTTTTATTAGTTTTTAATACGGCGCGCATCCTGGGAGATATACCACGAACAATATCTCATGAAAGACTTTGAGAGCTGAAATAGCTCTGAATTGGACTGAGTAGCCATAAAAGAAACCACCACCCTTACTCGCTACTGTGTTTTTTGTAAACCAGGATCGTTAGGAGTAATCAGGAAGCCATAAGGTGACAAGTCTATTGCAAAAGATAGGTCGCCCTCATTTGTAGGCAATGAGAAAGACTCGTGAAAGCTTCAACTGGTCTTGTTTAAAGTTATTAGAGGTTGCTATACGAGATATACTAACATATTATTTTCATATGTTCTTATAAAGGACAACAGAACAAAATAATCTAAACTATACATAGGAAGGTCCTTTTTAGGAAAGGCTAAGGTAACAAGCCATAAAGCCATTTTTGCGTTATTTTTAAATATATGTTAAAAATTTATGTTAAATAATTTATTAATCTTTATATAAAGATAGGAAAAGAATGTTCCGACTCTGTTATCCCTTTATTCAATGTTAAAGTTACAATTGCTTTCCTTTTCTATTCTATCAAAATCATAAAATTTCAAGTTTTAATACGAGTATCATGGCGGCTTTCTTACTAAGATTCTATGCAGAAAATAGTGTTAGTTACAAATGCACACATCTATACAATCGATCGAATCGGTAAAGCGTTTAATATTAGGTATGGCATGAAACCTCATATAAAAAAAGGACACTATCTTTGAGTTCGCGTACCAGGTACAAGTGAGCTTTCCAATTGTTTGCAGTACTTATATGACTACTTCCGCGTTTAAGAGCTAAACATTGAAATTCTAACATTTGTAATGTCAACTTAGAAATGTCAAAAGAAATAACCCAAAAACATTGAATAACTACTTATGAATAATATTCAAATTTATATATCCATTTAATTTCATCCACAATTTATGTATGTAACAATTCTGTAAACAAAATATGCCACGAGTAAGTATAAAAATATGACAAGTGAAAAATCGATACCTAGATGGGCGAATTTTATTTTTGGCGGCATAAGCGGGTAAGTTTGACAAGGGTATGTCTTTGCGTGGTGATTCCTACGGCCCATGACATCTAACTTGACCAAGAATCAATGCAGATGAGTGACAACCCTTGAGGACTGAGATGGAATGCCTCGTTACCAGTAATAAAGGTCACCAAATCCCTGCACTCACCAAACGAAACACAGCAATGGCGTTGTGTGCTATTACGACCTGAATGCAGACCTTAACAAACTTAATCGTCTTCTAAATAACTGCATTCGATTCATCTATAACCTTCGAAAGTATGAACACGTGTCTACTTATCGTTTTCAATTAAACTGGCTACCCATTCGTCTGCGGCGAGGTCTGCGTGTTGTCACTACCCTTTATTCTATCCTTACATCTCCCACTCCTCCTTCTTATCTAGCTGCATATTTTCAATACCTTGGCTCTAACCAAGATAAAATCCTTCGCTCGACCAACAACCTTCTACTTCTGTGTCCTTCTCATAACTCCGACTTTATCCACTCCTCGCTCTATCGCTAATGCTCTCCCTCCTGTCAAAGTCAGGGCGGCTACAAATAGTTACGCGTTTAAGGTTCGGGAGCAATTTCTCTTCAGATTGGCAGAATCATCTCAATATTAAATAATTATGTATTTATATATATATATATATATATATATATATATATCATTTATATGTATGTATATTTTTATTTGTTATATATGTATAGTTATATATGTGTTTTATAATTACGCATATATTGTTTGTTTATATAATATAATAGTATTTTACGACAAGTTCTTTAAGCATACGCCAACCTCATTTCATCTTTGCATCACCCCAAGGTTGACCGGTAGTGAATGCCTAACGCCTTAAGTCCGCCTTTTTACATACTGTATATGAAGCTTAAATAAATAAATAATCATTACGCTGCTATTTTACGCTATTATTTTGTGACGGTGTGGTCCTGCCCCGATCGAGCTACCCATTCATTATGCAGCTAGAAACAAACTGCAGTATAGCTCTACTACTATACACATGACATAAATATCAACTTCTCGCAGTATGATGGCTGCGACTGTGGTCCACCCAGCAGACTTGCTGAAGACACGGAAACAACTGCTGGGGCCTATGGTAACGCTGTCAACCTACTGCGTGGTGAGGAAAATCGTTCTGAAGGAGAGCATTAGCGGCTTTTATGCCGGCCTATCTGCCTCACTATGCCGACAGGCAACCTACACCACCGGGAGATTGGGTTGCTTTTATACTCTCTTGGACTTTTATAAAAGGTAACGGAAAAGATATAATGTAAGGTAAACAACACTAAAAACCTATGTAAAATGACAACTTGTGTATTAATTTATAATTTGTTATTGTTTAGTCGATCTCCAGCTTTATAATATGGGTAATTGTTTAGCTTTTTAGGGTGTTATTTGACGATCCATACTCCAGGCTTACAAATTAGTTTTACGTAGAACGCTACAGCCTTTGTGTACGCCCAATAACTTTAGCTGATAATTCCTCCGCTTCTTCTTCGGCTATTCGGCAGGTCTCCACGCGTCTTGGCGTACAGAAATACGCAACCCTATCAGAACATCATGTGTGTTTCTTCTGTTGTAAAAACCACCTGATCTTAGGCCTTAAAGACCCTCACCAATACTTTACGATTATTATTGCCGTCTTACATGGTTCCTAATTCAATTTCCCTTTCAATGTTTTTTTTGGCTTCTCTCTTGCTTCCCCCAAGTAAGATACGAAATTAACTGTCAACTGTACCCTGACAAAGGCAACAGTGGACTTCCACGCGATCGCTTAAACTATTTATATATTTTTTATATACGTATACTTTTTTATTGATTCTTGTGATTACAGGCGATCAAAGCCAGAGCCTTTGGTCCTTAAGACATCGCGAAACGTAATACACGGCAGGTCAAAGGTATTACGAGATTTCGGGCGGTGACAGGACAAACTAGTTCTTCTTTTGCTAGTTCAGAACCTGGCTTACCTGGGTCCAAACTCCAACACTTTTTCTTTATTCATCACAATCTAGTTATCCAATAACTCAATTCAATTATTTCCTCTTAGCATTTATGGCACACCTAGCTTCCCGGCGAAGTTGGGGTTAGCTTCACTTTCGGGGGGCATGGGGGCAATTATTGGCAACCCTGCAGAGGTGGCACTCATTCGGATGACAGCTGATGGACAATTGCCGCCAGAAAAGAGAAGGCACTACAGAAACGTGTTTAATGCTATAACCAGGTTTGCCGAATTTCAGTCAATAATCAATCTGTAGCAGATATATTCGTTTGATGATGTGATTCTCCTCCCGGTCAATTTCTACCACAGTGAAATTTTCTGGTTAATGTCAGATAGCTTTTTTATCTTAGTGCTGTCTAACAGCCGCTGGCCACGTCGCCACTTTCCTATATATAGTGAAAGAAACCGGAGACTGCATCACTAGTAAAGAGACAGTTTAGTACCAGGAGTGGCACTCTTCAGAGATCGTCACGTTTTACTTCTCATGTCATGGGTCATATTTTTACTTTCGATTCCTTCGTATATACATCCTCATATTGTCAGAATTGTGCGCGAGGAAGGGATGCTGACGCTCCTCCGCGGCGGCGGAGCTACCATCGCTCGGGCCACGATAGTTAATGCGGCACAGCTGGCCACCTATGCACAGGTAATACAGTGCAGTGTTGAGACTTGCAGATTGACGGATTTTTTTAAAAAAATAATAATATTAGCAATGTTATTAACATTACTAATATTCCGGTTAACAACTCCAACTAAACTAGAAATGCTTGTGCTAGGAGATGGTTCACGAAAATAGTCTAATGATGGATTCTAACCTACGACCTTAAGTTTCGCAGACCGTATCCTAAACCATATTACGCTATTGACGCTTCAAATAAAATAAATCATAATATGTTTTCGAAATATTTCTTTTTATGTATTAACCAGGTTAATAGTTACTTATGCATATCAAATAAAACTTTCGAAAAGCTAGTTTTGATCATAAAAATACATAATCATTAATACAATAATATTTTTTCTATAAATGCTTACTAAATTTTTCTTAAATATGTAAGGAAATCTGTTAAAAAACCGCTAAATGCAATAAAATAAAGATTATTTTTGAAAACACACTCGTTACCTAGTTTCTATCTGAACCATGATTGGGTTGAGCCCACCGGAAAAGGAATCTCTTACTGTGTAATAGCAACATAACGCTGTTGTATTTCGTGTGTCAAAAGGAACCGGAGACCCAAAACCTGCTAACTAGGCGCTTTAGCCCTCGAAGGCAACAACACATGTGCTTCTTGATAATTTTGGAGGATTGAGATAGATGTCTGTGTATAAGAGTTACCAAGTGATACTACTGTCAGGTGAACCATGTTCTTTGTTATAATTAAAAAAATATATAGATTTTAAAAGATGAAGTTTAGTGAAGAGGCTTTTAGTGAGTATCGTAATGGTGTATTAATAATATTCTTACATATTCTGAAATTTAATGATCTATTACTAGACAAATCTTCTAGTAATAGATAATTGAATAAGACTATACAAAAGTCGTTTTTCACTTGGAATAGTTAATTACATTTTATGTGCAGATTAACATACGAGATGTCAAATGAAACATTTTGTAGAAAATTTTTGAAATAAATTGACAGTGGATCTGCGTGTTTATGGTCCAATACTAGAAAGGAGTTTCGTGCCCACGGTTTAATATTTTATGATATGTAATAGAATAATAAAAACTTCTAGACTGCGAATATAATGAATGATTTTTTTTTATTCTTGATTAATAATAGATATTTTAGATTCTTTTATATTTCAGGCACGTGAAAAGTTGGTGAAACATTATGGTGATAGTATAAAAATGCATATTGCAGCGGCGATGTTATCTAGCCTTATAACGACCATGGTTTATTTGCCTATCGACATCGTCAAGACCAGGTGAACCATAACATTTGTTTTATATCACGGTGACAAACGAGCACTAGCGTCGCCTGATTGTTAGTGACCATTGCTGTCCATCCTATCAACAGACACAAGGAGAATAGAGTTGACACATTGACCTCATAGCCTTGTGACATACCTGCGGACAGATACGACTGACGCCTAGTCATATCTGTTCGCCAGTATTGGTTTTGATTACCAGCTGAGCCCTCCTCCAACCTTGCCAATAATAAAATGAGACTTTGTATGACTTTCTTCCTGACTCAGTCTACCTTAGTCCACAGAGACCTTCATCTTGACTTATCAATATATTTTTTTATGATAAAAGGGTGCAAATGGACACCACTGTGCGCTTCAAGCGAACTTTCTTGCCACGCACAACTGCGGAATCAATTTTGCCAGCGGTGATTCCGAACCGATACCGACTTAGGGACCTACAAGAAAAAAGCCTACACCTTCCTTAAGGGCCGGCAAAGCATTTTCGACTCCTCTGGTTTAGCGGATGTACATGGGCTGCGGTGATCACTGTTCACCCACCGCACCATCAAGTGCATGCACGTTTGCCGAATATACTGTAAAACATCGCTCTCGACAAGGAATCGCCAACCATGATGACTAATATGGACTATCTCCTCGGTCATATTGTTTCCGATTTCTTTCTTTCACAACAAAATACACTTGCTAACTAGACAACTATTTTACGCTACTTTTGAAAATAATTGTTTCCCCGAGTTTGCGAGCGAGTATTTTAATAAAATATTTTTTTAAATTCTTCATTCAGAGTCCAGCAGGCAACGAAACGTAGCAGCCAGTTGGCTGTATTAATGAACGTGATCAGGAACGAAGGTGCCCTCAAACTCTGGACCGGTTTTGTGGTCACCTACGCGAGACTTGGGCCGCAGACTGTACTTATGTTTTTATTCCTTGAACAGCTAGCACAATTGTATTCAAAAATAATTTAAACAATTGCATATCTCTATAGAATATAAAATTTTCATATTCGTAAACATTTATCTATAGAAATGTAATGTTTATATCCTCCTATTTAAACAAGTAACTTTTGTTCTACAACTCATTAAAACAATAATATATATTATATACTTAATAATATCAAACAATAAATAGAAAAATGAAAACTTCAAATTGTATAGAAACAATCTTCTTTATTATTGTGAACAGGATGCAGTTGAAAAGTAGTAGTTTCCATGAAAATATGTTTCAAGAGATTTATAATACTTTAAAATTCATCCTGTATAATTAAAATATGGGTATTATCGATGCAACATAGCCCTCACCCCCAAAGATAATAGAGGACGATCCAATCTTCATCGATATCCCGTAAACTGACATAGGTCATCGACCATCTAGGGGGGTGGTCACCCTGTGGCGGTATCTTTGATGTTTTCTGGATCATTCTTTTCATGTATACAGGAGGGATTATTTTTAAACACTGATTGCAGTTTATATGTAATAAAACAAGGAATTTCAAATGATTCTTTATTTCTAACACAGCCCTAATTATAAACTAATAAAGGAATACAAGTTTATCGCCACATCCCCTTTATCTTAATCATTATACGAAGAAAAAAGATGCATAACGCAGTTCATCACAAGAACTGCGTTATGCATGAATGAAATATGTGCATTACACGTTTGTATTACCAAGATTACAAAATCCATTACATTCATACGTACATACAGATGTACGAATCCAATGTTTTTAATTCAACCATCACGTCTGAATATTCTGACATTTTGCAG
Organism: Teinopalpus imperialis; assembly: GCA_029286865.1. Classification (NCBI taxonomy): domain Eukaryota; kingdom Metazoa; phylum Arthropoda; class Insecta; order Lepidoptera; family Papilionidae; genus Teinopalpus; species Teinopalpus imperialis. The sequence goes on from JAGSMU010000001.1 coordinate 14,443,131, forward strand.
ACACAATTACCGATAACGATACATTAATTTCATAAAATAAAATTCCAAAAAATTTTATAATACGTGTGACAAACTAGCACACAATTAACCCGATGGTAAAGGACGACTGCGGTCTATTAATACCTACCTACATCCTCGTCATTCAAGAAGCGCACATCCTTTGCAGCCCTGGAATGCACCTATAATTGGGAATCATTTAGTATTAATATATACTCACGTCAACTTCAATGAAGTATATATTTTGGGGGTTAGGTAGAATTACCAAGATTACATTCGCTAAAAACACAAAGCTAATGAAATTCTTGTGGCACTAATTCGGTAGTTTCTATTGGTTAATACTTTGTATTGATTCAAGCCCTGTTGTTGCTAGGCATATTAATAACTCCCAATATATTTCTTATTAACGACCAGACAATGGATCACGTGACCACTAAAGTATAAACAACTAAAGGACAGAAACCTATTTCACCTAACCTCTTTCCTTTTTATGTATTTGTGCATTAATTTAGTCTCGACACTGTCTACATTCTACACGACACGCACTACATTATTACATTTTATAAGAGTTATTAATGTCTGTTACTTTTGTGATAATTAATACTTTTATACTTTTTTATTACAGTAGTCTTTAACATACAAACTTTTTATACTAATACTGTATAAAAGCCCAGGATAGGTTACGACAATACGGTTCTAGGTTTTACTGACAACCACGTAGAAAGTACCGACGGTATTTTGTGAAGTAGTTTAAACCAGAAACTTAGTAAATATACGAATATGAAGCGAATGAATAATTTCATTATTATATTTGAATAATATTTTTATATCTCCAACGAGGTGACACCCTTATAAGAGCCGAAGGGTTTAGGAATTACCGTGGATTATAAAATAATTGGCACTATTCCGAGTTGACTTGCCTATTGTGTTTAAATTTCTATAGGTCTGTGTATTTAGTATTTTTTTCGGTATGAGCGTTGAGGTTATGCGTATTGCAGATGGCGATATCAAATAAATAAACAATAATTATTATTATTACAAATTGAAATATTTTTACAACTAATATACGTAAGAACTACAAGTATAAGTAATATATGTTGATTAAATATTGATATTCATAGATGAGACATATTTATATTAAAGATAATGAATTAGCTAGACTGTCTAATACACGGAATACATACGAATAGAATAATTGATGATGATTCGTGTATCCAAAGCTTTATTTTACTGTGAATTGGACAAAGGCCCCTTAATATTACTTTGGTGATAGAGCCACCTTGCGATTTCTTTCTGGCTGAAGCATATACGGGATGCGGTATAGGAGTATAAAGCGGCTGTGTTTCGAATGCTGAGGATATACTGTTATTCCACGACGGTATTCTGTGAGGGCGTGGCTCTAGCACTCATATTAGAACAACATTATCAGAATTCTATTTTAGTTAAGTATCTGAAGTATCTAATGAACGAATTGATGTTTTTAAGGAATGTCATACTGTGTACATAATAAACAATTAACCATACAAATATATATTTTATAAATTGATAATTATTATTAAAATAATTGAGCAGGAAATTGGAAAATAATTGAGATTAATACTATACAAATTAAATTTTTTATAACGTCCGATAATATTTTACAATATGAAATTATGGGATATTTTGAGACTGAGAGGTACGGAGGTGTGTGTCGAGAGATACGGAGCAGAACTGAGCAGAAATCATCTTTCATCTTACCCTCTCAGCGACACTCCTTCCCTTTGGTGCAAATAGACATTAAGTTGCGCCTTGTCTTCGATCTTTGCTAATACGCACATTCCTAGAAATACAAAAATAAAAGAAAACGGGCAAAAGTCTTCAGGTTTGGGGGAAAAAACCAGTAAAAAATACAGTAACGAAAGAAGCCTTGTGAAAACGTTTTGCTTTATAAAAATAATATCGGTCAGCTTTTGTCATTAAAAGTTGTGCTCTAACGGAAGTTTGTGCTTAACCATCGCTTTCCTATGGCTTCCGGTTCCGTCAGTTTAAAAAAAAACACCTGGAGTTCTGGCGCAATCACCCACCCTTATAACAAAAAAATTGCCCCGGTAAGTAGTGTGAAAAAAAAAATTATGTATTTTCAAAATATAAATTAATTAATGTACCTATAATTCCATTTTGTAATTGTTACCTAAATCTATAAATCCTGGACCACGTAAATAATATAATTACATTTAAAGAGTAATTTTATACTTATAAATAAATTTGGCACGAAGGAAATTAAGAAGAACAAAACGAGATTTCAACTTAACAGAAGTGACGGGTGATGGTCATGGTGGCAACACCGGTCGGACGGAAGTCAACCGTACGCCACCTCTTCTACTATGGTTTCCCAGGAGTCAGTGGATTCTGTCTCCCAAGTACCATCGTCGTCTTCTGGTTCGTCATCCTCGTCGTAGTATGCAATCTGAAAAACATTTTTTTTTTACGAAAGTAATGGTGACAAACCAGCACACCTCTATCCTAATCAAATATGTAAAAGACACGCTTGACAAACCCCAGAGGACTGAAACGGAATCCCTCACTGGCAGTAACAGACCGTTCGTTTCCCTACTCAGCATATAAAGCACTGCATCGTTATGCTTTTACTTCAAGTTGGTATTCCGTGAGGATATCGTCCTTAACCGATTGATCTGACCTCATCATGCTGCATCTACTGCGATGGGTGTAGGGATCCGGAGACCCTTATTACTGGTGACGTAGCATTCCTCAGCCGTCCGGGGTTACATTAGCTTATAGAGGATGGATATCGGTGTCATGTGCCGGAAGTCATCGCTTACCACCAGGTGATCTGTGTGCCTGTTTGTCACCGTAAATACTATAAAAAGAAAAATTCTTTAATTTATGCCCATCGAAGCTGGTGGATAAAAGTCAGTACTCGTATTATATATGAACAGATATCACTACTGCAGGAGTTCGTTGAAAGTCCATACAGGAGACTTAGGCGAATGTTTCATGTTATTCTGTGTGGGAAGTCTAGTGGCGAATGGACACTAGAAGAATATCCAACTTCGATGTTAGACAGAAGGTTTACGACTGCAGTCTAATGGCTGAATTCAATAATCCAAACGCCATTGACACATAAATATCAGGGTAGTTAAATATGGAGGATATTGCTGTAAGTTTAAAGTGTTGTAAATTGTTATTGGTTTTGTGAATAGTAATCATGAGTTAATTTTCTCTAGCGGATAGGAGTCATGGACTCTAGAAGTTTATTTGACAGTGGTAAACCCAAGTTGTAGCGTGTATTATCTATATCACGAATGGGACGATTCGGTAGCATACCGACCAGGTATAAAAGTAGTCAGAACATTTCAGGAACCCTTGTGCTGGTTACCGATTAAAAAAGGTATTGGCTGAGTGTCCTAAGCGCTCGCCCGCCTTTCGAACCGGTGAAGCTATAAAAGCCCTCCGGCTAATAGTGACCATGAGCCATAAAAGAAATCGTGAGTTGTCATGTGCACAATGATGGGATGAATGGGAGCTTTCGCGCAAACACGAATGGCGATAATTTCGATGTCATTAACAATTCACAACCGTAAATTGTGACCAAGGTCCCTAACATTCTGGCCTAGGAAGGAGAGGTCGCCTAATCCAGAATGTTGTTTCTCTTTTTTAGAATTGTTTTTTTTATAGAAAGAAGGGAGCAAACGAACGGCGGGAACACCGAGATGCTCATCGACGCCCATGGACAACCGCAACACCAGACCTCCCCCCGGAGGAGGGGCCGCCTGGTCGGCCAGCGCAGGCGGGGTCGCGGATGTGTGCGAAAGTGTTCCCGTGACCCGTTCCCGCGACGATGGAGTAATACCATGGGGTTTTAGTCAGCGCGAGTCCGACATAACCCATCCTTGCCCGCACAGGGGTGGGTATGCGTAGGCATGTCCATGTAAAAAAAAAAAGTATACCCTGCGCATTTCTTATCATCAGATAATAACATATAAAGGACATGGTGGGTAATTGGGAGAAACTGTTAAATAAAAGACCTTAAATCCGAAAAAACTAATTCCTTACCTCGTTGTCATGCAGTCGATGCACAGTATGAACACGTATCTGGAACATCCAGGCGTGCCCCATCAGGGCCACGGTGCCGCTCAACAAGAAAGGCATGCTGTACCGGCACCGCCAAGCGAGGTTCATCAGGAAAATGAACAGACTCTTGCGCGCGGCCGTCATCGCTCCTGAAAAGAGAGAGCAAGAGGTTTTTGTTAACATAAAATTACACAGGGGTCGGAGTGCAGCGGTGGTGCAGCAGCAGTCTCCGCAGCATCGTCGTTGTCTCCCTATTCAGCGGGCCTGCCGCCCGCGAGTCTAATTAGATAAAGCTGTAGAGGTATCTGGAAAAACAGCAATACTCACACAAAAAAAAAAGCCTAAAGAGCTACATACTAATTAACCTATCACTAAAAACTTAATTATTCACAAACACACAGACAATTAAAATAAAATGGTATTATTTAATAGTGATAAAGCCACACTGCAGTTTGTTTAGACTGAGGAAATACCACACCCTCGCAGGATACAAGCAAAACGCGCCTGTCTCATTCGGTAAGTATTACCTTCATTACTGGTGACGCGACGCATTTCATCAAAGTCCTCAAGGGTGACAACACAAGGATATTTTGAATCTTTATTAAGGATGGATGTAGATGATGATGACACAAATTCAAGATACTCATGCGGAGCCATTCTTTAAGGCTGAGATGGAATGTCTTGTCACCAATAAGATAGATTGTTCTGGTTATTAGTCATATTACGAACGTTTAAATTGATAAATAATATATTCATAATTATTGCGCAAGGAATAACAAGGAAACAAATTATGGTAATAAATATGTGTTGCAACACTTATTTGAATAATGATTTTATGAATATCATTTCATCATTACTTGTGTACGGCAGCGTGGGTGAGTGACAGAATGAGCACACGATTACTGTTGGTAAATGACCCTGTGACTCAGGAGAGCAACACAAGTCATGAAACATCAGATTTTAAGTCTTTCCCATGTATATATTTGAATCGTGTAAATTCTTCAGGAAACATATATATTTATACACATCTGAATCTACAACTATAATTAAAAGAAATGGACACAATCAAAATAGACTTTAAATGCCTTTTTCAAAATGAAAACACGTCACATCTAGCCCCCACTATATGCCCATTAAAATTTACAATTATCTTCCTAATTCTATAAAAAATCTGGACAACCGACGATTGTTTAACGAACAGTTGAAATCGTTTTTAATCCACAAATGTTTTTATAGTTTAAATTATTGTTACCATGTTTGTTTTTTGCAAATATTGTAAAATGTTAAATAATTACCACCCCTCTTACATTGCTATGCCCTTGCAGGGCGTCACATGTATACCTTGTCATCTATTGAAATTCCATCCATGATTGTTAATGTGATATGCAATAAAGAATTATTATTATTATTAAGTACTAAATAGATAAGGAGTCAAGATCCAGATGCAGTTACCTTGAAGAAATAAGATGGATTGCTTTGTCACAGTTTGTTTTTACCAGCACTAAGCTATTTAAAAGCTACAAAATAATGCATCATGAGACCTTAGATTCAATTGGTAGTAGGCTTCTGACTACAAAGTTGGTAAAACAGCACAGTGAATAGGTCAGTCCAACCGGGAGAGGACAGTGAAATGACTGTGCTGACATAACCATTTCATTTTATGAGTGTAGCCTGGAGACCCAATTATAGGTAACGATGATTCCAACCACAGTCCTCATGAGTGGTGGATATATGTGGGTGTTTATGGATTGCAGTCATCACTCACTCACATGTGAACTGTTTGCTCGTTGGTCACCCTTAGTTCCATAAAATACGGATTGGATATGATAACAGACTACTTTAGACCTGGACACTGCTCTATTATTTCATATGTGCAGTTCTCAGTATCTGGGAACTTGTTCACCTAGCAAGAGCAAGTCAGATGGGATAAGATAATAAAAGTCGACAACGAAACTATAGACCAGATACGCCTCTGGCGGACGGCTGGGTAAGTCCGGGAGATGGACACCTCGGATGGAGACATCGTGAGGTTTAAGTCGGTGCAAGTCCGCCGTTGGCCCACGTAAGGGGTTATTAAGGTATTTATAATAAGATGTGGGATCTATTTCCTGATAAGCTTGCTGACTTGCACCAATGATTTCAATACTAATTTGTGGCTGCTGACGACAAGATGTGAAAATTCTTTTCTTTGTTTATTAAACAATAAAGATTGATTGAACCGAAGTGGTTATTATAGCAAGTAGCCATTGTCAGCTGTTTAATTTTTTTTGATATTACAGTTGACAAATGCGCACACAGTACACCGGCATGATAAGTGAATCTTGCAGCCCATGTATAAGGAATATAATTCATCTTTGATAAGGAATCATAATAGAACTCAGATGAAAGTCTTATCACTAGTTAAAAGATCTCATGGTAATTTGTTTTATAATTTTGTAGAAATTTTAATTTTTATTAACATTTCATTAAAAAAAATGCAACTAAAAATTCTATTATTTTGTTTTGTTATATAAAGTAAAATTATATAATTGATGACCATCATGAATAAAAAGTATTCTAACAATCTTCATGGAAGATGCTTTGATTTAATTTAAGATCCAAATAATTTTTATTGTATTCAATCTATACAATTAAAAGAATCTGTATATATGTGTGTATGTTTATGCACATCCCCTTAACCTTAATAGATGGATAGATTCCAACCAAACTGAGTGAATGAATTGCTCACAAACTACTATTAGCCCTCATAGTCCGCTTCTATATATTTACCAATAACCTCTTTCAACAAGAAAAAAATTATCATATAACACTTTTTTAATTTGTCTTTTTTTGTTGCACAGACTGGCTTAAGATTTTTTTTATAATTATCTATGGCAACATGTAACTAATGTTAAAAGTAGCATGATGAAATCATGAAAAAAAAAAGGTTATTTCTAATTCTGAAAGATATGCAATGAAGTCACAGATAAGATAAACTAAGGTGAAGGTCTCCTAGATAAAATATTGGTGTGACCACATATGAATGTAACTCATATTATCTTAAAATGGTAAGGGGTCATTAAAAACACAAGGTCAATAAGCAAGCATTTATTGTTAATATGAATTGCATTCATAGATTAATTTATATAGAATATGTATCATAATGATAAACATTTAGAGCTTAAAGAATGTTAGTAGGAATGTTTGGTTCACAAATTTTTTAAACAGACATATAGTTATGTGTTAATTAGCTGTCCCTTATACATTTATATTTTTAATTGATAATTCCAAATAACAAAACAATCATAGAGATTCTAGCATTTATTGTTAGTAAGTAGGCTATTTTTTCGAATAGAAATTTCATTCATCATCAAAATAATCAACATGTTCTCCAGGAGCAAACTTTCCAGTTTGCAACACTTTCATGCACTTCTGTGCCGTCATTTCTGGTTTTAACAAAACACCCTGATTTTTGAATGATGTGAAAACATCTCTTAAATTGTCATTCACAGCCTCCGCTAGTACATGATCAATCATGGCTGTCTCAACTGGGCCTGGTGAGTAATTCAATACTCGAATATGTTTTTTCTCTTCTGCAAGCACTTTGAAATACATTTCCCTAGCTGCTTTACCACTGCAATAATAAGCCATACCACTCATAGGCTTAATAGCGCAAAGAGAAGTTATATTTACAATTATAACTCTCTCCTCCACATCCGCGAAAGTTTTAAGGAACTGAGTATTCAAAGATATAACCTTAAAAACATTCAAGTCATAATATTGCTGAAACTCAACAGAGTCTTCCATTCGTGATGTTTCAACTGCCAAGTTACCTAAAGATCCCACATTGTGGAAAATTAAGCATGTGGCGAAATCAGTTATTTTATAGTCAGCAATGGAAGTTTTAAGAACATCTTGCATCTCTTTATTAGACGCCTTTCCCAAATCAATAGAACGAAAGATTACTTTAAAATGATCAGATTGACACAGACCTGCAGTTTTAGCCAATTCCTTCTCATTACGTGCCAATAATAACAACAGAGATTTTGGACCTAAAAGCTTCGACACTTCTATTGCAATTGCTCTCCCGATACCTTGTGATGCACCTGAGACAACACAATAGGTAGGTCCCGATAAATCAATGTTACATGATGAAGATGCCATTGTTACTTACAAGATTGTTTAACAATATATGTGATTATTCCTGGAGAAGTTTCTCAGATTCGGTGTCTCCAATTACAGGGTCTAAGTCGCAGCCGTCACGCATCAAACGGTCAATACAATCAGCTCTGTAAGCAGCTAAATTCTCGACAACTTTATTTTTAGACTTGACTGCCTTTAATTTCCTTTCTGTAATACAAGTATAATCAAATTTAACTGTGATAATAAAATTTTAACATAATATCTTTATATAAGGCAAATTTTGAATATATACTTTATCTTACATATAGTTCAGTGATAGGATTAGTATTGAATTAATCGAAATAATTTATTAAGCAATTAATCTAATAACCACTATAATTAAAACCAATGAACAGAATACATATACACACCCAATGAAATCGAAATCTACAGTGAAACTAAATTGTGGATGAACTATGATAACCTATTATGTGCTTCTTAAATATATAAACATAATAAAAATAATGTATCTATAATATATATATATAAAATAATATGTCTAATTTTTACCAAGTGTAGCGATGTATTCAGCGGAGTCTGACAGCTTCTCGGATACGGAAATAGGCGTGAAATTATCCTCGAACTCCGATGCTTTAGACACACTAATAACTTTACAGCCCCAAGGATCCATCAAACTCTGTAACGTTATGAATTTATTGACTTCTGTAATGACAGAGATACGTTAGCTATATCATTAACGACAGTCTGGCAAAGGCAATGTATTCTCCATATTTATAATATACTAAACATTTAATGTAAAACTCATTTAAAATTATAACTTACCCAATGATTATGAAGAGACAAAATGAATATAAGTGGAAGGAAATTTGTATCAAAAAAAATAGGTAGGTACCACCTGCCTAAACTCTGAACTCCAGATTGTTCGTTTGACATCAGAAATTCAATAATTTTGCATTACATTTCAATCACAGATTAAAAAGATAGTATTTGTATTTAATCGATGCATTTTAAATCGATTTTAATGAGACAAATGGATGGGACAATTTACACAAGAATCAAATAATAACTTAAATAATAAATTTATAGTAAGATAGTGATGTAGTAGAGATAATTTCAGGTGGTGGTCAGGTGGACTAGTTTACTGAGCAAGTGACTATTCACTTTGCTCTTGGAGACACACATTGTCTTCGGACGGAAGCAATGAAGCAGAAAAATTATTCCTGTTCTTCTCCACCTGTGATCAAACGTTTGTCCGAAGGGCTTATGGAATTTATAATGTAATTCATATTCTAATCGTGTACTAGTTTAATAAAAAACTGTTGAAGGACTGATGAACGTGTTAAGAATATTTGTGGAATCGTTAGATTCATCATTATTTGCTAATTCATTATATCACAGAAGTTCTTCATTGATAAGAAAAAGAATGATGATTATAATCAAGAACGTAAGAAGTATTATTTGGTGTATGCGTGTCTACAAATGAATATTTACTAAAATATCGGACGTCTGGTAACAACTATGCTGAAAATATGAAGATTAGACAATTCAGAGAGGTATAAAATGGTTGGATTCCCATTTCGTTCATGCTTCGTTCTTTCCTTCATACGTCGACCCCTTGCAAGTCGAAATCGAGCCAAGGGCACATTGACAATTTATGGTCTAGAATATTTTTTTGTTTCATATACTCCTGAAAAATATTATGATAAAAAATAACGTAGCAACAATTTTTGGCTTGCTAAAAAAGCAGATTTGAATAAATGTGTTCACGGTTAGTACAAAAGCTTAAAAACACTGTGCTTTCACAAAACATTTTACAATAATTTCTGATACATTGTACCAGTTCGCATTAGTAGATCTTCTTTTTTGTTTTTATTCACTATGGAATTTGAAAAAAACTCATAAACTAAATGTTTTTTACAGTAACTTCTACAAAAATTTTAGTCTCATATCATCTGCTAATATTATTGTTTGGTTTTCGTTTTAAAAATAAATTGTTATTATCACGACTTATAAAACATTAATAACTTATAAAACTAGGAAATTTATTAATAGCATCTATTTATTATATTAGTTTGGTATATCCGTGCATATCTCACCATACTAATTTACTACAGTGCCATCTGCTGTGACATTGCAATACTAAAAGCTATCCGGTTACCTCAGAAATTCTTATACCGAACAGTGTGTGCTACTACTAAGAAAAGTTATGATATCTTGACAGGTTGATAACACGGATTGTACTTTTGATTAAATGTAATGCTTGTTGAAGAAAGTAATTTATGCATTAGAATAATTTAATTCTGTGACTAATGTGTCATTTATAAATATGCAATTAAAATTTTGTCCCTTTTTATATGATTTGTATATTATTGTCTTCATTTATTAAATCATAAGTATTACATATTTTAAAAAAAATATTTTTCTGTATAAAAAATATACCTACGTAAGTTATGTACCCTGCCGACAATTATCCATCAATTGTAATAAAATCCCATAGGATAAATAAAAGAAATGCATATCTGCATATTCTATTGGTAGTATCGAATATTTAAAGAAATCATTATTTTGTTTACTTTCAAGTTATTGAACAATAAACTGAGCTAGAGCCAGGTGGTAGAGTAATAATATTTTATAATGTCCTCATTACTAATCACTTTGCTTTTGTTACGTATTGGTCAATAATTAGGATTATTAAGCTCCTGAAAAAACGAGTTTCTGACTTATTATTACCCGAATTTACTTGAGTTTGTTCACAAACAATCTCAATTAGTCTAAACTTGTGGTTTCTACAGTGAAGACATCATAAAATGGGAAAAGCTCTAGAAATTAGCAGTGAAGTGCGTTCTGCCATCGTTGTTTTACATAATGCAGGCAAATCCGAACGTGAGATTGCTTCACAACTGAAGTTATCGAAGACTTGTGTTCATGGCACAACAACTCGATACAGGGAGACAGGCAGTTTTCAAGATCGTCCACGCTCAGGAAGGCCGAGAGCTATCACGTCTAGTGAAGATAATTTCATTGTTGTTACCAGCAAGCGAAATAGACGCTCAACAGGACCAGAAATCCGAGTTGAAGTAAACAAAACCAGAGTTAAACCTTTATCATTGACTACAGTAAAACGGCGACTGAGAGATACGAAGTTGTATAGTCGCGTTGCCGTTCGAAAACCTCTGCTAAGGCCGCAAAACAAGAAAAAAAGGATGCAGTGAGCTCTGGCCCATCGAGATTGGTCTGAAGAAGATATTAAAAAAGTGCTTTGGACTGATGAATCCAAGTTTGAACTATTCGGTTCAAAACTTTTACGTTCGACGCAGTGCCCAATAAAAGACGATGTCAGATTGTGTAGTCTCAATAATCAAGGATAGTGGTGGCTCAATTATGGTCTGCGGTAGCTTCTCTAGCCAAGGGACTGGCAATTTGGTTAAAATTGAAGGAATTTTGAAAAAGGAACAGTACGAAAACATTTCAGAACAAAATGCCGTTTCTTCCGGGTTGCGATTAATTGGAGATGGATTAATTTTCCAACAAGATAATGCATAAATACAAAGCATAGCTCAAAGTTATTTAGAGGATATTAAGAAGAGAAAGAGGCACAAGGTGTGTTAAAAACCATGGTTTGGCCTCCTCAGAGCCCGGATCTCAATCCCATTGAACTTTTGTGGGAAGAGCTTGATAGGAACGTCCGTAATCGTGGCCGATCCTCGCGAGAAGAAATGTGGAATGCTTTATGCGAAATTTGGACCAATATATCACAAGACAGCATTAACAAATTAATTGCCCGTATGCCGAGACTTGTAAAAAAACGTCATAAAATGTAAAGGAGGATTTTTTGATGAAATACAGTTTAGTTAACTATAGCCTCTTTTTGCATGGACTGTTAATATTTCTTTACGCTTTAAAAGTATATTGTTTATCAATCAACGTTCTATTAGATGATTAAACAGGTTAATTACCATTTAATATTTTATTGGAGTTTTACTTTATTTTCCTACTTTAATAAAGGTGGTCTTAAACTTTCGGCCCGCAGTGTACATGTAGCATAGGTAATATAAGTACGTAAATGTACCTAATATTTTGTATAAGTGGTAGTTTGTTATTTTTTTAAACATATGTTTGAAAAAGGCACCCTGATATATGCTTGAAGAGTTGTAGTAGTTTCATATAAAATGTCTTTACTTCTCATTGTATATTTTAATGGTGCTCGCATATTGTTTTGTCTTACTTAGCTTCTTTACCACCATTCCAACCATATTAGAATCTTATAAGTGTTTAGCGTAATCTTAAAAATGTTTTTTTTTTGTTTATTGAATAAATAAATAAAGACAAGTTAAAAATAATTGTAAATAAAACTAAATAGCTAAGTTAATTTGACAGATGTGACGACATTATGTTCAAGTTTTGTTGACAATGGCTTTTAAGATATTACGAATTCATAACAGAACGTTGTGACGTAAATGACGCCCTGCTTTGCTAGAGCCCAAGTATTGCACACTGAAGTATCAAACACAAGTACTGTACTCGGTGCACTGCATATTCGAAATGCCTTATATCTAACACAACAACTTTAATTAAACCTTAATACAATGGCATAAAGATGTAAATTAAACCACCAAAATAGAGCATTGGTCGTAAAATATAAATAGACGTTTCAAAACAAGCTTTGTTACATTACCGTAAGTGCTAATTTTGATTAAGCGAGAGTTAGTGATAAAAGCAGTTTTCACGAAGCTATGAGCGAACGGTCGCACTAGACGCAGCTGCCCCTCCGTCCCGCATCCCGCATCTCTTCCCCCCGCGCCCCGTTGTCGCCCCGCGCGTGTCGCGCCAGCAAAGACTAAATGATGTAGATACAATTTGAAAGTAGAAATGTTTTATGCCTATTATTTTTTGTGTCTGTCAGTAAGTATATTTTTTAATAAGTAATATTTCTCAAAATTCATATTCAAGGTATTTTAAGTCAGATTGTATAGGCATATCATTACATAGAATGATAAATAGTCTAAACGAAAGTAATGCTACAAGTAGCCTCTAAGCTAATAAATTAACCTTTGCCTCCACCCTACTGCTAGCGAGGATGCAATCCATTTTAGTCCTCAAAAGTGTAATATTTTCTCGTTATGATTTTTTATGTACCGTGAAATGTGTGTCCAAGCACTTGCTAAAAGCGGCCGGTGATCTACAATGGCTTGAGTCTTACGGTTAGTAAATAAATTAAATTATGTTTGTCCTACATTAAATCGATTTTACCCTTATTATTGATTTCATATCACAATCTTATAGAAATATATATTTTCGAGTACAATGTAGATGATACTACTCTACATTAGATAGATTCGACTAATACAGATGATCGAAAAGCATAATCGACCCCTGCACTAAGCACAGGGGTCGTTTAAGGACTATGAAAAGGCCTTTATCGAGGCGAAGGACTATATTGAGTCTTGACCCGTTCTGATATCCTTTCAAAGCCTCTAAGTCAATTGATGAGATGTACAAGTGTAATGTCTCTACTACACTGCTACCTACAATCCCTCGACCTGTGATATATGGGGATGTTATTTCCCTTCCTAATTCTTCACAAATGCTTTGTAGGATATGTTAAAGACTAGAAAGGATGTAGCTTTGGGGACCACATTGTTATCGTGACTGAAGCGTTGAAGTGTTTACATTTGATTCTGTCTAGTTGATTTTTCTAACCACATAAAGCTCTGGATGAACTTGGATGAAATTACGATATGTTCAAGAAACAAGTCAACTGAAGTAGTTCAGGAATAAATAATTCCCAATTATGTAAAAATAACTTCAAAAAAAAGAAGCCAATAGCAGCCAATATGAGCATACTCTAAGATCTGGGTAACCTTGTGAGCAATTATGTCGAAGCTTTTCGTCGCATATCCCACAGTTTTTAACCATTGCTTTAGTCTTACTTATCATGACAAACGGAGGCGAAAGCTGGTAACTAACGATTGGTCCACAGATTTAACTTCGTTTACTGTGCTACGGAAAGGACTACTACTGAAACGAATCAACCCAACAAAGAACCAAAGTAAATGTCTTAGTACTGATTTGTGCGTTAAAGTGGCGATAGGCTGGTCATATTAGCCGAAGAATCTATAACCCATGGAGTAAACGAGTTCTTGAGGGTAAATGTCAGACAGGCAAACGTTGTGAAGGACGTCCCCAGACTAGGTGCAGCTGGAGCTGGATGAGAGTAGCAGAGGATTTTGCTCAGTTGAAATGGAAGAAGCCTAATTCCACAAGTGTATTGATTTGGGCTTATAATAGGTCTTCTATAAATTTATTTGCATTTATCATCTTCATTGACTTAGTAAAATTTGTTTAAATTATAACAGCTTTGGTGTCGGTCACATTTGTTACCTAAAATACTAATAATATGTTATAAGAAACAAGTGTCATTAATTCCGTTTATCAACTTTAGTACATACTTGTAAATTGTGATGTTTATAGTGTTTGCGGCAAACGGGCCGAGGCTCGCGCCGCCATTCTGGATATTTTGACGGGAAGGTCGGTCACGTGACGCGGCGCGGGGAGGCGCGCGGCGCGGGGCGCTGGCTAGACTCTCCAGTAGCCGAGCCATCCGTCTGCTGCTTTGACTGCGGCCAGTCGCCGGAATCCACGCCCCTGTCTTAGGCGCTTGTATTTTACGTACCGTAACGCTCCGGCCCTGTTACGATCGGATTGCTTCCACGGAACGAAAGGTGAAGTGTGTACTGGACAGATTTGGTTTTAGTTCGAGCGACATATGCGAGTTATGTGAGATTCGGTTCGTGTATTTTTGCACGTTCGGGCGAGGGTGCGACGGGGCGACGGGGCGGGGACGCTGCGGCCGGCCGTCGCGACGGTCGCGTCGCGCGTCGCGCGGCAGACATGTTCGCGCCGCGGGCGGGAAAAGACGCGCGGGCCGGCGTGCGCTAGGGCGCGGGAAATGCGCGCGAGCGGTCACCGCCGAGCATGGATGTAGTGACGCCGCACATCAGCTCCGTGCTGAAAACGTACCAGGCGAGCGCGCCGCGCAGCCTGCAGGGTCCGGGGCGAGGGCGCGCTGCGCCGCCCGTCGCACCGCCGCCCCTGCCGCCGCCACCCGCCGCGCCGCCCATACTCCTTACCCCCGACCCGGTGCTGGGCGAGCGCGGCGAAACGCTGCTCGAAGGCGAGCCCATCTCCTGCTTTAGCGTTGGCGGCGAGCGTCGGCTTTGCCTACCGCAGATCCTGACCTCGGTACTGACGGACTTCAGCCTCGAGCAAATTAACCGCGTCTGCGACGAACTGCAAATCTACTGTTCACGTTGTACGCCCGAACAGCTGCACGAGCTGAAGTCGACAGGTGTGCTGCCGCGGTCGGCGCCCTCGTGCGGCCTCATCACACAAACGGACGCGGAGCGGCTGTGCGCGGCGCTGCTGCATGCGCCGGCGTCAGCGCGCCCTCACAAGCTACCCGGCTTCCGCGTCTACCACGAGTGCTTCGGCGGAGCACGGGGGGTTTGCGCGCCGGAGATCGGTCTAGTGCAGTGCACGGAATGCCGTGCTCTATACGGTCCACGCCGGTTCGTGTGCCATACGCACGCCACGGAGCACCGCACGTGCCACTGGGGCTTCGACTCGGCGCGCTGGCGACGGTTCCTCCTGGTGGCGGACGAGGAGGCGGAACAGGAGAAATGCACCGCGCTGCTAGACGAGATGGCCGCGCGGGACCACGCCAAAACGCACGCGCCGCTCAAAAGAAAACAGGTCAGTCTGATTGATGAGTTTTTACATTTGTTTTTATATCGTTACAGGACATACTCCATCCATTTGGACGGAGAATACATATTTGAACTAAGCAAGAATTGTGTTCGTGTTGAATATAACGCGTGTATCTCTGATAAAAAATAAAAAAGTAGGAAAAGGAAATAGGAAGTGTAAAGTCGTAGCAAATACAATCTATTCATAAGAATTTGGTTTTATCAGACTGCGCAAGGTCTGCTGTCCTATACAATTTATTTAACATTACGTCGGCGTAGTTGTTTACATTTCGTAATTGCTGCAATCTGTGCAAATGAAGATATAATCTCTATCCAAATTTATATTTAACGCCTCGGAATGCCAATAATTAATTTGAGTGAGCTCTACTAGGGTTATGCCAAATAAATTAAATACTCCTTATCGTATCTGACACTGGCAAATTATACAGCGTAGGGAAGGTTTATTTGTTGATTATTTGAAAATAGTCCATTGGGGTCACGACCCTCAAAACTATTTCCTTTATAGTATATTTTTGATCCTGATTCAAATCTCACATTAAGATGATAGAATTGCGTGAATGAAAACAAAGTTTTTTAAGTAATTAGTTACTTAAAAAACTTTGTTTTCTTTCAAAAAATAGCAATATTAATTTTCAAAAAATAGCAATATTAGTTAAATTAATATTGCTATTTTTTTTTGTATTATGTATTCGTGAATTTTCCAGAATCTTCATTCTATGATACTCTCCGAACTTGAACTCTAGATCCGCGCCTGGCCGCCATATTCCCATTACCTGTGTGTGTATGTTACCTCTTTTCAAAAATCAAAAAAGAACACGCCCCGTATGCTTATCACTGAGATATACTGAGGTATATAAAAAAGAGTGGTTTAGTCTTTGAAAGGATCGACACCTGTAATAAAGAATAAAGTTTGAAAGAGAATTTCTTTTTGAAAAGAAAAAACAAATTTTGGTTTTTTTAGTGCTGATGGCTACTGTTAGCACGAGGGCTTTTTACAATTTCACTGAGTTGGAAGGTGACCGGGCGCTTAGGGCGCTCAGCCCAGACCTTTATTAGTGGGTAACAAGCACAAGGGTTCCTGGGGGGGAGCCTCGGATTGGGCTGTTACCCGGTTGCATGAGAGAGCCTGACCCGAGAGGGCCGAACCTCTGCTCCGGCTCTTCGGCTACTAACGGATTATGGAAGAAGCTGTTATATAAAGTTATATTAAGCTGCGATACCTTAAGTTGAGAACTTCACATAATAGTTTTCGTAGAGCGATGTGCACTTATTTTGGAAATAATAATTAATATTTTGGAAATAATAATTAATATTTTGGAAATAATTTCATACAATAACGTTATGTGAAGTTAAGATGCGTTGTGACTTGATCATCGTGAAATACCTCTTTACCAGTAATTGTGAGTTTACCTTTTTCCTTACCACACAAAATACATCGGCGAACAAAACAATTATTTAACGCAGGTGTTCTAAGTATCACAGCATAAAAGGTGATACAATATTATATCTTAAAAATATTATTTGAAGTTTTTAAACACTCTTGTTTATTTTTATCTATAAATCTCATTTACACTTTACCGGTGATAAAAGAGTACGACATTAGGATTCAAGAACAAAGATTTAAGATGCACATGCTTTGACACTACTAATTCCTGATGAGTGTTCATTTTGCGAAAAAACGCAGCGTTACGTTGCTATTTCACGCTAACATTGTGTGAGACTTTTCTGAGAAACTAGACTAAAATAAAATATAGTGTCTATAATTATTTTAACCTATAAAAAAAATTGGGCAGAACTCCTAGGAATAGTAGCCAAACATTCTGTGAGAGCTTTTCAACAAACTAGACTATAAAAATATAAAGAGTCCACAATAAATATAACTGATGATCCTGTAAAATTGGGGAGAACTCTAGGCATAGTGGCCAAAAATAGGTAAAAACTTTCAGCTTGTTTTTCTGTGATACGACCTCATTAATAGATTTGTCGTAAAGGTTTATATATTACATATATAATTTTCTAACAAAACGCAAAGATTGGTTCGGTGAAATGTTCAGATACACTTTTATATTCAACGATTATTTGCTCTACCTAATAATTGTAAGAACATAAACGGCGTCCTTGAATTTGACAGGCGTATAGGACTGTTTCCCAGTGCTTTACAGGTTCGTAAAAGTCAAAGAGCTAATTCAGTTTTATCTCCTCTCGTCTATAAACTATTCTCTGCTAGAAAATAAGCTTCTGCCTAGGGTCAACATATTTTTTTTATGAAATTACAGGATTGCTATATTGTTGTTGATAAGGAATCATATTAGTTCTCATGTTTATTAGAGTACATAAATATAATATATGCACTCACAGCTTCTCTTTAACTGACTGAAGATTAGGATTCAAGGCCTGATCACCAATATAAGGTCTTCGACTTCTTTCATTCAATAAACGTGAAACATTAGCGCTGACCTATTATTTTACGCTACAATTCTGCGAAGCGAAGTAATTCTAAAACCGAGGTCATTCCCTGATCGAGCCATCTATTCATGTTATACCTACTTTATAGCTTAGACGTGGCTCAACCACTAAAAATTAAGAAAATAATTTTTTTTTCCGCTAGGCATGGTGATTACAGTAGATACACTGTTTTACATATCTGATTGCAGACGCAATAAGTTCAAATGCAGTGTGAGGATACTAGATAGAGATACTTATATTTTACTTCGGCTGAGAATGGAACACAGCACTCCCGACGCAGAAGCCAAGGCCAGATGAATATATTCTTGTCTTTAACTCTGTTAGTAAGCTATTTAGAGATATTACTAAATCATAAATTTCCTGTCATTAGTTAAATGATACCATCACACAAACGGCATAATTAAGTTGCTTTTAAAAAAAACTTTTGCAACAAAATCAATCGATCCTTATTAATATCTTTAGTATCAACAATAATAACTCCACACCGCCGAATTCGTGTTATCACGATTACCAAATGAGGGCCTTAAATTTGTGGCTTAATTAAATAATATGCAAAGAGGTAAATAAAAGTAAGAACCCTCATTTCCGCACTTAATTAAAAAAAAATTATAAGGATAAGAAAAAAGCTCAAATTATAGTTTTTTTTTGTAATGGGCTTCAGTTAAATAATGAGGATTCTATTAATTAAATAATGTGTGCATATTTGAAAATAACTCTTGGTTTATATTAATCATCAATAAATATTTTAAAGGAGGTAAGTCGTAATCTAAAATATTAAATCAAATTTTGGTTATTGGTATTGTCCTCCAAAAGTATGGTCACATTACAAGTAACAGATGATCTCTCACGCTTGTATCGCACATGCCATAAATAAGTTCTCATTACCTCCCTTTCCCATCGTAAACGAGAGATGATCTCAGGTTACAGAACACTTTGCGGTTTACACAAGCAACCTTACTATGTAAATCATGTTTAATGCGCGTATTAAAAAGCATATGTGATATGTTGCCATACTTAAAAATATATTTATCGCATCAAAGTTACCACGTACGCGTTGTAAGTGTTTATTATGCGTGGTAGTTAAGAAATTGTAACGCGTTTTTTTTTAATTTAGTTAATTTGTTTCCAATCGTTGGTATTTCGATAAAAATAGTTTATTTCCTTTTTCTTTTCTTTTTAAAGGTTTGCCCTGTTTTAGGAATAAGTTATTTAACACATAAACATTAATGTTTTAGGTAATTAATATGTATTTAAAGATTAGTGTTATCGACTAGGTATAAATACGCTATAGTTAAGTTTTTGCCTAGTTCCAGTATGATTAGTTCGGGGAAATACCACTTTTTGACAAAAGCATCAAGTCTTAACTTTTTACTAAAACAAAAATTTCGAAAATTGCGAATAAAAAAACGAGATAGTCCCTCAATTACATGACAACTAATTTCGATCTTGATTCCGTGATCGCTAGCCATCGGGTCATCAAAAATATTGTCATATACTCGCGTCACGTAGGTATATAGCCTAGTAAATGCATTTTGTGCCAATTGTTTCCTGGTTTGGCTGTACGTTGATAGTTTGTGTCTCACTGTTGATGTTTTCTTGCATTAGCGTTTATGAATAGCAATCAGTGTTTTTGTAATAATACAGGTTCAATTTATTTATTTACTCATTATTGCATTAACCTAAACATAATTATAGATTCCCAAAGGGCGGACTTAATGCCAAAGGTATATTGTGATAGGTGTAGCAATTAATTAATTAAAAAAGAAAAGACAAAGAAAAAATATACAAATATGCAATAGAACACTATAGATATAAATATAACAAAATATCTATTCTATTTATTCTGTCGGAAGTACAGTGGTCAAATTACGTTACATAGCTTACCTCTGGTGTCGCCGACTGGATTTTTCCAGACGCCAATTTCCAGCCAAGAAATACATGTCAAAGTGAGCTGTATGTACTTACCGCGACCCTCACACTGCAGCCGATGCACCTTCCTTCGATATTATTACTCGTGCACTACATCGTACTAGGGAAGGCCATTCGATCGATATCACCTTGTGCGGTTGACATCCGAATCAAACAGAGAATATCTCCATTATCAACTAAGAGTCTCTTTCTACTCGTCTCCAACTATATTCAAAATCCAACAAAAAAAAAAAATATTATAATTATGTCGAGAGTAACAAACGACCGCACAGTTTAAAGGAAATAAATGATTCCTGGGGCCCATGACATCTACATTCATCCCTGACAAGGAATCATATTACAGATACGTTATCGCCCATGAAAACTGGAGATGGAATGCCTCGTCACCAGTAATAAAGGTCTCCGTATCCCTACACTCACCGGACAAAAAATACAACAACATTATGCTGCTATTGCATATTGGTATTCTGTGAGGGCGTGGTCCTACCCCGGTCAAGCTGACCCATTCATTCTGCAGCTTGAAATATGCAGTGTAAACTACATACTTTTTAATTTTAATTTTATCAAATTTTCAGTAAATTATGAACACAACTGACACTTTAAAGCGACCTTCGGATTACAAGACTAGTGTTACCATATATCGTAAACTGCTCATTAATATATTACATAATTATAAGCAACCAAATTTGCATTTATGTGGCTAGACCCTTATATCAATAAAATCTTATATACCTTTGTTATATACGCAAATATACGCTTTATTCTAAAAGATTAGGTCCTATTTTAACTCACACATTGCGAAATTGCGTTGTTTTATGTGTCATTGAGGCTTTCATCTAGGTCATTGTCTACACATATTTAATGAATATAAAAAAATATTATATATTTTATAATAATATAATTATATGGGTGGCCAAGTCGTGTGACCTAGGGTTCGATTTCCTGGCAATATTTGTTTGTAACACGAGTTCGAGTCTGATCTTGGTTTTGTGACATTTATCGCTAACACCACATCCAAACCGTCCTACGCACTTATTGGATATGCTTTTACATGTTGAAGATGAGTGAATGATAAGATTCCAAACCTCATCATATCATCGATTTGTAATAATCTGACATATATATCTGACTATAACATCCTGAAATTTTGTCAAATTTTACACTATTTCGATTTAATTCAAGCTTACACCAATATCAATTGTATATCTGTACCTCAAAAATTTATTCATCCGTCTCCTGATTATTTTTTGATAAAGTTTTACATGCAAATGGTTAATTTATAAATACGAAAAGTAATCTGAAAATTCAGGGCAAAGTGGGGGACGACTATTGTTATTTCTAAGATTTTTTTAATAACGTCTACAAGTTTACGATTAAATAGTAGAGACACGGTTGCCGGAAATAGGTAATTTTGTTCTCATTGGCGATCACAAAGGCCGTGGTGGGGCTTCGCCACCCTCTGCGCCTATGAAACTAAACTGATATATATCCGCTCAGAGGTCTTGCAACTTTACATTTTGCAATATATTGCACACTTGGTGTTAAGTGATTACTTTAGTCTTTGACACTAATATTCATCGTCTGGAAAGATGCTGCTATTTTACGCTGGTATTGTGACGGCGTGGTCCTTCCCCGGTCGAGTTGCAGCTAGAGCAAACTGCAGTATAGCTCTACCACTGATATTTTTTTAAATTTAATTACTCCACAATGTTACTACATATTTGTAGTGCTATATATTTATAGTTATTAAGTTTTAATCTTAATTATCGTATACTGTTGATGGGCTCAAAAGTAATTTATTCTAAAATCGTCTACATATATCGATAATTAATTGCAATTACATAAATATATAATTGCTTGTCCTGTCTGGCTGATTGATTTATCAACGCCGAGCCTAAACCGCTGGGGCTGCCTGAACTTTTAGCAGTTGATGTCTTTTGTGTTGTACGCATCCACTAAGGAAGGAATTTTGAACATTTCACCCCTAAGAAGGTAAATATTGGACGAATGGTTGGTATGGAAGTCCGTCATTTTCAAAAGAAACACGAAATTTCATATACCTACTTCTGTTTAGAATTTAGTGTATACGTTTGTCGGAGCTTTTTCAACATTTTACTCGTAAGATGGTGTATTAGTGAGTGAAAGTTTAAATGGGAAGTTCGTCACTTTTAAAGGAAGAAGCTTGGGAAAAAATATTATAAATAAATTTACACCTGAGCTCGATAGATGGAGCACTGTTTCTGAATCGCGATATGGTTTCGTTAGGCGGCTTTTAGCTTCTTTTACTACTCAAACTACGAGCAATATTTTAATATACGTATATCTACGCATGCGAAGCGAGCAGTATAAGGCTGTTATAATATTTTACTATTTCCTTCTAGTTGAACAATAAAATAAATAAAATACTTTAATATTAAATAAAATTATAACAAAACAAAATATATACAATACAATAAAATACATATATAAAAAGCGACCACACTCTCTCCCCAGGTAGTCCACACGTCCGAGTCATAATGTAGATAGCGTTGTCACCCCTGAAGAGATGTTAGGAATCTCTCGTGACCACGTCGCTCGTTCAATTTATTAACTGTTATTAGTTATTACTTAACGAATGTACACGCGAAGCTCGTCCAAATAATTTATAACGTATGATGCAATCTTAATATATTAATATATAAGTAAATAAGTATAATAGACACGTATACATATTGAATTATGATCGACAACTATGTTATTATTATTACTATTTTTATCGAACTAGGTGTCAATCCAGATTAAGCTTTCCCTGTTGTTTGAGTAATAATTGCGAACATATGTATGTGTTTATGGTTGTTGATATTCAACAAAGATTCAAGATGTCCATGTGTTGTTATCCCTGAGGACTGAAATGGTATGTGTAGGTGGTAATTTACTGGTGATTGGATCCTCGGTTCCCTACATTCACTATTCGAACCACAAAAACTTTATACTGGTATCCTGTGAGGGCGTGGTCGACTCAAAAGTGGTGTAAATAGAAAAAAAAATACACTATGGCTAACCATTTTTGAAGTATTGTATTGGTACCGTATATTGACCTGTAATTAAGGGTGTTAGACAGTTATGTGAATAGATATCATAATTCTTATGCAGAGAGATATAATGATAAAGAAGTTTTTCATTATCACGGAAGGAGCTTTTGCACAATACTAATATAAAATAGTTAAAAACACTGCCTCTTTGCGTTAAGTGTGAATTATATAATGAGGATATTAAAGGTCATAATAACCATCACCTGGATTGTCTACCGATTTCTAGCCGACTTGTCTGCTAAACCGTACTCTTATAAAAAATATATGCTACTCTTAAAAGATCTCTCGTGGTATACCGGGTCACAAAATGCGTCAACTGTGTGACCCTTTGTGGCCGCGCGCGCGCGACCCAAATAATCGATAAATGCCACGCTTACAAATGAGAGTCATTTTAGTCTGTATTAGCATTCATCGTGGACGTGTTTTTAAAAAAAAACATTTCAAATGTTGCGGATGTAGAACAATTTCGTCGTGTTAGTTTTATTTTAAATTAAATATCATTTAAAAAAAATATCGGTTATTAGTTTTAATGTCACATTCTTTTATGCAAATGCAATATTTTATCTTTGACATAATTAGGTACTCAACACTATCGATAAGAACACGGCGACATCACTTCGCTTTTTCGCATGTAAGTGCAAGGAAGCACGCGATATGCGCTGCACCGTTTCCACGTTTTATGATCATGCTTTCTGCGAGGGATCGTACCGTAGTGAGGTGGAAATTAATAAATTTAAAAAAAAGTGTGGCAAGTTTAAGCACTCAGAAACTTTCTTTATCTTTTCTAATGACACCTTCTTTATTAAATATTGTTCAAAACATACATAAGTTTATCTGCACGCAGTTAGTACGACTTAAAACAGGTAGCACGTAAATGAGTCGGCTTGATTGTAAAAATTTTCTCACATAATCGCAAATAACGGTATATGGCTGCCGTCTCGCATAATTAGTGAGTAAAAGTAGAGCTTGTTGGATCTAGACTAATAGGCAATAAATCTAGATTCCTGTGCGAACGAAAATATATTTACTTAAAGTTACTTATCATCAGATGAAATCTATTTCCTATTTGTAACCCCACATACAAACACACAGAAATGAATACATCTTTTTCGATTTTTACCATATTATAAATCTTATTTTGTTTGATAAAATTGTTATGTATAGCGATTTATGGCCTGAGAAAGTCTTGAGATTATGTACTTGAAGAAATACGAATAAACCTACGCAGTAGCTGATAAAGTCCATTTCAATAATTACAATTACGAAATATATGTCTTATCTTTGTGTAAAAGAGTTGATAATTAAATAATCGTAATGAATAATGTAGGTGTGTTTGTTCGTAAGTTTAACGTACATTGTATTTTTGTTGTGTCTGCGCTGAACGGTAGGTATTTGGTTTATCAAGTGACGCGCGTCAAAAACAACTTTATCGGACAGATGATTATTTACGAGCGACTTGTCTTTACTATCGGTTTTATATATATATATATATATATATATTATTTGCCGTCGAGGGGAGGTGGCTATTGAGCGACTTGTGGTCAAGGGAAACAGGCCACGAGGAAGATCGCCTTAGAAGTGGATTGACCAGATAAATGCGGCAGTATATGGCTCACATCACTACATGAATTCACGAGGATGGCGGTCATCAGAGAAGAGTGGCCGCGGGTTGTGAAGCTGGCCACCAACACCTGAAGTGATGACCACGACCAGTCTCACTGTCAAGAGTGATACCGACAAAGAAGAAGAAGAAACAAGAAAAGATAGATAGATAATTCCGCGCATTGTATCCCTTTTTGAAAGGCGTGGACAATAATACAGTATGTATGTCACCCCCAGATTATGGAGACTTAAAGACTCGCCAAAGAACAGTAAATGGGCACTGATTCAGCATACCGGCCAAACGAAACAGAGCAACGTTATGATGCTATTTTTTTTACGCTGATATTCATTGAGGGTGTGGTCTTCGGTAGGTAGACACTGACAGCAGCCTGACTATCATTGTAATGAAGAGTTGACAATATATCTATATACGATTGGTAACAGTTCTAACGCATAAACGATTGATGTGACGTGAAGAGATCCTAGGAATCTTGCGTACAGAGTTTCAGACCAACCATCATACGAACAAGACCTGGCTGTATGGACGAAAGTTCTTTGCCTTTCCCATTAGGGATAAATTAATATCATCATCGTCATCATCTTGCGTACATTTTTTTTGTGGTGCTACCCCGATCGAGCTGACCCACTCATTCTACAACTAAAAACAAACTGCAGTGTAGCTCTACGACTGTTAAAACTTATTAATATTACATATTATCCTCCTCATGCCGACCCATTCATGCCGCTGCTAAGAACAAAACGCAGCATGGCTCTATCACTTGTTAAGGTATTTGTATAATTATATACACAATTATATGCGTATTATCATTCCACGCGTCCGACATTTTCTCATCACAGCAATGCGGCCGCATATCTACGAACGACATTGTAGTTCTACGAAACACGATCATCAATGCATGTTTAATGAAAGACGCAGAGAGAGCGGCCAAGAGGGAGCCCATCAGTAAATAATTGGCAACACTCATTGTTCACAGTTCAACGGCAGTTCGCCCAAACGAAATTGTCTATGGCTAGTAATGGCTTTCCGCTATTTCTGTTTATGATCTTCTCCTGGTCAATTTGGATTTATTATCCGATGACATCATCTACACAGGCTGGTCTGGTGTTATATTATACAACTGTAAGAGGGACTCATTCGTACCCTTCTCTAGTACCCGATGTAATTCAATTAATCAAAATTAATGTATTAGATAAAGCTGTAGAGGTCTCTGGACCGGACCAACGGAATTACTCGCACAAAAAAAATGTGCTTCAAAACCGGAGGAAGGTCTATATATATATATTTTTTTATTACATTGAGAGTAACAAACGAGCACACAGTTCACCCGATGGCAAGTGATTCCTGCAGCCCACGACATCTACATTCATCTTTGAGAAGGAATCATAATGCAGATACGTTGTCACCCTTGAGGACTGAGATGGAATGCCTCATCACCAGTAATAAAGGTCACCGGATCCCTTTACTCACCAGACGATACACAGTACCATTACATTATGCTGCTATTTTACTCCGGTATTCTGTCAGGGCATGATCCTACCCCGGTTGAGCTGACCCATTCGTTATGTAGCTTGAAACAAACTGGTGCAGTGTAACTCTACCACTGTTAAATGCAATAGGAAACTAACAATTTGTTTTACACGAATATTGTTCCTGGGCTTGGTATCCAAGTGAGTGTTCACGACGTCATAATCAGATATTCTAACCATTAGTTATTTCTAGATGATAATTATGATAACATTTCTAAGGAATTTTTTTTTAGTTTTTTTTAGGCTAAGAAAAGCATCCAGTTAATTTTTTTTTATCTTTCTTTATTATATTGTAAAGAGTTTAACCTTATTTGATTATGCCACCCTCATCGTGGGAGCAATCTTATATAACTACAAATTACGTCAAGTTACCCCTACGTCTAATTCCTATATCTACGAGCATACTTGCAGTCGCCAATATTGCACTTGCAAGAACGCTATTACATCCTCCGTATCCTCTTTCGTGAAAATTATAATTAAAAGAAAACAAGTTTCTTCACTCCGGCTCATTCAACCGGTTAATCTTGGTAATTGTGAATCTTGTTAAGAAACAATTGCGCTGATCGTCGCTCTCTCTACCCGGGGATCCCCTATAGCTAATTTGTCTAAATCCCAAAGATACGTGAAGTTTAAGTCACCGATAGCCATCCGTTTATGGTGCTTTAGTGGTATTGGATAAGTCATTATTGTCCAAAAGATGGCGGTTATGAGGACAGCGTGGTAAAAGTGACAGTACCAGGCTGATACCTTGAAGGTTCGATTGACGAAGAACATTTTATGGACCATGATTTTTTGATAGGGTTACGATTTGTTAGATTTTCGTGTCTTGCATTGTGCCTCTATTTCTACGAATACTTACGGGATTGAAATATATCGTTGTGTTATTGATGTTGTCTGGTAATAAACAGATCATTCATCGGATTAGGGGACATCACCATCACAAAAGCTGCAACTGTTGGAGTGAGTGAGTTCTGGAGTGGAGTTCCAGATATTGGATATGGTTTTATGTAATCACAATGTAAAACAGCAGATTTATAATGTATTTATTATTGTATTCTTTGAGTTTCTTATTATGTATTCGTCCTACCTAGGAACTTAGCTCTCATATACATTTTTAATGTAAAATTGTTGCTAAATGACCTAGATCGATAGCATCTGATAGAGGTTATTTATAAATTGGTGTGAGTATCGGCACGGATGCTTTTTTTTATTACGTTGATAGTAACAAACGAGCACACAGTTCACCTGACAACAAGAGATTCCTACGGCCCACGACATCTACATCCATCCTTGATAAGGAATCATAATGCAGATGCGTTAACACCCTTGTGGACTGAGATCGAACAACTTTTCACCAGTAATAAAGGTCACCGGATCCCTACACTCACCAGACGAAACACAGTAACATTATGCTGCTATTTTACTCCGGTATTCTGTCAGGGCATGATCCTACCCGGTTGAGCTGACCCATTCGTTATGTAGCTTGAAACAAACTGGTGCAGTGTAACTCTACCACTGTTAAATGCAATAGGAAACTAACAATTTGTTTTACACGAATATTGTTCCTGGGCTTGGTATCCAAGTGAGTGTTCACGACGTCATAATCAGATATTCTAACCATTAGTTATTTCTAGATGATAATTATGATAACATTTCTAAGGAATTTTTTAGTTTTTAGGCTAAGAAAAGCATCCAGTTAATTTTTTTATCTTTCTTTATTATATTGTAAAGAGTTTAACCTTATTTGATTATGCCACCCTCATCGTGGGAGCAATCTTATATAAATACAAATTACGTCAAGTTACCCCTACGTCTAATTCCTATATCTACGAGCATACTTGCAGTCGCCAATATTGCACTTGCAAGAACGCTATTACATCCTCCGTATCCTCTTTCGTGAAAATTATAATTAAAAGAAAACAAGTTTCTTCACTCCGGCTCATTCAACCGGTTAATCTTGGTAATTGTGAATCTTGTTAAGAAACAATTGCGCTGATCGTCGCTCTCTCTACCCGGGGATCCCCTATAGCTAATTTGTCTAAATCCCAAAGATACGTGAAGTTTAAGTCACCGATAGCCATCCGTTTATGGTGCTTTAGTGGTATTGGATAAGTCATTATTGTCCAAAAGATGGCGGTTATGAGGACAGCGTGGTAAAAGTGACAGTACCAGGCTGATACCTTGAAGGTTCGATTGACGAAGAACATTTTATGGACCATGATTTTTTGATAGGGTTACGATTTGTTAGATTTTCGTGTCTTGCATTGTGCCTCTATTTCTACGAATACTTACGGGATTGAAATATATCGTTGTGTTATTGATGTTGTCTGGTAATAAACAGATCATTCATCGGATTAGGGGACATCACCATCACAAAAGCTGCAACTGTTGGAGTGAGTGAGTTCTGGAGTGGAGTTCCAGATATTGGATATGGTTTTATGTAATCACAATGTAAAACAGCAGATTTATAATGTATTTATTATTGTATTCTTTGAGTTTCTTATTATGTATTCGTCCTACCTAGGAACTTAGCTCTCATATACATTTTTAATGTAAAATTGTTGCTAAATGACCTAGATCGATAGCATCTGATAGAGGTTATTTATAAATTGGTGTGAGTATCGGCACGGATGCTTTTTTTTATTACGTTGATAGTAACAAACGAGCACACAGTTCACCTGACAACAAGAGATTCCTACGGCCCACGACATCTACATCCATCCTTGATAAGGAATCATAATGCAGATGCGTTAACACCCTTGTGGACTGAGATCGAACAACTTTTCACCAGTAATAAAGGTCACCGGATCCCTACACTCACCAGACGAAACACAGTAACATTATGCTGCTATTATACGCTGGTGTTCTGTGGGTGCATTGTCTTACCCCGGTGGAGACCCATTCATTCTGCAGTTAGAAATAAACTGCAGTTTAGCTCTACCACTGTTGTAGAAAAATCATTATCCTATTATTGAACTAACAGTACTGACAACTCGTTCTTTTGTATTTTCGGACAAAAATAAATAAAATATATATTTAAAAACAGATCGTCAACCCTATTTGTTGAATGAAATTGAAAAAATTGTCGCCACAGGATTTCTGATTATCGATTTTAAATTTATTGGAACAGTAGGTACCTCAACTCATTGAGGTGAACCACATTTACACTGACCTCAAATTTGACCTTTACTGTAAACAGCTGATGATAGGGTTGACACCGCGTAATTTAGTATGTAAAGTTTGCATTTATTACTCTTAGTGTTGCCATCAGAAGAAAGTTGTAGGACAAAATTATCGTATTCATTAGTACTTAGTTACACCTTTTTGGCTTCGGACTCTTTCAACATGTCATTATATGCTGGTTACGAATTTTCTGCTCTATGTGATCTTAACTACTGTGGGTGCAGCGAGCCAGTTCTGGTGAATGACTATTATAATCATCAGCCCATCACTAGTAGCCCATCAGCACGATCCTGGGCGACCTGCAACCATAGACTTCCCCGCAGACTTGAATAGGTCGTCAGTTCCTACTAGCCGAACATATTAGGTATTGAAAAGAACTTGATACTAAAACAAGGTCACGAATATACAGTTTACGACTATCTCTTATCGATAAGGAAGTGGAGTTAAACTCGATACGTATCTTTTTGCGCCAGCAGATGCTATAATTTAGAGAATTTCACCAAAAGCAATACACGACGGTCGCACAGACAGACGGACGGACGGTCATTAGTTTTATGTAAATATCTTTCGGCGCCAGATGGCACTTCCGGTCGGAGGCGCCGCTCTAAAACGTTTTGTGAAATATACGGATTGATCGACGCGATTGTTTCCCTGATAAAACAGTTAATGTTAAAAATAGAAAGATGAATAGATATTGATAAATGAAGAATAGAGCAAATTTAGGGGAAGTTTGTTAGTCATGTTAATTTGAAAAATTAGCCCTCTACGAAGAAAGCTTCCGTTTACTCAAGCTTCCACCGCCTGGGGAGTTTGACATGGGACTCCCGTTTGACGTGATTAGTGGACATGTTGGTAGCCCCGAACTAGTAGAACACGTGTCTCTACTAGCTCCAACGTCGCCGCACTAGATACACCTTTCCATTCTCTCTACGAACTCTACACTTTGTTGAATCCAAGCAGGCAATAAGGAGGGAATTATACATATATATATATATATATATATATATATATATATATATATATATATATATATATAAAGGTCATTCTTGGATATCTATTAAGAGCTACACAGACAAATTTTATGCAATTAGGAAGTAAGCGACGCTAGGGCTGTGGGAGTTTAATTTTCCTTCAGTGCAATTTAATACGCACGGGTGCGAACAGAGTTCGACCAAGTGCAGTCGCAAATGATATTATTAATTGAAATTTTAATATATATATGTGTATAGACTGCTGTTTCAAACGAGCGGGCACTTCCCGTGGCCGGTAACAATAACATTCATCGATGATAAGAAATCATAATGCCTAGATGTGTCTCTACCAGCGTATTCGACATACGAATTCTACAATCCAGTTACTTTTATCGAGTATTCGTTACTTAACCGGAAAGCCTTATCACGATGGAAATCTACCAACGGAATCATCGTCTAAGATCCGCTTTCATCAATTTACTTACAAATTGGACTTCTATTTTTTTTTTCCACTCGTTTTAATGAGTCACGTTTTATATTGAAATAATTTACTCGTCCGTCGGAATTTTTCGGTACTCTTTTATTATTCGGTATCGGCGTAGGAGCATTTGCCGTAATTACGTGTGAGAGAATAGACATCTTGTTTTTTTTTTTTGCGTTTTGCTGAGCCGGAGTACTGCATTAGTGACCAATTTGCGATTTTTTTTTAATAAATAATGCGGGTCGTCTGTTTAATGTTTTGTCTTGAATATTTTTTTGTCTATTGACATTGTGACGATAGAGGACGTTTTTTTTAATATTTAGATTTATTTTTACAATGAATAACTGTTTTATTTGTATTATACGTTAGTTAAATTAACTCTCAAACTCATTTTTGCTCATTCGTGTTATTAATATCTTAATCTGGAAATCTTAACCTTGAATCATTCATGAATCCTGTTAGGATAAAATAATAAAAAATAAATCCCGCTGCTAGACATAAGCCTTCTCCATATTGAGCGTTTTGGGGTATAGTAGCCACGCTCCAGGGAATTAGCGGACTTTACGTCTTTGATTTCTTTTTTTGAACTCCGAAAGTCGAACTATGTGTGCTCGCGTACCGTGCCCTTAGAAACTCAGCTACTAGGGCTCTATTTAACTTTACAGTTAATTGCCACGGCTCTATTATATTAGCTATTGTAGTATTATATTAATATTTGTAACTAATTTTTTAATATGTCATAAGGATAGAAATCACCATAATTCAATATCATCGTTAAGTTCGTTATTACGACAGCATTACACATTATATATTATAGAAAAATCACAATACTAACTGGTCACATCTTTGATTGTATACATTTAGTAACAATGCTGGCTTTGATGATGGTGTCCCTTGTCCTTGACCTTAGATACTCAATTTCATACCAGCAACTGCTGAGAATTGGATTTGACATATTTATACTGATTTTAACCAGTCTCGTCAGTCCAGTTTTATTTTTATTACATTGAGAGTAATAACCTCACACACAGTTCACCTGACGGCAAGTGATTACTGCGGCCCGTGACATTTACGTTCATTCTTGACAAGAATTCATCATACAGATGCGTCAAGGTCACCGGATCCCTACACTCAAAAGACGAAACACAGCAGCATTACGCTGGTATTCTGTTAGGGCGTGGTCCTACCCCGGTCGAGTTGACCCTTTCATTCTGCAGTTATAAACAAACTACAGTGTAGTTCTACCGCTATACTTTTTATATTATCAATTTTATATAAAAATTAGAGCACACCGTGCATCAGATAGTAGGGTCCTGCATTCCATGCACCCGCTTCCATCCTCGATAAGGAATCATGAAGGTACGTTGTCACCCCTTACGTCTGAGGAGATAGAATGTTTGATTAACTACACTCACCAGTCGAAACACAGCAGCATTTTAGGCTAGTGTTCCTCCCACGGTCGTGCCGCCCCATTCATGTTCCAGCAGGAAACTAACTACAGCGTGGCTTTACCACACTTAAAACATTAACAACGATACACGCGTATAAAGACAATAAAGGTGAATTTATAGATTCGTATTAATACAAAAATATAACTATTCGTCAATCACAGTCATAGAGCTGTTTATATATTTTTTACAATTATAATTTAAAACCACCTGTATCCTTCGACATCCCGCAGCCTTGGTAGTGTCGTCGCACTTACATATCAAACACAGAAAATATATTAGTTTATATTTATGTTACCTTTTGAGGTTGATCAACTAAGACAAATTTAATTTAATAAAAGACTGACGCCAGTTGTGTTGAACCCGCGTAAATATTAGTTAAGTATAGGTTTTTATTTATGACGGTTGAGAAAGCCGGCTATATACATGATTTAGCACGTATTGTATGTTTATACATGGCAACATTTTTAAATATTTTTCTTTTCAATCTATCTTCCATTATTTTAATACTTTCGTGTCTATAAATAAGAAATATTTACATAATAATCTAGCAATATGTTAATAGAACTAACAAAATATTTATTGCTAGTGAGATAGAAGGAAGGAACAGAAATTTCAGTTTTTGTAAATTATGCCTTTCTTATTATGCACTTACTTCATGTTCGTGTTATTTTAATTAGACATCGAGGAGTTGGAGATCATATAAATATACAATAAAATATTTCTTGATACCAGATAAATCTTTGCGATTGTAAATGGAATGAAATAAATACACGAACTGCTGCTTATAAAAAAGAATTCAAAACCACGTGCAAGCTAATAACCATAACCAATAAAATTTCTGATTTCTTATATTTACGTGAATACTGCCAAAATTAAGATCGAAACGATGTTAATTTTTTTAAAATAAACGTGATAAAATTTGTTTTTTATAAAACTTATAATAAAGTGTTAAGTACACTATCACTAACACATTGAGAAATAAACTAACAAAAACATTATGAAATCAAGTTATATTAAAACTAACTTTTATTTAATACGTCTAAGGTGTGTCGTTAAATAATTTAAAATGTCTAACATTACAAATTCCACTCCAAAAATGTCCAATAAAAACTTTTAACCGTGCTCGCTAGACAGCGCTATCTAGCGGGCCGCGTGTAACTCACGAAGAGAACGCAGTTGCATAACCGCCGCGCCTGCCGCCTCCGCCAATCCACGCGCGTCGGCCTCACCTTCCGACCACTTGGTCAATG
This sequence comes from Teinopalpus imperialis, assembly GCA_029286865.1. Lineage (NCBI taxonomy): Eukaryota > Metazoa > Arthropoda > Insecta > Lepidoptera > Papilionidae > Teinopalpus > Teinopalpus imperialis. The sequence continues at coordinate 14,477,039 of JAGSMU010000001.1, forward strand.
TTACTTGCGATTACAATCCTTTAATTGACTATTATGTAGATTAGACATTTTCCACGCATTTCAGTGACAGAATATATCACTGAATATATGGCTGTACGTAAATTTGTTTATCAGGAATTATCCAGCTTAATTCGAATACATTGTAACAAATGGATGAAAACTTCAGCATTATGAGACAATTTATTAATAAAAAAAAATTGACTATTTGTACAGGCAAGGTGGAAAATCGTATACTGATTGAGACCAGATTATATTGACGATAATGTCCTCCTGGTTAATTACGACCACGCCGATATTACCCCTTAACATGAACAGTATTTTTACCTTGTCAGGTCCATATTTATACTATGTATAAGATCTGTCTGCTTTTTGGCGATATAATCTGCCTCGGCGTTAACATTTTTCTAACTGGATGATTGTAGTTAATATGACAACTTACGTTTTTCTGTGTTCTATAACGTCCGTACTATTAATAGGTCAAATTAGTTTCTACTATAATTCGAATTTCAAAAAACATAATATACATAGGTGTGATTTTTATAATTTAAAAAAAAAACAACCCCAAGAGGCCGTTTGTTCGAATAATGTTCGGAAGATTTTATATATTTAATTAAAAAGTATCACTATCCTATATTATGTAGGTTCGGCGTAATGTCTTCACTTTCTTAGATTTATTTTTCCACCACTCGCCACATTCAATTCTACCTCTTTTATATCATTCGTCCGTCGAGTGTATTATAACTAGGAGACATTTTTCTTTTAACTCCAAAATTTTATGACCTTGTGCTGGTTGCCCACTAATAGAGTTCTCGACTGAGCGCCATAAGCGCTCAACCCGGTGAAACTGCAAAAACACTCGGGCAAAGAGCAGTCATTAGCCCGAGAAAAAAAAATCCAAAACTTTATATCTTTATTAGTTAATTGGAGATGAGTACACGAAACCGTTAAACCTACTAGTGTGTCTCTTATTCCGGACACGGCTGGTGAATTTCGATTTTATAATAAAAAAAAATTTAACGTAAGGTAAGTTTCTATATTTAGTTAGTTTAAAATGGTCGTTCGCGGAACCATTGAACAATGCTTGTGATGTGCATGACAGGAATTAGGCTCTTCGCTCCGTGAATTGAATGGTTCATGTTATACAAGATAATGTAGATTGTGTGATATAGTAAGCGATATCATGGCACGTGACAATATTTTTAATGTTTTCATGTTTTTAGGTTCGTTTAGATTCTGTTGATGTTTATATGAATGGATGGTGATATCTATTGACCGTCAGAGGTTAGATATGCGGACCTAGCCTCTGATTTGTAAGGTTGACGAAAGTGTTCGCTCACCATACGCAACACAACAGCATTATGTTGCTATGTCTAGTATTCTGAGAGGGTATGTCCCTCACCGGTCGAGCTGACCCATCTGCAGCATTAACCTATTTTCTTTGATTTGTTTGCTAAATGAAGCATAACTTAATCCTTTCTCGCAAGCAATATAAATAGAGTGGACAGGATAAGCCGCAGAAACTGGGACTGTAGGAACAGGACCTTGCTCTCACAATACCGGTATGACCATGAGTATTTTTTTTTATTATTACATTGTAAACAAACGAGCACACAGTTCACCTGATGGTAAGTGATTCCTGCGGCCCATGACATCTACATTCATACTTGACAAGGAATCATAATGCAGATGCGTTGTCACCCTTGAGAACTGAGATGGAATGCCTCGTCACCATTAATAAAGGTAGCCATCACTAATTTTTTCGTATTATCGATATATATCGTATTATCATATATTCGATATGAAATTGAGTATTCTCGAAATTCGAAAAGAATTCCAACTTAGTAGTACTTTAGGAATTCTGTTAAAATAATAGTCGCCTAAGTTGCTTTGTTGAAAATGTCTTGCCATAAAGAATAAAAAAGTTGCACTTTGGACGTTCTTATAATCATTTCAACATTATCTGTATGCGGCTAAAGTATTTTTTTATTTTTTATTAGTCCTTACTCCAGACGTGCTTACGAATTATACTATACATAAAATTAACATTCGATGGTTGTTACCTCACGAGGTCAACACCACCATTTGCATCTGAAAATAAAAATAAATTAAAATAAACTATTTAATATGCTGACAATATCTTATTACGCAGATAGTTTGCGAGTCGAATGTACCTGAACCTACATTTGCTTTGCATTAAACGAGCAATTTGAGTCACACGCCAATTCACTTTAAAATGGCGACCGTTGATTACCTTTTCAATTGGGCCGGTTAGCTTGTTTGCACGGCGTTGTTATATGTTATCCTACAAAATTGGCGACATCGTACGTGAGGCTACTCGGGAACTATTTCAATATTACTTAGCCGTATAACATGGCCGCTTAGTAACAACCTCGCGCGCTTTTATAGGTATGTTTTTAAGCGTGCTCGGGCGACAAGCAGGCCAAAGTGCTTTTAGTTTTAGTGCCTCGTACTTTGCGGAATGAGCGTTACTATTCGCAGAACTTTTTTTTTTCAAACTATAACAGTCAAAGAGAGTCGACTACGCCCCGTATTTTTATAATGCAGTTGATGATATTATTTAGATTTATCTATTAATTCTTCAGTATTAAAAAGTTTATTTTAAGGGTAAGATCGCTAATAAGTGTTGAAATGATTATATTGAATTGAAATGCAGGTTAGTCTGACAGTAGTATCACGATCTCAAAGAATACTGAATTAGCAGCATAACGCTTCGTATGGCAAGTGTAGGGATACTGGGACATTGCTCGCGAGGCATTCTACCTCAGTCCTCAGGGATGACCAGGAATCTTTAATATTTTTTGTGATGACTACACAGTATAGCCCCGATGACTGTTATCTAACAACTAACTAACATCAGATGAATTGTGTGCTCGTTTATCACAACTTGTTTCATAAAAAAAATAACATCCGTTGAAGGGACAACAAGTCTTTGATTTATGGTTTTCTCTTCCGGGCGAGCAGTACAGAATGAAAAGCAAGAAAACAAAACCAACAAAGACTTCAAAATCTAAACATCGAATTAGTATACTACCTAAATCCATTCACAAAGAAAGACCATGGTTAGGCGTATGAATTTCACCTTGAAAGCAATTAGATTGTGCGATGTCAGTGTTGCCAATTTTATCTTCGTTGAAACAGATGGCGTGTATATTGTGTTTTATAGTAGCCCACTATTGTTTTGTAAAACAAGCATTTTACTAGTACTAGTATATCACTTTTTTAATTTATATTCTTGCTTAGGTTTAAAACGGCAACACTAATGAAATTATATTCCCATGGACAAGTTAAAGTTTAGGTTCATGTAGTTATAATTTTAGTCTTTGGTATAATAATTAACAGATGATTTTATCACAGGAGAAATTTTTGCTGTATTTTAACTTTTCGTTCATAAAAGTAAAACAATGATTCTAAAAGTCTTCTTTAGCAGTCTACCACTATTTTGAGTAACAATATCATTGACCAAAGACTAGAATCTACTACTCTGTCTGTATATGATTATAAATTTACCTACAAGGGGAATACCTTCATCTATGATTCTATATAATAAGAATTATGACAAGATAATATTGCAGAATCTTCCATATAACTTTTATAACATGTTACAAAACTTATTTATTGCACATTTTAATTAAAATTAAACGCGATAGCTAACAAATAACGATTTTGCATGACAGTTTGAAAATTGAATGGACCTTAAAATACCTTATAATATTATAAACGGCAAAGGACATCTCCACAGGGAGCCACTGAAAATATCTTCCGTACTTACTTTTAATAAGAACGATTTCTGAATAGTGTTCGTTGTTCATTGCACCATTTGAAGAGTGTGCCGTGGAAGTATACTACAGATGCAGTAATGTAGGATAAGTAAAATATTTCTCAAGTATGTAGGCGTTGTCGTTTTAAAAGCAGAAATCTCCATTTTGCCTCGAAACTTGTTCGACTAGTTTTGGCTGGATAAAAATTGTCAGGTAAGTTTTACGATGGGTCTATTAAACGTGTAATTTAAGATTATAGGTAAACATAGGTGAAAACCACAGTGCACGGAATCAAAGTAAGCGTGATCTGATAACGTGCCTAGCATTCGTTTACCTATATCACTTTAGATAAATCCGTAAGCTTTTATGTGACCATGTTGTAACATATATAAAAAGTACAGTTACTGCCTATATATAAACATATAAATCCCACTGCTGGGCTTATCTGTGAAAGAAAGAAAGCGTGTTAGAGCATAGTACACCACGCGGCTTCACTGTGGGTTGGTAAACTTCACATGTTTTTATCAGAACAGCTATTAAAATCAGCATTTGAAATTTCAATTAACAATTTCATTGTTGCCACAGTTTTCGAATTGATACTTTCACGAATGCTTATATACTGAGCTACCATAATTTTTAAACTTACGTCTTTAGTTACGTAGTTTAGTAGACGTAGGGTGGCATTTACGTGTCTAGTTCTTTAACAGTCTTTAACACACAACAAAAAGTGTGTAACTCTTAACGACTAAATAAAAGAAAATATATTTTTGACATTTTATTCAATAAATTGAAGCGCTTTTTTTATGTATTGTGTGATGCTGTTGGTCTTTTGACCTCTACAGCTTTAGCGAAACAGACTCGCGAGCGGGGGCCCTTATGAGTGGGGAAAATTGAAGCGCATAGCGTCTGGATTCCGTCATAGCGGACTTAGAAAGTCTAACATAGACTAATTTCAGGAAGAACGTAAGTCATCAAATTGCTGAATAATGGTATTGTTTATGCCAGACCAAAAATATTATGACCATGAAGACGTCGTCCTGGACGATTTCGACAACTTCTGGTATATATCACTTCATACTACTTCATAAAACCACTCATTAAATATAGGTATTATATATATGTATTTCTTGCAACACAGAAATAATTGATATATTTGTATATTTTTGAAATAATTATATTAATATAAGTATATGAGTCAATATATTAACAATTATTATAATTATTTAATAATTATTTGTTACCTATATATAATACATTATAGATCAACTGATTATTGAGAAAGGTATTGTTAAGTACAATTTATAAATAACTTATACATTACATAAATTAAAAATTCCTTTGCAAAAGCATGATTTAAAAATAATTACATGTTATTGGGCAACACTGAACACCGTGCCTTTCTGTGTCACAGAAACCCTATCGCCTAAAGCTTAATTACATGTGGGTGGCGCCTATAAGAGGACGATATAAAATTCGCTATGACACCCGCGCACGTGCTATTTTTAACCGGCTTCCTGTGATATTTCATTTTGATTGTATAGTGCTAGTATTTTTTTTAATAAAATGGAAAAATATTGAAATTATACTTTATGGGGTGACAGATACTAAATATTAAAAAAATTGTTAACACTATTTTATGGATTCCATAAAAAATATATCAAACTTGATTGACCTTTTATTTTGCTCAGGTTTTCAATTCGACACAAAACTATAACTTCTGACGCGTACATATAAGTCAACGCCTCTTTTTTGTTAAAAAAAGACTAGACGGAACTAAATGTCGTCAAATTCCACTGACTTTTCTCAATCGATTATCCATTTTAGTTTTTTTTTACAGTCAAAATAATGTTTTTATACGGCATATGACTATCACTGTTAATAATGTCCAAATGAAATACGGTCAGCACTTGTTATATCTGTCTCCCATAGAAGTGAAAAATATCGTTTCCGGTCGATAAAATTATAAGATATTATACATTATTCATATTAAGTATTGTTTCAGGAGACTACGGCATAGCAACGAGTACATTTTACTTTTTATCTATAAAAACCAGTAATTATCCTCGTAAATAATATGACAATCTTATCTTAAGATAAATAATTGTAAAGCTTATTTATTAGTATTTATGTTTATCTATTTTTAAATTGCGCTAAGTCACCCTTATTCTCATAAAAAAACAAACTTTATATTTACCTTACACAGTTCATTTTAGTAAAGTTTTCCCGAAGTTACTTGTTACATTTACGTATTATAGAATATCATACTAAAAAAATGATGATCATGATATTAATTTATCCCTAATGGGAAAGGCAAAAGACTTTAGTCCATACAGCCAGGTCTTGTTCGTATGATGGTTGGCCTGAAACTCATACTAAAAAAAAATTATAGTAAAATAATACCACAGAGTAAAAACTTGTTTAGATTACTTGATGTGCGATGTCAAAGTGAATAAAAAAAAAGAAAACAAGGCAATCACTTTTTTTAATACAAAAATATGCATAGCACAGAAAAGTTTATTTAATTTAAAAAGTATTTATTTTAGTCTATCCCATATATCTTTTTATCATTGAGTACATAGTGGCAAGAGGTATATGGGATAAAATATGACGTGAAAACGTATTTTCCCCTCGTATCTAAACTATTTATCAAGCGCCATTTTGCGGCGTCACATAAACCCATATCGCAGCGCGTCGCAGGTGAAAATGTTACGGAGGCTGCGGTGCGGAATATCCTTATACCACTAGTGTTGTCCTTAAATAACTTATATTTCTAATATGTCGTCTATTTTAAATATAACATGGTTTATAAAGTTTAAATGTATTAAAGTTCGTCGACTTAGCGGATAAAATGTCTTTATTATGTTAGAATAATTATAGAATAATTTTCTGGTTAAATTATAATTTATATCATTTTACTGCAGTCAATGTCACTCTTGTGTTTGTTCTTGTATTTTAAGTATACGGGCTAGAAGTAAAATTATGTGACATTATTATCTACTAGCTGTCCTGTCCTAATTTCAATAAATTTATTTGTGATCGTTTTGTTAATTTGTGACATTATATATTATATAGTTATATTGTATAGTTCGAATCATCTTGAGTTCATACAAAAATCCCATAGACAAAAGAACTTTCTGTTTGCAATTTTTCTTGACATTAAAACCTAATTTGGATCAACTACTAACTCGAACATTAAAAAAAAATAACCCAATCGGCCTGATCGTTCTCAAGTGATGTAGTTTATTTTTTATTTATATAGATGATATGTGTTTGATAGTATTACTGTTTACCCAAAGAAGTATATTTGGAATTAAAAAATATATAATTTCCGGCGTGGCGCGTCACTACCAATGACATTTTTTATTTCCATGCCGACGCGCTGAGCTAAAATTATTATCCCGGGCCACCCTTATGGCCCGGTTTTCGCTACCAGGTAGACTGGGGTTTTGGGGGTGCAAGGTGTTAGCGGCGTGCGTCCGGATCACCCTCCTCAAACCTACGAAATAATTACATAGCGTTTTCGAGAGGTCAATGTCGGTGGTAGTCGATTCACGACAAAACAGAAATGCACAGTTAATAACTGGTTGTCTTAAATGTATTTTTGTTTTTTAAACGTTTTATTAGTAAATTTGAGCGCATAACGTCGAGATTCTATGATGGCCGGCTTAGAAAGTCTGCCACGCTTCTCTCTCCTCATTCTCGTGCCTAAAATCATATAAAATTGCGGAGAAATGTAACAATTTGAAGAATAATCGTCTTGTTTATACCAGACCAAAAATATCATAATGATCTGGTCGATTGCGTCTACGGCGTTAACTTCTGGTTATTGCCAATTGACATCAACTGCGCAGCATATTTTATAGTGCCGTGAGCGTTCGCACAAACACAGAGGCACTCCACGCGTCGTCTCCTTCCTTCTTCCAATGTGATGCATGTGCAATTAGATCGGAGGAAGGCTCAGATATAATGTCAGGGACCCGGAAACCAACAGTTTGTTATGCACAAATATTGTTCCTTGACTGGAAATCGTACCCAGGACTCGTAGCTGCCAAGCGTCAATAGCCTAATGGTTTAAGATACGGTCTGCGAAACTTAAGGTTCGAATCCACCATTAGAATATTGTCGTGAGCCATCTCCTAGCACAAGCGTTGTCAGCAGTTGGAGTGGTTAACCGGAATGTTAGTAATTATAGCACTTAGCATGCTTTAAAAAAAAAACTAATCGCCACACCACGTGGCCGTAGAAAATATGATTCAAGTCCCAATACTAACGTTGGCAGTTGAGTTGGCAGGCAGAGGCGTGGTGATAAGTCTCGAAGGAGATGCAACTTTAGTCTTTGCTCAGGACGGTGTTCATGGGCTTTTATCATTTAACGTCAGGTATATATTTGTGTGCTCGCTTGTCACCCTATTTTCTTAAATAAAAATATTTAAATATGAAATTATTAAATTTAAAAATCATCATGATGAATTATCGAGGCAGACTTACTTTATCACGCCATCGGGTGTCATTTGCCACTTATTATCTAACAAAAAAAAAAAAATCATTTAATTCACTTTTTTTAAATAAAAATGAGGATAAATAAAAAAAACCCAGAGTACACTAGTGTCTACCTATCCTTCCGGCCAGTGACACTCGTGCTATCCTTGATAAGACGCCTGGTCAGTTTGACCGGGGAAGGACCAAGCCCTCACAGAAAACGAAAACATCAAGCGTCACCAAACGAAAAGAAAGCGTCAACCGGCATCCGCTGCTGGAGATCTGATCAGGTTCACGTTCACAGTTGTGTTCAAGTCTCCCTCGGTGTTATTGCACAAGTATTACATCTTATCAGGGAAGGGGGCGATGAACAAGTGAATCTGCGTTTGCGCATTATTATATACGAGACTAATATATCCTATACACACGATGTTATCAGGCAAGAACGACTTGGTCGAAATAGATCATTCAATCATCTATTAGAAGAGAACATTTTTAACAACCCTAAGACATAGAAACGTGTTGTATATTCCTTTATCAGAGCTGGCAACTATTTTAATTCGATTCCGCCCACAATTGACATTGATTTATATAATACAAATGGAACACAAATTAAAAGAAAACTAAATTTAATGTTTTTTAATAATAACTTTTAAATGACGAACCAGACAATAGACGGAATTGTCTATTGTTAACAACGTCTGTTTTTACTTTTTAGTATTTTGTACTTCTTTATCTATTTACTCCCTTTTTCTTTTTACCATTTATGTAGACTTGTAATTGGCCTTCTGTATTAATTATGTTGTTTATTTGCTTAAGTATTAGCTGTGTCTTCAGAAAATTGTAAAAAAATAAAATAAGAATATATGATGGATTTAGATAATTGCGATAATTAAACATTAGATTTTAATTCTTTTATTTCTTGAGACTTTCTCATTTTGTTATCGTTTTACTTATTAACCTTTGATCCAGCAAAGATATCCCGCCGTAAGTGTGTCAAATAATAATACAAAATGTGTCATCCGGAAGCGTGACAATCGATGAATAGAGCATAGATAAAAATGCACTTCTCTGGAACACACTTTACGCAAGGGTTGTCCAACCTTAAACCACAAAACTAGTATTTGGCACTTCCCTGGGAATAGCAATTCTCATTTGTTGTTTTTTTTTAATTTTCTGTTAATTAGGCTTATACCTATACTTTTCAACCTAACTAATTTTGCTTTTAATTGTTGTGAGTGCGAAAAAGGAATAAATTAATATTATTATCATAGTGAGGATTCGTTTCTAACTCCGCCTGAATGGTTAATAAAATAAATAATAATATTTTATGAAATAATCAAATCAGATGTAATAACATTAATAAATATATAAACGCATTTTTATTTTTACTTTAAATCTTACTATACAATTAACAAAATTCAACAATATGTCACACTATTCGAGGCATTTGTCGCGTAATAATTTCGTGTAGTTTTAAAATATTCGCGTTTGCGCAACTCAATCAAGTCAGAATACTTCTCTAGTGGAGAGCGCGGGAATTTGACAACTGTCTAATTATATATTTTGGCGCGTTGACAATCCGCCCTCCTCGGACGGCACAAATAGCGTTGCCTAACGGAAATGGGCCGGGCTAGGCACAAACCACAGGTATGGCGTCGCGCGCGTGTGTTTCCTACACAATAAAAAAATATAGCATTATAGTCTATAACTAATCATTTGGTAGATGTCAAATCATATACAATTTACATCTAAGCGTTGGCCACATCTTGTCATAAAGTTGACGTAATTGTTTTCGATATGACGTCATATACTATACTATATCTCTGTATAGTATAGCATAGTCTGAAACCACATATACACAATAAATTAACGTTTATAAATTCTTTTTTGAAAGATTCTAACTTCTAGTTTTACAGCATTGCTTCGCAACCATTTTTATGTCGTGACCTATAAAAAAAGCCAATAACGTAAGTAAAAAGCATTGCCCCTTCATTATAAAATTATAATAACATTGTAATTAATAGTCTACTTACACCAAGCAAGAATATATAATTTAGAAGAATATAGAATTTTATGTTGTTATATGAAAAACTACACACAAAACAACATTAATTTGTTCTTTTAATAAACGATTTTTTTGTATATCTAGGTCTCTTTTAATGAACAAATTGTTACTCCCTATAATAACAAAAAAAACCCCCAATATTCCAACACAATTTCGCCGTTGTTTACTTGGTTCCAACAGTAAGAACGTTTGAACCTTACGTCAAAATGTCAAAGACCCTTTGACATTTTATTTTACATTTTTTTAAAATTCCATGTGTAAATAAGCGCACGAGCATCTACGCCCTGTTCGCATGTAATAAATTGCGTTGAGAAAACGTTAATTATAAATTATGAGCGAATGCAATGAACTTTAAATGTTACTAGCTGTCTTTACAATTAATGCGAATTCTTATTCCAAATTCAAATTTGTTTTTTTTTTACAATATTGAGGGGGTCACAGTTCACGTCATGATAAGTGATTCCTGCGGCCCATGTTCATCTTCGATTAGGCATCATAAGTCAGATGCTTTTTAGAATAGCCCTTGGGGACTACGATGGAATTACCAGTAATAAGGCTCTACATGTCACACCACACCAAACACTTCAGGGTTATGCTTCTATTTTACACTGGTATTCAGTGAATTGAGGATGCGGTCATTTCTCGTCCGAACCGACCCATTGATGCTGCAGCTAACATATAAATAAATAAATAAATATATTTATAATATACCCTTACATAATATTCGATTTATTTATTGAAAAATCATATGTCAACTCTGTTACTGTACTAACCAAACTTAGAAGCGAAAGTGATCTTGTTTTAACCTAATGAACTGAAATTTGACTCGCAATTACCAAGTACGACGATCGTGATCTATTGGCTACAAAAGTACGTTTTGACCGTAGTAGCCCAAGCTTGAAATCTGGTCACGGCAGCGTTAAGCTGTCGCAGCGGAGATTTTGTTTTAAATATATTTAATTTATATTAATATACTATAAACTTTACTAACAAAATACATGCACCCACATGGTTATAAACATTCTAGGCACAGACAACACTAGAGTTCTGGGCTACGTATCACGATGTTGCCATCTATGAAAATATAAAATCAGGACGATGAACCCACAGAGCTCGCATTCAAATCTAGATATATAAAATTTATCTGCGCCGACATCAGATATATTAAATGTTGAATATATTATTCGAATATTTATGTATATATTTTTTAAATGGCCATAAACGTCAACGCAGTAGCTTTTAGAGGTCCTCTTAAAAGTTAACGGTACCAAATTACACCTATTCTAAAAAAAAATACATATGTTCTTATTTCTTATAACATATTTCTAAAAGCTTTTTCTGCAATTGCCACGCTTTGACTAACGGATGGGCGATTTCAGCGTCATTAGCACTCAATATTTATATATATATCATATATATGTATTTTATAATAACGGATATATTGTTTATTTATATAATATAATAATATTTTACGACAAGTTCTTTAAGCAGACACCTACCTCATATCATCTCTGCATTGCGCTAAGGTTGAGTGGTAGAGAATGCGTAAGGCATTAAGTCCGCCCTTGTATGTATTACTGTATATGAAGCTTAAATATTATAATTTTTTTTTCGGTATTTTTAGTTTAGTTTTGTACGCATATTTTCGTACAATTGCTTCTTTGTTTCTTTCATTTGTCACTTACCCTACAGTCGACTTATGACGCCGGCTTCAAGGCTTTTAATCTGTCAGAAGCAACTGACCGAAATGTGGTAGGGCCTTCTCGGACACCCTCGAGTCAGTCGCTTTCGTGCACAGAGCAACGGTCCAAGCCGAGGCTTCCTGTCGGGTATCCTTGTGCTGATTACCCACTAATATAGGTATCAGCTGAGTGCCCTAAGTGCTCTACCACCTTTCAACCCGTTGAAGCAGTAAAAGTATTCGTACTAATAGTCATAAAATAAACTGGCTTCAAGATATGGTGTCATCTTACCATGTCTCTCAATGATATGATGTTATTCTATACACTGCAGTTTGTTTCTAGCTGCCGAATGATCAGCTCGACTGAGGTTGGTGGACCACTCCCTCAAAGAATACCAGCGTGAACACACATGAAAGTTTCAAATAAGAACTTGTGTTAATTATGTAGGAGTAGAGTTTTGGACCTCGTCGACTCCCAAAATCAGTTATCGTTTATGTCGACCGCTGGGAAACCGATATCGACCATTTTGAGAATCCCTGTTCTATACTATCGCCAAAAATGTAATAAAAATGTCTGCGTTAGTTTAAAAAAAAATCGTTTGCAAGGGAAAATAATTACAATTATATATATAAATATACGTCTAAAAAGTTAATAATATGTTGTGACACACAATTATTTAAAATTGGAATATTTTACACGTTGAAAAGAACATGTGTTTTAAATTTGGTATACTTAGCAGCATAATAGTCTGTCTGCCTCACTCTAAAACCATCTGTTACGTACTATAGTTTTGTTTCTACTTCAAGTACAATGAGCAATGCAAAACGTGTCGCGTTATTCGCATAGAGTTTATAATAACAGCTGTTCTTTTTTTTTTAAGTTTTCCTTTTGCTAGCTACGTAACTAGCTAGCTAATACAGATAAAAAATAAATAAACAACTTACATAACTTGTTATGCTATAGTTTTTAAGTATGGTAATTTAACACCAAGAAATATGTATGACCACCAGTCACCATCATAAATGGATAAAAGCTAAAATAAATCCTATATAAACAGATAGGTCTACTGCTTTTTTCATTCGACGCTCAGCAGTCGCCGAGAACGGTCGCCCGGCTCCCCGCCACGATCGTCCCGAGCTACCTGCCCCCGAGCAAGCCACCTGCGCATCCATTGTTCCGAGAACAATACACCGAGCAATTTTATTGCTGTTGCTGTTATTGATCGGAATTTAATTTCAAAGAAGCTATTGTAAAGCCACCTGGGTGGTTATACTAGTGGATACCTTGCGGTGTTAACTAAGCTAGTGTAGGGCAAGCCCCGTACGCCCGCGGTTCCCCTTCTGGGAAACGCAAGATAGCGGAAGGAGTCAACGTAAACTTGGCCTTGGGTAGTGCCTAGCCAAGGTTGACCAACCCGCTAGACTTATAATTGTCTCACGCGTATTTTTAGTTAGCTCTAAGCACACACCCAAGTGCACAAATAAGATTGGCACTTGGACGCACTAGGGCTAATAACTTAGGCATTATGATCTCCTGCCTATACCCGGCAGGGAGGGAAGTAGGCTACTCACCCCGGCACCCACCGGAGGCCACATCCCGCGTAATAGTAGTTATATTAATAAAAAATTGTGTACAATGGAGAATCCAACAATGGATTTCCTTGTACACTTAGTCAACTGCCTGAAGAGTAAAATACCCGATGTCTTCGAAGACATTATGAAGAGCAACCCCTACAGGAGGGGCAAAATCACCCTCAAGGTCCTCCTCAAGGGCCTCTGCCTCATCGTCCTCCTCGGTCTCCGAAATGGAGCTAGATAGCCCTTCGTCCCCGAGGACCTCCGCAAGACACCAGCAACTTCACGCTGGTGGAAAGAAACGAAAAGCGAGCTTCACCCGCCCCGACGCCGCCACCCAAGGCGAAAAACGGGAAAGCGATGTCCCCTCTCCCCGGCTATCGACATCTGTGGCCCAACCCATGGCACCCCTCTGCAGCCTCACAGCAAGCCCCGCCGCTCCTCAGCGCTCCACTACTGGCTCCCCAAACTTCGGCTGCCTCACAGCCATCGAAACGCCCGCCGCCTGTCTTCATACAGGCACAAGATAAATGGCCGATTGTCGTATCGGCCCTTTCCAATCGCTACAAATATCAAGCGATCCCCACCGCTGTAGGCATTAAACTGCAGCTAGAAACCACGGATGACCATAGAGCGGTCACCCGCTACTTACAAGACAAAGGTGTATTCTTTCACACCTACACCCTGGCAGAAGAGCGCCAACTTAGGTGGTTATTAAAACCTTCCGCGGGAAATCCCCGCAGACCTCATCAAAGAGGACCTCCAGGCTCAGAATTTACCCGTCCTATCCGTGCATAGGATGTACAGTGGGCATAACAAAAGCCATTCAACATGGTAATTGTGGCCCTCGAAGGTCCGAGGCAGGGAAGCAGGTATTTAACCTGAAAACGTGCTGCCACCTTTCTGGGCTCACAATAGAGCGCCCTCATAAAAATGGCCCTCCGGGCCAGTGCCACAAATGCCAGTTATATGGCCACTCTGCTCGCAACTGCTTCGGGAAACCCAGATGCGTTAAGTGCCTGGGTGACCATGGCACCACCGACTGTCCGAGACCCAAGGACAAGGCCCTTTTGGCTGCTTTCGGGCCCCCCGCATGTGTCCTGTGCAGCTCAGAGGGACACACAGCCAATTCCTTTACCTTGGCTGCCCAAAGGCTCCCAAGCCGAAACGCCCGGCACTTAAAGTCGCACCTAAGGTAGCTACACCGATCGCCGCTCCCGCGCCTATTCTCGCTCCTGTTCGTCCTCTACGTCCCGCATGGAAACCTCCTACTGGCGTAGTGACCGTCGCTCAACCAGTTGAGCAGCCCCCTCCATCAGCCGAACGGCCGGTTAACGAAAGCGACCTCGACCTTGTGTGTCGCTTCGCCGCCGTTTTCAACGGCGCCGACGACTCAGCCCTTGCAAAAGCCCTAAGGGAATCCAATGGCAAGCCCGAAATCAGGATTGCTGCCACAATGCGCTACCAACATGTAGTGTCAGCCATCGTCAATTTTCAAGCATAGAGGCCTTTATAACGGCAGAGTAAAACCGCGTTCCCTTAACGTCGCATTTTTAACGCGAACGGTATTAATAATCAACGCGACGAAATCTTCAATTTTGTTCGCGATCACCAAGTCGACGTGCTCCTAGTGCAAGAGACATTCCTCAAACCGCACACTCGCAATCCCAACATCGCGAATTATAACATCATTAGGAATGATAGAACTTCCGCCGCTAATGGCGGAACTCTCATCTACTATAAAGTCCTTGCACTGCGTGCCCGTCGATACGCCAACCCTAACCTTCCTAGAAGCCTCGGTCTGTCAGCTAGCCATGACCGGCCACGCCCCCATCACAATCGCGTCCGTCTACCTGCCTTGCAGACGTGACGCACAAGTATTACGAAGCGACTTCGTGGCGCTCCTTTCCCTTGGAAACTCAGTCATTTTGGCAGGAGATTTCAATAGCAAGCACACTCGGTGGAATGCAACTAAAATCAACCCCGGGGTTGGCTTTAGACTCGCTAAGCGACGCACTCGACTTCGACGTCGTAGCGCCTACTACGCCTACCCATTTTCCATACATATTGGGTCACGCACCGGACGTGCTTGATATTGCCATCTGTAAGAACATCAATCTCGCCTTCCAAGGCATAGAGGTAATCCATGAGCTCGCTTCCGATCATCGCCCCGTTCTTCTTCGGTTAGGGCCCTCCGCCCCAACCTCACCCTCCACCAAAACCATTGTAGACTGGCACCGACTCAGGAACGCCCTGAGGGAAGCCACATCACCGCACCTAGATGCTATTCCTAGGAACATATCTTCAGTCAACGACACGAACCTCGCAGTTCATGCCCTCACTAGGCACATCCAGACCGTAATCGTGGATTGTTCGAGGCAGGTTCCTCGGTGGAAGACCACCGATGGACCCTGCCAAACGACATAAAGGACCTAATGAGGCGCAAGAATGCGGCGACTCGTGCCCACGACTTATATCCCACTGAAAGTAACCGGCTGGTGCTACGTACCCTTCAGCGTGAAGTCCGATCACGCATAGCCCAGTATAGGAACGATCGGTGGGATAATCACCTCTCAACATCGAACCTTCCCATCTCGCCTACTGGCGACTTCCCAAATCACTAAAGGGGCACCGCCCAAACAATGCCTCCCTTAGCGCGTCCTAATAAACCACCCGCCTTCTTAGACGAAGAGAAAGCCGAATGTCTGGCTGACAATCTCGAGCTCAATGCTCACCGAGCACCCTACCGATCGACGCCGCTCACCTTGAAATGGTTAACAGCGAGGTCGACCGGAGGAGTAAGGAACCACCTCGCGATTCCGTCACTCAAGTTACATGCACCGAAGTTGAGTCCATAATTAAAACCTGCGACCACGCAAGGCTCCCGGCCCCGACGGTATCACCAACAAGGTGATGAAACTCCTACCCATGTCCATTTTACACCTACTGGTGATAATCTACAACGCGGCCATATCCAAAGGCACCTTCCCGAACACCTGGAAGGAAGCCGATGTCATAGGGATTCTCAAGCCCTCAAAACATCAACCGATCCATCAGCCTATCGACCCATAAGCCTACTCAAAGTCTTGGGTAAGGTATATGAAAGGCTCATCCTCACCCGCCTCAAGGACTTCATGCTGTCCTGAGGGCTGCCAATCAATGAGCAGTTCGGGTTTCGCACCCAACACTCATGCACACATCAAGTGCATCGCATCACGGAGCACATCCTCAGTAAATTTCTTCAGGGCTACCAAACTGGGGCACTTTTTCTCGACGTGGCGAAAGCTTTCGACAAGGTCTGGCACAACGGGCTCATATACAAACTATATGAGCTCGGTGTGCCAGATCGACTCGTACTTATCATACGAGATTTTCTCCGAAATCGAACCTTTCGTTACCGCGTCGAGGGAACGCGCTCCGAGTTCACCCCATTTGTGCCGGAGTACCACAAGGCTCTGTCCTAGGTCCTACTTTATACACACTCTACACCAACGACATACCGCGCACTCGCGGTGTAGAGCTAGCCCTTTTCGCCGATGACACCGGCCTCTACGCGTCTGGATTTAAACCAGACGCTATTTGTAAACGCCTCCAATCTGCAGCCAACACCTTAGGAAATGGTTTCGGAAATGGAGGATCGAGGTTAACCCCACCAAAAGTGCAGCCATTTGCTTCTCTCGGCGCAACAAAACGCCGCATCTCAAACTATAGAGTTATTTGATCGTCCAATCCCTGGGAAAGACAGTCAAATACTTAGGCGTCACATTAGATGAAAGACTCACCTTCGGTCCGCATGTCAACCGCGTACGGAATCGAGCAGCGTTCGTCCTAGGTCGTTTGCACCCGTTACTTAATAAAATAGCAAAATGTCCCTGCGTAATAAAATTACACTTTACAAAGCGTGCATCCGACCCATAATGACATACGCAAGCCCCGTCTTTGCGCATGCCTCCCGCGTCACATTCACCGACTTCAGGTAATACAAAATCGTTTCATGCGCAAGGCCACCGGTGCGCCGTGGTTCTTGCGTAACGAAAATCTACACATAGATCTTGAGCTGCCGACCATAGCTCAGTACCTGAAGCAGGCTTCTCGCCGATATTTCGACTCTGCCGTCACACACCGAAACCCTTTGATTGTAAGTGCCGCCACTTACAATCCCATCGCGAATCACAGATTTACCCGCGTCCGTAGGAGACCGAGGCACGCCCTCGAGGACCCTGACGACGCAACCACCAGGGCCCAAGCCCTTCATAAAACACAACACACAAACATTGCACCCTCATATCGCCCCGCCGACGGCGAGGGCGTCGCAAACAAAGTTATTCGCGATACCGCCATGTCACTGGCCGGTTCTCTCCAGTCCATACAGATAGAAGCGTTGCTGGAGTTTCTTGCGCCACTTCTTCTCCAGCGCCCACGCATTCTGAAGTGGTGGTACAGGTAGTTAATAATAATAGTGATATTAATTAAGATAATCCTCTGTCAGAAGCAACTGACCGAGCCGAGGTTCGGCCCTCTTGGGCACCCTCGAGTCAGACGCTCTCGCGAAACAGGGTAACGGTCCAAGCCGAGGCTCCCTCTCGGGAGCCCTTGCGCTGGTTACCCATATATAGAGGTCTCGACTGAGAGCCATAAGCGCTTGGTCACCTCTCAACCCGGTGAAACTGTAAAAGCCCTGGGGCTAACAGCGGCCATCAGCCCGAAAAAAAAAAAAAAAAAAAAACTGCTTTTTGAAGAGACAGATTAGATATAATGCGTTGCCGGCCTGTACCTTTCTTAAAGGCCGGCAACGCATCTGCGACTCCTCTGGTGTTGTAGATGTTCATGGGCGGCGGTGATCACTTACCATCCGGTGGGTTGCTTGCTCGTTTGCAATTTAGTCTATAGAACAAAAAAAAGTTTGCGAAATAAGCATATAAGAATCTTTAAAATTATTACACATATCGGAGATGTACATACGTGTCTTGTAAAGAACAAAAGTTTTTTTTTAAAGTGTTAAGAGTCACGGCTCAGTTATGAACTAGCTATAACACGAATAGATCGTTGGATAGGATGCTATTCGGAATACTAGCATAAAATAATAGTTTAGCACTACTGTATTTCGTTCGATGGAAGAAAGAATCCGCAGATTTTATTACTGATTACAATCTATTCCAATTTAATCAAGGATAAAATTAATGTGGGTGACATAGGCAGAAATCTCTTACCATTTGTCATACCTGATTAAAAAAATAAATATTATATCACAGTATATAAAACAGTCAATTTAATAAAAACTAAATCTTGTATTTTATTGCCTAGTCTATCACGCAGGGTGAAAAATCACATTTGCAGAGTAGGACAATAAACACCTACGTCTCTCTTGCTCTAAGCATGTTATACGTAAATGCATTTCTCTCACTCATTATTGTGTCAGGTCTATATATAACATAATGTTTATGATACAAATGCAGAAGTATTACTTCTAGTAATCCGTACTCTGTGGATATTAAAGGGCAATGCACCGTGGAATCGTGGAATTAAATTGCATGAGCTCTTAGCTTGTATAATTTAACAGAGCGATATGAGCTGACCTTAAGGTTACAATTCTTTGTTATACAGAACATGCAGTATTTAACAAAACTCAGAAATCTCGATTTGGTGCGGTGCAATGAACCTTCGCATTATTTCGCTTATTTTTAACGTGTCAACGTTTCGTATATTCTTGCTTAAGGCTTTTTTTCTTTTTGCGAATCAAAAGTATATTTTTATGGTAATACTTTTTATGGACAAGTTTACGACTTAATTCCGACTATAATTTTGGCCGCTGCAATGTTTAAGTGCCACGGAGATGAAAATACAACCCGTAGTGCGTACATTCGTTTTTATGTTTTATTTATTGGACGATGAAATTGAGGATTTTTCTCTTAGTCATTATGTTATTTAGAAAGGTGAGTTTGTAAGATAATTTATGTAGAAGTGATATGCCTATATGTTGTTGTCCACTGTTCGATTAAGACGGCGGTGATATCCTTTGACATATTTATTTTTATTTGATATATAGATATTTTACAGTAACACAATTATAAATGGAATAGGCTTAGTGTTCTTCTAAATAGTGTTTGAATTGAATGCCTTATTCAGTTAAAAACCATGGTAGAGTTATCGGCAATAGACTAATGGTTGGTAGTACGATCTGCGAAACTTAAGATCGTAGGTTCGATTCCACCATTCGAATATTATCGTGAAACACCCTAGTACAAGAATTTTCAGCTTAGTTGGAGTAGTTGAGCGGAATGTTAATAGTTTTGCGGATACATAATCCCTTTCAAACAAAAAAAGTGTCACGATGCAGTGTTCCTAGCTGATAATTCTATATGAATAGGTACTTTCACCGAGGAAGGTCCACGTCCTCACCATACCAGCGTAAAATAGCTGCTGTGTTACGTCTGGTGAGTGTAGGGTATTGATATGGAGACGTTTATTACTGGTGACACGGCTTTTTGACAAGGTGATTAAGGTGTTAGTGGTCCCAGGAATCACTTACCATCAGGTGAAGTATCTGCTCGATTGTCACTCTTGACGCAATAATATAAATATATAGACAGGCTCTTTCTTAAATGAAGGCAGTGCATCTGCGTTTCCTCTGGTGATGCGGATGCCCATGGGCGGACGGTAACCACTCACCATTGGGTTTGCGTTTTTTGTCTGGTTTACGATTAAATTTTACTAATCACAGCCTCCCTAGCCGATGGTAGCACCCAACCATCTTCTGTATAGAAATTACGATGTCTTATAATCTCAAAAGCCATGCGAATCATCCTAAGTAGGATTCAGCGTTATTTTGCGAGGATTTGTGGTGGTCGATGTAATGATGGGTCGGACCTAAGGTGTCACAGGTGTCAATCACAAACTGCAGTCTACCTAGAGCGTCTATCTTGAAGAATATTTGAAGATCCTATGGTCTGGATACATTAAACGCTGACGCAATCTACAAAGTTCCAATGCTTATTATTTTGAAGTGGGATTCCCTTCCAGCTACGGGAACAATACTACATTTTAATTACTAACTCTTTTCTTAACGCACCTCACGTTTTAAGTGCTTGGGGTGCGTAGCTAGTGCTATTAAAAGGGGTTGAGCAGAACTATTGCGTATGTACCCCCAGCCCACCCTTAAGCATAAAGTTCTCGCAAACGACTGCCTATGGGCATGAGGACTTACAGTGTATATAGGGGCTGGGGTATCAACGACCTATGAAGACGTTTGCCTACCCCTTTACATTGAAATGTATATAGGACAGGTAAATAAATCTTCTGTATGTTAAATATAAAACTAGTATATATTTATATACTGTACAATGCATTTTATAGATTTGTGTTGCGTTAGTTTGGTTTTGGAATAAAAGAATTAAGCTCCGTATAGATATCTTGGTTACAGTTTATGTGTCCTTAATTCAGAAGTGTCAGTTGTCACTAATCGTATTGCACTTTAGCCCGTGAGAACACAGAATGACTAGAAGCCGTTACTGATGTTTTTATATGTGGTCCTTTATTCGATCTTTCTGGAATGTTCTAGATGTGATCCAGCCATTCGCCACAATTCGGAAAACATCAAAGAAGTGTACCGGCACGAAACGTAACAAGTCTTCACGACAGTCCAAACGGAACCTTATGTATACAATTATAAGGTTTGGGTTTGCCTAAACTGATGTGCTCGTGGATTTTCTGTTGCAGCGTGCTTTAGATCTTTCTGGATTTTGTAGGGATTTACATAAAGGATCCATTTTGCATTTTGCATTTTCTGATTCTGACGCCTGCGCTTTTCAGCAACTGAGATATAATGCTGTACTACGTAAGTTCACAGACTCATAACATTAAATTAGTAACAAAATCACTACTGAAATAATATATATTTTATTAATATTGAACATTAGCTGTGCCTGCGAATTCTGTAGACTACAGGATGCTTTGTATGTCTCATGTAAAGCAACGTTTTTTTTGTACTTTTTAAGGGGAACAATTCGGACTTACACGATTTTTTGCGTAACTTTAACCGTTTAAGCAGCACACGCAACGGAAGTTCTCAAAAGGAATATTTTTTTCCTTTTTTGCAATATTTTTTCATTGATGCCCCGCACCTTGGTTTTATTAGTCGTCGCTTGATGTTATATAGCCTATAACCTTCCTCCTTCCTCCGACAAATGGACTATCCAACACAAAAAGAATTTTTCAATTCGAAACAGTAGTTCTTGAGATTACGTTCAACTAAACAATTTCTTCAGCTTTATAATATTATTATACATAAGCCAAAACTAATCAATTATTAACTTAGTTTTACATTTGAATCCAAAAATAAATATTTTACGTATTAATGATAATATAACAAGAGTTAGCGTGACAATAAATTACACTTAAATATAAGTTTGATAACCCTCGTTATAAATTTCAAAATCAAATTATCTCTTCGATTTACTCGGATTGAATTTATCACAGGTCATAAGATACATCGTAAGTTCCACATAATAATATAATATTCTAGATACGATCCAGACAGCCGATAAAAGAGAATATATTAATTTTTAGATATATGTTTTATTTTATTATGACACTATTAATATTTGCGTTCTCGGGGAACCATTTTTGCGTTTTTTAGTTTTTATTTTTCCTCTAAGTTTAGTTACGACATTGATGCAAAAACATGAATTACTATTTTGCATTTATTTCATATTGCAATAATTAACGATATATTTACAGCTACGTTTAAAAACGTTGCGAAGGAAAAAATAATAATAATAATATATGGAAGGCAATAAAAAGTCGCATATCTCCATTTCTTACATCTGTTTCCTTTAAATGAGTTACTCGTAATAGTGAAATAACAAATGAATATTAATTTAATAATTTTCGGATATAATTTGAATCGTGCTGCTCCCAATCTGTCGTCATCATCAAACACCCGCCATGCCGTACTAAATCCCGACAAATCGTAACCCTACTTGTTTCCCGCCTAAAATAAGCGGCCATTATTCTCGAGTGCCGTTTGACAGAACTGGACCGTGCGCGCTTTGGCAACGCGGCCGCATCGCCCGCTAACGTTCTGGAATTTATCGCTTATTTTCCCTCTAATTTAAAAAAAAACGTTTACGAATTGACTACAAATAACGAGCTATTTAAATCACTTCGGTCGTGCTTAAAGCGTAGGTGCATTTTTGTCTGTAATTTGGAGAAATCATTGCATATTTTTAGTGATATTTTTTCGACTTGGTACATTATTTTTCTTTACAAAGTATTTTGAATCCGATGTTGTGTTATCTAAATTATAATTTTTTTCTTTTTTGTTTCAGGTAACACTAATGAAAAAGAACGACAACTTAACCATGCTATATATAATTTTTTGCACACAATTTCACAGTAAGGGGTTTTTAACGTTTACAAATAGTTGACGAAAAACGTGGAAACGCTACCGTAGTGATAAGTACGAACGATAAGTAGCTAAGTAAGCTTTACTCATCTTTTACTGCCTTTTAATGTCTTCCTCTACTGCTCCAGAATTGATGTATTCTCCGTTTAGAGAAACACTTACACTGCAGGCCAAAAGTTTAAGACCACCAGAATTTAAGTAGGAAAATGAAGAAAAACTCCAATAAAATATATTTTTTTTAATTAACCTGTTTATTCATCTAATAGAACATTGATTGACAAACAATATACTTTAAAAGCGTAAAGAAATATTAACAGTCCATGCAAAAAAAGGCTATAATTAGCTACTTTTTAACTTGATTAACTGATTTTTGATCAAAAAATCCTCCTTTACATTTTATAACTTTTTTCACAAGTCTCGGCATATGGGCAATCAATTTGTTAATGGTGTCTTGTTTTATATTGATTCAAATTTCGCATAAAGCATTCCACATTTCTTCTCGCGAGAATGGGCCACGATTACGGACGTTCCTATCAAGCTCTACCCACAAAAGTTCAATGGGATTGAGATCCGGGCTCTGAGGAGGCCAAATCATGTTTTTTAACACTTCTTGTTCCTCTTTCTCTTCTAAATATCCTCTACATAATTTTGAGCTATGGGGGGGTTTTGTTTACTTCAACGCGGATTTCTAGTGCTGTTAAGCGTCTATTTCGTTTGCTGGTAGCCACAATGAAATTATCTTCACTAGACGTGATAGCTCTCGGCCTTCCCGAGCGTGGACGATCTAGAAAACTGCCTGTCTGCCAGTATCGAGTTATTGTGCCATGAACACAAGTCTTCCGAGTACTTCAGTTGTGAAGCAATCTCACGTTCGGATTTGCCTTTATTATGTAAAACAACGATGGCAGAACGCACTTCACTGCTATTTTCTCTAGCTTTTCCCATTTTATGACGTCGTCACTGTAGCCACAAGTTTAGACTAATTGAGATTGTTTGTGAACAAACCCAAGTAAACTCGGATAATAATAAGTCAAAAACACGTGTTTTCAGGAGCTAAATAATCCTAATTATTGACCAATATGTAACAAAAGCAAATTAATTAATAATGAGGACAATATAAAAATATTATTACGACTCTACCACCTGGCTCTAGCGCAGCGTTTTACGGTGTTTGAAAACAATAGATGTTTATTGTCCAATAACTTGAAAGTAAACAAAAGAATGACTTCTTTAAATATTCGATACTAACAATAGAATATGCAGATTTCTTTTATTTATCCTATGGGATTTTATTACAATTGATGGATAATTATGTTGTTTATGTGCGGTCTTAAACTTTTGGCTGGCAGGGTATCTTTGTAATTAATTAATAGGATTCTTTCGAGTCCCAAATGTCCATGTGTTTTCTGACCGATCGTGACACTTTAAGCTTCTTGGGTGGTACCATTTTTATGCCACTGAATGGAGTCTCCAAGTGATTCCCCGCATTGCTTAAAGAGACAATAGTTCCCGTCACCTGATGACGTCATCTCTTCCATTATGGTTTGTATAAACTTTCCTTGCTTGTTAAGGAACTTGATATTTTTCCATATTATTTACATTATCACACTTTTCTCCCGAGTTAATCGGTCGTCGATAGTTCAAAGGCTAATGACACAATTATGATAAAAACTTCATATTTACACTAATTATGATTCGCTGAATACGTTACGACCTAACAGACTGCTAACTTAAAAACGCACCTACATACGTAACGTGTATTGTTGGACCACGCGCCATGCCCACTAGCAGTTTCACAGTTTGTTCTTTCTGTTCCGTGGCATATCTACCTACACGTGTTAGAAGTTATTATATATCTATGGAGAAGTAACTAAGCATATTAAGAAATTAGATAGATAGATAGATTAAGAAGTATATAGGTATATAAGTGTTAAAATAAATAAATAATTGTGATCAATATTTTCGGTCTCAACAACGATTATAACAGAGTAAATAACTCAATTAAATATTTTATAGTTTTAAACCTAGTTATCGCGACAAAATCTTTGTCATCCTTACCGTGTTTTATTTAATTATATATCATTGAGGCTAATTTTATGGCGAATTAAGTTATACATATATATGAAGTTTAGTAGCAAGTAAGTAAGAAATAATATGAAATGTGTAAAAATAATAATTTAAATTTTAAAAAAATACTTTGCATACAGTTTTGTGGGACACTGTGTTATCCTAAGATTATCATGTACCTTTTATAATTCTAATAAATACGTAATAATAATAATGTATTGAAACAAATAATACACAGACTTCTCACTTAATATTTTTTGTATTCCATAACGAGTTAGGTCATACTTAACAGCACACACGTATCTGTAATTATAAATGTCACGTTAATATTGTCAGTTAAACTGAACGAATATCGTAACAAGGTATGCTTTAAAAAAAATTGGCTTGAAAAACCGCGGCAAAATAAACATAACACCTAAAAGGGTAAATGACATTTCCTTTTTTTTTTAAATTGCCGCTTTAAAAGGCATAAGCAACATCGAGCGTGCATCCTGAGAGAATAGTAAACACTACTAAAGCAGTTATTGCCCTTTACCCTATATGAGTCAGTCGTGTCCATTATCCGACATGAGTTCCCATTGTTTATATTTATGTATAGAAGCCGACACTAGTGCTCTGCTCTGGTAAGTATCGTATGAATAATTCTTTATTGGAATTATGCTAACGAGCTATTTCCCATTCTTTTTCCATCGTAAGTGCCATTACACGTGTTATTTGTACGGGTAGTGAGTATATTGCGCAGTTATAGCGTCTGCTGATTATATTTTTATATTCCACTAATTTTGTAAGTTTATATAATAAAGTGTATGGACGCAGGGTGCTCAGGATAGTTATTCGAGATAATCGATAGGCGAAATCTGTTTAAAAATAAAACAAAACAACTTCTTTTTATTTTTTGCAGGAATACATTCGTGTAAGACTAATTTACTATTTTGTACTATTTTCTATTTATCTATAAGGTCACAAAAGATTTCTATTTATAAAAGTTGCCTTATAAAAAAAATGCTATCATGCTGCTTATTTAATAGAGTTTATCATCGAGATCTCTATCTTATGTTAGTCTATTTTTTTATAAAGTCAAAACAATTACTGTACCTTTAATACCTTAAAAGCGTAAATCAAGGCACGTTCTCTAGGTCTATTTCTATTGTCATTACCTACTTGTGGCAAGGACAATAGAATAAATCTGTCAAAAATCGAATACAAAAATGCTATGTAACGGTCACAAGTTTTTGATACTAATAACAAAAAAGGTATTCCATTCCACCTTAGTTTACGGGGTGACAACGTTTCTCCACCTTGATTCCTTATCCAGGATATGTATACGTCCTAGCCATCGAGTGCTAGGTTGTCACCCTTATTCTTTAACAAACCTACGTCCAAAATAGATTATTATCCATCTTGAAAGACATATATATTTCAAGCATTTTTCTTATCATACTTTTAGGACACTTCAAGCATTTTTCTAATCATACTTTTAGGACTTTTAATTGGAGTGATAGTCTCTATTAAATAACTTTTTTTTTTCAATATTCAAAGAATTATCTCTTAAATGATGATGATATCTTAAAGGCCGGCAACAAGCTACTCCTCTGGTGTTGCGGATGTTCATGGGCGGTGGTGATCACTCACCATCGGGTAGGTTGCTTGCACGTTTGCCACCAGGTCCAATAAAAAACAAAAGATAATTTTAGAGTCGCGCTGCATCTAGTTCCTACTACTAGACTGGAGTCGGTCCTCGACTTCACAGACTACCACCGCGAAATAGTAGTATAATCCTGTGTTTCGTAATGTAGGATTGCCGAGACCCAATTACAGGCAAGATGGCATCCATGGGTTAACAGCGTATGTGCATTTTGAATCTTAACTGATTGATTGACCATTGAGGACTGAGATGGAACGCCTCGTCACCAGTAATAAAGTTCTACTCTACACTACGTCCCTACGCTCACCAGACGAAACAGCAGCATTACACTTATATTTCATGGGTTGCAAGGAATCACTTGCTAAAATTAATTAATTTATTATTAAATATAAATTTATTATTATATTTATTTTATTATTATTGTTTACTTTATTTATTATTTACTTTATTATTATTATTTAGTTACTGATTGCTTATTAAATAAATTCAATTCCACGGTCATTTGGAGGGTAAGGCCTAATTGGCCTCTATAAAACTGGGCGTGCTTAATAGAGCAAGACAGTATTTCATGTCGCAACTCTACAAAGCGCAAATTCGGTCTCATATGCAATACGATTCTCATCTCTGGGCCGGGTTACCCCAACACCAGTTCCTTCCATTATACTGTTATTCTATGATTCAACGAAGAGCGGCTTGAATCGTTCATGATCAGGTACTATCCGTTCTGCTTGATTCACTGGCATATTGCGAAGAGATGTTGCATCTCTATGCATTTTTTACCGAGTTTACAATGGGGAGTATTCTGAGGGATTGTTAGGATTAATTCCAGCCGTTGAGTTTAAAGATAATTCTCATCATCAACATGGATGGCAAGCCACCACTGTGCGCTTTACGCCAATTTTTCTACCACACATAACTTCTATGTGGTAATGGATGTCACCGAACCGATACGATTTAGAGACTCATAACAAGAGCGTAAACCTTTCTTAAAGGCCGGCAGCGCATCTGCGTCTCCACTCGTTATGCGGATGGTCATGGGTAGTGGTGATCACTTACTGTAAGGTGAGCTGCTTGCTATTGCCCACCTATTCTATAAAAAAAAATAACTTGCAATGCTGGTTCTTTTGTGTTCACATGTGTGTGTGTTTGAGAGTTAGGACTGAGTAAATTTCTATTAATAAGTCATACGGTGCATTTTACAGATTTCTTATTTAAGTACGGTTATGAGATAGTATATGAAAAATTAAAAAAAAAACATACTTTTTTTTTACTAATTCACTTGTTTTTAGCTGACAGGTTAAAATCCTTTCGTTGTGTGTGGTACGTTCTAACATATTTGTAACAAAGAGTAGACAGGGCAGCGGCGCGTCGCTATTGCGTCACTAGTGAAATCAATGGTGGCTCAGCGGCCCAGTTGTAAAGTTGACCTTGCTCGCCGAGTCGCCCGCCGCTGCCGCCGCCGCCGTCGCGCTCTCTCGATAACAAAAATAACATATTTATTTATTGCCCCGCACGGCAACGATCGAAAATTTCACCTCATCGATTCTATCCGAGCGTTTTACGGTTGTATATTTAAATCGATGTACTATATACACTTGAAATCCTCGTTACCTTTAATAGACCACTTTTTATTTATCTTCAATACATATTAAAAATTGCAATATTGCATTATGCTCATCTTTTCTTGTCTTAGACAAAGACAAAACATATTATCTGCCTCATTTTTGTTCTTGCATTTCGTTCTTTCCCTTTTTTTATTAATTATACACCTATATTTATATATATATATATATTCTCGACCAGTACTGTACTACTACTACTACTGTAGTCAATCGTACTGGCAACTAACAAAAATTAACGTTTAATTTAACGTTAAATTAAATTAACGTTTTATATTACACTATAATTATGTAGATTAAATAACTATTAAAGTTTATAACTAAAATTTTATGTTTTCTCATTTTATATTTTTTTTAATTTACTAAAGATTACAAACTAGTACACACCTGATGGTGAGTGATACCAACGGCCTATAACACCCACATTCAACCTCGATAAGGTATCCATAATGCAATTGCATTGTGACGCATAAGGACCCGAGGACAAAGATGAAATGCCTCGTACGTAATAAGGGTCTTCGAATCCACAAAATCGCCACACATTATGTTGTTATTTTACGTTATTATTGGTGATGATGTGTTCCTTCCCCGATCCAGCCGACCCATTCACGCCGCACAACTGCAACTTGGCTTTACCATTGATAGGAAATGTAAAGTAATACTTTGATTCTTAACTTTTGTAATTTAAATTCCGTGTAAATACCGTACAAGAAGTGTTACAATCTACATCAATATATTACATGTAAACAAAATATAAATTGAACATTTACACTGTAAAATGACCATTGATATCGTAAGGTGTCTCGTCCTAAACACATTACTAAACTACAAGATATTAGGTGCTCTACACCACCAACTTTGTTACAAGCTTGCAAAGGTTGAGGGCAAAGTAGTTGGCGAGACGTGTGTCGATGACGTCACGTTCTAACATGGCCGCCGTTTAACGCTCGCCTCTAGATCTGCTTAGGTACATGCCCAATAGACTGCATATATCACAACTGTATTTATTTGACTTGTAAATTGTCGCTTACTTTTTTCAAGGCCGAGCCTGCAAATATCAATTGCGCATATCGCTTACCGGGTTCGCTATTATCCATTTTCTAGAGTTGTCCATTTTTCTAATGCCAAAATGGGATTTTAATGTTTTTGGTTTGTGTATAAAGTATCTGCCTTATTTGAATAATGTTTGAAACAGCCTTTATTTGTTTAATGTGATATTGAAATTATATGCATGTATGATATATATGTATATATATATATATATAATTTTCGTAAGTGATCAATAAAAGAGCGGTCAAGTTTCGAAATTTCGTCCCAGACATATTTACTGCCAAACCTACACATTCGGTCGTAAAAAGAAACAATATTCCAAACGGATGCGTTGCGACCTCGCCTCGGATCGTAAACACGAAAAAAGTGTAAATCGAAAACAATAAACGTGTCTGCGACGCAGAGCCCATCTGAGGCGAGTCTGGCAACATCATAATATACGGCCAATTTACGGAGGTTACTTTTTGTTCGCGCACTTGGTATAACAGGCGGTAAATAAACCCAATCGGGTAATACGTGACCGTGGGCGGTCAACGCATTAATATGTGCGCGCGGTCACGGGGTCGCCGCTCCGCGTTTCTGAACGCACCCGCACCATAAACATAGTATAAAACATAGACCTGACAAGCTAGTAATAATAATACTCAGCGAGCTAAATGTAGCAAAGTAACTGAGACATACTTAGGGAAAAAGAGACGCAGATGTTTTTTGTTTCTGTCTGCAAATGCAATTTTTCACTCTACCGCTTAGACACGGTAATAGTAAATTAGACATAGCAATCGTTTGTGTCAATTTGTCTAGTATAAAATTGCCATTACTTGCAAGATGTGATGCATGAACACTTATTATTATTCCTTCTTAGGTGGATGTCAAATCTTCTAATACAATATTAATGGCACATACGCGTGAATTTCAAAAAGGCGACTCGCGTCGACGGCACGCATCGCAGATTTTATGTTTATGCCATAATTTCGTGTAATTTATATTCAATGCGCCAGCGGCTCCTAGATATCGTCGCTATTGCAGCGATCGCGCTATGTCCGGGTGCTGGGCTGGAATACTGATCACGACAGGATGCGCTTGCACTCTGCATATATGCATCGACACTTACCGCTTTGTATTCAAACTTTAATCTGTATAATGCCGCCAAGAGTTTATTGTTAGCGCCATAGGGCTCATGTCTCCTTGCATCTTTAACACCTGCATTAAATTATTCCGTCTCGGTTAGAATGAATAAATATCTCCCTACTTTCACATCCATATTTATGTATCATTTTCAATGTGTGGTATATATTATATATACATAATATGTTCTTCACGCGTTTAATTATGTAATTGATTTCGTTAATTTTTATTCGTACACGTTATTACCGCGCCCTTGTGCTAACGCTAAATAAAATGATGCTACTGCTGTTTCGTATGATAAATGTAGGGATTTGAGGTTCTTCAGGGGATGACAACGCATGTGCGTTTTTAATCTGTGTTAAATTAGTATCTACACGTCACTATCACTTTTACTCTTTGTTTTATAAAAAAAAAAAATCTTACATTTTGTTTCAATAGTACCTTTGATGCTGATCGCTATTTATTTAATATTATATAATTATACTATTTAGGTAATAATAATATGCATTCAATACATTCGGTTTTTTAAATGCTTTCTTCCTAATAACATTCCATGTCGAACGTAAAGCCGATCCAACGAGACTTGCTCACCGACACGAATTAAATGCTACCCTCGGGCAGTCGATTTTAATTCGTTAATTATGCTCGTTAGCTTATCGTTTAGTGCGATCTACAGCGCCACTAAATGAGGCCTTCATTATATGTACAAACCGGTGGATACATATTATTTGCTTCGTTTTTGATAAAAATATGTAAAGGAGTATAGTATATATAAGTCCTATAGGACATTAGAGATTAGGTGGCGGTTCCACTGCGGATTGTCGAACCTCTGTAGGCAACTACCATTTTGATGGATTTGACCTAGAATGCTTCTTTATAGACCTGACCAGACGGGAAAACGGAAAGGTTGTGTTCTATTATTTATAAAAAAAGCTATAATTTTCATTCAACTTTAATCATCACCATTAAAGTAAACCATACTTATATAGTAAGAGAAACTAATTATGTTATATAATAAAACACTCCATTTAACAATTCTGATATAGTCTTATGTCATATTATTTAGATTTAAAAATTAAATTATGTATATGAGATATAGATAATTTACATTTTAATACCTTGGTTGGTTTCACGCCGGTGTTGCCAACAACTAGTACGCCAAAAGATCGATTAGACAGGGACACCACGTTCTCTTGCATTGTCCGATGAAATAAAGCAACCGGATGCCTACCGTATTTTTCGAACTATAACATCGGACGATAAAACGCATCCCAAATTTATAAGATGATTCTTAGAAAAATATATTTTAATGCTACTTTAACTAATATTTTTTATTTATTGTTAATATAACTCGCACCAGCAATATTCAGTAAATCTTCCACTCTCGGCACTATCACTCGTCTCGTTAATGTCACCGTTCGTATTATGATCGTCTGCACTATTGTTGTCTCTCCTTTCAAAAACTGTGTCGTCTTCAGCACTTTATAATCGTCTCTTCTCTGTAGAGGTAAATCGGTGATTCCCTGGCTTATCTTGAGATAACTTGCGTCGTGACTACCTTCAATGGCGTGCCATATTTTTCGGACTATGAGACGTACCTCAAAATGAGAGACGATTTATTGAAAAATATATTTCAATGTTACCTTCGGACAATAAGATACACCCAAAATTTCAGTCCATTTTTCTATGTAAAAAGGTGCGTCTTATAGTCCAAAAATATGGTAACTACTGATGACGATATAGAATGCCAACTAGGTCCACATTGGTGAGGATACGTCTATATCTTCACGATGTATAGTGGCTTCAACACTCTATTCCTTATATATTACGTATTCTGAGAAATAAAGGCTTCGGTTAAATAAAATTGTACGAATTATTCAGTAACCAATTTAAATAGCTGTCTATAAGTGAAAATTTCCTATGCAATTGTTCAAGTTTGGATGAAGAGTGAGAAGTGAGGGATGTAGGTGGTTCAGGGTTGCTTTTTTTTTGTTCATATTTGTGCTGTTGGTCCAGAGATTTTTACAGCTTTATCTGAGTAGACTCAAGAGCGCCCGTGGAGTAGGGAGACAACGACGATGCTGGCAATGCTGGCACGAGGACTGCTACTGCACCACAGCTCGCACAGCGCTCCTAAATTAAACTATTTTTTATACAATATCATAATGACGGGATCTTATTAAACCGTAATTATTTTCTCTCCTAGAAAGAGAAAGTATGTCGTGGTAATGTGCCATATATGTATAACATACATAACTTTTGTTTCTTTGTCTAGCATCGTGTTTGTTTGTGTTGTGAATAAGATTAACATTTATCTCTTTTGCGTATGATATTTAACTTTATAATATCTAAATGTGTCTTTATTGTTAGCTGCGATGGAGTAAATTTATCAATATTAGAGGGTGATCTATATATTCCCTATATTTAAAAAAATCTGCTGGTAAACATGATGCGTGTTCCATTTTGATTTTCTTTATTATAAAGCCTTATTAGGAACCATGTGGACGAAGGGATAGGATACAGATTTCTTTTCTTTAAGGAGAGATTCCTTGCAATCTATAGGAGAGGCTTATGTTCAACAGTGGACTATAGTTAGGCTGTCATGATGGTGGATAGATAAACTAAAGCCAATGCAACTCAATACTAAACCTACCACCATCGATCATATAACTATTCCTACCGTGAATGGTCAAAAGACTGGTTTTGAAATTAATTATATTCCTTATGGAATGATGATAATAATTATTTATAAATGAAATATAGTGAGAATATTAAAGAAACAATTGTTTTTATATTTTAAGAAGGTATAATAACAAGGTATTTAGAAAATTCTAAACAAAAAATAGGAAATGGTCATTTTATCGATCGTGGTAGGATTTACTATCAATCTTGCTTCCTCATTGGGGATTGACGTATGGATGTGATATCTATACCTTGCAGGGATCGTTAACAATCGTGGCTCATTGGGCTCCTTCGAAAGAAGTATTTTGTTCCATCTATGTGTCTTTTGACAGTATAATTGCATTTAAAAACGATGTCACTGTAGTTATTAGTATTTTAGTTCTATACAACATCATGATTTACTTCAACACGGATAAATGGTAGTCCGTGACCTCGTTGATACTGTAATTGTGTTACTTCCTAGTCGTGCATAATATTTTCAAGTAGATTTATAAACATTATTTTTCACTAATATTAAAGGTGACAATCGAGCACACTCACCTAATTAATGATAACTGCGGCCTGTGTTATCTACATATCTGACAACAAAGGTTGAATCGAACAGCACATGCGCAGTCTTCCGTGAAGACTAAGACGGAATGCCTATTTACACGCGATTGAGATCACGTTGGGATATACATATATCTTTTTCGTAATTTTAAAGGTGACAATCGAGCACACAGTTCTCCTAATGGTAAGCGATAACCGCGGCCCACGACATCTATATCCCTTATGAACAATGATTCGTTCCAAATTCATATTCGTCTTCATTCCTTAGGACTGAGATAGAATGTCTCTTTACCAATAATAGTTCCATGGTAATAGTAATAGTTCCACTTACCATACAAAACACAGTGGCGTTATGCTTTTTTTTATTACATATTAACGAACATTTCAAGTCGACGAGGACAGCTATTCCTTAGGCTTCTAGACATACTCTGTATATTAGAACTGCTATAGGTCACCTAGATATTGAATTCCATTATAAATACACAACAAAATATTTATTTATACAATAACAGATAAAGCTGACCTATTTACAACTCCTTCCTATCTGCAGAACAGTTTAATTAAACAATAATTACAAAGTTCAATTTGCGCGTCAAACAATTAATTTATTGATGTAATTTATTGTTCGATCGTATGGTTGTCTCTTGGACAAAGAATGCTGTCTCAATAATTAGCAAGGCTCTTATGTTTTGTCTGGTTTGG
This sequence comes from Teinopalpus imperialis, assembly GCA_029286865.1. Taxonomy (NCBI): domain Eukaryota; kingdom Metazoa; phylum Arthropoda; class Insecta; order Lepidoptera; family Papilionidae; genus Teinopalpus; species Teinopalpus imperialis. The sequence continues at coordinate 14,511,463 of JAGSMU010000001.1, forward strand.
TTTTAATCTAGTATGAGTGGCCTAACGGTTTAGGGTACGAACTGCGAAAATTGACTTCGTATATTGGCAACCGTTCCAGTATTAGTTAACGTGAAATATGTTGTTTGAGGAGTGGTTAACGGGAATTGAACATAATGCTGCTGTGTTTAGTCTGCTGAGTGTAGGGATCCGGAGACCTTTATTACTGGTTACTGGGCATTCCATCTCAGTCCTCGAGGGTAACAACGCATCAGAATTATGATCCCCTGTCAACGGTGAATGTAAATGTCACGGGCCGCAGGAATCATTTGCCATCAGGTGGACTGTGTGTTCGTTTGTTACTCTCAATGCAATAATAAAAAATAAAAAAATAATAACAATGTAATCGTTCATTTTTGTTAAAATAAAATCTAAATCTCTCTTACTCTGAATTCGCTGATCTTCCTGCGCAATGAGTTTGGGCAAGTCGTCACCGTTAGTGTTCCTTTATGATTTGTGTCATAACAGATATGATTGTATTTCACTCAACAACAAATGTTACAAATTACCTCTATGAACACACACTCGTAGTGCAAGTTGTTTGTTTGCTACTGCACAATGGCCTACCAATGCTGGTGAACTCTCACCCCACTCTTATAATGGACACTTTCTTACTATTTGATATTATTGTTTCGATTTAAAAAAAAATGGAAATTTACTCGGGTACAGTTTGCCCGCATCTGTCTTTCCCTCCGATTACAATGTGGGTGTTTTCAAGAGTAGAGTGAATAGGTATTTACTGAGCTGGTGCGCCTTACCATCCAGGACTGCATTTCCGCTTAACATCAGGTGGGATCGTCGTCAAGCACTTGCACAGAAAGTTTAATAAAAAAAAGAAACCTCTCGGAACTTCTTAGTCTTAATCTTTTTTTGTCATGAATTACTTTAGAAATTTATTATAATTTTGTACTTTGTCGTTGCTTATTTCGCTGTATCCTACTGTATATTACTTCTCGTTTGTGTATTTTCTCCTCGTGTTAGTAATATATGGTTAATAACAAATAACAATAAATAACAATAACATTAATAATAACTGGTGGCACAATAACTTTAGATTTATATAGCGAAACTACTTTATATATACAAATTGTATGTACTAATAGTTGATCGAAATAGAGGGAAAAAAATCATCATTTTCATGGAAGACAGTACATACTGCTTTGACTGTGGACTAGATCAATATCGACATCAATTGTACAACAAATACATTTAAACAATAGATATAATATCTTCGGTCGCCTTTAAATATACCCAACACGCATTAAACATAACAGCGTCACACCCTCGTGGGGAGGGTCAACAACCGCGTGCGCGGGCGCCGGTCGCGGCCCCTGATAACTTGTCCCAGTGATGATAGCGCTGTGTTCTATACTGGATTGCCCTGGATATGCAATACATCGTGAACGGACAATGCTCCTTGATCCTCTTATATTTATCATAAGAGAAAAAGTGAAAAGTAGCGAGTCCTAATGGAATGTCACCTCTAAAAGCTGGCTGTTAGGCTCTCTTGCCAAGCCTGTGCGGAGCTAAGGTCCCTACAATCACAATAAAAAAAACTAATTGGATAATACTGATCAACTACGAGGGCTTTATGCTAATCGAGTAGAGCAAACCCATTATATTATTCGTGTTAAAGAAATTTTCTAGTGATCGCGGCAGATAAGGCTTTATTATGGTTCCTTATCGAATCGGGTGAACTGTGTGCTCATATATCACACCTTGATTTCTCAGGACATACAGCAGAGTTGAAGTGGAGACTACCGGGAGAACGAAGAGTAAAAAAAAGTAATAACGATTAATATGCCACATATAGATAATGTAATGTTTTTAAGTGTAAACGGAATATTAGGTATGTTATAATAGCATTGCTAATATTCTTTTTTTTAAATTACAAAAATTAAACGTCATTAAATTTCATTTGTTCTTCATGTGCAATAATAAAATAATACAGATTGTATATTTCGTAATATATAGAAACAGACCTAAAAAGCAAGCGTTTCGGAAAAACCCAACATACAAGCGAGCGCGTATGTAGACGAACAGGTTTTTTTTTTGGTAAGAATTAATCATTCGTAGTTGAGGCATTTCTCCGTGTTGCTATACTCACCTAGGAAATATTCCAATAAATATGTTAATCATAGATTATCATATCATAGTTATCAATATTATACTAGCTACAGATGTAGCGTATAAATTAAAATGAACTTTATGTTTTTTAGGGTCCGTAGCCAACTGGCAAAAACGGAAGCTTATTTATTTATTAAAAGCCATAATGAATACACTTTTTATACACACTTTAATATATTGAGAGTAACAAACGAGCACACACTTCACCTGATGATAAGTGATTCCTGCGGACCGTGACATCTACATTCATCCTTGACAAGGACAAATAATGCAGATGTGTTGACACCCTCGAGGACTGAGATGGATGCCTCGTCACCAGTAATAAAGGTCTCCGGATCCCTGCACTCACCAGACGAAACACAGCAACATTATGCTTATTTTACGCTGGTTTTCTGTGAGGGTGTGGTCCCATCCTGGTCGAGCTAGCCCGTTCATTCTGAAGTTAGAAACAAAGTGCAGTGTAACTCTGTCGCCACTGTTAAGTAAGCCTGGTTTATAAGGAACGAGACAACGTCGTACAACATCATCAGCTATTATTTTTCGAAGGTATTTCGCGATTATAATGATGTTCTTCAGGGAATTCTTCCAAGGGGATCCATGGCGAATTCTTGCCAGATGCCATGAAATGTATATATTATAGTGTAACCATTTGCGGAAACACCCTCTGTGTTTCTCTCACACGGCGTCCCCTTCCCTAGTCCGATGTTATGCATGTGCAATGAGATCTTAGGTAGATCCAGAAGCAGTGTCAGGGGTCTCCCTGTTGGACATACGTACGACACACCCAGATTCGAAAACCAACAATTTACGATGCAAAAATATTGTTTTTCTGGCTGGGACACGAATCATCTTTATGGCCAGGGTCATCGGCGCATAATACGCACAAAAAATCGTTCATGCGCGAGATGAACTCGCGTGAAGAGGGCTCCGTACCATATCGTTCTTCATTACTTTAAGTTTTAGGTGTTCCTTTAGGTTTTCTTCTAAATTCTAAATGAGGACATATCTTATTTTAATTTACAGATTTGTTCAGAATAGTTTCGGAGATAGGCCCCCCTATCCTATACATATGTGAATATTCGATTTTCTTTAATATCTCATACATATAAACTATACATTTTAAGAATATAAAAGTAAAAATATATGTTTTGCTCTGAACGAGTCATTTGATATATCATTTGTTGCACGTATTTTTTTTTATTTTCAAATTTTACCTCCAAAGTCGTTCTAAAATTTGTCTTTTTATTTAAAGTATATAAATAATGCTTAAGATTACTAATATTCCCGTTAACCACTCCAACTAAGCTGATAATGCTGGTCGAATCGGATCTACGACCTTAAGTTTCGCAGACCGTACACTAAACCATTAGGCTATTGACGGTGCATGATATCTACATCTATCCTTATTAACGATTCAGGATGCAGATGGGTCGTCAACCTTGAGGACTGCCTCAGCATTTGGTAATAAGGCTCTCCTTCTCAATAGAAGAGGGTTCCGGGTTACCCCACACGCCATTTTCGTAAGAAACACAATTATCTGTAACAGGTTAAACACAAACCTCGCACAATGAATTTATTTATCATCCTTAAGTGTCATCAACGTGTTTTTTATCATTTTAGAATTGAAATTAGTTAGACAGCGAATAAAATGTTTTATTTAGTATCAATGATAACAGAATTCGATGTTATCAAATGACTGCAGACACTTTCGGATCGTATTGAATATTCAATGTATACACGAGTTCCGTTTTACTTTTGATGACCAATTTTAGTGTGTGTTCTATGTTTGTTTGCCCCTCTTATGAGGAAAGACTTTAATGGACGATAATATTATGATAAAACACATTTAGCGATTAGACTGCGATTGGCATTACGTTCAAAACGATAAACTTGATTATAAGAATCTATAATTTGAAATAATGGTTTCATTACAGATCTATAAAGAGTATAGACAGTGTTATTAACAAAATTTATAATAATTAAAAGTTATTTAAGTTTATGTTCGTATTTTTTTGAACATCAAATTGACTTCTTTGTGTAATGTTACTTGCTAGTAGATTACATAACTTATAATTGTCCAAATAACTAAGTAATTATTAAGATATATTTAATCATTAATAATAATAAGACCATTATGTGCAAGTATTTCTTGCGTTACATTCTCTGGCCCTGCTGAGGGACGCCAGTTCCCTCTGCATGTTTTATCGTATATACTCCGAAGAGCGGTTTGGACGATTCATGCCGCCGAGTTCCGTCTACGGACGACACGACAGACCACCTGATTCCATCCTCACCACGTGGATGGCTGGCATTCCTCTACTGTGCGTTTCTCGCGAAATTTTCTGCCCCGCACAGCTGTCTTATGGAACGGTCCTCGGCGGTTTTTCCAAACCAGTACGATATAGGGTCCTTCAAGAAGCGAGCCTATACTTTTCTTAAAGGCCGGCAACGCATCTGCAGTTCATCTGATGTGGCGGCTGTCTATGGGCGTCGATGAGCACCTCGGTGTTGCCACCGCTTGTTTGTTCCTTTCTTTCTATGAATAAAACAAACAACGTTATTAATATTATTAATTGTCAAGAAACATAATAATCAAATGCCTTGTTTATATATATATATATATATATATATATATATATATATATAAATACACATATATATATATATATATTTTAACTAATTACTCTTATTTGTATTCTCCAACGCTAAAACTTCCGAAGCAACAAGGGCATTACCCTTAAACAATTTTTTTTATTTCTCTGTATGTTTGTTTGTGGATCTGTATAACCATAGCATAAAAGTTCATATGGTACAATGCCAATCTAGGACTACGTTGCTCAGCAGGCGGTCACGGTTTCTGGTAATTCGGAGATGCCGCTCACTTGTCTTCGTAAACATTTTCATATTTTGATCGTACAAAGGTCGAAAAAGCTTTAAGTATTTTGAAAACCTATATATATATAAATTTGAATTGGATCGAAGAAAAAAGGAAATTTCTATGTTGTGTCCCCTGCTTCTATTCCGAAGCATAAAAAGAACAATAAATATATCCCATGGTAATATATATTATTCTTTTTATAAAATATTACAAACATACCACACACACACACTTTAAATATATGATCTTAGTCCTATAAACGGTGGAAAGCTTAATTGAGATTAACTTCTGAACTACTTATTTAACTTGTATTTGTATATTGTTTTACACCACTTAAATTAACCCTCATCAAATTGTTTATTTATGTATATATTTGTAATGTAAAGACGCGTCGCTGTCTCCCAAGACATAAGCCTGCTCTTAATTTGCGAACCAATGTTTTTTATGTATTCATTTGCCTGACTGGTGTATTATAGCAAATAAAGGAACGGTAATTCTAAAATTCTAAAAGTGGAAGGCAAACTAGCAAGAATACGTTACCGGTATGCCGGTTGCCTCTCAACCCGGTGAAATTTTAAAAGCCCTCGGGCTAACGTAAGCCGGATTTTTTTTAAAAAAAAAACTTTGTTGGCGGCCGTTGTCGGGTGGTCTGCTGACTAAACTCGTTTACTTAATTGGTTAATTTTTAATAGTGCAACATTTTATGCCTTTCGTAGCGGACTTCACGACGCACTGCTGGATTTCATCCTTTTGTTGTGAACATCCCTCAAACCCGAACGAAGCGGTTTGCTTTGTCTTTCATTGTTCGTACAGCAAAGGACTGGAATAGTTTGTCCGCCTCTGTCTTTCCCTCCGATTACAATGTGGGTGTTTTCAAGAGTAAAGTGAATAGGTATTTACAGATTTACTGACTTTGGACGAACTATTTAGCAATTCTGGTTTTAAAAACTAGAATATTTGTTTAAGTAACTTTTAATAAGTTTAATTTTACTAAAGACCACATTGGTGTTTGATGTAATGTGTGTGGCTTATCCTTAGACTTACCCTGCTTGGGGAGACTCTTAAAGATTAGTCTCTCCCTATCCGGATAGGAACAAAAGTTACGGAAAAACCGGAATAAAAACCGGATAGTTACGTGAAAAAGGGAACCGGAAATCCAATTATGATAATGGGGCATTCCTTCTCAGGACATCAGATGTAAGAATGTATGTATATCTGGACTGTCTGTTACACAGATTAATGTAGGTGCGGTTATCGAATGTACCATTTTGTCACCATTGGTTTAATAAAAAAAATCCTTATCCGAAAGTTTTAAAGTTTAAAGTATAATAAAAAAGCGAACTAACGCGTGGGCTTCGAATTTAACCATATGACGTTTTTGATCAGATTTACGCCATAAATTTTTTTACAGCTATTTGATGGGTTACATTTTGTGGGACCGAGCAAGTGGCGCGATTTAGTGTCGGATAGCGATCCGCATGTCAAAATCCTCTCACGCACTCTACTCCGATCTTAGATATGTAAATTTTATTTTACGATTTATTAGTTAAAGGCCACCAACGACATGCGGCCTATGCTCTTAAATTCGAGTTGTTCGGATTAATTCCAGCCGCTGAGTTTAAACAGAATTCAAAAGTCCATCCTCATCATCTCGATGGTTGGCATTCGACCAATGTGCGCTTCACGCGAAATTTCCTGCCATGCACAATTACTCAGTGGAATCAGCTGTCGACAGCGGTGTTTCCGAACCGATACGACCTAGGGACCTTCAAGACGAGCCTACACCTTCCTTAAAGGCTGGTGACGCATCTGACGTATGGGCGGCGGTGATCACTTAGGTGGGTTGCATGGTCGTCAAAAAAACATATGTATTTCGTGGTGTTCTTTTATTTATTTTTAAAGTTTATTTATGCTGTCAGTTAATCTGATTTAGTAAGACGCGTGATAGTTACAACGACATAGCTCCTGAGAGCAAGGTGAAGTAGCAATGCATTGGCCATATAGCTCGTAGAACCGATAACCGACGACCTATGCTGGTTTACGGTAAAACAATGGATGCTCGGGATCGTGCTTAATGAGAATCTATTGGCAAGGCCTGTGTTCAGTAATGGATATTAAATCGGAAGACAAAAGTTGGAAAGAAACGCTGATACAAGCTTCTTAATGAACTTTAAAAAGAGATGAGTTATTTTTTTTTGTGTATTTGCATCGATTCCTTCAAATTTCCTTGGCTGTCTGGATATATCGTCACACGTGTATAAAGTAAAAAGAAAAAAATAAAGGTCGTATAGAAATAAAAATAATATACTTAATATTAAATATAGTTTTATTCAATATTCTTAATTTTTAAAATATATAACAATTTAGTTAAATTGTGTTTATGTGTAATTAATGGTAAACATATAAATAAATAAAAATTAAGTACCGTATTTTTCCGTAAGACAGACGCACCGGACTATAAGATGATTTATAAAAAAATATATTTTAATGTTACTCTCGGATCATAATTTTTATTTACGGAATCCAGTTTGCTCTATTTTGCCTATCGTGGCACTGCGCTACCATGCTACTCTTTATTGTTTTGTATATGTAACTAACAGACTGAATACACTTTAAAAAACAATAAATAAAACATCGCCGTAAATTATTTAAAAGCATGTTGGCCGTTATGTTATGTTGCGTTGTGTTCAATACATACCATCCTTTTGGAGTCATCATGTGAGGAGAGATCATGTGATTCTGTGATTAACACAACAAGTAGAAATAGAGTTTTAGAAAAATAAAACAACATTCATGAAATTATTGTATTGTTGTTCGGTTCTTAATGCGTCTGTAAAAAAAAATCAGATTATTCAGACGTGCGGAAGTGGGTGAAAATTTTTTTTTTTTTACATTGAGAGTAACAAACGAGCACACGGTTCACGTGATGGCAAGTGATTCCTGCGGCCGATGTCATATTTGAGGACTGAGATGGAATGCCTCGTCACCATTAATGAAGGTCTTCGGATCACGCCGGTATTCTGACGTGGTCCTACCCCTGTCGAGCTGACCCATTCATTCTGCAGCTAGAAACAAACTGCTGTGTAGCACTACCTATATATTATAGTAATAATAATATCATGAAATCATTTGAGAGCAATGGCCGCTTGTCGTTCTTTTAGATTCATGTAATATTTTTGAGAGTGGATGCGGGGTATGTACGCCTTATTTATAAGTTGAGTCGGATTTTTTTAAAAAAAATAATAATATTAGCAATGTTTTTAACATTACTAATATTCCGGTTAACCACTGCACTCCAACTAAGCTGAAAATGCAAGGAGACGGTTCACGTCAATAGTCTAATGGTGGATTCGAACCTACGACCTTAAGTTTCGCAGACCGTTAGACAGTTGACGCTTAAATTCGCACTGCTTAAAATCCTGAAGCGCTGGTGGAATATTGTGGGCCTTGGGGATGTTCTCACTCACATCCACTGGACTGGCAGCGCTAGGGTTAGGAACCTTAACCACTACACCACTCCAGGCATGGCCAGAATACGTTATCCAGAGGACACGAGGGCCAACACTCGTAAGTATTGCTGGATCTGGTCTGTTGCTCAACCGTTGACTGCACTTCACTCGCGAAGTATATTTAAAACGAAAAATAATAATGGTTAATTAAAGTTTTACGAATCCAGAAGAACACGCATGTAATACTTATAATGTCATCTTTCACGGTTCTTAATGCTCGTGCAAATTTTAAATTTTGTAGCCGTCAAGTGAGTGAATACTGAATTAAAAATTCCTTTACATATATTAATATATGCATACAGGTCACGCTAAAAAAAGCGTGTAAAATATAACGCGTGTATAGACACGAAGAGAAAGGCGATCGCTTCAGTGACCCGCCTTCAACTCATAACTTATTATATTAGGTTTTCGTGGTAAGGAAGTTTCGTTATTGAAAATTCCTTACCACGAAAACCTACCTTACAAAAAAAATATTTCTATTCCGAATATAACTCCAATATATACAATTAAACAAAACATCTGTTAACACTGTGGGTCTTGTGGAGTGACTTTTTATTCAGACGGCGTACCGTTGTGCAATGAATTACTTGTACGAAAAATACCGCCGCAATGGCGCGTCCTCTCCCGGTTCATACAAAATTAATTAGAAGTCAGATTACAAACTAATAAAGTGAAATTATTGTATACAACGCCAAATTAATATGATGATTAACTAAATCACTAATTATGAATTTTAGATATAATAAGGTATAGTAAATCACTAAAATATCATTAGGAGTATTTGTTGTACGTCACACCCGCTGGGCGCCTATGTGTTGCTAGTTAACACATCCTATTGTGTTTTGTTGGTTTTGCTTACCGTGTTTTACGAATTATCCATAATTTTTTACTCAAAATGAAATTCTCCCCTCACACAAAAAAGTTTTTAAACTATTCTACAGGTAAATAAGGTTTGTGTTACAACCGGCCAGGAATTTCGAGCTCCGTCACAAAGGGTCCAATAAAAACGCGCTAAATCATAAATTGTGTTGTAAAAATAATATTATGTGTGGAAACGTGCCCCGTCGGTTAGCCGTTTGGTGAAATAATTGATGATTTAAATGTAAATGCCTTTTATTAGCATTTGTACGAACATACTGACATAAAATAACGCAATATGGAAGATTGACAACGCGTTATTATATTGTTCTGTAAGTATAACGTAACAGGTTGAATGATTGGGAACGACGTTTCGTTCATAAAATTGTCTGGCCTACACCTACCGAGTTGCTAGACCTGTTCTATTCCCAATATTTATGGAACTCAAATTTGTTAGTTTTTATGTTTGGATGTATTTTTCTTTTTAGATTATCGGATCGATTTGAATGTGGTTTTTAGTGATATATTGAAATAAGCCTGGACTAACGTTGACTCGTACGTTGACGTTATAAACTGTAACAAGTTCACACTATCCATCCTCGACTAAGGTTCAAGATGCACGTGAGGACTGAACAGGCTGTCAAGTATTCCATGTGCCTCTCTTTCACACTAGTGTTGGTGAGGCTGTGATCCCTCCTCGAGACGACCCATTCATATTGCAACTAGAAACTGGCTGCCGCATGGTTGTATCAATATGAATCGTATAATAATAGCAATTAATAGTCCACAGTGGTCGGAGCGCAACGGTGGTGCGGCAGCGGTCTTCGTGCTTCGCTTCGCAGCATCGTCGTTGTCTCCTTAATCGGCGGGCATCCCGCTCGCGGGTCTATTTAGATAAAGCTGTAGAGGTCACTGGACCAACAGCAATACTCATACACAAAAAAAAGCAATTAATATATTTAATTTTCTTTTTCAGGTAATTTTTGGATACACTATTAAAAGCACTCTATACAAGGTAACATTATTACTATATTTCACAGAATTTATTTATTTTAATATATCAGCCATGATAGACGATTGACGGATTCAATGGTGACGTGTTTAATTTCTTAATTTTTTTTTTAATAATTTTCATATTGACATTAAATATTTTGTTTCGCCAATTGAGCCAAGTATCACTTTTGGAAAATCACTTTTTTATTGATGTAATGTTGATTTTTTTTGTAATGTCTTATTGGATGTTTTAATGTAAGAACGATTTATGTGGATCGATAAAGTTAAAATAATTATAATCAAAATGATGACTACTTTGTGTGTAAAGGAGAAACGACAAAACAGAAGGCACCAGACAATAATGATAGAAGCGTCACTGGAGTTTCTTTTGCCACTTCTTCTCCAGCGTCCACGCATTCCAAAGTGTTGGTACAGATAGCTAATAATAATAGCGATATTAATTTAGATAATCCTTAGTCAGACGCAAATGACCGAGCCGAGGTTCGGCCCTCTCGGGCACCCTCGAGTCAGACGCTCTCGCGAAACAGGGTATCGTTCCAAGCGGGATGTGAACGTTTTGAAATATTGTAGCAGTATCACACAAACGTTTTATTGTATATTAAGTAGTAAACTCCGTTTTGTATTTTATTTATATAAATTTAACCTATAATATGGTAAATACCATATTTACCATTAAAATGTATAAGATATGCCTGCGTGGCGAATACCAATTGCGTCGCAAATCCTCGGTTCGATTCCCGGCCGTGGAACGATATTTGCGTTACACAAATGGTTTGAGTGTGCTGTATTTAACTGAATCTTCCTTCGATAATACTGCACACGGATGACATCGGAATAAGGAAAGTGACCACGACTGTGTTTGCACGTAGATGAGTTTGGTCAAATATTTACAGCACTATATTTAAATATATAATATTTAAGGTAGTCGAGAACCCAGCTACAGTTTGTTACTAAGTGCAGTGCTTTGACTGGGCAAGGAGCGCGTCCTCAAAGAATACCAGCTTAAATTAGCAGCGTCATGCTGTTCTATTTGGATCAATCCAGAGATCCTTTTTATTGGTGACGAGTTATTCCATCTTCTCGGGGTTGATACGTATCATCGGCATTATAATTTTATAAATCAGAAGAAAAAATTAGATTTAAATTGATACTTTTTTTTATAATAAATTTTTGATGTTGCCTTTTTGACTTATTTTGAAAAAAAAAACTAAACAACACGATAACTCAATAATGGTTCACATTTGCATAATGCATATGGGGGTTAGATCATCGCAAACAGGTGTGTCCCCTATCACCTAATGGGACTACGTCGAATTACCAATAACTTTGTACATAACACATTTTGTGGTGTTGATTCGTCTGATAACAGCCATGATAAAGATCAACCAGGATGACATAAATATATAACGTATATAGGCACAAAACAAATCATATAACGGGGCCCTTAAAACGAGCACGATTGTCGTAGGTCGTTGACACCGGTTCGTCCACCCCACGCTAAATGCGAACTCACCTGATTTAGTCTTATTGCGTCCTATTCCCGCCACGTACAATTCCGCCTGACATTTTCTGCAGGAGCATTAAAACCGGCCACCGCTTATTTCTGACATACGCCGCACGTACGCCAGCTCTGGTTACGGTATACGCTCCGTGCCCAGCACGAGTTTATCCCCAACTGTCGCTTTTGATGTTAATAGATGATATGAGAACGGTTGCGCCATCATACTGTCTCAAGAACACGAGAATAGCACATACAGTGTACACGATTGCAATTGCTGTTCGTTGAGTGTGCTTAAATTTACCGATGTAATGCATTTAGAATAGGATCGCAGGAAAATTCAGATGCAGAGACACGGGACTTTTTTTTATTTTATTACATTGCGAGAAACAAAGGAGGCACACAGTTCACCTGATGGCAAATGATTCCTGCGGCTCGTGAAATCTACATTCATCCTTGACAAGGAATCATAATGCAGAGGGTTTGTCACCCTTGAAGACTGAGATGGACCAGGTATAAAGGTCTCCGGACCCCTACACTCACCAGACGAAACACAGCAGCATAATGCTGGTATTCTGTGTATCGAGCTGACTCATTCATTCTGCAGCTAGAAATTGCAACGTAACTTGTACATACAACACACGAAGCGAGGCTAACAATTTATGATCTACAAATATTGTTTCTCGATTGGGAATTAAACCAAGGACCCGCGACGCAACACCCATGTACACTCGACTAATAGTATAGTATATATACATAGATCTAATATCCATAATATCATAACCATTTTTTTATCATCTCAATGCTTAAAACAGAAATCTTCAATCGGTGCGTGTTGCCAGTGTTGATCTATAGAACTGAGATGTGGTCCTTACCTGCTAAATTAAGAAACTCAAAGTCTCTCAACTACGAATTGGTCTATCTATGCTTGGGGATTCGCTGCTTGGTGCATCGAATTTCGTCTCCCTTTAGATAGCGATCCGAGTCGAGGTTTCGTACCTCTTTATGAGGATCGTACTATCGCCCCCCACTGTTTTCGTCGACGTTCTTCGTCCACAGGGGTCGGAGTGCAGCGATGGTGTAGCAGCAGTCTCCGCACCAGCTTTTCGCAGCTTTGTCGTTGTCTCCCTACCCAGCGGGTCTCTTCAGCTCGCGAGTTAATTAGCTAAAGCTGTAAAGGTCCCTGGACCAAACAAAAAAAAGATATCCGCAGTAGACCTAAGATAATATATCTGAAAGGATCAGTAAAGTGATGTGGCAATGGGCTAGCCATATAGATTGATGCGGACGATCTTCGCTACCTTTGGAGTGCCCCCCCCCAATGACGATTTAAGCAAGTCTGGGGGAAATCGATGAAAGCTCAGGACTATGCCTTGTAGAAATCTATGGACTATCGACTGCGATCAGCGATGGACTGAGATGCCGATGAAGATTGTCTTCGCCGCATTAGCTTAGAAATTGAAATTTATAGCCTAAAATGCTTAATTAATGTTGATATATGAGACAATTTGACATAAATGAAATGAAATTTGTTTAGTTTTTATTCTCACAGATTCGGGATTGGAAAAAATATTATCTAAGTCTATTTCGCTCTTAGCAGGCCACGCGTAAATGAATTGCCCTCAATCTCAGCATTATTAATACGTTGTCAGATCTTGTTTTTGGTACAAATGCAAATTCGATCGGGATACACAGATAACAAAATGGCATTTAAATTAAAGCTGATTAGAGAATTAATTATCGTTCAAAATGTATTTTATGTAAATCCAGAGACCAATTATATTATAAATTTGTAAAATTAATGTATAATACAAAGATTTGTATACTCCATTTCACTATGTAAATATCGACCTTAATTATACGCACATTGAATTTATTAGTGCTTTTTTTAATTTGGGATATCAAACAATAGTGTAATATAAATAGGTTAGAAAAAAAGCTTTTTCGTATTTTATATACAAATTCAAGATATTTTATTTAAATTTGATTATAATATATATGTGCCATTTTGTAGGGAGAGTGAGTACATAATCCCATTGCTGTAGATATTACGGGACTCCTGAACGATATACAACGACAAGTAGTTCTGACATTCCCCTACCTAAAGAATTCTGAAGAGACAGAAACACGTGAAAATCTGAGGGTATAAGGTGAGGGCTATATGGTGAATGCATTAACAATTCCCAACCAAGCTCTCTCAATATTTGCTGAGTGGCTAAATATGTTGTCTAAATCACACCCTTTCTGTCGATCAATCCCAGTTGTTTTTTCCCTATTTCTTGCACGAGTCTCATCAGTCGTTGGCACTTGATCGAGAGCAGTGAAATCGATGGTTTTACCATAAACCTTCACTGACTACCGCACCGGCACATCATTGACATTAATAAACCATCAGTGATCAAATGCCACAAAGCACCACCCCGAGACGCCTGCATCCATGGACTTCTAGCAAACTTGTATAGGTCGATGCTCCATCAGCTCCATCGTCCTGCAAAGCGACTGCCAGTCCGAGGTTGCCACACTAAAACCTTTTTTATTCATCGGTTTTGGTGCTATGAGCTATAAGGCCAGTCCCATTGCCACTTCAGCGTGCTTGTTTGTTGAGCTATTTCAGTAGCAGTCTAGCAGTCTAGTTCTAATGTTAAGTTTAAGTAACCATAACTAAAAAGCAGTAATACACGTCTAGCTGATAGTAAGTTATATTTATCACAAACCTAGCATGGTAAGGCTAGCGTAAAACTTTGCATTGGACATTTTCCTTAGCTTCAAAAATAAAAATTTAAAAATATTCCTATATTTTATATAAACCATTATTCTACCTAAGGCCGTAGGGGTGACTAAAATTAAGCAAATAAGACCAAGATTTCTAAAATTTATCTGGAACCATTATTAAATTACAAAATTGATAATCTTTACTCTGCGAGGGCCTGGTCCTTCCCCAGCCGACCCATTCATGCCGTCACTAGAATGCTGAAAGCTACAACGTCGTACCACTATCAATGATAAGGATTAAAGAGGATGATAGCTTAGGATTCATTAAGGATCTTAATATTAATATCGATGTGTTAAATTATGTATGTATAAGATTTCATAAAACTTATTTATTGCTTGTTGTACTGAAAACTGAGAGAGATTATGTTGACAATCAATCTTTTTTATGTCATCATTAATTTACTCTTATTATGTTAATTTATTTATGTATAATGTATGTTAAGGAATTGAGTTCAATGACATAAACCATTATTTATTCTATATAATCGGGCATAAAATTCTTTTTTTGCAGTATTAAACTGTGCCGCATTTAAAAAGACAGGAAGCATTTATTTTTTTGGTAGATTGACATCCTCAATCTACCTAGTTTTTAAATTGGTAAGTATTTTGTATCAATAGAAAAAAAACTAGAGAGAGATTAGAGGGGGTCAGATGTATGAGATCATTTTGGAAAAGGACCCCTTTTTTTGCCCAATATAGTTTGAGAATCCCTGATTTTCTTTAATTAAAGGATATTAACATTACTAATATTCCGGTTAACCACTCCAACTAAGCTGAAAATGTTTGTCTAGATGGTTCACGACGATAGTCTAATGGCGGATTAGAACCTACGACCTTAAGTTTCGCAAACCGTACCCTAAACTAATAAGCTATTGAATTGCTTCCTTTGACGCTTTATTAATTAAAACAGTAACATAGATATAAAATTGAAATACACAATAATTCCCCCCTTCATCTTAATTCCACTCATAACAGATAACCTCGTCCTTTTAACCATTATCTCAACATTCGTATGGCGCAACACAACTCTGGTTTACTTAATTTCTCTTTTACTGTTCGGGGCATAAAACTCTGGAACGCCCTACCTGACATAAAGCGAGTTCTATTATCTATAATAAAAATAATTTTAAAAGACGGTTTCGCGAGTATTACTAGTCGAATCATTTGAATCTGTAGTTTATTTTTTTTTTAAAAAGAATATCTAGGAGATGGTTCACGACAAAACTAATGTGCGGGTTGGAACCTAAGTCCTTAAGTTTCGCAGACCGTACCCTAAACCATTAGGCTATTGACGCTTCATTTAATTATTTATATTATATATATATTTTGTATTTATTATGTAATTTATTTCGTTGTTGGCCTACAGTCAACGTTTCTCCATCTCGAGCCTTGTAGAGAATGCATTAATCAAAAATCATTAAGTCTGTACTTTAAGTTTTTGTCAATTGAATATTATTTAAATAAATAACCAAGAACGTGTTTTTAACAAATATTATTGTAGACTTATAACATATGTTACGACAACACATTAAATGCTCGCAAAATTCTATTGAAACGTGCAAGATTAATATGGCGGCAGTACAAGCTCATCACATTACGAGCGCGGTGACATGGACATGCCCACCTGTGGCCTGTGGGATCTATTACCGGCCACTGTCGACCAGCACTTGGCAACACTCCAGCCGCAACTGCGACTGATGATCGAACATCAACAATGGACATAAATAGAACTTTAACACCTCGACGTAAAGGCTATTATCACTTGACATCCATGTATATCCGGCGTACGACTGTATATCGTCGGCTATAAAAGCTACAATCGCTTGATTATGTT
Source organism: Teinopalpus imperialis (assembly GCA_029286865.1). Lineage (NCBI taxonomy): Eukaryota > Metazoa > Arthropoda > Insecta > Lepidoptera > Papilionidae > Teinopalpus > Teinopalpus imperialis. The sequence continues at coordinate 14,527,971 of JAGSMU010000001.1, forward strand.
CGAATAGCAGGTGTTGTTGAGTTAAATTAATATATTTTCATGTGAAGGATCGTATGAAGCGATCTAACAAGTTTAGGTTTCGATTCTCGGTGCTCGTTACTCATAGTTGTGGACGAAATGCAATAATGCAATGTGTGTCGTTTTATTATGAATAATATGTCGTTTTATTATGAATAAGACAGAAGTGTTTTCTTATATTTTGTTTTAGATTTTAGATAAACGATAATTGCTGCACATAACATCTTCATCGTCAGCTAAGATTAAACATACACATGCGTTGTCATCCCTAATCACTGACATGGAGTGTTTTTTTATTTTTTTTTATTTTCGGTCTGAACCTGACTGTTAGCCCGAGGGCTTTTACAGTTTCACCGGGTTGAGAGGTGACCGAGCGCTAATGGCACTCAGTCGAGACCTCTATTTATAGGTAACCAGCACAAGGGCTCCCGAGAGGGAGCCTCGGCTTGGACTGTTACCTTGTTTCGCGAGAGCGTCTGACTCGAGGGTGCCCGAGAGGCTCGAACCTCGGCTCGGTCAGTTGCTTCTGACAGAGGATTCTTTAAATTTGCTATTATTATTAGCTATCTGTACCACCACTTCGGAATGCGTGGGCGCTGGAGAAGAAGTGGCGCAAGAAACTCCAGCGACGCTTCTATCTGTATGGACTGGAGAGAACCGGCCAGCGACATGGCGGTATCGCGAATAACTTTGTTTGCGACGCCCTCGCCGTTGGCGGGGGCGATATGATGGTGCAATGTACGTGTGTTGTGTTTTATGAAGGGCTTGGGCCCTGGTGGTCACGTCGTCGGGGTCATCGAGGACGTGCCTCGGTCTCCTTCGGACGCGGGTGAATCTGTGATTCGCGATGGGATTGTAAGTGGCGGCACTTATAATCAAGGGGTTAGAGTGTGTGACGCCAGAGTCGAAATATCGGCGGGAAGCCTGGTTCAGGTACTGAGCTATGGTCGGCAGCTCAAGATCTATGTGTAGATTTTCGTTACGTAAGAACCATGGTGCACCGGTGGCCTTGCGCATGAAACGATTTTCTATTACCTGAAGCCGGTGAATATGACGCGGGGAGGCATGCGCAAAGACGGGGCTTGCGTATGTCATTATGGGTCGGATGCAAGCTTTGTATAGTGTAATTTTATTACGCAGGGACATTTTGCTATTTTTATTGAGTAACGGGTGCAAACAACCTAGGATGAACGCTGCTCGCGTCCGTACGCGGTTGACATGCGGACCGAAGGTGAGTCTTTCATCTAATGTGACGCCTAAGTATTTGCCAGGGGATTGGACGATCAAATAACTCTATAGTTGGGAGATGCGGCGTTTTGTTGCGCTGAGAGAAATACATGGCTGCACTTTTGGTGGGGTTAACCTGGATCCTCCATTTCCGAAACCATTTCCCTGAGGTGTTGGCTGCAGATCGGAGGCGTCTACAAATAGCGTCTGGTTTGAACCCAGACACGTAAAGGCCGGTGTCATCGGCGAAAAGGGCTCTACACCGCGAGTGCGCGGTATGTCGTTGATGTAGAGTGTGTACAAAATAGGACCTAGGACGGAGCCTTGTGGTACTCCGGCACAAATGAGGTGAACCTCGGAACGCGTTCCATCGACGCGGTAACGAAAGGTTCGATTTCGGAGAAAGTCTCGTATGATAAGTACGAGTCGATCTGGCACACCGAGCTCATATAGTTTGTATATGAGCCCGTTGTGCCAGACCTTGTCGAAAGCTTTCGCCACGTCGAGGAAAAGTGCCCCAGTTTGGTAGCCCTGAAGAAATTTACTGAGGATGTGCTCCGTGATGCGGTGCACTTGATGTGTGCATGAGTGTTGGGTGCGAAAACCGAACTGCTCATTGATTGGTAGCCCTCGGGACAGCATGATGTCCTTGAGGCGGGCAAGGATGAAAAGATGGAATGTCTCGGCGAAAACACAACGGCTTTTTTGTTATCCGGGCTGTTTGCCTTTGTTACCCCCGAGGGCTTTTACAGTTTCACTGGGTTGATAGGTGACCTTAGACTTAGGGTACTCAGCCGAGACCTCTATTAGTTGGTAACCAGCACAACCCTCAGCTTGGACCGTAACCCTGTTGCGCGAGAGCGACTGACTCGAGGGCGCCCGAGAGGGTCGAACCTCGGCTCGATCAGTTGGGTCAGTTAATAACACAACGGCGTTATGCTAATTTTGCACGACTGTATTCTTTCCTTGTGGGGACCTTCTTCGGAACCGTGGTAGCCCAGTGTTTTTGCATCCGATTTTAATTCAATTTTGTGTCCTGTTCTACCACGTGCTTGGCGGTGAAGAAAACCTGCATGCCTAAGAAATAAATAAAAAATATTTATGTCGTTTGAAGTTCGCCAACCCGTAGCGGAGTCGCGTGATTGATTATGCTTTGACACCCGCTAGAAGGCGTTTGCACAGCATTGGTATACATACATATATATGCTGTTACTTTACCTAGTAGAAATAAGCTGGATCTTGACTCTACACCTACCTGCCGAATGGTCAATAAAACTCAATATTCGCGCTAACAATTTGAAACGTAAACAGAAAGTGTGGGTACTCGTGAAACGTGTACTCGTATGTCATTGTATATCAATATATAAGCAACGGACACACAAGCAACGTTGAGCAAAGCCCACAGATACATAATACATTAGTACAGATGTGAGGTCGGAGGCTTTGCGATCATCTCTTTCCATTCATTAGCGTCTTATTATTCGGCGGTAGTTTTCGACACGGCTCGTGCTACTGTCGGTGGCCATGACGGGTTTGCGGTTCATCCACAATTTCTGCACCATCGTATTCTATACAGCCACTAATTCTTGTCAATACGTATTGACATAGTCTTTCAGTTTTTATGGAAATGAGGAGGGTGACAATTGAGCACATATTTCTGTCGATCGTGAATTATTTCTGTTGCCTTCGACATCCAAATTCATCCTCGATAAGGAATCATAATACAAGTGCGCTGTCTCTCCTGAAGGCTGAGATGAAACACCTGGTCGCCAGTCAGCAATATGCTGCTCTTCTACGCTGGTGACGTAAGTGTTTATGAGCTGCAGACTAACTATCAGGTGAGCTGAGTGCTCGTTTGTCAGAATTAGTTTAGCGGGTACATATGGCTCAGTTAGGACGGCAAAGGACAGCGGTATCAGCGGTGAATTAAATATACGGGACAACGAGGTGTTTTATCCTTCCTTTTATCTTCAAAAAGTTTATTCATATATCATTACAAAAAACTTATACAATTACAAAAGTCAAAAGAATGAAAAATATATACAACAATTAGTTTCAATTTTAAATCACTTATTTTTGACTGAAGTGTATTAATTTATATAAGTATATATTATAATAATATTCCTCTGCTTTAAATAAACTTACTGGATATGACATGCGCGGTAATAAGTCGTATCTATATAAATGAAAATTAAATGCTGTTCGTTGGTAAGGGTGTCACTTGAAAACGGCTGGACCGATTTGGATATTATTTTGTGTAAAATGTTTGTAATAGTTCGAATTTTTTATGAATTGAAAAATTCAAATTCTTTTTTCATGAAATTTTTGTATGAACTGAAGACGATGAGTCACAAATTTACAAAACGTAAACAAACAGATTTATTGAAATTTGGTGTCCTCTCCACATCGGTATGGCCAGCTAATGTAATATATATTTATTAAAAAAAATATTAGCTAATAAAATTATATATTTTTTATTTCTGTATCGATAGCGCACGCAGCAAACCAAAGTCGCGGTGGTGTTTTAACGTGACCAATTACTCAAATATATAATGTTTTAATTCTAAGGAAAATTTCAACATTCTATATCTGAATAAACCATTTTTCTTTTTATATCTAGACCTCAGGGATAACAACGCATCTGGATATTGATTGTTTTTGGAATCGGAATAAGAGTCCTTGTTTGCTAACTTTACTTTAATTTTTTTTTGGTTGGCTTGCTATGCCCAGTCCAGGCCTACTTGTAAAAATTCAAAGGCCTGAAGAGATAAATAATTATCCCACCCTGAACTCTAATTCTTAATTTCAAATGATGAAGACGTAACCTTGGTTAATACCATTAGACTCATTTTATTACAGGGCCGCTAATTGATTTGTAAAATAGCGTAATGGCGTTTGAGTAGCAAAATCAACAAACATGGCGTGGGTGCACGTTTTTTTTAATTTGTCTTGGCACACGCGACCAATGATTCAGTCTGCCACCTGAATTATTTGCGAGTTTTTAATCTGTGCGCTAGTATTTTACGATATTCGTTAATGATCTGTGACTAATTATTTGCTCGTTGAACGTTGAGAGCTATTATTGGCAACTATTCTTTGAGTTTTATTTCAGTCCCACTAATTCCGATGCGAGATGTTGCCAAGATACTTTTGTGAACCGTTCTTACCTTGAATGGTTAAATAGAATATAAAATAAGTCGAAACACGTGGAGGTTTAAGTCGCAACGTTTTCATTTCTATTTTCATATATTAAATATGTTTATGTATTATGCTTTGTGTTTAATGATGATGATATTAATATATCCCTAATGGGAAAGGCAAAGAACTTTAGTCCATACAGCCAGGTCTTGTTCGTATGATGGTTGGTCTGAAGCCGCTTTGTGTTTAAATTAAAACGTAAACTTTTTTTGTTGTTTTTTTTATTTTTTTATTAGCAATAGAGATATGTGGTTTTGAGTCAATGTGCAAACACAATGCATGTTTAGTATTTTAATATTTCCATTGGCAATACGAAAATAAATATTATAATAAAAAACAACATACCGTTGCATGGATAAATAATATCTGTCGCTACCGCTATTGTCGGCGCCTGTTATACGTGTAAGCGTGAAATATTTAAATTTTATCATTTACATCAAATGAACATCGATCCAAAATACAATAGTACCAAACGATACGACGCTTGAATTGAAATTTAAATGTACTCTTACATATTTATCACTCCACACTAAGGTTGGCACTAATCTTGATCGTTTGATTTGGTTTTTTTTTCTTCGGGCTGATGGCCGCTGTTACAGTTTCACCGGGTTGAAGTTTGATTTGGGCTGACGATTTGCTTCTTATTGTATTGACGTTGACAAGCGAGCATAGAGTTCACCGGATTGTAAGTGATGAAAGGTACCGTGACTCGGTGTCATCATTATTCAATCTTGATGACCATTCATAATGCACGTTGCAGCTTGTTTCTAGTCGCACCATGAACGGGACGGCTCCACCGGGGAATGATCATGCCCTCACAGAATACCAGCATCAAATAGCAGCTTAGCGTAATCGTGTTAAGCTATTCAATTGATTCCTACTTACCATCTGGATAACTGTGTGCTCCCACTCGCTACAAGACTTTTAATATAGCTTTTTCATCACATAATAACAAACTCCAAAATAGTAAGAGACTATAAAAAACTTCCGTTATCTCGCCATTCGATTTCGTAGAACAAATATTTGCAAGCCCTATGTACAGGACAACAAAACTTTGTGACAACCCATCAGCGCAACACGCGCAAGCGTATATCGATCTAATCCATATCGCTCTAAAGACTAAATTGCTATTGTCAACGTCACTATTATAATGAGTTGTGTGTCACTTTGTCTGTATGTGGCGACTAGGAAAAGCACGTGTGATTAATATGACACAAACTTGTGTTGTGACGTCAGCGGACGTTATTAAGGTGGGGAGTACGGCGTCCTATATGCTCCTGGACGGAGATGAATTATCTATCTTGTTATTTTTCTTAAAGAGAACACGGGTTCAAATGTTAACATGTATACACCTTTGGTGTGGTTTTGTACGATAATATATTAATGCTTATAACGCTTGGATAAAAATTGTACTTTTTGAATTCATATGTGAAATATCAAAAAGCAATGTTTTTTTGCCAAATAACTATTTATAATATAAAAATCAATACACAGAATAAAAGATAATGTTAGATTGGGTGATTGTTTTTATAATATTAGGTGTGCCAAATGAGCACACAGTTTACCTGATGATAAATTATGATGCAGATTATGACATGTAGATGTCATGGCATGATTGATGAAACATCCACGTTCGTAGCGTTTGAAACAGTGTCTTTGTTTGCTACCTTATTTAACATAGAAACTGTATTTACCTCTAACCTCAATCCTTACTCAGCGAGTCTCCCGCTTCCGAGTCTAATTAGATAAAGCTGTAAAGGTCTCTGGACCAACAGCAATATTCACTACACAAAAAATAAATCTAACATCACTTTATGAGCAAACTGAATTGCCACAAATCGCCACCGGACCACAATAGGAATATCGTATAATAGAATATTTTATTCCGGATTCCCGGAACGAATACACTTTTGCTGAGATTTGTGGGAACGGGAACGCTCTATCATGGAATGCCCAAACTAAAAAAAGAGTTATTTCGCCGTTCTAACAATGGATGCCGTTGGAGATTAAAGGATTGGGTTTGTTTTGCTTTGATATATTTTTTTTATATGTATTCTTTTGATAATAACATTCAGTCGCACTAGGTCGGAATTTTTTGTGGTAACCGCTTTGTTTTAGTATTGCATTGTTGCAATATAGGGTGCAGTTAGAATTTCATACACGCATGCGCGCGGCCTTAGCAATTTTACACTAATTATAAAAATAAGGCTATTTAATGAATTCCTCTTCAGTATGATTTTGCAGCGATGAGTGCTGATGGTTGCGTTACCTCGCGGGAATGGTAGATAATCAAACAAGACAATTAAACTTTAATACGGTTCCGTTAATACTATAATCAATAAACAATTAATATGGTAGCCAAACCATACCAAACTGCAGTTTGAAACTGTCTGTAGTATGAACGAATACTAGAATATATCACTGAAGATATTGAAACTACAGGTAAAGATGCTTTTTTTATGTGATCTTCGAGAGAGAAAACAAACCCTTATAATTAATTGTTGAAGATAGTTTATGTTTCCACCACGCAGAAAGTTGACTTTAGAATATTATTGAAATATATCTCATCCGATTATTTATTTCTATCGAGTACTTCAGTTTAATTTTCGAAGATCTCGCCTCATCTTGTCTCGCTATATTTAGGGTTAAGCGTAAAATAGGAGCTAAGTGCTTTCTCTGTTCCGTTTGAGTAGTGAATGAAACCGTTTATTACTGGTGACGAGACATTCTTCTGTCTTAGTCCTCAAGGCTGACAACGGATTAGCATTATGATAAGTATATGGTAAGTATTGGTATAACTGTGCACTCGTTTGTGTTTATTATATCATTAAGAAAATCCACTTCAGGTTGACTGAATGTCCCAAAGAGACTTTTGCGCATGGCTGGCAGGAGTTGTGCTAGCCGATATAACAATTCCCATCATGCATAAAGAAACGCCTAAAAACCTAAATTCGCAAAAAAGAAGTCCTTCCAAACGTATTCCTTTAGAAACCCAATTAAGTGGAATAAACAAATCAATGAACATTAATGCTTATCGTTATCCGTAAAATGTTATTCGACTTGCATTTAAACAGATAAAATAACCTCATAGCTCGTAATCATCGTTAAGATAATGGTTACGGTTTTTAAATTGCACGCGATAAGATTTTTTTGTGCACGCTTTTAGCCTAAATTTAGAATTCGTTAGCTTCCAAAATGTCTTTAGGATATTTATTATCATTCTTTATGTATTTTTTATTATACTAACGGTGATAAACGAGAATACAGTTCACCTGATGCTAATTAATAATTGCGTCACCTGCATCCATCATCTACAAAGATTGAAGACGCATCGTTGTGAGGACTGAATCCTCTTTTAATAGTGATTAGGTCTCCGGATTCCTACTTGTTTACTTACCGTTACTTACTGTTACATGTTAATTTGACAAATATTGTTCGGTAAACGAATCGAATTTTTGACATGTCAAAAGTACTTTTAAGTCAAAGTTTTACGATTTTTGTTTATTAAGGGAGCAGATTATAGCTTTTAATATTTGACGTGTCAAGAGTACTTTTAAGTCTAATCGCAACAAAAGGTGTTCCAGTAAAGTCCAGTCTGTTTATTAAGGGAGAGTATTACAGAGATTATTTGACATGTCTAATGTACTGTTTGTCTTATTATAACAGAAAGAAGTATAGTTTTCCGTTTGTATATTATACGAGCAGTTTAATAAAAGATCGCAAGCACGACCTTTGGTGCATTGATTGTTCATACGTGCACGTGACGGCATTGATATTGAATGAGCGAGACGCACAGGCCGTCTAGACACGAAGGAGAAACAAGTAGTGTCTTACTTGACTTCTTGAGACGGACTCAAGCATTATATTTGGACTAAGCTATGTCAAAATGTTTCCAATATCGAGTTACTCAATTAGATGCCCATTGTTCATCGGGTAATACTCACATTTAGTCGGTGTTTCGGCAGGGATTCGGATACCTCTATAACAGGTGACGAGACATTCCATCTATGTCCATCCAATTTCCTTGTCAAGGATGAATGTATAATGGCCGCAGAAATCTCTTGCCATCAGTTGTATTCGTTTGTTAATCTTAATGTAATAAAAAAAAAACCAAAGATTACTAAATAACACTAACACATATTATTACCGAGTTATATTATTGAGTAACAAACGTGTTTCGATTCTGAGAACACAGCACAGTTTCCTTTTCATTTTGATGTTTATAAGAAAAATGTCATTGTTCTCCCGACCTGTTCCCACCTGTGCGCGCAGAGTGTGTCCCATTTTATTTTATTTTTGATATAAAATTAGTTTTATATAACGATCGCATATTCATATAATTACAAAACGTCGTGTCGTCAAGTTAAGATACATCGAATATAACTTAAAAGACCTATGTTCTATGTTAGTTGTTAAGTATGACAACGTATCAATATATGAAGCGTCAATAGCCCAACGGTTTTGGGTACAGTCTGCGTAAATTAAGGTCGTAGGTTCGAATCCGCCATTAGACTAATGTCTTGAAACATCTAGCACAAACATTTCCAGTTTAGTTGGAGTGGTTAACCGGAATATTAGTAATGGTTATAGCATTTCCAATATTCTTCAATCTATTCAAAAAATAAAGTATCACAGCGTTGGCGCTGGAGAAGAAGTGGCGCAAGAAACTAAGCGACACTCCAGAAGGTTTCGCCGTGGTCTAAATCGACCAGGAGTACTTCAATAGATCCGTCTATTTTCGATATAGATATTTAGAATAGACGCAAATCTTTATCTCGGAGATCTTCATTAATCTATGGTACGTAGTAAACACATGAAGTTTTGAGAGTTTGACAAGTCAATCCGGGTCCATGAAACTAAACGTTTTCTTCTTTTATTATTACATTTATTACATACAGTTCCCCTGATGGTAAGTGATTCCTGTGGCCCATGACGTCTACATTCATTCTTGACAAGGAATCATAATGATGCGTTGTCACCCTTGTGGACTGAGGTGGAATGCCTCGTCACCAGTAATAAAGGTTTCCGGATCCCTACAGACGAAACACAGCAGCATTATGCTGGTCTTTTACACTGACATTCTGCAAGGGCGTGGTGCTACCCAGGTCGAGCAGACCCATTCATTCTGTGGCTAGAAATAAACTGTAGTGTAGCTACCACTGTCTATACTGCAGAGGGGCACCGGTGCGTTTTGTAAGAGATCCCGGAACCCCACCCACCGCATGGAAGATGTCCACCGAGGATGTTTTAGTGGGTACAAATCCCACATAACACATCTTTCGCTTCAGGAGGCAGGATAAATTTGAAGATCTCCCTCTCTATACCAAAAAAAAGTTTTGTAGCCAACCTTCCCCACATTTAGCTTAGTTGTTTTTTTAAAAAAAAAGTGATATTCAAAAGAACATATTTTGTTTTTATACATGACTAAACATTTCTCGCATATACAACGTCAAATTTCTCTACATCCAATTATATATCGTACATACGCCAAATATTTCTGAATATTATCACGAGTGCGATTGACATAACAACTGTGGAATCAGGAAAATTGTCCCATTTCACCCGCATTCATAAACTTAGTATAAACATGGACCTGACAAGGTAGGTAATTATGGACTGAGCGAAACGTACGTAATTAAAAAATATACGTTTATTATTTTTTTATGCGCTAGAACGTAGGTGTAATATTTTTTGTCTCAGTCTGAGCTGTGTATGACCTGTCTTATAGGCGAAATACATCAATATCGTTTTGACCCATTACTAGTCCATAGCTGAATATCAATCCTCATACATCAACTCCTCCCTTAAGATAGCAATCCGAGTCGAGGTTTCGAATCTCCTTATGAGGGGCCCTTAGACCGTATTATCGCCCGTCTCTGTTGTCGTCGACGTTCTTCGTACACAGGGGTCGGAGTGCAGCAGTAGTCTCCGCGCCAGTTATTCGGTCATTTTATCCTTTAATTAGAACCTTAAATATTGACTATATATCTTCTGTCTCGTATAAGTGGATGTCAGATCTATAAAATACTTAATTAAACCCGGCACAGGGTACGTAGAATATTTCAGCTATAGTTGTTGTTGTAGTACGGAATGTTGGCGACACTGCCAACTTGACAGAAGTTCTTTTGAACGTAGAAAAAAAAAACAATTTATGTGCGTGTATTATACTTCCAATATAAATTTCTGTCACAATATTTCTCAATGTTTTATTCTGTACATATTCGATAAATAGGATACTGTGAAAGTATGTCAAAGTCAAATTTTTCAATGACGGGTTTAAAAGCTTGTATATTTATAATATCGGTATTTTATTATCTGTGGGTGTTAAGTTCTATTTTGGTTTATACGAAGTTTGACATAATACATGCTATACTTCTGTTAAACTCTTCTGATAAACTGCTTAAGAAAAAATCTATTACCAGAGTAAAATTCTCTAAGTAAAGAAAGAACGAGAAGTAGAGATAAAAGTAAGATAGAACAGTCAGTCTGCCTGCTCTTTCTTAATCTCATTAACCCTAACTAGTTCGTGTTAAAACATCACAAATCATTTACGTCTAGAAGTTTGAAGCGTCAATAACCTAATGGGTTTAGGGTTCTGTCTGCGAAACTTAAGATTCAAATCTGCCTTTCGATTATTGTCGTGGACCATCTAGCACGAGCATTTTAAGCTTAGTTGGAGTTGTAAAGAATCTTAGTAATATTAATAGCATTAACAATAAGTTGTAATTATTATGAAATCAAGGGTGACTAACGAGTACACTTAGGCTGGTGTGTCATCTGGATGGTAAGTGATAATTCTAACACATCCATAAAGTCTATCCATTCTCAACAAATACTCAAGTTTCACAGTGGTAGAGCTGCACTGCAGTTTGTTTCTAACTGCACAGAATACCGGTCTGAAATAGTAGCATATAGCTGCTGTGTTTCATCTGGTGAGTGAAGGGATCCTTTATTACTGGTGACGAGGTATTCTATCTCAGTGACAGCATTATGATTCCTTGTCATGGATGAATGTAGATGTCATGGGACTCAGGAATCATGAGCTGTGTGCCCGTTTGTAACTCTCAATGTAATATTAAAAAAAAAAGTTGCATATGCGAACACTCCAGAGAACTGAGATGGGATGCCTCTCACCGAATCTCGACACTCATGAAATGAAACACAGCAGCGTAATGCTGTTATTCTGTGATGGACTGGTCTTTCTCCAAGTTGGGCTTAATTGAGTCACTCATTTTAAACAAAAGCTCTAAATTTATTTTTGACTACAATGACGCTTAATCCGCACCAAAGTGCTTTATCGTTTAAGATATCAATACAAAAGTAAATTTCTATTTACTTTTAAGACGACAGTTCTCTTTTATGTATGGTAGAGTTACGACGCAGTTTTACATTATACAAGCTTTTCTGAATACCAAGAAAACCGTAGTTTAGCGCTACTGCGGAATTGGAGACATTATTGCTGATGACGAGTTTGTACTTCATTTTGGTCCTCAGAGAAGATAACACCTTTATCTTCTCTATTACCCTCATGGGCTACATGAATCATTTACCATCACGTAATATGTTCACTCATTTGTCAACCCTGAGAGAAAAGCACCCACACATACTGCACATATGTGGGTGATTTTTATGACGTATAAAATTTAAACAAAAAGTAATAAGGCCTCGTCAATAAAAAATAAGACACTACGTAAATTAAAACAAAATAATAAAGCTTGAAAAAAAAATCCTAATCGAGTTGCCTGTACATATTTAGAGGCTAAAACATATATACAATTTAATTTCATATGTATTTTATAATAATTTGGCAGGAAAACCGCAATTATAAAATAATATTTTCCTTTGATTTAACAACAAAACCACATTCATAACGTTATGATTTAGATATTGGATATACATGATATATTGTACTGCTCTATTGGCTTACCCGGCGATGTCCTGTTCAAATTTCAATAAATTTGTTTATGATCTGTTTTGTGAATTTTGTAAAAATTATCCATTCAGGAGAAAAAACTAAGTGTTTCGCAAATTTGCCAGTTTTCCGGGCAACTTTTATTCCTTAGAAACATTATCATTACTTTTTTTTTATTACTTTGAGAGTAACAAACGAGCAACCAGTCCACCTGATGGTAAGTGATTCCTGCGGCCCGTACATTCATCCTTGACAAGGAATCATAATGCGTTGTTACCCTTGAGGACTGAGACGGAATGCCTCGTCACCAGTAAAAAAGGTCTCGGATCCCTACACTAACCAGTCGAAACCCTGCAACTATTATGTTGCTATTTTACGCTGGTATTCTGTGAGGGAGTGGTCTCATACGGTCGAGCTGACCCATTCATTGTGCAGCTAGAAAAAGCTGCAGTGCAGCTACGAACATTTAGAAAAAATAACCAAATTGATCCAGCCGTTCTGCAGTGATGCGTTTCCCAATGAACGGCATTTAATTTTTATTTATATAGGTACGGCTTATTACCGCGCATGTCATATCAGTAAGTTTATTTAAATAAAGCAAAGAGGAATATATTTTGGCGTTTAAATATTATATTAATAATTGCCATTAATTGATGTCAACAATTTTAATTTATAATATTAAAATAAAATTTGATCATAAACATTTATGAAATAAATGAACACTTCGGGCAACTTTGAGAATGTACAATTGATTTAGCTGGCGCGAGATGAAACGTGTTGCTAGTGCGAATTTCAAACATTTCATTGGCCGCAATGTTGCCAGATTTTTTACGAGTGCACATATTTCGTGACGTATGTCGTTTATTAAAAGTGGCCGCGGCAAGAATGTAGGGTGTTCACTCGAAAAAAAATCGTTTTTATTTTGTAGAAAATAACATAAATAATAATGACGACATGGCTTTTTTTTATTTTATTTTATTGTTGAACAAAATCCACAGCCCTTTATATAATATACATATTTTACATGAGCTTAAGGCCAAGAACGGATTTACATTATTCAGATATTTAAAAATATAAATACAACAAAGAACAGTTTAAGAACAAACAAAACAAATTAAAATAGGACCATGTAACACTTTCAAAACATAGATAAAATAACAATAAAGGTTGCAAAAAAAAAAACAAAAAAAAAAGTTATAGTAATTCAATATCAAATAGTTTAGCAAAAATTAACATAAATACCAAGCGAAGATGCATATATACATAGGTATGTATGCATGTGTGTGTTTGTGTGTGTGCATTTACTATTATTGTTCAATTAAAATGACTGAATAGATCACACTGCTTATTTTCGTCAAGGGTTTTCATACACCACTGTTTTTTTTTTTTAAAGAATTTATAACAAACGAGCATTCATCCGACCCGATGGTAAGTGTTCTCCGCCGTACATGAACATCAGCAACACCAGAGGAGTCGCAAATGCGTTGCCGGCCTTTAAGGAAATTGTATATATACACTGCAGCATGAACAGGTCGGGCCGATCAGGGAAATAGCAGCGTCATCATCTACAATTAGGTGTTCGTTTGTCCCACATAACATTACATAAAAAAAAATTAGGTAACTGACAGATAATTCTGAATGGAATTATTTACGCCTATTAATAAATAAGTAAATAACACTACGTTTCATATTCGTAGGTGAGTGATGGGGACCGGAAATCCAATTAGTGGTAACGAGGTATTCTATCTTAGTCCATAGGGCTGACTGAGTACCCGTATCCTATTAATACATCGATGATACGTGATTGTTCTTGGTTATAGCTACAGGGAACATACTTTCAGCTGGAACGTGTGCTCGTTTGTCACCGTTATATAATCTGTGCTCAATATTTTTTTAAAATTACATTCAGAGTAACGAACGAGCACACAGTTCACCTGATTGCAAGTGATTCCTGCGGCATTCCATGACATATACATTCATCCATGAGAAGGAATCATAATGCAGATGGGTCGTCACCCTTGAGGACTGAGATGGAGTGCCTCGTCAACAGTGATAAAGGTCTCCGGATGCCTACACTCACCGGACGAAACACAGCAGAATTATGCTGTTATTTCACGCTGGTATTCTGTGACGTGCTGACCCATTCATTCTGCAGCGAGAAAAGAACTGCACTGTAGTCTATCATGTAAAATTCATGTTCTGCTGCTGGATTTAAATTGTTACTATATCTTTTGATTACTATACCACACAGTATGAAGCTGAGGCTATATTGTAGTGCCTTAAGCGTTCGTGAAAATACAGAGGCTCTCGATCGTAGTCACTTTAAAGATCGTCCTTCGATCAGAGGTAGGTGAAGATGCAGTGTCACAGACACAACAATTACAACATAGCAATTTGTGGCAAATTAGCCACTGGCCATGACAAAATATTCTATATTAGCCCTCTTCTATATTAGGAATGAAGAACGCATTTGCACCTCATTCTTACGTTCGTGATGCATGCTGTTTATGATTCATAGTAAACAACGTCATTATTTCACCAAAGTGCATTGCCGTGAAGGAAAACGTCGTGAGATAACGTGCATATCTATAAAATATATTTGAAGAAAAATATCTCGATGACATGCGAAGTCCAGAGACAACCCTAAGCAGTTGCAATTACATATATAGGCTTTTTAACTACGACGACATATTCTGGTTATCATCAGATCATCTGCGCAGAATATTTTATAGTGCCGTAAGTACTGCGTTTTTACGTTAGAGCTGCTAACGTAGAAACGCACTCACTCGTCGTCTCTTTCTCTATTCTAATGTACGAATGGGTCAGATGATGAAGGTTCAGAGAGAGTTAAAGATAGGGATAACCGTAGACCTGAAAGTCAACAAGTTAAATAGAAAGATTGGAGGAAGGTACTGATGCGGTGTCAGGGTCACTGCACATACATACAAAACACTCAGAACGGAATAGCAACAAATTGTGTGTACAAATATTGTTCCTCGGCTAATAATTGAACTTAGGAACGGCCACGCAGCAGACAGGTACCTTAACCACTGCACCATACGGTCAAGTGTTACTTTATTTATACCGCCATTATGCTGAACTGTGTGCTCGTTTGTCACCGTCGCTATAAAAATAAACATACTACACAATAACGCACAGCAATATTAACGCGAATCTTCCACACGTCTTTGAGTGCATACGTATAAGACATAGGCTCCGTCTCGGGAGCCGTTATGCTGGTTACCCACTAATAGAGGTCTCGCCTGAGCACCATAAGCGCTCGGTCACCTCTCAGCCCGGTGAAACTGTAAACAGTTTTTACGATTTTTTTACAACGCCGGCATCCTCCAATTCCTTTTAATTGTCGGCGGCTTTTCTCGGAAGTCGTATCACCAACAAAGAATGTCAACGAGGGCCGGCAAACGAACTGACCGCGAGCGTGGTCGAAGCCAAACATTCCACGTGCCAAGAACTATCGTTCCTCATCTATGATCTAATTTCTGAATTATTTTCCCGAGTTTGTGGGACGCAATGAAAATTAATTTTCCTTAATGAATGTTTACATTCCTTTATCATACTTTGGCACAAGTGATCGCGGTTGATAAATCGTCTTGTTTCTTTTTAATCTCTTTAACGTTGTAGTATACAAAATAATTAGATAGATTCTGAATTATTCCTAGTACTATAAAGATTTAATGTACAGAAAAATATCATGAGGAAACCTGTCTTTAAAAAAAATATTTCTAATGCATTTGAAGTCCTTCAATCAAATCCATTATATTTCTACAAAACGATGTCCTCCCGGCCGATTTAGACCACGGCGATGTCTTCTCGTTAAAACCATATGACAACAATTACGCAGAATATTTTATGGTGTCGTAAAATTACGTACACAGGCACTCGCTCATCTTCCCCTCTCCTGTATCAATATAATGCATGTACAATTATAATGAAGGAAGCTTCAGATTCAGTGTTAAAGACACGGGACATTGCACATAATACACAAGAAAATCAACAATTTATATATATATTTTACAATTTATATAATATATATATATATATATATATATATATATATATATATATATATATATATATATATATATATATATATCCGTCTTAAAATCGGTCTAGCGTTTTCGCACGTTGAATTTGTGGAGGGAGATCACAAGATAGCCTTGCCTATAAAGGAATTCTTATAGAACTTAGTTTGATACGTACAATGTGGTGCGAGAATGCTTCGCTAACCGTAGAACTCTATCCGGTCTGTCATGAGCAAGAGAGTAGTTATTTTATCCGTCCGTGAGTTTCAGAAAATATATATTGCCTATTCTCATGAACACGTAGTAAAAGTAAAGGAGCCAGATTATTCCAGTCCTTCACCGTAAGCATTCAAAACAAAACACGTAACGATTTATCCGAAGGCAAGAAATGTTAACAACGAAGTCATTCAAACCGGTGTTCGATCTTGGAATGGGGATGGGATCCATTACGTGCATCGCTCCTGGTGAATGGGCGATCGCCTAAAGTTATGCCCTGTCTCACAAAAAATGAAAGGCAAGTTAGAAACAAAATATTCTGTGGAGTTTCTTGCGCCATTTCTGCCACGGAAGCATTCTTAATGGAAATCGTTGAATATAGTAGAATACTAACGTTTAAAGAGGGAGTTTCTAGACTTGTTATTTTGAAGATTTTTTTTTCTTTGCTCACATTTATTAAAACGAATCGCAAGCAAACATACAGTTCACCTGATGGTAAGTCTGTCACCTCTAATAGTTAAAAAAATAAAAAATAATAATATAATATAAATAAATAAAATTAATCTTTCCGTCAGTCAGTTCTTATTACGAGTAGCTACTATGCTATATTTAAAACAGTGACTAAAAAAATTGTTTCGTATCACCAATCCGCCTCTGTCGCCTGAGGTCAAATATTTTATTCATAAAAGCAATGAATTAATTCTGAATTGTGAAAAGTCTTATAGATAGCTGATTGCCTGTAGTAATTTCTAAACATCGTAATTATTTCACGCCAAGAAAATAAATGAAATAAATCATTAAATTAGAAAATATTTTTCTGACACATTAAAATTACAAAAGCATTCATATGACTCAGCCTAATTCCATCATTTATATATAAAAATTAAATAACACGTAGAAATATTTCTTGGCAGTGTCACCATTTGGAACGTTTGGCGACCATTGGCTACCGACCAAATATTCGGACACTGGCCGTAATTAACCGGAAGAAGGAAAGTTAAATGGCTTCCAAAAAGAAATATAAATATGACAGTCGATTATTGGAATGATTGAAATCTTCATGGAAACTGATTAGTAATTGACACAGAATGTATGAAATGAATCTGGCCTTTGGCATTGAACAAATATTTCATTCGAAATTCAAACGAGCTATACAGTACGGAAAACGAGTCGATGTTTTGAGTAAATACAGAAGGCCTACTAAATTCAGTCGTTAGATTAATTTATGTTTGTTTGGGTACGGACTGACGGAATTTTTTATAAGAAATAAAGCAAAACGCTAATTCTGAGATTACTCGAATTACGCCATAGATTTTTTAATTTACGAAATGTTATAGTATAAAAAAATATTGAATTAATTTTTTTAATTTTATCTTAACGGTTATACGTATGTATATGCTAAATTATGTAAAGTAGCGTTCGGAAACAAGTTCACATTAACCTATATGTCACCTCATTAATAACTATATGTCACTAAATAATATGCTATTTATTTTCTATATATGGTAGTTGCAATTTCAATAAATCCATAGCAGAGGAAACATTTACTACGTTATTTTTGCAATAAATTATATTATAGGTTATAAGAATAAAAGAATTACCATAAAAAGTGTCTTAAAATATGTTGGTATTATACCAAGATACGTATAAAAATCGAAATAGGAAAATTGACGCACAAGATTTACTCGACAAGAAAGAGTTCTACTCTAATAATAACAATCTTAAGACAACGGTACTGCGTCCGACTAGTCTTAAGACCTCCCGCAAATGTAAACAAAGCTGTAAAAAATAATGTCGCCAATTCATCGGTGTGCACGGCGATAAGTGCGGCAGTGAGCCTTTCTGTAGTGTCACCTTAAATCAAGTAATACATAGATCTGACGATCATGTATGACGTTACGGTACCATTTATTTTTATAGAATCGGTGGCAAATGAGCAAGCAGTTCATCCGATGGTAAGTGATTTCCGCCACCCATGAACATCCGCAACACCTATCATCTTAGTCCATTCTAAGTCCGCTACTAAATGAAAGCCCTTTCCACACACGCCTTCTAAGCACTCCCACAGAATACGATCCTGAACCACCTGCAGAAAATTGCCAATTACTCAAATTTGGAAAGCGGTAGAGCTACACCGCGGTTTGTTTCTATCTGCAGAAATTATGGGTCAGCTCGACCGGGGTAGGACCACGCCCTCACCAGAATACCAGCGTAAAATAGCAGGAGGGTCATAATGTAGATGCGTTGTCACTCTTGAGGACTGCGATGGAGGCATTCCATGTCGAGGATGAATGTAGATGTCATGGGCGGATCACTGGATCACTTACCATCAGGTGAACTTTGTGTGAATTTGTTACTCTTAATGTAATAATAAAAAAAAATCATGACATTGAACAGCAACGGTTTTACATGAATATGGAACAATTTGACACAAACGAATAATAAATATCCTAGTATCCTCCTGGTCGATATTGACTGGTTATTGCCAGATGACATCAACTGCGCATTTTATTTCATAGTGCCGTAAGCATTTGCGCAAACACGGCATTCACTCGTCGTACCCTACTGTAGTCCAATGTTAATGCATCTGCAATAAGATCAGAATAAAATTCAAATACAATATTATTTTGTCAGGTCTATATCTGACTATGTTTATGTCACGTACACGAAATTTGACGCGTTCTCGTTAAGAATGGCGGGAAAATTTTTCGCAGGCAGTTAACACTTACCGGACTAAACGTTTATTAACACTCAAAGTTCATTGCTTTTAGTGGTAGGAGTGTTTCTTTTTATACATATAAACAATGTCTATAACTACAGTATTCGTATTTAAAGAACCTATTTTAGTACATTAAATCACCAAATAACTAGGCGCATTTATATGTCACTTGAAATAATTTGTTTTATTGCGTTATTATTTGTTCACTTTGAAGATAATCTATCATTGCGATGAAGGAATATTAATTGTTATTGAGAAAATTATCAGTCATAAACTTTGTTAACGATAAGAAAATAATTGATATATACGCATAATATTAATAAAGCTTAGAATACAATCAACACGATTTCCGCCAGTGTACACACTGGTTTAAAAGATAACCAATAGTGGTTTCATTGCATCTTAATTCTTGCCTTAAAATAATGAGCTCAACTCCACTCGGGACGGACCTTGTCCTCTAAGAATATCAAATTGAAATAGCAAGATAACGCTGCTGTGTTTCGTGCTGTGCTAGTGCTGAGTTCGGGGAACCATTTACAGTTAGTCATTCTAACTCCGTCCTCAGGCGTGACAATCGTGTACATGACATGGACCGCATTATCACATACCACAAGGAGCTGTGTGCTCGTTTAGTACCCTTATATATATATATATATATATATATATATATAAGACCTGGCTAGCTCGGCTATTGATACATCTTAATGTCACATTCTCACAGCTATAAGTTTTTATATGTCTTCGCACATCTTTCTTAAAGGCCGGCAACGCATCTGCGACTCCTCTGGTGTTGCGCATATTCGTGGACGGTGGTGATCATCCACCATCAGATGGGCTTCTTGCTCGTTTACCACCAACTATTCTATAAAGAAAAAATTCTCTGTTACAGTGAGGGGTTAACAATCTAATTGACACTGATAGACAGTACAGTACACTCGCTCGCAAGTTTACTCTAAACGACGTGGCCTAGTGATGTTGCCCTCGTAGTCTAATAGTAAATCTTGACCATAGCGCTATCTTCTGGTTGTTAGCTGAGATTGACTGTGCGAAATATTATAGTGCCGTAAACCGTTTAAATTATACGTAAAAAGAAACCTCGATTCGTCCAATTTTATTTAATTACTAATGATATCCTTCTGGTTCGTTTCGAATATATCGATGTCTCCTAATTGTTAGCAGACGACATGAACTGCCCAGGATATATTATAGTGTCGAAAATCAGAAGAAGAAAACATTTCGTTGATGGTTTCTAATTTTATTTATTTACTAATGATATCCTTCTGGTTGATTTCGACTAAATCGATGTCTCCTGGTTGTTAGCAGATAACATGAACTGCGTAGGGTATATAGTATAGTGCCGTAAACCGTATTAATTATACGTGATAATTCGAAACTCAGAAGACCGAAGTAAATATTTCTATAGTGGTCGGTTCATTGGTGAGGTCGATTTCGTCCACGGCGATATCTGCCGGCCATTGAAGTGTCGTAAGCATTCGCGCAAAAATCCAGAGACGTTAACTTCTCGTCCCCATTCAGAGGAAGGTTTGGATGCAGTATCAGGGAGAGGGGAGATGTATACTTAGCCTCAGAAAAACATTGGTCATGCACAGAAATTAGATAGATTTTTCTGCGTCGTTGTTAGCCTTGAGGACTACGATGGGATTCTTCATTATCTACGTTAGTTAATAGTACTCCGGTTTCTCCTACTCAAGTTTAATGTAGATGATCGTACGAGGCATTTTAATGGGGACCGTTACCGACGTGTGTGGCGATAAGATTCACCATTCCATTCGTAATGGCATTATGCTGCGATATTTAATCTTGTCAACTTTGGAGGTAACTCGTTACTTGATATTGTTTTAATGTGTTTGTTATTCCTTGTCCGCATTCTCCATGTAGCAAGGTTTCATGCTATGCCATTGTTGAGGTCTTTCTCGATTCTATTATTGTATTCGTTTTCCTCTGTTCCGATATTGTGTTTTGTTCAGTGCGTTCATCGCCAAGTAGGTAAATTTCAAATTATTGTGTTTTTACCTTTTGATTATTTTTTTACAGTGGCAGAGCTACATTGCAATTTGTTTCTAGCTGCAGAATGAATGGGTCAGCGTAAAATAGCAGCAAAATGCTGCTGTGTTTTGTTTGGTGAATGAAGGGATCCGGAGACTTTCATTTCTAGTAACGAGGCATTCCATCTCAGTGACATGACAACGCATCTGCATTATGATTCCATGTCAAAAATCAATGTAAATGTCATGGGGAATGTAGATGTCATGGGCCGCAGGAATCACTAACCACCAGGTGAACGGTGTGCTTGTTCGTTATTCTTAAAGTAATAAAAAAAAATACGGGAAGGTAAATACGTGCAAGGGTCTGCGCATAAAGTCAATTTATAATCTATTCAGTTGATATTACGCAACCGTCGAAATCGACAACCTTGCTGAATGTTTCATATTCAAAAGTTTAAAATCGACTGTAACATTATTATAATCGGTTTTATCAAGCGCTATTTGGTCTCGTCTTTTCTATAGTAGACCGTGACAGTAGACCGAACGCATGAAATGATACGATGGATCTTTTGAATACGTCATGACGTTGCTGGTAGAGCGAACTAGCTTAACAAATAATTATTCATTCGTCGCTTGAAGATTGCCGTATTATTTGGACGGAAAGACTGATAAGAAAGGAATCATACATCATACCCTACATGCACCATATGAAATACAGCACCGTTATATTGCTCTTTTTGACGGCCGCTGTTCGCCCGAGGGCTTTTACAATTTCACCGGTTTGAAAGAGCGACCGAGCGCTTTTGGCGCTCAGTCGAGACCTCTATTAGTGGGTAACCAGCACAAGGGCTCCCGAGAGGGCGCCTCGGCTTGGTCCGTTACCGTGTTTCGCGAGATCGAGGGTGCCCCAGAGGGCCGATCCTCGGCTCGGTCAGTTGCTTCACTGTTCCTCATTGGTTTATTAATCAACGAGCAGTTCTTCCATGAACCGACCCATTTCCTGGGAAGCTGAAAATGATAAAATATTCAATACACATTCGAGTGTTCATAACGGAGTCGCGACCTATGGCAACGTCAACGTAATATGTAAAGGCATTCGACATGCTCACGGCACTCTACGGCCGACGGTTCCGCGCGAGTGAATTCACACGTCACCAACAAAAAGTTGATCGAAGAAATCGCAGTCAGAGCTTGCTATACATTTATTCCTATATTAGGGACGGTCGCGTTTTGTCAAAGACCCCTTTCCTAATATAGCTGGTTCCGGTGGACCCCGTGCAGCTACATCTCTACCATATTTCCAAAATTTCCACAAAAAAGTGAAGATTACATATATATATATATATATATTATTGTTGTACTAATATGCATAAATAAATATAGTCCTATTTTAATTAATATAGTTTTTCTCAATTTTTTTTTTTTTGTTTGTACACTATGATTTGGATGAGATTTCTATTGCTGCGCCTATGTACACTTTTTGTATATTAGTTTTCTTACATAAATTGTTTGTGTACATAAAAGAGTAATAAAATAAATTAACAAATATTCTGCATTGTTAAGCGCAGCCGCCGCGGTCGAACTCGTCCAAGGGGACAAATAATGAGTGATGGAAATCCTGCCGACAGTGTTGTATCGTGATCAGACAGCAGTGCTTGCTACTCGATGCGTTAAGTAGAACACGCCAGCTATTGCCACCAAGGTCACACTAGTATGACGTCCAACAGAGTATCAGTCCTAAAGGATTCAATCTTAGCGATAAGTTCTTCGACAACCTAGTCACGGTATGCATTTGCAGAGCGCAGTTTTCCGTATTGTAATGTAACAGTGACGAGTATATATATATAACAACGATGATAATATATATGTGTGACTTGACGTGACGTCATAAGATTAGTAACAGACGTAACAGTAAATATAGTATGTGTTTTTATTTTTAATTATATATGTTTTTGTGACATTGATAGTAACAAACGAACACACAGTTCACCTGATGACTAGCGATTCTTGCGGCTCATGACATATTGCGTTGTCACCCTTGAGGACTGAGGCGGAATGCCTCGTTACCAGTAATAATAAAGGTCTCCGCATCCCTACACTACAGACGAAACACAGCCTGTGAGGGCCTGGTCGAGCTGAACTATTCAGTCTGCTAAAAACAAACTGCAGTGTAGCTCAACCACTTATGTGCTCTATACTATTTGTCCGCTGTCGGCCCAGTGGCCTCTACGGCTTCACGGATAGACCCCAATCACTAGCGATGAGGGCATTTGATTTCAGTTCCCAGGGATGACAACGCAGCTGGATGAGATGATGTCTGGCCGATAGGAGTTCATGATTTGCGGGTATTGTTTTAATATGTAACCGTTACCCCTGCTAAGTCAATATTGTGTTCCCTAATACTATACAAATATTATAAAGCTGAAATGTTTGTTTGGTTGAACGCGCCAATCTCTGGAACAACTGGTTCTAATTGAAAAATTATTTTTGCGTTGGTTAGTCCATTTATCGAGGAAGGCTATAGGCTATATAACATCAGGCTACGACCAATAGGTGCGGAGCATCGATGAAATATGTTGCGAAAGCGGGAAAAAATATTCCCTTTGAGAGGTTGCGTGTGCTAAAGTAAAGCTACGCAAAACTCGTGTATGATAGAATTGTTCCCCTTTATAAGTTCTAAAAAAAAGTGTTGCTTCACATGAGTCATAAGCAATCATCCAAGCATCCAAGCAACCAAGCATCCTGTAATCTACACGAACAAAGTCGCGAGCACAACTAGTTACTTATAATTCTGTACTTAACTGATCGATTTGTAACTCATCTATTGTTTATCTGTTTATTTATTTATATAATACCGATAGTTTAATTTAGTATGCAGGACAATTATACGATAGGATTTCATGATTTGTGGGGTTTTTTTATAAAGTTAATATCCGACCGTTAGCCCGGCTTACTTAGGCGTCGCGATTCTGTCCTCATGAAAGCTTAACTGGCCGATTTGTAACACATCCATTGTTTGTCTGTTCATTTATTTACGCAATAGTAATAATTTAATTAGTATGTAAGACAATTATACTATACGAATTGGTGGTTTGGCGTAAACACAAGTTGTTTGCGAAAGGGCTTATCTATATAGAGGATTTTGTCTAACAGTGGTAGAGGCACGTTAGAGTTAATTTCTAGCTACAGTATGAATGGGTCGGCACGACCAGTGAAAGACCACGCCCATACAGAATACAAGAGTAAAGTAGCAGTACAAGGCTGCTGTTTTCGACATATCATCAGGTGAACTGTGTGCTCGGTTGTTGCCATCAAATAAAAAAATTGCAGTTCACAGAAACGTGAATCTGCAAATATTGTAACACCCAAAAGCCCAGTATCCAGATAAGGTACAGATGTTTTTAACAACTAAAAACAAACATGAAAAATACTTTTCCCTAACAAAAAAAGAAAAACAACGAATGATAAATAAATGGAAGATGAATGAAACCTGCTCGCCAAATAAAGAAAAGGATCTCCACTCAGGTACTTTTGTGAGTTGGATGAAACCTGATCTTCCGTGAAGCCTTCACAAGAGAAGTGGCGGTCGTCATTTCATAAAATATAATGAAAAAATAATAGCAAAACTAATAAATAATAAAAAAATCATAGAGAAAAAAAAATACACTCAAGACCATAGCTTACGATTTGAACGATGGATAATTTTCACAAAATAACAAAGCAATCATAAACAATTTTTTTAATCTCCGGTGCCGACACAAATTAATATTTGCAATTTTAAAAGATAACTTATAAAATGTTCGGTGGTAGAGTAAAACATCGCGAGGAAACCTACTATATTATAAAAACAATCTAAATTACTATACTAACTCCCGGTGATAGAGAGAGAATTTCTAACGGAGAGCAACATACGAACTAAAATTACTTATTTCGTGACGCGATCGAAGAAAGAGGAGTTTATTTACTCCGTGTATTTTTTTTCCATTTGTACGATATCAGTATGTTGTTTTATATTTCTATGTAAATTTATATTATTTATTTCAACTTTACTTTCAACTTTTGCATATGAAATTGTTCAAATAGGTGGAATTAATTGCAAAGGCGTTATCTCTGTTCGGCAGAAAAAGTATGACGGGTGCATAAAATTGTCTAATTCGATATATATATATATATATCATAGTTCATTCGATTAGATATATGTTATGTGCTGTAAATATTTTTTTCTTGATTACGAGTTAATAAAAAACATTATTTCTTAAATTCCTTCAAGATAACGCGTTACGTTGAGGCGTTCATTTTCAATATTAGTTAAATGCCCATTAAGGTTTAAGTTCTCGTAATTGCCGCACAATTTTTTCCAAGGATCGCGCAGGATATGCCGGCGCTCCTCTCAGCAGGCATTAGGGCTTCCGAGAAGAGGTGGCTAATGCTGCGGAGGCACTCGGTAATAGTTTACTGGAAACACTACCTACTTAAGCTGGCATTTTTATACGCGAACTTTACCTTTCGGTACTACTATTGCGTATTTGGTTCGTTATATTATTTTTAATTGCGTTTCCCCTTACCTAAACGTATACACAACGGGAATGGTAAGTGATAATTGCACACACACTTACATACATTCCTAGCTAGATTCACGATGAGCGTGCGTTCTTACCCCTAGGGACTGAGATAGAATTCCTAGCAACCAGTAATTGGATCTCCTCGCTTTGCATTTATCAAACGAAACATTTACATACTGTTATTTCTGTGAAGTAGAGATCGGTCCCAAGTAAAATCAAATATATTCCCACGTTTAGTTTCTTATAACGTATAAGAATAATTAAGTAGATAGTTCAATGTCGTGTAGGTTTATAAAAATTGTTTTATTTGTTCGTTCGTTCTAGTGAAAATCACTCTTAATATGATGCTCATGTTCTCTACTTTGTACACAGCGGAGGCAAATTGCGCGGGTGAGCAGCGGGACGACGTAATAGCCTGAGCTTACGTGTAATTTTCGCATTTATTTAGCATTTTGTTCATGTCCCCGCATTCCTAATTGTTATACCTGCCGACGGTAGACTTGAAGACCGGGATAAATATGGGTAGCTTTGTGAGCGAGCTTTAATTATTTTTCTTGTATTTAAGGTGACAAACGAAAACACAGTTCACATGATAGTGAGTGATTCCTGCGGCCATCCACGTCCTCGATAGGAAATATGTAGATGCGTGATCTCATAAGTTCGTACTAATTTAAAAAAAAAAGTTTTATTTTATTGAGAGTAACAAACGAGCACACAGTTCACCAGATGGCAAGTGATTCCTGCGGCCCATGACATCTACATTCATCCTTGACAAGGAATCATAATGCAGATGCCTTGTCACCTTTGAGGACTGAGATGGAATGCCTCGTTTCCAGTAATAACTGTAAATAACCTGCCATCAACAAACGAAACACAGCAACCTTCTGGTGTTATTTAACACAGGTTTTATGTGAGGGTCTGGTCCTTCACAGTAGCAGACACATTATGCTTTAGATAGAAACAAATTGAAGTGTAGCTACACCACTAAAGCTTTAATGTGCATTCAAACACAAATTATACTTTAGTTATAACAATTAACATATATATAACGTATACTGTAAAAATTACCAATTATTAATATGTGAAGAAAAATGAGTTCATACTGAATGTCAAACACACAAAAAAATAAAGGTCTTCGGTCAAACAGACGCATCGAGTAGAGATTATCGCTAAAGAATCTATATATAATTTGTATTAATTAAATAGATAAATTTAAATTTATAAAAATTAAATATAAAAAAAAAACTAAAACGAACGCTGACGTAATAGAACAAAATTCAAAAGTATTATATGCAATGAATATCAAGGTATTATACTATTTGACAAAATCTGTGTTCAAACAGACGACATCGAGTAGAGATTAGCGCTAAATAGTTTATATATAATTTGTATAACTCAAACGGATTAAAATAAAATTTATAAAAATGATATAATATATAGATAATACATTAACTTAAACTAAAACGTTCGCAGCTGACGTTATAGAACAAAATTCATAAGTAATACTTATGCAATGAATATCAAGGTATTTGACAAAATAATCTCAATAACGTTGAAACTTAAAAATTTAATTGTGACCACTAATTTACAATAATAGTAGACTGTTCGATAGCTTTCACATCTATTTAGTTTTAATAATTATAATTAGTATGGTCTTCGAATTCAACTGAGAGAAGTAAGTCCGTCATTCGACTATTATATAAATTCTAGCAAACTAAAATAAAAAGTGTAATAATATTGCTATATTTTTTTTCAATTTATTTATTAAAATACATTAAATTTAATTACTCAATAAACTAAATAAATTTAAAACGATAACTCTTCAATAATAGGTGCTTATATAATTATTACACATTTTTTTTAACTAATGGCGTCTAAGGAGCTAAAATTTCACGTGAAGGTAAGGGTGCACTTCCGTCCATATTGAGCATAAACTAATGATTATTTCTGTTTCTTTTTTCTGTGTTAAAAGAGCACACTCACAGTTTACCTTAGTAATGTAGAACTGGTAGAAATCTTTTTTTTTACAAAAAACAGCAAGACACGCATCTAATACCTGTTGCATTTTTTATTTCCCTTTAAATAGAAAGTGTGTAAATAATTAGCGAATTAGCAGTCAATCTTTATCGGCGCCACGATATAAGCAACGACAAGTATTAAATACCGGAAGTATTTGATTAATACCGAGTAATCCTTCAGATATCGGTTTTTCTATGCAATAGACTATATAGTCGCAAAAAATTAATAGGGAAGAAAGGTTCTCAAGTGGCAAAAACTGTTATTTAATGCTGGTATTCTGTGAGAACGCGATCCTTGCCCGGTCGCGCCGACCCATTCATGATGTAACTAGAGAGTAGTTGGAGTGTGGTTCTGTTAATAATATTATAATATAAATTATAGTAGTCCGCAGGCTTCTCTCTCTTTCGCCCAAACCCTCGACCGTTTGGAATCTTTTCGTCTGGACTCGCTTTATATATGTATTATATTGAATTGTATATATTTGTTTAATTATATTTAACTTACTTATTTATTTTATTGCAACCAGGCGGAGATAGAAATAAATATCCCCAAAATAATAATAATAATTTTTGTGTCTCAATAATTCTCCCCACTAACATTAATTAAGCGACGTGTAGGTAATGGTATGATATAAATAAGATTGATACAGGTTCCAGAGCTGAAATATTATAAGTCACCAGGTGCCGCCTCATATTTACCAAAACGAACAAATGAGGAAACATGAGTCGTAAAAAGGTGTTACTAGAGTAAAATAAAAAATATACGATATAATAAAAAAATAAAACCTAAGACAATACGTATTTTTATATTGCTGTGTTTGTTAAATTACTTTTAAAGGTGTTTTCTTATTATCCTAAATATTTTTTTTAAAAAAGAAACGGTTCTTCGTTTATTTTTTTTACTTTTTAATGCACACCTACATAGAATAAAATAAATATACAATATTATAACATTGTAATTTATAATACCAAGCTTACCTTTCCCCAACTATCGTTACAAATGGAACGGTAGATAGTTGTCTAAGACCGTCCGGTTCTCGTTAAGCTTATCGGCATAGAGTCTCACGTAAATTGTCTATGGTCTCTCCCATTAGCCCAGCGATGCAGATCATGGCCGAAGGGTGACAGCCGTATCTAAACTACCCAATTCTTTTTTAACTGTGACATATTGGACTATTTATACGTTTAATTTATTTATCTATGGTATTACTGACAACACTTTACGGAAGAAATAAATATACTGATACGCGAGGCTTGCCTGCCTTGTCTAAGAATTAAATTAAAATGTATATATATATTAATTTCACTTAACGTTAAATAGTGAAAAAAAATGTAAATTATTTTAGAAAAACCAGATATAGTTAGTTCAATCAAAACAGTTTCCCCGTTCTTTTATTGAAGTCGATGAAAAATATTATCAAAGCTATATCTGATATCAGTATTTGGACGTGCCATTAATTCTGTTATTATCATTACTATGTATATCATTATATATACATAAACACACAAAAAGGTTCGCGCTGTCGATAGAGTTCCGTGTCCACCTCCGCAAGATTATAATTAGCTTCATAGTTCCGCTTGGTTTCGTTATGTTGTCTGACATCCCACTCGCGTCTGTCCTGTCTGATATCTTTTGTTTCATTTATTTATTTATATATATCCAACCATCAACGGAATTACATGTATGTAATACAATAAAAATATGAGAATTAAGGGTACTAATAATATACAATTCCACTTACAGCCGGCCACAGCATGCATTTAAAAACAATTTACGTACAATAACTTAAAATAATTAATAAATATTTAACATTTTCTAGGTATATCTATGTTAATGTCAAAAGAAAAATATTAAAATTAAATTTAGGGTAATAAGATCTACAGTTTAATTGGCTGAATAAATTATTTATTATAACGACGTCACGTTACATAGATAGGCATAGACTAAATTACAGGTAGCTTAACCTATAATTCCCCAGATCACACGAGACAGCGTCATGCTGCAATTTAACGTCGATTTTCTGCTGCAGTTTTTAATTACTTATTAACCAACCAACCAGCATATATACCAACAACGTTATCCTAAAATATTATTCATCAATCGTTTCACTTTTCAGATATCGCACCTTTAAGATGAAAACGAGTCTAGTATTTTATTTCTTAATAAAGCTAGCGTCTTATCATTACTAACATTCCTGTTAACCACTCCAACTAAGCTGACTCATGCTTGTGGAAGATGCTTCACGTTAAATAAATAAGTAAAGTTAATAATTTTGCAGATTACCCTAACCCGTACACTAAGCCATAAGGCTGTAGACGGTTCAACTTTTGCTTTTTTTAAAATGACAATTTATGAATGTTCTAAAATGTGTTGTGACTGACATCTTCGTAATCTTTACACGAAAAGTTTCAGACCAACCATCATACGAACAAGACCTGGCTGTATGGACTAAAGTCCTTTGCCTATCCCCTTAGGGATAAATTAATATCATCATCTTTAGACGAAATCATCGTCTCTTTCCCGCGAGAATGTGACAGTTTTGAAATATAGTAATTTTACGACAATACCTCATATTAATTATTCCTTTTTGTGTTTTCTTTCAATAGATATGCTATTATTTCACGCTATCCGACACCGTGTCGCCCAACAGGAATACAGTTGGAGCTTGTTTCAAAACAATACGTCGTATAACGTACAGGTCGTATACATAATTCATACAACCCAGCTAAAATTCATTGATTGCTCAAGAGATATACTACTTGAAAATACTATATTCTACACGCTTTGTTATCGTACAAGCGAATTTCATTCTTAATGCTCGAAACTTAAGAGCTATCTCTAATAGTATACTAATTGAACACAACCGGTACAGGATTTTCGTCTCTATTTGTATGTCAACAGAGTTGTTATTTGTTCAAATTAGTTTTCGGTTCGAAAGTACGACCTTGGTCGTTTAGGGAGTTTGGAGGTGCCAACCCCCTTCTTAAAGAGGGTGAGTGTGTCGGCTGAGTGTTTTCGTGCTGTTTATATGTGGGTAACGGTTCTTATCCCATCGTTGTTTCCGAAATATGTTATTGATAATCTTCGAGTTGAATCAAGATTATTTATTAATTTGCTCTTCAAATATGTTATTATTTTAAAAAATTACATCGGTTGGTCTTAATGCCTTTTGGCATTCTTTACCACTTAATCCTTGAGATGGAGAAACATTGACTAAACGTGCCAACAACAAACTAATCCTAAGTAATAACCATGTGTAATATACCTAATATACATAATTATGTACATATTCTTTTATAAAGATAAAATAAGCAAAGATAATCAAACGTCTACTAGTCTATTTTCAGTTATGGATGACAATGAAATGAGAACGAATATGAAATAAATTAATTTTACTGTTTTTGTTAAAATATAATTTAGATACATGCTTACTTATGCATGTTTAAGTACACCTGAGTGATAATCTTCTCTTAAGCAACCAGAATTATTAAAGATTCTCACAGAATATGAGATTTCTAGATTATTGGAGATTCTGGTTGCTTGACGCATCAGTGTTATGATTCCTTATCAATGGTTAATGTGGGTGTCACGAGTGTCAACCACTTACCGCCATGTAGGTAGTGTGCTCGTTTATCACCATTAAATACAGTTAAAAAAAGCAGTTCATTTAGTTCTTTCCAAGATGCTGTATCAAATTTGAACTTAGTTAATTTCTCAGTCAAATGTACATTTTTATGGGCTGCAGACATCACTTGCCATCGGGTATAACTGTGTGTTCATTTGTCACCGTTAGTATGATAAACAAATCTACTGTCGCGTTCCCTGTACGACAATATACGAGGGTGTTAAAGTTAGGATGCTAATATTTTTTTACAATTAATCGACTTTATCGGGCAAATGACGTGCATTGGATGAAGTTCATGTTAAGAGTGATCAATTAATAATATGGTGGTAATGTTTTCCTGGTCCATGTCGACCACGGCGAAATCTTCTGCTTATATCCCTGCCTAATGACATCAACTGCCCCGAATACGTTAATCCGTCAGAAGTATCTGACCGAGACGAGGTTCGGCCCTCTAGGCTACCCTCGAGTCTGTCGCTCTCGCGCAACAGGGTAACAGTCCAAACCGAGGCTCCCTCTCGAGAGCCCCTATGCTATTTGCCACTTAATAAAGGTTTCGGCTGAGTGTCCTAAGCGCTACGTCACCTTTCAACCCGGTTAAGCTGTAAAAGCCTTCGGGCTAATGGTGGCTATAAAAAAAAAGCGCAATCTATACTGCCATAAGTATTTGCGCGTACTCAGACGCACTCACTCGTCGTCTTCCCTATTCTGACGTAAGATATGTGCAATTAGATCGGAGGAAGTTACAGGTGCAGTGTCGCGGTCACGGGACTTACACACAACACATCCAGACCCGAAAATCAACTATTTGTGCTAGACAAATATATTTCTAACCCAGGACCCGCGACGCATCAGCCAAGTGTTCTAACCACTATACCATGTGTTAATATAACATGACAATCACCATAAGAACAAATAGCGTTATGCAAATATTGCATTTCTAAGTAAAGAGACAGTTCACAATGGTTTTTGTTTTACTTCTCATGGCTAAGTAATGCAAATTATGGGTGAATGGTATTTATATATCTGAGATATGAGAAATAAATATTATCGCTATGGATTCCTACGTGGATGCGTGACGTGTTAACAAAAATATATTATATAAATCCTTGTCGAAACTATTTATTTGCACATATAAAACAAATATTGTACAAAAAGGTGGACTTAATGCCAAGAGGCATTCTCTACCAGAGCCTATCTTTGGATACAAAATATACTAGGCGATATTTTCTTACTATAATAGTTTTAAAATAAGTAGAGAATGTTTGTCTAATTTCTGGCTTCAACATGAATGAATAGCGGAGCGAGAATAGCAGTGTGAAATAACTGCATAGCGCAGCAGTGGTAGAGCTAGACTGAAGATTGTTTCTAGCTGCAGAACGAATGGATCAACTCGAACGGACACAC
Organism: Teinopalpus imperialis; assembly: GCA_029286865.1. Classification (NCBI taxonomy): domain Eukaryota; kingdom Metazoa; phylum Arthropoda; class Insecta; order Lepidoptera; family Papilionidae; genus Teinopalpus; species Teinopalpus imperialis. The sequence continues at coordinate 14,560,920 of JAGSMU010000001.1, forward strand.
GGAATACCAGCGTAAAATAGCAGCATAATGTCGCTGTGTTTCGTCTGGTGAGTGCAGTGATCCGGTGACCTTTATTACTGGTATTCCATCTCAGTCCTCTAGGGTGACAACGCATCTGCATTATGATTCCTTGTAAAGGATGAATGTAGATGTCATGGACCGCAGGAATCACTTGTCAACAGGTGAACTGTGTCCTCTTAATGTAATAAAAAAAAATCTCGTATTAGCCCTCACAGCGTAGAACGATCTATGCAAGTTTGCGAAAGGTACCTCAGGATAAACTTTGGGCCCGTTAGTTTTGGGGATTATCTTCAGCAGTGGACTACTGATGGGCTGAAATGGTGATGATATTGATGAATTGGCAGTAAGCGAAACATAAAAGAAAATGGAGGCATATCAGCGCTTAGTTGTGACAACTCAACTGCAACTTGATTTCTTATTAAGGACGAATGTCAAATGTGACGTCTGTATGTCAAACTACGTGAATTCGAAGCGTCGATAGCCTAATAGTTTAGGTTACGATTTGAAAAACTCCTAGCACAAAGATTTAGGCTGGTTTGGATTGGTTAACTTGAAAGCTAGTAACGTAAATAACTTCTAGCATTATTTATAGATAAATATAGGAGTCGTCACAACGGGAATCACTAACGTCACGCACATATAACTGTTTAGAAACGCATCGAAAATTGTTTCTATCTTCGGCATGAATGGGTCGGCTCAACTGGTGAAAGAAGGACCGTGTTCCCACACAGGCGTAATATAGCAGCATAACGCTGCCGTGTTTCGTCTGGTCGTCTATTACTGGTGGTAAGACAATCGACCTTAGTCCTCCGGAGTGACATTATGATTCTTTATCGAGGATGAATGAAATGTGATTGTCGTTGGCTTCAGGATTTTCGGATGAGATGTGTGCTGGTTTGTCACCCTAGATACAATAATAAAATCCGTCCCAACTATGCGCTCGTACTCGACTGTAATAACAAATACCTTTGTGACGAGGCATGGACAATTAATTGAAAATAAACTCTATGCCCGTGCTGTGCTATATGCATGCTGTGTTATTCTGATTGAGTTCAATTACGGTGACGTCTTCTGGATGTTTTATTTTCATTGTGTTGGGGGTGACAATCGAGCACACAGTTCGCCTGATGTTAAGTGATTCCCGCTACCCATGACTCCGACATTCATCTTAATCATAATGATTCACAACCGCTGGTCTCAGCCCCACTAGTGACTACACCTATTTTTTATAAAATAGATGACTAATGAGCAAGTAGCTCAAGTGAAGTGCAGTTGAGCTACTTGCTCATTTGCTATCTATTATATCAATGCCGCCGATAAACATTCGCCGGCCTGTTAAAAAGGCTCTTAGATTCTTTTCTAGGCCCTAAGTCTTGTGGGTTCGGAAATACCGCTGGCGACAGCTGATTCTATATAGTTGTGTGTGGCAGAAAATTTCGTGTACAACGTACAGTGGTGGATTGTCTACAATCTACAGGATGATGATGAAATTTTGAATTCATTCGATGTAGGTATATAGTGGGTTTATTTCTTTGCGGAGTGCAAGGGAACATTTACATTGCTGATTTTTGCATCGTGCAATGAGGTCTTGCAGTTCCATGAATATGTTTGTCTGTGACGGATTTGTGTCATGTAAATGTTATAATCCTTAACATGTTACTATATGACTAACTAATATCTATAATATTCGTTGTTCGTATTATAAGCTTCGTTGTTACTGTTATCTGTATGTCAAGATTTTGTCAAACATTTAGTGATAAAAGCACACGTAATTAGCGATGGGATACGAATGCGACACGTGGCAATGGATGGTAATTATATTCAGCAACGGACTAGTGATGGCCTCTTCAACTTTATACGACCTATATTCTTTTTATAAACCGTCCAATGCACTATTAAAACTTCTGACAATATATTGACGGTTTCCGTCGTATTTCGCGTAATCTCAATAACATTTGCATGATAGAATTGTCGGGTGTTATTTCTAAAGGCATTTATAACCGTGGAAGATAATAGGCGAGGCAGGTTTGGTATCAGATATGCGCGATAGCTTCGCGTCGTTGGCTTATCTGTAAGCCAAATATCAGTTTTCACCTTCACATGTCATTGCTTCATCGCCTTATTAAAATTGCATGAACACGTGTGGGTGTCTCCATCGATCTATCGGTTATAAGTTGTGAGTCTAGGCTGTCAAGAATCGATTTGTGAATCTGATCAAATGCCGTCGAAAATCTTTGACGTGTCTTTTGTGTGGTGTCACGAAATTATAAATCTTTCGTATTATATCTATATTATTAAATAATTATGCATAATTACTCTGATTAGTAGGCAGTATTTTGAAATGAATTCATCTAATTCTTATAAATAGTGATAAATATGTAGCATTATTTTACAAATTAACAAGTTTTACAACCTATAAAATTAATAAATTAATAAATTTATTTATTGAGAAAGATACGCCATAAACAATATCATTTTACATTTTACACGTTAAGTTTATATTTACTTAATCTTAATGATTTACCTTTACATGTGTATGCAAAATGTGTATCTTAAAATCTCCGTATCTAAGCAACATTATATCCATTAAATTAATATATTAATTAAAATTGTAAATAACATAACGAGGTCATAATGATTTCGTGATTCATATAAAGAATACGCAATGTCAAAGAGTGACGAATCCATTTGCGCGATGTACATGTATAAAATTCGTAATGCTTCAACTATAAAAATTGTAATGGACCACTGTTGCTTTGAGACATGTTAAAATAAACGATAGTATTCTCATTCAAGAATGCGGCAACGCTGTAAACACGTCTAGCGGCGTAATCCAGTAATGAACGCGCTAAATCAACACACAACTATTAATTATATAACCTATGATTCGCTTGGAGCGTTTAAGGAATCCGCGCCATTTCATTTGTGCTGTCAAAACACGCGCGCGTTCATTGACAGCTAGCATAGGGTTGCCGGCGGAAAATGATTGTATCTTACTTAAATTACATCATTGATCTTAACGTTTGGTGAATGAACTAACAATTTTTTTTTGTCTTCTTATAAAACATATTATGCAACACCGTTATTTTTTATGAATGCCTGATATATTTTTATCAATAATGATACTCGTATAAGTTCTTTGGGTTATTTATTTAATGAAAATGTAAAAAAGAATCGTATAATAAATATAACCTGTATCTTAGTCTATTCTAACAAGTTTAGACATTGTAATGAATCGAAAGACATTATTTTTTTCGTAAAATAATTTGCTATGCAATTCTTTGTTATACAGAATGTAATGGAGGTCATAGGCGTTTTACTGCATTTCAAGGCTTTTTGTAGTATTGAATATCGTGTTAGCCATGTTATCTAATAAGTGACGATGATATATTTGATAATTGTAGTTGTAAAACTAAGAGAACAGGATGCTCGCATGCTTAAGAAAATATATTTATAGTAGTAGGCATATTGGTGCAGTAGATTATATCTTATTGCCACTGTGGAGTATAATTTCCAGAGTTTTTTTTTTCCCAGAGACGTTTTGGTTACTATCGAAATAATTATTGCGTTAACCCTATGTCAATGTTTACAGTACTGTCGGGTTCCGCCCTAATGGATGCTCGCGATGTTTTGTCTATTCGGCGTCACGCATGCGCCGTTTAATTTTAACGCCGCCTTACGTTCACTTCACAGTTTGTTGAAGATTTTTCAACTACTTAAGATAGATAATACAAGTCACATAAACGTGGACTGAAAGTTTTAAGGAATAATAGTGCTGTTACCTGATGTAGTTTGCCTTATTTTTTTAAAAAAAATCGACTTTTCTTAGAGGTCTGTTGTAAGTTCAATTATTTTTATCAATACAAATAAAAGGTATTACATCTATAAAATGATTTATATGTATGTAGAGGAGTAAAAGAAATCAAGGAAGGAGAGGGTGGACTCGTAAAATATTTCAGACAAGTAGCTAGACAGACACATTGTCTGGCAGATTAATGTATTTTATTCGTCATAAATTTTTCTTGCATATCATCTAACTTGACTGTGAAGCGCTTCCACGATTCAAACACTTTGACCATAGTTAAGATTAAATAATGTTCGCCTTATAACAAAAAGTAAATTACTCCATGTAATTTAGGATTATTTATTTTATGTTACATGACATGACACATTAATCAGTAAAAAGATATCAATGTTTCATTAGGGCGCAAAATCGTATCAGTCGTTGATTAATTTAATTTTTAAGCTATGACTATCAAATTTAGCAGTTTATTTACCAACTGGATATAATTAGATATATTACATACATATCTTACATAAATCTTGTATTTTTTTTGGAAATATTTTTTGAGATTTAAATCTCATGATTGAACTTAAATCTTATATAGACGATTTTTGATAAGAAGTAGTTTTATTTATCATTTTAAAATAGTTTTGTGTAACTCATTTACTATATTTACTCATCGAGACTTCGTAAGCTGTAATATCGAGGATATATACTGATATTTACCATATAAAGAAACATTTACCCAAGGCAGTATAGTCTTAAAGGTAAATAAACCTGACATTAATATCCAGGTTCATTACGTATAAGGAAAACGTGAGGGCGCCTTGTGCACAAAAACGGCCTCTGAATTAGTCGCAAGTAGGTCGCAATGTCGGCGCGCCCCCTCTCCCACTCTTGTTTGACCCTAGCCCGCCATTGACGTGTCTCCCCTCGGTGTTGCCAACTAGTTATATAGTGAACTATCTAAGTGAAATATCGTAAGTAAAATAGGTGATAGGTTGTTATATATTTTAGTTATGTGATAAAATAATTTTTATTCTGCTAAATAAAAATTACAAGGTGACAAAAAATTTATTGTTTTTGTAATTTCCATTGTATGTAAGTCCTCATGTCTTTTATATTAATCTATAACATATAATTTAGTATTGTCTATAGTTTCACTATAGTCAAAAACTGTAAACGTTATTCTGGCAAAAAATCTATCCTTTGTTTTGAGATAGTTTATGTTTATTTAATATTTTTAAATTATTTTAATGTCCAATTTATTTTATAAATATGTTATTCTGTACCAAAACGACCAAATCTAATGAAATAAAACGATGTAGGCGATAACGGCTGTTCCAATGTGCTAATTGGGTCAGAAACTAAAGGTCGCACTGGCAACCTCACTCCGCCACTCGCGTAGCGGGGGTAGGTGGAGGTCTTCAAGAACTGGCCACAGTATACGCATTCAGAAGGTGTATCTCAACGGAACACCCAGAATTTTCCTTTAAGCTACGTCTTGACGTTTCCTCGGATACGTGTTGTTTTCGTGTACATCTATACTAATACCGAAGTATAGCTGAGACTTTCTCTCTTCTTTATTTTTATTACGTATTATTTCTTATTTATAATTCCTATAAATATTCTTGGAATTAATACACAACCATTACGTGTTGCAATTATACCGTATGTATTATGTCTATGTAATATATGTATACATATATGTTTATGTATATATGTATATATAATGGTCTCGAAACAGCATTCTAGGAACTTCATGAATGTAGAATTATAATTTGAATTTGCATAAATAATCTAAAGTTAATTATAAGTGATGTTGCTTTTTCAAATTATAATTAAATGAAAATGAGAGTACTAAATGTCATTTAAACAGGGATAAGACTGCCCTTAACTAAAGTAAATGTACGTTACTAAATGTTATAAATAAATAGCAAGTACGTTAGTACAATTTCGACACATCAGTAAATAAAAGACAAAAATTCGGAAATAACAAAAAAAAAAGACATATCTATGTAACGTTGACGTCTGCGCTTTACACGTAGCTCGTCGTGTTGGCATGATTGAGGCTCGGTGTGAAGTGGCGTCGTCTGGGGGTCGTCTGCGCCCGGCCGCGACCTACATTCAGCTAGGGGCTGTGACGCGCGCCGTCTACCCCCACCCACCCCCCGAACACCACCTGCATTACGTAACGCAGACATGATTTTGCAGAAATCTATAGTTGGGTAGTATGTTGTAATGTAAATAGATGCTGGCCGTTGGCAACAGCGAATGTACGTTCTGAAATGTCCTTTTATTTTATATTAAGACTAACATAAGGACGTTCTGACCTTCTCGTGCAAGAATGTGCTTACTGGATTTCTTGCTGCCACTTAAGGTTTTATTAATTGTATAAAAGATGGTGTCTATTTGAAAACAAAACGCCAAATAATAGGGTTCGTATAGAGCGAAAATAGTGGAATTTACCATAGAGCATGTACTACGCTAAATATTATATAATGACCGATTATGACCCATTATCACCTACATCCATCCCCAATAAAGATAAGTCCCTTGTTAAAGTAAAAAGCAACCCCCTTAAAGTTTTTGAGGAGATGGAATACCTCTTCACCATAACCTAGGTCTCCTTATACTGCTAATTCCCGTTCGTATTCTGTGAATACGTTGTCCTTCTCTGTTCGAGCTCGATGATGCGTCTAGAAACAAGCTGCAGCGTTTTTTTTTATTACATTGAGAGCAACAAATGAGCACACAGTCCACCTGATCGTAAGTGATTCCTGCGGCCCATGTTATCTACATTCATCCTTGACAAGGAATCATAAAACAGATGCGTTGTCATTCTCGGGGACTGAGATGGAATGCGTGGTCACCAGTGATAAAGATCCCTACACTCACCAGACAAAACACAGCAGCATTATGCTGCTATTTTACGCTGGTATTCTGTAAGGGGGTAGTCCTACCGCCGGTCGAGCTGATCCATTCATTCTGCAGCTAGAGAGAAATTGCAACTTAGCACTACTACTATTACTACTGAAGAAATGTTAATATTTTATCGGTAGTATTGTCTTAAGGGTATTTGTCTGTAACCTCGTTATCTTATCGAGATAAGTTTTTGTACCTAACAACTGATTCCCCTACTTGATGGATGTTAAATTGTTTAAATAATTAAATATTGTTTTTTTTTGTTCTATTATAGCCGTGACATGCGCTCGCGTTTTTAAATTCACGAAACACTAGCAGACCGAATTAAATCCCCGGAGTCCGATACCAATGAAATTGTTAAATGCCATTTTGAGTGCCGATTTACCTTGTGCTCGATGATGAAAGAAAATGTCGTGAGGAATCCTGCATGTCTAAGAAATAAATATATATAAAGAAAATCAAAGAAATGTGAGGTCGACCAACCTGCATCGGATCCGCGTGGCTGACAATACTCCAAAAACCCTATAGGGAGGAAGCTTATGCCCAGCAGTGGGTTCTATTATATGTAGGCTGTTACCTAATTTAAATTTTTTAATCGTTATAAGAAACTATTTGTATACTCACTATATTTACGCGTATACTGCAACAAATTTTTACTGATTTTATCGCGTTTACTTTTATCGTTTCGAGTAATGTACAGCAGTCATGGTCTCATGGTAGTCCAGTTTCACTATGAAATCAAGACATTAACCACATCAGTTTCATGCAAACGGGTTCCAAAGGGTGTTATATAGTTGAAAATAAACTCGATAAATCTGAAAATTTAGTTTACTACTTACTATTGAATAGTTAGATATCGTAAAATAAGCAAGGAAATAAAGCATTTCTTCGTGTTATCTACTTTCCAGTCACTTGTGATAAACAGAAGCTACGGAATATTCCATCTTAACTCATCGGTAGTCAAATACTCTCTATTAGACTTCATAAATTGCGCGTGCCACCTACTCAATCGATCTTATCTTCTACAAGGTCCCCCCAACTTGCGTTGGTTGTATCCCCGTCTAAGAGTATTGTTGTTATATTTAATCACATTTTTTAATTTTATTTTTTCTCAATTTCAGGTTGTGGAGACAGTAGTCTGTAAACCAGAGCCACCAGAATCACCACCGAAAAAGGCGCGAGGCGAGGATTATAGCTATGCGCTATACCTAGACCCCTACGCTCATCTCCACTACCGGCCTGCGCCGACGTTCAGGCCCTGGGGGAAGAGCGAACCAGCGCTGCAGCATCCCGAAAGAGTCGTGCGGGTAGCCGACTGCACCAGGTTCGAGCGAGACTTCCAGCCGAACGTCGCTCTGAAACCCTTGACCCCTCCCGTGGACGACGTGACGTCATCGACATCACCACCACCGCATACCGACTCAGAAATAACAGCGAGGCTGTTGGACGCAGAAGCGAGGCTGGCGGAACGAGTGCGAAGACTGGAAGACAGAGAGGCAGAGTTAGCTAGGCGCGAAGCTAGACTAGATGAGCGGGAGAGGGAGCTAGAGAGACGCGAGCGCGCCCAAGGAGAGAAGGGGACGGAGAATGAACCCGAGTCGAAAGCGTCGTCGCCGAAACAAGAGGAAGCGGAACGTCCGCCATGTTGACCCACGCGAGTGATCACGAGACATTCCTCCGTGGCCCGCGACGAACGCTCAGTGACATTGCGTCTCAACAGTACAAAACTCTTTGGTGCTGAATGATATTTAATAAAACAAAATGTAATTTTATTCGGTTACGCCATGTGTGAAAACGCCTAAATTCTAATGATATTGTCCATACTTTGGCATATTTTAATGTTGAATATTGCGATTTCTACTTTGTGTAAGTCTATGTACTATAGTGATGTTGGGAATGATAATCGCCACGTCACTAGAGTGCAATGTTTCAATAGTTTATAGAGTACAGAATAAAAACTAGTTAGAGGACAGAGAAATAATAGTTGTACATATATTCATATCAAGTACAGTTTTGTGAAATCACTTTGTTATTTTCTACGTAAATGCCAGTTATTTTTCCTTGTAGTCTCTTCAATGTGTGCCATTCGAAAGGCACTTCCGTTGCCTTTTCATGTAACCTCACTCTTTGCTTTTTTTAACAATAATTAACAAAATACTCAAGATTAATATAGTGAAATAGTTGATAAAGCCTAAAACCATAAGCATAATTTATACAGGGTTATTCTTAAGTTTTTTTTACACAACAAATACATTAAGCGGTTCATTTTTTAATATTCCCTTTTTTATATCCCGTCATTGTTATATTATTACGCGTATATAAACAACATGATTAAATTTAATTTGCATGTCATACTTCGTACATAAAATGACGTAAAGTACTGATAAACATATCAGACATTTTAGAAATTACATAAGTACCAATGTAACGGACGTTTTGCAATTTTATATTTTATTACTGTAACAAATAACTCTGTATAAAACCTCAGCCAAACCAAATAATAATAACATATACCATTCATGACATTACTTGCATAATTTCCGTACAAAATACGTCATGTCTTATACATGTGTTATATCTCATAGAATAGTTTTCAATGTTTTCATTTTACCTTTCTCATACTGGATCTCGCACTTTCGAAATGAAAATATTTGTTTTAATTTCCGTAAAAAATCTTTTCCTTGCACATTTTTTATCTGTGGCAGTTTCTTCGCTTCAACGTTAATTCTGAAATAGGAATATCTGCAGTACGGTTAATAGTTATTAAGCTATCATCTCTATTTATAGATTAAATATTTAAAAAATTAACCGAAATCAAAATGCTAATAACTGCAAAAGAAAAAGATTTTAAAAATATCAATGTTGTCGAACTGGTGATTAATTAAGATATATAACTTAAAAATTTGTCGGCAGAAAAAAATAATAAAGGGTTCGATCCCAAATTCTACCTCATTGTAAATAATAAATTATTCGGCTAAAATAAGAATAAAGTTCTTCTAAGATTACAAGGTCATTTCGTGTCAGAACTTTGAAGCAATAATATATAGCTATAGTGATGTGTCTGATCACTGCCTGATCTAGTTATCAGTTATTCTACTTGTAAATATCAAAAAAAATGTCATAAACGGTTTTATGGGCAAATGTCTCGATTTGGAAGTAGTTTAAATACGTTCACACATTTTTCATCACAATTCGTAATGGTATATTTATAGTTTATACATTTTTAAGCATTTTATACCTCTGTACTCTAAGCCAGATGGCATAATCTAAATGTGAACCGTAGCCTTTGCCAGTACTAGTGCATTTTTGTTTCTTTTTATACAATTATTGTTTGTGACATAATTTTTTTTGTACGTTTAATCTGTGTAAACCTTTGACACTTATATTCAGTTGCACATGGCAACTTTTGACTTGACTATACGCTATTATCTATTCATTCATTCTCATTTTGGATTTGAAATAGTTTGTAAATCGTGCCAACTTTTAGGGCACTTTGAAGTAATTTAGGTGTATATAACCAAGCTATATTTTAAGGCTTTACAATTCAATGGTGCCCTAATTATTAGGACAGCCGAATTTTTTGTGTAAAGGTTATCTTTGGATATCCAATAAAATTTGATTATTTGATTTATTCAATACACTTGTTTTATAAACTATTTTAATGACATTTTAAATGTAAGTATTTTTTTTTTGTTTTAATCTACAAGACAATTTATTTTACTATTGTGCCCTTTAGACTCCTTGTTATTGGATATGTCTGTGTTCTTCCTTTGGAATGTCTTCGTACTACTGGTACGGTGACGACTAAAGACGCTAAAGGTAATGAAATTTGTGAAATATGATTTCACCATTTGAAACTGTTGATGTGTTTTGGCAAAGCTCAAACATGAACATTGAATTAAACGTTTTTCTTCTAATATTTTATTCCTTACAAAGAGTGCTATGTTTCGTTGTAGTTAGTGGTTACTAAGATATTCTTTCAGTTCTAGGTTAGGTCGTATCTCTAGTCAGAGACGTTTCGAGAAAAAAAAAATTAAATTACCAATTACTTTTTAACATTTCAACGAGAGTAGGCACCACAGGCGAGTGTAATAAGAGTAACTTATTTTAAACAATAAATTTAGTTTTTATTAGGAACGGACTGCATGTCGTATGTAAGGTACTAAGGTATATATTATGAAACTTTTCTGTCTGTACCGTTGTTGAACACGTATTTTGGTGCTATGATATTTTTGGCTTGGCTAACTTAGTGTTTAATTGTACATATAATATCATTTTAGTATTTATTGGCAACTACTTTGGTTCGGTTGATTTTTTTTAAAACTAAGTCATATGTAAAAGTTAATATTTTGGTTTTATCTAAAAGATATCTAATGGCTAAGCCATTTGTCACCTATAACCTATAGATACAACTCATTTTAGAAACATGTAATTATATGTAATTGATTATAATTTTCTTTTCTAAAGATATTGGAATGGTCTATAAACCGAGCGAGTTGTGTCTATGTATTAGGCTGTTAACTAATGTTACGCTTTAATTATTACCGTAGGTTGTAATATTGTATTGTATCGATAGAAAAGTTTCAAAGGTTGTCTCACTGTCTTGTTTGAAAATATAATGGTGCTAACGAACCACGTACAGTCGTAAACACATTTAATGTTGGATCATCTGAATGTATGTTTTGTGTACGATGTATAAATTAAATAATCTTAAGAAAATAATGTCTATATATTAATTTTCTATATTGTAAAACCGGACTCATGATTTATTGTAATTACTATTATGCAATCGACTGTCAGTCCAATAACCTTTTGAACACCTGTTTAAAATCTGTCTAAATTCTTCGTAGTACAAAATATCGAGATTAAATCTCAACCATCGAATTGTATAGTATATGGTGGATGCTCAAAATCTTTTGCTTAACAATAAACAACCCCACTTAATATATTAGTTTGAACGTGTAATATTATACAAGTTAAATTAATTCATAAAAGACAGTGAGATCCTTATTTTGTAAATATAATTTTACGGTACGATAAGGAACGATGAGCGAATGCCAGGCTGTTGTAAACCCTTTTAAATTTAGATTAAGACGCGAGTGAACCTTCTCTTCGTTTCTAAAAAAAAAACACTAATCATAAAGTGTTGCCATTTAAAAACAATATTGCAATATACAAATGTATTAAACGTACTTAAAGTAATAATAATCGATTTTAATAGCCTGTTGATACAACAATGTTGTGTAAATATGGAGAGTAGGTTCAATGAGCGTACGGTGATTTGCCAGGGTATATTACCATACTCCTGTGATCTCAATGTATGTTTGTGGCATAAAATATGTACATTTACAAAATAAACACTAACTGTAGCAGTCGCAAATCTTTTTTTTTAAACTTGAACCATAAAGAGTTTCCTGTTATCTCTGCCACCTATCGGTCCATTACAATTAACAAACAAAAATATAATTTTTTGTTTGTTATTTCCTGCATTCTATATTTAGAAAAAAGTTATTTTATTTAAATCTAAAGTCTAAAAAAGTAATATATTAATGTATATACAAGGCATTAAGCCTTTTAATAAATTGAAATAATAACTATCGGAAACACAAAATCTTGCCAATTATATCGCCTTTTTTATATTTATATTTTGAAAATTATTATTTGAAATCTTGCCTAACACATGATAGACTGTTACATTTTTTTTAAACCGAGATTTTGTACAAATACACATGTTTAATTTTTTTAGTGAGCTTTGTAATTAGGATATATAAAAATAATTGTATGTATAATTGAACATTAAAAATGAAAGTAAAATTTTAGGCGCGAATTTTTTTAGTTTCATATTTACCATCTACAAAACACGTACAATCATATTGAATCCTTTGAAAGATTAAGTTGTTAGTAATGCCGTAGGTGGTCGATCTGTGTTTTCACATGAATTGTTTTTAATCTGTATTCCCTCAATTTTGCGACTGTATGTTACCTGTGGTAATGAACTACCGTCAATGAAACAGCTTGATTATGAATTGTGTGTTTATATCAGAAAATTTTCTTGCGGCTTATAAATTCTCTAATCCAACGAAACATTCCTTATTGTTTGTTTTTTGGATAACATCAGTTTAACATTTTTCAATACTTCCAGAAGTAACTATGACAGATTGCATATTATAAAGTACCTGATAGATTAGAGAGTTAAGATATATATAAAATAATGTTCTGTTATGCACACACATGTTCGTAACATGTGGTTTCGAAGTGTGTTTTTAAATGAAAATCAAAGCTTATAAGTACCTTGTGGAGCAATAAAATGAAATGATTTCCATACAAGTGTTTTATTTTCATCTGGTATCATCGACACAATAATTGTCAGAAAATTACTATCTTCATTATGTTTATTATAATCTTATAAAATATAAATAATTATATTCCATTACCGTAACAATAATTGCTAATCTCAAGGTCTAATATTTTCTTTTAAGTATGCTTACTTATTATGTGATCACCGAACACAGTTCACCTGATTGAGAAGTTACCTGTAGCCCATTACGCTTACAATTAACCTTGATAAAGAATCTTAATGTAAATGCCGTGTTATGAAAAACCGATGAGCGTTCTGTCTGTGCTGACCAAATATAGATGTATATACAGCCAGTTATTAGCTCTATCACGTATATTATTAGCATAATAGTTCTCTAAATAAAATGACATTTTCCAATACTTTATGTCGCTCCAGTTGTTGTCCAAGTGTAAAACAAATGTCCAAAAGTCAAGCCAAGCTGCACAAAAACTGGCTGTACTGTGACTGCGGAAACAAGACCACTTAACTCGGAACTATAAATGCATGTGATAATTAATGTGGGTGAAAGAAGTCGCGGGTGAGAGATATTGATTATGTTGTCTCTGTTTATCAACCGGCCACTGTCTCCAGTGGGTTCTTTTATGTAAGCTGGGGACCTTATTATTGGTTAACTACCCTCACGATCTTTTTAAAGGGGTAGACCGCAGATCCTAGAAATAAGGGAGCGCATGCAATTCAATAATCGGATTTTTGTCAACGCTGTCGTGTATCCATTGAAGAATACAGCTGCAATAATTTTGAAATACCTGACTATAGAAGGACCACGTCCTAACAGAATTATAGCGTGATTGAGTATCATAACACTGCTGTTTTTTGTCTAGTGAGTGTAGGGATCCGGATACCCTTATCACTGGTGACGAGGCATTCCATCTTATTGCGATGGGGTGACAACACATCTGCATTATGATTCCTTAAATATTGTGGGTGTCATGGGTCGCAGGAATCACTTGCCATCAGATGAACCGTGTGCAACGATTACACGGTTCACCTGTCACTCACAATACAATAAGAAAAGTGTAAACACGTATCACTCATAAGAACATTGTTTAATTGCTATCATGGTGGGATAATGTCCTCCTGGTCGATTTCGATCACGGCGATATCTTCCGGTGAATATAAGATAACATCATCGGCTGCGTAGAATATATAACAGCGTCGTGAGAATTTGTTCAAACACAGAGGCATTCCTCCGTCGTTCCCTTCTCTAAATGTTAAAGTAAATAGCTTGCAAGAGCAAATACACGCAGATCCAGATCAACAATTTGTGATACCACAAATATTGTTCCTCGGTTGGGAATCGAATCCAAGAACCGTGACGCGGCACTGAGTACTGACTTACTCTGACCACTCACAACGAAGCTGTCAAATTAAATGCTATAATTAGTGTAAAATAGTATTTAGCATTTTCCATCACCTCAAGATGCTGCCGACTAACTTGTTTTTAATTACATTAAGAGTAACAAACTAGCACAGTTCACCTGACGGCAAGTGATCACTGCGGCCCATGACATCTACATTCATCAGATGCGTTGTCATCCTTGAGGACTGTGATGGAATGCCTCGTTACCGGTAATATAAGGTTCTCCGGATACCTACATTCACCAGACGAAACACAACAGCATTACGTTGATATTTCACGCCGATATTCTGTCGAGCTGACCCATTTATTCTGCAGCTAGAAACAAACCGACCTCTATAACTAACTGTTAATTTAGCTTATATACCTTGAGCTCGCAGTATGAAGTACACGGTCTTATTTTCAATATTAATAATTATATAAAATTATTGATCATAAATATTATTACGAAAAATGCCTTGAAATAATTATTACGAGTAATGTGGAGTACAGATTGCTAATTGCAAGCTAACAACGGAGGCTTATTTATCACGAAGAACCGCTCTACATTAGACGCTTGCCGCCGTCGGGTCACCATCCAAAACATCAACACGGGCTCTTAAGAGCAATTGTTGTTTTTTTTCCTTTAAAGGGCAAATAAAATCAAATCAACCAGACCTACTTCTCCTATAAAATTTCTTGTATTCGTCTCGGAACCTCTGTTTTATTTGATTAAATTGTGAAGTAAGACTGACTGTTTTTTCTTAATTAATCAACAATAGTCACATCAAACCCGCAAAGCAGCATTCCAAGTAGTCTACGAGGATACGAACATTATCGTTTAAGGCAGAGGTAGCTCTGGATTGGCTCTCATCTCTGGACATACTGGCGTTTCCATCTCGGAGCAGAACAGGTATTCAATTGGCGGTAATAACTATCCAATAGATTTCGCTAGCGATACACCCACCATGGTACTCTCGGTTAGCCGCATTGGATAAAACTAGTACTCGTTATCAGTCGATTTGGCAATGTTCAGCATGATTTTGACATGGATAACAATAAATGTAAATGTTAACAATGTCACCTATGTTATCGCAACGCTGTCACAAGTATCACAATTCATTTATAGTAGGATTTTTTATTTTCATTAGTTTGCTAGATATATTACCTCAAAATTTTCACATTTCACATCATTGTCAGAGTCGAGTAATAAAAATTAAATACAATATTGCTGGCGAACGATTTTTTGGTGGAGATTATAAATAGTAGTGAGTTTGAACTAAAAATATCTACTATCTAAAAAATTATTTAATATTATATACATAAAAAATATTTTGAATAGCCCCAAATTGTCGAATAAATTTTAGTAAACTTTAACACTTTACGAAATCGTGACTTTAACGATTACAACTTCCAATTGAAGTAATTTAAAAATCCAATAACATTATTTTTAAATTACTATTGTAATGTAATACACTTAATATTGTAATATAAAATACTATTATAGAATAACGTTATTATTATAACTACATTAAGGGTTAGTCCATTACTACTTGACACTGGCAAAAAGTTAATAGCTGATATCAAAATAAAAGGAGAAAAAAAATTACTAGCTTCTAGCGCAAAACTTCAATTGTATTGCAATTGCAAACTGTACTTGTAGTAGTGTATTATTTATTGCTTCTGTTTGCTCTTTGTAGCGAAATATAAAACTTTACATTAGATCTTGCGTAAGAAACAAGGGATAACGTTATATATTGTATTATTTTTGAAGTAAGGTACTTCCTAAGTTTAGTTTTATAATATATACCGAGTAAATTCATTATCTTCAAGTTGTCTGATTAAATATATTCATTAATAACATGAGTGTGAAAGTCTACGCAGTTGGTGTTGGTATGACGAACTTTGTCAAACCCAATGCCACGAAAGATTATCCAGAGATCGGGAAAGAAGCGGTGGAAAAAGCCTTAGCGGATTCGGGTATCTCGTATAATGAAGTGCAACAAGCGGTTTGTGGGTATATTTACGGTGACTCCACTTGCGGCCAACGGGTGCTTTATCAAGTGGGCATGACTGGAATCCCAATACATAACGTCCACAACCACGGTGCAACAGGCGCTACCTCACTCTTCCTCGCCCATCAATTAGTCCAAGGGGGCTTAGCAGATGTCGTACTAGCTTTGGGCTTTGAAAAAATGTCTCCTGGGTCCCTCCCAAGCACCGCTTTTCCCGACCGGACATATCCTTTAGATAAGCACC
This sequence comes from Teinopalpus imperialis, assembly GCA_029286865.1. NCBI lineage: Eukaryota > Metazoa > Arthropoda > Insecta > Lepidoptera > Papilionidae > Teinopalpus > Teinopalpus imperialis. The sequence goes on from JAGSMU010000001.1 coordinate 14,577,603, forward strand.
TGAATAAAATGTTTGAGATCGTAAAATTGGAAAGGGCACCAATGGCCATTCAATGTTTTGGTAATGCTGCTATGGAACATATGGAAAAATATGGAACAACGGAGGAACAGTTCGCTAAAATTGCAGCTAAAAATCATAAACATGGCTCCAGAAATCCTCATGCGCTAAACCAAAAAGAATACACATTAAGTGAAATTTTAAATTCAGATAAGATCTTTGGTCCTTTAACTAAACTACAGTGTTGTGCTAACTCTAATGGAGCTGCTGCAGCAATTCTCATGTCAGAGAAAGCCGTAGCACATTACAAACTCTATTGGAAAGCAGTTGAGATTCTGGGTATGGCAATGGCCACAGATAATAAGGCTGTCTTTACTGAAAATAGTTTAATGAAGATTGCTGGGTATGATATGACAGCAATGGCTGCTAAACAAGCATACGAGAAAACAGGTATATCTCCTGAACAAATAGATGTGGTCGAACTACATGACTGCTTTTCAACTAATGAATTGATCACCTATGAAAGTTTGCAGTTATGTGGTGAAGGGAAAGGCGGTGAATTTGTTGATGCGGGAGAAAACACTTACGGAGGAAAAGTGGTGGTGAACCCTAGTGGTGGGTTAATAGCCAAGGGGAATCCAATTGGAGCTACAGGATTGGCACAGTGTGTGGAATTGGTATGGCAGTTGAGGGGAGAAGCTGGGAAAAGACAGGTCAGTTCTATGGGTTTGTTGAAGAATCTCAATATCATCATCATCTTGTCTTTTCATTGATAGATGATAGATCCATAGTCCCCTGGTAAATATAATGCTACTTCATAGATTTCCTGCGCGGACTGAATGGCTGTTGGTTCTATTTTTTATTTATTTATTTAGGCCAACCAAATAAGTATATATGAGTCATATAAGCTATATTTTATTTTAGTAACAATATATATACATACTTAAGTTTCATGGCACTTAATATTAAACAACATAATTTTAAAATATAGTATCAAGAATAGACTAAAAAATAATAAAATTTACTTAAATTAAAATCTGTATTGTACAGTTCTTTAAGCATAATTAACTTAAAGAACTAATAACCATTGAGAATGAATGTTCTCTACAGGCGACCTCATATAAGTAGCCACAGTGGTTGTACACTTACATTCCCCATGAGAATGTACAAGCTGAAACATCAATTGTTTAGATTTGCACCAAGTCACTGGTGACTTAAAGCTATAACTCACAGAATATTCATAGAAAAAAATTATGTAGATAAAAAAATATTATAATACTTAAGTAGAAATGAACACTAATAAATTCAAAAATGTTATAAACATTGTTTATTATCTATTTAATTTAATAAATAAGTTGACTTATAACTTTTATTATAAATTATGCTTGAAGGAGGGGTTCCAGCTGCGGTAAAACAGGTCTATTCGACCTGCACAGCTACAAAAGAAAAATTAATTAATTCTATGGACAATAAATTTATTCTTTGTTGTTGATGATACAAAATTGGTTTGTTATAAGTGTTTAAACATGTACATTGTTTCTCTGTAAACAATGTTTCCATTTATTTAATAAGTTATAAAATAATTATTATTTGATAAATATTTATTATGTTTTAAAATAATCATATATTTGGATCCAGTAGTTTCATCATTAATGCATATATGCAATGAATTTGAAATTCAAGGAATATACAATAGGATAGCCTCCAGTTTATCCATGCATAGTTGCTCTATGCAAGGAGCTTAAAATTGTACTTTGTGGCAATCAATAGATGTTTAAATAAAATTTAAAAATGAACTATTGATAGACTGATATAGTAAAGTTCTAGTATGGTATCAACATTAATAGGTCAACTTGACCAGGGATGATACACACCGTTATGAATACCATTGGAAATAGTAGCATAATGCTGTTCTTCTTTGTATGGTGAAACTAAGGATTTTGCGACCCAATTGTAGGTGATGAGACTTTTCATCTCAGTCGTCAGGGTATCTTATGCTATATATATATATATATATATATATATATATATATATATATATATATATATGTATATATGTAAGAAAATAAATTTATGAATAATTTCGATTATATTAAGGGTGACAAGTTCAGCTGATGATTAGTGACAACGGCCAACGACACCCACATTTATCCTTGATAAAGAATCATATGTTGTCACCCCTGAGGAGTAAGATATAATGCCTTTGTGTTGGTACTCTGTGAGTGTATATCCTTCCCTGGTTGAGGCATGCCGCATTGAGAAACAAGGTGCAGTACAGGTGTACTAACCTGTGCTGCACCTTGTTTCTCGATGTTGACCTTGTTTCTTATAACTCTGTAAGAAATTAATGCATTGAATATATGGAAAATCTATAACTGCATCATAACATATCAATATAAAGTATTATTAATTGACCAACATAATAATACAACTGTGGGCATGATATCATACCACCAAGTGCATATTTTTTTTTAATATTGTTTTTAATATATTAGGTTGGCTACTAAGTTTTTAACCCATTAAACCTTTTTTAAATTTTATACTCTGCATGTCATTAAATATTTTTGGCAAAATGTTTAAGATTGCTTGAGTATATGTTGTTCTACCTGAATCTGTTTTTTTTTGTTCAAGTTCATTTATATTCAAATGCTAAACGCCGAGTTCTGTAGTAACGAGCACAGCCGTGGATTGCCAACCATGGAAATGATGAGAATGGTATTTTGAATTTTGTCGTGATGTACGACGTGATGATTCCACTGCATATAAGTAATAGATTATAAACGGTATATACTAAGTTTTTTCAATTTTTTTTATGATGTTAGGGGTGACAAACAAGACACAATTCACCCGTTCTAGCCAATGAAATAGGCCAAATTAATTTTTACAATTTAAAATTTGATGGTTTTTTTTATAGCTGATGGCCACTGTTAGCCCGAGGGATTTTACAGTTTCACCGAGTTGAGAGGTGGCCGAGCGCTTATAGCACTCAGCCGAGACCTTTATTGATGGGATCCCGAGGGGGAGCCTCGGGTTAGACCGTTAGTCTGGGCGCGAACGCAACTGACTCGAGGGTTGCCACCAAAGAACGTTAATTTCCTTTCGGTTATAGGTTCTACGAGCTCATGGACGCCCCATTGCCGCTTCAGTTTACTAATCTATGCGATGTCGCTCATCTTCGATCTAATGCGGAATGTCGAAATGTCTATTTTGCGTATTTCATCGCCCATAGAATCAGCGATCATAGCCCAGTGGTGTAGGACAATGTCTCAGTACCGTCGTCACTGGCAGCCAGCGAGTATTACCAGCTACAGGGATTAGCCGTAATTTAAAAAAATATATAATACTTAAAAATTTACATACAAGAAGCGTACACAGTCTATGAAACTTAATATCTATTGTTAAATATTAAGTATATGCATCCACCATTAGAATATTGTCGTGAACCAACTAGTACAGGCACTTGAACTTGGTAGGAGTCGTTAAAAAATCTTACGATAAAACATGGATACATAGATGTAAGAAAAAAATGACAGGAAATATAAAAAAAGGAGTTGTATGTAATGTTTACTCGACAATAAAATAATTTTACAAATATGAATATGCAAAACTGTTTTTTTGTCTCTGAACTTGATATCGTTGATAAATATTAATATAAAAGCACGTTTAAATGTATTTTACTTTTGTTAATTTTTAAAAATCTACCACTCTATACCTATTTTATGATATCTCTCTTATAATCGTCTGCCATAACTACCAGCCAGATACCGCATTTGATAAGGTGAACATTTATGTCATGAGGAGTAATAATATTTTCTTGTGTCAGGTTGTAGAATAAATGTTTCTGCTCTTCCGTTGTGGCATCACGTTCTCACAGAATACTTGAGAGAAATATCAGCATAACGCTGCTCAGTTTCTTATTGTGATGTCGTATTCGTACAGATCCGGAGACGATTAAAGGTAACGAGACATTCCATCTCAGTCCTCAAGGGCGTCAACCCATGTGACATGTTGAATCTTTATTGAGGTACGTACGTACGGAGTCACGTACTATCGATAGAAGTATGTGCTTTGTATGTGGACGAACTGCGTGAAAAATTTTGTTTAATTTATACCGGTCGGTTTAGATTCTGTTGAAGGGTGGCCTATGCGGCTCTTACACCTATCGTACTCTGGTCTTCGCGTATCCTGGGATCTTCTATTTATAAATAATTTTCTTTCTTTGTAATTTAAATTAATAATTTCGTAAAATATATTACGTACTTTTAACCTCACGTGTACAGAACGTGGAACAAAGAGTAATTAGCTGAAACAAAAGAGACAAGACGATATTGAGAAACAATACAAATTATTCATTTTATCTAAAGGTCACACGATTACTGCTTGTATATTATTATATATTTAAATACATAATAATATCCAAGCATTTTTATATTATATAAAGCCAGAGTTTTTAATGTATATCCTCAAGCGTTTTATTTATTCTGCCTCATTAATTTTCCTAACCGAAAATAATAAATTTCGAAGTAAGAATGAAATTGTTAATTGCAATTTTTAATACTGAATTGTCGAATGTTTTAAACCGACACACAACCGATATTATCGTAGTTAATTTTTACTTATTTCTTGAGTTAGTTCGTTGTTGGAATTACACAAATCTATAAAGTTAATAGTGTATTTTACACATACAGTAAGGTAAACTTGTAATTTACTCGTACAGAACGATCAACAATCTCAACCATCAAACCACCCGTGGAATGATGTGGTCTGAATGTGTGCCTTGAGGCAGTCTCATTTAATCTAAAATATCAGTAGGAGTATACTTAACCTATAATAAAAAAGTCTGTGTCATATTTTCGTGTCAGGGGGAAATCTTCAAAAGATATTCTCCGCCTTCTGAGAAGACAGGGTTACGTGGGATTTGTACCCACTAAATCCCTCGGTGAATTAGATGGTGTTCTTACGGAATGCACTGACTGCACTGCAGACTGAGCACGTACCAGAATTGTTTTGTATCTACGATCGTTTTATATTTTGCAATATAAACGCATGAGACTTATTTGTGTCTATTACTTGCTATAACAACTAACATTACATTTCCAGGTGCCCAATGCCAGGATTGGACTTCAACACAACTTAGGCATTGGGGGTGCCGTCGTAGTCGCTATCTACAAATCTTTCGACCATAACTCTCATAAAAAAAACACGAATATTGCTGACGACATTGAAAATTTCAAAGTTTATAAATATTTAAAGATACTTGAAGATGCCATAAAGAATATCGAAGAAAAACTCATTAATGAAATCCGGAGCTTCGATACTGTCAGAGTTGGAAATCCTTCCAATGGACTGGAGGGATGCTGGATAGTAAATATTAATGAGGGTAAAGGAAGTATTACATACGAAAGCAATGAAACGCCTATCGTTACCTTTATAGGTAATGATGAACATATTTTAGATATTGTGTCTGGTCAGCTAGACCCTCTGAAAGCATACACCCAAGCCAAGATTAAAATTCAAGGCAATGTGGGACCGCGGATTATTACGGATAAAATTAATTGTATACGCGCCAAAATTTAAACTAGAAATGAAATGTAGATTTTAGGGAAATATAGGCGTGGGTAAAATGGTGCTTCTTATTTATTTTATATACAGGATGACAGGTATAATTACTTAACTAAATTAAGCCAATGTAAAGCATTGCCTAGAAACGGGTTGCGTGCTTTTTTGACAGGGTTGTAAATCAACCTTATATATATAATTAATAACACCTTATATAATATAATACACAAACACTTGCTAATACACAAAGGTAGTTAATTCAGTAATTTATACTCAACATATCATATATTTTTTGGAATCTTTTATATTTACCTATAATGTGATTTTTTTTCGTACAAAATATGGTACATTTTAACATTAAAACGGAGGGTTTTTTATTTAAAATTCTTAACTCAGACATAGTCACTATATCATATGATATGAATTTGCTGCAAATGTGCTCTACATTGGATTAACTCATGCAAGGAATGTATCGTATTTCATATCACCTCGTGTATATAAAGAGGCCTATATTCAGCAGCTCATCACTGCTAAGATGATGATGATATGATAAAAATTGACATTTTTTTGAGTATTAAAAGGAAAAGAAAGTAATTATTTGTTGCGACACTTAAGAAGCGAAATAAAACAATAATTATTATAATTTATAAATAATTTCTCTCACAAGACTAAGAAGATAAATTACATAACACGATATGTTATATGTATGTCTTATGAGACTATTAGGTAATATACTTGTGTGAACATACCGTATAAAACAAAACTGCAGTTTTTTTTAGTTAGGTAATGGTGCCAACAATTCATATTATAGTTATTATTATAGTCGACGTAGTAACTGAGACTTCGGGTCATAAATCATATTTAGCTGTCTGTCTCGTTCGCACTTACAGGTCTTATGGAGAGGTGTAGTGATGTGCGTAAGAATTGTAGAGGTGCGTATCGATAACGGGATAGGTATTATCGTTATGCTAAATTATGTTAAGTATTAATAGGAATAATTTTTCGCTATCTGAAAATATTTCTTCAAAACCACATTAGAAAATAAATTCTCCATTTGCATATTGCCTAACGAAGCGTAAGTAATGTAATGAGTGTCATAACAAAAAATCTTATATTTATAGAAAAACAACAACCCTTACTCGTAACGACCAGTCAGTAGTTAGAGTGCTAATGAAGGTCACGATGACGCGTCGACCCCGCGTGCACAGGTAGCTAAGTATCGATAACGGGTTGCATTGCGTGCACATTCCTACTGGCAGTGACATTTATTGCCCGACGACTCAGTTTAAAATGCGTCGACTAAAGGTACTTATCAATCAAACTAAGATGAGTGTGTAGTTTGTACGTATGTGACTGCATATTGTATATTACAAATGTTTACAAACTTAAACTAAAAGAGGCTGCGAAAACTAAACAATAATACAAAATAAATTGTGAGATAGAAATAACACGATATAACAGATTTTATATTAAGTTCTTGAATAAGAAATAAAGCAATAAATGACCAAAGTTCCTGCCAACAAAACTCACTATGTATTCATATTTCTCTAAAATAATCAACAGTCGAATTAACGGTTGGATGGTTGATAAATTAGACCCTACGTCGATAAGTTTCGCAGACAGTACATTTAAACTTTAGGTTATTGATGTTAATACAGATATAAAACATACCAACAACCAGCTTGTTTCGAGCCATAGAATGAATGGATCGGTTAGTCCCGAAAAGCATCATAACGTTTCGTCTGATGTATGTAGTGTCCCGGAGACCCCTGCTACTGGTGGACCAGACATTCTATCTCAATTCTCAGAGATGCAACAAAGAACAACGCATGTGCATCTTGAATCTTTGCTGAGGATGGATGTAGATATTGGACCGCAAACTCTACTTACATAATAGTATAAAAAAACTTTGGTAAAAAAATAGTTTTATTCAGCCATCCAAAGTTGTATTGTGTATGCTTATTGTGTTTTAGGATACAATGAGAAATTTGATAGGAACAAATGTTTTTGTGATATTTTGTGATTGTATGGTAAATAATTTTTTTTTATTATTTGAATGTGTGTTTTCTAATACTAAGATACTCTTAAATACTATAATTGTTTAGTGTAAAGTTCATATATATTTGATATTTTGTTTTACGATTATGAGAATAATCTCATAACATAGAGAATAAACTAAAATATAAAAAGAACAATAATTGTTATATCATAGTATTTAAGGCAAAAAAATTCTATGATGGAGTACGTTCCTGTTAACAATATCACCATAGCTGACAAAATTGACAGAAAAATCACTATGGAAATTATCTTGAGATAGTTATGTATATTAGCTTCTATTTCAAAATTATAAACGAGGAATACTAATCATTCAAAAAAAGGTCCAATATTACCTACCAAAAGAGACTAAAAAAATGGTACCTCTGATTTAAAGATTATCTGTAGATAATTATCTAGCATTACGTTTACAAACGCTGTATACAGATATGTATCCATACAGATGGACTCTGTTCTCTGATTTTCCACAAATTTCACAACAATAATATTAATTGTTCTATAATACTAACTCTAGTTGTAGTAACAATACAACAAGCATTGCTTTACTTTATCGAGTTATAAAATTCTATAAAAAAAAATTATATTGTTATATGGAAATATAATTTAATGAGATTCAGTAAAGCCATCATTATATGTAGATATTTTTTTGTAAATAATCTACGTCAATATAAAACTTTAAAATTCAATAAAATATATAATAATTGTTATAATTTTATTTCACAATTTTATTTTTAATCTTAGTATTTATTATTTATTTTAATTCTTGCTACTACATTTTTGAATCAAAATTTATTTATGAATATTACATTTTTTTTTTAATATTGTTTGTTTAAAATTAGTTATTAGCTGAAGTGTTTCATAGTATGTACCTAGTTGGTAGGGGTAATAAATAATTTAAAAAAAAGTTATGCCATCTTATTCACAACTGAATCTTGACATAATTTCAACTTTTATTAGTGTAGTAATCTTATTATATAATCTACGCCTAAAATGACGTGGAAAAATACATACTATGGAAGAATTGTATTTTTTGTAATTTTTATAAGCATGGACTTTGTGTGGTATGAGTATTTAGATAATATTAATTTATGCGATACATTATCGTTGTTTTATTATTATCGGAATTATAGATTAAGAGTTATGACTCTCCCTGATATGTACATTGATAATAAAACATTTTTAATTTTAATCACAATTTGGCGATTGCATCGTAGTCATTTATCAACGACATCTTTTACTAATCAACATCTAAACATTGGTTCAGTATAAATTTTTGTTGACGGTGTAGCGTTAAAATCCTTCTAGGTCTTTTTAGAAATTAACGAGAATGAGTGTTATTAGCAGATTAAGTATCTGCTTTTTTAATGTAAGTAGAACAAAAAGAAGACAACAGTGGTACAGCCACGCTGCATGTTTCTGGCTTGGATAGGTCGGGTTGGGCTCAGCCGAGAAACGGCTCTCGCCACAACAACAGCGTAAGATAGCAACATAACTGCCGCATTTCGTATGTAAGGATCCGGAAACCCTTATTATTGGCGATAAGGCATTCCATCTTTGTTCTTAGGGGTAACAACATATGCGTTGTTACCCCACATATTTTTTTTATTATAGTGAGAGTATACAAACTCACACACAGTTTACCTGATAGCAAGTGATTCCTGCAGCCCATGGCAACAAAAATTATCCTTGATAAGCATGATTGATGAATAGCATATATATATATTGATGATCATAATGCAGATGCGTCGTCACCCTTGAGGACTGAGATGGAGTGCCTCGTCAACAGTGATAAAGGTCTCCGGATGCCTACACTCACCGGACGAAACACAGCATCATTATGTTGCTATTTCACGCTGGTATTTTGTGAGGGCGTGGTCCTACCCCGGTCGGGCTGACCCATTGATTCTGCAGCTAGAAACAAACTGCAATGTAGCTCTACCACTGCCGTACTATTCAACAATTCTTTATCAAGGATGAATTTGGTTATAATGTGCCTCAGCAATCCCTTCCTATCGGGTGAACTACATGCACGTTAGTAACCCAAAATAGAATTAAAAAAAAATCCGTTTCCACGTAATGATTGCTCATAACCACCTTTGAAACTTTAACTTTGTATCAGAAGGTATACTGCCTTTTACAATGGTTGTCCCAGCCCACCATATTTATTTCTGTCGCATTCAGTTTAAGTTGTAAGAAAAATATTATCGTTCATAGAATTAAACGGTTGCATTAATCATGCCAGTTAAGAAATTAATTATGTCCAAGCATATTCATCTCAGAAAAACATCGTGTCTTATCTATTCACTATTGAATATTTATTATTAGATTTATTTTATGTACTTATCTCTTAGTAATTACCAGACATGTCCTCAGAGAATCACGATGAGATGTAAATCAATGCTGCCTCGTATTTTGAACAAATGTTATTACCTAGCCCTTTAGTCTTTTAGATTAGGGCTGAGGTACCCCCTGCCTGATGGCGATCGGGGTGGGGTTTCTTATCGTCCAGGATAGCGAACCCTGGGTACAGTAACAAGGAGTAGTCCTGAGTTGTCGTAGCTATGCCGTACCGGAGGTTAGAGGAGGCGAGTTCTCCGTTGCGACGTGCTAAGGTTTTTTTTTATTACATTGAGAGTAACAAACGAGTACACAGTTCACCTAATGGTAAGTGATTCATTTACATTTATACTTGTCAAGAAATCATTATGCAGATGCGTCGTCACTCTTGAGAACTGAGTTGGAATTCCTCGTGACCAGTGATAAAGGTCTCCGGATCCCTGCACTCACCTGACGCAATACAACTAAATTACGCTGGTATTCTGTGAGGGCGTGGTCCTACCCTCGTCGGGTTGGCCCATTGATTCTGCAGCTAGAAACAAACTGCAATGTAACTCTACTGCAGAGGGGCATCGGTGTGTTCCGAATCTATATCAGATCCCGGGGCCGGATGAGACACTTGTGAAGATTTCCATCAGACACAAAAAAAAAAAGTGCAAACAAGCTGCTCCTTATAGCTGTGAATGTTTTTGACGGACGACAGATGTTGTTAGTAGAATGCTGTTACAACTTCACCAGATATAAAGGTAACGTCACGCTTAGGCCCAGCCGCGACCTTTGTTATAGGGTAACTAGGACTAGGCTTGGACAACCATCCGGTTCGCGTAAGTAAAGGAGAACTTTAAGTAAAGATCTACTATATATATTTTTTCTTTATATTCTATAAACGGTATAATATTATAATATTTCGGTAACATATGACATCGTGTCCACCTTACAAAAATTCAGTTTTATGGGTAGGTACGTAATTTCGCCTTTAGTGACAGATGTCAAATGTTTAAACATGACGTTTAATTTATAGCAATGTCATATAGAATTATATTTTTTTTATTTTGACTTCAATTATAAATTTAAAAAAATGCATTTATAATTATAGAGTTAATTTTGTACAGGTTTTATAATTATAGTTATTGTTTTGTTTTATGGCTTTGACGATCATAATGTCCTCTTTGTTGATTTCGACAACAATAATATCTTTTGGATAACCAAACTCACGGTAAAAAGGTGTCTTCTGGTAATAATACCTTAACTTACCGTTTTACCAGGAGTCCAGTTCCTCTTATCAAGGAAAATACAAGAGCGCTAGTCTTACTAGCTTCAAAGAATATTTACGTAAAAAATACTTTTTAAACTGGTATTCTGTGAACGCTTGGCATTCCTCGGTCTAGCCTACCTATTTTGTTGCAGCGACGTGTTACAGGTAATAAATTGTTTAAGAAATAAAAAAGTTGGCTTTATTAAAATTGTAACCAAGTTTATTATTTAAGGAAGGAAAACAGTCAACAAGGACATTCGCAGCCGTTATTATGTTTACGTATGTTTTGTTATGTACGTATAGATATCCTGTTTGCGTAAACAGATCAAGCAAAACGGCATTAACATTGTATAATTACAAATTATTTAATTTACCCAACCCAAGTGCATTTTCGACTTCCTATGTCTCTACAGAAGTATATATCGGTAAATTAAGCCTATCGATTGTGGGTATAAAAACTAACTTGCTTCAAGTGAAGTGATTTGCTTCGCGTGGAAACTTTTAAATTTACCACGCAGTTTTGATGTGATGCGTTGTAAAATATATACAGCATTTTATAATAATATTTTGCTGCAGCAAAAATATGGAACGACTTGCCTCCTCCTCTGAGTAATAACTTAGTTTATGTAAGATTCAAAGCTCTATATAAATCTGCATTACTAAAGCGGCATCTTGCTGCAGAGAATATGAAACACGCCTAATGGAAATACGAATATGAAAGACTTTTTTGTACTTACACAACCATAATAACTCCAAAACAACAAAAAAAAAGCGCAAACATGCACCTACAGAATATATACATACCAACCTACACGTTCATTATCACAAACAGACATACAAACTCACACCAGCTGACACACGCACATGCAAGAGAACATATTAGTAATAGTAGATAGTGTTCTTGTCTGCTTAAACTTAGTTTTTCTTTTCCTTTGTTTCGCATGAACAGTGTAAAATATATTTTTTAGATGGTGATCAGTAAGCCGTCAATCCTCACGACTCCCGCATTACATCTAAGGGAGACGGGAGTGGCTGAAAGTTAGCGCTGCACTATAATCCTGCTTCAGTAATGTGGACTATAATCCTGTTTCAGCTAAAGCTGAGTCACCACCGTTTGCTAAAGTGTATAATATTTTGTTTATGTAAATTTGTTTTTATTTTTCCGCGGCAATAAACTTTTCATTATTATTAATAATCCTTTATCTAACATCACAATTATTGTTAATATATTTCATGTAACAGTTTATTTCGTCATAGTCATATTATTTGGATATTGGATGAAGGTTCTCCGGTTTTAATCCCATAATACTGAAAGGTTCTTACTTAAAATGTTAATTCCTATCATCAAAACTTAAACCTGTGTTGCACGACTGATCTAAGCTAGATTTATACACATTAATATGTTATATTATATTAATTTTCGCGTTTTTTAAAAGACTATTAGTAATGCCATTAACAATACTAATAGTCCGGTTAACCACTCCAACTAAGCTGGAAATGCTTGTGCTAGGACAATAGTCCAATAATGGAAGCGAACCTACGACCTTAAGTTTCGCAGACCGTATCCCTAAATCATTAGATTTACGCTTGTTACCCTAGCCTGTTATTGATTTGTATTACTAACTGATAGTCAAGTTGAGGCTCTACCAGGTGTAATTTCTAACAGATCAGAGCAATACAAACCTCATTACATCTCTTTCATCCCTTAATTGTACATCCCCTCCTACTACATTATCAATAAATTCTCACATTTTAACATTCATAATCGCCGTCCTCCTATCAATAATAATCTCCGTGAGATAGTGACAAAATATTTCCATCATCTATGTACATGGGTATTTCGAATTATGCATGTAAAGTATAACGTTAATTAAAATGTATATTATTTATATTAATATATTATTTATTATAATACATTTATGTACTTTACAAAATTAAAAAGATACTTATATTTTCTTGCACTCGAAATATATTATCTGCTCTACCCAGAGGTAGGCAGGCACAGAATGCTTTATCGCATCAAGTCTGCCTTTTTGTAATTTGTTACTTGTGCAAATAAATAATTAAATTTCGCCCGTGCCAACTTAATATTTTAACGACCACCAGAAAATACAAATATCTATATATTACAAATAGTTTTTCTGAAAAGTTGGAATAATCATGCAGCGATTACAGTTCGACGACCAGCGCTACTAATTTTTTTTCAACATTTAGAAAGAGAGAAAGAATATATTTAACAGTGATAGAGCTGCAGAATTAATGGGTCCGCTCGACTGGGGACGGACCACGACCTCACAGCAATACCAGCTTGATGAAATATCAGCATAATGCTGCTGCATCTCAGTCCTCAAGGGTGACAAGGCATCTGCATTCTGATTCCTTGTCAAGGATAAAATAAAATGCTAGTTGTCAACTCCCAGCTAGCTATAAATAGACAGCACTGTTCTTGGTTGAAGCCAGCCAGTTTGGTAATGTCACGATACAGCTTAGAAAATTAAAGGAATTAAAATAAATAAAATAGTTGTGGAATATATACTACAAAAGAAATAAAATAAATACGATAGAAGCGTCGCTGGACTTTCTTGCGCCACTTCTTATCCAGCGCTCACGTATTCCGTAGTGGTGGTACAGATAGCAATAATAATAATAGAGATATTAATGATAGATAATTCTTAGTCAGAAGCAACTGCCCGAGCCGAGCTGCGGCCCTCTCGGGCACCCTCGGGGCCTTTGTACTAGTTCCACTATATATCCATTAATAGAGGTCTCGACTGAGTGCGCTCGGTCACCTCTAAACCCGGCGAAACTGTAAAAGCCCTCGAGCTAACAGCGGCCATCAGCCAAAGAAAGAAAAAAAATTGCCGTAAGGATTTACGCCAGTACAAAGTCTTTGCATAAGTACACTGAAAACATAACGTCAGAAACACGGAATTAACAAAAATGTCGGTAATGAAGTACATATATGGAATTTTGTTTTTTTGCTAAAAATAATACGTAATATTCAATCGAAGTTTAGAAATTATTTCGAGAGCATTTTAGTAATTTCAAGTTATTAGCGTTCGGACATTGTCTTGTACTTGACTCCAATCGAATCTTATTAAGTGTTAGATGACATTAAAAACAATGACGAAGATATGATGCTTCTGTAAATGATTCATCACTATAATCCAAGTCCATCATTTGTTCACTGCCGAACATCGGCCTTGTATCGTGCTAGGTGGTACTCTTTGGGGGTAGTCCAATGTTCAACTGTAAACAACACAAACAAAGCTTTAATCATATCACAAGCATAACGCATTATCATATTCGACATTGGAGTCTAAATCGGCCAAAACGACAATATCATCATGATTTTTATCCATTATTAACGTGCAAATAATAAAATTTATCTTACTAAATATTGATAACAATATAAATTGTTATCTATATTTTGGGAGATAATTTTCAGTGGACAGTTCCGTGGTGAACGTCAGTATTTTATCATATGAAGATATTTTATTTAATATCATTACACAAAAACAAACACTCAATGTTAGGTCAATCTTATTGCAATATAACATTTAATAAATAAGATATATTTCTAATCCAATTTCAAAAATAAAAAAGTTGGTTCTGCAATCGTCAGTCGTTGAAAATAGCGTCACAAACGCAAAGACAAATCAAAAAAAGAAATCATTCGTTATAATTTTATTTTATGTATAACTCGCAAATGATCGTACGCGTTATATTGATTTACTTGTAATAGAAATTAATGAATAATTATATAAAATGATAGTGTACATATACTAAATAAGACTTTGGTTTTAGAAAATGAAGCCCTACATATCGTATATATATAAACACAAAAATCTGTAAGCAGTCAAGCATTTTTTACGTTGTATAGAATCTTTGTGTACTCATTCAAAGCAAAGCCCAGATCTACAAATAGCTACGTTAAGGAACAGCGCCATCTAGTGAATTTATAGGCTATTAAAATTACAAATATGTGCAGTTTATGATATTTCCTAAATTAAATTATAAAGAAACTTTGGGTTTTCTTTTAGCTTTAGGTTCGTTTATAATAATCTACAGCTTTACTTAAGTACTTTACGTATAGATCTAATATGTTAGTAATTAAATATTATTCATAATTGACCGATTAATAAAAACATGCAACCAATTCACCTTATATTTAGTTATTAAATTAAAAAAGGGGTTAATTTACGTAATTGCTTCTATATAAATAATAATAATTTAACTTGTCCGAACTTCTAACACAATTTTTCACCAACCGAATGTAGTTTTAGTGGTAAGAAATTGTGTTAGGTTTGCCTATTTTAACAATGCTAGAGGTCCGCTGGTTTGTTATTGGCTGGCTGAATGAGTCTATTAGACCGGGGACAAGCCCCTCAGGACACCAAAGTAAAATAGCATCCTAACATCGCTGTTTCGTCTGGTGGTGCAGGGATCCGGAGACTTTTATTACTGGTGACGAGGCATTCCATCTTAGGCAAGGGTGGAAACGCGTTTGTCATGCCAATGCGATAAACCAAGAAATAATTTAATAATAAATTCCTTAAAAACTTCAATTAATGAAAACTAAATTCTAAATTGAAAACATCCTTCCGTAAGAAATTCTAGTTAATATTTTACAAGCTGCATTTTTTTTAATACAATACTAATATTGTACCTACGAGTAGCATTTATAATTGACTAATAAATGAAAACTCTTCCGCAGGTCACGCTAAAGATGTGATGAAGAAGTCCGCCTGGGTTGTTTATGTACCTATATACAGTGGTGGTAACATAATTAGAAACACTTCCTAGGAATTAGAAAGTATAACTTCAACGTACAAATGTTCGTAAAAAATATACACATTCAATAATTAATAATCAAGCAATAACATAGCCACTCAAATAAAAAACTCATTAAATGCATAAAATATAAAACATATCTTACTTTTAATTACAAATTGAGTCTTACACATGTAGGAGTTTATTTTCTGTTACTGGTCGCTTGGACGCCTAATTAGAAATATTTTAAAAAGCATCCATAGCTCGGTCTTTTTTTGAAATTGGAGAATAACATTTCTTTCTTGGATTTTTCTATTATTTTGGCGGCAATTCAAAATTTAATCTGAATTTTATTTTGTTCAATATGGGCAAAAATAAAAGTTGTGACGCGTCAACTAGGCAAATAATTGTTAATTTACATATAAATCATAAGTGGGCGTACTGAAGAATAGCGGAGAATTTAAATTGTTCTGTTAAGAAAGATTTTAATGCAATTGATCATTATAAAACACATGGAACTGTTGAAAATGCTGTGAAACACCTCTCCCTGAGAAGATATGCTAGTCGTTCGTGTTGGTAAAAAAGACCCAAGTAATGACTCCAGATTATAAAAGAAGTTTTTTCGCCTGATGACCCGAGAAACATCTCGTCAAGACTGATACGCCGAAGATTAGTGGAAGCTAAATTGTTTGGAAGACACCGCTTCTTACCAAGCAACGCCGAGAGAAGCGATTATTATTCGCAAATAATGTGTTAATTGGACGGTAAGAGAATGGAAAAAAGTGTAATTTTCAGATAAAACAAAAATAAATATGGTAAATTCCCATGGAAAGCGCTATGTTAGACGTCCTGTAAACAATGCTTTTAATTATAAATACACAAGGAGTATAGTCAAGCACGGTGGCGGTAACATTAAAGTTTGGGGGTGTTTTCCGGATGTGGAGTTGGACCCGTTCGGAAGATTGAAGGTACAATGGCAATACAAAAATAAATTAGAGCACACAATGATTCCCTACTCGTACGATCATTTGCCTGGAACCTCGGCCAGTCAGTTGCTTCTGACAGAGGATTATCTAAATTAATATCGCTATTATTATTGGCTATCTGAACCACCACTTCGGAATGCCAGGGCGCTGGAAAAGAAGTGGCGCAAGAAACTCCAGCGACGCTTCTATTATTATTGTCTGGTGAGAACCGGCATGTGACATGGCGGTATCGCGAATAACCTGTAGTGTGTGTTTTATGAAGAGGCTTGGGCACACTACACCACGTGACTGTAAAATGTATAAGATTTAAGACCAATTTATTTATTATATAACTCAATAAATAAAGAAAACTTTTTTCGATACGGAATCCTAATAATGTTTCTCTTATCTGTCACTTATGATGGTATAATATGTCAATACATTGTCGTTTCATATAAAACCTTCGACGCGGTTATTTCACGGCAAACAAGACGACGACGCGTTATTTTCTACTTTATAATATTAATAAAAGAATTACACTAACACAGTTCTATAATGACTCGAAAAGTCTTCGTAGTTGGCGTCGGTATGACGAAATTCGTCAAGCCAAGCAGCGGTAAAGATTACCCGGAGATGGGTAAAGAGGCAGTGGAGGATGCTTTGGCCGATGCTCGTGTTCCTTATCACGTGGTGGAGCAGGCGGTGTGTGGGTACGTCTTCGGCGACTCGTGCTGTGGCCAGCGAGTACTCTACCAGGTCGGCATGACCGGGATCCCAATCTACAACGTCAACAACAACTGTGCCACTGGATCGACTGCGCTATTCATGGCCAAGCAACTCGTAGAAGGCGGTCTATGTGAGGTTACATTAGCGGTAGGCTTTGAGAAAATGGCACCCGGACCGCTCAGTGCTGGAACCTTTACGGATAGAGCGAACCCTTTGGGTAAGCACGTGGAAAAAATGGGTGAAATGGCCGAAGTACTGAAAGGACCCATCACTCCTCAATATTTCGGCAATGCCGGTCTCGAGCATATGAAAAAATATGGCACAACCGAGCTTCATCTCGCTAAAATCGCAGCGAAGAACCATCGGCACGGTTGCAAGAATCCAAGAGCACAAAGCAAAAGGGAGTATACCGTCGAGGAAATATTGAACTCTAGAAGGATCTATGGGCCGTTGACGAAGTTAGAATGCTGTCCAACCAGTGATGGAGCTGGTGCAGCTGTACTCATGTCAGAAGAAGCTGTCATTAAATACGGACTCCAAGATAAAGCTGTCGAGATCATCGGCATGGAATTAGCAACCGACACGCCTGCTGTGTTTAAAGAAAAGAGTTTGATGAAAGTTGTTGGGTATGACATGACAGGTTTGGCAGCAAATCGTCTGTACAAGAAGACTGGAGTTTCGCCCAAGCAAATAGACGTAGTCGAACTCCACGACTGCTTCGCGTCCAATGAAATGATAACATACGAAGGTCTGCAGTTATGTAAAGAAGGGGAGGCGGGCAAGTTTATAGACGCTGGCGATAACACGTACGGTGGTCAGGTCGTTGTGAACCCCAGCGGAGGCCTGATCGCTAAGGGGCACCCTCTAGGTGCTACTGGTCTTGCTCAATGCTCGGAGTTGGTGTGGCAGCTACGAGGAGAAGCCGGGGAAAGACAGGTGTGTAATGTTGTTTTTAGATTTAAGGAGAGAACAAATCGTTACGTTCTAGATCAATATACGCAGATCCAAATTCGGTAAGGCGTCGGCATAATGTGAATGTAATCATGGGCCACCTTCGCAGTCTTCTATGATCATGCATCCTAAGAAACCTACATCCATCATCGTCACGTAGACTAAATAGGTCCTCAATCCATCTAGTTGAAGGTTTACCAATACGAAGTTACCACTCGTGAACCTTTCTTCCCAATCGGTTATCGATTGTATATGCAATATGGTAACACACAGTCAGAATGGGTGTAAATGATATGGCCGACTTAAATGGTATAAAAAATTTGAAAGGAAAGCTAGAACATGTTAGTTTCGCATCAAGGTCAGTTGGGTTGATTCCAATTCTGTCAGCTTTATCGCCAAAAAGCGTGCCCATTTAGCGCTAAAACGTAACCATTCGCATCGGAGGATACTTTCCAAGTACATTTTGGAGCCGAGGCGAATTCATGGCTTGCACTTACCGCTTCGTTGCTAGGAACCTAGATCTCGTCAAGTCTAAACTTTGGGTGCGTTCATTAAGTCTATAACGTAGTTGAATGCAAGAGGCTTGGAATCATCGAAAAAGTACCACACGTTTGAGCACCACATTTCAACCCTACACAGCACAAATCTTGTTGTGCAATACTAGTCCACATTTGGGGTGACACTACAAACTCCCAACTAGCAGCTTCGAACCTAAGAGAGCGCGATAAGAGATTCTCCCGACGTGGTTAAAAATAATCTGAACACAGACGCAAGGTGGTCAACCATCTGTAGAAATGAAAATACAGTCCACTTGATAGTAAGTGTTGCTGTGACCCCCACATTCATCCTAGGTACGGAATCATAATTCAGATGCGTCGTTGCCCTTCAGGACTATGATAGAATGTCTCATCCCAGGTTTACTCGTACTGTTATTTTACAAGTAGCGTGTCCGTAGTATTTGACGTTGGTATTCTGTGATGCCGTGGTTCTTCCCCGATTGTGCTGACCCATTAATGTTATGGCTAGAAACAACATCAGGAATGTGGATGTCTGTACGATATTATGGATGGATGGGGTTGGAATTAAATGGTAAAGCGTAATGCTTGACCATTTAACTCCATTCCCCGTTAATATGAGATGAGACTGTAATCAAACTTTTTAATAAATCAAAATTTAATATATATATATATATATATATATACATATACATATGTATATATATATATACATATACATATGTATATATATATATATATATATATACGTATAAATAAGTATGTATATATATTGTTAGCGTTGTGCGTATGTGTCAACGTAATTTTATCTTGCACTATCTTAAGATAAAGCATATACCTGTAACCATATTACGCAAGCATTATTATTATTAAAATGTATATTACGTAAAAGTTTATATCAGTAAACCTACATAAACAATACAGAGTCTTCCTTGAAAGTAGAAGCGCCTATATATATAATCCTCTCATATCTATTGAACCGATGTTGATTATTACAAAATGGTTTATAGCAAACGTATTTGATACTTGCGAGAAATATATGGACAAACTTATATACATAAATACGTACATACTTAGAGGAAATATGATACATTTTTGTAACGTTTTTCAATTATATTATATACACATATACGGTTTAATGCACAACATATGAATTAAAAAAAAAAGACGAGTGAATGTCCACATTCTATATTTGAAGTGCTTACGGCATTAAAATAATCTGCGTTGTTGTCAAATTTTATCATCCTTAAACATTGCGTGTTGCCAGTGATCATTTACGGTATAGAGATATGGTCCTCCACAGCCGGTCGTATGAGAAAGCTCAGAGTAACTCAGCGAGCTATGCAGCGGTCTATGCTCTATGTTTCTCCTCGTGTTAGCGTAGACAACGAGGGTGACCGCAACCGATAACCGATGGGAAAGAAAGGTTCACGGGTGGAAACCTCGGACTGACAGTCGCAGTGTCGGACGAAACCCCACTAGATGAAGCGACAACCTATGCAAGTTTGCGGGAATTCGATAAATGCAGGAAGCTCAGGTATGTGCCAAACATAGGCTGTTTGGCAGTGGACTCTGGATGCTGTGATCTTGGTGATGTCGTCACACAATAATTAGAAGATATAGCCGTGGTCGTAATCGACCAGGAATAATATAAAATATTAGGCTAAATAAATAAACGTCGCGTCATCATTATAATTATTAAAACATTAATAGAAATGGGACTTCGAAGCATAATCCTCAGCCACCTGCATCCATCGATTTGAAAACTTGCATATCCAAAGAAGTTATTCGCTTCCTTTAATTCGTAATTTTCATATTATTAATCATTTATCAAAATAGTATATAATCTTATCAATTGGCAGTCACGATTTTGTTGCTTTTTATTTCTTTATTTTTCCACACACTCGTTATCTAAACACAAAAGGATGATTTTATCCAATGTGAACTTTCGTATATGTAGACTTTGGGGGCAAAGTGCATTTGTAAATGATTAGGTTAAAAAATAATGTGTTTTTAATGAAACCATTTATTATTTGCTTCGTCTATAGATTATTTATTATTTGTGCTTAACATAAACAAATTTACTCAATAAAGAAACGACAAAGGTTGTTGTTTATCCTTCTAATTTAACTAAAATTCTAAAACTATTAATATCTTTTTTTTGTTTTTGTTTTTATTTTATATTTTTTATTACATTAAGAGTAACAAACTCACACACAGTTCACCTGATGGCAAGTGATTCCTGCGGCCCATGACATCTACATTCATGACATCTACATCTGCATTATGATTCCCTATAGATGAAAAATGTGAGTGTCGTTGGTTGTAAGTATCATTTACCATCAGGTGAACTGTGTGCTCGTTTCAAAATATAATTAAAAAGAATGCGCGCACTCACAAAATACCAGCATGAAATAGGTAGTATCTATTTCATGCTGGTATTTTGTGAGTACGCGTTCACATACGGTGACATTGTATTTTTTTTTATTAAAAGAATATTAGCAATCCTATTAACATTACCAATATTCCGGTTAACCACTACAACAAAGCTGAAAATGCAAGGAGATGGTTCTCGTCAATAGTGTAATGATGGATTCGTACCTACGACATTAAGTTTCGCAGACCGTACCCTATGCCTAAGGCTATTGACGCTTCAAATATGATTTAGTTAAATGAAACATTAATTTTCGAAACGGTAACGAGGCGTTTCATCTGATTGGTTACTTACGTAATACTTACGTATATAATACAATATTTGTTCGATGATATCTTTAACTGCAGCCATAGCTTACCGTCAGGCGAACTGTGACCTCATTTATTACCCTTAATATCATAAAAGAAAGAACTAAGTAGATCTAAATTCCCGCCTCCCACCACCCCTCTATCCTTCATTCATTACAATGTGTTTCCTTTACAGGTGCCGCGGGCGAGGATCGCCCTGCAACACAACCTAGGGGTAGGGGGTGCTGTCGTTTTGACGATGTACCGTAAAGGATTCCAAAACGCCACGTCCAACAAAGTCGCCGCCGTCGAGAACAAGACTGATGTCTACGCAAAATTATAAATAAAATTTAAAAATAAATGACCTAACCTCAACGGCGTAACAAAATGTCTTATTTTCCTACTCTGCTTGTTTACAATATCAGAAGGTAGACGCAGCTACACTGCGACATATAGAGTATTTGAAGGCAACGCATAGCATTTTTTGAAACATAAAGGCGCTTGCACTTCTTCACCTTTCAATTTGTCTTTTTACTTTATTATTTATATTACTCATTATATTATGTTACTTACATATACACATACACAAAACATATGTTGATAAGATATAGTAAGAAAGTATATAGTTAAACATTTTATTTTATTGTATTGAGTGTGTCAAATGTACAATTCTTAAATCTTTAATCATTAGTTTGGACTAGTTTTATAGTATCTTACTTACTATAAAATGCTCGCTATCCGAGCGTGTTTTCCTCCTCCCTCTCTTTCCTTTGCCAACAACGTCAATCTATCAGAGAATTCTCCAGAGTGGAGAATGAATGGTTATATCTATTTGCCGTCCGAGGTTAGGTAAGCGTACCTAGCCTCTGACAATCGTCACCCGTTATCGCAAGATGGGGCGGTGAGAATCGCGCTGGGCTGAAATAGAATGTTATGTTTACTAGTTTTGGTTAGTGGGAGACCCACACTCACGATATGAAATAGCATTATGTTGCAATTTCACTGTGCTATTCTGTGGTCGTAGCTCGTTGGAGTCGAATCATATGGTAGAAATAGAAATTAAATGTAGCTTTTTTTTTTTTTTTATTAAAAGAATATTAGCAATCCTATTAACATTACTAATATTCCGGTTAACCACTACAACTAAGCTGAAAATGCAAGGAGATGGTTCACGTCAATAGTGTAATGATGGATTCGTACCTACGACATTAAGTTTCGCAGACCGTACCCTAAGCCGTTATGCTATTGACGTTTCAAATATGATTTAGTTAAATGAAACATTAATTTTTGAAACGGTAACGAGGCATTTCATCTGATTGGTTACTTACGTAATACTTACGTATATAATACAATATTTGTTCGATGATATCTTTAGCTGCAGCCATAGCTTACCGTCAGGCGAACTGTGACCTCATTTATTACCCTTAATATCATAAAAGAAAGAACTAAGTAGATCTAAATTCCCGCCTCCCACCACCCCTCTATCCTTCATTCATTACAATGTGTTTCCTTTACAGGTGCCGCGGGCGAGGATCGCCCTGCAACACAACCTAGGGGTAGGGGGTGCTGTCGTTTTGACGATGTACCGTAAAGGATTCCAAAACGCCACGTCCAACAAAGTCGCCGCCGTCGAGAACAAGACTAATGTCAACGCAAAATTATAAATAAAATTTAAAAATAAATGACCTAACCTCAACGGCGTAACAAAATGTCTTATTTTCCTACTCTGCTTGTTTACAATAACAGAAGGTAGACGCAGCTACACTGCGACATATAGAGTATTTGAAGGCAACGCATAGCATTTTTTGAAACATAAAGGCGCTTGCACTTCTTCACCTTTCAATTTGTCTTTTTACTTTATTATTTATATTATTCATTATATTATGTTACTTACATATACACATACACAAAACATATGTTGATAAGATATAGTAAGAAAGTATATAGTTAAACATTTTATTTTATTGTATTGAGTGTGTCAAATGTACAATTCTTAAATCTTTAATCATTAGTTTGGACTAGTTTTATAGTATCTTACTTACTATAAAATGCTCGCTATCCGAGCGTGTTTTCCTCCTCCCCTCTCTATCCTTTGCCAACAACGTCCAATCTATCAGAGAATTCTCCAGAGTGGAGAATGAATGGTTATATCTATTTGCCGTCCGAGGTTAGGTAAGCGTACCTAGCCTCTGACAATCGTCACCCGTTATCGCAAGATGGGGGCGGTGAGAATCGCGCTGGGCTGAAATAGAATGTTATGTTTACTAGTTTTGGTTAGTGGGAGACCCACACTCACGATATGAAATAGCATTATGTTGCAATTTCACTGTGCTATTCTGTGGTCGTAGCTCGTTGGAGTCGAATCATATGGTAGAAATAGAAATTAAATGTAGCTTTTTTTTTTTTTTCGTGCTGATGGCCGCTGTAAGCCCCAGGGCTTTTACAGTTTCACCGGGTTGAGAGGTGACCGAGCGCTTATGGCTCTCAGTCGAGACCTCTATACATGGGTAACCAGCGCAAGGGCTCCCGAGAGGGAGCCTCGGCTTGGACCGTTACCCTAATTCGCGAGAGCGTCTGACTCAAGGGTGCCCGAGAGGGCCGAACCTCGGCTCGGTCAGTTGCTTCTGACAGAGGATTATCTTAATTAATATCACTATTATTATTAACTACCAGTACCACCACTTCAGAATGCGTGGGCGCTGGAGAAGAAGTGGCGCAAGAAACTCCAGCAACGCTTCTATCTGTATGGACTGGAGAGAACCGGCCAGTGACATGACGGTATCGCGAATAACTTTGTTTGCGACGCCCTCGCCGTCGGCGGGGGCGATATGAGGGTGCAATGAATGTGTGTTGTGTTTTATGAAGGGCTTGGGCCCTGGTGGTTGCGTCGTCAGGGTCGTCAAGGGCGTGCCTCGGTCTCCTCGGACGAGGGTAAATCTGTGATTCGCGATGGGATTGTAAGTGGCGGCACATACAATCAAAGGGTTTTGGTGTGTGACGGCAGAGACGAAATATCGGCGAGAAGCCTGCTTCAGGTACTGAGCTATGGTCGGCAGCTCAAGATCTATGTGTATATTTTGCGTTACGCAAGAACCACGGCGCACCGCTGGCCTTGCGCGTGAAAAGATTTTGTATTACCTGAAGTCGGTGAATGTGACGCGGGGAGGCATGCGCAAAGACGGGGCTTGCGTATGTCATTATGGGTCGGATGCACGCTTTGTATAGTGTAATTTTATTACGTAGGGACATTTTGCTATTTTTATTGAGTAACGGGTGCAAACGACCTAGGACGAACGCTGCTCGATTCCGTACGTGGTTGATATGCGAACCGAAGGTGAGTCTTTCATCTAATGTGACGCCTAAGTATTTGACTATCTTTTCCCAGGGGATTGGACAATCAAATAACACTATAGTTTGGAGATGCGGCGTTTTGTTGCGCCGAGAGAAGTACATGGCTGCACTTTTGGTGGGGTTAACCTCGATCCTCCATTTCCGAAACCATTTCCCTAAGGTGTTGGCTGCAGATTGGAGGCGTTTACAAATAGCGTCTGGTTTAAATCCAGACACGTAGAGGCCGGTGTCATCGGCGAAAAGGGCTAGCTCTACACCGCGAGTGCGCGGTTTGTCGTTGGTGTAGAGTGTGTATAAAGTAGGACCTAGGACGGAGCCTTGTGGTACTCGGGCACAAATGGGGTGTACCGGAACGCGTTCCCTCGACGCTGTAACGAAAGGATCGATTTCGGAGAAAATCTCGTATGATAAGTACGAGTCGATCTAGCACACCGAGCTCATATAGTTTGTATATGAGCCCGGTGTGCCAGACCTTGTCGAAAGCTTTCGCCACGTCGAGGAAAAGTGCCCCAGTTTGGTAGCCGTGAAGAAATTTACTGAGAATGTGCTCCGTGATGCGGTGCACTTGATGTGTGCATGAGTATTGGGTGCGAAACTCGAACTGTTCATTGACCAGCCCTCGGGACAGCATGAAGTCCTTGAGGCGGGCGAGGATGAGCCTTTCATATACCTTACCCAAGACTTTTAGTAGGCTTATGGGTCGATAGGCTGATGGATCGGTTGGATGTTTTGAAGGCTTGAGAATCCCTATGACATCTGCTTCTTTCCAGGTGTTCGGGAAGGTGCCTTTGGATATGGCCGCGTTGTAGATTATCACCAGTAGGTGTAAAATGGACATGGGTAGGAGTTTCATCTTTCAAAATTAGAAGTACGTCAAAACTAAAACTAAAAGACCTTACACCTTGGTTAAATGTGTACCTGCCACCCCTCAGGAGTACCGGATGTTGATGAGTAGTTGTGGTCACATACCAACAGAGAGCTTTATTTGTTCATCGCATATTTTATATATAAAAAAACTCAAAGTAACATATAAACTTAACTTATAAAGAGTTCAATGACCGAATAAGCAAGGGTTAATAGTTCATATAACGTATTCTCATTAGATAACGCTCGACGGCTGCAAATTAATATGTACCAGTGAACCGTTTCCTTACGATATTTTAAAACTTTAGAGCATCATTTCTCTTGTGGTCGAGTTTGTTATTAAATGCGGTCGCAATCAGATCAATAAACAAAACTCAAGATTCGTTTATCAAAGGAATTATTTTTAATGCAGTTTTATAAAATTAAATATTACGATTATTTATATTTTTAATGCACGATATTGAGATATCTGTTCTAAGTACATTTGTGTTAGAGCGTATGTGTTACATTCTACTGCTGCAATAAAATTGAGTTTAGAAGTTTAAAGTTATAAATAAACTATTAATTAATAGTTTATTTATAACTTTAAACTTCTGTTCTGTTATTTAAAAGAGTCGCAAGGCTTTTTACTTATCCTTTTGGCTTTTTCGTTAAACAACGCTTTAGAGCAGAGGTTTCCTGACTTTATTTGTCATAGACCACTTTCAAAATTTTGCTGATTCCGGTTGACCGCCTGCAGCTACATTTTACGATATTCTCAAAACTCGTCAAAAAATGTGAAATATGTAAGGTTTTAAAAGTAACAGTCGCTGAGCTTCTTAAAATATTATCTGCTTACATTGATAGGTCAAATCAAGCCAACATTTTAGTTCTACACTATAAAAAAAATCGAATATATAAATTGTCGTGGACCCCCGCTTACTTATTATGAAATCCCATTTTTTTATCACGCCAACGTAGACCTGGGGTCCACCTGGACCACTTTGGGAACTAAACCTTTAGAGCATTCTTTTATTAATATTTGTTCATAATTTTACTACGTCCAAAATTTTATAAAAACATACATGCATTATGTATAACGTCGTAATTTTTCTCACATGTTTAACAGTTAGTCGTCGTCATATCCTATAAAAGATTATTTACCTTACCTACCCTTATCAGGTCAACCGGTACATTTGACAACTAACTAATAAGGGTAGGTCATTATTATACCTAAAAATTGACACATCTATTGGAAACGTGACTCGAGCAGTTGCCCTGTCGGCACAAGGGCAGAGTCAATAAATAAAGAGTAATTCTTAGACAGAACCAACTGTCCGAGCCGAGGTTCGGAGGCAGACGCTCTCGCGGAACAGGGTAACGGTCCAAGCTGAGGCTCCTTCTTGGGAGCCCTTGTGCTGGTTACCCACTAATAGAGGTCTCGACTGAGCGCCATAACGGTCGGTCACCTCTCAACCCGGCGAAACTGTAAAAGCCCTCGGGCTAACAGCGGCCATCAGCCCATTTTATCTTTTATCTCACAAAGACATTTACATGTTATCATCATTATCCATAGTCCACTGCTGAACATAGGCCTCTCCATGGAAATGACACGATCCTGATCATCCATCAAAAAAGATAGCGGCAGATTTGGAGGAGTGACGGCGAACCGATATATTGAAGAAATATTAGGGGATCATGTAACTATTTACCCAGGCTTTATCACAAACACATCCACATTTCGAATACCACATTTTGCAGTGGTATTCTGTCCCTGAGCCATGCTACATCCACAAACAAAATGTAGCGTGGTGTAGAGTCAGGTCTTTAAAGGAGTAAATTAAAAGCAACCTCTTTATTTAATACTACTAATGTTTCGAGGGTCATGCACATGTACGTATGTATATTCACCGTATATCTGTAATATTGTTCAATATTATTTTACCTATATAACATGAAATTTACAGATATTAGTATGTAAATAAATAATAAATAAAATATATGTATTAATTGGTATTATTGTTATTTCCTCTGGTGTTGTGGATGTTCTTGAACGACGGTGATCACTTACCATCGGGTGGGTTGGTTACTCGTTGTCCAGCAATTACATAATATATATATATATATATGTATTGATATAAACTTTGTACACAATCTTAGTCTCTGACTTCTGAGCTAGGTTCTAAAACTGTGTTACAGAGGTGAGTGTGTTCTTCCATACAGATTCCATATTATGATTTATTTAATTAAAATAAAATAAAACCAGCACTTGGGTATGTTGGGTTCATGCTCGTAATCCGTCCTAACTTCCTTATAGAAAACGTTTTGTTTATAATTAATTATGGTTTATTGTTACTGTTTCCCTATTACTCAATCCGGAATATCATTGTTTGGTTGTTCGGTTTTACCTTTACAGAGCGACGTAAACCGTGAGGAATTTTGCGTAATATTGAACGAACACAATAAGGATAAGCCGCACAAATAGTTTAAATGAATCGTGTCTACGTTTCTTCTATGAAACTGAATGTGACAAACTAGCACACAGGCCCATAAACAATTCGACAGTGGTAGCGTAAAGTTGATGAGTTTCGTCTGTTGAGTGTACGGATTCGCAGACGCCTATTAATGACAAAGCATCTGCTATATTATTCTTAATCGAGGAATCATCTACCATCAGGCGGAATGTATTCTCTCGTCACCCTCAATACAATAAAAGAAACACCTACGCCCAACCTGAGTAGAGATTCTTGGACATGTTACTATTGCGGGTTGTTTTGACAATAAAAGAAACATCTATGCCCAACCTGAGTAGAGATTCTCGGACATGTTACTATTGCGGGCTGTATTGACAATAAAAGAAACACCTACGCCCAACCTGAGTAGAGATTCTCGGACATGTTACTATTGCGGGTTGTATTGACAATAAAAGAAACATCTATGCCCAACTTGAGTAGAGATTCTCGGACATGTTAATATTGAAGGTTGTATTGACAATAAAAGAAACACTTACTGCCAACCTGAGTAGAGATTCTCGGACAAATTACTATTTTACTCTGTTATTCTGCAAAATTACGTGACTTAATGTGACATGTTCTTTAGAGACAGCTATGCTCAGAAATAATAAATCAAAAATCGCACAGACAGAATTAGAGACATGGTTACTAATAAAAAAGTAACATCCTATATATACCACTGCGAGGTTTAATCCTACTATCTATAGAGGGTGTTACAGTATAGTCCAGCTTGGTGATTGGTGGACTTCGCATGTCTTGAAAACTACAAATTGAAATTGAGAAAATTGACAATAAAACAGATCGGTTTGGTTAGGAAAATAGTTAACATAAACACTGCATTGATAGCCTACCGTGTTTACATAACATCGATTCTGAGATACGGCATAATTATATGGGGTCATTCAGTAGTGGTAGGTAGCGTCTTTAAATCAAACAATATGCACATCGTTTTTTTTACAAGACCAAGATCTTTTTTTAAAAGTTCCCTTTTTATAAAACATTAAATCTCACCGTTGCCTACCTATACATATAGGCATATGTATCTTTGTAAAAGAAACACCCTTATTTTTTTAGAAAACTTTAAAACGTTAGTGCATAAAGCCGATCTGGACATATGTAAATATGGACTGCGCTTACCTCAGACAAAATTAGAACTATTTAGGTTTTTTTTTTCTGTTTATTATAATATTTAATCATTTACTTCGGAATATTATACTTTACTACCTTTGACATTGTTTAGAAATCGATTATATATTTTCCATTGAATAAATGTTATTGTAATGTTAAACATTTCCTAGAAGATGAGCTAGAAAATCTGAATGAAATAATAGAGTAGGTAATTGAAGACTAATATTTTGTTTAGACTAGATTATGTTAATACAATATTATTATTATTATTTTTTAATTTAAATTCATTATAATATTTGCACGCCATACGTGGCAGAATATGTTTGTGCGTTTAATGATCTATACACCACTTGTACCATAGTTATTCCAGAAAATAAACTATGTGATTTGATTTGAACAGTTTCATTTAATTTATTTCTCAGACATGCAGGTTTCCTCAGGACATTTTCCGTCACCGTCGATCGTGTTAAATCAACACTTGAAATTGCAATTAACGATTTCGTTAGTGCCGGTACCGAGGATCGAGCTTGGTTTGCTCGCGCACCGTGAATCAAATGCGACCGCTTAGATACTGCTGCTACGACGGCACGGTTAATATATTACATTTATTATAATTATATGCTACTAATTTGACATTCAAACGCCAACAAAGGTCGGAGAGTCAACACCGAGACAAAAGTGGATATTACGTTTCTTAGTTAAGTTGTATAAACTTTTTTTTAAATAACATTAGGATTAACTACGACCCATGACATCCACATCGATCCTCACACAAGCGTTGAAATTTACAGTGGTAGAGCTACACTGCGTTTTGTTTCTAGCTGCAGTATGATTGGGTCAGCTCGACCGACCACGCCCGCTTCTGTGCGGGCGTACCAGCGTAAAATAGCACCATAATGCTGCTGTGTTTCGTCCGTTGAGTGTAGGGATCCGGAGACCTTTATTACTGGTGACGAGGAATTCCTCGTCTCAATCGTCTAAATCGTCAATCGACGTTTGACGAGCTCAGTTTTCAAGGGTAACAACGGATCTGAATTATGATTCCTTGTCGATGATGAATGTACATGGATATCATTGGCCGTAGGAATCACTTGCCATCAGGTGAACTGTGTGCTCGTTTGCTACTCTTAATATAATAAAATAAAATAGTAATAAAATAAGACACCCCTGAAGATAGGACTAGATTCTGTATATGTTCCCAGTAATTAAGTAATCCGATCTTTACAATTACCAAGAGAAACAGCAGCGTTATGCTTCTATTTCATAATTGAGATGCGTTGTTAGATTCAGACATATTTATAAATATATATATATATACATATATATATATATACTTTGGAAATCCATACATACATAATCCACCTTTCTCAGAGTATCAAGAGACATACTTAATATTTCAACTTAAAATTTATTTATCATAAAAACATACCAAAACACTTGAGAACTGGGAAGAGATACGGCTAGAAAATTTTATTTATCATGTTGTAAAAAGATAACATTTAACGACAACACTCAGGTCTATATTCCCTTGCAGTGTTGGCAACATTATGAAATTTGTTAATTCAGCTATCCTTGTCAAACAAAATCTGTCATGTCAATTCGTATCAAAGTCCGAGCGAGCAGTCCTTTGCAGAAACAACGGTCCAGCTCGTAAGTTACTATATTGCTCTGGTATTCTGAGAAATCAACAGGTGACATCAAATTCTTAAAACTATGAAATCGCAACACACAGACTCGTAAACCATAATACACGACTAGTATTTCTCTTCATTGTAATCACTAGCTTACCCGACAGACAACTACCGTCTAAATTTGACCTGTGACCGTTATGTGAAAATTATCCATCATTCATAATGACAGTCTTGAATTCAAAATAAATCCCATAGAAAATATTACTTAAGTTTTTCCCACAGGGTAACGGTCCAAGTCGAGGCTATCCTATCAGGAGCCCTTGCTGTTTTGCCCTAAGCGCTTGGTCACCTCACAACTCGGTGAAACTATAACAGACCTCGGGCTAACAGTGGCCATAATTTCGGAAAAAAAAATCGTTTTTCTCGAATTTGCCAATTTTTTGGGCAACTACCCAATATTTGTTCCATAACAAAATAATTTTGACTATTACGAAGATTAAAAAAAATATATACAATCAATCTCGCCGTTCTCAAGTGATGCGATTACCAACGAACAAAATTTAATTATTATTTATATAAATATATGTTACTAACTAGATATTCAAGAGGCACCAAAGGTCATGAGAGTCAACAGCGAGACAATGGTGGATTTTACGCTTCTTGGTTAAGTAATAAAAGCAACGTAACTTATTTATCTTTACTGTGAAACTTGGTATATGGTAATCGGTTAAGTCAAGAAGAGTGAGGTCATCCAGTAATCGACTGTTGAGAAGCAGGAGACGGTGAAATTTCACTTCAGTTTTTATAATATTAGGGGTGGCAAAAGAACACACAATTCTGTTCAGCACACACACTGATAGTATGTGATGTTTGAGGCCCTTGACATGTACATCGATCTTCAACAAAATCTCTGGGTATTGGCAAGGAATGCCTTTACATAATCCCCGTAATTAAATCCTCAAATCCGAAAATCCCCTACACGAAACACACCAAGGTTTCGTTTGACATATATTTTGACAATGAGACACTATGATCATTATCATCACGTATCAACACGTAAATAACAAATAATATTGTAATAACTATAAAGGAATTTGATTTATATTGATATTACATTTTTTTGATGTAATGCGTTATTGTTAATTTGCAGGCTATGTGTAGATGGCTTTACAAGAGCAAACCATTGCATAATTTCAAATTTATTAAAATTAAAAATTTATACCTTGTATAGCAAATAAATTATTATTGTTATTACATCACGCATGTATTCTCGATTCTTGTCTAACTTTTCCTGACTTATTGAAAACAATTCCACTTTTTAAGTCAGGTAATAAAAATTGCGAATGAAGGAAACTAGACTAATTTCTATTTTACCAGTGTTAGGCAAAATATACTAAAATAATTGTTATCATATTTTAATTCAAATATGCTTTTTCGCTTTCAGCATTTTGAGTTGTACTACAGATACGAGCTGACCTTTTATTTAGCCTATTAAGATGCATGGGAGAAATCACAAAATGCTTTTGATTAGTTAAAGTATTCGACTGTGTTAAGCATGATGTCTTACTAGAAAATCTGGAATTTTTAACATGTAATCATGTTTTTGGGCTTGGGGGTCCAGGTAAAATTCGCGCGTTCACTCTCTTCATACCACATCCGAATTGCTCATAAAATGATTCAAATTGCGCGTGCGCAGTCACTCTTTTTCACCTTTATGTATAATAGCACTTATGCTAGGTGACTGATAAAAAAAAATCACAACCAAAAATAAAAATCATGTATTGCGTTGAATTTATTTTTAATACTCAATGAATGAATTTCGACATGATACATGCTATTTAATTTTTGGTTGTGAACAGAAATGGTGATTTTCCTACTACCTTAAAAAAAGAATTCAGAAAGTTATTATTAATCGTCAAAATTGCTATAGATTCCCTATACAAATGGCTCTTTAACGCATTTCAGACTTGACTTTGGGTTTTGGTTTAATATAAAAAGTTAAAAATTCAAAGAAAACTATGTGTGTTTTGTTATCGTACCCCAACATTAAGTTGAATTCTTCCGTGGTTATTTTAAATAATGAACGGATCTAGTTTCTTGCCATTTCTTCTCACTAGCAGCTACCTTCCGAAGATGGTATAGAGTCTCGATCATTCAAAAGTGTTTTGTAAACATAAAAAACCTATTTGAATAAAACTTCATTTGATTTGGATTTATTTAATACATAACAATGAACAATTGGTTTAATTTCGACCAAAAGCAATATTAGTAGTAATAAATGTACAAATTTTAAAATATTGCAAATCGCGCGGCTGCCAACGTATTACAAACACTTAATTATAAGTGTGAATCTTTTGAATATTTACTGTAACCGTCTTTGTATATGATGTCATTAATTTAACCTTGACGTTTTAATTGCATGACCAAATCACTTGAATGTGTGTGAAGTGATTTCACAGTTAATATCAAATTTATTAGGAAATATCACATAAATATTGGACACTATCAGATCGGCGCCACCTTTTTCATTTGGATGATATCATCTGTGGCATATACGTTATAACTGAAACTCGTGTAAATAAATCTCTTGCTAGTCGTCTACGACTAGTAAACTTCTTTTATTAGAGGTTAAATGCCTTATCATACCGTCTCCTCAAGGCCGTGGCTAGGTTATCTCGCCTAGGTTATATAGGCTAGGACCCGCACCGATGGGGTTTTACCCCATGGTGGGGCACACGTTTGTCTGATATCACGGCTACGGGAACCTCTTCCTCCACCTCTCCAGGCACGGTACATCCGTCGCACAGATACTTTATAATGAATGCTTTTAAACCTGATTATCTATCACTTAATTACCCTATTTTACCATACGGTCCATTCACTCGACTTGGACCGTTACCCTTGCGCGAGAGCGACTGACTCTAGTGCCCGCGAGGGCCGAACCTTAGCTCGATCAGTTGCTTCTGACCATGGATTATCTAAACTAATATATGTATTATTATTACCTAACTGTACCATCACTTCGGAATCCTATAATCAATTACCTAACTTTGATTACTAGATTTATCGACGCCATAAGTTCAATTACCACGGGGTAGTTAAATACACGATATACGATAACAGAACTTCATTAATTCCAACAATGGTACCGTCCATTCAAACATCCACAAATAAGTCGTATTCGTGGTTTCCTTTCAGGGGTATCGAACGCGAGGTGTCCGCGATATGACGTACATTTTACGTAAGACGGCAAAGCGACTGTGATTGCGTTTATATTATTGGTGACAAAATGTCAGCTTTTTTTATAAAATTAATAATAAACGAGCATATTCGCCTGATGGTAAATGATGGCAGTTATGGATATCGAGTTATAGCGTATTTAGGATTGAGATGGAATGTCTTGTAACTCGTAATTGATATTGTCCCGAATCACCATACGAAACAAAATGATTAAACTATTATTTAACGCAGGTGTTCTGTTAGGTCCTTCCTCGGTCGAGTTGCCCCATTAATCGATCTACAAATCATAGTACTTCCACTGTAATTCTGTTCAACTGATGGTAAATAATTTTTATTTATGTAATGAACCATAATTGAATCACCAATTGGAAGAAGGGAATAAACGCCACTTTTTGACAAATTCATTTTCCTACACTACGTCTGAAGAATGAATCTTCAGACTTCACAGTACACATCTGCAGTAATGCTCATGCCGTTTGGTAAAAAACTGTGATGAATCACACCGGCACTAGGCCACCAAACAGTGACCATCAACTTTCTAGAGGTCATTTTTCGTTTAGGGCATTGCTTTGGTACTGAACCATGATCTAACCAACTTGTCGAGCACTTTCGATTGTCGAACAGTATCCACTTTTCGTCGCACGTAACAATTCGGTCCAAAATTATTTCATTTCTGCGTCTATTGAGCAGCGCGAGACATGTCGACCCCATACTGCACAACAGACAGTCCCTATGCTGCAAGAGTTGGGGTTGTAAGGTCTACCTCGTCCTCCGTACTCACCAGACTTGCACCCACCGACTATGACTTTTTCCAAAATTTGGACAATTTTATAGCGGAAAAAATTTAATTCCCGAGAGGCAGTACAAAATGCCTTTGAAGAGTTTGTTGCCACCCGTCCACCTGATTTTTATAAGGGCATCAATAAACTACCACTGCGTTGGCAAAGATGCATCGATTACATGGGTAAATTGTATTACAAGGGGTAAATTACTTTGAATAACAGAAATAAAAAAGTTTGATAAAAAAATACTTAACTTATTTCATACAAAACTGCTATTTCATAACTAAAGACCTATTATTATATGATAAATTGGAGGAGGGAAATAAATCCGACACATTTACCTATATATATACATATATAAATAAATATTATATATTCCAACCAAGTCTATTAGTAAATAAATTAGAATTTATATTTTCTTCATTATCTTGATATCACATGAAAAGGTCAAAGTAAAAAGTCATACAGTTTTTTTTTAATTATCTCCGTTCTTATTTTTTTAAATTAATTCCCTTCTTCCAAATGATAGTTCATATGTCGTCCCGAGGATTACGATGGATAAGCCTCGCCATCAATAATACCAAAGCGTCGATAGCCTAATGGTGAACCTGCCATTCTACTATTGTCCTGAACCATCTCCTAGCACAAGCATTTAAGATTAGTTGGAGTGGTTAACCGGAATGTTAGTAATATTTATTAACATTACTAAAATTCACGTTAACCACTCCAACTAAGCTTAAATGCCTCATACACTGCTAGTATACTTTAATATATATATATATATATATATATATTATAGTCGCTGGTTCTTTTGCACCAGACGAACCGCAGTAGACAAAACTACCGTATCCCGCTGGAAAGCAAGCGTTATCTCATCCCATTCGACCCCAACGCACGATTTTGTCGTTGCACGTGCTGTTATGAGTCGCTGTTTATAGCTTCGTAGTTTAGTTTACGTCGTCATAACTTCACCACTTCCGTTCCACAAAGTTGCGGTTGATTATTGAAGGAAAGATTTTTTTTACTGATATTTGTATAAAAGTATTTAATAACAATAATATTATTTCATATAAACCCTCTGGAATGATTACATATAACAAAACAGTACATAATTATTCTTCCACTTCTTGTTTACCTAACATTATATTTAACGAAAAGACCTTATAAAATTATAAAAAAAAATTCTCTAAGATTCAACGCAGTCCCATAACCCAAAGTAGAACAGTTTCGTCCGGTCCGAACCGGTTTCGTTGGTTGTGTTTTACAATTTCGAGCGTATAGCGTCGATCCTGCCCGCAGCGGATCTCTGCAAGTCGGTTAGCTTCATGGCGAGCCCCATGTTACCCTGAATCTTGATCTTCCCTTGGAAGAACGCCTTCTGTGGGTTCAGTTTACCAGATATAAGTTCCACGACGTCCTCGTCGTTAATTGTGAACGTCACGTCGGGTTTCTCCTTGCCGTTATACGTGATCTTCCCTTTCCCATCTTTCGCGTTGACAACCCAATAGCCTTCAACGCCGTTGGGCCCGTTTCTTACTTTGAATCCGTAGATCCCTCGGACCTTTTCGATTAGCTTCTCCTCGTCGGTCTGCATCGCCTCTTCAAGGATCTTCATGTATTTGTATACCTTGAAGCCTTCAGGGTCGTCAGCGATGGCGGCGACCTGGTTGGTACTTGCATTCTCGAATCCCTTGCGATACATTGCTATAACCACGGCACCCCCGAGTCCCAAGTTGTGCTGTAACGCTACACGTGCCCGCGGCACCTGTAAACCGAATAAACTGATTAATAAAAATAATATAACAACGCAAAAAACTTTTGTTTCTAACTGATGAAACGTGTACACAACGAATGTATCTCTACAATAAAAACGTATTTGAAAATGCGAATGGATCTGGTGTTACGTAATAAATATGAAATAATTAGTTTAAATATATTGCCTAACAGCTTATCGTAAAATTCAAGATAGTCAGTTGATTGTAAAATGATGGGTGAAGGTATATGATTCCTTCACTAGTTTATTTGTGATAATAAAAAGGTCTGGATCAAAGAGTTGGTAGTACATACACAAACACATGCTGTACGTGTGTATAGCATACAAACTACTGTCTGTTGTTAAAGTCCAAGGTCAAAGTTTGTTGTAGAAAAAACAAATACAATGTATTTTTAAATTTGTCTGAGCATTATACGTTGCTCATTTCATATGTCAAGTATCTACATAAATTCTACATAAATTTAAAACAAACAACGTTTTATTTTATTATATTTTTCTAGGATTCCAATGAATAGATGTAACGGAAAATAGTATGACTGTCTATATGTCAGTTTTTTTCTTTATTTAAGATTTAGTATATATAGAGTGATAATCCAATGAGAGATATGTAGAGTAAATAATTTCAATTTAGAAATAAAATTTTTTTTTATTATTTTAAAATGCATAATTTAAAAAATATTAAAGAAAATATATATAAGTATACAAACATACATACCAAGAAACATATCCCTCTATCTCAAAAACACAAACAAGTACATGCACATAAACACAATATGACTCACTACTCAATACAACTCACACACACAAACACAAACCATAAATAGCTTTTAACCAAATGTGTAATCCTGAATTGGCCTTATTTATTGTGATCAGTTATTTTATAAATGGTGTTTTAAGTCTCTATTGGATTACATAATAAATAAATAGATTTAAAAAAAATTAGAAACAAGAATAGAACAAAAGTCAATAGTTTTAATGTTCACAAGGAGACTATAGTACAAAACCCTCTCCGAACATGTTCGCCTCGCACTTGATCATATTATTTAAATATAAGCACCTATTGTTATCTTATATACATACATTTATGTTCATTAAATTAGCATTATGCATTATAGCAAAATACTTAAGCATATGAAAGAAAATCAAAAATTAAAATGATTTGTTGGCTGGAGTCAGAGGAACAAGTTTTATTGAAAAACATGGTAAAAAAGAAATATAGTGAGATCTAGTAGTAATTGGTATTTAACAGAAATATGGCAAACAGGAGAGCAGCAGTTCACTTGTTGGTAAATGATGCGAGTAGCTCTATGATATTGACGTATATTTTACAAAGTAAGATATAGTATAGTTTTAGTGATACAAATTTTTGTATTATATTAATCAAGAACTCCCCACATGCATGATGAATACAACATTATGGGTTAATGCCATATAATTTATACTTTAGGATCTAATCTGCAGATACAAATCACTGCATCATTAAGAACAAATTTTATGCTTCATTACCAGTCCTTGCAAAAAGTAAAGAGGGTTATGAGACGCTTATCAAATAAATGCTATGTTACAGATATCATAAGACCTGAATATAAAAAGTTGGTTTTTTACTTATAATATTGACGTAATAAGCAAGCACAAGGGTCAATTGATGTTACATCCATTCCCAACACAGATTAAAAATACACCTCTGAGGACTGGATGCCTTGTGATTGGGTCTCTGACTCCCCTACACTCACTATAAAAAACACAATAGTGTTATACTGCTATTTTATGCAATTATTCTGTGAGTGTGGTCCTGCCAATGTCAAGTTGCAGATAGTAAATAGCTGCAATTTGGTTCAACCATATTGTAATCATAAAGTATCTATGCATACACAGAAGCATTCACTCTATCTCACTTTCCATAGTCAATATGCTAAGATTCAGTACTAATAAGTCATAAACACATATGTAAAAACCATTCAATTATAATATTGTGTACATTTGTTATTTGATTTAGATTTGAGTTTTATTTTAAATCAATTCTTTAGATCAGATTGTTAATCAAATTGATCTTAATAAGTAATATTTCAAAACATGATTTAAACAAAATTAAAAATTGTTTTCTGTAACAAATCTCATATTTCATAAAATGCCTATAATCATTATTGCCAGTATTTATTTTTAATATATTAACACTCTCAGAAAAATGTCATATTTATGAAATTTTCAAATTTGTTTAAGTTGAGTAACATTTGCTATTTGATTACATATTGAGAATAAACATCAAATGTTGTGGTTGTACCAATTGTGTGCTCCAGGAATCACTTCAGTAATGGTTCCAGAGAGGATTGAAAAATGTGTGACATAACATTGTATGATTTATTTTCCACCAGTACATATAAGTTTAGGCACTCCTTACTTCTAATCATGGTCTCCTTTATGTGGGTAGGGTAGCTCATAAGTATAACTAGAGCCCAAAACTTAAACATACTGGCTGAAAATGATGAATCATCTGATACTCACACAATTTTCATTCCTCTCTGGGCCCAATTCTGGAATTGAAAATGTCATAGACATAAATTGAGTCGTTAAGTCATTTATTGGGATGTAAATTATCCTATACTTTAATCCAGCAATGTATAATTAAGTAGGATGTAAATTTAGGAAAGTTTTTACACAGTAATGGTGTAAGGGGCACTGCACAATTTACCCAGTTCCTTGAAGAGTTAAACATAAACCTGCCTGCAAGTTCCATATCTAATGAACATAACAGTGCAAAAATATTTTTTAATGGAAATTAATGTTCCCTGAAAAAACATTCAAAACATATTTCCTAAAATATGCACATTTAAACATTTGAAAATAGAGATGAATGCTACAAATAAAGATGTGACCAATCCTTGTTTTTTTTTCCCAAAAACTACATGCTTTCGGTAAAACTAACTTGTAAATTTTGTTTGGATACCAACAAATTTTCTAACACCCACATTACAACCTATGGTCAGGTAAACCATTCATTAATATAACAAACCTGTCTATCAGCAGCCTCCCCACGAAGTTGCCAAACTAACTCAGCACACTGTGCCAATCCAGTTGCCCCAAGGGGATGGCCCTTGGCAATCAGCCCACCGCTAGGGTTCACCACAACTCTGCCGCCATATGTGTTATTTCCTGAATCAATAAACTTGCCTGCCTCACCTTCCCCACACAATTGAAGACCTTCATATGTAATCAGTTCGTTAGCAGCAAAACAATCATGAAGCTCAACCACATCTACTTGCCGTGGTGAAATACCAGTCTTTTCGTACAGCCGCTTTGCAGCCAAGGCAGTCATGTCATAACCGGCCACTTTCATCAAGCTGTTATCAGTGAAAACTGCAGCTGTGTCAGTCGCCATTTCCATGCCAATGATTTCAACAGCTTTTTGCTGAAGACCATATCTGATAACTGCCTCCTCAGACATAAGGACTGCTGCTCCAGCTCCATCACTTGTAGGACAACACTCAAGTTTTGTTAAAGGGCCATAGATTTTTCTAGATTTTAGCACCTCCTCCACGGTATATTCTCTACCATTCTGGGCTCGTGGGTTTTTGGCGCCATGACGGTGATTCTTTGCAGCAATTTTAGCTAGATGCAATTCAGTTGTTCCATACTTTTTCATGTGTTCCATAGCCGCATTACCAAAATATTGAGCAGTCATGGGTGCTGCAGCTAGGTCAACAATATCGGCCATCTTTAATGTGTGTCTGTCTAGAGGATTTGTTCTGTCTGAGAAACTACTACCAAGAGCTCCAGGAGACATTTTTTCAAAACCTACAGCTAACACAACATCAGCTATGCCACCTTCAATGAATTGTTTAGCAATAAACAGAGCATTGGAACCAGTGGAACAATTATTATTGACGTTGTAAATGGGTATGCCAGTCATACCAACTTGGTACAACACACGTTGGCCACAAGTCGAATCACCAAATACATAGCCACAAACCGCCTGCTGCACTACTTCGTAAGGAATTCGTGCATCAGTTAGAGCCGCTTCCACTGCCTCTTTACCCATCTCAGGGTAGTCCTTACCAGAATTTGGTTTCACGAACTTCGTCATACCAACACCAACAATGTACACTTTCCTAACCATTTTGTGAACTTTCTTATAATTACCTCTTGTACAGTAAGTCCAATCTCTCCGTCAGCAACTGGTAAGTTAGTGAAAACTATGGCGAACACTTGACTTAGCTATTCAATTTCTGTATCTCAGAAGATAAAATTATCTACTTATGGCGATAATATAAAAACACAAATCAATAATTATCGATTAGAAAATTCAATGTAACATTATCACGTGACGTTCATAAAACTCGAAATGACAATCAATTTTAGTTTACAATTTTGCCGTAACAAAGAAGTAAGGAGGTGGTAAATTTCTATTTGCGACGTGTGGAATTTGTACCCTAATGACAGTTGCGTTCGGATACAGCAAACATAAGTTACCAGTCAGCCTCTGGAAGGAAGTTATATATACTACGTATAACAGGGGAACTTGCTGTATATGTAATTAAATATTATTTGGTGGTGATCTAGTTGCTGTGAGACTCAATTGCGGACTCTAGGATGGATCAAATAGGTTTTCAAGTTTGAGAATGTGGTATGTATGTGGTGTCTCTTCCGATCTTGCTTCCAATATTATTGCACGTGCATTAAATTGATCAATAGTCGACGGGCAATAAATGTCACCGACAGTAGGAATGTGCACGCAATGCAACCCGATATCGATATTTAGCTACCTGCGCACGCGGGTTCGATGCGTCATGGTGACCTTTATTTACTCTGACTCCTGATTGGTCGTTACGAAAAACAACAACCCTTACGGTTGTTGTTTTTCTATAAATATAAGATTTTTTGTTACGACACGACTTACGCTACATTACTTACGCTTTGTTACGCAGTACGCACAACAATGGAGAATTTATTTACTAACGTGGTTTTCAAGAAATTAAATGGTGACATCAACGCTCAAGCTCGGGCTGTAATTCACATCGTGTTCCTGATTTTAAGAGAATTGAAAACTGACCCCGAAGAAAAAGCTTGCCTCAATTTCAATAATCCAGCAGAGCTTGCGTTAGTATAGCGACCGTGGATCGAATACAAACCGAAGTATCACAGGCAGGCAACCCGAATATACCAAGAGCAAATGTTAAGAAGACAGCGACTGTCACTGATCTAGATAGCTTTGAAGTCAGCGTACTAAAACGTACCAATGATTAATTTTATGACAACGGGGAATATCCATCGGTGGTTAGAATTCTAGAAAAATACTAAGAACAGATGCCTAATTTTAAGTGCGTATATTCTTCAATGAAAAATATTTTGAGGAAGGTCGGCTATAAGTTTTAAAAAAATGCCGATGGAGTAAAGTATTTAATGGAATGAGCGGATATAGTCTGTGCCAGAGTGGTCTTTTACGAAAAGTGGCTCGTCAAGCACCACCTCTGATAATTAACTTACAGGAAGATGGCACAGATGGGGAAGATACGGATGAGGATTTTTGAAGAACTAAGAAATATCACTAGAAAAGATAAAAACGGCCCTTTTCAGGGCGACATTACGATCAGTTACAGTTTCTCTATTATTACATCGAAACAAACATTTAACTTAAAAATTAAAAACTTTTATTTTCAGATAGCGAAAAATTATTCTTATTAATACTTAACATAATTCGATATGCTATCGATCGTACCTATCCCGTTATCGATATGCACCTCTACAATTTTTACGCACATCACTACACCTCTCCATGAGACCTGTAAGTGCGAGCGAGATAGACAAATAAATATGATTTATGACCCGAAGCCTCAGTTCATAATGCGTAGACAATAGGAAGGGAAGGATGTGAGTAAGCCTTTCTATTTGCGGACACTGGCATGGTAATAGATATTGCGCAACTGATGTCATCTGGTAACGACTATAAGAAATCGCTATTATTGACATAGACCAAGTGAACTTTATCATCTTATCAATCCATTATATACATAATTATATTACGACGTATTTTACGTAGTAAAGCCATACCGCAACTAGTTTCGAGCGGCAACTTAAAGAACCACGCCTTCACAGAATGAAAGCGTTATATAAAAGCATATCGCTGCTGTTTCTATGGTGGAGATCTGATTATTAGGTGATTTTTAACCTTGCCAATTTGTCTTAAATGAACCAATATTGTTTTGATGTTTACATCGAAAGCTGCTGCTAGCTCGGCTGTAGATTGAGTATCATCCACATAGCTTCCACATGTGCCTTTAATTTATCATTGTTGACCAAAGTGGCCGGTCGACATCGAGGTTCATTTTTCAAATCAAAATTTCCAGAACGGAACCGGGCAAACCACTAACGGGTTGTACGTTCGTTTGTAAAGTTCTCTCCGTTTACGTTGTTGATGTTACGTTTCGTTTGTGCTGAGTTGATGCTACGACGGCACTCATATTCCATAATTACACGATTTTTTAAAGTATCCATTATGACGAAAAATATTCAAACGTAATGAAAATACAAAGCTAATCAATAAACAAAAGATTGACTTTGTAAAAAGAATGTCATGTTTTTAAAACAAAATTAATTTGAATTTAGAATTCACAACCAATCAAAACTTTTTTTGTTTTAAAATGGTGAATACTGAAGAAGGGCAATTTATTAGGTAAAGACCTAATACATGCATCTCTGTCACATGTGCATGTTGAATCTTACCATCAGTGAACTCTGTGCCATTTTGAAACTTATATATGAAAAAAGTAACCTGTATTAATAATATTTGTTTGTTGTTTCAATGTGTTTACCATACATAATAAATTTTCAGTTTGCATATGAGCAAAAAAGACAAAGTACGGGCAAATAATGATGATGATATTAATTTAACCCTAATGGGAAAGGCAAAGGACTTTAGTCCATACAGCCAGGTCTTGTTCGTATGATGGTTGGTCTGAAACTCTCACGGGCAAATAAGTCATTCTCAGTCCGTTTCTATCTTTAATCTATGCTTCTTGTTCAAACAATCGGATACGTGTGCCGTGAGGATAATATCAACATTATTGTGGTTTAATATGATCTTTCCTGTTGTACTTAGTACATATTACTTCATAAATAAGTACTAAAATACTGACCGTTTTTAACAATTATTATTAAGAAATGTTCGATTTATTAAAGAAAGAAAACATATTGTTTTAGTGATTTGACAGATAATTTACAAAATTTTATATGAAAAATTATAACATGCTATTTTATTAGAGTTTACTAAATTAAGTCTGCATTACGGAAAATTTACGCAAAAATGGCTTTAGACAGACAAAAGATTTTAGGTGAATTGGGAAGTGTCATGAATCAACTTCAAAGTGTCGACTGGTAAGTTATGTTGTATAGCCCTCAAAGTATTCAGTATTGTGAAAACAAAAGGCCGCAAATAAAATATTGAAGACATTAAAATCTTGGCCGTTTGCTCATTTTACGCGAAAATCGCTTACACATATA
This sequence comes from Teinopalpus imperialis, assembly GCA_029286865.1. NCBI lineage: Eukaryota > Metazoa > Arthropoda > Insecta > Lepidoptera > Papilionidae > Teinopalpus > Teinopalpus imperialis. Next base: position 14,622,213 of record JAGSMU010000001.1, read on the forward strand.
ACTAACACACGTCGGTCCACATTCGGTGCGGAGTAATAGCTCGATAATGGCTCGTTTTGTTTTTAAATATACGAAATGTCTGTATAACGATTAAAGTAACTGTTTGAGGGTTATGAATGGGTTATAAAGCCGATGTCAATTCATTCTGTTTTAATTAAAAATTGCTCTGATTTCGTTAAAAATTACACATGTACATGTGTACACATGTACAATGTAAATGATGATGACTTAACGACTATTATCAATTTATGTTAAAACTAGCATTTACTCACGGCGTCGTCTGCGTGGACTGCAACATTGGGACCAGAGAGAAATGAATAAATGTGTGAGAAGACATTGTATGATTTATTATTTTCCGTACAGTACGTGTTAAGTTGGCCACCCTGAATCGCGGACAGATTCAAACACATTTATAAGTCTTCGGTACTTATAGTCCTTGAATTTTATTTTTTTACTTGTAACATTTAATATATTCTTTACAGTGGTTGTTTGGGGAAGTTATTTAATAATACAAATTCACACTCGAATATGAACAATACAAATCCAGGATCTGGAGATTACAGGACCGGTTGTTGCCCCTGTAGTAACTATAACAGTTTTAGTTCACCGTGCAATCGTCAGACATACCCAACCGTGGTTCCTCAAAATATGAATCATTCATGTATGGGTCGCTGTAATCCTTCAAAATTGTACGCTGATACTTATCAGTATCTCAATACAAATCTTATGCAGCCAGTTGTGCAAGAAGTATATAACGATTTAAATACAATAACGCCAGCCAATACGGTAATGAATAATCAGCCGGGAAATCCTATGGCAGCATCTCAAGGGCAAACAAATATGCAACTCATGCAAAATAAATACGGCACAAATTCAGAAAATACCATGAACCCCACCAATAACCAATGCCATTTAGACCCGAGAAGAGGATGCCAAATGAGTGGAGTTGGAGATGAAATGAGTGGCGTAGGAGCCCATATGAGCGGTCTAGGAAGCCATATAAATGTAACGGGTGGCCACATGACCGGTGTGGGTGGCCACATAAGTGGAAAAGGAGGCCAAATGAATGGAATAGGAGGTCGAGCAAGTGGAGTAGGTGGGCACATGAGCGTGGATGATGCACACATGGGCGGAGAGGGAGCCCAAATGAATGGAATGGGAAGTGGCCAGTTCCATGGAGTGGGAAGCCAAATGGCCGGAATGGGCCCAAATATCGTTAATATGATAATGGGTGGAAACAAATCGAATGCGAATAACAAACCAGTGGAAGAAGGTATGTTAACGCAACCCATGGTTATTGATGCTCCTCAATCACCACATGGTAAAGTAGGATTGGTGCCCATACCCTCTCAAATTAATGGCAACCATAGTCAAAGGCACCCGTATAATCAACACCTTGAGACTAATCAAGGAAATGAAATTAATCAAATGCAATTTTCAAATCAAAATAAAGCACAAATGCCAAATGTAAGTCCAAATCCCGTTCAACAAAAGGCACCAAAACACAATGCTTACGGGCAGCATACACCTGGTATAACTAAATTCAATGAGATGTTCCCTGGTGTAATGCAGAATTTGGGTGGTGATTTAGGTTTTGATCCTATGGCGATAGCTGTACAAATGAATCCAAATAATCATCAACGGGCCGCTTTTGATACAATGCAAAAGATGATGTACGATAATAAGACTGGAACCAATAAATTATTAAATCCAACAAATCCGGGGCCACCGCCTGATGCGAATACCACAGAGGTAACATATAACTCAAATCTCCCTAACAACAATATGCCATTGAATATATCTCCAAATCAACCACAACAAGTTAATGTACCCACTAATCAGATGAACACTATTCAAAGATCGTTAAATCAACATACGGTTACTAGTCAACAGATGCATAATCAAGAACACGGTAAGGAAAATGGACAGTATCAACAGGTTTATTCAAGTCCAACTCCTGCTCCAAGATATAATAATCAATCATTACAACAGCAACAACAATACCATAGACAGGATCAACACTTACAACAACAATCTCGATATTTGCCAATGGATACAGACGCTAATGGAAGTAATACAATACAAAACCTTTCACCAAATAATGAGGATGCAAGCAATGCACCAAAGTCTGGGATGCAACATCCAGTAACGAATTTGCAACCAATTTCGGAGCCTGTTCCAATGTCTCAGCCTCTGCAAATGAAGATGGAACCGATTTTCCCTGCTGATACTTCTCAAAACCAGTCCTATTCGCATATGAAACGACGTATAAATTATACATACAATACACTGGGTCAACCCGTTGAAATGCTCCCAGCAGAAAGTTATCATACCAAAGATCCAGGTGGTCCCCAGACATTATCACCTCAAAACATCCCTTTGAAATCTGAACATGATCCAAGAACATTTAGTAATGTTAAGGCTACAGTCAGTAAGACGTCAATAATGGGCAATCGACCCGTCGGAAGGAATCCAAGTAAAGCTCAATTGCAGAATATATATAATCAATATAAAGGCTCTCAATCTCTTACACAACAAAATATGTTTGCTAATAATGAAAGAGCTTCTTTTTCCGAAGGCCAATTAGGTCTATCTCAACCACGTGCAGGTCGGGTGGATCCAAACGATCCAGTGTTAGTTGAGAAATTTGGTGAAGATACATTACCAAATAATGAAGTTAACAAAGAAGTAGCTCACAGAGCAGAAAAAGTTGAGCGTCAGATTGGTGACGTACCTAATACTAACAAAATACCAAGCAGTGATATTCCAGAACATTCGGTATGTAATTTTTGAGTTACTTATTGAACTAAACTAATAATAATAACTTTAATTTTCATCTCCACAAATTACATAAATTTAAGTAAAACAGATTAACACATAGGCATAATAGAACAGGTTGAAAAATGTAATCTGACAGATAAAACAGATTTTGGCACACTTAATATTTCTGGCATTTCAAGCTATCACATCAAGATATTTAATAGTTTGGAATGCTAACCCACCCTTGTTTTTGTTAAGGAAATATTACTTTGCAATATATATAGCAAACTATTTGTTATATTAATAAATATAATCTATAATAAGTTAAATATAAAAGTAAATGTAAATTAAATAATAATAATATTAAAGATAAATAACTCGACAAACAACCAGTTGCCACGAATAGATGGCAGAATAACTATCTGTGAATTCCAAACCCTAAATACTCAGCAGCAGCGTTAAAGGTGCGAGGCGTCTAGGAAACTGCGTACGTCGATGCTACATTACACTTGCTACGGTTGACAACCCCATTAGAGATCCCATCCCCACGGCAACAGACATCTCTGCCTCATTAGAATATTAATTTGCGCCCAGTATTGGGATCGATTCGCAGCCGTGGCCAATATTTGTTCTACTTAAATCATTGGTTTACGGGATTGTGTGTTTAGTATATACTCGTATATATCTTGTATCGTGAAATTGCGACCTTCTTGAATTATTATTATTTCATACACAAATGTTTTTCACACAGTTAACTTAAAGGTAAGATATTCATTGTAGTGATTATAATGCAGTTGTGTTGTCACTCCTAAGGACCAAGTTGGCCAAAACCTCGTCGCCTGTCACATTATCTCTGTTTTCTTTTATCTACCTGCGTGCTTAGGCTGAAATTTATAAAGCGTTCTTGAACTTTGCTCAGCATTTGAAATATATAACACTTTCTTTTCAATTAGTTTTAGAGCATCTTTTAATATTACTAGGAGCATGTAAGTATTCGGTAAGTCAAGGATTTTGGTGACTTTGGCTATGCTAAGCATAAGCTGAGGATACGACTATAATTTTCATTGCCTACTTAACTCGTAAGCTAAGTCGAAGCAAAGTCTAAGTGCGCTTTATAAATTTCAGCCTAAGTACTCTATACGAGCGGCCATGCTTTACCACATGAAAAAGGCAACGCGATAACTAGTGTCAATTCCTCTTTGATAGCGTAAATACAGTATTTTATCTTTAACTTGTTAGATACAACTAGAAGATATCGACGTACTCGAAGTAATCATTTACACTTTATATAATTACAAACAAGCACACAGATCACGCGATTCATCCTAGATAAGGAATCATAATGTAATGCATTGTCACCCCCTGAGGATTCAGAAGGAATGCCCCGGGTCAGACAAGGGACTCCGGATCCGTACACTCGCCAGACTAATAACGGCAGCGTTACGTTTGTAATGTTATGTTTGTTATTATGTTGCTATTTTAAGCTGATATCCTGTGAGGGCGTGGTCCTACCTACTAGCTGACCCATTCATCTAGAATATCTAGCTAGAAACAAACTGCAGCGTAGTTAACGTACCACTAAACGTACGTTGTTTAAAAATCGTTGTTGTAACTAGATTTATACTATTTATTGTACGACCAAAGAATAGTATATCATATAAAATATATATTTGGTAGTATAGTATAAATTCAATTTGATATTATGAACTCTTTTATTACAGTTGATAAGAAAAGCTAGGAACGGCTTACAAGACGTAATTTATACATCGTATCCTAGTTCAGCGGCATGGTCGTTCCATGGACACACGCGACCCGTTTTTGCAGACCGAGCTCGTGGCAGAACACGTTTTTAAAACATGCGTTGTTATACGTAAAATAATTTTAATTACAAAGTTTCTCGTTATTATATTATCACTGTGCAGGCGAATGTTTACTTTTTTAAAATTAAAAAAACAAAACATTTATCTAAAAGAGTTTCACTATCGATTCGGATGTTGGTTTTTTATTTTTACGTTGACCTTTTTTGTTTTTATATAGCTTTATATTTGTTATTAAGACGGATTATGCTCTGAAATAAATTCTTATTATATCAAGACCACTACACGATTGCGAATTAATAGAATAAAAAAAATTACCCGAGGGAGGTAAATATTTTTGGCCATCTCCACCGCTTACGATATCTCCGATGGTAACTGGAATGCCAATGTCGTCGAACCAATAGCAATCGTACCTTTATCACCAGGGCCACAAAATCTAATGGTCATAGAATGGTAATGGTGGTAAAAATCGTTTACTTATTTCACTTCATTTTTAATATTTATATAAAATCTGATCTGATCTTTGCTGTTAAATAAAAATATTATTAATGTTACGGGTGATGAAGATAAATTTCCATCCATCCATCAAATTTCGCCTGGTTTGTCAATAAAATAAATACTATGAACATTATATTAAGTGTACAACTGCTCCCGCCGTTTTTCTTCTGGAATTAATAGATTTATTGTAAAAAAAAGTGCTTACAGGTGTATTCATCAAAATATTTTTCCGTCCCTACAACTTTTGACCATCTTTCCGGCAACTTTTCCGATCCCATCTCTAAAATAGGAAGCGCGATCCATTATTTGATCCATTTTTCGACATCCTCATACGAGTGAAAATACGGGTGGGAGCAAGACCTTCAATTTCAATGTTTCCACGTATATTTTGACCGATTTCTCGACGTGTGTCCGAGCATTGTCATGCTGGAGAATCACTTTGTCTTGCCCTCTCTTGGTACCGTGGCCATTTCTCTTTCAATGCATCTGACTCGAACGCGTCAATAACATTCGGTACCAATCTAAAGCCATTTGCAGATACTATAGACCCTTAGTTGTCAAGTGGCCCAGGTGTACCCTCAGGGGTCCACGGGGGACTCGACGGGGGGGTCTACGTTGGCGTGACAAAAAATGGAGGTTCACAATGCGTAAGCAGGGATCCACGCAATTTTTTTTTTCGATAGTGAAGAACTAAAATGTTGGCTTGACTTCACCTATCAATGTAGGCAGATAGTATTTTAAGAAGCTCGGCGACTAATCTGCATATTCCACAATTTTTGTCAAGTTTTAGGAATATGGTAGAAATGTAGCTGCAGGGGTCCACCGGAACCAGCTAAATTTTGAAAGTGGTCTATGGCAAAAGAAGTCTTGGAAACCTCTGCTATAGACTGTAAGGATAATTTCATTCGGCACACCAACCTACATACTGACATGTCCAGACATTTTGTCACGCCTTGTGCGCCAGGTCCAGATATTTTGTCGTTTCATTTGTTCCGCTTTCACGAGGTTCTCGTGAAAAAAAAAATAATAATAATATTAAAAAACGACACGTGTGGCGAGCAGGCATGACTCAATCGTTTTACGCGCTTGTTTTATTCACGCCCGACGAAAATGTATTAAGCACCTTTAACAGACATACAAAAAACACGTCGCAAAACGATTCTTTCATGCTCACCTCATCGATACCTATATTTTATGATATATCCAAGTATCAATATGTATCAAGCCTCGGACGGGGTTTTACGTTCACGTACCTAGCCCTCGGAATTAGTAAGCATGAAGGACCGTCGCATTTAACCATCCCGATTCGCATTCTGATAGCATTATTAAAATCACTGGTGATTTTTAGTAACTCCCATCAGACTAGAGCTATTAGGGCTGAATAACTTGATGTCGACCATGTATTGCGGGGTATGGCGTCGTAATTTTTGTGAATAACTATTTAAAATTTATTTAAAATTCGTTACAAAAAAATATACTGTAATAAATATTTTAATAAAAATTAAAACATCAAAGACGGTACTGTTTCTAATCAGTTCAGAGGAGGACGACCAATCCACGCTAAGAAATAAAAGATGTAAATGCGAAGAATCCTATATTACAACTTCCCTGTAAACGGGATCACCCCATTCCTTTCACTCGTCAATCGATACACGGCATTTTTTTATACTAGGAGTGTAAACACACAGTACAAACAAGCACTTTGATATCGTGATTCACGCCTCTTGGTCGACTATTGCCGTTGCACGTGGTATAATAAACTTCTAAACCCAATTAAATCTTACTTTATAAGTAAACAAAACATTTAAGGTACATAAATGACACGTGTCTGGACTATTCAGTTGGGTAACACGTTTCGAACACGAATTCATGAAGCCGTACAAATAAGTTCAAATTTATTTCGTAAGTTAAAAGTTGCTCTCCGAAGCACTTTAAAGACTCCTAATTAAAATTTACGAACAGTTTGTACAAATTATATTGAATGAATTGTTTAGTTTCATAAAAAATAATACTTTACCTTTTTTTAATAAGCTTTTCATATGTCTGTTACTATGTATTATTTCATTATAATGTTATATGGCTATTAATGATAAAACGTACTAGCTACTTAAATGTACATTATCACACAGCACTACGTATAAGGCAATACTATTAACACGATAAAGAAAAATATTATTACTTACTTTATTTAGTACTGTGTAATGTGCAATACATTCATATGTAACATGGAAGTAATATTACGAATACCACTTACTCGTATATCACATAAAACAGTAATACTCGCTGCTGCCCCAAACACGAGTCCAAAGTATTGCAGTCACGCCTATATCTGGACCAATGCTAATGCTTATGTTACGTGATAATACTGAATTGAAATCTCAATGATTTATGAACGTGTACGGCTTGTCTTTAAAGTGTGGAGTTAAGGAAGAGTATCTCGTATAGGTCTTCTACTGTCTACCAAAATATATGATAATAGCCAAAATATAATCTGATATATATACATATATATATAATAGTATAATATATAGATCTATATATAATAGACATGGTTTTATAAGTGTAGACCTATTACGTAATATTAAGGCATGATGCTAGGACATTTAGTATCTGATTTGAAAATCATAAACTCAGACTTATTAGTATTGGAAACAATCCCGTGTGACGTTAAATAATTCTTTTATACTTGAAAAGCTTACGGAGATCCCCAACTAATGGAGAGCCAACAGTTGCATGTAATCAGAGCTTACATTATTTAATCATCGCTTTCGTCTCTTGGTCACTTACGAGGCAAACATGGCTTTTTATTTAATGGTTATTTTACTAAAATATGACATAGGTGATTAAGGTTGAAATGCTTTTGATAAAAACCTGACTATTTTATCATATCTGACAGCTTGTTTCAAACCGAACAGCAGACTCCGTGACCATGGCACCACCGACTATGGAAGATCCAAGGACAAGGCCCTTCTGGCTGCTTTCTGGCCCTCCGTGTGTGTCCTGTGCAACACAGAGGGACACACAGCCAATTACCTTGGCTGCCCAAAGGCCCCAAGCCGAAACGCTTGTCGCTAAAAATCGCACCCAAGATCGCTACCCCTACAGCCGCGCCATCGCCAATTGTCGCCTCCATCTGACCTTTACGCCTCGCATGGCAAATGCTGGTCAGCGTAGCGACAGTCGCTCAACCAGTTGAGCAGCAACCTCCATCAGCCGGACGGCGAGTAACGAAAGCGACCTCGACCTAGTGTGTCGCTTCGCCGCCGTCTTCAACGGCGCCAATGTCTCGAAACATGCAAGTGCCCTAAGGGATTCAAATGGCAATCTTGATGTCAGGATTGCCGCCACAGTGTGCTACCAACATTTGGTGTCAACCACAGTCTACTTTCAAGTATGGAACGGCAGAGAAAAGTTGCGTTCCTTTAACGTCGTCTTTTTTAATGCGAATGGCTTAGATAATAAACGCGACGAAATGTTGCTCAAAGCATCCAACTGACCCATCGGCCTACTCAAAGCCTTAGGTAAGGTGTACGAAATATTATTATTGTTACTCATGAACACATCAAGTGCACCGCATCATGGAGCACATCCACGGCAAATTTATTTGGGGCGAATAAACCGGGGTGCTTTACCTCGACGTGGCGAAGGCGTTCGAAAAGGTCTGGCACAACGGGCTCGTATACAATCTGTATGAGCTCGGTGTGCCAGATCGATTTATACTAATCATACAAGACTCTCCGAAATCGAATCTTTCGATACCGCGTCGTGGGAGTACCACAAGGTTCCGTCCTAGCTCCCTACACACTACACCAACAACATACCGCGAACTTGTGGTGTAGAGCGGGCCCTTTTCGCCAATGACACCGGGGTCTACGTGTCTGGATTCGCCACTAATCTGCAGCCAACACCTTAGGGAAATGGAAGAATCAGGTTAATCCCACCAAAAGTGCATCCATGTACTTCTCTCGGCGCAACGAAACGCTGCATCTCTCAGCCATAGAGCTATGTGATCATCTAAAGTGTGTCCAAAATGGAACTATTTAATAAAATTATACTATACAAAGCCTGCATCCTACCCATAATGACATACTCAAGCTCTGTCTTTGCGCATACCTCCCCGCGTCTCATTCATCGATTTCCGGTAATTCAAAATCGTTAATAAAACGAAAATATATATAGATCTTGAGCTCCCGACCATAGCTCAGTACCCTAAGCAGGCGTCCCGTCGATACTTCGACTCTGCCGTCATACAACTAAGCCAGCCGATTTTAAGTTCCACCACTTACAATCCAAGAGCTAATCACAACTCCACCCACGTCGGAAGGAGTCCGCGACACGGCTTCTCTGACCTCGACGGGCTCAAGCCCACATAAAACACTACATACATACACTGCGCCTTCATACCGCCCCCGTCGACGACGAGAGCGTCGCAAACAAAAAACTATTCGTGATACTGCCATGTCACAGGGCGGTTCTCACCAGTCAACATAGATAGGAGCGATGCTGGAGTTTCTTGCGCCTCTTATTCTCCAGCTCCTACGCATACCGTACCACCAGGATACAGATAGTCAATAATAACAGTGATATTAATTTAGATAATCCATAATCAACTAGCAAATGGCCGAGCTGAGGTAATTCTAGAGCCAGTCGCTCTCACGCAATAGGGTAACGGTCCAAGCCAAGTGATCTGTATGCTTATCGGTAGCCCTTGTGCTGGTTGGATAGAGGTCTCGGCTGAGCGCCATAATCGCTCGGTCACCTCTCAACCCGATACAACTGTAAAAGTCCTTGGACTGTTAGCGGCCGTCAGAAGGAAAAAGCGAAAAAAAAATCACCAGGCTCCGGACACAACCCACTGCTATATATTATATAATCAAAATTCATGTAATTATCATATTGTACCAATATGAAGAATCAGTGTTTCGTTTTAACCTGTCAGAAGTAAGTATTAACCAAGCCGAGTTTCGGCCCTCTCGGGAACCCTTGCGCTGGTTATTCATTAATAAAGTGTGTGGCCTAAGCGCTCAGACACCTTTCAAACCGATGAAGCTGTAAAAGTCCTCAAGCAGCGGTGGCCATCGGCATAAAATATATTATATAAAAAAATCGATGCCTCGAAGGTAGCGAACTTCCCTTGTTGTGCGCATTGGTACATAGTATAACGGGCGTGGATTTCGATCTTAGACTCATCGAGTCATCGGCTTTATAATCGTCAAAGACAATCGAGAATCATCGATGTGAATAGAATACAAATAAGTTTTGATTTAATTGAAGATTGTTAAAAACTTTCGGAATCCCCTCGTTATGCTATATCAAAATAACGAGTTATCTCATAAAAAAAGTTGTAGTACAAAAGTGTTGAAATAATTCTGTTTTGGTAGAAATATTATTACAATTAACTTTTGCAATTAATGAAAATATCGGTATTGCCAACTCTTGCTTTCACTTTTCATAAACCATAGAGCTGTACAGTCGCCGTGCATCACTACTTGCTTGTTTTGTAGACTCCGTGATTTGCCAGAGATTTCGATTTTCATAAACGACTCAGCACGCATGGTATGAAGATTGTAGTAGCAGTGGTGCTCTAAGAACTCTGATTGATTTGATTGAATTGTGATTATCCTTCTTATCGGTTATATATAATTACAAACAATGGCCCTGTTTGGTTCCATGATGGGCGACGTGGAAGATGATCCGTTTTTCGGGTAAGACACTTACTGTTTTTTATTGTAAAGTCGTTTGAATTAGTAGCATTAACTCTGATAAAATTTGTATAATTAATTATTAAACCTATATAGCATGGATGCATAGTCTGGATTCCCAAACAAAAACCCATGCGAAGTTATTCTATTTTGTTAGAACGATAATCAACACATTTTTATTTCTTTATTACAACGACACGAAGACATATTAACACGAAAGATACTAAATATTTAAACTAATATTTATCCAGCTATTTAATACTTACTGTAATATTTAAGCACACAATGTAAGATCATGTTGATAACTATTCTGACAACATCTATGCTTTTGACATTGTTCTAAGTATGTGCATGTTAGTTAATTCATCGTTATCGATCAGTAAATTTTAAAACTTTACAGTTGCTAAATACTATTATAAAATAGTAGGTGACAAGAGAGTATAATAACATAATGATTCTTTATCACGAATTGGTAGTAATGTATGGGTCACAATAATCCCTATGTAAAAATGTCCTATTAACTTATATAAATATTGTGTCCAAATTTGGTGTGCAAAAAAAAGTGTTTGCAGTACCATGCATATAATTTAATGTTATTATAATTATCAATATTAAGCATAAATACACACACTGTATCTTTCCATTTGCACATGCTTATCTCCGAAACAATAGAACTGATTTTGCATTTCTAATTAATAAATATATTCTATTCCATATCCTAATAGAATTATAGTCTATTCCAAATGCAAAACAAAAAATGGCCTTGTATATTGCTCAAAATGGGATAACCAATATTTTGTGCAATGGTTTCATAGTTTTCTTATTTTAAGAAGCCTGAATTGCACAGTCTCCATTTAACATCAAATTGTTTGCTTAGTTATTTTATTGAATTAAGTTCAGTTTAGTACATATGTTTTCAGAAGATGAATCTCAATCTTAGTCCTGGATTCTATAATGTACCTTTATCTTAAAGTCAACATTAGAAATTTTCTTGAAAAAAAAAAAGAATAAAAGTATGTAATATAAAAATAAGACATTTGTTAATAATACTGTGCTTTAATAATTTAAATCATAATTAAAATATTAATCTTCATCTGTATGCACATTTTTGAGGTGATGTAACAATTGTACCTCTTAAATAGTCTCCAGGATTATGTTCTATATATCTCTGATGGCTCTATATCTCTTGTAAAATAATCAGTCCAATAAAATGAAAAACTAACAAAAAATGAACTTAAAAAGAAATAATCACAGCCTATTCATATTCAATTGCTGAAATTAGCATCCCCCATGGATTGCATCTTCTGCACAAACTTCCCATACACTTGTATAGGTAGTTGATCGATCTATTCCCCCAAAGGAATATAATAGTTTACCTTGTGAATTTTTTTGAAAGGTTTGTCTGTCCTGGTTAATAGCATCTCTCACCCCACACCATACTGCAAGACTTGAAAGAAAAGAAGTGTAAGTGACTAGGAAGAAATAATGTAATGTATGGAGAGTAATTCTATTATTTTCATTGTTAGCAACACTGAGTCATTGATGAATTTTTGTTCTGTCCTTGATATAGACTATAGAGTCTAAGGAATACTGAGAAAAAACACTTATTTGATTACCAATATATAATTTTCAATTTTCCCAAAACAATTAATTTAAAAATCTATTTAAAGATACTTTTGAGGAAATCAAATGAGGCCTATTTGAAAAATAAATATTTTATATATATATATATATATTATATTTATATATAGAGTGTCAATTTTAATTCCATAGCCAAAGTTAACCATGAACACCATTTCACTTTTTTACAAATATTATTTTTTATTTAAATTATTGGCTCTCATGTTTGCTACAATTATATTTTTATTATTTGTGGTTGCATGCTATAGAATAACACTGTAGCTCATACATGTGGCTCAAGTAGGAAAAAATAATACAGTTTAATTAACTAAGCCTTGTTGAGTTCTATATGTGTATATAGTGAAACATACTCTGATCCAATTTTTGGGTAATGAGTAACTGGGTACTGTAATGGAGGTTTTTTTATATAGAATATGTGGCAAATGAGCATTTTTCTTAAAGGTCTATATGTCATATTGGTTCATAATACCACTAATGTCAGATGATTGCACATAGTAGGTGTGCATAACAGGAAATTTCGCATACTTGCACAGTACTGGGTTCCTAACCATCGAGGCGATAAGGATGACATTTAAAATTCTGTCATGATGTAGGAATGTAGACTTCATTATTTAAATTTAATTCAAAAGAAAGTCTAGGATTTTATTGGAATCTACTAAACCTTGACTTGAATATTCAGTGTTTTGCTCTTTAAACATTTGACACAAATTAATGCTTAAAATATGTTATAGTATATTTAGGAAAGGCTTCTTTTTTTTATTAATTTACCAAATAAAATAACAAAATTGAAGATTTTAAGAGAAGTATACAAAAGTTGGTAGTGGAAAAAGTTTATTACTTATTATATTAAGAATTCATTGTTGACAAATTTGATAAGTTTTAACATATGCAAAAAATTTGCAGATCAACAACCTCAGTCCAGACTGAGGTTGTTGATTTACATAGAAAGACTGGATCATTGTATGAAATGATAGAACAAAACTATACTGAATAGTGCTTCTGTTTATAGTCAGTGATTCCCGCAACTTTCAATGAATGATGTTGACATTCAGTAATATTTAAGGCTGCATGAATGGGTTGGCTTGACTGGGTATGAACCACACTTTCACAGAACACTATTGTAAAATAGGAGACCCTAATTGCTGGTGATGAGGTATTCAATCTTACATCTCTAGGGTGAAAATGCATCTGAATTATGATTCCTTATAGACAATTAATGTGGATCTCATGAGCATCTACAGCGTGAAGTCCGATCACGCATAGCCCTGTATACAAACGATCGATGGGATAATCACCCCTCCAACTGCGAATTTTCCCATCTCGCCGTCTGGCGACTTCCCAATTCCCTAAAAGGGAGCACCGCCCAAACAATGCCTCCCTTAGCGCGTCCCAATAAACCACCCGCCTTCTTAGACGAAGAGAAAGCTGAATGTCTGGCTGATAATCTCGAGCTCCAATGCTCACCGAGTACCCTACCGATCGACGCCGCTCACCAAGGTGAGCGGCGTCCACCTGGTCTATAGAGTTATTTGATCGTCCAATCCACTGGGAAAAGACAGTCAAATACTTAGGCGTCACATTAGATGAAAGACTCACCTTCGGTCCGCATAACAACTGCGTACGGAATCGAGCAGCGACCGTCCTAGGTCGTTTGCACCCGTTACTCAATAAAAAAAGCAAAATGTCCCTGCGTAATAAAATTACACTATACATATCCGACCCATAATGACTTACGCAAGCCCCGTCTTTGCGCATGCCTCCCCGCGTCACATTCACCGACTTCAGGTAATACAAAACCGTTTCATGCGCAAGGCCACCGGTACACCGTGGTTCTTGCGTAACGAAAATCTACACATAGATCTTGAGCTGCCGACCATATCTCAGAACCTGAAGCAGGCCTCCCGCCGATATTTCGACTCTGCCGTCACACACTCTAACCCCTTGATTGTAAGTGCCGCCCTTTACAGTCCCAACGCGAATCACAGATTCACCCGCGTCCGAAGGAGAGAGAGGCACGCCCTCGACAACCCCGACAACGCAACCACCAGGGCTCAAGCCCTTTATAAATCACAACACACGTACATTGCACGCTCATATCGCCATCGCCGACAGCGAGGGCGTCGCGATCAAGGTTATTCGCGATACCGCCATGTCTATGACCGGTTCTCTCTAGTCCATACAGATATAAGCGTCGCTGGATTGAATTCTTCTCCAGCACCCACGCATTCCGAAGTGGTGGTACAGATAGCGAATAATAATAGCGATATTAATTTAGATAATCCTCTGTCAGACGCAACTGACCGAGCCGAGGTTCGGCCCTTTCGGGCACCCTCAAGTCAACCGCTATTGCGAAACAGGGAGCCCTTGTGCTGGTTACCCATATATAGAGGTCTTGACTGAGTGCCATAACCGCTCGGTCACCTCTCAACTCGGCGAAACTGTAAAAGCCTTCGTGCTAACAGCGGCCATCAGCCCGAACTAAATCTCATGAGCATCAGGATTCACTCCCCGTAAGGTGAACTATTTTATCACCTTGTTTACCAACTTGTTTATGACCCATAATACTATAAAAAGAAATTATTAAATGAGTAAATAGTAACGATTTCTTATGTTTATGCAAATACTATACCTATGTTTTATTCTATAATAAATTATGATTATGGTATGTTTCATTTAACTTTAAGAGTTCTCTGTATTTCAAGTGCTCACCGTAAGGTGTTCTGATGTCATAATTAAACTGAAGTTACATCATATTTTCATTATTCGTTGTTGGTATGATCTATCTATACAGCAGATTGCAGTATATTCAGCAACTAGTCATTTTTTTAATTAAAATTAGAATGTTTTTTTAATTTATGGGTAAGTAAAAATTATGAAAAAGTGCAAGAATTTGTGGTTAATCAAATCTAATATATGCTGTATGGTGACAGACTGTAGTCTTTGGAAAAACACTGTGAATCAAAACGTAATTCATAAGTAAATTGTGACATTTGTTTGGAGAATAAACATATTAAAATCTTACAATATACTTCAGGATATCTTAGATCATTGGGTACTGTGAAAAAAAGCTTAGCATGTCGACTATGAGCTGATGATGATGAGACTTGGCAGTGGTCTGTTTGTAGCTAATTACTGATGATCATCATGAAAATTTGTATAAGCAATTTTGCTAGCAAATTCTTTATATATAAAATTATTGCTTATTTTTGTGGTATATAAGGTTGTGCTTCGCTCATCCAATCGAATTGAAAATAAGTACAGCAGTTGTTGGTGCTTGAACAAAAGTTTCTTACATAGTACCATCAATATACAACAGGTAGCGTGTGGGTCATGCCTGACAATAGTTCGTCTTCTTTGTTTTCGCGCATTATTCATCCAATTGAGATGAAACTTAGTATAGATAATTGTTGGTGTTTGCATGAATGTTTCCGACATGGTATCATCAACATATAACAGGTGACGCTTGGGTTGGTATACAATAAGTAATATAATAAATAAGTACCTCTTTTCTATGGTCCAAGTATGATTTGTTAAATGCTCATTTTGCTACAATTTATATTAAATTTGTTCCATATACTAATGAAGAGCACTGAGGTCTGAAATACAAATATACAAATTATATAGTTCAGAGTCAGATGTTTGAGACATTACTTAAAGAATAAATAAGTATACATCAGTTCAGGTATTTTTATATTAGGATTGATTATGTAAATGGTGTGAAATAAATGATTATTGTATTATTATTAATTCCTTTTCCCAAAGAGGATGGACAGATCCCAAACCACCTGATGTTTGTAAATATGTAAAGGAGTACCTACTTCATAAATTACAAATAAAATGAAAAAGGTATTACAAAACTTTGCAGGTGTTAGGTAGTTATTCATACGATTTTGTATATTGTGTGTGTTGTGTTTTGTAATTATTACTTTACAACTCCATTTACGAAATATGTAGGACATTTGAGATCCTAGTGTATTTGAGACATACATTATGTAATATTTTTGTAACATCATTAGAGATGTACCGTTAGTTTAAAATATTAGAAGTTTAAACATTAAAAGTTATCTGCCAACTCTGTCTAATCTTGTTATAATACATAATTTTCGCTTTATCATAAAAAAAATATTATCTCAATGTGTGTTTAATAGAGTATAAGTTGATTTTTATTTGTGTCTCTTTCAGATCACATATGAGACACATGCAGCATATGAACAACATGATGAACTCATTGTTCTCGGATCCATTCAGCATGATGGGAGGTATTGGGCCCTTAGCCATTGCTGGCCCACATCATGGCAGCGCTCTGATGCCATTTATGCCTCAGATGCCATCGCTGAATAGGCTGTACCCAGGTAACTATATATAATTTCCATTGATTGTTTATTTCAATCTATGTCCATAAAATACTATATTATACACACACAGAATACGAGCTAGCTATAATGGCAGCATGATGCTGCTGTGTTTCATCTGGTAATCTGTAATGTAATGTAGGGATCTGCCGTGCCTTGTACTACTTATGAGGCATTCCTTGTTAGTCTTCAGGAGTGACAACACTTCTGCATAATGATTCCTAATCGAAGATGAATGTGGGTGACATGAACCACAGGAACAAATTACCATCAGAACTGTGCTTATTTGTCACTCAATAGTATAAATAATAATATAATTATAAAGTATATTCTGCTTAATTATAATGTTATTACTATAAGTTCTGTTCAACAATTAGGAAAGTCTAGAAATACTCTTCGGCAACTATTCAGGATCTACCAGTTTTATATACATGGTAGAGTAACGCTCCAGTTGGGAACTAGGTGCAACATGAATAGGTTGGCACCATCAGGTAGACTATGCTTCCCGAAATACTAGAATAAAAAAGAAGCTTTGCGCTACTGAATTTTAACTCATGGAAGAAAGAAACTGAACACCAACTTACTGGTACTTATAACATTTTATGCATCCACATATGATTCCGTATTAGGCCGCAAGGCCGAATAGGGTAGCCGTGCCCAGCAGGATTAAGTTACCATTATTAGGTGAACTGTGTTGCTGTTATCACCTAATATTGTAAAAACACAACACCCAATTTCACCAATATATTGGTAATTAATGAATGAAAGAAACCAAAAATATACATCATTGATTTTTCATTTACACTTTAAATCAGAGATTCCCAGACTTTTTTTCTCATAGACCACTTTCTAAATTTAACTGGTTCCGGTGGACTCGGCTACATTATATATATTCCCAAAACTCTACAAAAACATTGTACATGTTGTACTGAATATGGAATATGCAAGTTTTTAAAAGTAACAGTCGCCGAGCTTCTTAAAATATTATCTGCCTGCATTGGTAGGTGAAGTCAAGCCAACATTTAAGTTCTTCACTATCGAAAGCAAATAAATTTTCATGGGGGACCACTTTGGGAACTATGGCTTTAAATCAAGTTACCTCTTTTAGATGTACTCGCGGGTCTGTCTCAGTGAAGCCTTAAGGGCCAACAGATTAACACATACACAAAAGCTATAGAATGTTCAACATTACTTAGAAGATTACAAAGAAGTACTTTTGTTTAATATTTTTCTTACCAAATGAAAGGCACAACAATATCTGTGTATCAAGTCTGGTGTCCCGGTGATCTGTCAGACAGGGAAACCTAGTACAGACACCAGTGTCTGACAAAGGAATATTTTATATTGCTATATTAATTTGGGTACCTTTGTAAAAGAGAAAATATTAGTAAATCAAACTCAATAACACATTACCATATGCTAATGTTTTCAATATCTAAAGATCCGTAAGTTCACTGCTATGTGCTAAAGTCATTGACAAAATTTTTATTTTTAAATTTGTGCGTATTTGGTTAAACATGTCTATTTAAGTCTATGGTATACATACTGTCCTGCTTCATCAGTTTTAAGATATCCCGTTTGAACTCCTATTAGTGTGAGAAATATCATTTGAGTGAAACTTAATCAATGGCCATAAATAAAGATACAATTCAACAATACTTGAATGTGTTTATTGTGTAAGAGACTTCCATCGATTAGCCTCCATTTCGTATTTTATTTTTCACCTTGAATGTTAAATTACGTTTTATTCTTAGTCTAGGACAAATCTAGATGTCTATGGGACTAATTACTTAATATACGAAGCGTCATAACTTTCACAACCTTTCCATAGGCCATTTTGAGCCAATTGCATCCATCGACTTCCAGAAAACTTGCGTAGGTCATCGCTCCTTCTAGTGAGGTGTCTTCAGACACCGACTGCCAGTACGAGGTTGCCACTCTAGAACCTTCTAGAGTTTTTATCGTTATCGGCTCTACGAGCCATATGGCCAGCTCATTGCCACAAATATTTTGGAGCTATGTCGGGCACCCGCGTTCTATTGCTGATGTCTACGTTGAGTATTATATCTCGTCTATCCTAACGGTTTAGGATACGGTTTACGAATTTTAAGGTCGTAGGGTCGAATCCGCCATTAGACTATTGTTGCGGACCATTGCATTTTAAGCTTAGTTGGAGTTGTTAACCGGAATGTTTCAAACCATTTTTCAATATGTACAAATTTATCACCTGTACAATAAGTCTTTTAATAACCATCTTAAGTTGTGTATTCAATTTATATATTTTTGATATTTTAGTGTACACAGCTAAAATTAGTACATTATATACTATTTGTTACAAATGGGTGGGTGTTCCTGGCAACTAAATAGACTGAGAACACGAGTGCTTCCGGTTTGCAATGTATGCCAAAACTTATAGTATCTATGATTCATTATTTAATACACTGGTTATATCATATAAATATATATACAACCATAGTTGGTTACAAAAGTAATTTACATTTTATATATATTTTTATGTCCTTTATATAAATATACAAAATGCTTATTTATATGTTATTATTGGCTGTTGCCCGAAATTTGAGTAGTAAAAAAAGCTAAAAGCCGCGTAACGAAACCAAAGCGCCATTCAAAAACAGTGCAAAATGACATCTATTGATCTTAAGTGTAAACTTTCTTATAATATTTTTTTCTAAACTTTATAGAAGATTTCATAGCGAATTTCATGCTTAATCCTTCGAAAGTAACGAACTTTCAACTCCTAATTCACCCTCTTGGGGTAAAAAATGTTATATGGCTTTTCATATTTCTAACTTCCATACAACCGTTCATCCCCTATTTTACTCCTTTAGGGGGTGAAATTTCCAAAAATCCTTCCTTAGTGGATACTTACAACATATAAGGCATCCACTGCCAAAATATCAAGTTTGTAGCCCCAGCGGTTTAGGCTCCGCGTTGATGAATCAGTCAGTCAGTGAGGACAAGTTCGATGCAGTTAGATAATTTTATTTAATTATGGCTTACCAATATGTATGATGTTCTTACGTGGTTATGTGTTGATAGTCACGTAGGGAAAGATACAGATCGTTGGTTCCCAGATTTTTTTTCTCATAGACCACTCTCTAATTTTAGCTGGTTCCGGTGGACGCCCTGAAGGTACATTTCTACCATATTCCTAAAATACGTCAAAAACGTTGTCCACGTTGTACTGAGTATGGAATATGCAAGTTTTTACAAGTAACAGTCGCCGAGCTTCTTAAAATATTATCTGCCTACATTTTAGTTCTTTACTATCGAAAGCAAATGCAAAAACCCTGCTTGCGAATTGTGAACCACGCCAACGTAGACCCTCGTCTGAGTTTCCCGTGTGGACCACTTCACTAAGAACTGAGGATGTATATCATGAGTGTCGTTTTTTTTTAATAATAATAGGTGTGATAATCGAGGACACAGTTTACCTGATCGTTTAAGGTGATGGCCATGACACGCCCATGCATCCTCGTTTGAAAAAAATGATTTGCCTCATCACTAGTAATGGGGATCTTCGGCTACACCACCAGTGGCAACACAGCAGTATTATGTTGGTATTCTGTGAGGGCAGGGTTCTTTCGGGTCTAGCCGACCCATTCTTGCCACAGTTAGATACAAACTGGACTTTCATACATTTATAAATGTACAAAACTTGCCATTTGTAACGTCTCATTTTGTCCATAACAGGTGCAACCCTTAACTTAACTCTTATGTATTCAATCTTCATCTGATCATTTCAACATTGTCATTGCAGCGATATAGAGATGCCCCTCATCCGACACCTTAGCTGACCAGCATTCAGTGCCGTACAGCATCACCGAATCATGCTTTATTAAAAGTTCTTCTTGAGTTTGAACGGAAACTCCCGTTACCCGGTATTTTGTATGGTAATAAATATTTATTATGATGACGAGTTTATTTTATTTTTCTTCCAGCTGGTCTAGATGGGCATATGAGTGCTGGCAGCTCCTTTAGTAGCAGCACCTTCGTGATGTCCAGCGGACCTAACGGCAAGCCGCAGGTAATGTTGTCTTGATGTAATGTTGATTTCGGGTAAAGCGACATGGTCTAGTGATCACTTATCCATGAGATGACCAGCCTGTGATGGAATTCCCGCCCGAATTCATTCGTGTCTGCACACACGTGTTGCAGGCACTCGATCGACGGTACCTTTCTCCAGTCGACCCTCGTCCGGTGCGATTGGAGAAAGGTAAATACTCAGACGCAAAAAATATTTATTAAGCAATTTGCACAAAAAATGTTCCTCCGAACAGAACCCATGGCTAAAGCTCGCTTCAGTTAAAACATAGTAACTTTTTTAAAACAAACAACTTTCAGTCTTAAACCTGATCGCCCGTTATAGCCCTATTATAAAAGCCCAGGATTAAAGGACTGCTTCGTATATCCCTGAGTGAGCTATCAGTTTACCGCCAGCAGTATAAGACCACGTTTCAGTTTGGAAGGTCAGAACTGGCAAAACGCAGTTTATAAAATCTTAAATATTGGGGGATGTTACGAGGAGATAAGCCGCATTTACCAAACCGTTGCCCATCTGAGTTTGAGTCCTCCGACCCTTCGTCGTGTCGGACCAAAACAAGCCTTCTACAGAAGCAGAGATGGGGCGAAAGCTCGTCAGTGATCTCACCATAACCTTACCTTTTTTAAAAACATATGTCCAGGTTATCAGCTCTTCAAGCAGTACTAAGATCGGACCCAATGGCATTAAGGAGACGCGAAAGACTTTGCAAGACTCGCGTACCGGCACCAAGAAATTGTGCATTGGTAAGAGTTTATTAATTATTCCTCTTTTCCTTTATTTTTTAATATTTTTTATAGCCAGTGTTTGACCACTTACCCAAAAAAACAAAACACTTGTTAGACGTACTAACGAACCGTGGTGTGACGTTGCTTTTAATTCACCTATGAACTGGTGAATTGCAATTTTCTGCAGTACCATGTGTTAGGTGGTAAAGGAGAACGTCGGAAGAAAAGTTAATGAATAAAAAAAATTCAAGTATAGTGTACTTTACACAAGTTCGCTAATCCGTATACCCTCTCGTAAGTAGGCTTATGCCTGCATATATGGATAAGCCTACTTACGAGAGGGTAAGTAGTGTATATATATCTGGGTCTTGATAGAGTCGCAGCTTAACGGATTTGTATATATATATATATATATATATTACAATTAGGGTGACAAAGGAGCATACAGTTCACCTGATGGTAAGTGATTCCTGCGTGATGCCCATGACACCTACATTACATCCTTGACTAGGAATCAAAACGCAGATGCGTTGTAACCCTCGAGGACTGAGATGGAATGCCTCGTCACCCACCACCAATAAAGCTTTCCGGATCCCTACACTCACCAGACGAAACAGCAGCATTATGCTGCTATTTTACGCTGGTATTCTGTGAGGGCGTGGTCCTACCCCGGTCGAGCTGACCCATTCATTCTGCAGCTAGAAACAAATTATTAGTAGTTTTCTTTGCGTCTTCTATCACGAAGAGAACTTACTAAACATTCAATAATATAGAAATACGTTATAAATTTTGTTAGTCTCTAAATCCGTAGTAACTTAACTACGTCTATAAGATGACGTTTCTAGTTTTTGTTGTTTTTTTTTTGCACTCGTCTATATAATTTTAATACACATTCGTCTATCGCCTCCGCGTAGCGGAAGTGCGTAATAGTAAAAACTTTACTTAAAAAAACTTCCGGACACGAATTACTATTCGTGTATTATTTATTTATTAGATGTGGCGGCCGCGTGGCGTGGCGTGGTGGTTAGAATAATCGACTACAGCGTCGCGTAAAAGTTAGTTTTCGAGTCGGTCTGTCTCGTATGTCCCATGTCTTTAACACTACATGGGAACAGCACCATCATCACGCTGGCATTCTATGAGGGCGTGATTCTCGTTCGAGCCGACCCATTCATGTCGTAGATACAATCTAGCACGCAATAAACTTAGTCACCAATTAGTTGCTAATTGTTAGCACTCGAAGTCAACCTAATTGGACACATTTACGAGGTGGTGTTAAAATGATGACGGACTTATGAGCAAGATTAGTTACGATTACGTCAACTTGTATTGTTTCGTCGTTTTGTAGAATTCCACCTAACAAGTTGCCAGCTAGTTGAACTTTTTTTTTTTGAATTAAAAATACTGGCAGAGTTGCCAGTGGTTATGTACAATGGTTTGTTAATTCAATAAAAATCATGTTTGATTCCCCCCCCTCCCCATACCGCGACAACTGCGTTAAGTCTGATAATAGTTTTTTGTTTTTTTATTATATATTTTATTAAAGCACTATAGGTCCTGTCTCCTTTATGTAAATGACCGCAAAAATATATGAAAAAAATATATATCGAGATTTAATCGCTTCGTTGACATTATATTTGCTTCACACCCTCCTTTATTGTAAACTAATCGGTTAAAGAGAGATAATTGATATAAATCTACTATTACGCTAAACAGTGGTGGAGCCACGTTGCAACTAGTTTCTGGCAACAACAAGAGTGGGTCGTCATGACCGTGTAAAGACCGCGAACACAGTGGATACCTGTGCGAAAAATCATCGCTGTGTTTCGTATACGTTTTAGTTTTTTTAAAAAATTAGCAATGCTATTACAGTACTAATATTCCGGTTAACCATACGTACGACCGTGGGAGACCCAATCAGAGGTGACGAGCCACTGGATCACAGTCCTCATGGGCGGCTACGCATGAGCATCTTAAATCTTTGTTAAGGATGGATGAAGATGTCATGGGTCCATGTCATCTATCAACATCAGGTGACTGCTTTACAGCGCCGATGGTCTAATGGTTTTTAAGGGTACTGTCTGAAACTTAAGGCTCGATTCGTCCCCAAGCTTAGTTGAATGGTTAACCGGAATGTTATTTATTTAACTTTTATTTACACAAAGCGATAGTATATAAGTGAAGTAATATAGGAAACGTACAAAGGCGTAACTCATTCTCATGAAATCTCTTCCAGAAGACACCTTAGGGAAATGGAGGATTGAGGGTAACCCCACCAAAAGTGCAGCCATGTACTTATCTCGGCGCAATAAAACGCCGCATCTCCCAACTATAAGGTTATTTGATCGTCCAACCCCCTAGGAAAAGACATTCAAATATTTAGGGTCACATTAAATGAAAGATTCACCTACGGTCCGCATATCAAACGCGTACGGAATCGAGCAGCGTTAGTACTATGTCGTTTGCACCCGTTACTCAATAAAAATAAAACAACAAAAATAGCAAAATGTCCCTGCGTAATAAAATTACACTATTCAAAGCGTGCATCCGACCCATAATGACATACGCAAGCCCCGTCTTTGCGCATGCCTCCCCGCGTCACATTCACCGACTTCAGGTAATACAAAATCGTTTCATGCGCAAGGCCACCGGTGCGCCGTGGTTCTTGCGTAACGAAAATCTACACATAGATCTTGAGCTGCCTACCATAGCTCAGTACCTGAAGCAGGCTTCAAACAAGGTTATTCGCGATACCGCTATGTCACTGGCCAGTTCTCTCCAGTCCATACTGATAGAAACGTCGCTGGAGTTTCTTGCGCCACTTCTTCTCCAGCGCCCACGCATTCCGAAGTGGTGGTACAGATAGCTAATAATAAATAGCGATATTAATTAAAATAATCCTCTGTCAGAAGCAACTGATCGAGCCGAGGTTCGGCCTTCTCGGGCACCCTTGAGTCAGACGATCTCGCGAAACAGGGTAACGGTCCAAGCCGAGGCTCCCTCTCGGGAGCCCTTGTACTGGTTACCCATATATAGAGGTCTCGACTGAGTGCCATAAGCGCTCAGTCACCTCTCAATCCGGTGAAACTGCTGAAGACAATTACTACTGACGTCGCTTACGTCGTTCTTGATATAATATATATCTATATATAATAAAGCTTAAGTAGTTAGTGTTTTAATTTAAGAATTTGTTTTTGCAGGTCACCACATCGGCGAGCGCGCGCATCTGATCGAACGCGAACAGAATTTATATTCTGGCAACGCTGAGGAGTCCCAGGAGTTCATCAACATCGAGGAAGATGAGGCGGAAGATTTCGATAAGTATGACTTGTCTTTGTTTTATCTATACAAAAAATAATTGATACGCATATCACTTGAGAACATTTTTTTTTCTTTTTTTATGGCACATGGCCACTGTTAGCTGTTACAGCTTCACCGGATTAAAATGTGATCGAGCACTTAGGTCACTCAGCCGGGACCTTTACTAATGGGTAACCAGCACAAGCGTTCCCTAGAGTGGGGGAGTCTCGGCTTGAACCGTTACCCTGTGATAAAAACGGCTGGACTGGCTTGAAGATTTCCGATTGTCCGTAACAAGCCGGAGTTGTATACTTCATACGGCCACCCATCCGTCTCATCGGTGTCTATAAAAGACGACTTGTCAAATTCCTGAGTGTTGAATGTCGGGTGTCAGATGGAGCATCATAACGCCCACCACTAATACCACGCACCACAGCATTGTGGGATCAGCTGGCCGTCATGGTGAGAGCCCACTCCTTTATCAGAGGCCCAGCAACGCTCTTGATGCGTGTGTTGAGGGTCCACATGTCACTAGAGATCTCGACCGACGTCCCCGTTATCCGGACATTCTCATCCTTTCTCCTCCGGTTTTGTGAATGTTTGATGACTTGCCATCAGATGAGAAACCAGCTCGATTTCTCCCCCCTCGATAAAGAAAGGGTAACCTAAGTTTTATCATCGTGGTTTTCAATTGAAAATTGTTGATCGTAAATTATTTTCTTCATCACCAATGTTCACCTTGGTGTAAGGGAACTTTGCAGAGACGTCTCGAGAGTCGAGTGTTTTCAAACTGTCTTTCGTTACCAACTAAGATTTGAAACCACGAACTTCTTAACATTGAGCCACCTGACGAGCTGATGACCATCTGATGTCCATTTCTATTGAGGATTGTTACTAAAACATTTTTACGTCGTGACCCAAGAAAAATTCAATAAGATGAGTAAAAATCATTGCGATTCATTCTCATTAAAATTTTAATTAAATATTATTATATATATCATTAGTTTATTGTAATATTTAATTTCATAAAACTACATTAAAATTCATTCCTTTAATGAAACAAATCTTTTGTATACAGATGAGCCTTATTTATTAAAGAGATCGCGACTACCTTTAGAATATGATACAACTACTTGTATATTATTATATAGGTAATATTTAACCTATATACGAATACTTGATTTATAATTATTTGAATAAACTCCTATAATGTTCGATTGCAGGGAATTCCAGACGAAGGCGGGTTGCTCGCAGGCAAATCACCGGGCCGCCATAACCGCAGGTGGCTTGCCGCCGTTGCTAGCACTGCCCGCGCCGCCCGCACCACCCGCAAGGTAACCTGCACACGCAAATCACACGCACAGACGTAAACACACACGAACAGACCGTAAACACACACGCACACTCGCACTGTAAAGAGAAAAAGGGGGCGTGTCGTTTTTATATATTACAGCATCGTTACTCAATAATTTTTATGTCGTGACCCACGGAAAATGTACGAAATAATCATTGTAACAACTAGAATAACATTTAAATCAATAATTTATCACAATGCTGCTGTGTTGCGTTTTCTTTAATAAACGTTTTTGAATAACAAACGCGACCCCCAGGTTGACTGAACTTCTAATAGAATAGAGACGAAGGGATAGGGTGATCCTCACATAATATAAATATAAATAAATATAGATAAACTCGCATAAATGTACCAAAATTTTTATGTTTAATATTGATGTATACATCAAAATCGTGTCTGGACATTTCTGTAATATATATATTACTTATAATTCATGGATTCAGTTTATAAAATTTAAATCTATCCACAATAATTGAGATAAACTAAAAATAATTGAAAATATATTAAATACTTAAATATGTATGCGTCTAATACATCGTTGTTCAACCTGGGACTCGCGTTATATAAATAAATTCAAATTGAAATGATAAAATTCATAAATAAGACCTTTATGCAAAAGATCCATTTATTAAAGGAATGAATGTAATTTTATAGTGATAGGATAGCAAGTCTTTTTACATACCTTTTTGGCTTTGTCGTGGGTATCGATAGAAAAATGGTTGAAGAAACAACGTCACGTTGGTTCAAACCCCCCCCCCCCCCCTTCCACGCCCTCCTTTCCCTACGCGTCCCACATTACGTCAAAGGCAACATACATTTTTAACTCTATACAACAAACTTACTTAAGTTTCTATACTCAAGAAAATATATATACACACACACGCAAAACAAGAATTACAATCATAAAAAAATGCCAACACGTTGAAAAAAAATACAAAAATACGTCACCTCACGAAAGTGTGGACATCCCCTTAGAGGAGATTTTCTGCTGAATGTTGAAACATTACTCGAATTTTGAATGGAACACAATCTCTAAGTATTCCTTTAGAACTGATAGTAATAAAATTGAGTTATGTTTGACATCCCCACTCAGCGGGTCCCCCGCTCGTGAGCCTGTTTCTCTAAAGCTGCAGAGGTCAAAAGACCAACAGCATCACACAATAAAAAATAAAAAAAAATTAAAAAGAAAAAAAAACAAAGAGCATAAAAACAGTTAAGTGAAATTTATCGTATTGTATTTTGCCTATTAGTCTATATTGATGCATTAGCATGCCTAGGTGTTTGATGTATATATATATATATATATACCTAGCTTTTTTTTAGCACATAGTAGTTTTTATATATATGCTTTATTTTTACATATAATTATTATTTTAATCTATAAATCTATATATAGTGGAGTTATTTAAAATTGAAGCTGTAATTAATTTACAATTTGTAATATCGAAAAAAAATTGTCGTCTGGTTCTAATGCCTAAAATTAATTTAATCCCATCTAATAGCGAGATAACTTTAAATGGTTTCTAATGGAATAAAATGCATTGTTACTCTCGATTTGATTACTTTTTGTAAGTATAAAGTTTGGATATTTAAGGAGTAAAGGAACAAGGAATAATACAGAAATTAACACTTTCACTGAAATTTCCGTTTAGGCCGCGTCAAGCACCGGTGGCTGAAAGTGTAAATAGGTTTAGAAAATATTTTTCTTCTTTTCAATTCAAATTTTATGTAAATTTATTTAAGTTTTATTTATGACATAGTTGTATTATGAAATTTGAATGGTGACCAAACACAGCTGGTGAGCGGGAGAACGGAACAAGAGTGAGCATCTTGGTTTTCATGAATGTTTTTAATCTGATCTAAAACGTCACAGTTTCAGATCTATATCAGTTCCGATATTTCAGGTTTGCTTTGCCCTAATTATTGGTAGACTTGAAACCTCTGACGATAAAAAAATATTTAACTGTATATATAGAGCTATGCTGCAGTTTGTTTCTAGCTGCACAATGAATGGGTCAACTCGACCGGGGTAGGACCACGAGACCTCACGGAATACCAGCGTGATATAGCAGCATAATGCTGTTGTATTTCGTCCGGTGAGTGCAGGTCCAGGAGACCTTTATTACTGGTGACGAGGCGTTCCCTCTCAGTCTTCAAGGGTGCCAACGCATCTGCATTATCAAGGGTGACAATGGATTATGATTCTTTGTCAAAGATGAATGTAGATGCCGTCGGGTGGACTGTGTGTTTGTTACTCTCAATGTAATAAAATACAATGGACCTAATATAATCTGATAGTAATGCTTTTCCATGTACATACCCCATTACTGCGCGTGCCATTTCACGGGGATTTTTTAAAAATTAAAAAATCTATGTTTTAAACGTAAAATATCAGATTAGTGACTCTCCTCCTGTTTTATCTGGTGCGTGAAAGAGACGGTATGCATTATTTACTGATTTTATGTCAAGCCATGTTAATCCTTAGATTGGACAAGGCATCTGCATCGTCATTATTCTTGTCATGGAAGACGAACGTTAATTTATAGGATTAATTTATATAGACAGATAAATAACATATAAAAAAAATAGAATCTAATTACGAAACATAGTTTATATGAGAGCGAGATGCGTGTGGTTTGTTTGATGGTAAACGCTTGCCTTGCAATTAAATTAACAACGACAGTTTGTGAGTCGTATGTACATACGACTTGGATGTTAGGTTATTTATATAGAAAGTCAGTAGCAAGCTTGGGTAGTTAGAGCCGTCGTACATTGCAGCGCGGAGAGAGCGCGCAGTGTGCGACCGACCGCCCGCCGGCCCCTGCGCACAGGCGTCAGCCCCCTCGCAGCGCTCTCCCCCCCACAGACCAGGTACGCACACCGAACACACGCTAAACACACACCGAACACAGACAGGGCGCCCAGAATGGACACTGATTCCGAATTTATCGATGTGCACACACAAAACTAAACGTTCAAGTCGTCATTCGTCGATGGCAGTATACCCAGCTCACGAGTCTAATTAGATAAAGCTGTAAAGGTCTCTGGACAAACAGCAATACTCTCACACAAAAAAAAAGATGGTAGTATTCTTTAGTTGTGTATGTAGATCCCTAATCAATACTAAATGGCGAGGTGTTATATAAGGTCAATGGTTATTGAAACTTACCAATCCTATAGAAGCAACTCAGTTGCTTTCGTTTAGGTCCAAGCCGAGAATCTCTCTCGAGAACCTTCCTACTGGTTACCCATAAATAAAGATTTCGCCTGAATGCCCTAAGCGCTCGGCCACCTTTCAACCCAATTATTGAGACTTTACATTTAACGATTTTTGTAATTGTAATAGAACAATCTATGTAAAGTTCAAATGCATTATATGTTTTTATTATATGAAGTGATATATCAGTATATTTAGGCCTGACGGTGTGGCCACATTTATAATAATTAAATTACTTAAAATAATTACTGGCAACACATACATATATGAATAAATTCACATGTGTTGCCAGTATTAATTTTCAATGGTTAATAATTTTAATAATACAGATACCATTTAGCTCCGTCAGCTATGAAAATATAATTGAATAAACGGACAGCAAAATGTGCTATAACTAAGCAGGCTGGGAAAAGGTCTATCACTTGACAATAAAATCTATTTTATTTACAATGGAATTTAGCCCTCACCAAAGTATATAGTATAGTATAGTATATAGTGATTCCAGTAATAAATCAATACTAGTTACACTTTTTTGAACTATCTAAGGTTATATTATTTCTTCTTGCTTATAAATTTATTCGAACAGTGTCCATTCTGTGTTGTATTTGTTTCTATAATGTTTAAAACTTCAAAATAACGAGTTAAACAATGTCCAGTTACTAAATTACTAATATTTTTAATTATCCCACTCTATAGTAACATATCCATCAACTCGAGTTTTGTAATATATTCAAAATTACAATTAAGTATATTGGAGTTAGTATATGTAATAGTATTAGTAATTGAAAAATGTTATAATTTGAAATATATAATTATATAAATACACAACAAATATACAAAATTGTAATATTAATATTCCCACTTCCAGATATTGGAGGGGCCGCCACTATTAGAGATATCGTAACTTTTATTGCGTATTATTTTTTATTATTTTACGTTTTTATAATGCTGTACATAGTATTGCCTTTAATTAGTGTTTTATATACATATATCGCTTCATTGCATGTGCTGGCTCTGATACCCGATGTAGTTACTACTTTTTTATATGTTTCTATTTGGTAATGTCTTTTGATATTTTTCCAACAATTATATAAGTGTATTTTATAGATCCATTCACTAGATAATAAATGTTTTATCTATTTAAATATTCATTCTACTAAGAAATGCAATTTTCTCTATAACCAATCTCAACGTAAAATATATTAGATATTAGAGTCGAATCCTTAAAAACAACCCTTTGTTTTATATAACGCATATAAAAAACATTGCAATTCTTAGACAGAAAGAAGGAAAAGAATTTATTGCTACGTACTAGTTGTTTACTAATTTAGTAAAATGATTTATAACTAAATCATCATAGAATTTATATGTATTTGCATAATGACGACGTATGCTACGATATTCACACGAGGCAAAGCCTGTATCGTGGGGACCGATACGATTTACAGTGTTTAGACCAGAGGTTCCCAGACCTTTTTTCTCATAGAGCACTTTCAAAATTTAGCTGGTTCCCGTGGACCCCCTGCAGCTGCACATCTACCATATTCTCAAAACTCGACAATAAATGTGGAACATGCAAGTTTTTACAAAGTAACAGTCGCCGAGCTTCTTAAAATATTATCTGCCTACATTGATAGGTGAAGTCGAGCCGACATTTCGTGGACTAACAAATTATTAACCATTTTTTGACAAGACACCGCAAAACCACCGTCGTGTCTCCCGTGGGCCCCTGGGAGTCCACCTGGACCACTTTGGGAACTAAGAGTTTAGAGTCGGAATTTGGTAGTTTATTTTGGTTAGTTAGTAAGTCGTTACTAATTAATTATATTTATACCAATATATATATATATATATATATATATATATAATATTTGGTATAATTCACAACGTAATGAACTTAATATACATAAAGATATATAAATTTAATATTGCACACGGTATATAGAAATATATGCCTGAGTTATTTATTCTTAATTAAATTATCTCAAATGTACGTATGATGTATTGTAGTCGTATTTATACAGATGTTCGTTACAGCTCGAGTGTTCGCGACGTATACGGGAGCTCGCATCCTCAGCGCCACAAGTACAAACACCACAAATCCTCTCAACGTCACCCGGCAAACGACTAAATGCGACTAAATGACTAAACGACAGCGATAGCGGCGACGACTAAACGTTGCATCACGCGACCGGTTTTTCCGTGGCATTAGATATAGCTTGGATAATCTTTCCTTCCCGTTATAACATTATTTTTTTAAATTCTACTTGGTGTTTAAAGAATCAAAAATACGTTTTAATTTGGTACTTTTAGTTTGGCTACTGACTATTAAGAGATTATAAAAGAAAAAAATATATAACAATTGACGAAATGTTAAACGAGTTGAATTTTAAAAATTATCAAGTAATTATTGTTTATTTTTGATAGATAATTGTTTTTATACTTTACCCTCTACGCTATGTACAAATATTAACCATTTCCATTTTTTATATATATATATCGTCGCTATCGCTCCTTTTTTCTAACTAAACCTTCTAAAGCCTACTCGAGTGTTCCTGCCACGCTTAACACTGAACCATCGAGAATTGTTAAATGATTACCCATATTTCACTAGAAAAAAAACCAACGGACAGAAATACAATATATAATTTATTTATTTTTTTCATTTGTAATGCTATCTCATTTGAAGTGTAAAAGGAATGTAGCTTGATATCAAACCGATAGATGTTTCAATTCGTCGGACAAAGTCTTTTCTCATAGTTTATTTCTAGTGGTATGTATGTAATGCCCCTTAAGATGAATAGTGGGTATTCAATGTGGTTTTTCTTAAGTGCTTTGTAGTTTTTAGTTTACATTGTACGCTGGATATTTTCGTAAGAATCAATTTCGTACAAATAGATAATAGACCTACCCATAGAAAAGAATGCAGTCCCCGCTCTTCTGCTATAGGAGTTTGTACTTGATGACAATTTCGCATGCAATGAACCATTCAAATGGTGTGAAATCGTGAGAACATAAAAGAGATAGAATATATTCTTATCTCTTTTGCATAATAAATACATGACAGATAGTATATATTTACAGTATATATATACGGTATTTATATACAGTATATATATACAGTGTATATATACAATTGGTAATGTTATAAAGTTCATTTTCTTTCTATAATAGTTGATGGTGTTTTGTTTACTATTGTCATATGAGGCGCATAGATCCCCACCTCCTTCCTAAACCTGAAGTTTCCATAATTAAAACATTTTATTATATTTTAGGGTATAAAATGTTCAAGAAAAAATTGTA
This sequence comes from Teinopalpus imperialis, assembly GCA_029286865.1. NCBI lineage: Eukaryota > Metazoa > Arthropoda > Insecta > Lepidoptera > Papilionidae > Teinopalpus > Teinopalpus imperialis. The sequence goes on from JAGSMU010000001.1 coordinate 14,654,948, forward strand.
TTTGTCAATAAATAAATCAAATTAAATATTAATTTCACAGTTTTATATAGAAAGTAAGTTTTGATATGTTGTGAAACGGATAATATTATCACATTTGTTTAATTTAAATAATTTTTGAAGTATTCAAGAATTGGTATTTTGATTTTTCCATGTGGCAATATTTTCCTTTCTGAATAATGGCAACTCTTATGACACGGGTATTATTTTCAACCCAATCTCAATGATCTAGTTGCAAATAAGCTTAGAAATAGATTATAAGTTAGTATTTAATTAATATTTTTTCAGAATGTAAGACGTCAAGATTCATTTAAAATATAGACCTCTTATATACATTATAAACATATCGATGCTGTTAGGATACCCCGATAATCAAGGAAACCATAAAAAATTCACAACAGTTTTAAAATTTCGTAGAACCAGTATATATAACAATATATAGTGTTATCATATAGAGGAAAAATAAAATATGTAGCATATTTGAAAATAATATAAATTTTATATTATTTCTTGGTAAACGGTTCACTTTATCCTTTTTCAAGTATTTAAAACATTAGAGTAATTATCCATTTTGCAAAAATTTGAGACGCCATATTTTTATAACAGTTCATAATGACGTGGCTCTACAAGTTAAATGTCATTGGGAAATAATTATAAAAAAAAAACCTTATCTTAAACTTATAGAATGTGTTTTAAGTATATTTATAAGTCAACATCTTTTATAGTCTATGGTGTAATTTCTCAGCTAAGCCGAAAGCAAAATGTTCATTCTGTCTCCCAAAACAAGATGTTCAATATTGCCCATTGTCATAAAAATGTAGTCTCATTAAATTTGCTGTTTGAATAAATATATTTTTAGAAGTATGTAATATTGATGTTAGAATTAAAGGAACCAACAATTTGTCGTTTGTGTGATCGATACAAATAAAATAGTCCATGTAAAAGTGCTTTTTATTTTTCATACATAATGTATATTATTTATATATATATGTGTAACAAACGTACGAAATTAAACACTATCCCTTAATATAAGGATAAACACGATTGCTTGCGGGAATACAATCAATAATTGTTACTTTAATATTGTTTAAAATATCCTGACGGTCTACATAAGTCTAGTACAGGAGTTTATTTAGTAAGTATCACTAACTACAATAAGCTACATTATTGTATTTTTAAAGATATTTTTTGGATTACCATACATTATTTTTGTTTTTTTAGTAGAATTATTCAGTCTCGCAATTTATGAGTTGCTGCAAAATTATTGGTGTTTTATTTAAACTATATATGTGCTAGAATATTTCATACCAGTTTCTTTTATAAACGATAATTTATTTACACACTGTTGGTTAATTAGTCGGTGCAAGGAAGTATTCGATAAAAAATATCAACTTTTAAATTTGACTGCCGCAGCGGCACTTGAAACTACGTTGTTATAAAAATCATTTAATCCACATATACTTGTTATTTATTTTAGAGGCATCGCTGAAGGCGGATATGATAATTATTATAATTAAAAAATGTAGATTGTACGCACAGCAAAATAGTAAATAGCAAAGAGAAATCTGAAGAAAATTACATTTGTAGTCTCACTTCCTATGCACACTTTTTACTTATTATTTAATAAATTTTACACACAACACACGACAATTTTCTCGTTTTCATATAAATATAAACCAATGTCATTTATGAAATAATTTCTTTACAAACTTTTTACTTTTAACTTTGAATACTTGCATTAAATAGCCAATAATATTCTTACTATGTCTATTTTCTCACTATCACAGTTTTGGTAGATATCAAGGTCTAAGAGTAGGATATACTTGAACGGGTTATAACTTCGTGCAACTACTATACTATATATAATATTTCTATATAAACGAAATAAAATAATAAAAGTCCGTATTCGAATTTGTCAAATAATCGTGTATTTAAATAAAATATAAAATAAATAGAAAAAAAACGTCAAAAAGAAAAAGTTATCACAATAAAAATGAAAAGAATAAATCTTAATGATCTTAAGAAAAATAATTTCTTACAAAATAATTCCATTACAAATCAATAACACAATAAAAGCGTTTCGTCAGAACAAATAAAAACTACAAATTAGGAGGCAAAAACAAGAAATAAAATTTAGGAGGCGGCGTTGTTATTGCCTCCATCTTTTATGGCAGCCATTTTGTTGTCGGCGCCATTCCGTGACTGTCAGAGGCACAGGCGGCAGATGTCATCGTTTATCTCGAGAACTTGGTCGATAAACGATTGGTTGGACAACACCTCAGCGAGCTTGCAGATGATATTTCGAAGTTCACCTGTCTTGTAATTCATTTGTGCGTTACAAAGCTCCACTTCCTCCGATACAGTGTTTGGTATCTGCGAACAAGGTAACGAGTGTGGATCTATAAATTACATGTTGAATAAAGTGTATGCCACAATTAAATATTGTAAAATCGAGGTAATTTTAACTTTGAACCCTATTCATAATAATTTAAATGTAATTCAGCAGTATATTCTTCATTATTGTTAAAGAAGACTTTCCATAAAAAGTGTATATTGCCACGTTAAACGATATATTATCATAGCGATATTAGAGAAAAATACATAAAATTTTTAGTTCTCATTTTTGAATGAGTTCAACCATTTTGATGCATTTTTATTTTGTTAATTAATAATATTAACTGGCATATCGAAAGCAGTGTACCCTAACTTTTTCATACTTCCGTAGAGACCAGCCTTTACGGGAGAGCTATGAAAAGTCTTGCCTAAAAACATTTCAGAGTTTAAACAGTACATTCACTAATATCTAAAAGTAGTTTGCTCATTTTTTAAATTCCTAATAATCTAATATATTTGTATTTATAATAGATAGGTAGGTGACGAGCTAGTGCATATCTGTGTTAAAGCAGATACTGAGAGTTGTCGAAAACAAACTGTCTGACATAGAGTAAAATACAAAGTGACGAACAAACGTAATACAGAATGTCCAACAGATCGGTGAAGACGAACATTAAAACATGAATAAATAATCGAGCGATAGAAGATTGTAGGTTTGACGCATTCATCGCTGGTATAGATATTACATAAATATGATAATAATTAACCACACCCATCCATTTGTATATGAATGAGTCTTTTATAAAACAGACCACACACACATAAAAAGTAATCAACTTCATAAATCAATACTCACCTTTTACTATATATATATATATATATATATAAATATAATAAAATTGTAATCAGACTCCACACTGACATAACTTATTTAGATTTTTTTGGTAAGCCAGAGCTAACGTTTAGTGCAATATTTAAATCGGTATGTCATTTAATATTTTTTTTTTTTAAATGACAGTTAACTTTAAGTTTTAAAAAATACACACAGAATGCATAGCTGATTATTAATTTGAACTTGAAAAATGTAATTTTGTTATTTTTGGCGCTTACGTTCTCCTTGTAAAGAGGCTCAATTAGATATCGTATCTGTATGATATAGTATATGATAAAGTCTGATATCATTTAACATCGATCGACGATTGGGTGGTGTAGTGATCAGAATACCCGATTACGTAGTGGGTCTTGGGTTCGATTCCCAATCGAGGAAATATTTGTGCATCACATCTGACCCTTCCTCTGATCTTATTACACATGAACTACATCGTGATAGGGAAAGGAACGACGAGTGAGTGCGTTTGTGTTTGTGCAGTTGATTTCATCTGGCATTGACCAGATGATATTGCTGTGCTCGAAATCGATCTAAATGACTTCACTACAATTGTGTTGTAACATGTAATTATGGTACTTTAAAATACATCTAATGGCTTCTAAAAACAGCAGAATATTCAAACTCAAGTGAAAATCTATTCTTATTCGTAGCAATTTATATCTTTTACTTAAAAAGGTAATTTTCGTCGTCAATATGTATACACAAATGGTTGATGAAATCGCACAATCGACTGTTTTATATTTCAACGGCATGAACGTAAATCTATATTTAATTACCTCCATTTGCCGATTGCACTCTAATCACATGACAGATTACGTAGTATTCATGGACAAAAGCTATTTTTTTTTATGAATCGAATTGTGACAAACGAGCACACAGGTCATCCGATGGTAAGTGATGTAAACTGTCATGTGTGTGATCATGTTAACAGTGGTAGAGATACGTTGCAGTTTTTTTCTAGCTGCAGAACGAACGGACCAACTCGACCGTGGAAGGACCACGCCCTGAGAATGCCAGCGTGAAACAGCAGAATAATGCTGTGCTGTGTTTCGTCTGGTGAGTGCAGGCATCCGGAGACCTTTATTACTGGTGACGAGGCGTTCCATCTCAGTCCTTAAGGGTGACAACGCATTTGAATTATGATTCCTTGTCAAGGATAAATGTGGCCGTGATCTTGAACTGTGTGTTTATTCCTCTCGATGTAATAAAAAAAAATACTGTGGCTTGTTAGTTCCACCTCATCCATCAAAGATTCTTTGCTGAGGAATTTTGGTGTAGGTGCATTGTCATGCTCCAGGACTGGGGATAGAATGCCTCACTACCAGTAATAGGATCTCCAGATCTCTAATCACCGGTGGTATACTACGAGGTGTGCCGACCCATTCACACGATCAATTTATGCTATTAGCATCGCAATAATTCTGAGATGAGTTCACTTAGCGTAGGTGATCCTTTCTTATATCTGAAGGCGATAAGTTTATCTAGGTTCGCTTCCCAGACGGGTCAATGAAGCCTAAAGGCGTTTTGAGCAGTTTGTTCATTTTCACATGCCTTTATTTTTTTTATTTTTAAGTCATGTAGGCTTTCATACACTCGAAGAGGGAAGTAATAAGTTTACTAACGTTCTATGAAATTTAAGGCTAAATTCGCACTAATTCAATATGTTTCGCGATATTTATTATTCAGAATGATATTTTTTTTTTAATAAAACGTTACCATGACGTCTATTTTTTTAAAATTATATTGAGAGTAACAAACGAGCACACAGTCCACCTGATGGCAAATGATTCCTGCGGCCCCCGACATCTACATTCATCCTTGGCCAGGAATCATAATGTAGATGCGTTATCACCCTTGAGGACTGAGATGGAACGCCTCGTCACCAGTAATAAAGGTCTCCGGATACCTGCACTCACCAGACGAAACACAGCATCATTAAGCTGCTGTTTCACGCTGCCATTCTCAGGGCGTGGTCCTTCCACGGTCGTTTTGACCCATTCATTCTGCACCTAGAAACAAACTGCAGCGTTACTCTACCACTGTTAAAACATTCTGAAATGTAAATAAAAAAAGTTAGAATGAAAACATAAATTTCACAAAGCCGGGGGAGCGTTATTTGCAAAGCTATTTAACTTCCGGCGAGTTCAGATTTTTAATCAAAACTTTTGATCTTCCCGATCGATGTCAACCGCGGCCACGTCTACTGGTTATTAGTTATTAGACCATCAATTAATAATAATTTTAGTGTTGTAAACATTTTCGAGGCTGGCATTTCACACTGAGGCAGGCACTCACTCTTCATACCCATCAATAATCCGATGTAATGCACGTGTAATGAGATCGCAAGAAGATTCATATGTAGCGCCAAAGACACGGAACATATATATAATGTTGCCAGAACGAAAAAGCAATGGTTAGTAATAGACAAATATTATTCCTAGAACTACGAAGCTGCAGCTACTCTTATAGTATTCAAACGACATACGACACGAGAAGATATTTCAACTCATGGTAAGTAGTCTACATAAATCCGTGGAATCAATTAATGGTGAAACTGTTTTTTCATTTTAAGTCATAGAGCCACGCTGCGGTTAGCCTCTATGGCATGAATGGGTCGACACGACCAGAGAATGACCGCATCCTCACTGATTACCAGCGTAAAGTAGCACTACTGGTTTTCATTTGGTGGAAGGATCCCGATACTTTTATTACTGGGTGACGAGACTAAATAGTCCACGGGTAATGGACCCTTTTTTTAAATATTAGGTAGCTCAGAGTTAGCGGGCATAAATGATTGAATTGTTTATTGGAGTCTTTTTTTTTTTAATAATATTAGAGCTGAAAGCATGCTTTTATAACTTGACCTGTATATACGTTATGATTTTTTTTATAATTAAGTTTCCATTCACTTCTGGATGTGTGAATTATATTTGTGTGTGTTTTATTATATTTTGCAGACGTATATAATCGACGATACAATAATGTCACGACTATGCGTTTTGTTTAAATTATTTTTTTTTCTTCAAAATATTTTTAATGCTACCCCATTCGTATGTTGCCCTAATCAAATGTATAATTTTATCTAACATACAGAATTCTCGCTAGCTAACAGTATATTCACCAGATCACGACAGCGTGAGACATCAGTTAACAATAACTAGTGATAAATACACTACTAAACGGAACAGAATACCTTTCAAGATGCATGAACAGAATATTGTATAACACACAGCATTCGTCAATATGGAATGCATTTTTAAATATGACTTTGACAGAAAGTTTTTTAATTAGATGACGTCATTTTTGTTTGCTTTATAAAATATGTGAATCATTGGTATTAAAAAGTCTCTCTGTATTGAAGTATGTATTGATCTGTGAAATTTCTAAACAAATCTTGGTTAATACCAATTATAAATATTAATACAATAGATTATTTTTATTACTTATTTCTTCTCCATTAGCATATAAAACTTAGGCAGCAGTCTTAAGTAAAGGTGAGAACAGAAGTTTTAGGATATATTAGCTATTTCTTTTGATAAATTTATTTCGAAATCAATTCTTGTATTTTTTTAATATTAACGTAAATTTTCAGTTCAGTTCAGTTTTAGTAAAGATAAGTTGCCACTTTAATAAGACTTTCTTTAAAGAAATTGACGCAACTCAACTCAAAAACTCAAAAATCAACACTTCATAACATTATTTCAAATTGAATTCAAATTGTATACATGAAACAAACTATATTGCATATAAAGCCACCAATATAACACAATATAAGTTAAAATAATATTAATTCTTGAAGTTTCTAACAAATTTCCCGCCTAAAATTCTGTCAAATTTACCCGTATTGTGTATTTTAATCGAAAACGGTGTAGACAGATAACAAGGACTCCTGCCCCACTAATCCTTTTTACTAAAGCATTTTAAGTCTCAAAAGTGACAAAGTATTTTTTATTACATCGGGAACAAATATGAAAATATTGTTTTAATTTTGATTCCATCTTGTGCCATTTATCATATAGTTTTTTTTTATTACTTTTAGTTGCTAGTTGAGTGAATTTTACCATATTCGTTATTGTAGTAGCGAATATTTGGATTATTTCTTTAAAAAGTAAAGACTCATAAATCTCATAGGTACAAGTTAGCTACAATTTTGGGGTTCCCGTTTTCGCGTTAACCACAAGTTTTTCAAGATTTTATTGGGATGGGTCTTTTATGCTGGGCCTCAGTTATTTTAAATTTTTCATGACATGAACTTTGTTACATATATAAGGATATTTATATACACACCTGAATATGCATCCACCAAACAAAACCTATTGATCTCTTTCCTCTTTTTGGCGCGTTTTTTAGTAATGCGACTGAATACTAATCTTTGATACTCACAGTATCGGGATCGATGAAGGTGTTGAACTTGTACTTGGTTTTTTGCTTTTCAGTGCCGCTGTCGAAGAACAGAGTGAACTGAGCGTCCTTCCCACGGCCGCCTACCGGGAAATATAACCCGGCTATAAGGTGGCCCTTCTGGTCGCGGGCGAGCAGGCTCCTGGGAAGGAAAGATAAAAGGTTTGTTTGTACAGAGGCAGTAGAAAATATACTCGTTCTGAGTATGGACTCAGAACGAGTATATTTTCTACTGCCTCTGGTAATGGTACCAGGCTATTTGATAATCCATCAGAAGCAATGGACGAAACCGAGGTTCGGCCCTCTCGAGCAACCTCGAGTCAGTCGCTTTCACGAACAGGGTAACGGTCCACGCCGAGGCTCCCTTTCGGAACCCTTGTGCTGGTTGTCCATTACTAAATGCTTCGGCTGAGTGCGCTAAGCGCTTTGCCACCTTTCAACCCGGTAAAACTGTAGGCCGCTTCCAGGCATGTATTATAAAAAAAATATTGGAGATAATATGCAGTAAAAATTACTTATAAATAAAGATCGCAGGTTTCCTCTAGATTTGTCCGTATCGCCTTGAAGGAGGATAGGCCATTTGACGGTACTTGCCGTTGACGTCTGAAAGTCATTTATTATCATTTTAAAAGCATGGGTTTCGTGTAACTACAGGTAGAGGCACTCAGGTGTGACCACGCACTATTCATAACTTAAATCATTGGTGAAGCTGGACTTCTAGGTCATGGGCCCCAGTTATATTGCTTAAAAAAAAAGTCTCCCATACAGATATTTCGCTATACCAATTTCGTTCATATTATCATGGAAATATATTTGAAATTCAATTGTTACGAAATTAGTTCGCTACGACTCCTCACCTAAAGTTGTAGACCAGGTTGCGTCTCTCGGTGACGTTGACGCCGTCCAGATAGGGCCTCGCGACGTACACGAGCGACGTCTGACACTTGAGCGCCGCGCCGCGTGTCTCCCTCTCGCGCCATTCCACGTAGCTGCCGTTCAGTGGGCAGAGCGCGTAGCTGTACTCCTTGCGGCAGTGCGCCTCCTCGGATTGTGTGAACCAGCCTTTAATGATGGATTTTGTTTTTTTTTTGTTTAGTTTAGTGTGACGTTTACATATATGGTTGTGTTGTTGGCGCGACCATATTTTTTATTCAATTTTAAAAAAGTCATGATGGCGTTTTGAATTTGCTCGTATTTCTTATGATATATGTTTTGTATTGTATACAATCAGTTATCTTTTATATTTTTTTTATATTTTAGTTTGTTTATATTTTGCAACTGGTGGGTCGTCTTGATCGAAATGTGATATTGTTCTCCACGTCTCGTAAAATAACACCATAATCCTGTTTTGATTCATGAGTAGAAAGAGAAAAAGGTTCAAAAGCTGGGTTCACTTTCATGTTAGTCATTAATAGTGGTTTTATCAAATATATCCAAAAGTTATACTGAATTTTCAATAAATACAATTCTCCACATGGGAATATGCTGACACAGAATAAGGGAGGTATTTAATTTGAAAACTCACCGGTATGCGGATACGCTCTATCCACCATGACAGTGACAACCCTGGGCACGTGGTACCCAGGATCGGCCAGCAGCACGCCAGGACGGCCGTCCACCGTGATCTGCACGCATACCATCACATGCTCCTTCTCCGCCGCGAGCACCGACCCCGGGCCCTCGCCGCTGGTCACGTACTCCCGCACGTCGACTACCGCCTCCTCGCAGGAGACCAGCGCGGTCGCCGCTGCGAAGCCCTTCATCTGCTTGTCGAGACTCCGCCATCGCTTCATCAATTCGATACCCAGCCCTACGCACGTGTGCTTCTTCGGCCGTATGGGCGGTGTGTAATTGCCGAACAGCTCGTGGAGAGGTAAGGTTGTTTTCTCGAAGGCATCGTACAGCGAGATGAAATTGCTCACGGAGTCGTAGTTGTCTGTGAGCAGAAGGCGTCTGAGGACTGCTTCTGCGCGCGTGACGAGGTCCTCGTGTTGATCGGGCGTGAGAGGCAGCGGCGGTCGCGGGGCGGCCCAGCGTGGGCCGGGCAGGGGGCTCAGGGGCGCCGGAGCGAGTCAACTCGGCCACTCGGTGCCCCACCGCCCCACTCCAGGCTGGCGCGCCTCGGCTTCCGCCCGCCCCTCGGGCTCCGTGTCGCGTGCATCGTCTTGTCCTCGCTCGGTGGCAAGTTCGCCCTTCACGAGCGCCTCATGCTGGCTCTCTGACACCAATGATGACAATTTTTCACGCTCTGCAACAATAAACATTGATAAAGACTTCCTCATCATAAACTTTAGCTTGCTTCACAAATTATTCACTTATCTAGGATCTCCAAAGATGGCCTGACCTAAACCTATTAGTACCTATTTAAACTAGTACCGGTGAAAATAGTCGTTTAATAATTACTACAATAACACACGTCATCGGATGGACTACCTAACTATTTGGCGACTTCGTTCGCGTAGACTACAAGATGCTTGGTTTGTCTCATGTAATGCAACGTTTATTTTTAAGAACTTTAAAAGGGGAAAAATTCCGTCATACATGATTTTTGCGTAACTTTAACAGTTTACGCAGCACACGCAACTATCAAAAGGAATATTTTTTCCCTTTTTTGATACAATCTTCAATGACGCTCAGCACCTATTGGTCGTAGCGTGATGTTATATTGCCTCGATAAATGGACTACCTAACATAAAAAGAAATTTTCAATTCGAACCTGTAGTTCTTGAGATTAGAGCGTTCAACCAAACAATCTCCCCAGTTTTATAATATTAGTAAAGATATGAATTTAAATATTATATTAACCTTTAACAGCAACGTTCCTTTACTATGTTTTTTTAATAATTAAAACTTATCATAGTGCAAACGGTAATTAAGCATATGCCATATCTTATATATACAGCGGTAGGGCTACACTGCAGTTTGTTTCTAGCTGCAGAATGAATGGGTTAGCTCGTATCCGGATAGGACCACGCCCTCACAAAGTACTAGCGTAAAATAGCACCATAATGCTATATTTCGTCTGGTGAGTGCAGGGATCCGGAGATCTTTATTACTGGTGACGAGGCATTCATCTTATTCCTCAAGGGTGACAACGCTTCTGCATTATTATTCCTTGTCAAGGATGAATGTAGATGTCATGGGACGCAGGAGTCACTTGCCATCAGGTGAACTGTGTGCTCGTTTGTTACTCTCGAAGTAATAAAAAAAAATGAAAGATGAATTGTACATTTGACACATTCAATTCAATAAAAAAAATTTAACTATATACTTTCTTATTATATCTTATCTACATGTTTTGTATATAACAATAAAGTAAATAGACAAAACATCAGGGAAGGTGAAAAAGTGCAAGTGCCTTTATATTTCGAAAAATACTCTCGGCACTATTAAAAATATCCTGGACAACGGACATCTGTACAATTTAACACGGACACGAGCTCCTTCATGCAATATTGAAAATTTAAAGTGTATAATTTTTTAAATGTGTTAATTACTTTTAAATAATGGAATAAAACACAAAAAATATATTTAAAAAAAAATAGTTTTAAATGTCGACAACCTCGCCTCGGCAGCTTAATTGCTTGTCTCATAATGTCGCCCGACATCAGAATGCAAAGGGTTAATAAATACTATGATTAAGAACAAGGGAAATTGTAATATGAATTATTTATTTATTTACTCTGTATTGCATGAACCTTAACAAAGTTAAAGGTTTACAAAGAGCGGGCTTAATGCCAAAGGCATCCTCTACCAGTCAACCCAAGGTATGGCGAGATATAAACAATAAACCTAGTAATAATAAAGAAAATAACTAATATAAATAAAGAATAATACATACATATATAGATATTTAATACATAATTCTAAATATATATATATATATATATATATGCACATACATACATAATAGAATACAATATAATAGCGGTTGCTACCAATTAATTCCACAATCGAATTAAACTTATTTTATTACGGACCTTCCTTATGTCAATTAGTATATAGAATTAGGAGATCAAAGACCTGTGTTGATATTGAATGAGACCTGACTCAAGTCTTAGCCATTATTGGCTTCATAATCAAAGCTGACAGCATTTAGGGTTGGTAGTCAACTAGGATACATTAGAAAGGTATGACGAACCCTCGACACCCACATTCAACTCGATAAGGATGCATTCGTTGTCATCTACTAATATAGAATGTCTCGTAAACAGTTGTATTTTTACTTATTTACCAAACAGCATCCTTAAGCGGACCCATTCGGTCCAAACCTAGGTCACAGCTACGTCATAACTCGACCACGTAATAACCCACGCATAGTTTTATAATAAAACATACAAGGTGACGTGAAATAATTAAAATTAAAATTGCGGTTAAGCATGTCGTTTCATATCAGCATATCAACATGAAAAATGTTATCGTCGAGGTAATATACAACGTGTTACAAAGTTTAACAATAATTAGTTTTGTTGTAATACTTTTATGTATCCAATATATTATTTATATACTTATTTCTATTTATTTATTTATTTCATACAAAGCGGCAATTTAATAGGTCTTTACCTATGAAATTGCCGCTTTGTATGAAATACAAAGTATTTTTTTTTCAAACTTTTTTATTTCTGTTATTCAAAGTAATCACCCATGTAATCGATGCATCTTTGCCAACGCAGTGGTAGTTTATTTATGCCCTTCTTGTCAAAATCAGCTGGACGGGAGGCAAAAAACTCTTCAAAGGCATTTTGTACTGCCTCTCGGGAATTGAATTATTTTCCCGCTAAAAAGTTGTCCAAATTTTGATAAAAGTAATAGTCGGTGGGTGCATGGTCTGGTGAGTACGGTGGATGAAGAAGAGCTTCCAACTCCCATGTCTTGCAGCTTGTAGTCGTGTAGGAGCTGCGAGGACGACCGATTTACCAAAGCTGGTTGCAGATGTGCGAGTTCTCCATCATTGTCTTCAGCTCTTCGCAGTACACATCTGCAGTATTGCTCATGTCGTTTGGTAAAATACTGTGATGAATCACACCGGCACTAGACCACCAAACAGTGACCATCAACTTTCTAGAGGTAATTTTTCGTTTAGGGCATTGCTTTGGTGCTGAACCAGGATCCAACCAACTTGCTGAGCGCTTTTGATTGTCGAACGTGTTGTCACGTAACAATTCGATTGAAAATTCTTTCATTTCTGTGCCTGTTTAGTAGCGCGAGGCAGGTCTCAACGCGTACGTTGCACTGGCGATCGTTAAGTTCGTGGGGCACCCATCTATCAAGCTTTTTTACCTTGCCAATTTGTCGCAAATGGACCAATATTGTTTTGATGTTAACATCAAAAGCTGCTGCCAGCACGGCTGTAGATTGAGTATCATCAGCTTCAACAATCGCCTTTAATTCATCATTGTTGACCAGTGTCCGGACGACCACGAGGTTCATTTTTCCAAATCAAAATTTCCAGAACGGAACCGGGCAAACCAATCCTCTCCGAAAACGTTGTTGATGTTACGTGCCGTTTGTGTCGCGTTGATGCCACGACGGAACTCATATTCCATAATTACACGAATTTTTAAAGTATCCATTAGGACGAAAAATGTTCAAACGTAATTAAAATACAAAGCTAATCAATAAACTAAAGACTGACTTTGTAGAAAGAATGTCATGTTTTTAAAACAAAATTAATTTGAATTTAGAATTAACGAATTCACAGCCAAAACTTGTTTTGATTTGAAATGGCCACTACTGAAGAGCGGCAATTTCATAGGAACTTGTATTGACTGAGAGAACATTATTGCCCTCACGAAGCTCATACTAAATATGTGATGATGTAGTCCTGGTCGATTTACCACTTCGATATCTTCTGGTTACTACCGTCAGATTGCTACGAGAATATATTATAGTCCTAAGCTTTGCGTAAATACAGCACTCCCCTCGCGACTCATTAACCGAATTCAGATAATTCAAAATGGGTTCATGCGCAAGGCCACCGGTGCGCCGTGGTTTTTGCTCAATAGGGATCCGGAGACAATTGTTTACACTGGTGACGGGGTATACATACATCTCAGTCCTCAAGGGTGAAAACGCGTCTGCATTATGAGTCCAGGATGAATGTAGATGTCGTAGGCCGCAGGAATCACTTAACATCAGGTGAACTTTGCGCTTGTTTGTTACCCTCCAAGTAATAAAAAAAAAAGTACCGACACTATTTTTTTTTTATATACACCATTTACAACGGTAACACTACACGGATACCACTCGAGTTTATCTGTGCTGCACGTTCCTAATTATAATATATTTCGTTATAATTAGGTAGGGAAGTAATATTATTTTTAAAACTAGGATATTGTTCACGACAATATTAGAACCTTATTTCTCCGGGATTAAGACGCATTTGCGTTATCGAAGATGAATGAATATCGGTGTAACGTGAGGCATGAATCATTACCATGAGGTGGACTGTGTTTTTGTCATCCTAAATACAGTAAAAACAATATTATAAGCACTAAACATGACAATAATGGCTTATTAATAAAATCCATAACTATGAAGATTTCGAATATCTTCTCCTTGTTACAGGATATATTACAGGCAAGCATTCGGGCCATATAATAGTCTGACTCACCCTTCGTCCCCTCCCTAATTTGTATGTGTGTGCTGAGATCTTACGAGGGGTCGACTGCAGTATCAGGGGGCATGGGTTATGCCATGCATACAAAGCACCCTGGCCAGAAAATCAATAATGTCTATTGCATAAACATTGTCCTGGCCGATAAACACCAACGCAATCATCAATAAAATATACAAAATATTAACTATATTTTGTATATTATTATAAATATGTATAATAGAGTAATATGTACGATTGAGTGATTATAATTGAAGGACATTCTTGCAAAAGTTATTTTATACAAGTGAAAAATATCCCATTTACATTTAGTCAGCTTCTTTCTTTTCTCCACGATACGTACAGTGTAATACAATTCACTTTCAATCCCTTTGTTTTGGAGGAATGGATTTAAAGTCTTTGTCTGCGGACTTGAGTCATTTTAAAACGTCAAAGTACAGATTACAAGTCATTTGTGTGGGGAAAAAACTTAAGCGCGAAAAAACCTATTCGACCTTAAACGTCAGAATGCGTTTTTTTTTATATCGCTAATGGACAAAACCTCGAAAGATATGGACTATGTAAAGATCAATCAAATGATTTTAAAATTTAAATATGTTTATACTGAAATTATTTGATTTTAACCAATTTGTAATGATTTAATGAGTTGATTGTAATGAGTACCACCACCAACTAGCTTGTTAGTCTTCAGTAATGAAGACTAACAAGCTAGTTGGTGGCATGGGATGGAGTGGAGTTCAAGCCGTATATGTAATGTGAACAGAAAAGAGAGGATAGACTTAAGAAGTCTTTTATTTGTAATAATGTTGAATAAATATAGTGATAATTTTTTTTTTCCTACATCCAATCGTAGTATTTAAATCTTTTTCATTCCATATTTCACGTTAAAAATATATTCGGCTCTCGATTTAAAAATTTTGGTTTCATAATAATGAATATTTTTGTTATCTGTCCTTTGTTTAGTTAACTATAGAAACAATGAGTGTCGTTTCGTTGAAATGGACGTGCGTGAATAAAACGCTATGTGGAACATTAACCTCGTGATAATTACTTCCCGCACGCAATAATCGCACTTAAAGCAATCACTGTGGGGTTATAATAACTTGAACCATATTATGTTTAGTCAATTTCAGTTTAATATCCTTTTGGGCGAAGATCAGAAGAATTTAAATACATATGTTTTTAAATTAAAATACATTTTCATGTTAGCTTTCATATCCTGAGATTTTTATCATCGTAAAATTCTTTATTGATTTCTCGTGAAAAAAAATATTTTATAATGGTATTTCTCCTTATTTAAAAAGTTAAACAATTACAGTATAGTAGAGGAGGACTAACACAATTCTGGAGCAACGACTCTCAGATAGAAAGCTGACAATAATAAATGGAAACGTGTGGCAAGCATTGTTGTAGAAGATCAAGTCTCAAATCCCTTTATACTCTATATATCTTATAATGTTCTAGAATTACAAAGTGAAACAAAAAAAATACTCAGTTATTTTTTACTTAATTTATTTAAAGTGTTTGCCTTAGAGACAAATACGACATATGTGACATTTTGAATTACGTATTTAGTTTTTTTATGTATTTAAAAATAACATTTTACGAATACTTCATACGTTAGATTCTCTTGCTTCCTTTTGGCCTTGTAACCAGATATCGTTATCAACAAGATAAAATAAAAAATAAACATCGACGAAGCAATTACAATGCTATTGCTAACAATTAACAGTTCATATTTCAATAGCACTGATTAACGAGGCAGCAATTGGCGGTTATATTTCGGGTGGAAAGACAATACTCAATCAAGGTCCGATTACAATCATTCATCGAAATTGAAGGGTGGCGGTCAGCTGTAGCTTTATGACGTAGACTTAACGCTCAACAGGTTGCAAAAAGGTTTCCTATTATTATATAAATTCATTTTAGTAAAAGTTTTCGGTCAGTCAGTATTTTTATGGCTAGTTTTAATACAGCCGTGTAGATGTCGCTGTTGCAAAACGTCCACGCGTGCAGGGATGTTAAATTGATATAATAAAATTATATTTTCAAACTTATGATAGTTTTTTTTGTTAGCAGAATCTAATGCTGTGGGTCGCACTTAATTTAAGAAAACAACGAGTCCGGCTAGAGCGCCTGACTCAAAATTTACGTTTAGGTTAGTAATAGTAAACTTTCGTTTACTGATATGTTCTTTAATTTTTTCAGATTCTTATGTTATATATATATATAAATACACAATTTATGGCCTAATAAACTGAAATGGGAATAGCACTCTCTCTCTGTCTATCCCCAATTGGGATTAAATATCCGAGAACTTATATATATTTTAACGTAATGTGTTTTGTCTGCAACAAAGGTCAGTTACCGGACTTTACGGTTTGGATAAAGTGCTTTAAGGAGCTTCAGGGAAAAATGATTCACCAAGAATTTTAACATCGGCATAATCGTAAACAGGGGAGCAAAGTACTGTAACGAGTAAACGTATTTGCACACGATGTCGGTGAATCAGTATAGTGTCTGTTGACTAATAGTTAAATTGGGATGTGTATAGATTAGTTTTAATTTTTATAAACGTGCTTGGCAACAATTTTTCAACTATCTACCAGGACTTTGGCCATGCCATTAACCGGTAATTTACAGAATAATAATGTTTATGGTTTCTCTGTAATACATTATTTAATCTATGCATTTTATAATTTATGACAACTCATAAATTCCTAGTTTTGTTAATTACTATGGATATATATTATGCGTTATGTCTCTATACACTGGCGATATTCATTAAGAACATCACCAACTTAAAGTCATTGAATTCAAAACCATACATATATATATATATATATATATATAACATAATATAATGATACACGTATAGCCACAATAGCGTTATCGATCGTTGGATGCGGTCTGCAAAAATTTAACAAATTTTTAATCTTGGGTTTAAATCTGCCAATCGACTATGTTCTTGAACCATCTCCTAGCATTTAATCTTAGTTGAAGAAGGTGGTGGAAATGTTAGTAACTTTTATATTATTGTTGGCATTTTTTAAATAAAAAAAACATAGTAACGAAATTTTCACTGCAGTGGACACTATCTTAAAAATCATGTCAAGTGCCACGGCGCGAATTGTTTTAACGAAAATCCTACGGTAAGTTTTTCAGTGAAATATTTAAACAGTACTGAATTTTTGAACAATTTTAACGTTCAAAAACTTCCATTAATTTTTTTGTTATCTGTTAAATTTGTATAGGCCGAATACACACTACCACACGAGTATACGACCGATATTTGCGTAATTTAATTCGATTTAGTTCTTGTTAGAAATTGCCAGTAAAACGTTTAATCTCCTAGTCTCAAAATATATACGTTTGAATACTTCATTTGCGTGCAAGGTCCCCGATAATGGCAATAGGAAATGTCGGACGGCCATGTTCTACTTTTGGCATCACTTTGTACCACGTGATCAAGATGTAGGCTATTGTGTCAGCGACCCCATTGCACATGAGATTATTGTAGTACACTTGGCTTCAAGAGGGCATTCTTCCGAGGCTCCGCAAGACCTCACGTATCTAGGTGGAGTGAAGTATTCCTTACTTCTAAATTAAAGCACCGGTTTCACGCAGTACGACGTTGGCTAGTGTTAAAAACACGTTATTTTTTAATGTTGTTCACGCTCCTTTTTGTTTTTTTTTTTAATAAATTAAGTAAATTGAAGATTGCCCATCTGCCACTAGTAATGGCAAAATACAAATAATGGACGAGTGCTTATGCTAGCACAGATTTACTCCAATACAACAGCCTACGCAGATTTCGTAATAATAATAGTAAGAAATATTTAATTCTCTCCCCAACTAATATTTACATTAAAAACTAATTATTATTAATGTACAGGGCCAGACAGAGCGACGGAGTGGCGACGAAAAGACTAATTGAGTAACAATTAAAATTA
Organism: Teinopalpus imperialis; assembly: GCA_029286865.1. NCBI lineage: Eukaryota > Metazoa > Arthropoda > Insecta > Lepidoptera > Papilionidae > Teinopalpus > Teinopalpus imperialis. The sequence goes on from JAGSMU010000001.1 coordinate 14,673,138, forward strand.
AACTTTATTTACATACATATACGACTGTAATTGGTACAGAGAAATAAAATTAGACTGCAAAGCAATATGATTTTATATCCCTATACCAATTACAAGCAAATTAAGTTAAAATTGTTAATAAATTAGCCACGATAGCTCAGCGTCTAAGCGCTCGCTTTTAATTCACGGTACACTAGCAAACCGAGTCAGATTTCCAATAACATTTTTAATTGCTGTAGAGGTATCTGGACCAACAGCATACTCACACACAAAAAAGAGGTTTACCACGTGCTCGGCGGTGAAGAAAAACATCGTGAGGAAACCAGTACGTCTAAGAGATAATATAAAAATATTTTAAAGCAATGTAAAGTCAACCAATCTCATTGGAGCCGTGTGGTGAATTATGCACTCGCACTTCCTCCTACCGGAAGCCACAGAGTACCAGAATAACAGCATAACACTGCTGTGATTCGTGATTTGTGATAGACTTTTATTACTGACGTTTAATGCGATCCATTACTGAAATGATTATTGACAGACACAGACTCCCCTATTGAGATTTAATCTTCGACTCGAGAAGGTACGTACGCCTGACCGCTTCGCCACGCGGCTTCCGATTGGCAAAAATACATATATGTGTTCGCGAGTTCAAACATCGAATGGTTCGTCGAACCTGAACTGTGGTAGCCATAATATCAGAGTTGCCAGATAAGTTATATCTTCATTGTATAAATTTAATTTATTTCATTTCGTAATCTCATCGACATGAAGTATCAAGAATGCTTTTTATTTGGCTTCGATATCGTGTTCAATAGAAACCATCATTTCTTTAAAAGCGCCAATGGCGTATTGGTTTAGTGTACGATCTGCTCAATTTAACGTCGCTAGATTCGAATCCATCATTCGAAATTGTCGTGAACCATCGTCAATCATCTAGGTTCCCAAACAAGCTAGCGTAAACCAGTAGCCAGCCAGTAGGGGTACCGCGGTAATAAAAGAGTCGGCTAAAAATTTTAATTTTGATTTGAGGGTAAAATTAACTAAACTTTCCATAAACGTAAAGGAAATAATGAAAAATTCATACAAACAATTTCATTCATCGCATTAAAAACAACTGCGTATTAAATTTGCACTGTTTTTCCTGTTTTCTTCGATAATTAAAGATATATTTTTTCACCGATAAATGTGTCGCAGCGATTGATCGATGAATGAATGATGAATATCGGTGAAAAAATATCTCTTTGAGAGCCTATGTTCTATCAGATAGATATGTATTTCAGTTTTAGTTGGGAGTGGTTAACAGAAATGTCAGTAAAGTGGGGTGACAAATGAGCACATGTTGTAAATGACAACTGCCACTTACATTTATCCTAAACAAAAATTCATCCATGCCACGATAAATTTCTTTCCTTACAGTAACTTGTCAAAAGAGCGAGTTGAAAATTATTTTTCCATGCCATCTAGCGGCGAAAGTCAATCTTTTAGTTTTATTAGCCTCAGGAAATAAATGTATTGTGTGTTATTGTTTTTTTTTATGGTATTTTAGGGGGCAGAACGTGCGAACATGCGGTTCAACTGACGATTAGAAAATATTGACGCTCATTAATCCCCGATAAGGCAGATGCGTTGTCACCCTTAAGGACTGAGATGGACTGAGTAATAAGGTGCCGCAAACATTCACAGAGTCACTCGTTCCTCCCCTCCTTTATTCTATTTCACGTCTAGACACGTAACATATACTTTGTGTACACCAAAACCAGACTAACGATTTGTTATGTACAAGTATTGTTCATAGAATGGGAAACGAACTCGGAACTCGCGACGAAGAAGCCTGTTACTCTAATCACTACATCACACGGTTTTAATTGTGGCGTCATATTTTTTTAACGATTTCGTAAATACGATATTCTTGTATTCGATGTTACTACTGATATATAATCGTTAATATTGTATTTAGTGTAATGACTTGATGTTTTTAATTGTTTATTTGTTCAATTCCAAGAATTTTCCTATTCTTATCATTCATATAATTTACACATTAGCTTCGCGGAGATCATTAACGTCTTTAAACAAAATTCAATTTACAAGTTAACTGTTTGGTAAAGCATAAGATAGAAATAGTTACATATGAAAAACAGTGCAAATGTTCTTCTCTTACAGTCGTTCTACATTGCCGCTAGGTTCTGGCCTCCAACATGGACAGGTCGATTCGACAGGGGAAGGACCGCGCCCTCACACAATACCAGGGTGAAATAGCAATATATTGCTCTTTCGTATGGTGAGCGTAGGGTACTAGAGGCCCCGTTACTAGGGTCGCGTTATCAGAAAAACTTGAAGATGGATGTTGGGGTATTATTGGCGCCATCACTCACCAGGTGTACTGTGCGCTAAGCTATCTCCGCTAGTAACATAAAAAATATTTAAATTTTTTTTTTTAATATATAAAATTAAGCGGAAACAATTAAGTAGAATTACAGCTTAACTTATCTCTATTTATATTTATATAAAGTATTTCTATTCATAGATTTGTTAATATATTTACCATTTTTCATCCTCCTTCAATGTAAATAATTTCAATAGAATACAACATTGACGAGTCTTAACACAGTACATTCACCGAAAAGTGTAATAAGCAGATAGAGGCCTACGTGAATGTGCGTAGGTATAGACTGACCTTTAAACAGAGTCTACGACACGCCTTTCTTACTCTGCGTCAATATGGATATTTTGCAAATATTCAACAACCACAGAGTTCGTTTGAGGTTGAGTAACCCTATCATATACATATATAAAAAGGTCGACGAACACTAAAACCAGAAAATGAATATAGCAATGTAACTGGTATTAAATAAACAAAAGGGTTTTGTTGATATTTACGACAACCTTGACTGTAAGTAGGGTCGACAAACCATAAGAAATGAACCAACAAAAGACCAATGGCACTGGTGACAAACTAAAAAAAAAAGTAATCTTTTGAAATTGTCTTTCATGCCAGTACGAAAAAAAATACGGGTAAAATAAGGTACATTAAACTTTTTGTCAAGAAATTTAATTTTTATAGATTGAAAGACGGTAATTTGTATTCTTTTTAAGAAAATGAGATAATCAAATCAGATATTGCGGATTTGGCGAGGGAGTAAGAGTACATTCATCATATATCTGATCTCATTGTTTGTAAGTCCACTAAAAATGGATTAACCATCAATCTATGGTTGCTAACCTAAAATCCAAGCACGCTAATGGTTACTGTATAATAGAATGTATGGAACTTTTTGGAATATTAATCAAGTATTAACTGGGAAAACTCGCATAAATATAGTAGATGTCATAATAATCGGTGGAAGATTACGTATTTATTGAGATTTAGATGATTTTAGATCATGTCGTAGAAAGCAGCAATACGATTTCAAAATGCCGCATAGTCTAAGCGTGAAATAGGTCAGCAAAGCATGGAGCCAAGTTTTTTCATCTTATTTTCTGGCAATTCATTTCGACCAACGATCTACTGTCATGCAGAAAAATTATGGTAATCTTAAGTACTGCATTGCTGTTCATTCTCATTTAATAGTACTATATATATTAAATATAACCGCTTTATACTATACATTGATAGTATAATACAAAAATAAAGTTAAATAATATTAAAACGACCATTGATGATTGAAAATCAATGCTGATGAAAATTAAAAAAAAAAACAAAGCATTAACTGCGCAATATTCAACATTAAGTGAAAGTGAAGATTGCTACAACGCATATATTTCACTCTGTGAACATATATTTCTTTGCCACTGTATCATATTATAAAACACTCTTTATTAAAAAGATAAGGCCTCGTAAGCCATTTTGTTAAAAGTAAAGAACAAGTTTTAAAAAATGCGTTGCAAATAACAATTAAACCATAAATATTCTTACCTAAATTCTAATCAATGTAAAAATATTAAGTAAATTATGTCACAGAATCGGTAAACTGATCTTTGTTTACGTCTAACACAAAACAATATTTATCCGCAGTTTCACGTACGTACATTGTAACTTATTACTCACTGCGGGTGCTGCTTACATTCTTGGTGACAAAAGAATACAAGTAGAAATAAATATTTATAACACGAAAAAGTTTTTTGGTAAGATAATAAATATATTGAATAAAAAATCACTCACCCATACAACGGCTAGAAGCCAAATAAAAAAGAAAAATAGATCGCTGCCTTTCGGGCGCGCTCTATACGAAACGCTTATCCCTCCGACGGCAAACACAAACTGATCGTTGACTATGGTGGTGCCCGCGTTATTATAGTAGCGTTGCTAAGAGTAAGGATTCCAATTGATTAGTTTCGAAACGCCGTTAACAAATAAATATAGCCTAACGTTACTTTCGTTGTTAAAAAATAAATATACTGCTTTTATGTTACATATAAATGACAATATTGTAAGAGTAAAAGCTGCAACCATAAATATTAAGTATTTGTGTTCAATTATTCAAAATTATTATAAACGCATAGTGATATAATTTTCCACATAATTTATTTAAATACACCGTGTATTTTCGTGAATATTATTTAATATGATTCAATGTTCATTTAAATTTTGCATAAATTTTATATCAGAAAAATTATAAATAAGAAATAAATTAAAGGCATAATAATATCTTTTTTAACGTTCAAAATGTTTGATAATTACAAATAGCTCTAAAATAGCAGTGGTTATAGCAAATAGCAGAACAATAACGACTACAAGGTGGCGGCCATGATTATGGCGCATGATAGCAGCCATCTTTGCGCTCTTTCACTCCTCGCATCCGTCCACGCGACGTTTTGCCGCCTATGCATTTTTCATTAATAAAAGGGGCACGTCTGAAAGAGCTGCCTTTAGATAACGTCATCAAAAACGCAATTATGATAATTGCCAGCGATAATCAAACTATTGATTCAATAAGTCAGTGTTACACGCGTTAAACAAGTGCTATTGCACGTTTTAGGTACACGTGATTTAGCCTTTATCGAATTATCAAATTATGTTTAAACGTATTGGTGTTAGTGTAGTTAGTGACTTAGACATGTTTGTAAATTCTGTGTGCGTGAACAATTGGGGACCCTTCACGTATTAGCTTATTCACAGTTTCGATAACAATATAGGTAGAAGGCTAATAAAATGAAGCCATAGAAATGGTTGAATAATGAGATCAATAAACGTACATTAAATCGTCTAAACCCAAAAGGATATAAAGTTGTTACTAAATTACAAAATTTTAAAGTTGAATACAGTTTGAATATATAAAAACTATATAAAAGTAATTAAGAGAGTTCTAAGGTCATACTTAGCACTTGCATACAATTATCATTGGTTGACGTTTCGCGTGTAGGTTCTGTAGTCTGTTCCAAGATACCCGTATTCCTTCGTGAAGTATCAGGTTTAGACTAGTTCAGATCAAGGTGTATTCCCAATCTTTCATTACTGCAGTAAGGATTGCGATATAAAGGTATGCCTAACGAAACGAGGCGTAGGCAACAAGTGAGTGTCAGATAAGCGGTAGTGTTTTCTTATTCGTAATACATATATGTACGCGCGTACGTACGGGGAATTCGGGTAATGCGCTTTTATAATGTTTTTTTTTTGTGTATGTGTATTGTTGTTGTTTCTATTAGCCTCTACGGCTTCACCGAATCAGACTCGCGATTGGGGCGATCTAAATAATGTATCGGCGAGGATAAGATATGGGGAGGTATTTATGGTATTTTTTCCATAACTACTGATTGACCTGATGGCCACGAGATCGACAGACCACTAGTGGCTGCTAAACCGCGGCTCTGGTTTCGATTGTCAATATTTAATGGAGTATAATTGTTGGAGTTCGGATCCGAGCGTCTTTGTAAAATGTCCAGCAAGTGTCTGCATCCGAAACTTCTTCAAAACTTATATACATAGTATGCTAATACAAATAGTAGCCTTCAATTGGTTTAGGAATATGGGACAGCACTATCTTCAGGTAAAGATGAAGATATCACAACACTTGGAATTGACCAAAAGGGCAACAGTTGCCACGCACAACTACCCTGTGGAGTCAGCTGTCGCCGGCAATGTTTCCGAGCCGATACGACTTAGGGATCTTCAAGGAAAGAGCCTACACCTCAATGGCCGGCAACGCATTTGCGACTCCATTGGCCTGCTCGACCGAGGTCCACGCCCGCACAGAATACCAGCATAATGCTGCTGTGTTTCGTCTGGTGAGTGTAGGGATCCGGAAACCTTTATTTACTGGTGACGAGGCATTCTATGTCAGTCCTCAAGGGTGATAATGGATTATGATTTTTTGTCAAGGATGAATGTAGATGTCATGGGCCGCTGGAATTAATTACCATCAGGTGAACTGTGTGCGCGTTCGTTACTCTCAGTGTAATAAAAATGATGCATGGTGGCCTTAATTCGACGTAACAATTGAAATTCAACTTAATCTAGTTTCGTTTTGAGATACGGAACACACTCGGTAATTTTAAATTATCATCGTTTTTTTAATACATTGAGAGTAACATACAGTTCACCCGATGGCAAGTGAGTCCTACCCCGGTCGAGCTGACCCATCAGTTCTGCAGCTAGAATCAAACTGTAGTGTAGCTCTACCACTGTTAATTTAATTATCGTCACTATTTCATATCCAGATAAATGACGATGCCTAGGTTAGCGCTGTCCGTCTATCTCTGTGTGATACATATTTGTCTTTTACGTATTCTACGTTGTCTTTCTTCGCTGTATCTCTGTCTTTCTCCTCAAGGTCGGTGTACACTATCTTTATTTTATATCTATATACGAGGGCACATTGAAAAGTTTTGAGCCCGACCTTAAAAAAAACGATTTTTATCTAGATGATTATTTTATTTCTCTACATAGTCTCCACAATGATCTATACACTTTTGCCATCTTATCTCTAGCTTTAGTATTCCTTCTAAAAAAAGAATCTTTAATTTCATCAAAATATTCAGTCACAGTTTCTTGTACCTCGATATTCGTCGAAAATTTTCGTTCTGCCATGTGTTTTTTTAGATTGGGGAAGAGATGGTAATCAGACGGGGCCAAATCCGGCGAATAGAGTGGATGCGGCAACAATTCAAAGCTACAATTGTGTATTTGTGCGATTGATTTCGCCGCAGTATGGACAGGAGCGTTATCTTGGTGGAACAAAACTTTCTTAAACAACATACCAGGCCTTTTTATTTTTATTTCTTTTGTAAGAGTGTGCAATAATAGTCCGCATTTATGGTTATAGCTTTTTCAAGGTAGTCAACCATAATGACCCTTCTACAGTCCCAAAAATCTGAAGCCATTACCTTCTTGGTTGACAAAACAGCCCGAGCTTTTTGGGGACGACGACCCTGCTCTTTTCCATTGCTTGGATTGTACTTTGGACTCTAGTGTATTGTGGTGAATCCAAGTTTCTTCCATAGTTACGAAACGGCTATGAAAATCTTGATCACTTTGGAACAGATCCAAACAATCCTGTGATACTGTTTGGCGGGTGCGTTTGTTTTCGGCTGAAAGCAGTCTAGGTACCCATCTGGCAGAGACCTTAGAAAATTCAAGATCGTTGGAAATTATATTCTGTGCTCGTTCACAGGAAATGCCTATTGCTTCTGCTATCTCTGCAATCGTCAATCTCCTGTCATTCAAAATCAGGTCTAATATTTTATTAGTATTTTCGTCTGTGGTAGCCGTCGGCGGCCTACCACTCCTACGTTGCACTGCTTCTCTGCCACGTTTAGGATCCGCTACCCATCTTTTGACAGTGGCATATGATGGAGCAGATTCCCCCAAAGTCTCGTACATATCTTCATAAATTTGTTTTGGCGTTAATACTTTTTTTTGTAAATATTTTATGACGGAACGGTGCCAGTATTATTTTTTCTTTTGAATTTAAATGTCAACCTTAGGCTCAAAACTTTTCAATGTGCCCTCGTATGTTCATCTATATTATATATATATTTAAGCTTTGTCCTTCGCTATGTTTGCCTTACTTTTCAGGGACAATGGATATAAAGTGTTAGAGTTAATCACGCCACTATAGTACGTCGTGTTTTGTTACTTTATTTTATTAAATCATAGAATATGAGGCAATCGAACAAGCAGAATGATGGCGTCTGCATTAAGCCAGAATATTTAGCAGCGGTCGAAATCGATTAGAATGATAACATCATTGCGTGTTAAAGGCAAAGGAGTAAAATTTGATTTAAATTTTTTCTCTCTCATAGACATTAGTTTTAATATATAATGTTTAATTAATTTCTTAAACTTTAACGAGTTATAACTAGTTACCTCTCTATTTCAGCCTTACCAAGGTTACTGCCTACGCAGATTTAAGAACGAATGCTTTCGTGAAACTTATATATTTAATAATGTTAGTTCGAAGTTTTAATTAATGCGTGTTTTCATTCCTCCCTTTAGATAGCGATCCGAGTTGAGGTTTCGTTCCTCCCTCCTCACCTTCGGCCCTCGGATCGTATCACCGCCCCCCTCTGTTGTCGTCCACGGGGGTCGGAGTGCAGCAGTGATGCAGCAGCAGTCTCCGCGCCCGCTTCGCAGCGTCGTCGGGCCTCCCGCCCACGAGTCTAATTAGATAAAGCTGTAGAGGTCTCTGGACCAACGGCAATATTCACACACAAAAAAATAAGCGTGTTTTCATGTCCTAATTTATCACTATCACCATCATTACAGCACATCACGGCTGAACATCAACCTGCCTCTCCCAACAACTGATCGTCCCATTGCCAATTCCGCTAACTATATATATTATATATATATTCTCTATATAACAGCGGCCATCAGCCCGAAAAATAAAAAAAAGCGACTAAAAGGGGACATCGGGTTCGCGGCCGATCAGGGTGAGCGGCTGTGACCGTCCGGGTAAGGGAACCCGGAAAGGACGGTAACTCTAGTCTCGAGTTGTTGTATGACAGCTAGGGTCCCCCCCGAAGGGTTCTCACTTTGTCGTAGCGGGGGGCTTAGTAACCGTGGTGTGGAGTTAGCGACGGTGAAGCTAAGAGGAACCCAATCGGCCGGCCTAAGGCGCTCTAAGGCCGGCCCTAGGAGGCCGCTCCGGGCGGGCTGGAGCTGGGCTCGCCCAGGATGCGTGTCGGTGGGCTGCGGGGAGCAGATGGACGGAGCGAGGCCGTCTTACGCACCATCCGCAGCCGAGGCGGAGTCGGGGGAATGGGGTGGCGGTGCGGGGACTTAACACCGGTACCGCGCATCGTCGCCTCCACCCTCCGCGTCCGAGACGGAGTCGCGGAGGGAGGGTAGTGTATCTCCCTATCCTCCGCGACTCAGGCGGTGGTCGCACCGCTGATGCGGCCGTGGTGGGGGCCACGGGTTCAGTTTAGTGTTGGTTGATCCTGCCGCTCTCCCTGTCCTCCGCGGCATAACATTGGTCGGCGGCGGAGCCTAACACCAGATCCGCCGCAGGGGGCTGGGGCTTTCCTGACCCCCATGGCCTCTGGAGGGCGGACTCGGGGGAGTCCGCTTCCCACCTACAGAGGAGGCCGAGTTGGAAGGCGCGTCAGTGTTCCGGCGCGCCTTGACTTGAGGGGTGGAGAGGGAGATGTCCTCCCCCGGAGAATGGGGCCGTCTGGTCGGCCGGCGCAGGCGGGGTCGCGAATGTGTGCGAAAGCGTTCCCGTGACCCTGCCATACGCGACGAAGGTGGAACACCATGGGGTGTTTAGTCGGTGCGAGTCCGACATAACCCATCCTTGCCCCCGCAGGGGTGGGCATGCGTAGGCATTTCCCCATGTAAAACAAAAAAACAAGGACAGCTAGGGTACTAGGGGAAGTTTGGCCTCCCCTGGGATGTTCTAAGATACTGTGAAGAGGGGCACCGGTACGTTCCGCTTAAGATCCCGGAGCCCACTAAATTCATTGAGGGTGACCACCGGAGGGGTTTTAGTGGTTAGAAGTCCCACATAACCCTCTCTCCCCTTCAAGAGTTCGGAAAAAATAAAAGGTACCAATTACCCGTCACCTAATTTACAAACTTATAACACTACAGTCTAAACTCTTTAAAACGAAACTCAAGGGACCGAGCAATAAAGAATAACGTTATAAAGAGTTTACACTGTATTTCTGGCATGCAATTTTTTTTTTTTAAGGAGTAAAATAAAAGAAAAAATTTCTGTATTCCCAAGCGGTAGCTTCTAAGTACGCGATCTTACGACGTCTATGCCCAGCGTCGGCAACAGCCTGCATGTTAAAAAAAAAAGAAAGTCCAAAACATGCGAAGTCCGCTAATCCGCAGTGGAACTGCGCGGTTGACTTAGTTAGAGGTATTTTTATTTATAGGCTGTTACTTTTTTTCATACAAAAATCATTCATTCGAATCGATTAAATGTCGACAAAGTAAAATGGCAAATTATGATATTATTACGCCGTAAATAATGTTTTTGTCCACTCAGTCATGGAAAGATTTTCGCTGATATATTATGTATCGTCGACTTTCATGACCTAATGCATTAAGTTGGTCCCAGTTTGCCTTAAAAATGTTAATCAAACAATACTTAATAATATGGCTTTGACGTCAGTCTGACGCGATCCAACTGTCACGTTCCTTTTTTATCGCGAAAATCGTTAACGGAGTTTACAATATTGGATAGATATATCTACCATGTTCTATAGTAATTAAATATTTATAAATCTTTGTATAGATAATTATAACTGATGGGTAGACATCCAGAGACCTTTATTTATTACTGTGAAGTAATAACGCATCTGCATTATGGTCCCTCGAGAATTACCATAAGTGACATGAGTAACAAACGAGCTCATAGTTGACCTGATGTCAAGTGATTCCTGCGGCCCATGACATTTACATTCATCCTTAACAAGGAATCGTAATGCAGATGCGTTGTTACTCTTGGGGACTGAGATGAATGCCTCGTCACCAGTAATAAAGGTATCCGGATCCCTAAACCAGACGAAACACAGCACCATTACGCTGCTATTTTACACTGGTATTTATGCGACGACGTGGTCCCACCCCGGTCGAGCTGATTCGTTCATTCTGCAGCTGGAACACTTACCATCGAGTGAACTATGCTTGTTTATCACCTTAATAAATACAAAAATAATATTATTAGATTATACTGTAAGAATCAAAAATGGTTCAACAGCAAGCGTATTCAATAAATACAAAAAAAATAAGGTTACAAAAATAATACTATTAGATTATACTGTAAGAATCAAAAATGGTTCAACAGCAAGCGTATTCAATAAATACAAAAAAAATAAGGTTACAAAAATAATACTATTAGATTATACTGTAAGAATCAAAAATGGTTCAACAGCAAGCGTATTCAATAAATACAAAAAAAATACTATTAGATTATACTGTAAGAATCAAAAATGGTTCAACAGCAAGCGTATTCAATATTTTCTATTTGAATTTGTTACACCCCTGTCTTTAAATATCAGCACCCGACTCAATCTCTTACGCGTTTGGAATAAGAAAGTTAACTCTACCCATATCTTGTATATTTATCCTGATTTCCCAATCACTTAATGAGTCACCAATAAGACATGAGGTATGAGTAAATTGTTGGATCGGTACTTGTTGCGGATTTTCCATCTTACTCACTCGGAATTTAATTAACCTATTCTTTACAGCATCGTTCCTCGATCTAGCAGTTGCTTTTATTATCGCGTTCTGATCAATAAATAGGGTCTGAATACAAAAAATTAATTTATTAAAGTAATGAATTTCAATGGCTTATTTAACAAGTTCATGTAAGTACAGCGCTAGTTAATACCTCGCTCAGGCAGTAGTGATGTAGGACAGGCGCGATAGTTTATATTTGTTCTGCTCGATTTTGATATATCGGTCGCTGCATGATATATTGAGACGCATGTGATCTTACATTCTACTGGTGCAATAAACTTGTGGCTACCTTGAAACTTTAAATGTAATTTTTTTTAATAATGCGTAGGAAATATAGCGAAGGGAGTCGCAAGGTGTTTTATATAGATTTTTGGGTCTCCTCATAAAAATGGTTGGGAAACAATGTTTTACAATTACAGACCACAAGATCAAAGAAGTGTCAGATATTTATTTACAAAAACAGCGGAACAATAATAATACGGACCGATCTCGATCTATTTGAGTTTGAAACAAATTAACACAGCGCCATCTATTGTAACATTACAGTACTAAAGCAAATCTATTTCGTTTAGAAATTAAGTAATAAGTATTTAAACTGGAGAATTGTGTCCAGAAAGAAATGAATAATATGTCAGAAGACTATATTATTTTCAGACAGTACGTGTAAGTATTGAGCACTCTTTACTTTACACGTGGACAGTTTTCTGTGAGTTGCTCAAGAGTATCAAGTTAATCTAGAGTATAAACTATCTGGGTGCCATATTTATTGAAATCCGTTCAGTAGTTTTCGAGTGATTGAGTAACAAACATTCGAACTTTATAATATTGAGTAAAATTATTTAATTCAGGTGGCTCAGACTTTGTGACGATTTATATGAACGAATATCTCTAGCAGTGGATAACTGATGATAAGACAGGTGATTATCATAGTTAAGATCCAGATTTTTGTTATGGTATTTAGGGTGCCAAAGAGCACATAATTTATCTGATGATTAATGACAACTGCAGCCCATGATACACCTGCGGCTGCGGTGATCACTTACCATCAGGTGAGATGCTTGAGAGTTTGAAGCACCTGCTATTAAAAATAATAATAATACGCGTGTGAATAAAGCTTCTAATGTAAAAATATTCAGCATGTTGTTGGTGTTCCATATTTAAATAAATAAATAAATTTCGTTAATAAACGAAAAGTGTAATATAAGGATATAAATGAAACGATTTATACATTTTATTTTTTATTTCCCCAAATGAGTCGTAGTCTTGCTTCATCTATTACTACATGTCAAAACGTATACGATATTCGAAAAGATATCTAATTATTTAATTAACGTTACTGTTCTAGTAAGAATCATAACATACAATTTAGTTCTCATAATAAGATATACATATATAAAAATTTGCATGACAATATGTTGATGCGTTGTCATTACTGAGGACTGAGATGGAATAACCTCATGGATAATAAATGAAATATTATTACATATTTCCATTATTCTATATATAAAATTTTATAAAAGATTTATATATCAATTTAGGCTTACAAACACTAAATTTATCTTCCGCCAATTAATTTCTTTTCGTACTGCTTAATTTCCCGCGGAGAGCTGGACGACTTGCTCGTTGACCTCTAGCAGCTCAGTCATGTACTCCTCGTCGGCCATGATGGTGGCCAGCCGCTTCAGGATGGACAGCAGCTCGCCGTCCCTGAGGTGGAGCTGATCGTTGCACTGTTCCACTTCGTCCACCACTTCATCTGGTATCTGTGGTACAAATAAGTTCATAAGATAACATCTCATCGTAATACGGCCGCGTGGTGTAGTTGGTGTGGTAAGAGTAAGGTGTTTTTTTTAATATAAATTTTATGTACACAAAGCATTTATGTAAGGGGAGTAATATAGGAAAGGTATGTACAAAGGCGTAGCCTATTGTCAATAACATCTCTTCCAGAAGGCCTGGTGTTGGACATATTATCGGAGGAAAAACAAACGTACTCACAAAATAAAACAAAAAAAAAAGAAATAAAGAAAAAAAAAGTTGAAACAACGGGTGAGCGTTCTAAGGGCATACCGCAGAGGCCACGCGCGTTCTGTGTTGCGATATATGAATAACGGATTGAAATCAACTGTATACATGTTGAATTGTAATAGGGACATTTTATTTTAACGCAGTTAGTTCATACTACGACTCGAGTGACTACACAAGATGTACACAGAATGTATATATTTTACAGCCACCGGTGGTTGAAGCGTCACTTGGTCTCTTTTATTTATTTATGTACACAAAGCATTTATAAGGGAAGTAATAGAGGAAAGGTATGTACAAAGGCGCAGCTTATTTTATAATTGAAATCTCTTCCATCTACATTCATTTTTGACAAGGAGACTTGATGAAAGATGGAATACGCCCTTTCGATCTTTTTTATCTGAATCTTGATAAAAGCAATTTTAATGGAAATATATAATTATTAAGAGAGTTGGTTATGAGATGTCAAATTGATTTTATGATGATGTCCGAATCGTTTACGACCACGGAGATATCTTCTGGCCGTAAGCATTTGCGCAAACACAGAGGCACTCACTAGTCGTCCCCTTCCCTATTCCGATCCTGGCTCAGTGTCAGGAATACAGGACATACATACGCAACAGTGGTAGAGCTACGCCGCAGTTTGTTTCTAGCTGCAGAGCGAATGGGTCAGCTCGACCGGGGCACGACCACGCCCTCACAGAATACCAGCTTAAAATAGTAGTATAATGCTGCTATTTCGTCTGGTGAGTGAAGGGATCCGGAGACCTTTATTACTGGTGACGAGGCATTCCATCTCAGTCCTCGAGGGTGACGACGCATCTGCATTATGATTCCTTGTCAACGATGAATGTATGTAGATGTCATGGGCCGTAGGAATCACTTGACATTAGGTGAACTGTGTTCGAATTTGTTACTCTAAATATAATAAACAAAAACCTACAATACGGTTTGTGGGTCCCTACACTACCTAACCTATAAGAAACGACAGCTTTGTGCTCCTGTTATTCAGCGAGGGTGTGAACCTTCCTTTGTAGAGTTGACACCGTGCTGCCGATTGCAACCAGCACCAGCGTGATAAAGAAACTAGCTCCAGTTAAATAACGCTTAATCTATTGTACTTGATAATCTTACCTTTTGCAATTCTAAGAATGTGTCAAACTTCAATTTCTTCCTCTGTTTACTGTTGATGCTATCGAAGAACATGGTGAATTGCTGCTCCTTCAGCTTCAGAGGGAAATATATGCCGGCCGTCAGACGACCCTTAGGATCCCTAGCCAGTAAACTCCTGTAAGACGAAAATTATGTGATTAATATAAGAGATACATTTCTATGACTTTTTCGTTTCGTTCCCGGATCCGTGAGCAATCGCATCACAGGCACTTACTCTGTCAAAGTACCAGGATGATGACCTCTTGGTCGATTTCGTCGATCACGATAACACTTGACATCAGTCAGAAGTTGACCAGAAGATATTGCCGTGAACAACGCTGCCACCAATTGGAGCGATGACCTATATAAGTTTGCTATACAATAATGCGGACGAGTTGTCGTCCTTGTGGAGATGGAATGCTTCGTCAACCAGTAATAGTTCTCCGGATCCCTGCACTCACGGGCATTATGCTGCTATTTCACGCAGGTATACTGAGGTGAGGACCCCGGTCGAGCCGACCCATTCATTCTGCAGCTAGAAACCCAACTGCACCTCTAATACCACTGTACTTGGATTCCCGGATCGTACTTACCACACGAAACACCGCAGCATTGTGGAACTATTTCACGTGATCTCCACCACTCAATATACTAAACACAGATGCGTTATACAGCTGTTTTTATTACTAGACATGTATTTAGATATATGTATATAAATATGTGCATACCTCAAGTCCCAAACCAAGTTTCTTTTCTCAGTGACAGCTATCGCGGTCAAGTAAGCCCTAGCCAAGTATATGAGCGACAGGCGCTCCTTAACCACGCTGCCCCTGGTCTCGCGCTCGTGCCACTCCACGTAGTTGCTGTTCTGGACGTTGAACTGGTAGTTGTACTCCTTCCGGCAATGGGGCTCGTCGCTTTGCGTGAACCATCCTGTGGTGAGGGGACATGTCAGAACTGTGTCTTGGACCATTAGGATTGTTAACACTTGTGGGTCTTGTGGAATGACTTTTTATTCAGATACACGATATTTTTTTTGTTGGGTACCAGGTTTATTTTGTGGACTATGGCCGGCCACTGTTAGCCCGAGGGCTTTTACAGTTCATAGGGTTGAAATGGAGGAGGCCAATCGCACAAACACACACGCACTCGCTCGACGTCACCTATTCCGATGTAATGTATCGGAGGAAGATTCACACACAAAATTTGTGATTCAAAATATTTCTACACGCAACTACAACGCCACGCGGCTTTATGTTTTTTTTTTTTAGTATATTGGATGAAATTTTTTGTGGTTTTGGGGGTGAAAAACAAACACAGTTCACCTGATGGTAAGCGATGACGGCGACCCGTGTACATATTCATCGATAAGGAATCATAATGCCAGATGCGTTGCCATGCTCCCGAGGGACAAGATGTAATGCCTGGTAACCAGTTACATCGGAAGGTTCCGATCCAGCGTCAGACTCAAGGGAAATTATATAGAACACATCCATACGAGAAAATTTTTAAAAGCCTATATATATACACTTAAAAAGAAAAGGTTTAAATTGATTAAAAAAAAATATCTTCAATTTTACAAGAAGTCTAGATTCCTTACCAGTGTGTGGGTAGCATCGATCCGCCATCACGGTCACTACGCGGGCGATGTGGTAACCCAGGTCCGACAAGAAAACGCCATTTCTTCCCCCAATCCTGACATGGATGGCCACCATCACGTGATCCTTCTCCGTCTCGATGAGGAACCCTTGAGGACCCGCGCTAGATGTAGTATAGTCCAGTAAGTCTTGGATATTCTCGTCACACGACACGAGCATCATAGACTTCGCGATTCCCGGGAAATCATTTTCCAAGACCTTCAAACGTTTCATGACCTCCATTCCTAGGCCGACGCAGGTGTGCTTATGGGCACGAATTGGTGGATTGTACTTCGGGAAGAACTCCTTCAGGGTTTGGTCTGGAGACGACATATAGGAGTCGTACAATGTGAGGAAGTTGTTGACGGAGTCATAATTCTCGGCTACGACTAAACGACTCAATGTGGCCTCGGCTTTAGCGACCAGCTCCTCGTATTGTTGGAGGGAGAGGTGTAAAGCCGGACGAGGGGCCCCCCACCGCGGCGGTGGTAGGGGATGGTCCGCAGGCCACTGGGGACCAGGTTTGGATAGACCGGAGCCGAGTCAGCTCAACCACTCAGCACCCCAGCGGCCCATGACGCGGCGTATGGCGCGCTCCTCGCTGGAGGTGGACGCCATTTCAACCGGGGTCTGCTCGATGCCTGCGACCCCTGTGGACTCCATGCCGTTCGGCGCTCCCGGAGACCACTCTATGTCCTTACTTAACGGTTTTATATTTAACGATTCTGTAACAAAAACATTTATGCGTTAATTTATGTAACAACTCAGCCATACGAAACACATTTTCATGCTGGTATTGTGTGATGACACGACCCCTCCCCATTCATGCTGCAGATAGCTTAGCTACTCCAAATTACACAGCAATTATTTTTAACGCAAGTTGATTATAAATTTATATGCTTAAGTTAGTAGTGTGTTTACGTTACCTGTCGACAGGGTCGAATCCTAATTTTATAAGTACAAGGTTTTTTAAAAAAAAAAAAAATATATTAGTAATGCTATTAACATTACTAATATTCCAGTTAACAACTACAACTAAGCTGATAATGCTTGTACGAGGAGATGGTTCACCACAATGCAAAACAAAACCTGAACCTAGGACATGTCCACTTTCCTAGACCGTACCCTAAACCATTAGGCCTACTGACGCTTCAAAATTTTCTTTTTAGTTCCGAATTAATTTCTTTTTTCTTTTGTAATATTCTCTTATCTTTAGAAGCCAGCGTTAGCATATAATGTGGGGCAATGAGAAATAAAAAAAACAATTGACTATGATTATAATATTGGTAGAACCACGATGCACCATGAACGGGTCGGCTCGACCGGAGAAGGTCGTCTCCGGTCGATATTCTCTCATGATACGCGGGTGAAATTGTAGCACAACGCCGCTATTTCATACGATGAGTGTTAGAGGGATCCGGGCCCAATTACAGTCCATCTCAATCCTGAGTGGTGACAATGCATATGGATATTAAACTATGTTAGGGATGCATTTAGCTGTAATAGGCCGTAATCGCAACTTCCCTGAACCTTATAGTTAACAAAAAAACTATAAATTTCTATAATAGCAGTAATGTTTATCCGGATATTCACGATTTTTACATTACATTTTAACCTAAGTCACTCACACGGTAGTCAAACGAATATCAAACAATTTGGTAAAAACTAACCATTCCTGCAATTAGGTTTCAATTTCATTGAAATTTAGGTCAATCGAAGAACATAAACGTAAACGAGTAGATAATCCAATTGGGTTAAACAAAGACAGCATATACGGCTAAAAGGTACTCTATTTGATTAACGGTGTTTAAGTCACGCGAGGGATGGTCGGTTAAAACGGTGAGTAATCATCGATACCCTATATTACGCAATTCGTGGAAGCGCCCGCGTCGTCGACACAAAATGGCGCTCAAGGTCATTTAGGGGAACAATTTATTAACAGAAGTCAACATAAAAGCGCATAAACAAATAATTAGAAACTTACATATATGGTATAGGTAAACAAATTTTAGAGCCTCTTTCAACAATATACAAGTAAAAGTTAACAAGGCTTTATGTAATTACTGTAAGAGTGAATCTGATGTGTTCAATCGAAAATAAAAGTAACTAATATAATTACCATATAATAAATAAATTACTAATAAGTCAATTAATTTTGTAAATATTACTCTCTACGATAGCTCTAGATTTTTTATGGACATAAGGTATACATAAGATATATATATATCTTATTAAGATATATATATAGATAAATCCCATTAAGATTTATCGTCATTCTAAGTAATTTTAATACCCTTATTATGGTTCATCAGTTTACAACTTTAAATAATACGACGCGTTAGTGGAAGAAGTTTACACGTGAGTCGCACGTGTATGTTCGCATTAATTACAAGTTCAATTACCTTGAAACTTGTACAATGATTATCATAAATGAACAAAACATATGATCACGGGCATATAATATTTTTAAAGGCATATTCATTGTATTTACTTGTTGTCATTCGAGCAAAATAAACACAATTAATGATCAATGATAATTAAAAAACAAACAGTTAACGGGACATATTGTAATAACAAATAAGCAAAATGAGTTACGCTCTATTATTATTATAAAAGTATCATATGCAAAAATATATTGTTATTTCAGTTACCGATTTCATAAACAAAAAATTACGTACCCATATCTCTGGCTGTAAGCCGGGGTTGAAGTGATGATGTGCTCTAAGAGAGACTTTCTTTATTCACTTCTTGAAATAAACTGGTTCGATCTGCGTTCGCGCGGCGTATATAAACCATCTTTTCTGTTTGGCTTCCTCTCCCCTTCGACCTTACATTCCCCCTTTCCTGCGTCATTCACATTCCATGCGCATGTGTGTGTTGTTTATGATTACATCGTATGTAAAGGTTTAAATTTGTGTGAGTCACGGCGTCAAAACAAAACGCTTACATGTGAAATTGTTGATATTACACGGAATATATTTGCTTGTGTGCAATTTCAAGAATGAGAAAGATTATCGCTAACATAAGGTATGTAGAATAGATGCATCTTTATTGACATATGCGTGTCTGTAGTAAGCAGGCATGGTATACACGTTTTATGTAATTCAAAATAGTGGTATATAAGGGCTATACGGAAGTTATCATAAAAAAAGAAATTATCGAATCGCATAGGGTGGAATGTACTTATGACCCATTCCGAGTACAATCCAATTTTCATGAAATGTCAACTGCGCCATATTTTATTTTTCGTTGTTTTATTAAATTTTTCTTTTTACGCTTACGGTTAAATACAGAAGTCGGGAATACGAATGGTAATATTGCCGTAGTTGTTCCTTTACTACATACATATTTATTGAAATACATTTATTAAAAAATAATTCTTTATTATTAATGTATATTTTGGTATAAATAAATGTTGTCTAACATTACTAAAAACGAAATAAATACGCAATATACATAGGTATAAAATAAAATGACCATACAACTATAATATTTTCTACATTAAGAATTAAACGCAGTATAATGCATCTAAAATTATAGCCGGTCAATTATAGAGGTCACGGAACCTAAGACGGTTATTAGAATTTTTGTACGTTTGACGCTCGGCTCGGCACACACAAACTCGAAAACCAACTTTGTGACACAAAAAAATTTTTTCTCGGTCTCAAACCCAGGGCCCGCGACGTAGTGGCAACGCAAGTATTATAACCATTATACAACACGGCCATTGACTCGAAAAATTCGAAAAATACAAGTAAATCAATCCTGAACAATATGTGTCCGGCTGTAATTCTATACTTTAAGACTCACGACTAACCAGATGCCCCATCAGAATGCGAAGCCACATGAACGTTGTTATAGTAGCATATATATTTCCAAAGTAGGTATATACACCACCTAGATGACCGTGACGGTGTGAAAAAAACATTGAGTGCATGAAGTTTCCACGCGAGTGAAATTTCTTTATATTTTAATACTATCTAACGAGTTTGCAACACATGACATGGACCGGGCATACTGGGCCCCTTTCGTACCATTTTCATCAGTAATACATGCTTTGGACCGGGCATACTGGGCCCTTTCGTACCATTTTCGTCAGTAACACATGCTTTGGACCGGGCATACGAGGCCCCTTCGTTCCAATATCGTCAGTAACACACTTTGGACCGGGCATACGAGGCCCCTTCGTTCCAATATCGTCAGTAACACACTTTGGACCGGGCATACGAGGCCCCTTCGTTCCAATATCGTCAGTAACACACTTTGGACCGGGCATACGAGGCCCCTTCGTTCCAATATCGTCAGTAACACACTTTGGACCGGGCATACGAGGCCCCTTCGTTCCAATATCGTCAGTAACACACTTTGGACCGGGCATACTGGGCCCCCTCATCCAGTTACTATTGACGAGACACATCTGTTACGTAGACCGGGCGTACGAGGCCCCTTCGTTCCAATATCGTCAGTAACACACTTTGGACCGGGCATACTGGGCCCTTTCGTACCATTTTCGTCAGTAATACATGCTTTGGACCGGGCATACTGGGCCCTTTCGTACCATTTTCGTCAGTAATACATGCTTTGGACCGGGCATACGAGGCCTTCGTTCCAATATCGTCAGTAACACTTTGGACCGGGCATACGAGGCCTTCGTTCCAATATCGTCAGTAACACACTTTGGACCGGGCATACTGGGCCCTTTCGTACCATTTTCGTCAGTAATACATGCTTTGGACCGGGCATACTGGGCCCTTTCGTACCATTTTCGTCAGTAATACATGCTTTGGACCGGGCATACGAGGCCTTCGTTCCAATATCGTCAGTAACACTTTGGACCGGGCATACTGGGCCCTTTCGTACCATTTTCGTCAGTAACACTTTGGACCGGGCATACGAGGCCTTCGTTCCAATATCGTCAGTAACACTTTGGACCGGGCATACGAGGCCTTCGTTCCAATATCGTCAGTAACACTTTGGACCGGGCATACGAGGCCTTCGTTCCAATATCGTCAGTAACACTTTGGACCGGGCATACGAGGCCCCTTCGTTCCAATATCGTCAGTAACACTTTGGACCGGGCATACGAGGCCTTCGTTCCAATATCGTCAGTAACACTTTGGACCGGGCATACGAGGCCTTCGTTCCAATATCGTCAGTAACACTTTGGACCGGGCATACTGGGCCCTTTCGTACCATTTTCGTCAGTAATACATGCTTTGGACCGGGCATACTGGGCCCTTTCGTACCATTTTCGTCAGTAATACATGCTTTGGACCGGGCATACGAGGCCTTCGTTCCAATATCGTCAGTAACACTTTGGACCGGGCATACTGGGCCCTTTCGTACCATTTTCGTCAGTAATACATGCTTTGGACCGGGCATACTGGGCCCTTTCGTACCATTTTCGTCAGTAACACTTTGGACCGGGCATACGAGGCCTTCGTTCCAATATCGTCAGTAACACACTTTGGACCGGGCATACTGGGCCCTTTCGTACCATTTTCGTCAGTAATACATGCTTTGGACCGGGCATACTGGGCCCTTTCGTACCATTTTCGTCAGTAATACATGCTTTGGACCGGGCATACGAGGCCTTCGTTCCAATATCGTCAGTAACACACTTTGGACCGGGCATACGAGGCCTTCGTTCCAATATCGTCAGTAACACATGCTTTGGACCGGGCATACGAGGCCTTCGTTCCAATATCGTCAGTAACACATGCTTTGGACCGGGCATACGAGGCCTTCGTTCCAATATCGTCAGTAACACTTTGGACCGGGCATACGAGGCCCCTTCGTTCCAATATCGTCAGTAACACTTTGGACCGGGCATACGAGGCCTTCGTTCCAATATCGTCAGTAACACTTTGGACCGGGCATACGAGGCCTTCGTTCCAATATCGTCAGTAACACATGCTTTGGACCGGGCATACTGGGCCCTTTCGTACCATTTTCGTCAGTAATACATGCTTTGGACCGGGCATACTGGGCCCTTTCGTACCATTTTCGTCAGTAACACATGCTTTGGACCGGGCATACTGGGCCCTTTCGTACCATTTTCGTCAGTAACACTTTGGACCGGGCATACTGGGCCCTTTCGTACCATTTTCGTCAGTAATACATGCTTTGGACCGGGCATACGAGGCCTTCGTTCCAATATCGTCAGTAACACATGCTTTGGACCGGGCATACGAGGCCTTCGTTCCAATATCGTCAGTAACACTTTGGACCGGGCATACGAGGCCTTCGTTCCAATATCGTCAGTAACACTTTGGACCGGGCATACTGGGCCCTTTCGTACCATTTTCGTCAGTAATACATGCTTTGGACCGGGCATACTGGGCCCTTTCGTACCATTTTCGTCAGTAACACTTTGGACCGGGCATACGAGGCCCCTTCGTTCCAATATCGTCAGTAACACTTTGGACCGGGCATACTGGGCCCTTTCGTACCATTTTCGTCAGTAATACATGCTTTGGACCGGGCATACGAGGCCTTCGTTCCAATATCGTCAGTAACACATGCTTTGGACCGGGCATACGAGGCCTTCGTTCCAATATCGTCAGTAACACATGCTTTGGACCGGGCATACTGGGCCCTTTCGTACCATTTTCGTCAGTAACACACTTTGGACCGGGCATACGAGGCCTTCGTTCCAATATCGTCAGTAACACATGCTTTGGACCGGGCATACGAGGCCTTCGTTCCAATATCGTCAGTAACACACTTTGGACCGGGCATACGAGGCCTTCGTTCCAATATCGTCAGTAACACTTTGGACCGGGCATACTGGGCCCTTTCGTACCATTTTCGTCAGTAATACATGCTTTGGACCGGGCATACGAGGCCTTCGTTCCAATATCGTCAGTAACACATGCTTTGGACCGGGCATACTGGGCCCTTTCGTACCATTTTCGTCAGTAATACATGCTTTGGACCGGGCATACGAGGCCCCTTCGTTCCAATATCGTCAGTAACACTTTGGACCGGGCATACGAGGCCCCTTCGTTCCAATATCGTCAGTAACACACTTTGGACCGGGCATACTGGGCCCTTTCGTACCATTTTCGTCAGTAATACATGCTTTGGACCGGGCATACGAGGCCTTCGTTCCAATATCGTCAGTAACACTTTGGACCGGGCATACGAGGCCTTCGTTCCAATATCGTCAGTAACACTTTGGACCGGGCATACGAGGCCTTCGTTCCAATATCGTCAGTAACACATGCTTTGGACCGGGCATACGAGGCCCCTTCGTTCCAATATCGTCAGTAACACTTTGGACCGGGCATACGAGGCCTTCGTTCCAATATCGTCAGTAACACTTTGGACCGGGCATACTGGGCCCTTTCGTACCATTTTCGTCAGTAACACATGCTTTGGACCGGGCATACTGGGCCCTTTCGTACCATTTTCGTCAGTAATACATGCTTTGGACCGGGCATACGAGGCCTTCGTTCCAATATCGTCAGTAACACATGCTTTGGACCGGGCATACTGGGCCCTTTCGTACCATTTTCGTCAGTAATACATGCTTTGGACCGGGCATACTGGGCCCTTTCGTACCATTTTCGTCAGTAACACATGCTTTGGACCGGGCATACGAGGCCTTCGTTCCAATATCGTCAGTAACACATGCTTTGGACCGGGCATACGAGGCCTTCGTTCCAATATCGTCAGTAACACTTTGGACCGGGCATACTGGGCCCTTTCGTACCATTTTCGTCAGTAATACATGCTTTGGACCGGGCATACTGGGCCCTTTCGTACCATTTTCGTCAGTAACACTTTGGACCGGGCATACTGGGCCCTTTCGTACCATTTTCGTCAGTAATACATGCTTTGGACCGGGCATACTGGGCCCTTTCGTACCATTTTCGTCAGTAACACACTTTGGACCGGGCATACGAGGCCTTCGTTCCAATATCGTCAGTAACACTTTGGACCGGGCATACTGGGCCCTTTCGTACCATTTTCGTCAGTAACACATGCTTTGGACCGGGCATACGAGGCCTTCGTTCCAATATCGTCAGTAACACTTTGGACCGGGCATACGAGGCCTTCGTTCCAATATCGTCAGTCTCCTTCTTAGACGATCGTTCGATTCCAGTCTTGTTTTCGGGGCAGCATGAGCTTAGAATCTTTTCACAAGAAGAGCATGTTCTCTCGCTCCGCAGGTTTAGGCTTGGCTAGGATCTCACGACGCTTGCGACAATCTTCTATCTTGTTGACTTGGTTACCGCAATAATGACAAGATCCACCGAATCTGATATCAGCTACGATGCGGGTACTTCACTACTTTTTTTGCAGGTACTTCACATCCCTCGATGTCCTCGTGGCGCCTCTTAATGGAAATTCCGCTCAAAATACGACACAACTGCGCTCGGGTTGTTATTACATAGGCGTTAAATTCTCTCCTAATCACGGCATCTCGTTGACAGAGGACCGATATGACAAATCCAGCTATCACATCTTCGAGCATGTCGACCCTCGGTGTACGCTCTACAAGGTTCTATAAAGGTAGAGTGGCTTCCGCCGCTGTTTTTTGGGTCCCGATTTGAAGCCTCATGATATTATCGAAATAATCCTGAATGTGCAACGGCTTCGCGAATTTAGCAAGAAGAGTTTGTTTGATTTGTGGCCATTTTATTTCCGGTGTCTTCAATAGCTTCTGGGTCGTCCGGATCAAATTTTATGAGCTGCATTTGGTTATGTTGCACAGTAGTGGTTTGCGAGGCCGTCAATAAGCGAGTGAAAATTAATTCCATTCCAGTAAGTAGATTTTGAGTTTTCGTCAAATCACTTTCACTTGATTTTTGCGCACTTTCACTGATAATCTCCTCAGATCGATTTGGCCCTTCCCATCCCACTTCTGATGTAGGGACTTCGTCCCTATTGGAGTGACTTTCCATTTTACTATGTAAGTAACCGATTTTACACTATGGCGTGGGTTATCGGGCGAGGAGAAGATGGTTCTAATAAAATATGGCCGCTTTATTACATTGCTATATTAATTAACTTTGACAATATTACAATTAAAATAAAGATTGCAATATACAAGATTAATGAAACAATTTCTGACAGACATTATGACGTCCGCCGAACACGTGGATGCGTGCGCGCTCACTCGACAACTGCCTAACGTCAACCCCTTAACTTTCTCACGCTCCCCAAAATGGCCGCCTCTCCAGAGTTCGGCGTTACGTCAGAGTGACAACTCTGTTCCGTTTAGAAATTACAAATTATGAGAATCAATGAAAACCCGATTAAGACAATTTCCAATGCACCGACAGGCATATTCATTGTATTTACTTGTTGTCATTCGAGCAAAATAAACACAATTAATGATCAATGATAATTAAAAAACAAACAGTTAACGGGACATATTGTAATAACAAATAAGCAAAATGAGTTACGCTCTATTATTATTATAAAAGTATCACATGCAAAAATATATTGTTATTTCAGTTACCGATTTCATAAACAAAAAATTACGTACCCATATCTCTGGCTGTAAGCCGGGGTTGAAGTGATGATGTGCTCTAAGAGAGACTTTCTTTATTCACTTCTTGAAATAAACTGGTTCGATCTGCGTTCGCGCGGCGTATATAAACCATCTTTTCTGTTTGGCTTCCTCTCCCCTTCGACCTTACATTCCCCCTTTCCTGCGTCATTCACATTCCATGCGCATGTGTGTGTTGTTTATGATTACATCGTATGTAAAGGTTTAAATTTGTGTGAGTCACGGCGTCAAAACAAAACGCTTACATGTGAAATTGTTGATATTACACGGAATATATTTGCTTGTCTGCAATTGCAAGAATGAGAAAGATTATCGCTAACATAAGGTATGTAGAATAGATGCATCTTTATTGACATATGCGTGTCTGTAGTAAGCAGGCATGGTATACACGTTTTATGTAATTCAAAATAGTGGTATATAAGGGCTATACGGAAGTTATCATAAAAAAAGAAATTATCGAATCGCATAGGGTGGAATGTACTTATGACCCATTCCGAGTACAATCCAATTTTCATAAAATGTCAACTGCGCCATATTTTATTTTTCGTTGTTTTATTAAATTTTTCTTTTTACGCTTACGGTTAAATACAGAAGTCGGGAATACGAATGGTAATATTGCCGTAGTTGTTCCTTTACTACATACACATTTATTGAAATACATTTATTAAAAAATAATTCTTTATTATTAATGTATATTTTGGTATAAATAAATGTTGTCTAACATTACTAAAAACGAAATAAATACGCAATATACATAGGTATAAAATAAAATGACCATACAACTATAATATTTTCTACATTAAGAATTAAACGCAGTATAATGCATCTAAAATTATAGCCGGTCAATTATAGAGGTCACGGAACCTAAGACGGTTATTAGAATTTTTGTACGTTTGACGCTCGGCTCGGCACACACAAACTCGAAAACCAACTTTGTGACACAAAAAAATTTTTTCTCGGTCTCAAACCCAGGGCCCGCGACGTAGTGGCAACGCAAGTATTATAACCACTATACAACACGGCCATTGACTCGAAAAATTCGAAAAATACAAGTAAATCAATCCTGAACAATATGTGTCCGGCTGTAATTCTATACTTTATGACTCACGACTAACCAGATGCCCCATCAGAATGCGAAGCCACATGAACGTTGTTATAGCATATATATTTCCAAAGTAGGTATATACACCACCTAGATGACCGTGACGGTGTGAAAAAAACATTGAGTGCATGAAGTTTCCACGCGAGTGAAATTTCTTTATATTTTTAATACTATCTAACGAGTTTGCAACACTGAGCAAACTGTCAAAACGCAATTTGAAGTTAATTAAAAAAAAACAGACATATCAACGGCCATTACATTTATGATATGATATATCAGTAATAGTTATACACGAACATACAGTTCACTTGATGGAAGTGATGTGTTTATTAAGTAAGTTATTTCTGCTATTTCACACTGGCATTCTGTGAGCTGCGTGCAAACATCACAAACGTTAAAAAATCTATTTATGGAAATCAGATCAAATAGTTACCTCTCCAAATAATTGGGTCCGTAAATAACGTCGGATTTGACGACAAAATATTAACTCAGTATAAAACATCATATAAATACAATATATCTTCGTGTCATGAAGGTAAACTTAAAAATTATTATGTTTTAAGGCAGGATTATGGTAGAAGAAGTAAGGTAGTATTTTAACAGTGGTAGACGTCTACTGCAGTTTGTTTCTAGCTGCAGAATGTATGGGTCAGCTCGTCCGTTGTAGGACCACGCCCTCACAGAACTACACCGTTAAAAAGCATTATAATGCTGCTGTGTTTCGTCTGGTGAGTGTAGGGATCCGGAGACCTTCGTTACTGGTGACGAGGCATTCCAGCTCAGTCCTCAAGAGTAACAACGCATCTGCATTACGAATTCTTGTCGTGGATGAATGTAGATGTCATGGGCCGCAGGAATCACTTGCCATAAGGTGAACTGTGTGCTCGTTTGTTACTCTCAATGTTATAAAAAAAATAGTAGGATAATTTAGAGGATATTCAATTTCAAAAAACGAATTATTTGTTTTATTACCGTTGTCTAGTCATTTTTTTTACTAATTTCATCGTGTCGACACAGATTTTTTAACTAATTGAATAAAAATTAATAAAAAAATAAATAAAGAGACCAAAAGTTTGGGAATATTCGATCAAGTATTATAAGCGCACGTGTTTTATTCAGAATAGACAGACAAAATCTTTTTTACCTATTATTTTTTTAGTCCAGCTCTTGATTGAGGGTAAACCTTTGTCCAGTTGGAGCACAATAGCTAGCTAGTGTTTTTTGTACACGAGATTTTTAAACAATAGGGACTCACTTACCTGAGCCGAGAATTTTGGAGTGCAATACAATAAAAATACAATTCGAAAAACTGAAAAAACTTTTGTAGAAATGAGTAAAATCTGACCGTCGACCGTTTTATTTAATCGTTCCGAAATGTATGAAAACATTATATCTATATTTAATTGTATACACATTTTACCGTCCGTAGTTTTAATCATTCAACGCCGAGACCAATTCTTAATAGATCATATTCCAATATTGAGTCCATGATCGGCCCATATGTAAAAATCTGACCGTTTATTGTTACTTATTTCGCAAAGGTCCATCGTCGCAACTGCATTATGATATTGCATTATGCTTAAATATAGAATCTAGGAGAAGAAGAGAAGAGAATGTCATGGGCGCCAGGAATCACTTACCTAAAAATCATATGCTAAAATTTACGTATATATATATTCATTCTTTCTTTCGTTAGTTAAGATAAAGTTATAAATATAAATGTCTTTTATATTATTATTTTCCACCTCAGTCCTCAAGGGCGACAACGCATCTCCATTATAATTTGTCAATGATGAATGTAGATGTCGTGGGCAGTAGGAATCATTTAACATCAGGTGAACTGTGTGCTCGTTTGTATATCTCAATGTAATTAAAAAAAAGCTCGATCCGGATTCGTTCAGACTTTTTAAGTTGTTTTTTACATTATACTTAACGGAAAGGAAACCATTTATTTGTGAGTATCCGTACGTACGAACGATGTCCTCCTGGTCCAGTTTCGACCTTCTGGCTATTTCGAAATCATATATATAATTGACGCAAGATATATTAAGCATACTCTAAACATAAACTCAGAAGCACTCGCTCGTAGTACGCACCCTTTCCTAATCCGAGGTCGGTTTTTTTCGGTCTCATGGCCACTGTTAGCCCGAGGGCTTTTACAACTTCACCGGGTTGAAAGGTGGCCGAGCGCTTAGGGCACTCAGCCGAGGCCTCTATTAGTGGGTAACCAGCACAAGGGTTTCCGAGAGGGAGCCTAGTCTTGGACCGTTACCCTCGAGAACAACTGACTCGGGGGTGCCCGAGAGGGCCGAACCTCGGCTTGGTCAGTTTCTTCTGAAGGATTCGTTTCGGGCTGATGGCAACTGTAAGCCCGAGAGATGTTAAAGTTTCACCGGGTTGAGAGATGACCGAGCGCTTATGGCACTCAGCCGAGATCTATATTAATGGTAACCAGCACAAGGGTTCCCGAGAGGGAGTAGGTTCGAATCCGCCAAGCAATTATGATTAAGGAGTGGTTATATATATATATATATATACATATATATATATATATATATATATATATATATATATATTTATATATATATATATATATATATATATATATATATATTTATATATATATATATTTATATATATATATATATGAAGACCGAAAATGGAATCAAACGATAAATAAAACGATTTGTTTTCTTCCATTCGTTAAAATAATCTCTGATTTAAACAAAATAATTCATCATTAAATTGGGACATTTCTATATCAGACACTTCAAAAGTAATCTAATCAGATTACTTTTGCAAAGTTTCCGATGACATATTATCAAAAGGATGAAGATACTACTGTTTCTTTTTATTAAAAGATGTGACAAACATGCACACAGTTCCCCTGATAGTTAGAATAATACGAATCAACGATCCTTCGTAATTAATCACAAAACAGAAGCATGGTCACACATTTTTAATTTCCCTTTAAAACGGAAGCGTGCATTATCAAGCATTTTCAATTTTTCTGGACCCAATTTGAAGTCCACGCAGACAAAGTCACGGGGAAATGCTACTAATTGCTCACGAATTCAGTCTTAGATCTGAGTTTTATGCAGGAATTTTAATAACGACAATTTATCGTGTATTATTACATCACTCAGTACTTTCTGTAGATTGGATGAGGGATGTCTTGGTCAGATAATCGCCCAACCTATAACATCGCTTCGTATCGTCAAGTATAACTTATATATGGTATACCATATATAAATTTGAGCCTGATATATCTGTCATCGGCTAACTTTAGTATAAAATATTTTTGGAACATATTTATCACATAAAAGGTCCAGGGTGTCCGGTATTCAACCGCGTGCTCAAAGCTTAAATCAAAGTATATTTATGAGACAAATATTCTGACAAAGAGGTGATAGGATTTTTTTGATTAGCTATTTATTATAATTTTAAATCGATAATTTAAAAATCATAGTATTTATTTATCATCCTACTTACCTGTACATAAATAATTATATATGTTAAACTATATGTCATAATTAGGACAATTTTTTTTTTATTGGCTTCACGCGGTGCGTATTGCCACAGACAAAGAATTAGGACGATTATACAGTATATATAATTCCGAATGGTTTCCGTGCTGCTTTTTAAGTATAAATTACTGTTGTAATGTAAGTTGAAATTTTGATTTTTTTATTTTAAAAATAGAACAGTTTTTTTTTCAAAGAATGCTGGCAGTAATATTTACATTACTAATACTCCGGTTAATCTCTCACATCGTTTACGACCATAGTCAAATGGCTCGCTCCTTTTCCTTTAAACTTCCAGTGCATGTAACAATATATTTCTTTGTCTTCTCTTTTCCTGCTGGTCAATATTATGAGCAAGGCGATTCATCGGCAAATATATTCAATTTTAAATTTTAACTCTTAGAACTATGAAAATTTCTTCCATCTGCAGCATGAATTGATCAGCTCGGAAGGATCACATCCTCATAGAATATCTGTATCATATATCACCATAACCCTGTTGTGTTTCGTATGAAGGTAGGTGTAGTTCTATCCAGTTGAACGTCACATGCCGAGACTACCCATTCACGTTGAAACTACACGTAGAAACTAGCTGCATCGTGGCTCTACAGAGGCAGAGTTGTGTCAAAGGTATATGTTATAAAAAAATATGTACGAAGTTTTTATATTGATAATAAAACTTAGCTTATGTAGTATGACGGTTTAATAGTCAATATTTATGTTCTAATTAGCTCAATTAAAATCTAATCTTAGTTAGTACTCAACTTAACCTTTATGCATGTGGGATGGGCAGTGACCTTGTCCTTCGGTGTACAGTTATCGCCGTAAACATATAATTAAGTATATTATTCAGACGGTTGGACGTTTTGTTGTTTTATTTAACTTTACTGAAAAGAAAAAACTATGAACTTTTGATTCAAAATATAGAATTCGCAAATCAATGTTTTCCAACCAACTTAGGCAAATCATAATATATATATATATATTTGGGCTTAAGTGGGTATTTTTTTTAATATAACGGGTGACAAACGAGAACACAAGTATAGTGAATGCAAAGCATAAACACCGGACGAAACAGCAGCGTTATGCTGATATTTTAAGCTGGTATTCTTTGAGGGCGTTTTCCTTCCCCGGTCGAGCTGACCCATTCATTCAGGAGCTAGAAACAAACTGCAGCGTAGCTCTAGCACTGCTGATAGTAAGAGAGAGATAGGAATTCATGAAACACACATTCAAGTTTTAGAGTCTATGTGGTGTAGTAGTAGGCATGTTCCATGTATGTCCTCGATGCTATATGAACCATCCTTCGATGTCATCACACATGCATCAGAATTAAGAGGAAGCGAAGAGTTGTGAGTGCAAAAGTTTACAGCACTATGATATATCTTGCGCAGTTAATGCAATGTTATAAATCAATCAGGAGTACTCAGATAGATAGAACTTCGAGGACGAAGACACTTGCATAGTCAGATCACAATCGGATAGCGAGATTTTTATAGTAAGAAACACTAACACAACTATCTCTGAGCACTGAATAAGATGAAGCTGTAGGAGCAGCATAGACTAACATCAACAGAATCTCGAATCACCGGTAGGACATTTATTGCTTATCACGTTGAGATATAGTTGAAAAGTTTACAGTAAGCATCATATGCTGTATGCTGAATGTACGTTGGCAAAAATAGTTGGGTCGATATAAGGATGTAATCGAAATTTGATTCCATGGCGGCCTTTGGATCGATGTGTACAATCTGACCATTATAACGTTACGAAGCTTGGACATTGAGTTATTTTTAATACTTATCAAATTTCAAGTATTGACATGATACAATTTTATTTTATTACAACAAAACATGTTTATTTTAACAACTCGACAATCGTTTACATTAAACAATGTTCGGAGTTTATGTAAGGATATGCTCGTGTCAGGAAATTCCACTACTAGTCATTCTTAACGTTTAATAATTAACATATTGAAAGTTACCTTCATTATTTTTGCTCTTTTAATTTTATCTTATGTATTATGTATCATATGATGTATATACTGAATAAATATGTCTTGACATATGTCCGTATGTTATGCTCGTTAATTTGCTCTCTCTGCCAAAGTATTTTACCATTGTTTTAGCATCGGAAAAGTTTGACAAAATATTATATATAGAAAATCGATTTAAATTCAACCTAAACATCAAACAGGACTCGCGTACACAACGTACGAATTTTAACTCGAAATCATTTTATGTATCGAGCTCTGTATGTAGACTATGAGAGACGAGACTGTATGTAGAGCAATGTAGACTTTGATGATAGAGCGTACTGGTCCAGCAAGTTGAATTTGAAGACAAATGGGTTGTTGAATGTAACTTCTAATTTTAAATTTCTCGCCTCTTAATAGTTTAGTCTTTAGTCTATGATGTTTACACTCTATCTACTCTGTGACATTGATCGAACACGTCTAGCTTTGTGATTTTTTTATTTTAATAAAAGTAACGACTAATTATTCATAAGTGTTTCCTTAATATCCATCACCCATATTATCCTCGGACCGAAAGGTTGTCGCAGACAAATAATTCCAATCCTTCGCTTTTCGCATTAAAAACGAAACGACGAATCATAACGCTTATCCATATCGAATAAAGGATGGAAACCCGCAGTCCGTCTTAAAAAAAGAACTAAGTCCTAAAAGACCTCAACCAGATGATTTTTATGGGACATCAGGAGTATAATCTATCAAACAAAAATTTACTTATTGAAATCGGTTCCGAAATCACAAATCTGAGAGCGCAAATGTCGACCTACTCGCGTGTTACGGTCGGTTGGAAATTGGAAATATCCACAAAAAACTAAAATTCTAATACACCATGTTTACTCAGAAGGCATGGTGAAATAATTTGCATAGTTGCTAACCGTGTTCGCTCGCTGGAAGTGTGACGTAGTTTCACGAAACGTGATTCACAGAAATCCACCACGTTACCAGGAAAAACGATTGCGCAAGCACCTTGACTGTAACTATGTACTTGATAGATTATTGTCTGTATTTGTTTCACAGTCACAATAAACCTTAAATATAGTATTGTATGGATCTGACATTAACACGTAAGAAAATAATATAAATCATAATTATTATCACAGCCTAGCAATAGTTAACCGTTGAATATATCCCTTCTCCACTAGCCCTTTAGTCCCGGACTCATAGAGTAAGAGTTAAGGTACACCCTGCCTCTCGTATAAGGCTACTGAAAGGAGATTTCGGGTTCGCGGGTGATCAGGGTGGGGGCTCTGGTCGTCCAGGATAGCGAACACGGGGAGGACGGCAACACATAATGGTTATAACAGTTCTAGGGAAGGGGGAAATTTCCCCGGTCCATTCCGTTGGTGATCGATATGACGCTGGTATTCCATGAGGGCGTGGCCCTACCCCGGTCGAGCTGACCCGCTGCAGCTTGAAGGAAACTGCAGTGTACCTCTACCACTGTTAATACTGCCACTACTCTAATAATATAGAATATAAGACATGGCCTAGGTGTCAGGTTTACAATTAATATTATATTTATGCAAACACAGACTGTTATGTCGGTGTTTGTATAAATATTAGTTTTTGTACTTACATTAATATTCAAGTAGATAGTATTTGTTTTCCTTATCAAATTATTAATCTTAAGCTTCCTGATAACAATCTTTTTGATAGCAATGGACTTAAATGATGAAAAGAAAAAAGTTAATAACGGGAAATTACATTGCGATCCATTACTCAATACATACTCGGATGTGAGTGTACTGCGTATGTCCCCTGACTGAGTGTTTTTTTTTTACATCGAGATTAAGAAACGAGCACACTCATCCTACATTCATCCTTGACAAGGAATCATAATGCAGATACTTTGTCGCACTTGAGATGGAATACCTCGTATACCAATAACAAGGGTTTGGTATTCTTTAAAGACGTAGCCCACCCCGGTCTTACCCAAATATGCTGTAGCGAGAAATAAACGGCAGCGTAGCCCTGTCACTGTTGACACTGTCCTCGTAGTACTTTACACAATTATTTGAGAAAGATTGTTCACTTTCAAACGAAAAAATCAGACGGTAGATAATAAATAAATAACTGAATCTAAGATAGAACTTACCAGTAACTCAAATGTGTTGTCCGGTTATCCAGAATTAACTGTGTGCTCGTTTGTCACACTCAATACAACTCACGTTTATAACCACGCATACAACAGGACACGTTTTAGGCACGTGCCCTAATACGATGAAATTACATAAATAAACATGGAATGGTTTCGCGTGGCGTTGTTCGCGACAGGTGACGAGTTTGGTGACCAAATTGTTGCGCGAAAACTTGGGAATGAATTATCAATTAAAAAGGTTACTATGAGCTCGGTACTTTTTTTGTTACTGTTGTCGTTGCTGACGCTGGATTATGACGTCACAGAGGTCAGCAGTTGACCTCGGTCGCTTGACCACCCGTTTAGATGATCCGTTCGGATATGCGTTTCAAGTCATAGAAATATTAATGTTAACAGTGGTAATGTTGTAGCTAGTTTTTTGATGCTGCATTAATTGGTCAGATCGACCGGGAAAGGATACCCGTGTATGGCCCGTTCGGATAAGCGTTGAACACGTTGCAACATTTATGCTCATGTTAACAGTGGTGGTGTCAAGCTACAGCTAGTGTCTTGATGCTGCATGAATGGGTCGGCCCTAATGGGGAAGCACTACGCCTTCACAGGATACCAGCTTAAATTAGTAGCATAACGCTACTGTGTTTTGTCTGTGGCTAGATGCGAGTTAGGAGGAAGTTGATGGATGCTCAAGTGGCTCGGGATTGGGCTTTTTGGGGAGGTCTATGCTTCTTCAGCAGAGGACTATGGGCAGGCTGTGATGACGGTGATGATGAAGTGGGTTTGGATTTGACCACGTTTTATTAAAACATTTAAAGCAATTAAATGTAGATTGAAATGATGAAATTATACGTTTGTAAATTTCCCTAGGCGTTTGTCAATAAATTTTAAAGGTTTTGCATTGAATTAACAATATTTGTGCTTTTAATATCACAAGACGCCACCACTAAATAAAAAAAAAACGTTTGCATGCATATAATAACCGTACATTTAATAAACGTTCAGCTAGTTTTGACAATGGTAAAAAAATATATAGTGTAAAAACTATTTTAGGTGTCATATAAAATAATAAAACGGATAAGCGCCTCTACATTTGAGGAAATAGAAAATAATTGATAACATAAGATAAAATAACTTTAACAAAAGCTGACGAATTTATGTACACATGTATACACATAAATGCAAACAAAATCTTTAAATTTTATATATTTTTTTTTTGATTCCTGCGGCCCATGACATCTACATTCATTCTTGATAAGGATTCATAATGCCGATGCGTTGTCACACTTGAGGACTGAGATGGAATGCTCAGTCACCAGTCATAAAGGTCTCCGGATCTCTACACACATGTATATATATATAACACTTCACCGTAATTGTTTTTATTTTGAAATTAAACAATAAATAGGACAACAATATGTTCAACGATTTATCATTTATTAGAAAAATAATATAAATCCCATAACACAAGTGCAGTTTCAATATTACATTACGGACAAACTTTTAAATCAGTTTTAAGGTATGAACAATAATGGTCAACTAATTAGAAACAACAACGACAAAGTATACAAAACAATGTTTTTTTAAGTATAACTAATTAGTATTGTTATTTACGAAATAGCTACTATCCACAGCCTACCAATAGTTATAATTAATATTTAGCGGCGTATCACTTATTTTCAATAACAGCACTGCAACGACGTGGCATTGATTCAATCAATTTCATACATTTTTCTAGAGGGATTGAATTCAATGCTTCAACAAATGCTTCGTTTAGTTCCTTTTGACTGGTGTTACGTTTGTTTGAGACTTTCTTTTTAACAATATACCAGAGATTTTCTATCGGGTTTAAATCCTAAAAAGTATTTGCTGGCCAGTCTAAAACAGATATACGCTGTTCGCTAAGGAAACATTTGACGCTATTGGCCATGTATTTAGGGTCATTGT
This sequence comes from Teinopalpus imperialis, assembly GCA_029286865.1. Taxonomy (NCBI): domain Eukaryota; kingdom Metazoa; phylum Arthropoda; class Insecta; order Lepidoptera; family Papilionidae; genus Teinopalpus; species Teinopalpus imperialis. Next base: position 14,709,783 of record JAGSMU010000001.1, read on the forward strand.
CATGCTGAAAGATCCAGGCAAATGATCGTACGAGTGCTCTAAGATATTTTTGTATTGTCATTGATCCATTGTACCTTCAATCTTCCAAACGGGTCCAACTCCACATCCGGAAAAACACCCCTAAACTTTAATGTTACCGCCATCGTGCTATGACTATACACCTTTTGTATTATAATTAAAAGCATTGTTTACAGGTCGTCTAACATAGTGCTTTCCATCGGAATTTACCATATTTATTTTTGTTTCATCTGAAAATAACACTTTTTCCATTCTCGTACCATCCAATTAAGATATTTTTTAGCGACTAATAATCGCTTCTCTCGGTGTTGCCTGGTAACAAGCGGTACCTTTCGAGAGGTTCTTCCAAACAATTTAGCTTCCACTAATCTTCGGCGTATCAGTCTTGACGAGATGTTTCTCGGGTCATCAGGCGAAAAAACTTAATTTTTAATCTGGTTAGAGCCTTTACTTGGGTCTTTTTTAGCAACACGAACGATTAGCGTATCTTCTCTGGGAGAGTTTTTTCTTGGCCAGCCTTTAAGAACTATTTCAACATTTTCAACAGTTCCATGTATTTAATAATGATCAATTGCATTAAAAACTTTATTAACAGAACAATTTAAATGCTCAGCTATTCTTCTGTACGCCCACTTATGATCTATATTTATATTAACAATTATTTGCCTACTTGACGCGTCACAACTTTTATTTTTTCCCATTTTGAGCAAAATAAAATTCAGATTAAATGTTAAATTGCCGCCAAACTAATAGAAAAAGCCAAGAAAGAAATGTTATACTCCAATTTCAAATTATAAAGGTCTCGACTTATAGAGGTCTCGACTGAGAGCCATAAGCGCTCGGTCACCTCTCAACCCGGTGAAACTGTAAAAGCCCTGCGGCTAACAGCGGCCATTAGCCCGAAAAAAAAAAAAACCAATTTCAAAAATATAACGAGCTATGGATGCTTTTTTAAAACGTTTCGAACTAGGCGACCAAGCGGCCAGTAACAGAAAATAAACTCCTACATCTGTAATTAAAAGTAAGATATGTTTTATATTTTGAATGAGAATGAGTTTTTTATTTGAGTGGCTACATTACTGCATGATTATAAGTTATTGAATGTGTATATTTTTACGAACATTTGTACGTTGCTTTTTTTATTGATAAGAAGTGTTTCTAATTATATGGCCACGTCACCCAATCAGCTGTGAAGCCACGTGACGAGTTATGCTCCAATGCTCTGTCTAGGGAGGAGGCTATCAGTAAGTAGGATTTATTAATTTAAACTTTAATGTTCACAAAGTGGACTTGGATGCCATAAGGCGTTCTCCATCAGTCAACTTGTGGCGTAGAGACATATATGCATTAATTTGTGCGTTGCATCATTTTAAAAAAAAATATAGATGAATCTGTCACTGGGTTACTATTCCTAAAATGAAAATACAATAACAATTATAATATACACAAAAGTTAAAGAAATACACTATTTATTTAGCGTTACATAAAATACATACATACACATTAATACATAATTAAACTTTTTTTTATACCTAGTATATATGTATACATATTTAAGTGACTTATACGAATCAGAGAGAATAGTTTTCTGTGGACAATTGATAAGATTTAAATACATTGCTTGTCTTTCTATAATTTTTATTCTGTCTTATACGATAAAATATTTACTAGACATTCAACGAATCCTAAGAATTAATTACAAGCGTTTGAATGGTAACACTGTACAGGGATGGATACATTCAAACATATGTACGATACACACCCGTACATTTCATTGTCTATGATTACTAAATGACAACTGCGTAGAATAAGATAAAGGGCCGTAAGTATTTGCTACACCAAAGAAGGATTTCCTTAGTCTGCTTTAATGTACGTTTAATAACGCAGGAGCCAGGTTCAGACACAGTGTCAGAGACACGGGACATATGACATAAAACCAACAATTTGTTATACACACACATATCATAGAGTATATTCAATTATTTGACAGAATTCAAAGTTATTATCCTCATCATTTCGGTGGTTGGAAATTTCGTGCCACGCACAACTACACTTTGGTTTTAACTGTTGTCAGCGGTATTTCCGAACCGATAATATTTAGTGACATTTAATTATAGAGCCTACACTTTTCTTAAAGGCCAGCAATGCACTTGCGATTCCTATAGTATTGCAGATGTTCAAGGATGGCGGTGATTGCTTACCATCAGGCCAGTTGCTTGGCACGATAGTCTAACCCATCATATAAAAACCTAGGTATTTTAACCACTACACACACATATCAAATTGATTTTATGATTTTTTTTTTTTTTTATAACAGCTAAGAGGTAAACGAGCCAGACGGGTCACCTGATGGTAAGTGATTCACCGCCGCCCACGGTCACCAGCGACGCCAGTGCGTTGCCTACCCTTCAGGTAAGAATATGCTCTTTTCATGAATAACCCAATGTCGCAGTTGTTGGGGAAGACCGCTAATGGCAACGAATTCCAGAGATTTATTTGTATCACTCGTCGCCATCACAAAAAGAGCATAAGGTGTGGGGAAGGAAAGGGAAGGAGAAAGGTCACAGAGGGTGAGGAATTGTGGGACAGGGAATAAAAAGACAGGAAGGGGCCAACTGATACTCATTCCCACACGCAACACAACAGTCCCTAGAAAATCTGTTGCGATACGTGTAGTATAATGAAAGTGCCAGTTGCTATTTGGGCCCCAAGGTAGAGCATTTTTGTCAAATGTATGTTATGTTTGCTATGTTGGTAAAACCTTATATTAATATATGTTAGCGTTTCTATGTTTATTTATTTTATCTATACAACGATAAGAGGTAAGTGTTAAGGTAACTTTAATTAAGTTTATACTTATATATAAAAGAATGATGATATTGATGGTCTAACGTTTAATGTTTATCAATTTGGTAGTAGACAAGAATCGAAGGCTTTAAGGCGTGACCCTTTATGAAGAAAAGAACTTTATAGAACTGGAATGTGTATATTTAAATTATTATCACGGAACAGAACGAAGATTTAGAGTGTGTTACTTGGACCGAGTCTGGAGGTGAACTGAGTTTAACTCTAATGAGACTGGATAAATAATAAGTATAATATAATAATAATAGGTAATAATAGTAGTATAAAGATGCTGACATATCCCCTTTACACACAAGTAGGGCGCATCAGCCCTATTCTATACAAATAATATATGTAACAGTACGAAGCGAACTGCGCAGTAATCTGTATTTGTAAATACAACGTTATCTTCGGAAAAGTACCAGTACGAAATCTCTGGAACAATCCCGTACGTAAATACGCGATCGACGACGCCTTTATATATAATTCGATAAGGTTTAAATTAGACTTCACTGGTTCGGAATGTGTACGCTCGATATAGACATACGCAAAACATGCACACAAATACATTTTAATAACATCGTGTGAAATCGTATGACGTCTCACGCACACATGTAAAGGTTAGATATAGCTATTTATTCGTGAAACTGGGCGATGTTTTTCATGAATTTGCATAATGACGTACGCTGTCGCGAACTCTGTTGGTATATATATTATTACTTATCATTTTCTTCTATTTTATAATAATAAGACACAACAACAAACGATCGTGTGCTCGTACCAGTAATAAGGGTGATTTCTATCACCAGACGAAACACAGTAGCGACTACCTACTGATACGCTGTTATTCCGAAGTGGTCTTAACCTGGTCGAGCCAACTATATTTCATAAGCCCATGATATCTACATCAATCCTCAACATGCCTGTTGAAATCTTTGAGAACTGAGTAGAAATTTTTCCCTACTTAGCGGGCCTCCCGCTCGTGAGTCCAATTAGATAAAGCTATAGAAGTCTCTGGACCAACAGCAATGCTCACATAAAAAAAAAGTGTAGAAATCTCACTACCCGTAAACGGCTCGTCGGATCCGTACGCTAAATGAAACAGCTGTGCTTTTAATTAAAGCTGATACTCGGTGAGTGCGTGGTCTTCATCCGGTCGAGCGGACCCATTTATCTCGTTGCTTTAGCACTGTGAAAATTAGGGATAGTGATCACAACCGTCCTTCTACTTCTCTTAAGCTAGGATCAGTAGAAACTTATCTAAACAGAAATAACTGTCAGGTTTTTCTTTTGCTCCTGTTACCAGATGCTGCGTTATGTATGACATGGATTGCAGTATTAACTCTAACGCGCTTGTACAAAACACGAACACTTAAACACACTTAAAGGAAGTAAATATCATCAGTTTGAGTTTCACTTTTCTATCTTTAAACTTCGTAGGTATAACGTTTACCTAATTCAGCTTAAGGTTACCCACTAATAAAGGTTTCGGCTGAGCGCCATAAGCGTTCGGTCACCGGTGAAACTGTAAAAGCCCTCGGGTTAACAGCGGCCATCAGCCCTGAAAAAAAATCAGCCCAAAGTTTTTTAAAGAATCCTGTAGCAGTACATTACTAAATTCCTTTTTCTTTGTGTATTTGTATTGCTATTGGTCCGAAGGCCTCTACAGCTTTATCTAATTATGCAGCTTTATTTATTAGCGAGCGTTCCCTAAAGCCCAGATTCCCGAAATGGGTGCCCCGAGCGTACGTACCGCGGCAATATTCAGAAAAATTCGGCTTAAATGTTGATTTTGATTTGACGGTAAAATTAACTAAACTTCCCATAAACGTAAAGGAAATAATGAACCAAACAGTTTCATTCACGCATCAAAGACAACGGTGTATTAAATTTGCATTTTTTTTTCTTTTCTTCAAACCGCTTTAATGCCGCCAAATATATTTCACCGATAAGGGTGCCGCGAAATATTTTTGCACGGACAAAGGTGACGCGGCAAAAAAAGTTTGAGAACTCTACACCAGGGATGACCAACGTTTTTTTAAATTTTGAACAGGGGTGACCAACCAACCAAATTTTTTGTCCACTGCTGCATACATTAGACAATAGACATTAACCCTAACATATAGCTATAAATTTCTAAATGACTACTTTACTAACAACAAGAAAAAGAAATCTACTTTACTACCTCATTTTCAGGGCGCATGTTTTTATTATATTTTTAATTTATATTAAATATTTTATTTATTATATTAAAAAAGAAGTGAAAACGAGCGCACAATTCATTTAATGTTGTGTGATGATTAAAAGCCAAGTGATCTGCCTCCAATCCTCAATAATGATTCCTTCAGGACTGAGACAGTCTTTATGGGATAGGTGGCAAACGAGCAAGCAGCTCACCTGATGGTAAGTGAACACCGCCGGCCGTGGACATATGCAACACCAGAGGAGTCGCAGATGCGTTGCCTGCTTTTAGAAAGCTGTAGGCTTCTTTCATGAATGTTCCTAAGTCGTATGGGCTAGTTCATTACCTGTAATTGGGTCGTCGGTTCCCTACACTCAACCTAAGGAATATACTCACTCACGCTGGATCTCTGTGAGGGCTACTGTCGAGACGACCCATTCATATCTCTACTCACACATAAAAGTCATCACTTACTATCAGTTCAATTTTGTGCTCGATTTACCCATTACATAAAAAAGGGGTTACGCTTTGACCTTTCTATAGCACGAATAATTTGGCTCAGCCAGACTAGGTTCTCATCTTCTGGAATATCAGCAAAAAATAGTATTCTAGAATAACTGTTTTTCGTCTGATGAAAGAAAGCAACCAGCCACCTTATTACTGGTGACGAGACATTCTGTTCAAGTCCTCAAGTCTGACGGCATCCAAATTATGATTCCTTATCGAGTACGAATGAAGGTGACAAACGCAGTGATCACTTCCTGGTGAACTGTGTGCTTATTTGACACCCTAAGTTGCATAAATCGAATATAATTTTACAGTAATTTTCGTCATTTTAAACCTTACGATCAAAGTTTATTCTTTATATATTAAAGCTACGATATTCTTGAAGCAAAAGTTAAAATACTTCGACGATATACTTGAAACCCGCACGCAGATGTCTAGACTAGTGGGGGGAGGAGACAATTTAATTGGTTGACATTGTCGATTTTACTGCAAAAATAACAGGGGGAATTCTAATAGCGAGGGTGCGGATAAATGTGGTACGTCTTTTGTACAGGAGACGAAGGTTTAATTCATTGGCACGCCACTGAGTTCGGTCTTCAGCTATTCTTCTCCAGTCTCTGCCCGCTGTCCTACGAATATTTTTTTTATTTTTTTTTATTACGCTTAGAGTAACAAACGAGCACACAGTTCACATGATGGCAAGTGATTCCTGCGGTCCAAGACATCTACATTCATCCTTAACAAGAAATCATAATGCAGATGCGTTGTCTACCTTTAGGACTGGAGATGGAATGCCTCGACACCAGTAATATAAAGGTCTCCGGATCCCTACATCCACTAGACGAAATACAACAGCGTTATGTTACTATTTCACACCGATATTCTCCTATCCCGGTCGAGCTGACCTACTCGTTCTGCAGCTAGAAGCAAACTGCATCGTCGCTCTACCACTATCAGTTGACATAGATTTTATGAATAATTCGTGATCAGGAAGGATCATGCTGAGACAGATTATCAGCGTTAAATAGCGTCGTAACTCGCCAGTGATTCGTGTGGTAAGTATACGTACGGAACCCTTACAACTATCGTCTACGGGGCATTTCGTATCAAAACTAAGCGGTAACGAAGTACGTACATTTAGAATTTACGTTGTTATTGTGTGTTATTATTATTTCGTTGTATTGATGTTCACCCGATAGTGATTTCTACCATTGGCCACGACGGCCGCATTCATCCTCGATAAGTAATCATAATTTCTTGTCACCCTTGTGGACTAAGGTCCAAGGCCTCCTCAGGAATAATAAGGATTCACCGGATTCCTACGCGTACTAAACTAAACATATTAGTGTTATATTTCTATTTTTTATGTCGTGATTTCATCAAAGCGTGTACTTTGCATGATAAAACTAACACAACTTTTTTTTTTATTAACACGTAGCCGTTATTGACTATTAATGTAATAGTGATAAGAAAAACCGCTATGCTATATTATAAAAAATAACACTATTCTGTTGTTTTCGTTTATGGCCACTGTTAGCCCGAGGGCTTTTACAGCTTCACCGGGTTGAAAGGTGGCCGAGCGCTAAGGGCGCTCAGACGAGATTTATTAATGGGTAACCAGCACAAGGGTTCCCGACAGAGCCTCGGTTTGGACTGTTACCCTGGGCGCGAAAGCAACTGACTCGAGGGTGCCCGAGAGGGCCGAACTCCGGCTCGGTCAGTTATTAACGACATTTACCACTACTTCGGACTGCGTTGGTGCTGGAGGAGAAGTGGCGCAAGAAACTCCAGCGACTCTCCTATCTATACTAATTGGTGGAAACCAAATTTTTCAACTACTATTATAAACCGTTGTCAGTTTTACTGTTATTGTGTAGTATTGCTTCATAATACATTGACCATACACCTTCATAGTATTTGGCAGGATTATTGTTTTTTTTATTAATTATTTGGAAACATGGGGATATTTTCTGACAGATGACATCAAGTGCGCAGAATTAAATTTTTATAGTGCCGAAAGCATTTGCACAAACACAGAGGCACTCCACTCGTCGCCCTCATCCGCATTCCGATGAAATGCATGTGCAATATGTTCGGAGGCAGGTTCACATGTAGAGACTGGGATACGGGACAAATACACAACACACTCAATACTCGAAAAATAGCATTTTGTCATACACAAATATTGTTCTTTCATATTAACCACTACACCACGCAGCTATCAGGTTAGGAATAACTAATAACTTTATTACATATTATATTATTTATGTAAAATATTTAAAAAAAAAATACATTAAGTACTTAAAATTACGTTATAATGACACCAAAATCAACTCGCTCATACTGGAGATTGAGTTATCTGGTGTACTGGAAACAGATCTAATGTCTACGATATTTTTGTAAATACTATACAGCCAATGTCTAATGTTTTTTTTTTCTGTTCCGTGTCTAATAGTAATTGTTCAAACAAAACAAAGCAGCCTATTATTCAGTATAGTATCAGTATGTTGTTTATGGATATTATCTGTCCGTAAATGTTAAAATCAACATTATTACAATTTGATTAAAGCTCAAAATCGTAACATTATATATTTCAATAAACGAGACAAATATAAAAATAAAAGTGAACGTGCATTAATTAATTATAATTGTAACATCCGGAATTCGTATGTCACATGATGTTTGTTGTGAATCACCTCTTACTTTCACACACATTAATTGCTGTATAGTGCTTGCTCGTTCGCACGTACCTATGTGCATTGCTTGTTGCAATGCCGGCTGTTGTCATTGCAAATAATAAAAATGTGATTTCCGGCTACAATGTACTATATATCTGTATAGCATAGCAAATCATAAGGTAGCTACGTCAAATCCTATACAATTACGTTCAACTGTTTGACACGTCTTATCATTAGCTTTAACATATTTATGATATGACACTTAACTTAGAACACTCTATTTTCTATTAGGCAACTACGAACCCGCCATTTTTTAATTAATTTTTTTTTTTTTTTATTAAATATTTTTGAAAAATAATTAACAACTTATTAATCAATTATATATTATCCGTTGTTTTTAAACTTCTTTTCTTCTTCAGTTTCGTCAAGATTTTCAAAACTTCGTCGATAGAAATCTCCCGATTTTGACTCAGAAAATTCATCCAACCTGACACATCATTCGTCATTACATCAGTTTTGAACGACACATTTAATGACATGAACACGGAATGTTGATATTCAATAAAACGGTGGGAACTTAGATATATCTCTGCATAGTATAACATAGTCAAATAATGACAGGATAACTAGGTGTTCAATAATCTATAAATAGCGTAGGAGTAAATACATTATCGGTTATAGCATTCAGAACCACCTCTTTATGTCAATAACATTATGGATGAACCCTATTAATTACGTATAGTGCCATTTAACGCCACATATGCGTATAATGTCGAGGCTTTTATGACGAGACAATGTCGGGAGTGGATTTCGTCTATGGTACTTTTAATGTGGTAGAGTTGGCTGACTCAATTAAATTGTATTTTTTTTAATATAGAATAGGTGGCAAACGTGCAAGCAACTCATCTGTTGGTAAGTGATTACCACTACCCATTAAAATCCGCAACACCAGAGGAGTCGCAGATGCGCTGCCGTCCTTTAAAAAAGGTGTAGGCCCTTTACTGTCTAAGTCGTATCGGCTCGGAAATACCGCTGGCGACAGCTGGTTCAATAGAGTAGTTGTGTGTGGCAGAAAATTTCGCGTAACGCACCCGTGTCCGCTTAAGGTTAAATTGGTTTAGATTTTTTCGGCGCCAATCTGAGACTTGTCTTTAACAAAATCTCGACCTCAGACACAAGTTATTATTGACGTGTTCCCGAGAAATAATGGGGCGGCCAGTGTATACCGCATACCCTGGGCGTTGTAAAACGTATGAGCTTAGCGTAACATGTTGACCGCTCACTCGAACTTACAGGTCTCATAGCAATGTCATGTCCAGCGTTTGTAACATAACGTCGATAACAAATAATTAGGTCAATATTTCAAAACGTTATGGATGTTATCAATAAAGTTTTGACATTTTTGTGTTGTTTGAATGTTTGCAAACAGGCGCTGTTTGTTAATATTCACGCTGACAGATTTAATATTGCTTGCAAAAGAAACCTCTATATCGTTAAGTATTTAAATGCTGAATGTTTGTAAATAAATAATACTTTGTTTCATAATTTAATTGTGAATATGAGTTACTTGGCGTATCGAGTAGGACACTCACCCCGGCATTTTTATCGATAACGCGCGCTTAATGTGCACATCACTACGCAATACATGTTTAAAAGCCAGTCTGCACCGATATAGTAAACGCACAATAATGAGTTTTGTTCATTATATTATCAAGTGAATACAGAACACTATATGCACTTAGTATGCATGAATGAAACCTCCGTAGACGTAGTTAATAAGTCAATTGATTTAATTCAATCAACTCTGAGAAATTACAATTATTGTGCAACCATTCAATTAAGGATAGACAATAAACAACTAGCGACATCTATTGAACATGTTGATAAACTGCACTAACTTTTACTAATCATGGAGACCCAACAGAAAAGGGCCTGATATTTTTGTTATATTAAAGCATCGATTTTCACCCTGGGGTTCGCAATCTTTTCAATAAATAAGACCTGCATATTTATTGAAAGAATTAATTCTAATGTTGTTTTTATAATTTTATAAAATTATAAAAACAACATTAGAATATATTTCTTCTTGAAGAACATGAAAAGACAAACTTATTATCGATATTGAGATATCTGGCGTAAGTGATTACTTAAATCTTACTGCTGAAATAAAATTGGGTCTGTCTTGGTAGTCTTGAAAGCTTACACGTAGTAATAAACAATAACTTTAAAAATTAAAAAAAAGTATATTTTCCTGCACCTACAATATATTCTCTGCTCAAGCCGAAAGTAGGCTGGTAGAGAATGCCTTTTGTTTAAATCCATCTTTTTGAATAATGTTTGTTTAATTGTGCGAATAAAGAATAAATAAATAAGCAATAAGATGCAGTGTGAGGGACACGGGACATGCATACAACCACAACAATTAGAGCCAATACCCTATAATATGTAACGGGGGATCGAATCCAACGACCGTGATGTAGCAACCGAAAAAATTATTAGAATTTAATACATTACGTTATTATTTAGAATTTAAATATTTTTATTACTTTTGTTTTACAAATTACAAACTTAAAATTAATATTGTAAAAATATGATCATTATACTATATATAAAGTTATTAATTATTTAATAAAAACTATAATAAATATTTAATAGTAAAAAAGTGAAATTGGTTTGTCAGGTGTGGGGTTCGAACCCACGCTCCCTCTCGGGAACCAGAGCTTAAATCTGGCGCCTTAGACCACTCGGCCAACCTGACTTGCCAATAGTTGTTGAAAATATAGTACAGTTCCTTTCATATGTTCTAAAATTTATCGTTCAGAAATATAGATAAATTATACGAATCATCGTATGAATTAAATGTTGCTAAAAAGAATGTGTCAATAAAAATATGTAATAAATTATCTATACCCTTAAAAATAAAAAAACTGAAGTCTTAAAAAAAAAAAATTTTTTTGACTCAATGAATTAATTTAATTTAAGTAATTATTGTAATTTTAATTACCTGCCATTATTTAATAAATATATAATATTTGCATAACGGCTGAATGTGCTGGATAATATGTTTATTAGAACACACAACAACACGCGCTTAATGTGCACATCTTTACGCAAAACATGAATAATAGCCCAGTCTGCAGCGATATAGTAAACGCACTATAATGACTTTTGTTCATTATATTATGAAGTGAAGACAGAACACTATATGCACTTAGTGTGCATATATGAAACCTCCGTAGACGTAGTTAATAATTCAATCCACTATGAAAAATTAATTTTTTAGTGCAACCATTCTGTTAGGGCGAGACAATAAACAACTAGCGACATCTATTGAACATTTTCAAGAACTGCACTAACTTTTACAAATCATGGAGAGCCAACACGAAAAGGGCCTGATTTTTTGTTATATTAAAGTTTAAAGCATCGGTTCTAAACCTATGGTTCGCAATCTGTTCATTAAATAAGACTTGCATATAAAATATTAGATTATTAAAGGAATTAATTATAATGTTGTTTTTATAATTTTATAAAATTAAATATTATCTTGAAGAACATGGAAAAATAAACTTTTAAGATATTGAAATATCTGACGTTTGTGATTACTTAAATCTTGCTGCTTATATAAAATTGGGACTGCCTTGGTAGCCTGGATAGTTTACACGTATTAATAAATATAACTTTTAAAATTAAAAAAAAGTATCTTTTCCTGCACCCACAATATATTCTCTGCTCAAGCCGAAAGTGGATTGGTAGAGAACGCCTTTAGTTTAAATCCATATTTTAGAATACTGTTTATTTTCTTAAAAATAAATAAGCAATAAGATGCAGTGTGAGCGATACGGGACATGCATACAACCACAACAATTAGAGCCAAACTTAAAATGAATATTGTAATAATATGATTATTATACTATATATAAACTAATTAATTATTTAATAAAAACTGTAATAAGTAATTAATAGTAAAAAAGAGAAACGGTTTGTCAGGTGTGGGGTTCGAACCCACGCTCCCTCTCGGGAACCAGAGCTTAAATCTGGCGCCTTAGACCACTCGGCCAACCTGACTTGCCAATAGGTGTTGAAAATATAGTACAGTTCCTTTCTGACGTTCTAAAATTTATGTTATAGGAATATAATATATAGATTATATGTACCATCGTGTAATGGAATGAATAAAATAGAAAAGAAGAATGGAGAAAAATAATAGGATTAAGTTGGACATGATTCACTATTAATAATATTAATATTCTATTCTTGGTCAATTTGATTTGAAACAAATAGTGTGCGTTTGACATTTTAAAAATCTTTTTTTTTATTTGACATATGACATGAACAATTTTTATCACTGCTGACTTTGCCACAATGTGATATGTATAAATTGAATTATAATTATCTTAGTTAATTAACACAATGAAGTAATTTAATTAATGTAATTTTAATTAACTGCCATTATTTAATAAATATATAACATTTGCATGCCATAACGGTGGAATGTAATGGATAATATGTTAATTAGAACACCTTTGTACGACCAATATGCCAACAAATAATGATTATGCAGATTATAATTGCCTTTGGTACTAACTACCAATATTACGAATTTAAATATTTTCGAATCATCGTCTACTAATGTGAGTGATAGATGAGCAAAATATTTAATGATGATAGATCCTTTTTTTTCGGGCTTATGGCCGCGGCTAGCTCAAGGGCTTTTACAGTTTCTCCGGTATGCGAGATGACCGAGCGGTTATGGCGCTCAGCCGACACCTCTATTACTGGGTAACCAGCACAAGGGCTCCCGAGACGGAGCCTCGGGGTGAACCGTACGCCTGTTTCGCGAGAGCGCCCGAGTGAGTGCCCAAGAGAGCCGAACCTCAGGTCAATCATTTGCTTCTGACTATGGATTATCCAAATTAATATATCTATTATTATTGATTAATTGTACCACCACTTCGGAATGCGTAGGCGCTGGAGAAGAAGTGGCGCACGAAACTCCAGCGACGCTTCTATCGATGTTGACTGGTGAGTACCGGCCTGTGACATGGCGGAGTGACGGTATCGCGAATAATTCAGTTGTTTGCGACGCCCTCGCCACCGCTGGGACGGTATGAAGGTGCAGTATATGTGTGTGTTGTTCAGATCTGGGCCCTGGTGGTCGCGTCATCGGAGTCATCGAGGGCGTGCCTCGGTCTCCTTAGCACGTGGGGGAAGTTGTGATTCGTGATGGGATTGTAAGTAACGTTACTTACATTCAGCGGGTTTGGGTGTGTTACGGCTGAGCCGTAATATCGGCGGGAAGTCTGCTTCAGGTACTGAGCTATGGTCGGCAGCTCAAGATCTATGTGTAGATTTCCATTACGCAAGAACCACGGCGCACCGGTGGCCTTGCGCATGAAACGATTTTGAATTTTGAAACCTTAAGTCGGTGAATGAGACGCGGGGAGGCATGCGGAAAGACAGGGTTTGCGTACCGCATTATGGGTCAGATGATTGCCTTGTAAAGTGTAATTTTTTTTCCGTAGAGACATTTTGCTATTTTTATCAATTAACGGGTGCAAACGACCCAGGGTGAAAGCTGTTCGATTCCGTACGTGGTTGATATGCGGGCCGAAGGTGAGTCTTTTTTCAAGTATGACGCCTAAGTATTTGACTGTCTTTTCCCAGGGGATTGGACGATCAATAACTCTATGTCTAGATTCTGTTGTTGTTGATGCTGTTAGCCTATGCGGCTCTAACAGCTTCATCGGATATCTCTATGGTTGGGAGATGCGACGTTTTGTTGCCCCGAGAGAAATACATGGCTGTATGCTTATGGTGGGGTTAGGTTAACCCCGACGATGGAGCCACGCCGCCATAATAGTCGATACTTGGTAAAAAAAATATACGTGTGTGTTTATTTATTTATTATTATTCTCATTTATTTATTTCTCATGTTTGATTTATTAATATTTTTTTATTCTTAGTTATAAAATATTTATCAATAAATCACATAGTTATTATTAGCACTGACTGTATGTATAGATCTGACCAGCGCGTGTGGTGGTTAGAGTAACTGACTACTGCGTCGGGGGTATTGGTTCGATTTCTAGCTAAGGAACGATATAAGTTCATGATCTGCTCACACTTGACAGAAGACGCAATCTTATGGATGTTATGTTGCTGCGTAATATTGTACACCATAAATTTAACTGCATGGACCTTACTAGACAAATACAATTACATGTACCTGCCCGATCATGTCATATTCGAGGCACTCAAGAATGCTCTGTTTGCACTAAAACGATGTAAGACGCACGCAGGCGAGCGTGCCCCCTTGTGGAGGGTAATGAGGTTGTACAATGATCATTTCCTGCGTCGTTCAGGGGGAGTGTTGTGCGTGCTATGAAGATGTAAGTTAACTTATCATAATCTTATTAATTGTTATATACATATATATATATATATATATATATATATATATATATATATATATGTGTATTAAGTGTTTGTTTAATTGTATTAAATTCTTAAATTGTATTCATTTATTCTGTCTTAACTCAACTGTAATACTTTTATATTATTGATGCTATATATGTAGCTGTTGGTTATACTAAATTAAAAAATCACAAATTGTTGGTTTTGTGCATTGTATATATGTCCAGTGTCCCTGACACTGCATCTGAATCTTCCTCCAATCTTATTGCACGTGTGTTACAACGTACTGGGTAAGGGGTTCGACAAGGCTGTGTGCTATCTCCTACCTTGTTCCTTTTGCATATCAATGACATGTTGCAAATTGATAACATTCATTACTATGCGAACGACAGCGCAGGGGATGCGCTATACACTGGCTGTGCCAATATTTCTCGAGGAAACGTCAATGAGTGGCGGTAAACATTTGAAACTTGTGTCTGAGGTCGAGACTTTGTTAAACAATATTTCAGATCGGGGCCGAAGAGATCTAGACCAGATTAACCCCACGAAGACACAAGATTGCGCGTATACCGCTAAAAAGAATCCCTTGTGTCACATCTTCTTATTTTGAAAACACTCCCCTTGCTACCTCAGCTAGTACCGGCCTCGCATGGAATACTGTTCTCATCTCTGGGCCGGGGTACCCCAGTTCGACCGCATACAACGGTGAAAGGTTCGAATCATTGATGACCAGGTACTCACCGATCGTCTTGTTTCACTGGCGTTTCGAAGAGATGTTGCATCTCTTTGTATTTTTTACCGTATTTACTATGGCGAGTGTTCTGAGGAGCTGTTCGGATTAATTCCAGCCGCTGCAGTTGAAACAACATACGTCACGACAGAATTCAAAATTTCATCCTCATCATCTCTATGGTTGGCAATCCACTGCTGTGCGCTTCCGCTAAATATCCTGCCACGCACAACTACTCTATGGAGTCCGCTGTCGCCAGTGATGTTTTCGAACGGATACGATTTAGAGACCTTCAAGAAAAGAGTCTACACCTTTCTAAAACTCGTTTGCGAATCCTCTGGTGTTGTTGATGATGATGGGCGGCGGTGGTCACCAACGGGTGGAATGCATGCCCCTTTGCCACCTATTCAATAAAAAAAAATGGGTGCCTCTGTGTTGCTCACGGTACTATAAATACGCGGAATATTTTTGCGCAGTGAAAAACATCTGGCAATAACCATAAGATATCGCAGTGATCGAAATCGATTCATCATCGATTATAAATAGAAGAAAAAATTATACATAATTTATAATGTCTGCAAATTGTATACTATACTATATAACATCTTAGTTATATAGTATAGCTTGTTTTTAAAAAAATAATTAAATAATTATCCTGCATTTATCATATCTGTTTACAGCTAAAAACTTACAGCATGTTAAAGATGCAGTATAAATGGCGAAAAACGATAGTATCATGCTGAAAATCTAATGTGAAATATCACAGTGCTGGTTTTCAGTGTATCCCATTCCACATACAGTACAGCCATTCGCCACAAACAAAGAAAATCATTTAGACAACTATCTTAAATATAATAATAAATATAATGATAATTATATTACATTTTCGTTAAATAACGCTAAGATAGTAAAATACAATACACAATACAATATAGTATGTCCCAAATAAATGCAAATCAAATAAAAGGTCAACTTTTTAATATCGTTTTGTTTTCATTACAAAATTTAAAAATAAATATAAAATGGATAAAAAGATATTTTAGTTTGTCAGGTGTGGGGTTGGATCACACGCTCCCTCTCGGGAACCAGAGCATGAGAAATCCGGCGCCTTAGACCACTCGGCCAACATGGCTAATCCGCAACTGGTAAGACTAAACTATATCCAGTATTGTACAGCCAACCACAAAAGTTTATATTTTACTAGAATTAAATGGGTAAACATATATATATACATTTTCAATAAGTTAAGTAAGTAATTATGGCATTATATTAATAGCCATTTATTCCTAATTAAGTTGCTTTCCAGGTAATCTAGGTAATGTAAAGAGATTAAAGTACTAAAAATTTGTTGTTTATTAATGAACGTTGATTTTATATTGTAGTATGCTAACGACATCTATGAATGGAAGCTAGAGGTGTTAACGTCCAAAAACTGTGTAGGTTCAAGGTTTTACTGCTAGATGGCGTTTTACTAAGATGCTTTGAATCGATAGTACAAAGTACAATTTATGTTTTGCTTATCTATTGCGCGGTACCCCGTGCGCCCGCGGCGGACCGCGCATTCTACGTCCGCACGTCGCGAGGTTTCCGGTCCGAGTTCCTGGTCTTACGAAGTGGACCTCGAGTACATATGTATGTGACTTCGCTGGGGCAGTGGATCCCCATGAGGTCATAATACTGGCATCGAAATTAAGGAATGGCAAAATGAGTGATCGCAGAAAAGCAATGGTCGACCATGTCGCCCTAATTAGAGCGGTTAGGAACTTTCGGACGAATTAAGTCTGGAAGCTTTTAACCGTCGCCTTTAACCCCAGACGAAAAGTGTCGAAAAGGCACAGTATGCCGACGACACCGCTCTCTATTCCGCTCATGGTAACATCAGAACGATCTGTTCATGTCTTCAAACCTCAGAAAACGCACTAGGCGATTGCTTCAAGAAATGGAGGATTGAAGTGAACCCGGAAAACAGAAAAGCAATGATTTTCTCAGGCAACTGGGCTTGTGTACACAGGAAAATGATAAAGGTCTATCCTAATTTTACCCAGTTCAAGACAGTCATTCCGTGGTCTAGCCACATAAAGTATTTAGGAGCTACTCTAGACCGTAACTTATAATTTTTAGCACACTTAAAAAAATGTAAGAGCAAGGGCGACCTTTATCACAGGTCGTCTCTTTAGCATCATACACAAACGCAACAAAATGCCCTTAAGGTAGAAGTTGCAAATCTATAAAATTTGGCTTACGAACTGTAATGTGGCAAGCATTGCATTCGCATAAAACCCGGAGGCTCGATGAAAGCGTCTGCAAAAGTTGCAAAACAAAATTCTACGTAGGGCGACAGGCGCTCCATGGTTTGTAAGAAACTAAAGAAATACACCGGGACCTTAAGATACACTCCTTAAGGAAGCACATAAAAAAATATCTCGACGTCTTCTTTATAAAATAAGAGCAAGGTGAAGCGTGGATGGAGCTTGCTTTACAAACGTGATTAAAGATGTGAGACTTAACTAATATAATCATCGTACTAGAACCGTAGTAACCTATTATGTTAACGCTCGATACCCACGTCCTACCAGCAATGCAATCGATTTGTGTTAGAATCGCACTATGGCTTTCAATGTATATATACATAGATTGGTTAGCTCAGCCAGGAGGGAAATTTCTAACCACTTCTTCATCTCTCCCGGCAAGGCAGAACACTGGACTTCCCTTTCTACACGGCCCCAATATTCACGAGGCCAACTGAGTCCTTCAATTCGACCGTAAATCACCCTAACCCGTTAGTGGTAGCAGCAGGAGACTACACCCCCGTGAGGGACACCCCTCCTAACAAAAGTCGTCGTAAATACGCAATCATAACGCCTGATGATACTCTGACGGCAAACATTAATTTTGACACAGTCCCGTCCGCCCTGAGCGGCAGGGGCTTAACCGCGGACCGACCAACGTTACCGACGCGAACACACCAACATTACACAATCCATACACGTAAATTTAGACACGCCACACCGCAGTCACCGGCGAGCGCGGTGTCGTCTTCTTCGCACAGCGGCTTACACGAAATTTACTCGTGCCTCTAGGCCGCTTCTAAAAATCGAACTGTCCTCCCTTTAGATAGCAATCCGAGTCGAGGTTTCGTACCTCCTTATGATGCAGCGGTGGTGCAGCAGCAGTCTCCGCGCAAGCTACGCAGCATCGTCGTTGTGTTCCTACTCAGCGGGCCTCCCGCTTGCGAGTCTAATTAGATAAAGCTGTAAAGGTTTCTGGACCAACAGCAATACTCGAACACAAAAAAAGCTAATCTCCTTTATTATTATATATTTTATTTTTATATATGAATTATTATATATGAATTATTTATTTTGTTTCATTTATTTTCATATAGATATTTTTTTATACTAATTACCATTTGAATAATTTGCGCTTCTGTTGATGTTTACGCTGTTATCCTATTTGGCTCTTACAGCTTCATCGGACACTGGGCTCACGGAACTGAGGGGCCGTGAGCTGGTTAGTGAGTTTGATTATATGCTTTCATTTCATTACAAACACCTATGATCATCTTTTCGATCAAATCTCCAATACCTTCCTGTTGGAAGATATTTTTTTTGGATACAATTAGCTACGGCACACTTTTCATATTTTGGTTTTCCTCTATAATTACTATGTGTACAAAGAGGTAAATAAATAAATTATTTTACTTATATTATGTCTTAATATTTTGTAAAACTCAAACTTTCTCTATTTTGTCGGGTTGCTTTTATTTTTAAAAAAATATTTTGGTTTTAATATCAAGGACTAAAAATCAACATTTGTTTTTGTTTATTTTTATAATTAAACGCTTTTTTTTAATTACCTTTTGAATAAATGTTGGGAGATTTGCCGTCCCAGTCAAGGGCAAATCGGGACAGACTTTATAATACGTACTTTACAATATAAATATAATTGTTTGGCAATAGGATGAAAAGGGGAACATCTCCCGCCAGCCTGGGAAGCTGCCCCAGCTCCGATGATGTTCTGGATTCTGTTGTTGTTAGTGCTATTAGCTTATGCGGCTTGTACTGCTTCGTCTGTTACAGGGCTGACGGGTCAGGGGTCCGTGAGCTAGTTATTTGCAGTTCTCTTACTTACTATAAAATGCTCGCTCTCCGAGCGTGTCTGCGCAGTTCTCTCTATTTGCCACCGAAGTTATCTAACTATTTGATGATTCTACATAGTGGAGAATGGATGGTGGTATCTATTTGTTGTCCAGGTTGTACGGACTTAGCCTCTGTTGGTCATCACCTGTTGTTAATTTTATCGCGAGCTGGGGGTGGTGAGAACCGCGTTGACACTCGGGTGTATCTAGTGTTCGCGGTGTTCGTGTCGCGAAGACGCTATGCTCGGAGGCGGGTCTCCGATGTTGATCTAGATTCTGTTGATGTTAGCCCATGCGGCGCTTACAGCTTCATCTAATTCAGGGCTCATGGAATAGAGGAGAGGAGGTGAGCTAGCTAATCATTTTGGTTCTCTTACCTACCAGAAATGTTGCGTGTGCCTGTCATTTTCTCTCTCTAGATGCCACCGAAGTTTGCTTACTAACTAGCTATCTGATGATTCTTGTAGAGTGTAGAATGGACGGTGATGTCTATTTACCGTCCGAGGTTGGGTATGTGGACCTAGCCTCTGAGCTCCGATGTGGTATTGGAACTATCTGTATATACATCACGTTATGTGTAAACCTGAGATATCGTAATTCATTTCTTGGTGGTTTATTTGTCGTCGCCAATGATAATTCAACGACGCCGCCACAAACGTCTTTGTTTTTGTGAGACGACTTAATTTTTGTTATTTATATTGTTCACGCCGTTAAAAGAGTGGTCCTGGCGACAGCGGGGCAAGTACACAAGGAGAGGGTGCAGCCAGCTGATCTCCCACCCCGCCCGCACAGCCGCCCGCGCCGACTTCGCTTGCCGTCAGATCTTACGTTCCCAAACACAACAAAGACGTGGCTTCGGCCTTTAAAACTACCAAAATTCTCCAAGTATTACCAAGAACAAGACCTGGCTGTATGGACTAAAGTCCTTTGCCTTTCCCATTAGGGATAAATTAATATCATCATCATCGTCATTACGTTCCCAAAATATTGTAAATCAATCTAATTATTACAATTACTCCTAAGCAAAACGCATTTTATTTAAAACAAAGATCAATCCCGTTCATATATTATTCGTTGTTTTTTTTAATATTTTATATAAAGATCTTAATGTAATAAATAAACTAAATAAGTGACCTAATCTAATACAAACTTTTTTTAGTGTACGTATAACTAACCAATGCATAATTTCGAGAGCTGTATTTCGATGTAATCTAAAAAAAACCCTTTGTGTAAAACCTTTCAACTTCGGCCGTATTCAAATGTATGGAATTGAAGTAGCTATTGTCAGAAGACACAAAAGCCGTTGGAACTGATAATGCCACTCGACGATCGCATGTTTCCGGTCTTTTGTCGCTTAAATATGACGGCCAATGTCCTCTGTGACTATAATGTTACGGTGCATTATGCTAAGCGAGGTTATGAAGTATTCAGTATATTTATTCCAAGTTAGTAATGTTTATATATATATGTACCATAAATTGTTGCTGCTTTTCTGGTTCATAAGGACAACGGTGGTTTTTTTTTGACATTGACAGGTTTACCACGCGGTAAATTATGACAGCGACCAAAGTTTGGTTCACTTGTTGTACTGTAAATAAATAAATAAATGAATACACCAAATCATTCGTTACTCATCGGCGATAATGACGTAAATGAAATACATTCGAATTTCGTTCACTATCTTTACTACACTGGCGACTAAGCCGCCGAACGGACGGTCTCTAATTGATGACGTAAATAAAATACATTCAAATTTGATCACTGTCTTTACTACAAACGTATAACCAGACAACCTAGAGCCGCAACAAGTGCAGCGGTGTACTGCACCGAGGATCCGGCATTGCAGTCGTCCGCGAAGCACTGACACACCGTCTCCAGATGGTCTTCGTTGTCAGCCTTGTAGCACTCGAGCCGGTGCTTGACCCAGCCGCAGCCGCGGGTGACACGAACCTCCGGGTCGTGACCCTTGTGGAAAACTGGAAGTAAGAAATGAAACTGAGTTATTGTCAAAGACAAGAAGCTCGTCACGAAACTTCATTTCATATGCATAGTTGTATTAGTAATAAACCAATGTTATCGTCGCGGTTGAAATCGATCAGGACAACATCGTGTTTATCATACGAATCAGTTAGTGAAGGAGACTGGGACGCAGGGATCTTTCTGGAAGGAGGAGAGTTGATAATATGCTCCACCCCTATCTTTACCATCTACAGCGAATTCTGATCAGCGACGGAAAATGTAGACCAGATCCACCACTGGAAAAAAACAGTAAGTAGTCTGAAAATAGGAGTCAGTTGGCCTCGTGAATATGGGGACCGTGTAGAAAGGGAAGAAAGCCTTGCCGGGAGAGGTGGAGAAGGCGTTAGGAATTGCCCTCCTGGCTGAGCTAACCAATCTATGATACATCGAAAGCCATAGTGCGACTCTAACACAAAGCACTTTAAATTACAACTAACACAAATCGATTGCATTGCTGGCAGGATCGGGGTATCGAGCGTTAAGATAATAGGTTACTACGGTTCTAGTACGATGATTATATTAGTTACGTCTCACATCTTTTATCACGTTTGAAAAGCAAGCTCCATTCACGCTTCACCTTGCTCTTATTTCATAAAGAAGACGTCGAGTGACATCATACGAGGGCACATTGAAAAGTTTTGAGCCTAAGATAGATATTTAAATTTAAAAGAAAAAATAATACTGGCACGTAATAGCCATTTATTTTTTAATTATCTTTTGTTTTTCTTCTGTCAAAATAGCAAAATTTGTGATCGATTTAACAAACGAAGTTCGTGATTTCCGTAGAAATGGATAAAATTGAGCACCGTTCCGTCATAAAATATTTACAAAAAAAAGGATTAACGCCAAAACAAATTTATAAAGATATGTACGAGACTTTGAGGGAATCTGCTCCATCATATGCCTCTATCAAAAGATGGGTAGCGGATTTCAAACGTGGCAGAGAAGCAGTGCAAGATGAACCTAGGAGCGGTAGGCCACCGACGGCTACCACAAACGAAAATACCAATAAAATATTAGACCTGATTTTGAATGACAGGAGATTGACGATTGTGGAGATAGCAGATGCAATAGGCATTTCCTACGAACGAGCACAGAACATAATTTCCAACGATCTTGGATTCTCTAAGGTCTCTGCCAGATGGGTGGACCTAGACTGCTTTCAGCCGAAAACAAACGCACCCGCCAAACAGTATCACAGGATTGTTTGGATCTGTTCCAAAGTGATCCTCAAGATTTTCTTAGCCATTTCGTAACTATGGACGAAACTTGGGTTCACCACAATACACCAGAGTCCAAAGTACAATCCAAGCAATGGAAAAGAGCAGGGTCACCGTCCCCTAACAAAGCTCGGGCCGTTCAGTTCGTTCAGTTTTTTGGGACTGTAGAGGGGTCATTATGGTTGACTACCTTGAAAAAGGTAAAACCATAAATGCGGACTATTATTGCACACTCTTACAACGTTTGCGTGAAGAAATAAAAATAAAAAGGCCTGGTATGTTGTCTAAGAAAGTTTTGTTCCACCAAGATAACGCTCCTGTCCATACTGCGGCCAAATCAATCGCACAAATACACAATTATAGCTTTGAATTGTTGCCGCATCCACCCTATTCGCCGGACTTGGTCCCGTCTGATTACCATCTTTTCTCCAATCTAAAAAACACATGGCAGGACGAAAATTTTCGACGAATATCGAGATACATGAAGCTGTGACTGAATATTTTGATGAAATTGAAGATTTTTTTTTTTAGAAGGAATACTAGAGCTAGAGACAAGATGGCAAAAGTGTATAGATCATTCTGGAGACTATGTAGAGAAATAAAATAATCATTTAGAAAAAAATCCTTTTTTTTAAGGTCGGGCTGAAAACTTTTCAATGTGTCCTCGTAGTACGTATAAGATAGTTGTCACTTCATTCGATATACATACCAATGATAATAAACCAATTGCATTTTATTGCATAATGCTTATTAAACTTATATATCATTGTTTCTCTTTGACATAATTCAATTTAATACGATTTAATTCCATGTCAGGTCAGCCAAGTGGTCTAAGGTGCCGGATTTAAGCTCCTGACAAAATGTTTAGTAATTTTACAATAGTAACCATTATATTTTTTCATTTTTATTCTAATTGCTAGCTTAATATATTGTAGGCTTTAGAACGTCCAAATTTTTTAGTTGTCTATGGTGAATATATGTTTCTATAGGGGCTGCCCACCATATATCCTATAATCACTATTCATCCTCTGCTTTGTTAAATATAATAGGCTTTTATAGCTTCACCGGCTTGAAAGTATGGCGAGCACTTAGTGCCCTAAGACACAGCAGCCGAGACCTTTATTTATGGATTCCCTTTCGGGCATTCTCAACTGACTTGACAATGCCCGAAAGGGTCGAACTTCGGCTCGGTCAGTTGCTTCTAACGTCACATCCAAATAAAATGTTTACTCTTGTACACTTTTATCACTCGTAATTTCATCAGGCATTGGGTTTTTCCCTATAAATTTAAAGATTATTCAAATATGACACTATATAGCTAAGGAAAACGTACATTTATCAACAGCCGTTATCAATTCATTCAAAGTTTCTTCATTGATTAAGTACCAATGTCAATATACTTCAATAGGTTATCAATTCATTCAAAAATCCTTCATTGATTAAATACCAATGTCAATATACTTCAATTCATTCAAAGTTCCTTCTTTGATTAAATACCAATGTCAATATACTTCAATTCATTCAAAGTTCCTTCTTTGATTAAATACCAATGTCAATATACTTCAATAGGTTATCAATTCATTCAAAGGTCCTTCATTGATTAAATACCAATGTCAATATACTTCAATTCATTCAAATTTTCCTTCTTTGATTAAATACCAATGTCAATATACTACAATTCATTCAAAGTTCCTTCTTTGATTAAATACCAATGTCAATATACTTCAATTCATTCAAAGTTCCTTCTTTGATTAAATACTAATGTCACTATTTCTCAATAGGTTATTAATTCATTCAAAGTCCTTCATTGATTAAATACCAATGTCAATATACTTCAATAGGTTGTCATTCAAGTTCCTTCTTTGATTAAATACTAATGTCACTATATTTCAATAGGTTATTAATTCATTCAAAGTTCCTTCATTGATTAAATACAATGTCAATATACTTCAATAGGTTGTCATTCATTCAAACTTCCTTCATTGAATAAATACCAATGTCAATATACTTCAATAGGTTGTCATTCATTCAAAGTTCCTTCATTGATTCAATACCAATGTCAATATACTTCAATTCATTCAAAATTCCTTCTTTGATTAAATACCAGTGTCAATATACTTCAATAGGTTGTCTTTTATTCAAAGTCCTTCATTGATTCAATACCAATGTCAATATACTTCAATTCATTCAAAATTCCTTCTTTGATTAAATACCAGTGTCAATATACTTCAATAGGTTGTCATTTATTCAAAAATCCTTCATTGATTAAATACCAATGTCAATATACTTCAATTCATTCAAAATTCCTTCATTGATTAAATACCAATGTCAATATACTTCAATTCATTCAAAATTCCATCTTTGATTAAATACCAATGTCAATTTACGAACAGTAACAACAGCAATAATAAATAACTCTAACACAAAAAGTTTTAAACTCTGTCTCCGGCTCCCTACTCTCATCAAACGAAACACAGTAGCTATAAGCAGGTAGCCTGTGTGGGAAGCAGCTTGCCTCAACAACTATTAATATCTATTGTACCATTTGTTGACTAAAAACTAAGGTTAAAAGTTCAGCTATGTTCAGCTGTCAATTATCAACCAATTTCGGCGTTTCTTTTTTCAGCCAAAAGGAGCCAGTGCCAGAGCCAGCCACCTTGGCTCCTACCTTCCAAGATCTATCTGTGGAACTCATTGATCGTCTTCAGTTATTGGGAATCGAAAATGTCATCGAACCTTAACTATGGACGATTCATCGAGTCCAAGGCGAAGATAACTGCGAAAATACTTGGGATCCGGGTCAAAGTGCAGCGGTATTTCTCTGCGGGGCAGCTTTTAACGCTCTATTAAGCTCAAGTCCGGTGTGTGTAGAGTACTTATGTCACATTTGGGCAGGCGCCGCTAAATGCCATCCTGGACTTACCATCCAGGACTGCATTTTGGCTTAACATCAGGTGGGACCGTAGTCAAGCACTAGCTTGCACTAGAAAGTTTTAAAAAAAAAAAGAAAAAACCTTCCAGTTGCATGTAATGTTCTGTGTCCTTTATACTAAAGCAGAACTTTCTTCCGATCTTATCACATGCAGTACCTCGGAAGTGGGAAGAGCTGTTGTGTTTGCTTGGATAGGGATTGAGATAAGAGATGTCGCCGTAATAGAAATCCATCGGGGACCATCATCGTCGCCCAATTCTTACAGTGCACAATTATATATTTGAAGCGTCAACAGCCTAATGGTTTAGGGCTTGGGGTACGGTCTGCGAAACTTAGAGTCTTAAGCTTGAATCCGACATTCGAAATTTGTCGTGAACCATGTCCTAGCACAAGAATTTAAACTTAGTTCGAGTGGTTGCCCGGAATGTTAGTAATTATAACCCTGGTAGCACTTTTTTGTAAAAGAAAATCACTTTTGTCACGTCCTGTCGAGACGTCCCTACCGGTTTTATTAAAACAACTTTGAATAAAAACTAGTTTTGCGCATTTTATTACGTTCATTTTAACCGTCCTCCCCGTGACCGTGAGTGCAGTAAAACTGATTTATTCATTGTGCAGTATTCGCGTAGATATAGAAAAAAAATCATTAAAACAACTTTATTTCACTAAACTTTGTAAGTTTAGATTTTTTATAAAGTCGCGATTCACTTGACGTTATTATAACCTATTGACGTTCCTATCCATTCTCGATAACCTTAAGGATACGTTGTCAGATTATTATCGATGAGCACTAAAATGGATCTCGTCTTAACTATTAAGTATTTTCCCATTTATGAGATACGGTTTTAAAAATAAATTACAAAACAACCTTAATAAGAGAATGCTGATGATTGATGATTTATCCCTAATGGGAAAGGCAAAGGACTTTAGTCCATACAGCCAGGTCTTGCTCGTACGATGGTTGGTCTGAAACTCTAAGAGAATGCTTCTATACTCTATAGCATATATATTTTTAATTATTTAAATAGAACTTAACATTTCATTTGTATTGATTTCACTAATGTTATTATTAATGTAATTGACTTTTTATTAAAACGCAATTTTATTGTTAATAAAAAAATGAAAAAAGTAGTATTCTTGCGATCCTAGTCTGGAGATAGCTTCTGACTACTAGAATACAGTACCATTTAACGGTCTAGATAAATAGAAATTAAATGCTGTTCAATAATCAAGTATCTAAATAATCAAGTAAGTCGGTTCGACGATCTCAAGTGATAAGATCGATCGTAATAAATTTTAACGTTTAAGTGGTCCGAATTAGGTTATTATGAAAGATAAAGAAGTTTTTATGTTTTTAAAACGCCAGTTTCCAATTTTTGGAAAAAATTTGAAGGTTCTTTCGGGAAAAGCTGAAAGTCCTCTTCCTATGGGATTTTTTTATGAACTCAAGACTCATTAGAATTGTGGATAATTTTCACAAATTCACAAAACTATAACAAAGAATTTATTGAAATAAGTCTGACGGAATAGCTGGTGAATAATATAAAAATGTGTTCACCGCGTAGATAAATTTTAATCTAGTTCCGTAGGACATCCCGGACCCCTCCCAATCCCCTGAGCGGATTCACCGAGGGGGTTTAAGTGGGCAAAGTGGTAAGAGTTAATCAGGTAACCGCTGCGACCCATGAATTAGCATATAATAGGATTAGAATCAAAGGCGCTGCTAATGTATATTTTTTTATTCCTCTAAAGAAAAAACGTATGGTCCTTTCTTGAAGACCCCACCATTACAAATTGTCTGTTTATAATCAAAAAATTATAAATGTTGTTTTATGAGTAATTTTGCATACTATTAAGAATAGGTGAGCCCGGAGATTCATCCTGGAGAGACATAAGTGAGCGTCTTGCACATGACCAGATCAAAAGCAAATAAACTATATATGTTATTCTCTTAGCATCATCGTCATCAGCATTTTAGTCTAACTAACTTCGGCTTCACGCTGCCATTCTTGTGAGGATCATCAATCCATCTTACCAAAGCGGCAGTTTATATAGCAGCGGATATTTAATAGGATTTAAAAATAATAATTTAATATACAAACTTGTTTGCACAATCTTCCTGCAGAAGAAGTCCTTCGTGTCGGCAGTATGGACGCCCGTGTCGCAGTTCACCGTGCCCAGGAACCTAATCACCGTCTCCTCGTCGTAGATCTTGGGGTCCAGGCACATTGAATTGTTTGCGCTGTTGCATTCGTAACAGCGGATGCTGTTGGCTGTATTAAAAAAAAGGGCGATAAAAATTATAAAAAAAATAATATCTAATTTTATCCTATCTCTATCTCTCTCCATCCTATAAAGAGTGAGTGGGAGATAGGATATACTATATACTTTTTAGAAAAATAATTATCTATCTAATTTTATCTTATCTCTTTCTCTCTCTAACGTATAGAGAGTGAGAGAGAGATAGGATATAATAAATACTTTTCATTCGAAGATCTTTTAGTTCCAAACGTGATAGATAGTAGTTATTTCCGTACGTAAGAGTCTACCAAACAGGTCCAGGTGGTAATAAATTAAATACCTACCACATTATTTATTTGACTTTTATGTACACAAAGCGTTTATACAAGGAAACTAAGAAAAGAAAAGTATGTACAAAGGCGCAGCTTATTTTAAAATAGAAATCTCTTTCAGCAGGCCCGGCGTTGGACATATTATGGGAAAAAAGAAAAATAAACACAGTATATTTCTTTTTACTTACAAAAAAAATATATAAATAAATATATTTTTATTATTATATATTTATATATATATTATTTAATAATATATATTAATTATATAGGTTTTAAAAAAAAATGTTATCATTGAAGGCTCAATAATTTTCATGTGTGCAATAAGTTTGAAGAAGTTCAAAACTCTTTAATAGATACTATTACTTGGAAATACCTAGCAAATGTAATTTATAAAATCTTGTAAAAAAAAATCTTATTTTTTAATGGCAATAACTATCTATATGGTGCAAATATTTTTAGTGGTACTACAGAAACGTTGCAGTTTGTTTGTAACTGCAACATGAGTTGGTCGGCTAGACCGGGAAGGATTATGCCTGCACAGAATACCGGCGTTATTTAAAAGCATAACGCAACTGTGTTTCGTATGGTGAACAGAGATATGGAGACCTAATTACATGTACCGTGATATTCCATCTCAGTCCACAGGAGTGAACGCATGTGCGTCTTGAATCTTCATCGAGGGTCGATGTAGATGACACAGGCCCCAATCGTATGCAATTACCATCAGGTTTTTTTCTACTTCTTACATTGAGAGTAATAAACAATCTCACAGTACACCTGATGGCAAGTGACTCCTGCGACCCTTGACATCTATATTCATCTTTGACAAGGAATCATAATGCAGATACGTTGTCACCCCTGAGGACTGAGATGGAATGCCTCGTCACCTGTAATAAAGGTCCGGATCCCTACACCAGAAGAAATACAGCAGCAATATGCTGCTATTTTACGCTGGTATTCTGTGAACTGTATGCTTGTTTTCCATTTTTATATATACTTTAAAAAAATATATTCACTGTCATTAAAACCTCTGAAAACTTCTACGTATAATTTCTGCCAATAGCAGTTACACACAAATTTAATTATAATTTATTTTATTATATATTATATTTGTTAATATTAAAATACTAATAAGTTACTTCTCAATGTCGAAATTATTTCGACGATCGACGATTTAACCTAATATCAAATCTAAAATATAAGTAATAACAAACATTTATCTATTTAAATACATAAAACAGTGACTTCTTGCCCTTTGGCCTGTTAATTAAAAACAATAACGATATATTATTTATTGTATTTGTTATATATGTCTAGTTATATATGTATTTCATAATTAAGCGTATGTTATTTATTTATAAAATATAATTATATTTTAATCGCGACAAAGTTATTAAACATACCTTCCTCATTTCACCTCTGCATTAACCTAACGTTGACTAGTAGAGAATGCCGAAGGCATTAAGTCCGCCTTTATACATACTTTAAATAAAGCTCAAATAAATATAAATATAAAAGGCTCATTTAAAAATGATATTACTTACCATGTTTAAAACACGTAATGAACAAGAACACACACGTTACTGTTTTTAACAACATTTTTGAAGTTTAATATAAATAGTGGTGTGGCTGTGTGGAGGCAGCGGTTGTCGAACTGTTGCGGGCACCCGTTTAGTTGTCATTCAATAAAGCAGCAGCTTATGTTAATGCGATGATAATACGCGGACTTATTCACGGCAAATAAGTTCATATAGAATCTTAGATAAGTATATATACTTATTTTATATTAAACTTTATTATTCGCACCTTACGAAAAGGGGAACAAAGGTCGGACATGATGCCTCGACGCATTGTTCACAACTATTTTATGTAACGACCCACGAAAACGCCTTATGACCCGTTTGATATTTCTTACTTAGGCGAAAGTTTTCTCGCCTACGGTGACTGTAAAATGTGTACACATATCATATGTTATCACTGAAAGTAATTTACTTGTGTCTTTTTAACGATGATCCGCGTATAGATAAGGGTAAAACAAAGCCAACAGTCGCATTAATTAATTATTAATCATGGTAATGAATAATCATTTTAAGCAAAGTATAACTATACGTTTATTTTTCATGTTGTTATTACATGGTAATATTTAATTTTATAAAACTACATTAAAATTTCTCGGTTTGCAATAACGTTATAATTAAGGAATAAAATATGAGGCCATAATAATAATTATAAAACTATATGATACAGATATAATAAAACGTTATATTAATTTATATAAAGTATATTTAAGGACTAAACATAAATATGACCTCGTAACTCGAACACTGCTAATTATAATTTAGTAATGGAGTACAGTACAGTCCGAGAAGTAAGTCGTAGAATAGGTCAGTTC
The DNA here is from genome assembly GCA_029286865.1 of Teinopalpus imperialis. Classification (NCBI taxonomy): domain Eukaryota; kingdom Metazoa; phylum Arthropoda; class Insecta; order Lepidoptera; family Papilionidae; genus Teinopalpus; species Teinopalpus imperialis. Next base: position 14,740,430 of record JAGSMU010000001.1, read on the forward strand.
GACTATGGAAGGAACCACCCTGAATACCGGCATAACATAGCAGCATATCTCTACTATTTTTGGACTTCTGAGGGCACGGATCCGAAGACCTAATTACAGATAACAGAGTTTCCATATCAGTCCTCAGGAGTGAGAACGCATGTGGATCTTTAATCAAAGTTTCTAATATTAAGTAACAATTTGTGTTTAACAGTGGGAGAGCTACGCTGCAGTTTCTTCTACCTACAGAATTAATGGGTCAGCCCGACCGGGGTAGGACCACGCCTTTACTGAATACCAGCGTAAAATAGCGGCATAATGCTGCGGTGTATCATCTGGTGAGTGTAGGGATCCGACGGCCTTTATTACTGGTGACGAGGCATTCAATCTCAGTCCTCAAGGGTGACAACGCATCTGCATTATGATTCATTGTCAAGGATGAATGTAGATGTCATGGGCCGCAGGAATCACTTGCCATCAGGTGAACTACATGCTTGTTTATTACTCTCATTGTAATAAATTAAAACTACGTAAAGTGTTATCCTCAAGTTCTATTGAACTACGAAATAGAATAAACAAAGTTGTTGTATATAATTTTAATTTTAATAACAATTTTAATAGAATAAAAAAAAGGTCAATGTATCAGGTATTATAATAATTATTATTAAATTATATTGAGCAATGTGATTGATTAGTTTATGGTCGATTTTGTCAGGATTCCTATGAAGGAATTTTATTATTTTAGTAATTTAAATTTTGTGTTTTATTATAATAGGAAAAAAACTAAATGAATTGAACACTTAGTGTAGATATCTTAAATGAGTGTGACCTAAAAAGCCTGATGTTCAATCAACATACATCTTCGATTATCTTGATTAATAGTGTAGTAAATTCAATTAATGCTAGTAAAATTAGTACATAATTATTAGGTAATTATTATATTAGTAATCAATCTGCAAGATTTTTACTATAAAAATATATTAATCCTAATTAATGTACATTTTAAATTTATTAAAACACACTAATTATTAGACATTTTGATCGAAAAACATAAGACTATTAAAGACCGGTCCTCCAATTCGTAAAATGAATAATTATTATAGATAAGGTTGCAAAAACTGTCACTTTGACATATTCAAAAACATTTCCCGCGTTACACATGTCACCGAAACATTGGCACACCGTCTCCAAGTGGTCCTGGTTGTCGGCTGTGTAACATTCTCTCTTGTGCTTCACCCAACCGCAACTCCTGGTTACACGAATGTCTGGACTTTGATCGGGATGCAAAACTGTTAAAAAAATAAAGGTTAATAAAACCCTGTTTTCTATTTTTATGGTCAGTACGTACTAACTTATCAGTTAGTAAAGAAGTCCTTACTGTATTTTAGCAAAATTATCTGTGGCTTTTTTCATATGTCATTTATACATCGTACTTGAATCGCTAGTGTACCGTTTGACCCTACCGGAATACGCCTGTTGATACACGCACTGTTAACTTTGGACTGCGTATGTTTCATTCAGTCACGCTATGTGAATTAGAGATATCTTATAATGTCTGTATAGTTTACTCTTACTGACAAGGGAAGTACCTAATAATGTAGTTCACTGTGCAACATGCAACGGATACGGAAACATATTTTTCAACAATATTATCATAAACGTATTATACATATATGTACGTACGTATGTACATACATTTTGACAACGGTAGGGCTACACTGCAGTTTGTTACTAGCTACAGAATGGATGGGTCAGCTCGACCGGGGTGGGATCTCGCCCCCACAGAATACCAGTGTAAAATAGCAGCATAACGCTGCTGTGTTTCGTCTGGTGATACGGAGACCTTTATAATTGGTGACGAGGCATTCTATCTCAGTTGTCAAGGGTGACCTGCATTATGATTCCTTGTCAATAATGAATGTAGATGTCATGGGCCGCGCGAATTGCTTGGCTGCCTTGTTAGGTGAACTGTGTATGAGTTTGTTACTCTAAATCAGCGGTTCGTAGACTTTTTTCTCATGGACCACTTTCAAAATTTGGCTGGTTCCGGTGGACCCCCTGCAGGTACATTTCTTCCATATTCCCAAAACTCAACAAAAATGTGAAGATAGATCTTAATATTCAAATTTGCGTTGCAGCTGAGATCCAACCACGACATCATATTAAAATATTATCTGCCTACATTGATAGTTTTGAAGTCAAGCCAACATTTTAGTTCTTCACTATCGAAAGCAAATAAATTTTTCGTGTACCCCCGTTTACGAATTGTGAACCCCCATTTTTTGTCACGCCAACGTAGACCACGACCGAACACCGTCGAGTCTACGGTGGACGCATTGGGAGCTATTGCTCTAAAGGAAAAAAAAAACCGACTGTTTAACTCGCTTTTTTCTACGTATTAAAAAAAAGTTATTTTTTAAGAAATAAGATATGCACTGTGATGGCTGTGTTAGTGATGATAAAACTAAATGTATTGTTTGTAAATACATACATATATGTAAGAAATGAAAGAAGATAACCGGTTTGTTATTTATTACAGATATGATATTTGCATATGATAAATAAAAAAAAGGTGGCAGAAGTCGAACGAGAGTAGAGAGAGGATCGTGCTCAGTGGTGTGCAATTGGAAAGGCTTATGTCCAGCATTGGGCTAATGGAAAAAGGTCGGCTTATGGAAAGCTGTCAGTAATAAATATAAAATCCTATTCGTGTATTAAGGGACTACAATTTCAAAATTGATTATTGTTAATGAAACTCGTATTCGTAATGTTTTCAATTAAAACTCTTGAAAAAATTGTATAATTTTATTATTGAATGTATGTTTAAAATTTAACTTGTATTGCATGGTGAGTGAAAGAGCATTAGACCCAGGTCTAAAGTTCTTTCACCTCCTAAGGATTGATTGCGACAATTCACCTTCAGTGATTGAAGTCTATCTCCATCATTGATCATATAGCATACTAAAATGGCGGCTACAAAATAGTACTATTTTGAAGTTTTAACTAGATATAAATGAGCCTAGTTCCCCTATTGGCATATAGATGTCACTTTCATACATTTTTATAAATATTTAATTTGTCAGCAATATCTACCATCAACTAGAGATAAAGCCTGTGGTAAACGATGTTGAATAAAATACATTTTATTAAAACATTAAGTCACATACTTATTTTACCTACTTATTTATTATAAAAAATTAAGTAAATAACTTAACGTTCATAACAAACACCGCGTACCATTCAGACAAATCTATTTACTTAGGGTACTAAATTTTCTGTTTCGTAAAACTTTAATTAAATAATAAAAAAATACTTACTGGTTTGAACCATTTTTCTGCAAAAAAACTGATCGCTCAAAGCATTTGGTAAGGCTTTAGAACAGTCTACTATGGGCACAATGGCGTGCATTTTGTGCAAATGCATATCCAAACACGCTGAGTTATTAGCACTGTTACATTCGAAACATTTAATTGCATCGCCTGAAAAATAAAGTATTTAACCAGTTTTATGACAATACTATTACTACGTTTCTATCATCTCATGGATTCAAATTCTTGGATTTTTCTTATCAATAAGATCAAGTTGTTTGCCATTATTACATAAATAAAACTACATAATCTTAGGCAGTTCTGTAATAGGTTCAGATAATTTGAACTGGAAAAAAACTAATAAATAATAAATACTTACATATGTTTGAGTAAAATACTGATAACAGGAAACTAAGTATTAATTGACTACGGCGTGTTATTGCCATTTCTTAAGCTCCTGTTAGTTTTTATTTGCACTTGTGTCGATATTGTAATTGCTATTACTTTTATTAAGGCGCTTTGAATACAACGTTAACATTAATAATGAAAACTGATTATGCAATTATAATACTCAATACTCTCTTATTAATTTTGAATGTGTTTTGAATATAATCGTTATAGTTGTCTAGCAGTCAGACACCAACTGCCCGTTCATGACTTAAGACGGGGATATATAACTCGGTCACTCATTGTAATCTATTTGCCACATAAAAGGGTAGAACTGGATAGGTTTGGTTTTGTGCGTGAGAATGGCGTCGTGCAGAAAAGTGTGCGCTTTAGGAAAAGGAAACATTAATAAAGTAAGCATCAAGTGGTCTGATTCATGTACTAAATGTTCTTTTGTTAAACGTATAACGTTAAGAATAATTTAGAATGGTATTCAGAAAATGAATATTTTTTAATATTAAGTAAAAACAAATTTATTATAAAAAAGTAACAGACTATGTATATCTACTATGTAAATCCCATTGTTGGACATATACATCCTACAGAGTGGGCATAATCCACCATATTTCTATATTATTTCTCAGTCATGCAGCATTCCTCACGATGTTTTTCTTTGCTCGACACGAGCACACGGTAAATCAACAATTATGATTGCAATTAACAATTTCATTGATGCGAAAATACGAAAATTCTTCAGTACTGACTAATTTCTCAAAGCATTTTTTCAGTTTTATCAAAAAAATCTTGTGTTAGGTAATGTTTATTTATTTTAAAGATAAAATGTATAAAAGAGTTAAAAAAAATATGAGGCAACATGCTATATATCATTATATACTCTTCATCTTTGTCGATACTACGTCGCGTAACTAGGTCTGGCGTAATCAAGTTAAAGTACATTAACCGAAAGCCATTATTTATGCGTAGTCGTTCTCAATAGACTAACATCCTATACACTTCGTTAGGTACTTGATTCTAGCGTGACATAGTTCTACGTTCGATCCCAATCCGAAGAACGATGTTTGTGTACGACAAATAGTTGATTTTTGTGTATGGCTGTGTTGTATGTAGTATATATATTCCGTGTTATGGACACAACATCTGAACCTTTCTCTTTTGAAGGGAACGAACGAGTGTGGGCCTATAAGTATTCTCAAATGCTTGACACTCAGGAAAACATCATTATAATGAACATGGGTCTACTGAAGATTATTGCCGGAAGCACCGATTGTCAAGTTAGTTTAATATAACGATTACTATAGTCATTACTAAAGTATTCCTCCAGCATTATTTTTTTTATATAGAATAGGTAGCAAAGAGCAAGCCTGATGGTAAGTGATCACCGCCGCCCATGAACATCCGTAACACCAGAGTCGCAAATGCGTTGCTGGCCTTTAAGAAAGCTGTAGGGTCTTTTCTTGAAGGACATATAGAAGAGTCTGAGGTTATTGTCAAATGTGGCGTTACTGATATCAATTTAATCAGTTAGTAATTGAATTCTAGAATTAAAACAACCTTTAAGTTTTATACTCAGCTGGCCGACACATGCGCTCGCTGCCCTGTCCACTTAGTAATGTCACAGAACACCGCAAGAGAGCGCTTCGACCTCTGATTTTATGTATGTGTTTACCACTTCTGCTTTTCTAAGTCCTACTTATTAGACACACTATTATGATTATCTTTTTTTAACACCCATTACAAGTAAGGACTTAAAGTGCGTACTTTAGAGTTGTTCAGGCACCATGGAGTTCAAGATCGTCTACGTTCAGCTGTGGATACTGCTGTACTCTGCCAGTGATGGAAAATCAAGCACTCATCATCCTTTGAGAGCTTGATCTCTCATCACTGGTTCATATTTACAAGGTCTTGGTTAATATTGACAGTGTTAAATTAATTATGTTAGCTTTGTCTAACTCGCTAAACGTTCTAAACGTTGTTCTACTTGAAGAAGTTGGTGGCGTATATGTAGTTTAGCGCTTAGCGTCCTAATAGCTTCTCTTTTTTAAGTTCTAAAGCCACGTAACAACTAGTTTCTAGGTGCAGCATGAATGACTCGACGTCACAGAATACCAGCGTGAAAAAGCAACAGGACGCTGCTATTTTTCCTAAAGTGAATGCAATCCGGAAACCCAGTAACTCGTAGCGAGGTAATCCATTTCAGTCCAGGAATGACCACTCATGAGCAGCTTGATTCTTTGTTGAGGATGGGTGCAGGTGTATTTTTGATATTATTGAGATATAACATTGACATTAATAAACGATCACACAGTTCACCTGATGGTCAGTGATTCCTGCGGCCCGTGACATCTACATTCATCCTTGACAAGGAATCATAATGCATATGCGTCGTCACCCTTGAGGACTGTGATCGAGTGCCTCGACACCAGTAACATAAGGGTCTCCGGATCCCTACACTCACCAAACGAAATACAGCAGTGTTATGCTACTATTTTACGATGGTATTCTGTGGGGGCGTGATCCTACCCCGGTCGAGCTCCATTCATTCTGCAGCTAGAACACAAACTGCACCTTAGCTCTACTACTGTATAGAAGTCGCAGTCTACACATTACCGAGTGTACTGCGGAGCCGCGTGGCGGACCATGTAATACCGCTTCCAGATAAGGCTTGTGCGTTGTACGGCGATATGCCTATGAATGTATGTGTTTAAATACCCCTTTTCAGACAAGAGGCCTATGATTGGAGGGTGATATATTCGTGTATATATAAATATATACGCTGTTATATTATGGTAGGTCCATAGTAAAGGAATTAAATCGACTTTTCGTTTGTCGGAGTTTTTAAAAAAATGCGACGAGTTCCTCTTCTACTCTACGTATAATCTCGACGTACAGGACTTCATCATCACTATCATTTTACTGGGCATGAAATAATTGTATTGGAATTATTGAACTATGAAACATTCGAGAATATATATGCCGACACTATTCCACTGATATTTTTACAGTGTAACAAACCTAGATCATCGGGAGAGTATATCTTAAAATATTTTATTGCAAATACGCTGAGCTATATAATAAATTGGTTATTGGGAAAGAATTTAAATAAGTTTAGTTATTTTATTACCCTAAACAGTCTCAGAAGCTATCTAATAAAGTGGGCATTGAAAAAGAATTTAAACAACTATTTATTGACGCTTTATTATATCACCCCAAACAGCCTCAATTTTTTATAACACCGAATCACGTGATAAGAACTTTAACTCGTTTCAAAAAGCCGTGCTAGTTCCGGCCACTTACTTTTAGAGACGAGTGTCACTTTACGTGTTCGATCTCCAAGGACCTATAAACCGACAGAATTCTACTGAAATATTATTCACTAATATTTTTATAGTGTAACAAATTTAGATCATCAGGAGTGCGAGTCCAAAAATATTTTATCTATAAGAACGAAATGCAAAAAGGGCCAAGGTTGAGAAACATGTAGTTATTAACAAATATTTATTTATTTTCCCGTTAATTGCCTTAATAAAATTAAAGATCGACAAAGAGCGGCTTAATGGGAAAGGATCATAGGTGCAAAACTTCTCTACCAGTTAACCCAAGGTGTGGTGGGATATTGTGATAAGTATAGCAATAAACTAATTAATATATATTATTTTTATTACACTGAGAGTAACAAACGAGCACACAGTTCAACTGATGGTCAGTGATTCCTACGGCCCATGACGTCTTCATTCATCTTTGACAAGGAATCATAATGCAGATGAGACTTGAGGACTGAGATCGAATGCCTCGACACCAGTAATATAAGGGTTTACGGATCCCTACACTCACCAGACGAAACACAGCAGCGCTATGCTGCTATTTCACGCCGCTATTCTGCGAGGGCGCGGCACTTCCCCTTGGTCGAGATGATCCATTCATTCATCAATTTATATTATATTGATATAACATGCTTAATTTCCTTTACCGTGTGATATTACCATGGTCCTGGGTTCGACTCCCGAACAATATTTGTACCTCTATCTGAGCGAGTGCCTCTGTGTTTATTCAAATGCTAACGGCACTATAAAATATTCTGCCCAGTTGATGTCGTCTGTCATCACCCAGAAGATAACGCCGTGGTTGGAATATACCAAGACCACATAACTACTTTTACTAATTCATATTTATACTAAATTTGGTTATTGGTAGTGACAAGTGAGTTCTCAGTTCACATAATGTAAATTGATGTCAATTTATTAAAAGATTCTTAAGTGATGACTTTTACATCTTCAAGTAAGATGGATCAGGATGTTTATCTCACAATGGTATTCTGTGAAGGTGTGATCCATCCACGGTAGATGTTTTAGTAAGGATCGGTATGTAGTATTCCATATATTCTATAATAATATCCCTTTTAGTCTGGAGTGCGATTATTTTTATCTCCATGAGAGCAGTTGGCATTAATGATACCCTCGACCCACTCCAGCGATGCAGGAAGCGACGTGCGGCAGATTGGCAGGAAGACCTGCGTCCCCGCAATTGATGCTCACTAGACCAATCTTCTTGCACAGGGGGACGAAATACTTACGTCCTGCGATTTTATAGAACATCGAAACATCACAAATAAAACGGTCGATTTGTGGATGGTAGATTAGATGGAGGAATGATACAACAGGACGCGAGCTATTTTGGCATTTCCCAGACGTAACGGTGCGTGTCAAAGCATCATGGGTTGAACAGGACCATCAAGTCTCGCGGTATCGCATTGGGCATGGCAGTTTCAGGAAGCGATTGCATGAAATGACGCTGAATGATAGCATTGTGTGCGGATGCTGATCTAGTGAGGACAATGTTCACCAAATTTTGTGGGAGTATCTTGACTGTACGATGACCTACACATGTAGAAGGTTGAAGTGGTCACTGGAGAGGATGCCCAACGGTGAAGGCGTTTACGTATCGTCCAGTCCCAGAAGGGGGAGAGTGGACATTCAGGGACAAGAAGAAGAGAAAAATAACTTGTACGGTGTCAAGAAAGGCGCGTGGAGAGCCGAGCTAATATGGCCAAACTACTAGCTGCAGAATGAATTGGTCAGCTCGACCGGGGTAGGACCACGACCTCACAGAATACCAGTGTGAAATAGCAGCATAATGCTGTGTTTCGTCTGGCGAGTGCAGGGATACCGGAGACCTTTATTACTGGTGACGAGGCATTCCATCTCAGTCCTCAAGGGTGACAACGCATCTGCATTATGATTCCTTGTCATGGATGAATGTACCTAGATGTTATGGGCCGCAAGAAACACTTACTATCAGGTGAACTGTATGTCCGTTTGTTACTCTCAATGCCGTAGACAACTATGTGGACACTATTCACACCTAATATATTATATAAAAGAAATGTTTGTTTGTCTGTTAATATATTGAATGAATATGTCCTCCCGCTGTGTGCAGGATACAAGGTAATTTGACGAGACACGGCACCGAGGGCCGCGGCTGGAGAGGACCCGTTTAGCGCGTACATTAAATGTATTATCTCCCGCCAACAAGGAAACGTTGCGACCGTTCCCGCCCCCGTGACTCCACACTCGACATTCAGAATTAGTTCTGGGTTCGATATCCCAAACTTTTTCTACTGAACATGAATAATAGTGTAGAGCCACACTGCAGTTTGTTTCCAGAAGCTTGACCGGAGAATATATATATATATATTGCTATAAAAGCCGACACAAAATAAAGAATAATTAAAAATAAAGACAATCTTCTAGTACATTACAATATAAACAGTTGACGGCCGCGTGACGTAGTTAAGAGTATCAGGCCACTTCCTCGCGGGTCTTGGAATCGATTCCTAACCGAGGAATAATATTTGTTCTTCAAATTGAGATGATTCCTCTTATGATATTCACGTAATCTGTTTTAAAATTATTTTTATTAGGAGCTCGCTTTGTCATCTTGCAGATATCGTAATATATACGATAGTATGACGAAGGGCGCGTCCTTTGTGACCTAAATGCGGACTAATTGAATTGGATTGTGTGTCAATTGAATCATTGAATCAACCGACAGACACGGACATAGGAACATAACAAATATATTAAAAATAGTTCATCTTTTTCATTATAAATTCTTTGCACAAAGTTTTCATAATCTTTTAAATATTATTTTAAATCGATTGAAGATTTTGTTTTTATAAAATCAAGGCTGTGAGAAACGAGCACACAGTTCAACTGCTGGTAAGCTACACCGATAAACATGGATATAGGAAGATAAAGAATATGTTCAAAAACAATTCACCCTTATCATTATACATTTTTGAACGAAGTTTTCAAAATCTTTTAATTATTATTTTAAACCGATTGAAGATTTTGTTTTTATAAAATCAAGGCTGTGAGAAACGAGCACACAGTTCAACTGTTGGTAAGCTACACCGACAAACATGGATGTAGGAAGATAAAGAATATGTTCAAAAACAATTCACCCTTATCATTATACATTTTTTGAACGAAGTTTTCAAAATCTTTTAATTATTATTTTAAATGGATTGAAGATTTTGTTTTTATAAAATCAAGGCTGTGAGAAACGAGCACACAGTTCAACTGCTGGTAAGCTACACCGATAAACATGGATATAGGAAGATAAAGAATATATTCAAAAACAATTCACCCTTATCATTATACATTTTTTGCACGAAGTTTTCACAATCGTTTAATTATTATTTTAAATGGATTGATGATTTTGTTTTTATAAAATCAAGGCGGTGATAAACGAGCGTTCACAGTTCAACTCTTGATAAGGAAAACAGCGGATTTTGACATTTACAACCTCAACAAAGATTCAAGATCGGATGCCTCGTTAACTGTAATTAATTCTCAAATCCCTACACCCACATAAGCAGTACGTAATCAGCATTATATCGCTATTCTAATCTCATATTAGAAACTTAGCTTTATAGGTAAACATTGACTGAAAACGGCTAAAAATTTTGAAGGGATGAAATTTGTTAGACATATAATTAAAAACTTTAAACGAAAATAAATATGGTTCGTTTGTCTCCATGTATTCCGATAATATCCTAATGGTCCTCCAACTAACACTTGTAGCGGACTGGTCGTATGATAATATAGATTGGAAGCCTATGAAATCCATTTCAAATATGTCTACTCGTTTCTTAGTGTGAAGTTCTTAGCAAAAATCTTCTTTCCAAGCTTACTGGCTAGCTACTAGCTCACCTATTTTAAGCAATAAATCTTTATTGAAGATGTCCTACAGGTCTATTTTGACTATGACTGATGAAATCATAAATTTTTGGTATATAAATTATGTTTCTCAGTTGGGAATGGAACCAAGGACCCACAGAAAGCAGCAGTCAGATGTTGCCACTATGACAAGATATTTATTGACCCTACAACGGTTTAAAAAGGTTTCAGACAATTTTGTTCTTTTATAATTTTAAGCACCAGTTTTCAGCGTTTCTAAATCCGAACCAGTGGTTCGGCGAAACTAATCTGATTAAGTATTATGAATCACAGCTGACTGACCACCACTGGATCCGTCTGGATATGCCCACTAGCACACAATTAACCATTACGTACTGGCAGAATGCAAACATAATATTTGAATGTACAGGTTACAAAAATGCTACTTAGGGCAATGCATTTTTGAAACAAAAATTTCTATGCATGTATGTTTTTATTTCAGCATAGAGTTTTGCATAACTATGGCTTTGGACCTTTTAAAAGCACGGTTTGTTGATGATAGAAAAGAGATTCGAAATGGTATTCGATAAAACATCTTAAAGCAACAGAATAGTGGATGTTGATTATTTAGTCAAAGCTAGATCTAAGTTTTTGTCAATAAGTATTTGTATAATATCAAAACAATCAAAATATTCAATATTTTGCAATAATGTTACGTTTATTCAGTTGAATACAGTTCATATTAAGGTCTGGGTCAGCAGTACCTGTATTGCTTAACTGGTGACATCCAGAGATGGATCTTGGACGACAATATCCTAATCAATTGAGAGCTCACAATATGTTAACCAATTTACCGGTGTATTACAGCAATTGGATAAACGTTGCTCACCGTTCATTTAAATCATAGATATAACATCTAAACGGCGGTTAGTACCACCTAGTTTCAAGTCAGTCGCATCAGAACATTCCCGCGCGCGGTACGGTCCGGCGGGAACCGGCGTGAGTTAGTACTAGTATCCGAACGCGTGACAAAATGGCGCATGTGACGTTTTGCGTTTTGGCGGTAATTTGTAGCTTGCTTCATCAAGGTTTGTGCTTGTATACCATCCATGATGGGTGTGCTCGATAATTTTCCTAAGGGATGTAGGCTTGGATTTCTTGTGTTAGGTTTATTTTTATCGTTAGTAAAAGCTCGCCCTTTTTTTTAAAGTCGACTTAATATTTCTTTATGAAGTTTTTTTTATAATTTTATTGACCATTAAAATAACATACAAATTACATAATTTTTTTTTAAAGTAGCAGATTTATTGTTTTGAATATACACGCGCTTAAAGAACTTTATACGATATTCAATCGATATCAAATACCATTTGGAAGTTAATCTTTAATATTAAATCGAATAAAATACTGAATTATTTTTAAAATCTTCGCAGCGTAGAATATGGTTTTAAGGTTTTCAAGGGTCTACGTATCATCATCAAAATTAAGAGTATATTTCAACGCTAGTCATACATATTAGCGACCGTAGAACAGACTCTTCGCACTCAACTGCTACACTCTGCCGTTTTGAGTATTTCGGTCCGCCATTTTCGGCATGGTTATTATTAAAGCATGCTATCTCTTTATTCTATTCATAGTTTTGCGTATGACGTATAAGATGCACGTTTTGATAGTGTACACACAAGTAACCTTAAGCTCATAAATAGAATTTTACATCGAAATAATGGTAAAAATCAGTCTTCCTCGAAGCTCTTGAAGCGGTAAGCGGGCTAATGAGCTGGCGATAACGCGTCACGCGTTGTTGTTCGGGAATGATAAGGGGTCACGTAAACATCTAATGTTGCATCGAAACCTAATTTTTTTCTATAAACAAGGGTTCACCTGATGATGTTTAGTGATTGCGGCCCATGACATGTATATCCTTCTTCAATAAAGATCCAAGATGTTACCCCCGGGGACTGAGATGGTATGCCGTGACACCTGTTACACAGCTGTGTACACGTGACACAGATATTGTGATATATCTCCATTATAGCCAGCTCAGGACTAGCGCCTTTCCAACAAAGCGCCGGAAAGAGGAACATTCCATAGTTTTGGTTCCTTTGCCGGCCCTATATCACTTATGTTTGTGTAATCGAATGGTAAATCCATCCTGGATTTGCCATTCGCTAAAGGCATGAGACTGGTTTTTACTGTCAATCACTCTGCAGCTAATTCTGGTTGGAATATGAATGAGTCGGCACATCCGGTGATCCATGCCCTCACAGAATATCAACGTAAAATGTTTCATTTGGTGCGTGTAGGTATCCGGAGACCCAAATACAGTTAACGAGGCATTCGGTCTCAGTCAGGGGTCACAACGATCTGCATCCTGAATCATTGTTGAGGATAGATGTGGATGTCATGAGCTGCTTTCTTCACTAACCATCAGGTGAAATGTGTGCTCGTTTTCATCTCTAATATTATAAGAAAACAAACAATAAAAGATTCAAAATAAATGTCAGATATACAAGATAAATTAAATATGTCAGATTCGAACCTGTAATGTCACTCAGACTTTGACCTCGGGACTGGGTAAACCGACACAAGTCTTTGTCAACGTTCATAAAAATAAACATTAAACCACAAATAATCTTAGAGTGGTTAATTACGGAAGAGTATCAGGTCTTATTCCCATTGTTATATCGTTCTTAGAACGTCGTCTTCAATCTTTCAACTTGATACCTCGATGAAAACAATATCACAATTCGTAGAGATACATTACATTGTACTCGCATGTAATCATTTGCTGGGTATTAAAAACATCACTTGATGTTTATGGCCATGGTTATACGGACCAAAGTTAAATTATATTGTCTTTAGCTTTTATTGACTGCTCAGAATATTGTCTACTTATGATAACGAATATATACGAAAATGCTCGCATCCATATATATATTAGGAGACAGACGATAGCACTAATGACACCTTTGGATGATGGGACGGAAAAATATCCGATCCTGATCAAAAAAAAATCATATTTTTAAAACGTTTTATTACCATTATTTACGCTCCATCGTGTTAGTACAGCTATTGTATATACAAAATGCATTACTTTACTAAATAAAACAGCGAAACACAAAATCAAAAACTTCTTTTAATTTGAAGTAAAAAGTAAAGCTTCTTTTGGTTTGATTAGATTTGAATATATCCCCATAGGCATACCATATATGGTGTCCTGTGGTTATAAAGAAGTTATCGACCAGGTGGATCTTGAACGTTATCAATCATTGAATCTAAGTTAAGAATGGATGTAGATGTCATGGGCCATAGTGAAACTATTGTCATCATAATATAATAAAGAAAGGTTTATCGTAATGTTCCCAGGGTTAGCGATAGTATGCTACCAATGTAACAGTCACAACGACTCGCGTTGTCTGCTGGACAAGTTGCCGGACTCCCTGCGGCAGCCGTGCATCGGACCGAAGGACACGATGTGCAGGAAGATCAAGCAGGTGGTCGAGTTCGAGATGAACGGTATGCCGCCCGACAGCCGCGTCATCAGAGGCTGCGGTTGGGATGACAGCAGTTATAAGGTGAGACGAAAAATGTTTATCGAGGTATATAACGAGTGAGCATCGATAACACATGCAAGAAAGGTTATTAAGAAATTTTAAAAAATAAAAGTAACAATAGAATAATTGATTATTTTTATAACAACCATAGATAAACGGAAAAAAGAAGTCCTATCAGATCTAGTCATAGAGGTTATGTCTCCATTTTTGGAGTTCTATGCAGAGTAGTGTAAATACTCTGTGATAAACGATATCTTGTGATTTTTTTTTAATTTGTTTGAAACTACAGATAACATTTACAATATATTGTATGAAGTACATATATATATATAATTTTTTCCACAAATTTATACATAAATTTAAGCAAAAAAATAAATAAGGGAGAAACGTTCGAGACAAAACGTCGCGTTCAACTTCGTACTATATAGTTAGAAGTTTTTTCAGTATGAACTTTGTAGATTGCAGCATTTTTTTTTAGATAGAGAGTGTCACTTTGTGATAAATGAAAATGATATATGGTCAGTTTTTATGGGGACACTCGTGTATCTGAGCCGGTTATATTCTCGGTCCTGATGTGGTTCTTATGCGATTACAGTTTTTTATAGATTTACATATATTGTTTATTTTGATGGCAATAAACCCTATTATTAAGGTTTTTTAGATAGAGAGTGTCACTTTGTGATAAATGAAAATGATAAATGGTCAGTTTTCATGGGGACACTCGTGTATCTGAGCCGGTTATATTCTCGGTCCTGATGTGGTTCTTATGCGATTACAGTTTTTTTAAATTTACATATATTGTTTATTTTGATGGCAATAAACCCTATTATTAAGGTTTCAGACCAACCATCGTACGTATCCTTTCCCATTAGGGATAAATTAATATCATCGTCATCATCACCTATTATTAAAAAATAATAATAATTATTAAAAATCCATATTATACAAACAAGGAATGGGTATATACAACCCCCATTAACTTAGTCTTGTTCTATTTGCTGACTATAAATTTCGAATCCATGCCTGTACGCCATGCCAGATTCAGTATTTACAATGGTGCTAGATTTGCGGTAAATCAGTGTGCCTTGACATATAGACATTATAGGGTGTTTGAAAGGCGATAGACTGAAAAGGGAGACGCATAAAAATAAACGTCGATGATATCGTGATCATGACAGAACATTCAAGTGATACTTTCTTACGGCAGTCATCCATATCCTTCCGAGTTTTGCTATGAGCTGGTGACGATCTCCGGAACAGGCTGGATGGAGTGGGGATTTGGATAAAACGATGATGCAATGATGGTATAAAAAAATAATATAGATGTCATGGGCCGCAGGAATTTCTTGCCATCTGGTGAACTGTGTGCTCGTTTGTTACACTCAATATAATAATAAAAGACTTATTCCGTATTTTTAAACGACTTTAGATTTCGTCTCTTCTCTGTAGAGTGTAGACAAATCGGCGATACCCTGATTATCTTTAGATAACTTGCGCCGTACCTACCGTTAGTGGCGTGCCATATTTTCGGACTATAAGATGTACCTCAAATTAAGAAACGATTTATTGAAAAAAATATTTTAAAATTACCTTTGGACCATAAGACGCAACCAAACTTTGAGTCCATTTTTCTATGTAAAAAGGTGCGTCTTATAGTTCTAAAAATACGGTAATTTACTTCCGCAAAAAATACGAGTACATACACGTGACAAGGGTTTTGTTACATTATATGAAATATAATTACACTAACCACAATGCGTGTGGTTGCACTCGTGTAAGTTTGTTACGAGTATTAATACTACAGTATCTGGTAGCACATTGTGACTATATCACAAAGTGATAATAATGTGTACAATATATTACTACATCCGTTATTCTTTACCAGTCTTTAATTTAAGGCTGTAACGCAACAGTAACGGAACTTGACTTGCTGTGCTTAACAGATGTTTTTATGTTTTTTATAGAATAAGTGGCAAGGAGCAAGCAGCTCACCTGATGGTAAGTGATCACCGCCGGTCGTGGACATCCGCAACACCAGAGGAGAGAACACAACGCAGATGTGCTGTTGGTTTTAAAGAGAGTCCTTTAAGGCTCTTTTCTTGAAGGCATCTAATACCTTGACAGTTGATTCCACAGAAAAGCTCCGCGTGGCAAGAAATTTCGCTTAAAGGGTACAGTGGTGGATTGCCAACCATCGAGATGATGAGGATGAAATTTTGAATTCTGTCGTGATGTACGATGTTTAAATTCAGCGGCTGGAATTAAAACGAAAAACTTCTCTGAACACTCATTCATGGTAAATTCGGTAAAATATGCAAAGATGCAACATCTCTTCGCAACGTCAGTGAATAAAGCCGATCGAAAAGTACCTGGTCATCAACGATTCGAGCCGCTCCCCGTTTCAATATCAGAAAATTACATAATAAATACATAAATATCATATAATATAGACCTTAAATATATAAAATGCAAAAATCACAAATTTAATTCAGTGATAGAAACACACTATAGCAACTTCCTAGCTGCTACATTAATCTGTCGGTTCGACTGGAGACCACACTTTCACAGAATACTATCATGGAATAGCAAACGCTTCTATATTTCGTTTGGTGAGTAAGTGATTCGGCAAAAAAAGTGTAGGGATTCGACGAACCAATTATGGGTAAGGAGTTATTCCATCTTAGTCCTCAATGCCCCGTTTATTTAAGTGCATCCTGAAGCTTAGTTGAGGATCGATTTAGATATCATTGGCCGCATTCATCATCTACCATTAGGTGAGATGTTAGTTCACCACCACGATAAGAATAAGGAATTCTAATGGATAAATACTTCAAAATTTTCGAGGATTTTACGAAATATTGAGCCGAAAATGTCCTCATAAAATATCAACTGGGATTAATTAGTAAAATTTATATAGCGAATGATTGTCCGCAGGGTCGTTGCTACCAGCGCTCAGGTTTTGGTGGCAGACAAGAAGTGTGTTCATGTCTAGAGGATGGTTGCAACTCGGCCTCCGTCCCCGTCGGAGCAACTGCGCTTATGTTCCTCACGTTAGCGTTACTAAAGTTCTAGCAGTTAAAGAGCTGCATAGTCCTATAGTTCCACGTTCAATTTACTCCTCACTTTATTGGTAGAATGTCACTAATAGAAATCATGGATTTAAAGATATTGAGCATTTTGTAGATGGAACAGATGATAAAAGAGATATGAGAATTGTAGACAAAGTTTGTATGTATGATATATCCTCAGACGAAATCATTTTACCTCTCAAACCCATTTGTGTACTAAATGTAGTGTTAAATGGTGTCAGACAAATTAGCAGTGTATTAACAGTGAGATACGATTATGTCGACAGTGAACTATTGGATTTCTCAACGCTTTGATTATATGATAATTGTAACGTATCCTCACCTCGGTCGAGTATGTTAATTGATGTAAATTGTAGAAGACCTTATTAATTTAATGTTGTGTTTGTAATATGTGAGCGTATTTATTAAAAGTTTTTCATTAGCTTGACTTTAATTTCTCATCCAAGATTCACGCTCATTACCCTGTCTCGTGAGATTATTTGTTTTGTATACAGATATTGGCGTTATTTTTTACTGAGTGTTTATCATTTTTCTCTTATTTTATATATTCAGATATACTAAATTTTTACTTTTTAAATAGAGCAGATCTTTGCCCAATAGTGGCGAATATTTAAGATATTATTATTACAAAGGTGTTCCCAAGGTACTGTTCTTAGCCCGATTATTATAACATATCTTCGACTGATAAACTCGAAACTTTTTTCTTTTTTAAATGTAAATCACATAAGTATTCGATCTAAGCAACATTTCATAAGGACATGCTGTCAAATCCTAACAAAATTAACGAAATAAATTGCGAGCTTCCTTTAAACGAATCAACGAGATGCGTCCTGTCCTCCACGTTCGTGTCCAATGACACGATTGTATGAGCTGATATATCTATACCTAGTTATATATGCTGCTTCTCGGTGCCAAGTGTATCGGCGTCAGTCTCATATGGGAACCGGGTGATGCAGGATGGATAGCTTGGTCATTATATTTCTTGTCATCTCTGGATTTGTCAAGTATGGTGAGTATGGATTATTTTTATACTAATATACATAAGTGTTTAGCAACAGTGTGTCATTTAAATGTGAAAATCTAATTGTTTTATAACTACATCTAATCTAAAACAGATAATTGTTGAAACTATATTAAATTTGCGATTTTATATAGTTAAATGATTGTCCGCAGGGTCGTTGCTACCAGCGCTCAGGTTTTGGTGGCAGACAAGAAGTGTGTTCATGTCTAGAGGATGGTTGCAACTCGGCCTCCGTCCCCGTCGGAGCAACTGCGCTTATGTTCCTCACGTTAGCGTTACTAAAGTTCTAGCAGTTAAAGAGCTGCATAGTCCTATAGTTCCACGTTCAATTTACTCCTCACTTTATTGGTAGAATGTCACTAATAGAAATCATGGATTTAAAGATATTGAGCATTTTGTAGATGGAACAGATGATAAAAGAGATATGAGAATTGTAGACAAAGTTTGTATGTATGATATATCCTCAGACGAAATCATTTTACCTCTCAAACCCATTTGTGTACTAAATGTAGTGTTAAATGGTGTCAGACAAATTAGCAGTGTATTAACAGTGAGATACGATTATGTCGACAGTGAACTATTGGATTTCTCAACGCTTTGATTATATGATAATTGTAACGTATCCTCACCTCGGTCGAGTATGTTAATTGATGTAAATTGTAGAAGACCTTATTAATTTAATGTTGTGTTTGTAATATGTGAGCGTATTTATTAAAAGTTTTTCATTAGCTTGACTTTAATTTCTCATCCAAGATTCACGCTCATTACCCTGTCTCGTGAGATTATTTGTTTTGTATACAGATATTGGCGTTATTTTTACTGAGTGTTTATCATTTTTCTCTTATTTTATATATTCAGATATACTAAATTTTTACTTTTAAATAGAGCAGATCTTTGCCCAATAGTGGCGAATATTTAAAGATATTGAGCATTTTGTAGATGGAACAGATGATAAAAGAGATATGAGAATTGTAGACAAAGTTTGTATGTATGATATATCCTCAGACGAAATCATTTTACCTCTCAAACCCATTTGTGTACTAAATGTTGTGTTAAATGGTGTCAGACAAATTAGCAGTGTATTAACAGTGAGATACGATTATGTCGACAGTGAACTATTGGATTTCTCAACGCTTTGATTATATGATAATTGTAACGTATCCTCACCTCGGTCGAGTATGTTAATTGATGTAAATTGTAGAAGACCTTATTAATTTAATGTTGTGTTTGTAATATGTGAGCGTATTTATTAAAAGTTTTTCATTAGCTTGACTTTAATTTCTCATCCAAGATTCACGCTCATTACCCTGTCTCGTGAGATTATTTGTTTTGTATACAGATATTGGCGTTATTTTTACTGAGTGTTTATCATTTTTCTCTTATTTTATATATTCAGATATACTAAATTTTTACTTTTTAAATAGAGCAGATCTTTGCCCAATAGTGGCGAATATTTAAGATATTATTATACCTTTGTAGGTGTTCCCAAGGTACTGTTCTTAGCCCAATTATTATAACATATCTTCGACTGATAAACTCGAAACTTTTTTCTTTTTTAAATGTAAATCACATAAGTATTCGATCTAAGCAACATTTCATAAGGACATGCTTTCAAATCCTAACAAAATTAACGAAATAAATTGCGAGCTTCCTTTAAACGAATCAACGAGATGCGTCCTGTCCTCCAAGTTCGTGTCCAATGACACGATTGTATGAGCTGATATATCTATACCTAGTTATATATGCTGCTTCTCGGTGCCAAGTGTATCGGCGTCAGTCTCATATGGGAACCGGGTGATGCAGGGATGGATAGCTTGGTCATTATATTTCTTGTCATCTCTGGATTTGTCAAGTATGGTGAGTATGGATTATTTTTATACTAATATACATAAGTGTTTAGCAACAGTGTGTCATTTAAATGTGAAAATCTAATTGTTTTATAACTACATCTAATCTAAAACAGATAATTGTTGAAACTATATTAAATTTGCGATTTTATATAGTTTCAACAATTTATAATTAAAATAAATTTATATAGTATAGGCGGCATATGAGCAAGCAGCTCACCCGATGGTAAGTAATCCCCGCCGCCCATGAAAATCCGCAACACCAGAGGAGTCGCAAATGCAAATAATAAGTTAAATAAGTAAATAGGTTTTTTTTCATACTATGTGAAAGAACTTCCGGTCAAGCGGTGCAATTGCTATCATGATAATTTCAGCCCACACTAGTCCACTGCTGATCGTGGGCCTCCTCCACAGGCTGCCATGGAGTACGACCCTGAGCCACCTGCATCCATCGACTTTTCGCAGACTTGCACTCAATCTCCGTCACTCCATCTAGGGTGAGGGGGTGACCAAAAAATTCTTGTGATAGCAGATGGTTCATGACAATAATCGTAAGGCGAATTCGAACCTAAGTGACCGTAAGTTTCGCAGAATACTTACAATATATTCGTGGTTGTCATCTTCTGGAAACAAGCAGTCCTGAATCGCCTCGGAGTCCATATTTTCTAACTTTCAGGATCGGCAATAATGTGCTACGAATGTAACAGCGCCACAAACTCCTACTGCAGCGATACAATACTCCCTGAAAACTTGAAGAGGAACTGCTCAGAGCACGACCGCGGAGTGACGCACACGCTCTGCAGGAAGATCATCCAGCACGTGGACCATGCGGTCAACGGCAGGTACCCAGAGAACAGGGTGATACGCAGCTGCGGCTGGGATGAGAGCAGATACAAGGTACGAATCCTGATACATATTTTAAAAGTGCAGTGGTTAAAGTAAACCAAACCTTGCTTTGACTTGTGTTTTGATTACATTTATTAAATACAGGTGGCAGTCTTTTCTTCATGTTGGCATATTTTCTTTTAATTCCTCACACTACGTAAATACCTCAATTAATAAATTAAAAAAGAAAAGAAAAATTTAATCTAATGTAATAAAATAAAAGGAATATGTTACACACATAAACAAAAAAAAAAGTGACAAAGCTATATTTTTTAATCTAAAGCTAAATGTTTGTGTGCAAACTTTAGTTATAATTAGATATTTTGCAAAATTGTACTTGATTACTCCACATGGAAGTATCATTACGTTCTCCGAAACAGGGGCCGTATGAAATGCAGAAAAAAGTACTTTCATCCTTGCAGTCCATACTGATTATGATTATTCGACAGATTTTAGAGTATTACAACTAATAAATATATGTTTATAATGTGTCATAAAAATATTTTCATGTGATATGGCTAGTAAATAAATAGGAGTAAATATGATAATCTAGACTCAAAATAAAAACTGTTTAAAAAGCATAAGATCAAAGAAATCTTATTCTATCTTAACAGATTATGTAGATAGGATTTTTAACAATGTTCCCATTTGTAATAAGGTTTAGGTTTATCAAATTTTTAACAGACTTGTTTTATGATATTGTTCAATTATTTAGCTGATTATTTAGATTGGTACTTCTAGTGCCTATTCCTACAAAATAATACTTAAAAGAAATTAAGGATTTCATTGAATAATTTGCAAGCGTACCGTGAAATTAAACGCCAGCACCTTGATAATGAGATTACGTGGTTCGTCTCACTTCGCTCGTAATTATTAGACAAATTTGTTTACGGAAGATCAATATTTAAATAAAATAATTTATTACCTAAGCAATATATTTAAATTTAATTTTATAAACTCGTCAATACAGTATACCATCATAAGACAGTTAACGTCATGTTTTTTAGACAATCTATATGATACGTATAAACAAGAAAATAATAGTAGATAAAAAATATACCAAAAAATAAAAAATATTGTTATATGGTTATACGTCGTATCGTTATATGTTCATTTATATTATGGTAATAATAACATTAACAAATTATAGTATATATTATAATTTTCAATTCCATGATGATATACGTTATCTTTGGTTATCCTACAGAGCGAATTCCGGGTTTGCGTATGTGCGAAAAAGACAAATCCCGTAAAATGAATTCCCTTGAACCTTTTATTTTTGGTTTAATTATGGTTATTATAAAAACTATTTTAATATAATAAGGTAAATTATATCCTACTGTTATTCGTAATACTTCCATGTTACTATATTATTTACAAAGTCCACGAGCGATGAAGTTAAAATCAAACTTTATTTGGAAACTTTTCTAACCGTTATGAAATGTTTTTGTCTATCTATAAAGAAAGAGGTAATAACCTCGCTGTACATAAATGTTGCCTCTTATTCGAGAATGTGGTAGTGCACTACTACGTACTAGTCGAGCTAACTGTTTACATTCAACACCCTATTTATTTATAGCTTGGCTACATCACACCGTGCTTGCTTCTCACATGGTCAGCTCGGTTGGAGTACTGGCGGAAATAATTCATACAATGTCCACTCACACATTTTTCATTTCTCCCTGGACACAATTCCGGAGTCTGCGCAGACGAAGTCGCGAGCTAATCTCTACGCTATTTAGCGGGATAAAAAGTATTCTACGTCATAAACTATATATGTTTCATTCAAACCCGTTCAGCCTTATCGTGAAGCATTTAGTTGAGTATTAAACATCCAAACATACAAAATTTTACATTTATAATAATGGTAAGATATTTACTATATTATGGGTGACACACACAGTTCACTTATAGTAAGTGATGACTGCGGCCAATGAAATTTACATCGATCCCCAACAAAGATTCAAGATGTACAGGCGTTGTCACTCCGGAAGGTTGATATTGTTAATTACTTGAAGTAATATAAATGAGTAGGCTGAATTAAGATAAGGCCACACCCTCACAGAATCTATTTCTCTCTTTTTATTACATTGAGAGTAATTTTGAGAGTTCACCTGATGGCAAATGATTCCTACGGCCCATGACATTTACATTCATCTTTGACAAGGAATCAATCATAATGCAGATGCGTTGTTACCCTTGAGAACTGTGATGGAATGCCTCGTCACCAGTTATAAAGGTCGCCGGATCCTTGCACTCACCAGACGAAACACAGCAGCGTTATGCTGCTATTTTACGCGGGTATTCTGTGAAGGCGTAGTCCCGGTCCCGGTCGAGCTGACCCATTCATTCTGCAGCTAGAAACAAACTGCAGTGTAGCTGCTAGCTACCACTGTAAAATCTCTCTTCCTGGCTATGGATCTCTCATGATGGTAAGGTTGGCTTTCCATATTTTACTCCTCCACTTTGCTCTACCTCCGACACCATCTTAAGAAACCTTGAATTTCTTTACTATATAACTACATAACTGGGCCTCCGAATCCCCACCCACACCATACCATGAAGTTTGATGCGAATGTGGTCCTTGCCCAGTCAAGCTGATCTCTATTCCATTATACTATAATTATTATAATAATTAATATATTAAGTTCTTATGTGACCGATTGTCTAAGATGAGAATAAAGTTTCCTTAAACCAATAATATTTTTCCAGGGTATCTGTTATCACCGGGCAGGATATGGCGGTCGACAGGAGGTATGCTCGTGCATGAGTGACTTCTGCAACAGCTCTCAGGGTCTGATGGCTTCATGTAGACTCATCCTCGCGACTCTTCTAGCTTACACCGGGAAAGTACTGTGTCAATAGTATGCCTAGTGATAGTGCAGTTTTGTAGATTTCGAATCGAGTATGATGAGTTAAATATACGAATAAGTACTGAGTTTTATTATTTTACGTATTAATAATTTTAAAGTTTATCGATAAATAAATTGCCTATCTAAAATATCACCGTATATACGCACCACCCCCTTCCAGGCATAGGCGAATCCACAAATTACAATTGAAAGAATTTGCCAGCTGATCTCTTTTTTTATAAAATTTAAGAATGACAAACATAGTTCTCTGGTAGGTGATGACTGCGGCCCAAGATTCATGATGCTGTAGGATCACTCCTTAGGACAGAGAGCCTCGTTACGTGTAACTAGATCCCCAGTTCCCTCCACTCACCGTACGAAACACTTCTGTTCCTTATGTTCCCATTTCACGGTGGTAGTCTGTGAAGGCGTAGTCCGGTCCCGGTCGAGCTGACCCATTCATTCTGCAGCTAGAAACAAACTGCAGTGTAGCTGCTAGCTACCTCTGTAAAATCTCTCTTCCTGGCTATGGATCTCTCATGATGGTAAGGTTGGCTTTCCATATTTTACTCCTCCACTTTGCTCTACCTCCGACACCATCTTAAGAAACCTTGAATTTCTTTACTATATAACTACATAACTGGGCCTCGAATCCCCACCCACACCATACCATGAAGTTTGATGCGAATGTGGTCCTTGCCCAGTCAAGCTGATCTCTACTCCATTATACTATAATTATTATAATATTAAGTTCTTATGTGACTGATTGTCTTAGATGAGAATAAAGTTTCCTTAAACCAATAATATTTTTCCAGGGTATCTGTTATCACCGGGCAGGATATGGCGGTCGACAGGAGGTATGCTCGTGCATGAGTGACTTCTGCAACAGCTCTCAGGGTCTGATGGCTTCATGTAGACTCATCTTCGCGACTCTTCTAGCTTACACCGGGAAAGTACTGTGTCAATAGTATGCCTAGTGATAGTGCAGTTTTGTAGATTTCGAATCGAGTATGATGAGTTAAATATACGAATAAGTACTGAGTTTTATTATTTTACGTATTAATAATTTTAAAGTTTATCGATAAATAAATTGCCTATCTAAAATATCACCGTATATACGCACCACCCCCTTCCAGGCATAGGCGAATCCACAAATTACAATTGAAAGAATTTGCCAGCTGATCTCTTTTTTTATAAAATTTAAGAATGACAAACATAGTTCTCTGGTAGGTGATGACTGCGGCCCAAGATTCATGATGCTGTAGGATCACTCCTTAGGACAGAGAGCCTCGTTACGTGTAACTAGATCCCCAGTTCCCTCCACTCACCGTACGAAACACTTCTGTTCCTTATGTTCCCATTTCACGGTGGTAGTCTGCGTGGGGGTCTAGGTAGTATCTCCTTCTTCATTCATATTGTAACTAGAAATAAACTGTAGCTTGGCTCCACGACTGTTAATAATAATAATCTTATAAATCACTGTCCCATATGAGGAGAACTTCGTGAAAGGCGAAACAGACAAAAAGACAAAATATCTGGACCCGGCACACAAGGTGACCGACAAATGTGACGGTATGGTGACCGAAATGATTCCTTTAGTCGTATCTGCAAACGGGTTAATCACAACCAGGCTCTAGAGTCACCTGAGGCGGTTGGGACTCCGGGACGGGCAGTGCCGGGCTCGAATGCAGAAGGCGGTGCTCCTGGGCACCGCTCGCATAGTCCGCAGGTTTCCCACCCTTTCGCCCTAACCCTCGACCGTTTCGACTCCTCTGTCGAAGGATTCCCGTCTGGTTGGTCCTTATATATGTTTATTTTGTTGTATTATATTTATTCATTTTATTATTTGTTTATTGTATTTTATTTATTGATTTCAATGACCAACCAGGTGGAAATAGAAGTAAATAAGCACCATAATAATAATAATTGTTCATTAATAAGTATTTACAAAATAGCATGGTAGTACAAGAAATAAACCATAAACAATCAACTCATAAAGAAAATTACACTTGAGGTTGGGTTATTTAATGTTCTGTATTTAGGAGATTCATTTCTTATTTTTATTCCCTATAAATAACATAAGGAGTATTTTATTTTGACAAATATTTAAACACATATTAACACATTTATATTTCGTTATTTTTTCTCGATAAAGAAACGTATAGTTAATAAACATTTAAAATTACAATTAAAAGTTTCATTGTTGATTACACCTGAGCACGAATTCAGGTTGTGGTCACTGGTATATACATATATGTCCTTGTTTATTAAACTTGCTGGTAGTTGAGTTTCTAAAACACCTTCATCCATCCTGAACAAAGATTCAAAATGCACGTACAAAATGCGCAAAATTCCCTCTGAGAACTAAAATAGAATGCGTCGTCATCTGTAATTATGTAAGTCTCTGAATCCTTACACCATATATAGGGCTATAGGAATGGGTATGCCCAGGGATCCTGCCCCGTGTAAAAACCCATTACTTTATTCTGTCCTGCAAATTTTATGGAGGTTACCGCAATGCCATATGTAACGTTAACTTGCTTGACTGAAATATTTAGCTCTTATTACAGATTCCCATAAAGTTATGCTAGGACCATATCTTGTAATGTATAACGTATTCAAAATGTAAAAATCGTGACATTCTATAGACATATATATATGTATATACATAAACCATCAGGTATACATCTAGTAAAAATCTACAAATTGTAATGTTGATTCATTTCTCTTAATGGTAATTACGAAGATTTTATATCTTCAAAAAAATTTACCCAAAAAGATTTTACTCTATTTCATCTATTACATTCAAACTAATTGTTATATAATATATAATAAATTGATTTCAAAAACATCCAATGTGATAATGCAATTAATTTGTATAAAATATTCTGTTTTGAGATCCAAAAATTTATTCGACCATTAATAACGTCTTTGAATCTTTATGAAGTTCCCATGTTATACTAATTGGCAATTACTTGCCAAGCAACTACCGAAAAGCAAAATTCGAATGACATCCATCTCGGCAAACAAATGAATCGGATCATATGGTTGGTTTCAATTATTTGGCAAGTCAGACATTATTCAGTGCAAATCTAAGACCAACCGAGATTTTAGAATTCTAAAAACGCTTCATTTAGAAAATAAGGAAGATATATAGCATCACACAGACTAAATCGAGTGAAATCATTTCGACTAATACATAAGAATAGATTTTTTTTAAATTACTATATTTTTGTCGGCCAAGTTGGCTTTAAGTAGATAGAAGACATTAAATTTTTACAATGTTCTGAGTTTACACGGACCTCCTGAATAGGAAAAAGGAGAATACCAAACGGTAAGCAATATATGTTTAAATTGATAATTTGACTTATAAATTAATAGTTTTTTATGTACATCAGACGTTATAGGTATATGTCATTTAGCACGAAGAAAGAAATGATTGTAAAGTAAATGAGGTAACTATATTAGCATTTCATTAAAAGAAATACGCACGATACGATATTTTTTTAGAAAATCCGTTCTCTATTAATTTTTACAATGGGCAACCACCTAGATTTAATGGGAATTGTCAAATAAAGTTTGGACGGTTTCAACAGAGAGAAATCTCGTTTAGAATCGAATTCTGATAGGAATATTTAATGTAACTGATACCACCAATTTGATTGGATAATTGGTATAAATTTATTATATCATTTAAAGACTTGAAACAGGTTACAAATAATTTGTTTAAACATTTAACGGGTAATTTGGATATCTAATAAGAATTTCGAATGTTATTTTTAATTTCACGATCTAAATGATGAATCGAATAATAGAAGATGAAATTAGATTGAATTCAAATAAAAGATGATTTAAATTTAAAATAGTTATTTTAGGATCTCTACGCTCTAGATATACTATTTCGATCCCGCAAGGAATTAAAAATCATAGGTAATGCAAAATTACAGTCAATTAAAATCTGCGTTTTATGAAACATATAATTTAGTTACTTTATTTTAGTAGTACGCGACTTTTCTTTTTTTTTCAATGTCGTGACAGAACTCGCAAATTATTATATCGATTTACGATAAGATGAAATAGATTTTGGTTAGTTATATTAAATATAAATGCAATGGTAAAAAGTGATTGGCTTTTTATGAAATTACAATTTATATGAACAAAGTCCATTATTTGCTAAAATTATCATTTGAAAAAACTTGTTGCTATAATTTACAGCGACTTTGAAGCCAAATGCAAGATTATGGCAGCGACGGTTCAAGCAAACCTGGTGAGTTCCGCGGTGGGAAAGCAGATAATGGGAGGGCCATCCAGCACCATAGCCAGGGACCGTCGTACCAATACCCCTTGATGACGCAGAAGAGTTTTAGTGAGATAATATTTACTGGATTATATTACAAGAGAATCTTTCATATAACTGACTATTTGGTTGTATTTAAAGTAAAAGTAAAACAATTACATATAGTAGATATAAATTAATACAACGTGAAAAATGCTTAGGTTGCACCAACAAAGAATTACCTGAACAAAATACTGGAAACTATTGTAGAGCTGTAGCTGGAGTATATGAAGCTTCCTCCTCCAGTCAGCAGTACCAGAATCCAAGGTATACAACGATCATTAGGTTTCATATACTTTACATGCAAACATTTAATTTAATGACATATTTTAGGTACATCAATCCATCGCTCCCTACTTTTAGTTCGCCGCCTAATTCACCTCTTGTAGGATTGGTATTCGATCCTTCCTCATCGAACTATAGTGGTTCAGGAATAATGACGGAGCGGCTAAATTCAGATAGACGCTCTCAGAGTTCTTGGTCAATTTCTAATCAAGAACCAATCGGGACTGGAGCGAAAAAGAAGATTGTGAAAAGTCATGACAAAAAGAATGTTTATAATACCGATCTTCGCTATCACGAAAGATACAAAGACAACAGTACCGAAACTGATCGTCTTAGAAAACAAGATAAAACTTTAACATCTGAGTCCACTTCAAGTCTCGACTTTTTTCTCGAGGGTGAAAGAATGGTTTCGGAACTGTGTAATATACCAGATCCAAATGCAAATACAAGAAACGAAAGCGGTCATTCTAAACAGAGTATGAAAGTAGTTAATCAAGAAGAGGACAAGAATAATCGTTGCGGATCATCTGATGTTCTTTTAACGGCCTTAGATAAAATTATTATACATGATCAGATTCCGAATCAAATAGTCCAATTAGCAATAGAAGCTTGTACTGATGCTGAAAACATAGCAATCGCGCATCATAATAGACCCTGCTTCAAAAATATACATTCTATTTGCGCCAAAACTAGGTCCAACGTTCAGAAACCGGACAGTGCAGTTGCAAATTTACACTCCCAAGGTATACCGTGGGTAATAAAAAATTTTATATTTTCCTTCGTGCGTATTCTCGACGGTTGGAAAGGTGTTAAAGAATTATTGAGTGAGAAACATGACACTTTCTCCAGGATTGAAAATAAATATTACAGCCCTAATATAAGAGAATGCTTTGTGCAGTGGCAAGCGGTTACTAAAGAGATGTTGACGCATATTTATAAAACATTTAAATGCTTAGACCAGGGATTTACTATGGAGCAGAAAAGTTTTACTCATAATTACTATGCAACTAATTCTGCAGCTCCAAGGCATCAAAACCTAAACAAATTTCAACCCTCCAAGCCACACGTTAGTACTTCGAGACCAATGAATGTTTCTCCTCAACTATATAATGCAATACAACCACCGTGGATTCAAAATCAAAATCAGGTATCTCAAACATTTAATGAAGGTCCATGGCCTGCTCGGTCAGGTGTAACGTACAAAAAATTTCCTGTTGTACCTCCACCAAATTCACATAATTTTTATCCTCTTAGCGATCAATCTGATATTGACACTTATCAAAGGGCTCAATTCAAATGTGATCCTTGCAACGTACGTGAGACAAAGTCCCGACAATCCTGGACCATTGCAAATATGCCGGACTTTCGTGTTTTAGAAAGCATGTGTTATGCGGACCAGAGGGAATTGTACAATCAGCTGAAACATAAAATGGATGCTGAACTTGGTAAAGCTCCTGGACAACCACTTTTGGGAACCATGCCGTGTGACGTAATGCAACGGAAAGATTTAGATCTTAAAGCTAAAATGATACCTTTGAGTTACGTTGAGAAAACTTTAATACCGAGTATGGCATCGTCTAGTGATTTAAGAGGATGCTATGTACAAAAAAACAACAGTTGTGGCGACACAAAGGAAGAGGCTGATTTTTTTGCGGCGTGGGGTCAGATGGTTCAAAAAGAACCCAATGAATATATAACTCATCATACCCACAACATGCAGATTCCATCTAATGTTGTGATTCCTAGTAATATATCTGGCCCCGTGCAATTTATTGACCCTGAAAATGATGAGTTTCAAGAAATGTCTAAAGTTTATATGAAACCTGGAAGCTACAAAGTACCTATAAAGCCTGCTGATCCTATTACACCTTTCAGTCTAAGTAATCCCCAAGATGCAGCGTTTGATAATTGTATTGATGATAACGCTGCATTAAAATTGAAAGTACCGTTTCCGGCAGTAACATTGGCACCCCAGCCAAAATATAACAGAATGCTTTGTGCAGTGGCAAGCGGTTACTAAAGAGATGTTGACGCATATTTATAAAACATTTAAATGCTTAGACCAGGGATTTACTATGGAGCAGAAAAGTTTTACTCATAATTACTATGCAACTAATTCTGCAGCTCCAAGGCATCAAAACCTAAACAAATTTCAACCCTCCAAGCCACACGTTAGTACTTCGAGACCAATGAATGTTTCTCCTCAACTATATAATGCAATACAACCGCCGTGGATTCAAAATCAAAATCAGGTATCTCAAACATTTAATGAAGGTCCATGGCCTGCTCGGTCAGGTGTAACGTACAAAAAATTTCCTGTTGTACCTCCACCAAATTCACATAATTTTTATCCTCTTAGCGATCAATCTGATATTGACACTTATCAAAGGGCTCAATTCAAATGTGATCCTTGCAACGTACGTGAGACAAAGCCCCGACAATCCTGGACCATTGCAAATATGCCGGACTTTCGTGTTTTAGAAAGCATGTGTTATGCGGACCAGAGGGAATTGTACAATCAGCTGAAACATAAAATGGATGCTGAACTTGGTAAAGCTCCTGGACAACCACTTTTGGGAACCATGCCGTGTGACGTAATGCAACGGAAAGATTTAGATCTTAAAGCTAAAATGATACCTTTGAGTTACGTTGAGAAAACTTTAATACCGAGTATGGCATCGTCTAGTGATTTAAGAGGATGCTATGTACAAAAAAACAACAGTTGTGGCGACACAAAGGAAGAGGCTGATTTTTTTGCGGCGTGGGGTCAGATGGTTCAAAAAGAACCCAATGAATATATAACTCATCATACCCACAACATGCAGATTCCATCTAATGTTGTGATTCCTAGTAATATATCTGGCCCCGTGCAATTTATTGACCCTGAAAATGATGAGTTTCAAGAAATGTCTAAAGTTTATATGAAACCTGGAAGCTACAAAGTACCTATAAAGCCTGCTGATCCTATTACACCTTTCAGTCTAAGTAATCCCCAAGATGCAGCGTTTGATAATTGTATTGATGATAACGTTGCATTAAAATTGAAAGTACCGTTTCCGGCAGTAACATTGGCACCCCAGCCAAAATATAACATGGAATCGTGGCCTTGCTTGGTACCAAGGCGCACAGATGATGTTTTAAGCGATGATCAGAAAATGCTACCTAGACCATTATTGCCAGGTTTAGACTTGAGAACTGTTGACACCTTGGATGTTTTGACTGCATTGACATCAGACCGAGCATGGGAAGCCGCAAAACAATCCGTGCCAAAATTTGTAGATCTTTTACAAGAGGGCTCCAAGTCAGATACTGCTCGGTTATATGACGCTTTAGGTCTAAGCGCTAGTGATGAATTTACAGATGATTTTAAAGATTCTAAAAATAAGGCTGATAATAACGAAACTTGGTCCTCTGAGTTACTTTTAAATAATTTTGTGTTGAAGTCTTTACCCGATTTATGGGACGTTGATAAACTGAATTCTTTACAAAGCGAATGTGTACTTCAATCGTGCCATGCAAATGATACAACAAAGCTTCCAGAGCAAGAATCTAAATCCCAAGATGGTAACGAATTAATTGATGTACCTCCGGCTAAAAATGCAGAAACGCCTAAAAATATTCGCTGTCCCAGTTTCGATCATACTGGTAATTGTATCCGTGATGAGAATCAAAAAAAATCTAGTGGAAAATCGAAAGTGGCTGTATCGGGAATGTGGTATCACCCAAAAAAAAAGAAACCTTTGCCCACTTCCATAGCTAAAAAATTTGAAGCGATATTAAAAAAGTTCTCTCAAATAAATGAAGCTACTTTTATTCAACATGACATGGATATTAAAATGGTAAGACAAAAAATTACTATGAATACTTTTTAAAAATTGGTCAATAAATCGAATGTACTGTTTGTTTAGTTTATTTTAATTTCTCTCACAGGCCCCCAGATTTTACGAAGTGGTCAAATACCCAATGTGCCTTCACGATATATTAACTAAACTGAAAAATTCTTCATACACTGATTACGACCAAGTTGTCCAAGATTTTAGACGTATCTTTAACAACGTTAGAATGTATCTCAAGGTAATATGATTCACACTATTTCGATGATATATTTGTAGTTTATTGCTAATAATTAAAAGATGCATGAACATTTACAGATTTATCCAGATACAACAATGAAGAAAAATTTAAATAAAGTTTCAGCTGACTTTGAACGAATGTTAAATGATGAATTTCGAATCAAAACCGAATTCAAGTCCAAATCTCAAGATGCTGTTGAATCTATTGAAACATCTTGCAAGAAGGCTGAAAAGGATGATATTCCTAAAAGTCCTCAACATAATAATGACAATGTGAATAACAGAAAGGAATCGAAGCCTATTACTGGAGATACAAAGAAATAGACATGACATTTTTAAGAAACGCTATGGACGGTTAAATAAATTTTAGCAGTAACAACATTTTACGTAAATGGATTTTGTGTAGAATGTATTTTGGAGATGTATTTTGACGCTTTTATTTATATTTTTATTTTCTGTCAAGATCTTAGTAACATCGTTTGTCAAACAACTAATCATTTATCAACTAAAATAGAGAACATCGAAATTTATACATTAACGACGGTTATTTTATAAGGAATCTAGTCACTCGTTGATG
Source organism: Teinopalpus imperialis (assembly GCA_029286865.1). NCBI lineage: Eukaryota > Metazoa > Arthropoda > Insecta > Lepidoptera > Papilionidae > Teinopalpus > Teinopalpus imperialis. The sequence continues at coordinate 14,773,822 of JAGSMU010000001.1, forward strand.
TTTTAAAAACAAATGTCAGTGAAGTTATCAGAACTTAGAATTAATAAGATTATTAATGTAATTTGTAAGCGCTTGCCAATTTTTCCTTTTATCTTATTATCTTTCAAGATTATAATTGTGATAATTAATGATATATCACATGATCTTTTTCGTATTTCTTCCTTCTTACTTCCTTTTCGAAAAGCAGGAAACAAATTTATGTTTTGTTCAGCAACCCATTGCACGTTTTCTTTATCTCTTTCTCAGAATTTCTTTGTGCTAATCATATTTGCTTCATTGTACGATATAGTCATTTGAATTTGTATCTCTATCTGTGATGTATGTTTAGGTAAAAGTTTATTAATTTGAATCATTGCCCACGCTTATTCTTTGATTAATACATGTACATAGTAGACAAATGTGTAAAAAAATTAACTTTTAGTTGACATAACGAACAACTTGCCATTGCTTTTTACAACGCTTCCAAGTATAAAATAACTTACTGGCTCAGCCTAGCGCAGGGGATCCTTAAACAAATCTGTAAGCAGATCTTTCAATGGTATTACAAATTGCGATACTCTTATTCTGATTTGCTAATTCTACAAAAAAGTTTATATTTACGTGCTGCGTGTTTTTTTTAATTTGTTTGTTCATTTGATGTTCCTCGTTAGTATTTAAATATATTTTTGACTCAATTTTACCAGCCATAGACAATAAGTGAATTGCTTAGGACGTCGACATTAGAACTCGTTTTGGCGGCATTTTGTTAATAACTTTACAAATTAAAAAAATTCAAAACTGACGCTCGAGATAATTTTAAGTATTCCTTAAGTTGTGATTTTATTATTTAGCTTATTTATTTAAAATTATGGCAAGGAAGTCCTAGGAAAATAAAACAATTGTTTGATATTGTGTGTTTTATTGATGTTCGCGAATGTTCTTACGAGCCAAAAGTGTTTAATAACACCACAATAAATGATACCAAAATGTCTCATAAAATCGTAATCTTTGAGATTAAATATTGCGTACTGGAAATTTGTGATCATCACCTACATCGACCGTGACTGATTTATACACGGAATGAAATGTGAGATTGCCACGTTATACTCGTACAATGCTTTAGAGGCTTTGCATTTTAATTATTTATGCCTTACTCTTCGTTCGGCTTCATTGAAGTCGATACCAGTACCTGGGTCTCCGTATCTCTACTACTACTAAGAGGCCATCGTTATACTGCTGTTTTACGCTGATATTGCGGTCCTTCCCCGGATGAACCGATCCATAAATAAGTAAAGTTACAAACATGAACTTTTAGTTGACATAACGAACAACTTGCCATTGCTTTTACAACGCTTCCAAGTATGAAATAACTTACTGGCTCAGCCTAGCGCAGGGGATCCTTAAACAAATCTGTAAGCAGATCTTTCAATGGTATTACAAATTGCGATACTCTTATTCTGATTTGCTAATTCTACCAAAAAGTTTATATTTACGTGCTGCGTGTTTTTAATTTGTTTGTTCATTTGATGTTCCTCGTTAGTATTTAAATATATTTTGACTCAATTTTACCAGCCATAGACAATAAGTGAATTGCTTAGGACGTCGACATTAGAACTCGTTTTGGCGGCATTTTGTTAATAACTTTACAAATTAAAAAAATTCAAAACTGACGCTCGAGATAATTTTAAGTATTCCTTAAGTTGTGATTTTATTATTTAGCTTATTTATTTAAAATTATGGCAAGGAAGTCCTAGGAAAATAAAACAATTGTTTGATATTGTGTGTTTTATTGATGTTCGCGAATGTTCTTACGAGCCAAAAGTGTTTAATAACACCACAATAAATGATACCAAAATGTCTCATAAAATCGTAATCTTTGAGATTAAATATTGCGTACTGGAAATTTGTGATCATCACCTACATCGACCGTGACTGATTTATACACGGAATGAAATGTGAGATTGCCACGTTATACTCGTACAATGCTTTAGAGGCTTTGCATTTTAATTATTTATGCCTTACTCTTCGTTCGGCTTCATTGAAGTCGATACCAGTACCTGGGTCTCCGTATCTCTACTACTACTAAGAGGCCATCGTTATACTGCTGTTTTACGCTGATATTGCGGTCCTTCCCCGGATGAACCGATCCATAAATAAGTAAAGTTACAAACATGAACTTTGTGATATGAACTGCGTAGATAAGCGATCCGAATCCACCATTTGACTACTGTTTTGAACCATCTTCTAACAGAAGCATTTAAGTGATTAACGCAAATTGAAGAAAAAAAACCGAAATTATTTCAAAGGTTTGAAATAATTTCGGTTTCATAAATGGTGAAAGCAACTCGAGATGTTTAGAGATAACAAGTAAATAAAAGACTAAAAAGGTAAAATCTTAACGTAGTGTGAAAGTCATATCCGCCATGTTGAATTTAAAATGACGCCTGTCACTGCATTGTTATACAATCATTTAAATTGTACAATTATTATATCAATATTTATGACACATTATATTTATATTAATTATGTTATGTTTTATATATCAAAAATAAACCTACGATTTAAAACCACAGAAAGACTTTATATCCCGATTTGTAAATCCACCGCGCAAACTCTCCTTTGGTCAGATTATGGAGCTAATACAATTAAATTGAACTGAAAACGATCACCTCGATATTTTCACTGATCACTGCTTTACAAGTTTAGAAACTGCAAACTGTATCAAATTATGTAAATGGAGGTGATATATTTTACATATACTTTATGACTATTAAACTAAATTTATATTTTACTAAAACATTAAACATAATAAAAACCTTATATTTTGTAAACCATTGATATTGTATTCGGTTTTAAGCGATGATGTTGTAATTTGGTGAATGATATGATCACGTGTTATATATATGCGTGAAAGATATAAGGTTCTTATTATTTAAAAATATTTACAAATGTGTTGTTGGTGTTGCATACTTAAATAAATAAATAAATATTTATATTCGTAGAGCTACGCTGCAGCTATTAGTTGCAGAATGAATGGGTCAGCTCGGCCTTTATTTTATTACTGGTGACGAGGCATTGCATCTCAGCACTCAAGGATGACAACGCGTCTGCATTATGATTCCTTGTCAAGGATGAATGTAGGTGTTATGGGCCGCAGGAAACAATTATTATCAGGGGAACTATGTATGCTCGTATGTTACACTCAATGTAATAAAAATATATGCCAACAATCTACCAATAAAGAAGATGAATTGAGCAAAACATCAAAGTCATCAAACAATTATCCACTAATTGAAATTACGAAAAATAAAAATGAAGTAGATTATCATTCAGACCATGAAATAATAATTGAATAATAGTTTAATTATATTTTTTGTTTAATAGGCATATTTATATGATATTAGCATTTCTAGAATTAGTCTATGGTATATGCTATGGAAGAGCGGAATTTATTTGCTAGAGAGTAGAGTAGGAGAGCATAGCTTAAGAGACACGGACAAAGATGAACATACTAACATATATATATATATATATATATATCCTATGTATCCTATCCATCGTCGAATGCTGAACATAGGCTATTTGTGCCTCATAGGTTGCTGCAGATTAAAGTCCATTGCCACCTGCATCCATCGACTTCCAGCAAAATTTTGCAATAGTCGTAACTCCGTCTAGGATACTTCACTGAGTAAATCTTAATCCCCTCTTAAGCTTCGCCGTAAACAGTTAAAAATAGTTTCAAACCAAATGTACGATAAAAGCAACAACATTTGATTTCATAATTTCCGGGCAATTCTAATAACGCGAATGCTATAAACGCAAATATAGTGGACTAATAAAAGAAATTATATGATAACGGTGGTAAGGTAAAAATAATGTTTACATTTGGTCATATCCTTATCAATTGAAACTCTAATAAATGTAATATAATTTGTTTACGTATATAACAGTTGGATTATATTAGTATTATTGATGGATCTTGCTGCCTATGACTCATTGTTGGACATCAAAAAATTCTTTGAAAGATAATTTTTACGTAAATGAGCTAAGTGTACTTAGGTTTTTACACTTTCATAGAATATCAGATGCGTATGGTGTGGTGATATCGTGTGTATGGAGGCCTTACTTTTAGTGATGGTACATTCTAATTCTATTTAACAATATGTAATAATATATAGAACCTCAGATAACATATTAAATGTATAATGCTATAATATATATGTATATAAATACACGCATATGTTGTTACGATCTTAAATCTTTATTGGAGGATAGATGTGGGCGTTTATGGACTACAATCACAACGTTCAACAGTGAATTGTGTCCTCGTTTGTCTGGATCTAATTTAAAAATAAAGTCTACCACGAAACCCCAGAGCGTGTCCGGCAGTCTACGACGTAATGAGCATTAAATGAAATATATTTTAAATTATTTATGTTAAAAAGTGAAAAGGTGAACGCGCGCTCTGCTTAAATATTTAATATCATTTGCAGGTATGATCATTTTAATTGTTTTTAACTCAATAAAATTTATTTGGAAGATAAGGTAACATAATTTCAACAGTGGTTGGCATGCTGCATTTTGTTTTAGTTACGATATGAATGGGAACTAGTGACGAGGTATTCCATCTTATTCCTCAGCGATGACAACGCATCCTCATTATGGCTCTTTAGGGATTCGTACATTACAATAGGCCAAATTCTTTCTACATAATTGGGCATAGTAGCTGTTTTATTTCGCTCGAAGACTGACGGAAGTCGGAGTTCCTATTATTTGTACAGATATGTCACACGTCAGGGTGACAGCGCAGTTTCAAGTTTTTTTTTATTACATTGGGAGTAACAAACTCACACACAGTTCACCTGACGGCAAGCTATTCCTGCGGCCCGTGACATTTACATTCATCCTTGACAAGGAATCATAATGCCTTGTCAACCTTGTGGACGGAGATGGAATGCCTTGTCACCACTAATAAAGGTCTCCGGGTCCCTACAGTCACCAGACGAAACACAGCGGCATGATGCTGCTATTTTGCTCTGGTATTCTGTGCGGGCCTACCTCGGTCGATCTGTTTCAATCTGTGTCATTCTGCAGCTAGGAACAGACTGCAGTGTAGCTCTACCACTGTTAATTTCGACTATATTCGTTTGTCAACCTTACATATATAACACATATATCGTATAAATATTAGGGCGAATATCAACCTGAACACGAACATCACCATACCGGCATAACCGCTGAGCTTTGTGGTCGTACCGTAAATACCTCACCGTTACTTGAACTAGAAGGGCGCAACTTTCACCTCACAGTTATCATAATTAAAAGCGACTAAACCAATTTTCACGGGTTTATTATATTTCACGCTCTCTCTCTGAAATGTTTATTTACTCGTATACTTGACTCCGGGCCTCCGTGATTATCGTACCTGCTTAACAACGGCTGTACAGATTTTTGAACTTCAATTCACAGACGACATAAATCCATTTTTTTTTCTCTTTTTTATTTATAACTAAGTACATTAATATATACGCTTTGCCAATATGAAGGTGACAATGTCTGATGTCCTGGTCGATCTCCACCACGAGTCTTCTTCTGATTATTGTCAGATGACATCAGAGGCGGTTTCACCATTTTTTTTTACAATTTCCAATTTTTATCATTGACATAACATTTATATAGACATGTTAACATTTGTACCTAATCCTTTTTGTCCGCACGCTTACTAGAGGGCGCTAGAGTAATGATTCCACACGGACGCTACATGGGCTAAAGACGCCTTTGGATGATATCAACTGCCCAGTCGTCGAATCGCTTACCATACACTTTTAAAATAAAAAAAGCTTCTTTTCTGCCAAAAACAAAAATGATATGCTCAACCCAAAGGTAGGCTGGCAAATAATGATATTTGTTATTAAGCCCGCCTTTTTGTACAATGTTTGATTTATTTGTGTTAATAAAGAATCATAAATAAATAAATATCATAAAAAAACAGATTATAAACTCTTGTTTAGTGTGAAGATGGGTGTCTTGGCAGTAAGAATCACTTACCATATACTTTTAAATGAAAATAAGTTCTTTTCTTACGCTCACAATATATTCTCTGCTCTACCCAAAGGTAGACTGGTAGAGAATGATTTTTGGTAATAAATGCGCATTTTTATACAATATTTGTTTTACATATGTTAAAAAGAATAGGTAAATACATTTGTGAGACGTTTGTCGATTCTAATATCATAAAATATAACAATGGAGTTAATAAACAAACTCAATTCTCGGAATCTATTGCTATATTTGTTTCCACTATATCTCCGGCTATAAAACAACATGATCCCCTAATCTTTAATTGCATATAATTGGCCTTAACACTGAGTAAGCACTGCGTAGTCTGATTTCTGACGTAGTAAAATTATACCTATACCTAAATTATAAAGAAAAACAATCTATGTATGGATATAAGTTGCCCAATTGCTAGATTTAAACTTTGAATAGTAGATTTTCGCTAGATGGTGTTGCATATGTTTATTTATAATAGTGAACACACATATGTGTATATATAGCTTAAAAAATGTAATTGTTGATTGTGTGTTATTTTTAATGGAATAGTTAATTTTGTCAAATAATTATTATAACTTATTTAATAATATAAAAAATAAGACTTATTTCACAGTTGGGAAGTTTTGATTTGAATTAAGTGGGTTAGAAAACGCTTTTGAAGTATTCTTTTTAAACAGTTGGTAATGCTGGTGACGTAATACGCCACGCCCTCAAGGGAGATCGATAACGCGACCCGTGGAGCGCCCCTATGCGCAACGGTACATTGTAAGGCTTGGGTTGGTTGGGTTTATTTCATTTTTCAATAGGTGGCGCTGTGTGAATTTGTAAGTCGCGGTATTGAGATTCGTTGTAAATGAATGACCCGGGAGAAGCGGTGTACAGAATTCATACTTACCTGGCGTAGGGGATACCGTGATCATGTAGGCGGTTCCCCCAGGGCGAGATCCAACCATTGCACCTCGGTTGGGTTGACCCTTGTGATTATCCCTTATGTGGATAACTCGGACGCATTATTTTTGGTAGTGGGAACTGCGTACGCGCCGTTCCCCAAATTAAATATTAATTGCAAGGCATTGGCTTCTACTCTAGAGCCGGAAAGTAGAGCACGGTACCACCATGCAGGGAATGGCGGATCTCACATGTCTTCCATTTTTTCATAACTTAGCGATACGGGTTTCCTCACGTTTTCCTACACCGTCGAGCATGTTATAAATCAGCGCTTTCAAATGCAATAAGGAAACTGCATTAGTACCGACGCTGACTCTCGGTTTGTTCGTGTACCGTGAATTAAAAGCGAGGACACCGTGCTGGCACAACCTATAACATGATCAGATGTGTTAGATATATAATATAAACCGGCTACACCATAACAGTGTTGCTCGCTATTAAATCATATTGTTTTTTTTACTTAATGCTTGTTAGTATTTATTAGCTATAAATATGGAACATAGTTTATTTTCGTTAAAGTATTTATTAATAAATAAAATAAAAAACCCTATATTTCCATTCGCAATTAAAACTAGATATTCTGGAACAAATATATAGTTTTTATAATAACATTATTTGTCGTATATTTTTTTACATGTAATAAACACAATTAGCATGAAATTGGTTTATAATCAATTATTATTCGTCATTACTTTATTTAATTTAAAAATGTCATCATAATTTCTATGACTGTAATTGTTGCTGATTATTGGTATTTACGTAGTATATTTGATTCAATAATTCTATTCTTAGAAATTAATTAGTAGATAATTAATTTTTGTTTAATATGTATAGTTAAAGAATACTCTTGAGTTATTTTTTTTATCTACTAATTTTCGCCAGTAGTTGCCTCATAATATAAATCAATAGTATAATTTTAATATTTATTATAGTGCAGTTGTTATTTTCTGTAAAGATATTCATTGACGAATTCAATAAAAATTGAATAATTAAGAAATTCAAATTATTTATTTATTTATTTAAAATTTCATGCACAAAGTAAATTACATAGGCGGACTTAATGCTAAAAGCATTTCCTACCAGTCGACCTGAGGGTGGTATTGAGAAGCTAGGGACAGGCACATATAATATAAAAATAGGAAAAATACTCAACAAAATATAATAAATATTTTGTAATAATGTACTAAATATACTTACTAGAACTGTACAGTACTAAAAATATATATGAATACAATAACTATATAGTATACCTAAATTAATATACTTTATAATATATAATACAATAAATAAATATATTATTAATTGTAATTACATGATGGTATTATCAATCTGCAGAAAGTTTATTCAAGACATACTCACGCACCTTCCTTTTAAACACAAAACGATTGTCAGCCATTCTGACTCCAAGAGGTAGCTCATTCCACAGAAGAAGACATACGAGTAGAAGAAGACGATTATGCGATGATCGATGGTTCTTATTGTATAATGTATGCACTCAGAATTGTGTGGGCCAATATTGAACGTGTTAATTGAATAATTAATAAGAGCAATATTGTAATTAAAAAATCAATTATAAAAAATAAAACAATGATTTTATATTTGGTTTACTCTGATTCAATGCACGAAGCAGAAGTGCAAGCCTAGCATGGGTCAAAAAAATATTTTTTTTAAGGAATTTTTGCAGTCCTGTCAACATTACTAACGTTCCGGTCAACTACTACCAATGCTTGTGCGAGATGTTTCACGGCAATAGGCGAATGGCGGATGGGACCCTACGAGCTTAAGTTACGCATTTAGTACCCTAAGCTTCGCTAATACGCTTTGAATTATATATATGTATATATTTATAAATATATAGGCATAAAACCTGTTTTTGTAGGTATAGCACATATAGTCATAATCCTATGTCATAAACAAGTTCTGATTGTTGACCGATAACTGTATCAAAATAATCATTTCCGTGAGAATGATATCATAATGAATGTGTTTTCATTTGAACAATGCTAGAGATACTCTGGAGTTAACTTCTAGTTGTGATGCTGTGATATGCTAGCTACCATATGCTAGCTCAATCTTCGGTCTGGGTATGCCTGAATAAGGGGAGGTGGCTGTATTAACACAGTTGGATTCACGGATATTATTTCGTTATAATTGTATCTTTTGCTCTTTGTTTACAGACAAATTTAAAGTTAAAAATAAATTAAACGTCTCTAAGGACGTCAGTTAATGCTGTTCGTTAAAGTAATATAATTTCTAATCTTCTTTTCAATATATTATTTACCATGTGTTCGGCGGTAAGGGAAATCATCGTGAGGAAATATGTAAACAATAATAATAAAAAAATTACAAAGACATGTGAATATCGCATGTTTGTAAATAAATACAGTCCTGTATTTATTTTAATAAAAAAAAACATCTCTATTTTTTTTTTCTGAGTACTCTTTTTGTCGTGGACCTTTTTTTCGATAATGTATAATAACGGGCCTGGTGGAAGAGATTTTTATTGTAAAATCCGCTGCGTCTTTATACATGCTATTCTTATATTATTTTCCTATAAATACTTTGTGTAAATAAAAGTTTAATAAATAAATATCGCGAATCCACAATGGAGCGGCGAGGTGAACTTCATGTGAACATCATCTCTAGCGTTCATAGCGATCTTTCGATGTCGGGTCATACTATCATTGCGAAGCAAAATTTGCCAAGCGTTGGAATGTTCACACACCAAAAGGGAACGTGAGCTGGGTTTAGACTATCTAGATTCTGTTGATGTTTATGCTGTTAGTCTATGCCGCTCTTACAACTTCATCGGATACAGGGCTCATGGAACAGAGTGGTCAAAATTAGCCAGCTCAGGCTAATTTTAGGTTCTCTTACTTACACAAAAAGTGCTCGTTCTCTGAGCGTGTCTGTCTGGCTGCGTTTAGACTATCGTGAGACAGGTTAGTTTTACCCTACTGATGGTTAGTAATACTGCTCAGTACGAGAGGAGCCACAGTTTCGAACATTTGGTTCATGCGAAGCTAGCGTCCGCGGGATAATGCCTGAACGCCTCTAAGACCGAAGCCAGTCTAGTCGAATCCGGCAAAGATATGCTCCTCAATATTTATGTTGTCTGTTATATGTATGTATGTATATATATATATATATATATATGAGTATATGTATGTATTATATATATGTGTTATTAACAATAAACAATGTGACTTAGTAAAGTAGAACTAGTAAGTCGCGTTGGATGTCGGTAAGCGGTGCTATCGGTTTTAATACGTACACCAAGGCACCGTGGGTCCGAATTAACTTCAGTTCGATGTCGGAGCTCGGAAGTCTGTAGACGAGGCCTATGCCCAACAGTGGGATTTATATATTTTTTTATTTCTGGCGGACTCTGACGGTTGTCAGGTATGCGTAAGATTTTTTAACTTTAAAATTGGAATGAGATTTACATTCGTAGTAATTTCGATACTGAATTATGTGCGTCCGCTCCCCGGGAGTTCTGCTATTCGGTAATTAGCTAAAGTAACAGAGCAAAAATACTACACCCATGGGGTCTGAGATGGAATGCCTCGTTACCAGTTACAAATGATCCTTGCACTCACCAGACGAAACACCTGCTGTGTTTTGTCTGCTATTATCTGTTATTATGCTGCTATTTTACGCTGGTATTCTATGAGGGCGCGGTCCCAACCCGGTCGAGTTGAGCCATTCATTCTGCAGCTAGACACAAACTGCATATGCGTAGCTCTAACACTGTCGTATACCAATGTGCAGAAGTTCGTGTTTTGCTACTTTATTTGTTTCGATACTACATAAATGGATTGGTTCGACTGGTGACAGACCACCGCTTTCACAGAATAACGATCAAAGGTAACGTGGTATTCAATCTTAGTCCTGTCAGGGTTAAGAACGAATTGACATTTTGAATGTTTGTTGAGAATGTGAGCAGGTACTCTCTTACCATCAGGTGAACTGTGTGCTCACTTGTCTAATGTTTAAAGTAGAAATATTTGCAGCGTTGATCGTTTTAGGTGATGACGTGATGATTTACCTCAGCTGTATGTTGTTGATAATTCAACACTGAGATGTAATCCCTCGTTGCCACTAAGTAATGCATATGAAACACAGCAATATCATAATGCTATTTCAGACTGGTCCTCTGCGGGCTAGTAGTCCTGCTCGTGGCTGGCCTTTTTATGTTGCACCTATGAAATAGTTGCCAGGGACGCTGTATACGTTTCTCATAATCTCATCTCATTAAAAAAAACCAGAAGATAATAACCTCATCTTGATGTCCGTTCGATCCTCCAGCAATCCGGAACTATATTTTAAATTGGATCCCAAGACCATCAACCTTTTCGATATATCTTAATAAAGACCATAAACATAATTATTGTTTATTTTTTTTGTTTAAAAAAAGGGTGACCGAATTGCACACGGTTCCACACAGTGATGGTCCGACTCGCAGCCGAGGAACAGCATATGACTACTCGATTATTATTTATACTCTACTAGCATCTGCCGATACTCTTGAACCGACAAAAAGCTATCGTGTGAGAAATCCACGCACACGATGTCGCGGGCAAATGATAGTTCCAACATAAATTAGTAAATAGTTGTTTAGCCACCTCATTTACCGAGATAAAAAGTATAGTATTTGTTAATCCAGGTTATGGACTACTGTACTAAATTTCATTTCAATTCGTTTAACCGTTTTTGCCTGATTGATTAACAAACATCTGAACTTTCACATTTATAATGTTACATTTATTTATTAATATAGTTGGAAGTAGGATTTCCAAGAAAGTCTATTATGAATAAATAAGCAGATAAAAATGTAATAGAAAATAATGCAGTGTCTAACGGTGCCACCGCAGTACGTGATCTCGATGCCAAAGACGCTAGAGATTTTATTAAAATTCGCCATTGTACAGACGCACAGCGTCAGATCGATTCCCGGTGAAAGTAAAGTACGCGGTCAAGTATAGGCTCGCCAAATGTTTAGTGACTTAATTAAGGACATCTTTTTTATTAATCTATTTGGTGACAACAAATTTTATGAACTGAGAAGAATTAAACATTAAACATTTTACGTGCACAATACTTGTGTTTGTGCATTATTACTTATTTATCAATTCATGTATACAGACAATCAAAAAAAATTATGTTATTATATATAAATTATATATGGTTATCTGGCCTTTTAAGGCCACAACATATCTCTGTTATTAATTAGGATTTAAGCCGTCGAATTCGGAAAATCTATTACAAATATATAAACATACTCAAATACGTATGTAGATCTGATTTATATTTTGTACTTTTTTATATTTATTTTTGGATTAAACATATTGAATTTCGACATTCTTTATGTTGTATAATATATTTGTGACTGATTCCTAAAATAACACCGCTGAATGAAGCATTATTCTTAGCAGTTTTGGAGTATTCTGCCGAAACGAAAATGGTAGAAACGATATTATATAAAAATTAATAATCTATGTTGAATAATATAATAAAAATATTATAACCTATACCACAGGTAGTTTAGATTTTACAAAATAAACTAGAAGTTACTTAACAATTATTGGTATTATTTAAAAAAAAATATCTGTAAGACCCATAGACGATAATTCTTAGTCGAATATTAAATTGATGTTTAACAGTGGTAGAGTTACACTGAAGTTTGCTTGAATTAATGGACAGAACGACCGCGGAAGGACCAAGACCTCACAGAATACCAGCGTGAAATAGCAGCATAATGCTGCTGTGTTTCGTCTGGTGAGATACGGATACCTTTATTACTGGTGACGAGGCATACCATCTCAGTCCTTGAGGTTGACAACGGGTCTACATTGTGATTCCTTGCAAGGATGAATATAGATGTCATGGACCGCAGGAATCACCATCAGGTGAACTGTGTGCTCGTTTGTTTCTCTCAATATAACAAAAAAAAAATAGAATTTTATTATGTATCGTATTAAATTTCAATCAATACATTTCTATTTCAATAACATTTTTACCATTTGTAAATTATAGACAACCCTACAAAACGTTTTTAAACTGTCTCTAGACAGTCCTAGAAAACACGGGATTGCTTGTTGACGTTACTTAAATAGAAAGGGTATTGGAATTTAAGAAAAATTGGTTTTTCTTTAGTCAGATGGGAGCTACAATACCGGTAGTGCCAGTTAGTGCGTTTTTTTTCTTTTTAATTTTGGCAAAATATGGCCATGTTAGTTTCCAACTTGTATACACTGCCTTATTTTGTATGAAGTGATTACTATAAACTGTTTTAATAATTATATTATAATTTTTGGTGCAATGTGTTCCTTAAAAAGTTTAAGTTGTGAGTGTATCATTAAATAAAATACGATGAAAAAATAATTATGCAGGTAAAAAAAGGCAATTTTGTATTAACATGTTGATTTGTTTTTTTTTGTGTCTTCTAATAGGAATGTCAAAGGACTAGGATCCGCACAGTCTTTTTTTATGTTTCTTTTCTATGTCATAAATCGAAATTTCTCCATTTAACCTCACTAACGAATAGTAAGTACTGACATTGATTCGTTACAAAGCCAATATTTGTTATAGTTACTATTTGTTAATTTCTGGGTATATTATAATTTAGCAGTATCTCAAACATTCCCGAAGCAGGGGGAGGGAGCATTCTATGTTAGTTCTCACAGTTTTTTTAATTAGCCTGGCTAATGAAGTTGCCATGGATAATAACTGAATTTTGTGTTTGTTTGTCAAACTATACAAGTGTAGAGAGAGTCCGAGTATCAGACTATATATATATAAATCCCACTGTTGGAGAATAGTGACCCACTGCTGATTAGCGGAATACATATGTCTTCGAAAGATTTTTATTTAATTATTTTTTAGACATGCAGGTTTCCTCACGATGCTTTCCTTCACCACGGAGGACGTGATAAATGAGCAAATAAAATTTTAATCACCAAATTCACTGATGCCGGTACCGGATAGATCTCGGTTTACTTTTTATTACTACCCCGAGAGCAATAACAGAGCACACAGTTCACCTGATGGCAAGTGATTCCTGCGGCCCATGACATCTACATTAATCCTTGACAAGGAATCATAATGCAGATGCGTTGTCACCCTTGAGGACTGAGATGAAATTCCTCGTCACCAGTAATAAAGGTCTCCGGATCCTCCACGCACCAAACGAAACAAAGCAGCATTATGCTGCTATTCCACGCCGGTATTCTACGAGAGCGTGGTCCTTCCCCGGTCGAGCTGATCCATTCATTCTGCAGCTAGGAACAAACTGCAGTATAGTAAAATTTACCACTACCACTGTTAAATTGTTCGCGTACCGTAATTTAAAGCTTGTGCTTCGACAGTGAGCTGCCACGGCATATTCTCTTAAAGTGAGTGCTTGAGTAAAAATATCTTTAAAAGAAAGCTAAAGGCTTTTTTAATAGATAATTATTAGAACAGTGAGTAGATTTTATTTTTGTATTTATTTATTGTTTTTTTTTGTTTCTTTGCTGTGTTATGTTCAATTAATATACTATAATTAATGTTATTTTGTTCTATAAGTGACTAACTAATGTGTAAGAGTGCTTTGTTTGTTTCGCAGATAAATTGTTTTCACAATTTGGCGATATTTGTTTGTAATATTTCGCTATTCATTTATTATATAAATGAAATAAAATAAAAAAAAATAACTATAAAATAATTATTTCAACCACTAAGTCAGTGACCTCAGACATAGACAGTTCATGCTTATCTGTGATAGAAGTCTCTGAAACAATTTTAATGAGGTCAGCGTGGTGAAAGATTATTTATATTTTATTCTTTGTAGAACTTTGCATATAAGATAAAATAGAGAACTGGTAGAGAAGGTACGACACGACATCTCCTGTCTCGCGTGAAGAGGCCCTTTCAGACCGCGATGCGCTTTTTATGACTCATCTTCTCATTCCCTATCACACACGCACTCATTCAACGCTCCCCTTCCCTAGTATAGTAGTCCGATGTCATAAATGGACAATGAAATCAAATCGAAAGTACAGATGCAATATCTGGGTACACGGGAAACACGGGATTTGTGATGCACAAATATAGTTTCCTCAGTTGGGAATTGAAGTCACGGGTCTTCGCGTCACTCAGTTAATTACTATGCTATCTAGATTCTGTTGATGTTGATGCTGTTAGCCTATGCGGCTCTTACAGCTTCATCGGACACAGGGATCCCGGAACTGAGGGGTCCGTGAGCTGGTTAGAGAGTTTTTACTAGACCACGCGGTGTTCTATTTTTATGCTAGATGTAGTTTAGCATTTTCGTTCGTGTCAACCGTGACGACATATTTAGTTTGATGTTAGCTGTCATATGCGGGACTTGGTGTGTAATTAGTTAAAGGTGTAATTAGAGACACACTCACTGAGAGTCAATCACTCGACCTCGTGTACCCTCATCAACTATCTGATGGAAACGATCAGAGGAAGGCCGTGTGATCCGGTGACAGAGCCAGAGCGATGGTTACTTTACTTTATGTTATTGGGACGTGACTAACACAGTTCACCTGATAATTAGCAATCACTGATGCACCCATAATGTACTATTATAGAACGCCTTTTCACCAATAACTAATGAGGCCACTGCATCCAACATTTTTTATATATACATATATATATATATATATATATATGTATATATATATATATATAAACCGGATTATTGGTAATTCAACGTTTTCCCATTAGGAGGTGATAGGGTTGACTATTTGCGATAATTTCAATCCCCATATGCATTATGGTTATTTATCATCATATATTAAATAAACAATTATCGGTCAAAATTTAAAAATGCGAGAGTGGTTTATATCTATTATTATATATATAGAGAGTGAATACTTATCTAATGAAGTGTCCTTAAATATCAGATACGAATATAAAACGAAATAATTAAATAAAATAATAATAAATTATGAAAGAGATAAAATCTTTACCATAAAGTTCGTCAACATGTTACTCAACTAACAATGACATGGATTTTAATACAATTTACCTTGTACTGCATGTAAAACCTTCTACTGTACAGATAAACTACACAACAGACTGTACTACGAATATAAATGTAATAAAAATGTTTTTATAATATAAATTTATTTTCGAACCAATACGATTTAGGAACTTTAAGGAAAGGGTATATTACTTTCGTAAAGGCCAGCAACACACCTGCGACTCGTCTGACGATGGCGATAACTTACCATCAGGTCAGGCACATGCTTATTTTCCATCTATTGTATTCAAAAAAATATGATGTTTTTTAGGAACTGAGAGTGGTAGCAGCAGTTTGCCTGACTATAAAATAGATCAGCATAGACTCATGATCCTCAGCACCGATGCAAGATGCACGTGGGTTGTCAATGGCCGATTCTCTCCGGTTCTCTACATTTGCTATACGAAACACATCAACTTTACGCTTCTATTCAACACCGATAATCTCGGAGGGCATCACTCCTGGTCGGAGCAATACAGAGGCATAAACCACTTCCCTGAGTACTAACTCCACTTCCCTCATAACAAGGTATTGGAAATTGAAGGATTCTGTGTGAATATATCACAAACACACCCTGTTTTTTTTTGTTTTTTTCGTGCTGATGGCCGCTGTTAGCCCGAGGGCTTTTACAGTTTCACCGGGTTGAGAAGTGACCGAGCGCTTATCGCGCTCAGCCGAAACCTCTTAGTGGGTAACCAACACAATGGCTCCGGACTGAGGATTATCTATCTCAATTAATTTTGGTATTATTATTAGCTATCTGTACCACCACTTCGGAAAGCGTGGGCGCTGGAGAAGAAGTGGCGCAAGAAACTCCAGCGACGCTTCTATCTGTATCAACTGGCGGTATCGCGAATAACCTTGTTTGCGACGCCTGTAGATTTTCATTAAGCAAGTACCAAGGTGCACCGGTTGCCATGCGTATGAAACGATTTAGAATCAGAAACGATTTTGCATATCACACCAGATGTGAAAGCCAGTGGTGTGAACTTTACAAATATAACTAGTATCCTTCACGCGGGGATAAGACTCTTTTAATACTTGCTATGTATACTTAACCGAAGACTTAACTAAGTCATTGTTAGGCCATAAATCCGTAACCCTAAATCGTATAAAAATCTATTTAAAAGTCTTTTAGCCTATAGTCAACAGACTTAATATTCTAGAAACCATACATATAATTTCAGTGTCAGTTAGTATTTCAAACATATATATATATATAACACGACTAAATATAGTTGAATAACTCGGGACGGGCTACTCTGTCGTTAACCTACACTGTGTAAAAATATGATCTGGGGCGGCGAAATTGAGAAACCCTTTGATTATTTTATAACTCATATAAAACACTTCACAACTATTCCACGGTTATTGTGGTAATTCCGGTAATTAATGTACTACTTATAGATAAACTTTATCAGATATTAGTTCATGAAAGGTGACTATATATTGGCAATCTTAGGCGGATGCAATAATAGTTTTCTTTTACAAACGGCAAACGTGAACCTAATTATACTAGTTGTGTACAATCGGATCGATTTTTCAGTGGAAAAAAACAATTTCAATAACACGGTAATATTTTCGATTTACTTAAAGTTTTTATTTCTTATGTGTCGAACGTTAAACTAAAGATAATTTTAAAGGCTAAATAATTATATGAAAACTATGGAGGAAAGCAAATATTCACAAGTAGAGGAAAAAAATCTTTAACAATTTTAGAGTGGTAGAGTAAATTATTAAGTATTGTATACAATAAAAAAAACTTCAGATAGTTTTTTTTTTAATAATTGAGAGTAACTAACGTGCACATTTTCCTGCGGCCCATGACATCCATAGATCCTTGACTAGGAATCATATAGCAGATGCGTTGATACCCTTGAGGACGTGGATGGAATGCCTCGTCACCAGTAATAAAGATCCTCCGGATCCCTACACTAACCAGACGAAACACAGCAGCATTATGCTGCTATTTTACGCTGGTATTCTGTGAGGGCGCGGTCCTCCCCGGTCGGGTAGACCTATTAACTCTGCAACAAGGAACAAACCACAGTGTAGCTCAAACAATATTTTCTTGTAATACTTTTCGTGTAACGCGCTATCCATACTTATTTATGCCCTAAGACTAACTTCCATATTTTGTTTTGACCTACCTATAATTTGCCCCTCATGAACGTATTGAACTATTTCTTATTTACATCTGGTCTGTATGTACCCGTATCACATTACATAACTACCTGTCTTATATATGCAAACCCATAGTGATGTTCTCATTAACCCCCGAGAAATGGTTTATCTCAGTCATAACCGTACGTTATTTGTCAGTATCACTTCATCGCATCACTATTTAGCATAAAAGGTAATGTTCATTCATTCTAATATAGTGCTCAAGATACTAATTTATTCGGTCTTAGGTTATTCAACCATTAACTGCCAACCGAAGTGTCCTACACGATTTTGATTTCCCATTTTAGTTAGCCTCTACTTTAGCGGAGGTTACCTCTGCTATAGTCTTAATTAGGTCTTGATTCACTGGCGTCGGGAAGAGATTTGCTGAGATCTCTCTCCATTTTGACCGATAATGACCGAAATTTAAGCCGATATGACCTTCAAGAAAAGAGCCTTTCTTAAACGCCGTCAACGCATTTGCGACTCTTCTGGTTTATGCGGATGTTCATGAGTCGCGGTAATCACTTAGCATCGGTGGGCTGCTTGCTTCGTTTGCCATCTATTCTATAAAAAAAACCCTTTGTCACAGTATACTTGAAAGTACTTACCAAAAATAGTATACCCTATAATTACTTAATCAAAAACACGTGTATATCCTGTGTATATTGGATGATTTCAAAGCAATGAAATCCTTATGTTTTAGATGTTGTGGTACATAATCGCACTAACCGCTCTGGTCGTGTCGGTGTCTGGCCACGGGCGTGTCCTGAATCCCCCGTCGCGGGCGTCGGCTTGGCGATTCGGCTTCCCCACACGGCCGGACTATGACGACGACGGCCGGAACTGTGGCGGTTTCTCCCACCAGCATGAAGTTACCGGCGGCAAGTGAGTACTCTAGTTAAACTATTTTAAATGATTTCAAAGCATTGGAATGGACCAAACTGACCTGTGGGGAAATCTCACTTTTGTTATTAGTATACGATGTAGATTTACTTTCTCTTCTTCATTGTCAGCGATTTGTAGACAAATTATGGTAGATGCTACGAACATTCGATTATTTATTATACTTTCAAGAGAAAATTATTATTCTCGATACATACTCTCTACCAAGGCAGTATGTGATAGATAATAGAAGTCACCGTTGATCGATGGACTCGTCTTGGAGGGTTTCTTTTTATTTTTATTAAATTAAGAGTAACAAACGAGCACCCAGTTCACCTGATGGTAAGCGATTCCTGCGGCCCGTGACATCTATATATATTAATCCTTGACAACGAATCATAATGCAGGTGCGTTGTCGACCTTGAGGACTGAGATGGAATGTCTCGTCACCAGTAATAAAGAGCTAGTTCAGCATTATAGTAATAAAGTATAATTGTGTATTTAAGGCACAATATCTTCTCACACTTCTCTTGAACATTATGTTTGGTCACAGACACTGACGAAGGCGAATTATTTCATTCTTATTACAACGTATAATAAATGTTAGATGTAAGATAATAGATGTTAGAGGTAAACATTTTGGGTCAGAAGCGTCGAATTATTAAGAGACAACATAAGAGACCGTCAACATTCAAACCAATCGGCAAGGATAACAAAGAATGGAGTTCTGCAGGTGGAAAAGAATATTCAAAGGAATTTATCAAATGTTTTAATAAAACCTTAAATTACAATATAATCTGAAGGTACAGTAGAAGACTCACTAGATACAGTCCCATGCACTATATGTCTTAGATAACTCATTGGATTCTCTTGGATACAATGCAAAAAGAACATTGAAACAATGAAGCTAGCCCTTCCTAGGAAAAGATTGGATCTTCTGGATATAGGTTGCCCGATACCAGAACATTATAAGCACTTACCATTAAGATCCATTGGGAAACTAATAAGATCGAACCTTGTGATCACTAAATAAGGTTGCATAGGATGGGGTATGCACGGAAGATCGGCAGAGGTTGAAGTGTGACCGGGTACCGACAGAGACCTCCAAGATAAGGTGACAAAACACCGTGCTCCCAAGCAGCTAGTTTTCGCTAGTATTCTGTGAAAGTGTGATCTGTCGACCAATTCATGATCCAGTAATTTTTTAACTGCAACTTATACAAAGAAATGAATAAATAAATATAATTGGATCGTTCCATTTCTTACCATCCACATCCAATCACATGAAAAAAATTGCCATCATATTTAAGCCAAGTATAAAATCAAAATGGTGTAGGTACTATAAAAAACGTTATTAAAAAAATGCAATTATAATCGTTATTGTATTACCCGCTATCTGACCCGTCGCGAGTTTGCTGACAGAGACAGAGGTTGTCCTTTTCAAATATCAATCAATTTGTTTGTGATCGTTTTGGGATTTTGCGGAAATTATACATCGTTCAAACCGTGAGTTATTGTCTCAATATACAAATTAAAAAATCCTATTGAAAAAAGAACTTTCAGTGTTTTCCTAATTTCCTAATTTACTGAACATTGTTTTTTTTCATAAATACGTAATTCGAACTATTAAAAGCAATAACATTTAATTTTTATTTACGTAGATAGGTATATATTTGTTTACTTTATGTATCTACGGAGTTATTGATGGAGTGAAATGCAAACATTTGATAATTGCACCCGGGCACTTCATAATCTACCCGCATAGGTCGTGCATGCTATAGACAATTATTACTATTTACTTTCCTAGTTGCAAATTATATATTTTTTTTATTTGGGATAAAATAGCAGGACAATATAAGGTTCAAATAGATCATCGTTTCTCAGCCTGATCTTCGCAACCCACGGGGAGCCGCGTTTGTTATTAAGATAAAAAAATGTATATTTAATGCAGTTTTATAAAATAAAACGTTTATTTTATCATGTAGTTATGAGATGGTTATTACCAATAACTATGTAATAATGAACTATATAAACATAATAAACTTAGGTCGCTTTGTAAAAATTATTAATAATCAAAATTTCTTTTTTCCATTATTTTATAGTGAAAAATAACTGCAACAAATCACATTAACCAAATTTTAAAAAATAAAAAATTAAGTATTGAGTATAATGTGACATATATCACATCCACCCGACAATAATGAGAGAAATGTCGCTGGAGTCTCTTGCATCACTTCTTCGGCGCTCACGCGTTCCGAAGTGGTGGTAGAGATAGACAATAATAATATCGATATTAATTTAATTAATCCGTTAGAAGCATCTGATCGAGCCGTGGTTCGCCCCTCTCGGGCACCCTCGAGTCAGTTGCTTTCGCGCACAGGTTAACGACGGAACGGACGTCCAAGCCGACGGACCAATCCTTATGCTGGTTACTCATAAATAAGGGTTTCGGCTGAGTGCTTTAAGCGCTCGGCCATTTTTCAACTATTTTCGGTGAAGGTGTAAAAGCCCTCGGACTATCAGCCAAAAGAGAAAAGAAGACAAAACTACTAAACACTGACTGACTGCGTGTAAACAGTGGTAGGGCTACACTGCAGTATGTTTCTAGCGGCAGAATGCTCGACCAGGGTTGTACCACGCCCTCACATAATACTAGCGTGAAATAGCAGCATAATGCTGAATATTTCGTCTGGTGAGTGTAGGGATCCGGAGACCTTTATTATTAGTGACGAGGCATTTCATCTCAGTCCTCAAGGGCAACAACGCATCTGCATTATGATAGCTTGTCAAGGATGTCATGGGCCGCAGGTAACACTTACCATCAGGTGACCTGCATGCTCGTTTGTTACTCTCAATGTGATAAAAAAATGTCGTAGGTAGAATTCCTCAACCGACGTCGTCGTGAACCACCTCCAGTAGAAGCATTTTAAGCTTAGTTGGGGTGATTTGCTAGAATTTTCCTTATGCTAATAACACTACTTACTATTTAAAAAAAAACATATACCTGTTCGATGTTATCACTTATTATTAAATGTG
Source organism: Teinopalpus imperialis (assembly GCA_029286865.1). Lineage (NCBI taxonomy): Eukaryota > Metazoa > Arthropoda > Insecta > Lepidoptera > Papilionidae > Teinopalpus > Teinopalpus imperialis. The sequence continues at coordinate 14,795,918 of JAGSMU010000001.1, forward strand.
CCGTACGCCCGTTGTCATCCCATTATAATAAATATCTATGTCCGTTATACATAGTATTATCTTCAATTTCTACTAAACTATGAAATAGATACCGATTAACAAAGGTGTTTTGATGAGTGGTTTGTGTACTACAGTGATTTTAAACGCAAACTACAGTGTCAAACTATAACAAATATTGTTTCTAAACACTTCAAAATATTGTGTTTTTGTGTGGTGGGATAAATTTATAATAAAATACATTAATCATGTAATTTATACACTGAAATCAATCGATATACTTGAATTGAATTCTGATATTACGATTTATTAGAAACTGGCAACACTTATTAAATTAAATATTAGATAATGAAATTAGCGTATTATATGGAAAAAAAAAAACGATTATCCATTGAAACCATTGGAACTATTTTTTTTCTTTGAATAAATTGTCCAAATTCCGAAAAAAATGGTAATCTGTTGGAGCAAGGTCTGGGGAGCTTGGTGGGCGTTGGAGACATTCCAATCGCAGATCCTCTTATTTAGTGACCGTCTATCGTGAAGTACGTGGTCTAGCGTTGTCACGAAGCAGTGGTCTAGAGCAATTGACCAGTAGTGTATGACACCACTCCACCAAACACTCACAAGTACCTTTTTCTAAGTCAAATTTCGCTTGGGACAGAATTTGGCCTTTTCTCCTGCGTTCGCTGTGATGAGCGTTTCCTATTGTCGTACAGTATCCATTTTTCATCATAAGTAACGATATGATTCAAAATTCCCACGTTATAGTGTCGGTTGAGTAAGGTAACGCAGCACTCAATGAGTGTTTGTTGGTGTGCTTCACTCAATTCATGCTATTCCCATTTCTTTAGCTTTTTCACTTTTCCAAAGTGTTCAAGTGAATTTTTTTTTGCTTTCACTCCAGAGCCTGCCGCTAATTGACGTGGTTTACGATGGTTCTTCTTCCACGATCACCTTTATTTTTCTACATTGGCAACTTGGGTCTCCAGCCGTCCACGGTGTTTATTTTAACCAAAACCTACCTACGTACTTACATAACGTAACTTTCTTTTACAGTTGCTTCCCCATACACATCATGAACCCTTCGAGCTGTTTCTGCAGCGCTGTTGCCACGGCTGTACTCATATTCATAAAGAACGCTATATTTCAAGTTTTCCATTTTGTTAACAAAATGAATCACTAAATTCTCAACACAAATACACAAGCCTAAATTTGAAATACATTTCAATTGGGAATTCCTAACCAAAGCCAGATTATTTGAGATCAAAGTGGAAGTTCTACAAAACGCTAATTTCATATGTAAGGATCTAATATTAATGGGAAATTACTCAATCGTATCTCTGTATCGTATCTTTGCGATATCAGAAGATAAAAATGTTTCGTACGGTTCATGTATGTTGTATCACCTCTGCCGCGGATAGTTTTATCACACTTTAATAATGATTCCATATTACTCACCTACAGTACTTGGCTCTCAGCAAAGAATAGTTTCTGTGTGTGTCCATTCTGCAGGAATATAGTTTCTATCATAAAACTTAGATCTTGATGTCATATCAACCCGTCGGTTCTACATCGGTTTTCAGGAACGGAAGTAAATACTTTAGTTATAAATATATTGCAGACATTGCAGTGCAAAATCAACTAGAGCATTTGTTATTTAAAAAAGGTGAAGGTATAAATGGCGATCCGCTTGCCAAATTTCAAACATTAATCAAATGAACACTAGGAACTCAAAAAGTGAGTTAATGAACTACATTATATTATAAAATAAAACGGACATGTTGGAGCAAAAGATATCCGTAATCACCCGGAAAAGCGAAAGTAAAATATGGTCACAATATTCCACGCAACTAGCTCTGCATTATATTTTTCTATTGCCTAGTAAGACATTATCCATACTAACTACAGTTATTGGCCTCCTCGGACCGACATGACAAAAATCTATGGTGTTCTGAACGGCGTTTATTTCCACAAATCCTTCATTACGGAATTTTAGCGACGTGGGCATTTAGCTGGAATGACCATAGTCTCTTGGTAGCAATTGCTGACACATTAGCTGCATCAGATGCTATGAACAACTCTATCAGGACCGTGGCGGCTTCAGAGACAGTCAAAACCAGTAAATGGAGCAAAGAGGAGTGTCTAAAGACTGCTCACGTGAAGTCGAAGCGATGGCATCCACGGATGGCATACAGTTTCTAAAACTAATAGATATATAATAATCTATAGCCGTGATTCGTTGTGGCGTCGTTCCGTTTCTAACTCAAAGCTTGAAGACAACAACTCCAACAATTTTCAGTGAGGGTTTTTTATGGTATCCCTCGTATGACAACGGGTTCGAAAACTACATTGAGTGTGTTTACACACACTTGACATACATACGTTAGCGCGTACATGCGTGTATCGAAACTCATATATCTTTAGTTTTAGTAAGATATAGGTGACTCACAAACTCATTCTGCGACAGTCAGTAGGTTAGGCCATGTTGAGCAGTGTTTATTAATGGAAGTACAGTAGTTTGATAAACATTTTAATTCAAAACATACGTCTTTCACAAATAAACTAAAAAATATATATACATCGGTCATGTAATCTATACATATATAATATATTTGTCCTGACTGACTGATTGATTCAGCAACACAGACCCTAAGGTGCTGGGGTTATAAATTTGAAATTTCAGCAGTTGATGCCTTTCAAGTTCTAAGGATTTTTGGACAATTCACCCCTAAGGGGGTAAAATAGGGGGTGAACGATTGTATGGAAGTCCGTCATTTTGAAAGTAACAAACACGAAAATTCATAATGCTTCTTCTTTAAAATAAATTTATACTTTTATCAGCGTTTATAAAAATGTTACCTCTAATAAGATGAATTAGAGGTTGAAAGTTTATATGGGAAGTTCGTCACTTTTGAAGGAAGAAGCATGTTATTCAATACGAACGCTTCTTATATAAAGTTAAGGAAAAATATTATAAATAAGTTTACATCTAAGCTCGATAGATGGCGTGGTGCACTGTTGTCGAATAGCGCTATTGTTTCGTTACAACTTAAAATAAGAGCCTAATTTTATTTAACATATATAAAGTTGCAAGCAACACCTAGTATGCATTATAAAAATACGTTCTATAACAGAAAAACTAATTTATAAGTTGCCTACAAATATTTATTTAGAATAATAGAACGACAATTAAATATGTCTATTCTATGTCCGATTATTGCTTAAAGTACACACAAAGACGCATGGGAACACATTCACACGCGCACTCACGAACAAAAACAGTCAAACTACGTAAGGCATGTGAAAAACTACGACCTACCTATATATAGATTACCTACTAAATTACTATTTAAAAAACGATTCAAGATATAACATACATTTTGCTTTAAGATGCGGCATCTGCGGCGACCCTTACGACCAGACCCAACCCCGGGATCATGAGCTCGGCGGCATATACGGAGACGGCGTCATCGTTGACAAATATAAGGCTGGCCAGGTCTTTTCCACCACCGTCCACATCACAGCCTACCATCAAGGTTACTGGGAATTTAACATCTGCCCTGACCCAACCAGGAACGACCAGGAGTGCTTCGAACAGTATCTCCTAGAACTGGAGGATGGCGGAACCAAATATTACCCCAAGAAAGACGATAAATACACGATTAACTACCGCCTCCCAGCAAATCTTCATTGCGAGCATTGTGTCCTGCAATGGAGGTACATAGCTGGTAACAACTGGGGTGACTGCAGGAACGGAACCCAAGGTCTTGGATGCGGCAATCAGGAAGAGTTCAGAGCATGCTCGGATATCACTGTTCACGTACCCGTTGTGCCCGCTGAAGATGGATCATATTCACAATCCTACTACCAACGCCTTGGGTACCCGGACATTCCAGGTGAGATTTCTGACGATAGCAAATAACTCTTCAGAACTGGCGACGTCTTTACCCTATCAGTATAACTAAACTTTAACTTGAAACGTGGTGGTCTGTAAATTTTTGACGTTAAGGCAGTTTAAACGTAGTTTAGAGCAATATAAACTAATGTTTCAAGTAGTTTTAAAATGCACGTTCAATACGCATAATTTGTAAGTATGTAGATAGTGATTATTCTTTTAATTGCTATTTTTGATGCTTCATGTTTAACTTTAACTAATATTTCTATCTTCAATCTAAACGTCACGTTCACAGGCAGTTTTAACTAAAGTTTAATTACTGGTAATTTTCAATACTGACGTATTGGAGAAACTGTGACGTACGTCGAGATTGGGCTTCTAACAGGATTTTGTAAATAAAACAATATACTTGGGATATTTTACAAAACAACTACGATTCAGGACGGCATGTTTGATGTTAATACTTTTTAATAAAATTTATTTATGATCACATTGTCTTTGATTGTACTGTGTAAGCTAATATAATCTATTAATGGCTTTATGATTTCTCATATCTACGCGGATACTGCAGATTGAATAAAACTAGATCGGATCAAACACAGATAATTAAAAGTAGACGAAAATCTGAGACAGCGGGACGCCAGAGTCCCTGTGATGAAACACCACGAACTCTGTGAATAACTTGAGTAGGGAATTAAAAAAATAAAATTCTAAGGGACATCATTCATAACACTATTTTTAGTCAATTTTAATTGCTTTCATAAAAAAATTGTATATCACTATATGATTATACTTTTATAATAAAGTATTTTTTTTTAAATCTATGCTTTTATTGTCCGCCAAATAACTCGAGTTTACCCGTCAAAGTTACATTAACGGTCGTTAATTAAGTTCGTCAATTCTGTTAGATTTGTTTGATAATATCATTAGTATTTCAAAACTTGCTCTTAATTTTACTTTGGGTACGGTAGGAAAGAAATTGGTTACGGTTTTGTTATGTTTTCTATGCATATATGTATAAGCTTGATTATATCATATAATATATATATATATATATATATACATATTATACAATAATAGTTTCATTAATATAGCTAAACAAATACATACACAGTTTGTACTAATGGTATGGCAAGATGTAGGTCACATTATGCATAGTTATGTATATACAAAATTATATATACTGTATCTTTTCATATATATATATGAAAAGATACAGTATATATATGCATGATTCGCACACGCAGTTATACACCTATTTTCGTTTATTGTATATTATTTTGTATGTTATATTGTGATATCTCTCGTAAACTATTGATTTTGTATATCATATAAAATATACAAAAAATGTGAACAGGCCCGTTTCACTTCTTGCGCTGTCTATGTTACCTTTTCTTTATTACATTGTGAGTAACGAGCAAGAAGTTCACCTGATGGTAAGTGATTCCTGCGGCCCATGACATCTGAATCAATCAATCATGCTTGACAAGGAATCATAATGCAGATGCGCATTCACCAGTAATAAAGGTCTCCGGATCTCTACGCTCACCAGAATGCTGTATATGTTACGCTGGTATTCTGAGAGGGCGTGGTCCTACCCCGGTCGAGCTAACCCATTCATTCTGCAGCTAGAAAAAAACTGCAGTGTAGCTCTACCGCTGCTTTCGAAGCTTCACAGTTAAGTGGAAAATGACAAACTAGTGCAATTATTATTTACTATCGAGGATGAATGTAGATATACATATATATATATATATATATATATATATATATATATATATATATATATATATCTGCATATACTGCGTGATGATTTTTTTTAAAGTAGCAAAGTGCGAGGGTTAGGCAAAACCTTTATTTATGAGTAACCAGCAGAAGGGGTCCCGAACCGACTATTGGCCTGCGCGCGAAGCGACTGTCGAATGGAGAGCGAATGGCTCGGTCAGATGCTTCTATCGGATTACTTGTCACCCCATAATATCATAGATAAATATTTATAGCAGTAAAAGTGATGTATACTTGTTCGAATTCTTGTCATATATAAAGGCTATGTTATATTATAAGTATATATGTAAAGTGTTTCCCACACGGCACGGCAACTTAAGGGTAAGATTTTTTTTTTAAATATATGAGCGCACAGTTGATGGGTAAGTGATTCCGGCGTCCCATGACAATCAAATTCATCCTCGATAAGGAATCATAACATAGACGCACTGACGCTCCTGAAGGCCAGATGGAATATCTCGTCACCACTAGTAATAAGGTCTTCGAATAGTTTATCTTGTTTAAAAAAATCACCATTTCTCTTCACAACCAAAAATAAAAATCGTCATCATGTAGAAATTCATTCGGTATTAACAAAAAAATTCAAAACAATACATGATTTTAATTTTTGGGTGTGAACAGAAATGGTGATTTTTTCTAACAGTCACTAACATAAGTACTATAATAAATAAAGGTGTGAACGAGTGTCTGTGCTAACGCGCCAATTGTAATAATTTTATCAGCAATTCGGATGTGAGTGAATAGAGTGAAAGCACGAATGATACCTGTACCCCAGCCCTAAAACATGGTACATATTAATAATGTTATTTGAACACCATCACAACTCCGAGTCGAAATGTGCGTCACTACAACTACACCTACCAGTTGAAACAAATTAGTGTTATTATGCCTTGCCCGGTCGAGACGACCCACCCGTGCTGTACCTATAAGCAAACTGCAGCATACCTCAACTGCTGTTAACTGCTGCAGAAATCGTTCACCATCCGTTGAACTGAGTTATCTGTCACCTGCTCATATATATAAACAGCCGCTCACTTTAAAAACTTTAATATTACGTTTCCTTGGTACTGTGACATATATTCGTTGAATCAGAGATATAATATTACAAACACAGTGCTGTAGGTCAAATTGTAGGTACTCTAAACCGCTTGTAAGTAATAATAATAACTAAATTACGCAATAATCTTCAATACGAATGGAAGGTAGCGTTGCATATCATATAACAATATGACATGATTAGCAGTTGTAGAGCTACACTGCAGCATGTTTCTAGCTGCAGAACGAATGGGTCAGCTCGACCGGCGTAGGACAACGCCCACACAGAATACCAGCGTAAAATAGCAGCATCAGGTCATTCTTACTCAATTTATGTGTTTCATCAGGTGAGTGTAGGGATCCGGAGACTATTACTGGTGACGAAGCATTCCACTTCAGTCCTCAAGGGTGACAACGTATCTGAATTATGATTCCTTGTCAAGGATGAATAAAGATGTCATGGGCCGCAGGAATCACTGACCATCGTGAACAGGTGAAAAGTGTGCTCGTTTGTTACTCTCAATGTAATTAAAGAAAAACATAGTTTTAAATACCAAACAAATGAGTAATATAAAACTTTCTATATATAACTATTAAAATTATCAGGGTTGACGAGGCATTCCATTTCAGTCCTCAAGGGTGACAACGTATCTGAATTATGATTCCTTGTCAAGGATGAATGTAGATGTCGTGGGCCACAGGAATCATTTGTCATCAGGTGAACTGTGTGCTCGTCTGGGGAAAAAAAACTTAGTTTTAAATTCCAAACAAATTAGTAATATAAAACCTTATCAGGGTTGATGAGGCATGCCCTCGTAGTCCTCAGAGGTGACGACATATTCGCATCATAACTCCTTACCGTCAGACTGTGTTTATTTGTAACATATGATGACGGCGATATCTACTGGTTATTATCTGATCAACATCGCAGAATAGTTTCATAGTGACATAAGTATTTACGCAAACAAAAAGATACTCTCTCGTCTTTCCCTTCCCTATTCATAGGAAAGTTTAGATGCTATGTCAGGGACACTAGGTATACAACACATCTCGACCTGAATACCAACAATTAGCTATAACACAACTATTGATCGGATGAGAATCGAACCCATGACTCGCGACGCAGTTAGATACTCTAACCACTGTTAAAAGCGGCCTTTAAAATAATATAACATATACATATATATTAGTGAGTGATATGGGATATAAAACTATATAAAAGACCCCACACCCTTACTGGCATGTTTGGCCGTAATAAGCATCCTTAACAAACGGTTCTCCGATAGTAGCATCAGCTTATTCTTACTACTAGTGTACATAGTGACATAAGTATTTACGCAAACAAAAAGATACTCTCTCGTCTTTCCCTTCCCTATTCAGAGGAAAGTTTAGATGCTATGTCAGGGACACTAGGTATACAACACATCTCGACCTGAATACCAACAATTAGCTATAACACAACTATTGATCGGATGAGAATCGAACCCATGACTCGCGACGCAGTTAGATACTCTAACCACTGTTTAAAGCGGCCTTTAAAATAATATAACATATACATATATATTAGTGAGTGATATGGGATATAAAACTATATAAAAGACCCCACACCCTTACTGGCATGTTTGGCCGTAATAAGCATCCTTAACAAACGGTTCTCCGATAGTAGCATCAGCTTATTGTAACTCTATTTAAAGTGTTCATAAGACACAAACCGGTAAATCTGTAAAAGCCCTCGGGCTATGAGCCATAAAAAAATTAGACATAATTTACTCATTGGTTAAGTCACAATTTGTTCACGATCAGTATTCGGTCATTTTGAAGTTTATTATAATATACTGGGTATTAGTATTCTAGGTATAGTACTAATGACACCTTTGATGATGAGACGGACAAAAAACAATGCTGATTAAAAAGTTTTATTAGCATTATCTATCCTTCATCGTGTTAGTACAGCTAAATGAAAAGATAGTTTCATAAAAATACATTACTTTATTTAAAAAAGCAATGAAACACAAAATCAAAAACAGCTGATGCTCGGATCAACGAATGCCCGGGCGCGGCGCGGCGCCATGATAGAATTAGAGGCGGCGATCACAATAAAAATTGCAATTTAGATAGTTGTGACGTACCTACCTGTTTTCAAATTATGGTATTGGACGGACTAAAAACGGAAAGTGTGTTAACATAAAGTATAAGAATACTATTTTAAATTTATTCTGATACATTAATTAACTGTCGATTATAATTGCAATTAATTTTAACTATATAATTATTCTGTACCATTCCATTTTTAATTTCTTGTACAAAATCAAAGATAGAGATTAAATAGTTTTTATAATTGTGTACATGAGTATCTAATTAGGTTAATTTAATATTCTAATATCATTTTTGTAGTAACTTCTTCTTGTTACGTCAGGGTACAATCGATTGTATAGTTGTATTAAATAATTAGAGTTATAACTTCTAAATTCCATAAAAAAAACTAACCAGTAGGAATAACTAAGCTTATAAAATAAAAGTTAAAAGTCTAACGCTTTATTGATCTGTGGAAGTAATCAAAGTGCCATCAACGGCAGCCGCGGCCGACCGCAAAAAGGGCGGTTTGTTTTGGCGGGATTGATTATTATGTTGAGTATTTTGAGACAATTTCGCCCGTGCGTTCGTTGATCAGCTGTTTTTGATTTTGTGTTTCATTGCTGGTTTTTTAGTAATGTATTTTTTATGAAACGATAGTTTAGTAAAACGTTTTAAAAATATGTTTTTCATTTTTTTTTAATCAGGATCGATTTTATTTCCGTCCCATAATCAAAGGTGTCATTAGTACTATAGTCTGCCTTCGTTTTCGGAAGCGGTCTTCTAATACCCTGTATAAGTATAATTAATTTGAATAACATTATTTATGAAAAATAGAGCGTTCCCAAAATTTTGTGAATGTCCATGTATTTTCTCCATGCAACCCCACACAACTTCATGTTAATTTCTTTCCGAAATAAAATACAAAAACAAACACAAACAACATATATTTTTTAAACAACATAAGTACGGCTTAACATAAGTTTAACTTAATTTGCACCTCCTTGAAACCAAAAATTAACACAGGTGTGTGGGTAAGCCTATATGCAGCAGCGGATGTGATAGCTTTTAATGATACTAAATACGTTATCCATTAACATCTGTACTTTACAGCTCTTCTGGAACTGTTAAGAAAAGTAAATCCACGACCACGCGTACGTATTGGACCTCTACGACCGGATGTAAGACCATCAATTCATAGTAACAAACACAAAAGAAGAAAACGTAAGGGCAAAAAGACAAAGCATCGCAAAAGAAAGAAGGTATTGTAATATACATTAATACATTAATATATTTCCTAAAATTCTGTGTATCTATTTTAATGCTTCGCTTTTTGGTAGTTAAAACGCTCAAAATAAATTTTAAAATTAGTGCTATATTCAAAAAAAAGTCTTTATTGCTCACCACAAAGGATACGTAATAGTGCTTATTGTTAAAAGATAAATAGGCCCTCGTCGTCGCCTCCTAACCTATTCCGATGTAATGCATGTGCATTAAGGTTCATATGCAATGTCAGGGATGTAGGATGACCCATATCAAATCTGATACGTCTAAAGATATACACAAGACCCCCAGATCCGAAAACGGATAGTTTTTATTGCCCAAACATTTTTATTTAGCTTAAAAACGAATCTAAAACCTACGACGTAGATATTTCCGACCACTTTTCCACGCAGTAGCCAGTAGATGTAATATTTTATTACTACGCACAATATCTCCTACCTTCTATAAGTAATCACATTATCAATTTAGTTAAATATAAGAAGACGATAAAAGAAAGTGCAAAATCCATACATACTTCAACAATTTTAAGGACCTTAGGTGATACAAATTTAGTAATACTTTTAGAATATATCTTTTATAGCTGTTTTACATTAACTGTTTCCTGTAATTCTGTTTCAGATAAAATTATAAAGAAATGTACAAAATATATTACTTATAACTTGCAATAAATAGTTTCGAAATAATTGATTTTCTAATTAATTAAACACGATGCGTCAATTACCGCTAATTACAATCCAACCTAAGGTAGGACTTTCGACTCATCTCAATTGTCTTCATACAGGGGTAAAAGATACATGGAATATACCCCTCACCATTGGACTGTTTAATGGCTATATATATATATATACATATATATAAGATAATACATAAGGTTATAGGATAGAAAACCCCACGATAACAACCCTTCCAATTCTAAGGTAGTTATTTAATATTTGATGTTTAATAAAATTGTGAATAAAAATTATAATATAATATTAGATTTATAAAATTTTCGTTTTATTTACACTTACTACATTTAAGAACATAAATATACAATAACTAATAATTAATTATTATAAAGCTGAAGAGCTTGTTTAGTTGAACGGACTAATCTCAGGAACTACTGGTTCGAATTGAAAAAATATTTTTGTGTTGGATAGTCCATTTATCGAGGAAGGCTATAGGATGTATAACATCACGCTACGACCGATAGGTGCGGAGCATCAATGAAAAATGTTGCAAAAACGGGAAAAAAATGTTCCTTTTGACACCATCCGTTGCTCTTGCTGCGTAAACGGTTACGCACAAATCATCCATGACAGAATTGACCCCTTTAAAAGTTGTTTTACGTGAGACACACCAAGCATCCTGAAGTATATGCGAACGAAGTCGCGGGCACAGCTAGTATACAATAATTTGTAAGCCTCAAAGGCGCATTATAGTCTCTACTCATCAAACATTTTTTGAAGGGGATCCCAGTTTGTACATTTGTTATATCGAGGTTTTCTTGTTTGGTGATGACTTTTTTACTCACGGCCCGTAGGCATATAATATAATGTGCCATCCTGACTGGAATGGATATCGAACAATAATCGAAAAATCCAAAAATTCAAAACATCAGATAACCTAATTGACTCGGTGGCCCAATGTATTGGGTCTAGTATTGAAATAATCATCATGTCATGTATATTGAAGGCTATTTTACTGCCACTACTACCAGTTAAATGACAACCTAGAGTAATGAAAAAATAACTGAAGACACTCCCTCCATTTATCAATGTGTATTTTAGGAGATTGGACAGCTAAAACTTTAGTTTAATAAAATTTTAAAAAAAACAGTTGTATCTGATCTAGCAACAGATTTCTTCCATTTGTTCTTAAGAAAGTGTAGTGTCGAAATGAGAAGAATGTTTAAGTGTTGTAACTGAAGCATTTTCGACTTCCGGTTATTTGGCAACTAAGCTTTTAACTTTCCAGGTTTTTCCAGGCAATTCGAACACTAGATGTTAATTATAATGAAGAAGGTTAATTGAAATGAAGAAATCCTTTGGTTATTTTACTGCTCATATAAAACAACTCATAAATTTTGCACGATAATTTGTGTACTTCTTATAGATAAACTTTATCAGATATCAGTTCATGAAAGGTGACTATATATTGGCAAACTTCGGCGGATGCAACAATAGTTTCATATGACGAACCGGAAAAGTGAACTGAGTTGAGTGTTAAATTTGATCGAAATTTTCAGAGGAAAAATCAATTGCAACAATAAAGGTAATATTTTCGATTTATCTAAAGTCTTGTTTTGCCAATAATCCTAATGGGCATGTTTAGCTTTATAAAAAGGAAATCTATTGACGCCATAAACATCTTTTAACGAGTCGAATAATATACAATTTTTTTCCTAAACTCGGTTTTAGACTTCTCTAAATAATTTTAAGTTAATTATAAAGGCAATCGTTTGTACATTTTTGAACAAGTTGGAACAAATTTACTGTTATTATTAAGTAAATTAAGTTTATTTATGTAGTAAAGTTTTCCCAGTGAATACTTTTCTTTTGTCCTCTTTAGTTATGATGGCCTATTATCCTTTCTCTTACACCACATCTATATAAACGTTTTTTTTAACAGTGAAGACTTAAACGCTTGACAAATTTTGTCTGGTAAACGTAAAAAGTACTCTTATATACCTATAACTTAAAATTTAACTTATAACGATATTAATCGGCCATTTTTCAAAAGTTTTAGTTAAAATAACAAAACAAGAGAGTGCAGAGAGATCAGAGCAATTTTTTCTTTGATTTCGGATAGTTTTAATACCTTGGATCCATAAATTATGATAACAGTAATTGAATAAAAAAATGGAATGAAAAAGACCGTAAAAGCAAAAAAAAAATCCTAAAAATAGCGCAGCTAGTCAAGCATCTCTGCAAAGAACGCAAAAATACCAATAACAAAAAACAAAACTGATGGTTTTACGTATTTATTAATAATTTTGGGGAAATATTAATGATATGCCGTGCGGTCAATTACCGCTGTGGTATAGGGTTCTCTTTAAGTTCTTCAAATTGGTTTGTCACGTCTGCATAATCAGAATCATTATAACTATGTGTTTGTGCTCTTCTTATCTTCTTTTTCGTCATCATTATTCTCGAAATGCTGAGAACTTCTCTCAAGCCACCTTCCTTACATCATTTTTATTAATTACATTATTAGTTCTTCATAAATTTAATTCCATCAGGAGAGTACACTATATAATTTTACGTTAATATAGCGGTCGTTACTTCTGTATTAAATGCGATCATGCCATTACTATTTGCAGACTGGAAAGGCGATGTCTATAACTATAATCCTCAAGCAGATTTTCTCATTATGAAACCTATCCACCTCGTATATATTTTGGAGTTTTTGATATGTTCTGTGATATCTCTAGGCTATTTATCATGAAGACTTTCTACTAGAGGGCTTAGTAGTAAACAAGAATGTTACCAGAAATATACTTTGAGTGACAGACACTGCTAGTAAAAAATCTGATTAAAGATAATTTCAAAGCCACAGTCCACACGATATTAAATACTAATAATGGTATACTATAAATATTTCTACCGAATAAGTATATTCTGTGTGTATTACATGAATTAAAAGGACTTACGTCCCTATGTTACAGATGTTGTGGTACATTATTGCCTTAAGCACATTGGCGGTATCCGTATCTGGCCACGGGAGTGTCTTGGATCCCCCGTCGCGGGCGTCGGCTTGGCGATTCGGCTTCCCCACACGGCCCGACTATGACGACGACGGCCGGAACTGTGGCGGTTTCTCCCACCAGTACGAAGTAAACGGCGGCAAGTGAGTGTTTGAGATCGGAAACTATTATATTGAATTCAGAGCTACAAGTTTTAGAAGAAGAAAAAGTAAAATAAATAATCCAACGCCTTTTTAATTCACACTTAAAGTTACCTGCAGCCTTCGCACTAGGCAAGCCTGTACCGCGATGGCTAGACACGAATACATTTTTTTAACCTTTAATACTTGCACGTCTATTAAATCATTAAGAGTAGTAAAATAATCTTATAACTATTATTTATTTATTATTTCGGTTTTATAAACTCAGTTCAATATACATCTTTAATAGCCATATACTGGTATAATTATATAAATATATATAATTGTTAATTTATAATCTCACATTATAAATACATTTTTACACAATTACACACAATTAATGAAGAAGTTTTTACGCTTTGGCAATCTTTGGTCAAAGATTTGTGGGCAGAACAGATGATATTTTTTTCTCCTATCATTTTTATAGAAGTAATTTTATTTTTCGATCTATAAGGCTTATAGAATTCAGCAGTAGAATTATGAATTCCACGCCATGGAAATCTCTACAAATTCTTTATTAATAATACAAAACATATGAATGTAAAGTATACATTTCTGCTATTTAAATTATATATAATATATATATATATATATATATATATATATATATATATATATATATATATATATATATATATAAATATATATATACTGGGTATTAGGAGACCGCTTCCGAAAACGAAAACAGAAGATAGTACTAATGACACCTTTATGATGGGACGGAAAAAAAATCGATCCTGATTAAAAAAAATCATATGTTTAAAACGTTTATTAGCATTATTTACGCTCCATCGTGTTAGTACAGCTTAATGAAACGACAATTTTATAAAAAATACATTACTTTATTAAAAAAAAAACCAGCAATGAAACACAAAATGAAAAACATGTGATGCTCGGATCATCGAACGCCCGGGCGCGGCGGCGGCGCGGAATCCCCGGAAGTGATCAAAGTGCCGTCAACGACGGCCGCGGCCCACCGCAAAAGGAGCGGTTTGTTTTGGCTGGATTGATTATTATGTTTAGTATTCTTAGCTTTTGAGACAGTTTCGCCCGTGCGTGCGTTGATCCGAGCATCAGCTGTTTCAAATAAAGCATATATATGCTTTATTTGCTGTTTACAAGATAGTTTATACATAGAGTAGTTACACGATACTTGGTACAGCTGACGAGGCATTCCATCTTAGTCCTTTGGAGTAACAACGCAACTGCGTTATTATTCTTTATCAAGGATGAATGTCGGTATCATGGACCGAAGATAATACTTACCTTCAGATGAATTGTGTATTCGAATACAATAGAATTTATAGATGCACTTTATTGATTACTTTCAGATGCGGCATCTGCGGCAACCCATACGACCAACCCATCCCTCGCGATCACGAGCTCGGTGGCATATATGGAGAAGGAATCATCGTTGCACATTACATGGCTGAACAGGTCTTCTCTACCACCGTCTACATCACAGCCTACCACAAAGGCTACTGGGAGTTCAAGATCTGCCCCGACCCTACCAGGAACGATCAAGAGTGCTTCGACCAATATCTCTTGGAACTGGAGGACGGAGGAACCAAATACTACCCACAGAAAGACGAAAAATACACAATAAACTACCGACTCCCCGCAGGACTTTACTGCGAGCATTGCGTCCTGCAATGGAAGTACGTAGCTGGTAACAACTGGGGTGACTGCGGGAATGGGACCACCGGTCTTGGCTGCGGCAATCAGGAAGAGTTCAGGGCGTGCTCAGATATCATCATCAACGTGCCGGCTGAAATCGCTGAATATCCACAGACATACTACCATCGACTTGGTTATTTTGAAGTTCCATTGAGATCGCCGACAACAAAAAATAAAGCTCCATAAACGAAAATGTCTTTACCACATCAGTATACATCTTGAATTGGGGTTGGTTGTAATTTTTTTAAGTTTAAGGCGTCTTTAATATGCAGTCTGGAGCAGTGTTAATTATTATTTCGAACTGTTTCAGAATTCACGTTCAATATGCGTAATTTGTACATAAATGAGTAGAGATAATTCTTTATATTTCTTACTTTACCATTACCGTAAACTTTTACTAAAATTATCTATCTTCAATCTATACATCTACAGGAACAGTTTTAACTATATATTATTACTGGTAATGTTCAACAATTATGTACTATTTAACTGGAGATATTGTGAATACGTTGAGATTGTATTTCTGAAGAGAATTTATGAAACAATAATTAAAAGCGGTAATTCACAGAACAACTTCGGTTCAAGACGGCATGTTTGATGTTATTACATGTTAATAAAATTTATTTATGATCACATTGTCTTTGATTGCACCTTGTAAGCTAAATAATCTATTAACGGCTTTACCCAAATTATGGTTTATGAGATAAGATTTTTCTAATTCCGCAAAGATAATCTTTTCTTTATTGTCCGATGACTGACTGAAGTTCATTAGTCAGGTTTAATATTCACGGTCATTGATTTCGGTCGTTAAAGTGAAAGTAGCAGATATACATATAAACTGCTTGCCTTTTTTACATTTCAAATAATTACGCTTAAATCGGCTAAGAGTAGTAACTTGGATAAACTTACGATCGCATCTCCGAATTCAGGTGACGTCTACCAGTCAGTGAGTGTTTTTCAATTTCCTATATAAGAACATACATACGTAAATTTGTTATTCCAGTATCTACTGGATACAAATGATGTTTGTGCACATAAGAATTTGAGTTATTTAAATTGTTAGCGTCCAGTGCTTCATTATATATCTGTTTGGAACAGTTTTTATAACAGATAATTAGAAATCTATTTATGGAATATCATTCTATAAAGGTATTAAAAATTCAATACAATCATTCAAGCCACCACATAATGAATCACAGATTCACCCGCGTCCGAAGGAGACCGAGGCACACCCTTGACGACCCCGACTACGCGACCACCAGGGCCCAAGCCCTTCATAAAACACAACACACCTACATTGCACCCTCATATCGCCCCCGCCGACGGCGAGGGCGTCGCAAACAAGGATATTCGCGATACCGCCATGTCACTGGTCGGTTCCCTCCAGTCCATACAGATAGAAGCGTCGCTGGAGTTTCTTGCGCTACTTCTTCTCCAGCGCCCACGCATTCCGAAGTGGTGCAGATAGCTAATAATAATAGCGATATTAATTTAGATAATTAATTGTCCAGAAGCAACTGACCGAGCCGAGGTTCGGATCTCTCGGGCACCCTCGAGTCAGACGCTCTCGCGAAACAGGGTGACGGTCCAAGCCGAGGCTCCCTCTTGGGAGCACTTGTACTGTTTACCCACTAAAAGAGGTCTCGACTGAGCGCCATAAGCGTGCGGTCACCTCTCAACCCGGTGAAACTGTAAAAGCCCTCGGGCTAACAGCGGTCATCAGCCCGAAAAAAAAACCACGTATTGAAGCTTTGAGCTAAAATGATGTGAATGAGTTATAAAAATAACTATTGCATTATGTTACCAAATACTAAAAGAAAAATCTACTATTTACTTAATTATAATACTGTTAGATTAAAAAATAATTCAAAACCTTATTTTATTGATAAATATGTTATTGATTATAAGACGGTTATTGACCTCAAACATTTTCTAAAATTTTATCCTAAAAACAATGCTTTGTTTATGCAAACTATTGTTTATTTTTCCTTTACCTTTTATAATGAATTGACCTGTTTTTTTTAGTCCGTTATAAATTATTCATATTATTAGTTAGAAAACAAAAATATGCTCCGTGATTAGGGATTTCGAGGGAATTTTTAAATGTTACCTAGAACAATAATTATAATTTATTGTTTGTTAGCGATTTATTTTTATACCACTTAATTTTGTGATTATGCTTAATATTCAGCTGTTTTTATTTAAAGTTATGTGATTAGATATTGTTAAGGTCAATATATATGTCAGTCGACCGATAATACGAGTAATCAATTTTATGTTCTTATCCCGCAATAATACAAATCGGATATTAAATTGAAAAGATTTAATGTTCTTTTATTGTTTTAGATCTCGCTCAAAACCTTCTTAATAAATTGGAGCTTGTTAATTACTGTATCAAATTAATCTTTGGCTTACGTAAGTATGACCATATCTCCTTTGTATCGCTCTAAGCTTAAATGGCTTCCTATCTGTCAAAGGCATAGCTCTAGAATTCAACAAATCTTATACTCAATATTGAACAATTCTAATTCACCAACTTATCTTAATAATTCTTTTCATTTTTATAATACTCATATGCTTTACTCATACCTCGTCCTTTTAATTATCTCAAGATTATATACCAAAAAAAACGTTAACGAAATTTTACGTTTACATCACATTCATTTTTGTATCTAAATAATATTCAATATACATTTAGGATTTCATCAGCATCAACTTATATAGTTCAGCAAATTAAATTAAAATATAATAAATACAACAATATTTTATTCTTTTCTTACTTTGATAAAACAAATAGTCGGATATGTAGATGCACCTCTATAGTGTGGAATACCGTCAGACAGTTCGCATGTTTATTTTGCACCTGATTTAGTGCTTGCATAGTGAGAATTCTGACTCGTCATTACCTTTATCCAATGCAACCAAGTAACGCCTACTAGAACTACCTAGTGGTGAATCTCAACATTGTGCTTTCTATGCACCATACCATGCAGCACCATCTACCGCGCGCATCTACAAAAGAGAAGTCTTAACAGAAAATTATGCTTAAAACTTACTAAAATTATATTTAAACGCTAATATAACAATAAGACTATATATACACCAGAGATTGTATATATATTATCAGAATATCATTTAAATTCAACTCATTTGGTTCGCTATCCGATGTCATAATAAAATAGCATTATTATCAACCTGTTTTTGGACTTTAATTAGAACTGTCATGATCACAATTTTTGTTTGTCTCATTTTTTATCACGATTCACGGCTTTCTTGTTTGAAAAATAAATGTGTGAACTGAGTTCTTAGCCTTTACTAGAGTGTCCATCGTTATTAGTTAAAATCCTTCCAAAATGAGTGAAAAATTGAAGGAACTTCGTGAGAGATCACAGAAACGGAAGAAATTACTTGCGCAGGCGGTAAGTTTACAAATGAAATAACCTAACTTTTATCTTTATTTATTCTTTTTTTGTGTCATTAGTTGTGTGACAAACGTAATCTTTAATGTGTAACTTTACACCATACTACATATTTAACATTAGTGAGTACAATAAGAGTTAATAATGTTTGCTACAGACGCTCATCATAACAGAAATGAAAGTTTTAGAAATATGGCGCTTAATAAACAAAATGCTTTGATGATTATACAATGTCTATTGATTCAAATTCTTCTATTATCTAACAATATCTATTTTGCTTACTACGATAAACATTTGCACAAGGGCTTGTTTATACTATCTTTTTACTAATGACCTTATTTAAATTTATACAAATATTATATTATTCTTTGAATGGATAAACTATACCTCTTGAAAATATATTTTGCAATATTCTCAAAAATCTTTTAACATCTAGATGGTATTAGCTCCACAGTTTATATTATAGTATATTAAACATTTGCTTAAACACATTTGCACTCACTCCTTGTCTCCTTTCCTCGTCTGATCCATTACAATAACAAGACATACCCCAATATGCAAAAATACATTTCATAAGTGAACTGAACTGGCTAGGAATTGAATTCCAAGTGATACAGTAGCTATGTACTCTACTAAAACTGGTAAATATACTTAAAAAGGTGACAATCAATCATAGTAAATAATTTTTTTTAAGGTGTAAAGTAAACCTATTTGTTATATTTCTATAGAATAGGTGGCTACCGAGCAAGCAGCTCAACGGACAGTAAGTGATCACTGCTAACCATGTACATCTATAATACTAGAGGCATTGCAGATGCCCTACTAGCTTTTAAGATAGGTGTAGGGTAGGTAGGCTCTTTTCTAGAAGATCCCTAAGTTATATAGTTTTGAAAATACTGATGGCAACATCTGATTCCATGGAATAGTTGTGTATGGCAGAAATTTTTGCATTAAGCTCATGGTGGTGGATTGTCCATCATTGATGCGGATGAAATTTTAAATTCTGTTGTGATGTTTAATATTTAAACTTTTGTTGTTTGGATAATTTTTTCTGTTGAAACTCCATAATGAGGGTTGTACCTTAACTAAACACTACAGTTCAGCTCCCTAAAAATTAATATAAATTTTATGAAAGTTGATATTCAAAGAGTAAGAGTAGAGTCTGTAGCTGAGTTTGGTGTCCGCTAGACAAATAAATATTGATTTTATGAAAACTTACAACATGAAGCTTGTTTGTTAATTATTTGTATTTTTTTTCAGTTGGGAGTTTCCAGCGTAAGTGAATTAAGGCATGCCTTGGGTGCATCATTGGATGTACTACCAAAGAAGCAAGCAGTGACAGAGTATTCTGCAGAAGGTAGTGACAAACCTGTCCCTAAGGAACCTGACAATCTTGTCTATACTGATTCCTCAACATTCCTGAAGGTTTGTACATATGAAAAAATTAAAAACTCAGATGATAAATCACCATCCATTCTGATGATAAATCACTGTCCATTGCTGAGCATAGGCTTCCCCAGCAGACTGCCACAGACTACGATCCTGAGTCATCCGCATCCAACTTCCCGCTGACTTACATAAGCTGTCACTCCATCTAGTGCACAGGTTCCCAGTCTTTTTTCTCATAGACCACTTTCAAAATTTAGCTTGTTCGGGTGGACCCCCTGCAGTTACTACAATATTCCCAAAATTCGACAAAAACGTTGTACACATTGTACTGAATACACAGAATACAAGTTTTTACAAGTACAAGTCGCTGAGCTTCTTAAAATATTATCTGCCTACATTGATAGGTGAAGTCAAGCCAACATTTTAGTTCTTCACATTCGAAAGCGAATAATTTTATTGTATTGTGTGGTTGTCTTTTTTATAGATTTAATCGCTATTAAATTGTTTAATCTCTATATTGTTTATGGTTGTTGTTGACACTTAATTATTTTATTTTATTACAATATTATTTAATTTAATTCATTTTGATAATTTTATTAAGTTATTGTTTAGTTTTCTCCTTTAATTAATTTTCGTAAAACAATCAACAAATCATCTTTAATTGGTGCATTCATCAGATTTGACTTCATGTATTTATGGATTAAGCATGTTTTTATGTATGCACTCTATATTACCCAAATTAAATAAACAAAAAATTTTTTTCGAGAACCTCTGCTTTAGAATTGTGAACCCCCATTTTTTTATCATGCAAACATGGTCTACGTTGTCTCGTCGAGTCTCCCGTGGACCCCCAGGGGTCCACTGTACCACTTTGGGAACTAAGGATCTATTGGGAGGCTGTCCTACGCAGCAATGTGCCAATACTTGGATCATATCTCAGTGTGATCCTGGTATTGGACCACACGAGATGAACTTTTCTTCCCCATCGGCTATCAGTTCTGTGAACTATATGGCAGGATAGATGATAAATCTCCCTTTAAATTATACTTATATACCTTTGTCACCTTTAAAATTGATTTTATTAAGATAAAATGACATTTTATAATAATTTTAAGATAAGAGTTTAATAGTACTACAATATGCCATACCTAAAATCTTCAAGGGATTAATATGTCACTTCAACTAGTGCTTGGTTTGGTTTTGTTATTGGTGATAATGCATGTTTTTTTATTTATTTACTCTTTATTTCATTGAACCTAACAAAATTACAGGTTCACTGAGGGTGGGCTGAATGCCAAAGGCATTTTCTATCAGTCATCCTAAGGTTTAGTGACTTATAATAAGACATGTAGGAATAAAATAATAAAAAAAAGTATAAAACATACAAACAATAACATATAAATATATACATAAATACAATACAATAATGGTAGCTCCCAAGAAATTCCATAGAGTATGGAATTATCTAACTACAGGTATCTTAAGTAAATAGTCACGAACCAAACTCTTAAAATTCCATCATTCTTGAGTATTTATGTATGTATGTTTATTGGGCATAGACATCGTTTACCATGAGGTGAATTACGTGCATGTGATAAACTTCTTCGGGCCTTAGGAGGGTCCAAAATGTTACATTATTATTATTCTTAAGAAACCATAATTACTTAATGTATTACTAACACAAGTTTATTTTTATTGAAATAGAAACTTATTTTAAAATATTTAAGGATTATATGTAGCGTAATATGTTGTAAGATTGTGTGTGTTAAGCAAAATCATCAAACATTTATATAGGCACAAAATGATATCAGTTTATCAGTGTTACTATCATTCATAAAATTTCTGAAATTCTTCCTTGAGTCATGGCATCTTGTCGTGTTCAATAATTTCTAATTTATTAATATATGTATATACAATCGTGAGCAAAAAATCGACTCAGGCCGTAAGCTTGTGGTTAAATGAGATGGTATTCATATTAATAAATTCTTTTTTATCAATAAAAAGAAAAACAAAATTAATACAAAATTTGTCATAAACTCCTAAAATAAGTAAACATTCACTGTAAAGAAAATACAGACAAAATTACCAAAAAATCATACTAGTAAATTATAGGATAAGATTTTTCACTGTTTCACAAAACCTTCCCATTCCTAAGCGAGCTCTGCGGTTCAAAGCCTGAAAATTTTATTTAAGCTCGTCCCATAAATTCTCAATAGGATTTATGTCTGAAATACGTGCTAGCCATGGTCCATGCACTCAATTTAGACCTCCTGCTGTGACCACCGAACAGAAGCTGCAGTATATGGACGGGCATTGCCCTGCATAAGCACAATGTTTTCACCGATAAATCCTGCGTAAGGAATGACATAATCCTCTAATATTTCTTCAACATATCCGTTCGCCGTCAAACCTACAATTCTGCTGCTAGTTGCGATGAAAACCAACTCGGTTTTTGCCTCCATTGAAATGCCCGCCCACACCATCCAGAAACCTCGTACAAATGCCATATTTTCACTCATGCAGCACTGAGCGAATCGCTCTCCTGGTCGTCTGTAGACTCGTTATCGTCTGTCGCTGCCATGGAGACATACTCTGATTTCATCTGAGAAGATAATCAGTAGAAATCTTTTTGAAGTCAAGTTAACCGCCTTTAGTCTTCTTCTAACTGTCCAGCCGCTAACATCAACTCCTCGCGCTTCTCTGAGCTCCCGTTGAACTTGGCGCGATTTCTGAGCGAAGCACTACTAATTATGAATCAGTCATTTCTCTCTGACCTTGTGATCTTCTTCTGCTGGATCCGCTTCATCACTTAAAGCTACCAATCTCCTGATATCGCCGGTAAACGCTGGACACAGCAGACTGGCTCATGTTTAACCAAAACAAAACCCACATCTCGCTGCCCTTGCGTTGTTCCGATAAGGCAACTGCTTGAGCCAATTCTTCAATAGATGTGTCTATTTTTGGGCAATGTTTTTACGTGTTTAATAATAAATATAACAAAGAATATTTTTTTGCTCACGATTGTATATACATATTAATAATATTGGTTTATATAAATTCAGGGCACGCAATCATCCAATCCGCACAATGACTACTGCCAGCACTTCGTTGACACCGGCCAGAGGCCCCAGAACTTCATCAGAGACGTAGGTCTCGCAGATCGATTTGAAGAGTATCCTAAGCTGCGTGAGCTGATCAAATTGAAAGATGACCTTATAGCGCGGACCGCTACACCGCCTATGTATTTACGGTGTGACCTCAAGGTGAATGCTGATTATTTTCTTTTGAAAGGTCTCATCTCATCCAAGGCGCTTTGCAGATGGAAAAACTATTGCAGCAACTTACAACTGTTACATACATATCTCGATCGTACTGCGCACACGCACACGTAGCGACTCGAGTTGCGTGTTCCGGTGTTCGACAACAGTTTACAGTTGTTGCAATCTATCACTAAGTCAGTTTCTAATTGTCGCAACTGGCAATTTGTCGTTGTTGACGCGGTGGATTGAGCAACTCAGCTATCAGTTGCTCACAGATTGCCTTAAAATTGGGCTCTTTTGTTGTAGCAACTGGCAACTTATAAAAAAGTTGATAGGTGCCTCAACTAAAGTTGCTCCGTCTGCAAAGCGCCTAAGAGTTAGGACATAGTGGCCCATATACACGTATCATTAAACTAAAGGTCACTGCAGACCAATTGAATGGCGACCAAATTACTGCCTTGACTAATATTAAAATTAATTTGATTTTCAATTATTACTAAATTGGATGCTTCACGGAAGAGTTTTAGACTTTTGATTTTCCTACATTCCTTGATTTTCACAGTAAATATCTAAGTAACAATTTATACTTTGCAAAAGTCCAAGAGAGATCAATACTTTGTACAATGACATCTATCTGGTCGATTTCAACCAAGGTTCAACCTTCTGGTGTGATAGCTAATGACCTATCCTTTATAGGATGTATAACACAATAATTCGTCAATAACCTAATGGTTTGGGATGCGGTCTGCGAAACTTAAGGTCGTAGGTTCGAATCCACCATTAGACTATTATCGTGAACAATCTCCTAGCACAAGCGTTTTCAGCTTAGTTGTTAGTAATATTAATAGAATTGTTTTTTTTTTTAAAGAATATTTAAAAAAATAGGTGCAGTATCTGAGATACTGAACTTACATACAACACACCCAGACCAGAAAAGGAACAATTTGTGATGAACATGTAATTTTTCTTAGTTGGGAATTGAACCCAGTACCTGCAGCACAGCATCCAAGTACTCTAACTAATACATGTGTCCGTGACATATACAGTATCTGTCTTCTCGATGAGCTTGACACACAATACCTGTGCAATGTTCTGTGGCAGACATTCGACCTAAAGCAGATGGGCAGTAAGTTTGACGTGCTGCTGGTGGAACCGCCACTGGGCTCGGGCTGGCGATGGCAGGATGTGCTGGCGCTGGACTTGCAACAGATTGCACAGCCTCGCTGCTTTATATTCCTCTGGTGTGGCAGCTCGGAAGGTAACATCTCCCAAAATTGGGACAAACAAATTTTATTGAAACTTAATACACACATACTGAGAAGGCAAAACTTGTTGAAAAATTACTTCAAAAAATCAACACAAACATTTTAATTGCTAATAAATAGGCGGTGAATGAAAAACATCGTGAAGAAAACTAGATGTATAAGAAATCATAAATATTTCAAAGACATATAAAGTTTAGCTTAGCTAGTCTCTAATGGAGAAAGGTCCAGACAGGAGACATGCCCAGCAGTGAGATTTATTTATATAGAATGACACTTTACTATTACGAATAACTGTCCATTCATTCAAGAACATAGTTCAGCAAAACCTTTTTATGCATAATAGACTCAAAAAATAGGGTCATCTTGCTAAACACATATATGGGATAAAAATCCATATCGTAAAATAATCTTTATAATAAAGTTTAATTATTGGCGAATGACAGGATAAGACATGCAAGTGTTTCCACCATTTGATTACATCACTCGGCAACTTGGAGTCCAGACTCTCATGTCCTCACTCTAACAGGCATAAAGTACATATCCACTTGAACTACTCAAGTGGATTGTCCTTTCTATCTCTCTATAACTGAATCAAGTAATGACTAGACCTAATGGACATAAATGTTTAAAAATTATTACTTTTGTAAGAATTCAAAATGGAAAACCAAAAATATCAAAAAAATTGAGGATTTATATAGATACATTGTCAATTTCTTTGACAGCATGTCGAATTTGTTCGGTTTCCTCACAACTTTTCCAAAGAATGTGGTATCGAAAAGAATATGTGTGTGTATATATATATATATGTAAGGTATGTATATAGGGTTATATATCTAAGGTAGTAAAGAAAGATCGAAATCGAACCTGATATTACTGGTGTTTCTTAATAATTTTTATTGTTATCTATAATATTCCATAACAGGATTGGACATGGGCAGAGAATGCTTAAAGAAATGGGGATTCCGTCGATGCGAGGACATCTGCTGGATAAAGACAAATATAAAGAACCCGGGACATTCTAAAAACTTGGAGCACAATGCGGTGTTCCAGAGAACTAAGGAACATTGCCTCATGGGAATCAAAGGGACGGTCAGGAGGTCTGTTGATGGGGACTTTATACATGCCAATGTGGATATAGACTTGATAATATCCGAGGACCCAGAGTTTGGAAGCACCGAGAAGCCTATAGAAATCTTTCACATTATGGAGCACTTTTGCTTGGGAAGAAGAAGGTAAGTAATAACTTATACTTAACTTAACCCTTTATTTTAATTTTTAAGTATGATAACTTAAATACATCGTTTGCTTATATATTTATCTGTAACACGCTGAATGCCGCCTCTCAACACAGGAATATTGTAAAAGTTAGTAAAGAGGTGATAGATTTTTTTAATATAGGTGATATACTGGTAATCATTTATAACCAGGCTATAAAGGTCATTTTAAACCGATGCGAAAGAGAAGAAAAACAAAATAAGGTTAAGAAAAAAAATTGTTATTACAGTTAAAAGAAATATAAAAGAATATGATATATTACTGTTACATAATCGTATCTTAGTTTCGAGACATTCCATATCAGTCTTGAGGGGTGACAATGCATCTCCATTATGATTCCTCAACGAGAATGAATGTGGGTGTTATGAGCCGCAGGAAGCCCTTACCATCAGATAAGTTGTGTGCTTGTTTGACACTCTTAATACAATATAAAAAAATATTAACCCGAATTAAAATAACAGGGTGCACCTGTTCGGGCGCGACTCAACGATCCGGCCCGGTTGGGTGACCCTCGGCCACGAACTCACCAACTCTAACTTCAACGCGGAACTGTATGCGGCCAACTTCGCGGACGGACGCGAGAGCACCGGCTGCACGGAGCGCATTGAAGCACTGCGACCTAAAAGCCCACCCGCCGCGGGGAAGCCACGGCCGAGAGCTAGGAATGCGTTTAGAGCTCGTCCACGAGGCAGACCTAATGTGTAGCACGGCAGTGGAACGGTGACAAGTGTAGTGTTCAGTGAGGAAGTGTAGTTAGTGTTAACTGCATTGTGCAATTGACTATGTGAGAACATATAATTGCAGCGGACAACATAATTTGTATCACATAAATTCAGCGCTAGATGGTATATGTTTGTGTAGATAGTAATAGAGGAATTGTTCTACATTAGTCTGACCGTCACATTCACAGCGGTGAGTAACTTACACTTCGTGACAAACTACACATAACCAACACCTGACAAACTATCTGGCTCGAAGGACCAATCAATGGTTTAAATGCTATCTAGCTTCTAAGACAGTCCATAAAATTGTATTGGTGCTTTGATTCTAATTATAAATAATCAAGTTGATATCATATGTGCAGAATATAATCTGGTATAAGCAATTCATACATAATTATCTTTTAATTTTCAAATTAATTTCTAAGGAGTAAATGTATATAACTGTCAAAGATATTTAGATCTGAAACGCCAATAAAACATTACATGTGATGTTCTCATTCAATATATAATGTCTTAAAACAAAAGTCTTTTAAATGTTGGCAGTATTGACTTATGGTACTGAGACGTGGTCCTTCACTGCTGGCCATATGGAAAATCTCGGAGTCACTCAATGAGCTCGGTGTTTCGGCCAACATTCAACAGTGGATGTGGATAGGCTGTGATGACTATGATGTTAATTTTAGCAATTTGAAACATAAGAGCTTAAGTTGCAAGAGATAATATTAGAAAATTCATTACATTACACTGTGTTGTTTGTTCTGTGTTACATTTTGTTATCACTACATAAAGATATGTTGTTCTTTGTTTATTCAAATTTTAAATTGTATGTAATGAGTATTAAACTATTTTTATGAAGATTTTTATTGTCTTACTCTTTCAAAACTTCTGTACCATGAATGGGGTGCTGGATTAGCAGGCAACACTCTAACATAACACCAGTCTGAAATGGTGGTAGGTCTCTAAAGGGGTTCTGGGGACACAATTATTGGTAACAAGGCTCTGATAGTCCACAAGCATGTATATGTAGAATCTTTGTTAAGAAAGAATGGGCTGAAGCGTCATCTACCATCAGGTGATTAGTGTGCTTGTCATTCTAAGTATCTTAAAATATTTTTTTTATAGATTAGGTTGTTACCGCCACCCATGAAAATCTGCAACATAAGAGTAATCGCAGGTTTGGGCTATATTTTGAAGGTCCCTAAGTCGTATCGGTAATACCCCTGGCAGCACCCAATTCCATTATTAAACACATATTTTTTAAATGGGTCTTTTAAAACTATGGGGAAAATTTCGCTAGGCCTATCCAGTTAAAAACTTTTATATTTACTTTTGTGTACATTAAAATCCTCCGATTTAAAGTATATCTAATGCTCTGGAATTCGTTCGAGAAATAAAAGGTTGGCAACAAAATTTTTACTATTTTTTAAAAGTTTATTTTACAATAAAAATATTTTTTTTATTTATAAATGCATTTCACCCATGTTTATAACTTTCATAAAGATTTTCAATACCTCGTTGATCGAATTTACCCGGTTTGGACTTGAAAAATTCATCCAACAAAGATTTAATTTCTGCATCAGTATTGAATGTAACTCCGCCATTTGAAAGTAGTGGAAATCCACATAAATGAACTCGAACAAAAAAACAGATTTCTCTAGAATAAAACATACCCTTTCAAACAATCTTGAATAAAATTTATAATTAAAAATCCTGAAAGTACTTGCCAACCTGATAAATCTTTTTAGATATTACACTACAGGATTAAATGAATACAATTTGAACTATTACTTAACTAACTTTGAAAATCATACAAACAACCTTTTATTTGTTTATTTGCAATAAAGGCAATATAAAAAAATCAATATAAGGACCTATTAGGTACCTACCTAAATCTTCAGTTATTTATTACAATAATTTAAACAATATGTACAACTTATGCAGGGGTTGGTAGTTACAACTTATACACTGTAATTTTCAAAAGGGATTTGATAGTCAATCATACTTCGAAAAATTCTCTGGTTAAAAAAGTTGAAGTAAAAGCCTAAAAGTCGCCCCAAGGAGTTTGTTGTAGCATGGTGCGCCACGTCTCCACCGCAAATTGAAATCCACACTACACATGTGTTTGATATATTTTTTTATTTCTTAGATATGCAAGTTTCCTTACGATGTTTTCCTCAACCCTTTTTCAGAAAATTTTCAGAAAATTGCAATCAACAATTTCATTTGTACCACTGTGCACTCATCAAACTAGTTTTGCTTCTACCGTGAATTAGAAGCAAATGCTTAGACAATGAAGTAACCAGGGCTCTTCTCTGAACGATTACTTATTATAAGTATAACCATAACAATTCAATGCACGGCTGAAAATAAAAACGTATATAAAAATCTAAGTGGCATTAAAAAACCTAACATAAGCAATTTGCACCATTCCTGTAATAAAGAATCCAAAAGATCTTAAATATGCATAAGTGCTCACCTATGGTCTGACTTGATAATTTTACAATTGGTGCATTGAATTCGTTTAGCTTAGCTAAAATAAACTTGTTCTCTTTAGTAAAAAAAATATCACCATTTATTATATAAATACTTGTGTATGTATTATTCTGTATATTTTCTTTTTTTTATAACTTCATCGCTACACCTATAACAATAGCTCACCATATGTTGGGTTAACTGGTAGAGAATGCCTGTGACACATATATATATATAAATACAAATAAACTTCGACACTGTTGGTTAAAGAAATGTATTATTCATTAATAACACACTAATTAAATTTAGGATTTTATTTTTTAAATACAGTAACAGTATTTTTATATATATCAACTTTATTTGAATTAATTTTACTGTTGGTTCATCTTTAGGTTTATATATTCAACTAAAACTGCAAGGATGATCCACTGAAACTAGAAGGATTATATTAGTAGACTTTATGGACAAACGCTTTGCGTTTTGAATTTGACTCCAATTCTCCCAATGTTGAGCAGAGAATAGAGGTTCCTTGCAGCTATACACACTTTATTTTAAAAACATTATGTTTTATATATACATAAGAATAACTTTCAGACATGCCTTCAAAAGGTTCAAAATTACCACTCAAAAATATACATTGTATATAAATAAGTTTCTATCTGCCTATATCAGTTTCTAAAACAATTGTAAGTTAAAAGACATTTTTGAAAATTTCCTGAAATTATAAATAGTATGTAAATACTATTATTTTTCAAATAAGATGTTTTTTATGCAATACTTATAGATAAAACCAAACCAGTTGTATTTATAAACTGTAATATGTACATAAAATTAACACTTTTTTACTTTGGTATTAGACTCTATAACGGTTCCCCCACTTTTCTAAAATATAACATTGGATCACGTTTTCAATTTCTTCCATATCAGATGCAAAATATAATATATGCAAAAAGCGGAATAAAAATACAAATTTGTATAACCACATATATATTACAGTAAAATAAGAAAAAAAAAAGAAAAATCACAACAAAATTATACAAAATGAAAGTATTCCGCGAAATTTTACAAATACATGGACATTTTGTAAAAAATATTAAAGGAAATAGAATTATATAATTTCTATATTTATCCCTATCTAATTATATATTATAAAATTTTAACAAACGAAAAATTTCCTGCCGCCTTACCTTCAATACTTACAACAAAATAGTTTGATATTATCACATTGTAACTTGTATTAGATATTAGAATCAACACATTTGTATTGTAATAGGTTGGCAACTAAGTTCTCTCCGTTTTGTTTAAATTTAAAAAAAATATTTTAAATGTCAATTTACAATTTTTAATCAATGCTTTCACCTTAGTTGTTTACAACTTCACACTTCAACAAAATTTTCAATACATCGTTGGCAGAATACAACCAGTTTCGACTCGAAAAACACATCCAAGCATGATCACATATCTACAACAGTATTTCAAACCGAACCGAATATTTACAACCGAACTCATTCGAAAAAGGTGCAAATCCACATAAATGAACTTGAACACTACAAACTACTTAGTTGCCACCGTAGTTTTTTTTTTTTACGTGGGAAAATCCTCATGGATACCCTTCCGGCGCGGTGGTGACACCCTAATACAAGGACATTAAGTAATTATTTGTTAAAAGCCATTTCGTGATTTCTACAGATTGTAGAATTAATATCTTACTCCGAAGCTAAACTACAAACAGATAGCAATGTCCTAAATTGCCAGATATCTACAAGACAACCTTCATAAATAAATATAAATATTAATTTTGCCTAATAAAAGTGGAACTATTGATTTACATAACAAAGATTTATTTCACTTATCCACAATCAGGTCTAAGACTATAAATGGATAAGGACTGTAATATTCTTGTCACTGTCAAAGCAAGGATGATATGATGGTATTTTAAATTTCACTTATAGACAACCACACAGACTGTCAGAAAGCGAAAATATTTTTTTTTTAATTTGATGTGTATGTTATTATGCAGGAGTATTGAGCTGATTGTGTGATTTATCTGTCACTTTTCTCCCATTAAATAATTTTTTTTTTTGGGATATTTATGCAATCCGCTGTGGACAATTATATTATCACAATATTCCTGTAACTTTAAAACTACTTTAATTTTTATTTTTTTTTACATATATCATTAAAATTATCATAGCATTGATTGCTATTCATGTGGGAATTACACCCGACCAAAAACAAGACCTAATATTACAATGTCAATGACAATGTTACACACTACAAATTTTCAAATTAGTGTTGCCACTTCATGTGATGTGGAATTATTGCTAGATTTAAACTGACTTTCCGCTAGCAGCAACCGCCCTAAGAGTGATGATGCTTTGTCCAAAGGGCACAGCCCTAGCAATTGTGTGGTTGGATATGAAGCCGTAAATATATATAAGTCTAATTACCTAAAACCCGCTAATCTAGTTCTATTCGCATGCTGGGCGCCAGTGTGCCGCATTGTATCTTGGACTCTTTGAGTTTGTTGAGCGATAGACGCATGTCCTCCATTGTGATAGGTCTCACAGCATCCACAAATTCCTCGTCCGAGTCAGAGTTTGATGTTTTGTTTGTTGTTCTCTGTAAACAACGACAATAACTTTTACCATAATGTTATGGTAGTAACAACATAACTGATGACTGAAAGTAAAAAAAAGTTTACGTGAAAAAACTTTTTGCACTAACACTGTATTATTTATAATTTTTTATTGCATTAAAAATAAATTTATAATAATGAGCAAGAATTTAGATATTGGATTGAACACGAAGGAAACAGTGAGAGAAGTAAATAAAAAAAAAGACTGCGTATCTACAGTCAAGCGATAAAAATTACCAAGATATAAAAATCACGAGAAAAATAGCAGAGTTTACTGAGAGAATTACTGTTAAAAAAAAGCAACCCCTCAGAGACGATATATTTCTTTTATTTACACTTGATTGGTCACACCTTTCAAAAATGGATACACAGGGCGGACTTATGCCGTAAGTCATTATGAACCAGTCAACCCGTGATTCACCGAGACCCGAGAGACATTGTGGTAGGCGTAGTGACTACATTGTACATAAGAAAAACAAATATATCTTAAAACTTAAAATTTTTTTGCTTTACTTCTGCCCGCGACTTCGTCTGTGTGGACTTGGATTGGAGGATCGTGTCCAGAGAGTAATGAAAAATGTGTGAAACGACATTGTATGACTTATTATTCTCCGCCAGTAAGTGTAAGTTTTGCACACACCATTCTCTTGAGCAACTGAACAAAGCCAACCATGTGAGAAGCAAGGGGTGCTCAAATGAATTCCTACCACTTACAGCATTTGGCCCTGGGTCATTTGTAAGTATCTTATATATTAATCCAGATTATAAACTATCTGTATGTCAAATTTCATTCAAATCTTTATAGCCATTACTGCGTAATTGAATTAAAAACATCCAATCGTATAAACTTTCACATTTATAATATAAACAGGATTTATTTATTATTTAACTAGTAAAACAAACATTGTATAAGAAGGGACTTACTACCCGCAAGAGTAACTTGAGATAGAGTTACGCTCGGATGACGTAAGAGCTAGGTACTATAGATTTTAGATACTCAAAAAAAATATCGTCTATTTGTCGATTTTTTTTTATGGTTAATTGTATTTGTCTTATAATAGTCTTCTGTAGAATTAATTATAGTAACATAATTAATTATACAAGCAGAAAATTTAAAGGTTTTTTTACATATTCAAACTATTTACTGGTTATCTATAGATTGTATTCCATCTTACCCGTGTTTACATAAAACTACCAAACTGATACAATCAGGTAAACAAAAAACAAACGAAACCAAACGCACGTACGTTAATTGTGAGATTGCTAACGGTACTGACGCGTCAACGGCGAGAGCGGTAAGAAGGCGGGGGTCGGGAGAGGAGCGCGCATTCCGCTCGGGTCTCAAGTTAACTCTTGCGGGTTATACTAGACCTTTGGGTTGAGCAGAGAATATATTATAGGTACAAGGAAACATACTTATTTTAATTTTAAAAGTAAATGTAATAAATAATATATTAATGGTAATAATATAAATATTAATTAAAGTTCAAATACATGCATAAATATGTATACATACATACATACATATATATATATATATACATAATGATAAGAAAACATTAATGGTAAAGATGTCATACAGCATATGCATTTTGATTCTATGTCACTGATATATGTTAGTCTATATATGTAGCAATCCATGGCTTACGTATCATGGCATTTGCTTATTTATTATATATTAAAAATTAAAAAAATGTTCCCATCTATAACTATAATTGTTTTAATGGTCATTCCGCCCAATTGTTCAATGATAAGTATTCTCATGTTGTGACGCAAAGTACGCCCTCTGATGACCATAATACCAAATATTGAATTTTAGAAAGTAAAGAATGGTATTCTATTAGGATTTCAAAGTATTTGTCACAATGATTCCAGTTATTATTACAAATACCAGGTACTAATAACCAACTCGGCATAAAATCAGGGTCAAAATGCTTTACTAATCTTACTAATCTTCCATGTGTGCCCCCGAGTAGAATAATGCATGAAATATATGTATAAAATAAATTAATGAATATTAATAAATTAAAATAATACAAAATAAAAAAGTTTTTTTTAGTATTGACATATTTTGGTACTAAATACATACCTCCTCATTTTCCCTGGCACACTCCTCCCTAGCCAGCTCCCGTACGCGGTACACGGCTGCCTGTCGGCAAAGCTCGTGAAGGTCCGAACCTGAAAAGCCCTCCGTTGCACTGGCCAGCCGACGGTAGTCAATCTAATAATAAATTAATTACATTTAACGTCGCATAGTAATAACTTATAAAATAAACTGAGTGGTCCCGTAAGAAGCATGATAAACTTAAAGGCAAAATAGGTTAACGGATCTCCCTACCAGACAAAAAAAATTACCGTAGTAAATTTTTATTTTTTTAAAAATACCAAGAAAAACCAGTGTTACAACTTTCTGAAATCACTATTCAACAGGTAATTTATTTATGCAAAATGTAACAGCAGCTCAGTACATTTTTTTTTCGCCTGCGATATTGAGATATCTGTTCTTAGCACATTTTGTGTTAAGACACATGTGACCTTACATCGTACTGCTGCAATAAAATTGGTTCTGTATCAGGAGTCTTGGAAGTTTAAACATATAAATAAACTATTAATTAAAATACTAAACATTTATCACTAGGCTTCCTATTCATCTTTTTGGTATTTTTGTGGGTGACCTAAGTTATTGTATTCCTGCCTACCTACGACCAACCATATTCAACCTCGATAAGGAATCAAAGCAGATCCGTTGTCCCCTCTGAGGACTAAGACGGAATTATATTTCTTTCTTTCCACAATACGAGATACTGCTTCACACTTGTATTCTCAAAAACGTGATCCTTCCCCTTATTTATCATTTCATGTACACAAAACAAAAGTACATAGTTATATATAAAGAAAATCATACATGGTGTATACTGCCCATTTCTTTGGAAATGTCTTCCTGAAGACTTCACAAAGGTAAATAGGAATAGTGTTGTAGGTTAAAATTGTATTATATGTATTATGTAGTAAATATATATATATATATATATATATATATATATATTATGTTAAGTTGTACCACTAACCTATTGAGCTAGAATATTTATTGAGTAATATAATCATTAAAAAAATTAAAAATTATAGCACTGTATACTTACATCAGTAGCTACCGGCTCGGAGCGGAGTATAAGCTGCAGGATCCTCTCGCGTTGTATCTCACTGGGCATGGGTATATGGAAGGTTGCTGGCATTCGCCGCTGGATGGCCTTGTCTAAGTCTTGTGGACGGTTTGTGGCTCCTGCAACGTTTTGTCTCTTATATATTATATAGTCCTGGTCAATTTCAACAGCGGCAACCATGCTCTGTTTGTTAAGAAATTATAGTGTTGTAATTATTGACGCCGCATACATTAATCTATTGTAATGTATTAAAGAAATTAATTTTTATAACTATATTTTGACTTATATCCTATTTGTGACATATTGACAAATTTAAAATTACCTTTAATTAAAGATATAAATTGCTATGCTGATGATAATTATTTTACCCACATTTTAGAAGCCATTAGATGTATTTTAAAGTCCTGTAATTACAAGTTACAATATAATTGCATGAAAAATGTGATGACATCCTTCAGATCGATTTTGACCACAGCAATATCTTTTTTTTTATTTATTTTTAATTCATATATACATTACAATAGTAATACAACACGGAAACAACTCGGATTTAACTGTGACGTCATAACTATTACATATATTTTAATATAATAATGTAAGTAAGTGAGATGTTTATAAATCATTTATGTATAAGTAAGACTATTAACTAACTTTGGAATAATTATTGCTTAAACCTCAACAGGGCATCCTGGCTGATTTAGTAGTAAATAAGATTTAAGTTTTAACTGGTGTGGTCCCAAAGCTTCTGGTTAATGCCCAGACCAAAACCATCAATTTGTTATCCAAAAATATTGTGTAAACTCAGGATGTTATAAAAATTTAAGGTCAAAATAGACTAGACTAAGATGACGATAATATATAAAGGTTGTAGTAAATCATTGATGTATGTATTCAGTGGTAGAGCTATGATGCAGTTTGTTTCAAACTGTAGAATAAATCTGTCAGCTTAACCAGGTAAGGACCACGCCTTCACAGAATACCAGCGAGAATTAGCAGCATAATGCTGCTGTGTTTGGTCTGGTGAGTGTACGGATCCTAGGACCTTTATAACTGATGACTAGGCACTCCATATCAGTCCACAAGGGTGACAACGCATCTGCATTATGATTCTCTGTCAAGGAAAAATGTTGATTTCATGGGCCACTGTAACCACTTACCGTCAGGTGAATTATGTGCTTGTTTGTTAATCTCAAAGTAATAAAAAAAAAATCCTTACCCATGATGATGACAGTGCAGTTGTTGTCAGTGATGAGTCCATCCCACAACGACATGAACTGCGTCTTCATCATGGCAGTCGCCTCGTGGTCGTGCTGTGTGCGCGTGCGCAGAAACGATTCGATTTCATCTGCAAACAAATCATGATACTTTCAATTTGTTTTCCCTTTGTCTTTATCTTGCTACTGTGTTAGTACTAAGTTTAACTATGTCTGTATAATCGATTTGTACCTTTATTATCTACACAGCAGCATTGTCACGTTACAGCCAGTTTCTAGATAGTGTAAATGGGTCAGGTTGACTGAGGATGGACCACACCCTCGCAGAACACCAGCTTTAAATAGTAGCATAATACTGATATGTTTTATGGTAAGTGCAGTTAACTGGGCACCCAATTGCAGATAGTGTAGCATTCCATATCCTATATACTAACCTATGAACACAATGCAGGGCTGCAGTTTAACAGCAAGGCTGAAAACAGCAGCAGCCAGCTTCTGCGTCTCACCGTACCACTTGTCAGTCAGTAGGGATACGTCCAGGTTTATGAAGCTCATGTTAGCCTCCTTGGCAGTCGCTTTTGCTATCAATGTCTTGCCGCATCCTGTAAAAGGGATTGTAATATGATTAATTTAAAATAATTAGATAAATAATTGTAAAATTACATATTAGCTTCTTAAATTATACAGCATGGATGTCATACCGACGTAACAATAATATATTCTGCGCATATTCACGTTTATTATTCGCTGAAAAACTAAGATAGTCAACTTAGCTCACAGGTATGAGGAAGAAATGATCTTGAACAATAAGGCAACCTCGTAGAGACTATGGCAGTGTTGGACGAAGCCCCACTAGATGAAGTGACAACCTTCGCAAGTCTGCAGGAAGCCAATGCATGCAGGTGGCACAGAATTGTACTCTATCGGCAATCTGTCTATGAGATGAATGTTATAGCAATGGACTAGGGATGGGCTGAAATGATGATTTATACTCGTCTCTTCCACTTACATCTTTGATATTAATATCATCCTATAAAATAAAAACTGTAATTTGTAAACATTACTAAATGCAATGACTGATGGCCGTATAGTGTATTGGCTGGAGTATCTGCTTGGTTGTTGCTTTGCGGGTCCTGGATTTGATTCCCAGTGAAAGGACAATATATATGTGTCAGTATGTATGTCCCTGTTTAAGACACCCCATCTGAATCTTTATCTGATCTTATTATACATACATTACGTCGAAAGATATTATCAACATCAGTATGTGTAAATTTATTGTGTGGTTTTGTCATTGTGTTGATGTACTGATTTAATTTCATTTTTCACCTGGAGGTCCATGCAACAATACTCCTTTTGGTGGCTGTGTTAGTCTGCTATCAGCGAAGAGTTCCCGTTTCTGTATAGGCAAGATCACAGTCTCACGTAGCTCCTGAATCAAATGGTCCAATCCAGCTATATCCTTCCAGTTCACCTGGAATGTTTTTACCATGATTATATATTTAAAAAGAAAGAAGAAAAATTCATTATGCAGCTAAAAATCTGTATGATAAATGGATAACCCTGAAAGTAATATAATAACAATTTATTTCAAGCTCACAACTCATATTTTGTAATACAAGTCTTGAGCTTAAAACACACTTAGTATCCACTTAATATCTAATGTTAGTAGTAATTTAATTTTAATTGTTTTATATACATTATGGGTGAAACAAGACAAAATAAAATGATTTTGCGCCACAAGCACTAGCTTGACTCTAGTCCAGTGATTCTCAACCTTTTTCTTGTTGCCGTACAAGTGTGCCGCTTTTGTTGATTTCAAAATTTACAGTACACAAAGAAAAATATTAAAATTAGTTTATTATGTAAAATACTTTATGATTTATTATTTTACATTCAAAATTATAAAATAATTTAAAATAATATATAATAATAAAATGAAATAATATGTCCTACAAAAACAACAGTATGTTTATTATGGGATTAATTTTAAGTTAATAATAATATAACTTAAGATTAACTATATAGTTTTATAAGATTTAGTATACATTTCTAAAATTTGGCGGCACACAAAAGTTTTGCAACACAGTAGTTGAGAATCACTGCTCTAGTCTCTACATATCATATGTAGTGAAGCCATGATGTGTGAATGGGTCGGCTTGACTATGTAGGGACCTCTCCCATATAGGATACCAGCATAAAATAGTAGGATAGGACTGATGTGATTTATATGATGAGTGTAAGTTCTTGTGTGTTTGCTGTGCCCATAGCATCTGCAAACACACAAGAACTTACACTTTACACACAAGGTTAGTTAAGTACCCATCTCGGATTGGCAATTGCAGCATCTCCCACTAGATGGAGTGACGACCCACCATATACAAGTCTGCAGACATGATGCAGGTAGTTCAGGATTGTACTCTGTTAGAGCAATTTATTTGGGAAGACCTTTGCTCAGCAGTGGACTAGTAATGAGCTGAAATGATGATGATGATGGGCATTTGCAATCAATTTCTTGGATTGTATG
Source organism: Teinopalpus imperialis (assembly GCA_029286865.1). Lineage (NCBI taxonomy): Eukaryota > Metazoa > Arthropoda > Insecta > Lepidoptera > Papilionidae > Teinopalpus > Teinopalpus imperialis. The sequence goes on from JAGSMU010000001.1 coordinate 14,834,870, forward strand.
TGGACTATACTGTACTGGAAATTACATGATGAAAATTTTAATAGAGAAATTAGCAAATGTGCTCTTTGGTGTCAGACAAATTTCAAAGGTTGCAAACAAATCTGCCTTGATCACTTGTTAAGCTTAAGCTAAGTTATTTATATATTTTAGGTTATTTTTAAGGCTCTTATATACATATGCAATGTACAAAAATTTAATTTCTTATAGTATTTAAAAAAGGATTTACGAGTCATTTTGCTGAAATAAATAAACTAATTTAGAGGGATACCCTTACAGCCAATAAATCAATAAATTCAAAAGGTCAAGAATTTTATATAATAATATTCATTGTTTGGAACAATAACAAGTTTAATGTAAAATGTAAATGTGTGAATGAAATGTTAGCAATATATAATATATTGCTGACAGTGGTTACAAAGATGGCTATTATGGAGCCATCATTAAGAAGAATAATAATAAAACAATACATAATAGGATCTTTCCAAAGTTTTTAATTTCTAAACATTTAGTTTTCAAAAGTAATTAATAATTTTAATTGACAATGTATTCTCCCATGCTGTTTGCAAAGATTGATAGAGACAGAAATCCACATTAAGGAACTTAATCAAAAAATTAAAATATAGATTCTCGTAGAACAAAATATCCCCTTTAAAACAATCTGAAACATTATACCAGAAACAGTTAATGAGATGCAGAATATGAAATTAAATGGAAATGGAAAAGACTAAGTTGCCAACCTAATAGAAAAAGTGAAAAGGAAGAAGTGTACAATGAAACTTACATTTATCTCATCTGGCACAACTAGCTGCGAAGCAATAATCATCTCATGGTCTGTCAATTTGTCTAGTGCCACCGAATGCTTGCCGCCGAGCCCCGCTCTGGAAGATATCCTTGACACATGCAAGATCTGTACAATGGCTGTCTCACAAGACAAAGTTGAACATTGTAATAGATACAAATAAACAACATTCATGGGCACTTGAACAAGGAAGGGGCAAGGAGTGAGTGCCTCTGTGTTTGCAAAAATGCTTACAGTTAACCAAAGGATATCACTGTGGTTGAAATCAACTGGGACGTCATAATTATTACCAATCTTATGGACTAAACTTCATCATGCAGAATTGAATATTTGGGTCTCATAGGCAGGATGAGATAGAGTGAGTGGTATGACTCATTCTAAATAATGTAATTTTAATTAATTAATTTTAACATAAACGATGTTTTTGGGCTGGGGTACAGGTAAAATTTGTGCGTTCTCTCTTCGCTCACATCTTTATTTATAATTGTACTTATGTTAGGTGACTCATAAATAAAATCACCATTTCTGTTCACAACCAAAAATAAAATTCATGTATGATACATTGAGTTGAAATTCATTAATTAAGTATTAAAAAAAAATCAAAATAATATTTATAACTATAAGATTATATAAATAAAGTTATCTATGCAGAATTACACTGGGCTTTTTTTGTCTAACATTTTAACTCGGTTCTTATAAGTCAAGCATTTTTCATTGTGTCCATAGAAGGCACACATTTTTTTTACTAAGGCAGTAATACCAGTAACGCCAGTCTAAAGAGACTTGCTAGAAACTTGATCTTCTTAAAATGTACTTTTAAAAGATACTTCATGATTGTCACAGCCTATCTATAGTCCACTGGTGAATATAGATCACCCCACATTTTAATTCAGGGGATACAAACTTTGACACTACAATATTCTATAGGTAAGTCACTTAAAACAAACTATGTATAATAAAAATCTAGTTTACACTTTTTTTTCATCATATTTGAAATATGTATGTGCCACAAAATATTAGATTTCCGCATTATAGGTCTAAATTTAGAGTCACTAAAATTATCTAATAGTATTTACTTTGTGTTAAAACAATCTTGTACAATTTACTAAATTGCTATTGAAATTTAAATCTTGTTTTAAAATGCCTGGCTCTGTATGCCATCATATAACATTTGGGTCTCATATATTTAAGAGTAATTACAATTTAAGCAAAAATATTTAATTGTTAATAATAAAGAGAACAAAAAATTATTAGAAAAAAAAGGGAAATTTTTGTAAAATAATGAAGTAATGTTTACATAATAAAAAAGGCGCAAATTTTGAAACTATTTGTAAAGGAGGTTATCTGCGATCAATACATACTTGCGTAACTGTTCACGAGCTCGCTCCTCCGCCTTTTTCCGACTTTTAGAAGTTGGGTCTATCTGGTTAACAAGCCATTTTATGGAAAAATATGTTACGGCTGATACAAAAGCAACTCGTATAGCCATTTGAAACACATCGTTTCTTGTAAATGCTGAACCTTCCACCATCATGCCGTAGGCCAGATGATTACACAAATGCAAAAGAGAATGATCGCAAAGCTATTGCTTCAATATATATACTCTACACAATTGTATTAATCAGTTGCAATTAAGTTTTTGTAGATATATTATTTTCTCATCATCTCAAACCTCAAAGGGAAAATTTGCTGTCAAAGATAATGACTACACAATGTCAGTATAGCATGTGCACCTGTACTGTATTGTCGGTAGAAGTGTGGCTCTATGGTTTACATTGTAGTGATAGTAGACAGCAGACATGTTTCGCAACAGTTGCAGTTTAGCTTTTTGATATGAATGAATAATAGTGAGTGAATATAACTCGATTTGCTTAAATGGTTTCACTACCGTTTTGTAGTTAGAATACTACTTCATCAGAGTTACTTAACCGTATATGCACTTAAACAAAAAAAATCGTATTTCTTAAAATATCCAGTAAAATACATTAAATGTTACAAACATGTTAAAAACATTTCAGCGTACACATGACGCTCATTCTTTCAAAAAATAAATATCTAAATTTAAAATGGTTATCATTGACCGCATCTGGGCGGTTTAAAATCAAATGGGAACGGGATGACCGTTGTTAGCTGGATGACCGGAGTTCGCGCCATTCAGTCGCTCCAGTTACTCGAAAACGAATGATATTTGCATAATTTATTCATCAGCTGTTATGCAAATTATTATTCTTGAAAAACAGCTTTTCAATTTAAATCATAATTATTTGTTATAATAATATTATTTAAATGATTAATCGAAGAGAAATACATCTTAATCGCATAAAATGTGCACTATAAACTTTTCCTGTCCTTAAATTATTATGGTAAGTACAAATGAAGTGATGCTGAATTGATTCAAAGAGTTAGCTACGTTTAGCTACTTCTTTATAATTTTTACATTTTAATGCTGATGTGGCAAGTACGATTATACGATTATGTTACGATTGACTAATTGCAGCCTTAAGACTTGGCCTAAAATCTGATTACATTTTTAGGTTGTCGATATCTGATATCTCTGATATATTAGACAATATCTCTCTTTTACTATATTCGTTATATATTATGGAAATATTGTGTGTAAAATATATATTATATATTATAGTATATTTATTGATTATGTTAGTTTATGTATCAGTTTTTTTATGTAGGATTTTTTTTATAAATAGCTATTATCTGGTTTAGTATATGGTCCGGCCATTAAAGTATTAAAATAAATAAACAATTAAATTTAGAGCACTAAATGAGTAAGACTGCATTTAACCAAGTTATTGTAGGTAGACTAGTTATATGCCCTCAGGACCGGCTATCCCAGCGAAGCGCAGGGGGTTGCGGTTGTGTTCCTTACGGAGATCCCGCGATCCCTCGGCAGTGGTGGTGGCGACCACTGTGGGGTTTTAGTCGGTGCGAGTCTGACATAACTCAATCTCGCCTCTGCGAGGGTGAATATGCGTAGACATTTTCCCACGTTAAAAAAAAGATAGACCAATTAGGATTACCACTCCAACTAGACAGATTGTTGCTTTTGCCACTTAAAACAAGTTAGCTTTCTAATTAAAGTGGCAAGTACGTCTAAAGCGATTAAGGAGCTTAGCATGCTAAATATCTTCTTTCTCTTGTACTTCCCCGCACACTCGTACAATTCATGCAAGGTTTTTACTATAACTATAATGTAATTACTGGAACTGTATATATTGATGTACATATACAGATGGAATAAAAAGCACGAAGATTAGAAAAATATTTAGTATGATAGAATGTGATGCCTACACAACTAGGGTGATTATAGACTTGCAATTTTGTAAGAGTTAATATTATTAGTTATAATTGCATAATACGTGTCACAAGTCACAAGCTCGATGTTTCCATTTGTACTGAGAAAGTATGATAATTATACGATGCAAGAAACGATAAAATAATTATTTATTTTAATATTGATATTAAAAAATTATAAAGACTATATCAAAAAAACAGCAACTCAATATAAAATTGATATCATGTCAAGGATGAACATGTAAAACTTAAGATTTGGCTATATGGCTTCCATTGCCTTTCTCTTCAAGAAAAGCTCTCTACTGTGTGTGTGTCATGTCAATGTCAGCAGTTTCAGACCAACCATCATACGAACAAGACCTGGCTGTATGGACTAAAGTGCTTTGCCTTTCCCTTTAGGGATAAATTAATATCATCATCATGTCAATGTCACGTGGTATGAAAATGACAATAACATAACCTTTTCACTTACCTAACTCTACACTACCTAGTATTATTTTGCATACATATTTATAATAATGAAGAAAAAGGTAAAAAGTGTACCACGCGTTAAATTTGTCAATACACGAAAAGCTATTCGAAAGGAAAAGAGGCAACAAAAGAAGTTACACCGGCAGGAACACTACCAGAAAAAGAAAAACATCCAGGTTGCCGGAAAAATTGAACCAGGAAAGTTTGTTAAACGTCCAGCAGATTTGGCAAAACCTAATGATGAAATTAAAGTTGAGAAATATTTTTATACGTCAAACTTCTATATTTAAGTCTTAACTATTTATTTGCGTTTCATAGAGATTTACTTCTTCTCTATATAACAAAAAATACTATTGCAAATATTAATCGCATAAGATGATGCAACAAATGAAGGTGGCAAAAGGTAGTAGACTCAGCATATACTGTATGGTCACACAGTGCTGATTTTCAGTCTACCCCATTCTTAGATGACACATAAGAGGCGTGAATATAAAACGCAAATTGGAAAAATTATCAAATAATGTGTCAATACAAAATAAATACTATTTATGTATGTACTGAACAATGAATATTTCTAGCTAACAATAAAAATAAATATAGATTAATTTTAGTGCCAGGGCTTACAATTTTTTACTACTACTACTACTTATAATTTACATTTAAGAGATGTTATGGTAGGCTTATGTTTATTGATTTTGTTGCAACAATATAAAAATAAATTCAATTAAGGACTCCTCTTTAGTGAGGGTATTTGAGCAAGAGCCATGTAAAAATTCATATTAATATGTTTTTGTAATCATCCTTTGGGATTTGAATGCTTATACTTAGTAGTTAATATAAATTATATGAATAATTTATTTCAGAAAGAGAAGAAAAAAAGACAGCCATCGTCACTTGACCTTCTGAGTAAAGAGAGGCGAAAGGAAATGAATGTAGCAGAGAAACTTAAATCTGAGATGGAAGAACAAAGAAGACAGATTTTTCTAAAAGCAAATGAAGACGAAGATAAAATCATAAAGAAATTGGAAAAACAACTTGGTTTGAACAAGTCGAAAAATAAAAAGAATCATTTCTCAGAGGATGGTTTGGACTGTATCCTTTAAAAATTATTATAAAAAAAATTATTGCAAGATTAGTACTTTTGTAAATGACAGAAAACCAAGTATACTAGAATATATATTACTACTATAATATATATATATATATGTATATATATATATATATGTATATATATATATATATGTATATATATATATGTATATATATATATATGTATATATATATATATGTATATATATATATAAATATTTACCTTCAATGCCAAGCAGGTGGTAAAGAGTTGTGGTAGCTCAAAGTATACGCATGATAATAATTCATGGTATACAACTACATGGATTATGCTTTAACACCTGCAACACAGAGGCCTGTGCCCATCAGTGAGATATATATGTAAAATTTATTACTTTACTTATGAAAATCAATATTTAGTTTCAAGTCAACATACTTTAATAAAATGTTATTAGTCTTTTTTACAATGATGTGTATGATAAGACTGTGACTATAGGAATTGATTGAATCATCATCATACAGAATGCAGAATAATCGTCATTACAGATGTAATTTAGTTAATAAGTAAATTTTAAATTAATCCAGCTTAATTAACCTGCCAAACAAATCCTTAATTGTGTGCAGATCTATTAGAAATTTGTGACAGGACCACATCCGAGCAAATAGTGGCGGCTGAAAAACATTTGGCAGATGTTGAAGGTGATTCAGATTTTGAAGAGGACTTAGCCATAGTTACAGGAAAGGAAATGCCTAAGAAAAAGAATATAGATGGCAAAAAGATAAAGAATGACATTAAAGGAAATTTTGTTGAAAGTGACAATGAGAGAGAAGAAAGCTTGAAAGAAATTACACAAGAGGAAATTGGTGACAGCAATGAAGAAGATACAGATTTAGATGCTGTCATGGAGGATGAATCAGGTGAAGATTATTTTTATTTAGCTTAAGCTGACTTGACAATGAATGGCCATATAGCTTGTAGAACTGATAACCATGGAGGAGAAAGGTTCTCGAGTGGCATCCTCATATTGACCATTACACCATAAGATGTACCGCCCACCTGGTGTAGTGACGACCTATGCATGTCAGTCAGTTTGTGGGAGGTTGATGGATGCAGGTGACCTATGTTCAGCAATGGACTAGTGATGGGCTGATATAATGATGAAAATAATGATTATGGAGCTTGCAAAAAACACCTATCTATGTCAAAATAGCAATCGGAAAAGACATTACAGAGAAGTTATCATAAAAAACAAATTATTTTCACATTAATAATTAATTAACTAATAAGTATTTAGATTTCAGTGAAATGGAAAATGGAGAAGAAAGCGATGAAGTTGACTCTGAGATTAGTGATAAACAAATAAAAAACAAGAGTACAGAAACTGAAAATTCTACAATTAAAGAGAAACTTATATCAGAGAATGATTTGAGAAAAGTGTTCAGTGATGATGAGATATCACATTTATCTGACGATGAAGGCTTGGAAGGTGTATCTGCCTTTGAAAACAGTGAAGATGAGAAGGAAGGCAAAGAGAACAGTAAAGAAAAGCCTGACATTTGGGAAGATATCTATGGAAGGAAAAGAGACAAAGAAGGCAATATTATAAAAGTAAGTAAATTGGCATTTTTATTGGCACTGTGTCCCTTTCTGTTGTTATATTGAGGATAATGATGTCATCCTAATTCCGTGGAAGATTGAAGGGATTCGAGGACCTTTAAAAATATAACAAGGTTATATAAGTCCTTAAGGGTGAATGCATGTGCATCCAGAGTGTTTGATGAGGATGGCTCAGATACCATGAGGAATAGCTATCGCCATTATCATTACCTTTAGGGAAATTTTGAACCTGTTTGAGACTCTCAATATCATATAAAAAATATAACAAATGTTTAAATGTTTCAGGAAGAAAAAGGTGTATATATTCCACCACATTTGAGGAATAAAGATGCAATTTCAGATAAGGATCTAGTACATCTCAAAAGGCAAATTAAGAGTAAGGCATTTTGTATTTGATACTTAGTATATAAAAAAAAAGAATATTACCAATGCTATTAACATTACTAATATTCCTGTTAACCATTCCAACTTAGATGAAAATGCTTGTGCTAGGAGATGGTTAACAATACAATAGTCGAATGGCGGATTTTAACCTAAGAGCTTAGGTTTCGTATAGTTCTAAATAAGTGAAACCCAACATTATAGCTTGATGTAGTGTTCAAAGTACAGCCACTTTACTCCTTTACTACTCCTATATATCTGCAACAAAAATTGTTAATTTTCGTTTCTGGGCGAGTTATATATCTCTTATATCACTCACACATTGCAAATAGACCCCCTTCTGATATTATTGAATAAGCATAACAATCTGTTATGCACAAATTTTGTTCCTCTACTGAATCGAACAGGACCCGCAGCAACCTGATTACTATTACTAACTACTATAACCACTAAGTAGTAAACTATTACTTTTCCTTTTTTTAAGGTGTTCTAAACAAACTCTCGGGCACAAACCTTCACTGGGCCTGCACGTCTATAGAGAACCTGTACTCCAATAACAGTCGTAATTCTGTAAATACGGCGTTATGTCACCTTTGGATGGAGGCGACGGTGGGGCCCTCCGCGACGCCCGACAGGCTGGTAGCCGAGCACGCTGCGTTGGTGGCCGTCTTGCATGCAAATGTCGCCAGTGAGATTGGTAAGATTATATCATTTTATATGTGATAGAGTTTAGGGTTATGGAGGGAGGGAGCTTGGTGTTTCTCTGCAACATAGAATACTCAACGTAGGCAGTAGAACAAGGGTGAAATTATCTGAAAAGAGTGGCAATGGCATGACCATATATATAGGAACCAATAACGGATGAGAGAAGAAAGGTTCTTGAGTGACAACCTTGGACTACCACTCTTACTAGATGGAGCGACGACCTATGCAAGTTTACGGGTCGAAGAATGCACCTATGGTGGCCCAGGATCTTGCTTTGTGACTATCTATGGAAAGGCCAATGTTCAGCAGTGGATTATGGGTAGGCTGTGATGGTGACAATGAGAGCCACAATTTAGGGTTGATTCAACCGGGAAAGGACCCCCAATACCAGTTTAAAATGCTGCTGTATGTCCTGTTGTGATTGTAGATCCAGGGTCCCAATTACAGGTAAAGCTATGGTGATTCAGTGTGATATCGATCAACATTGTGAGGAAACATGAAATACTAAAAAAAGAACATACAAGACAGGTGAAGTCCACCAAATCGCAGTAGAGCTGTGTGTAGAAAAGGTGGTGGTGCTCTAACATCCTCTCTAGAGAGCATATCTATGCTCAGCAGTGAGATTTATATATAGGGTATTAAAATAATAAAGATGTCCATGGTCCGCAGTTATCATTTACCATCCATGAGCTGAGGTCATAGTGACCCTAATATTATACAAGGCATCGACACGACTTTAATGCCAGCCAGTATCTTCCAAGATCTGCCATGTCTTATCTAATTTGTCTTAGTAACCGTTGGTAGTAACTCAGCTTGTGAACATGATAGGTGCACATTTCCTGCAAGAGCTGTGCAAGAAGTTCGATGGCATGGTGGACACCCAGCAACCCATGAACGATAAGAGGCTAGACAATTTGACTTCCTGCTTGTCACATCTGTATAGTTTTAAGGTAGGATTTTATTTTTTATTTTTACTTAAACTATGTTTAAAGTTTATGGCCAGTAGTCTTAGTGAATTCACTTTTTTACCGTATTGAGGGTGATCAATGAGCACATAGATCCTGTGATTCTTGTAGCCCACTCAAACCATATTCATCCTCGATGAAGAGTTTAATGCATTGTCACATTCCCTGAGGACTAAAATGGAATGCCTCATCACCAGTAATAAGGATCTCCAGATACCTAAATTCCCCTTACGATGATCATACAAATTGTAATTGTTAATTATTTATTTATTTACTCTTTATTGTATTGACCTTAACAAAATGAGAGATTCACAAAGGGCAGAATTAACGCCAAAAGCATTCTCTGCCAGTCTACACTCCCTTTCTCTACACAAGTTGAGATATTGTGATAATGTGATGCAATAAACTAATTAATAAAAAGAAAAGTAGGAATAGCTAATATACAAATAAACAATAATACATGTATAGATAAAATTATATACAATAACGGTATTTGCTTTTTTTCAGATCTACCATAGTGCATTATTATATGATATCCTCGGAAGACTAATGGAGGACATATCGGAGAAACACATAGACTGCGTGCTGACCGCTCTACGCAGTGTGGGCGGCGTGCTGAGGAAGGACGAACCGCTTGCCCTGAAGAACTTCATACACGAGACACAAGCGAAGATAGCTAAACTTAACGAGGATGCTTCCAGCGGGTGAGTTACAGTATTGTACAGTGGTAGAATGCTGCTTTCTAAAGTGTAACATTATGGTCATATGTGTTCAACGCTCTCACAGAATACCAACTAACAATAACAGCATAACGCTGCTATATTTCGTCTGGTCCCCGGACAGCCAATTACTGGAAACAAGGTATTCCAATCCTTAAGTCGGTCAGGAAATGTGTATGTTGAATCATTGTTGAAAGGATGTATATATATATATTTTAACAGTTTGTTTATAGCTGTAGAATGAATGGGTTCAGCTCAATCGGTGTAAGACCAGACCCTCACAGAATATCAGCATAAAATAGCAGCATAATGCTGCTGTGTTTCTTCTGGTGAGTGTAGGGATCCGGGGAACTTTATTACTGGTGACGAGGCATTCTATCTCAGTCCTCACGGGTAACAACGCATCCACATACTGATTCCTTGTCAAGGATGAGTGTAGATGTCAAGGGCCGCAGGAATCAATTATCATTGGGTCAACTGTGTACTTGAAGGTTTCTCACAATGTGATAAAAAAATGGGCTGCAGACATTTTACTATCAGATGAACTGTGTGCTTGCTGGACACCTGTAATGTTATAAAAAAGAATGTAATAAAACCTCAAATAAGATTTTTTTTATTAAATAAGTTATTACACATTAGTGGTATAATGTTGGCACTGATGATTTAAGATGTCTTGCATCTTATCATCTGATTTTTTATGGACCATGGGGTCACCAATGAGTGCACTTTGGTTTAGTTCACCTAATAGTTAATGATCATTGTCACAAACTGTATCTACAGATTCAAACACTCACCTCCACGAATCTCATCACTGCTGTTTAACACTGGAATTTATGACTACCAAAATTTGATTTCTAATAAAAATATGTTATAATATAAAAGCATTCCATTTTAGTCCTCAGGAAAAATATTTATTCATTATAGAAGATACTATATTTTGCTGTCTATGGTCGTATTGACAACCCTAATACCATATGGTAATTTTTCCTAACCATAACATACATACCTAAAAAGGTTTGATATTTGTTGATAATAATTGGTTTCAATGTTTCTTTACCCAAATATATTAATGATTATCGCTGTGAACTTAATTAATTTTTAAATCAATTTATTAATTAGAAATGTCAATAGCTTAATAATGACAGGCGACCGGTATAGACCACGCCCACTCGGTACCAGTGTGACCAGCATAACGCTGCCGTGTTTCGTACGGGACATTCCATATCAGTCCTAAGGACCTATGCATCTTTGTTGACGATGAACACAGATGTCATGGGCCTCAGTCATCTGGTCAACTATGGATGACTATATTTAATTTTTTTTTCTATCTGTAGACGGTATTGTATTTAAGCGTCAATAGCCTAATGCTGTAAGATACGGTCTGCGAGACTTAAGGTTCGAATCCGCCATTCGAGTATTGTCGTGAACCATCTCCTAGCACAAGCATTATCAGCTTAGTTGTCATGGTTACCCGGAATATTAGTATTGTTAATAGGATTGCTAATATTGTTTAAAAAAAAACAAATATATGGTATTAGGTTGTAGGGATAACGGAAAATCACTAGGCTTGTAATCTTAAGCCAAAAATTGAGTGGCAACCTCGTATCGGATCGCATCGCAGTAACCCCCATCAGACTGAGTGACGACCTTCGCAAGTCTGCGGGAAGTCGATGGATACAGACGTCTCAGTATTGTACAGTACCGTGGAATTCCGCGGGGGAGACCAGATGTCCAGCTGTGGACTATTGATGGCGGTGAAATGTTGTGATGTGAAATGTTAACGTAAAAAATTAAATATTAACGTGTGATCGTTTTTATTTTTTGACCTTACCGCAGGTCTCGTATAAAGTTCCTACTAGAAGTGCTAATGGCTGTTAAGAACAACAATCTCAACAAGATACCGAACTACGAGCCCACTTACGTGGAGAGTCTCAAGAAGTCCACGCGAACTGTCGTGAGGCGGGGCAACTACGTCACCCCGCTTAATATAAGGTTGGAAGACCTGCTGAAAGGTGAGGGAATACTATAGCGTCATACACACACACATACAAACAAACATGTACATGACCGATATTTTTTTATGCGTACAACTCTTCATTTTTTCAGCGGATGAAAGAGGCAAGTGGTGGATAGTGGGATCCGCGTGGGAAGGCAACCACGCGCGCCAGGACGAGAGAGTGGCGTCGAAGCCTCCGCCCAGCACCGACCAGAAGCTTCTGGAGCTTGCCAGAAAGCAGCGGATGAACACTGACGTGAGACGGAGCATATTCTGCGTCATTATGTCCGCTCAGGTGCGTTAATTACGTCATCGTCATCAATAGCATTCTGCTGGACGGCATCTCCCACAGTTCGTCACGACGAACCGGAACATCTTATGTATGTAACAACTTTTTAATTTCATTATCGGTGATAAATGAGCACACAATTCACCTCATGGTAAGTTGTTCCTACCAGCTTTGACACCCTCAGCTTTGACACCCTCAGCTTTGACACCCTCAGCTTTGACACCCTCAGCTTTGACACCCTCAGCTTTGACACCCTCAGCTTTGACCTGCATCCTCGATTACGAGTTACAGTCACCTCAGTGGACTAAAATGGAATTTCTCGTCACAAGTAATGTGTATACGCGAACAGAACAGAGCTACACTGCCGTTGATTTCTAGCTTCAGAAGGAATGGGTCTGCTCGACCTTTATTACTGGTGACAAGGCGTTCCATCTCAGTCCACAGGTGTGACAACGCATCTGCATTATGATTCCTTGTCAAGGATGAATATAGATGTCGTGGGCCGCAGGGATAAATGATCTGAACATCAGCTGTTTTTGATTTTGTGTTTCATTGCTGGTTTTTTTTTTAGTAATGTATTTTTTATAAAACTATCGTTTCATTTAGCTGTACTAACATGATGGAGCGTAAATAATGGTAATAAAAAATTTTTTTTTAATCAGGATCGATTTTTTTTCTGTACCATCATCAAAGGTGTCACTAGTACTATCGTCTATCGTCGTTTTCGAAGATTTGTGGTCTCCTAATACCTTGTATATAGCGGTGAAACGATCTCAATCAACAAATGGACCGCCACAGAAATGTCTTGTTCGTAGTTAATAATATAAGATTGTATTTAGGTTGTTCTGTTATTGAATGTAATATACAACACGTTGGCAGGACTTTATGGATGCTTTCGAGAAACTCCAGCACCTCGGCCTCAAGGGTCAGCAGGAGAGGGAGGTCGTACACGTGCTGCTCGCCTGCTGCCTCCAGGAGAGAACGTACAACCCTTACTATGCCGTGCTGGCACAGAAGCTTTGCGACTTTGATCGCAAGTATCAAGTACGACTTCAACTCTTACTACCATGACATCGTGACCTGAGTTTAGTTGGAACATTTCGTGGTGTTGTATTCTTATGAAATCGAGTGTGACAAACGAGCACACAGTTCTGCTGGTAGTAAGCAACGACTGCGACCCATGAACATCCTCTATCTATCCTCAACAAAGTATCACGATGCACGTGCGTCTTCGATCCTGAGATGGAAAACCTCTTCTGCCGCTCACCAAACGAAACAGTTGTACTGGTGTTTCACCATCGTGTAATGTGTGGATGTAGTCCTTACACTCTCGAGGCCGACCCATTCGTGCATGTGCTAGAACGTAGCTGAGTAAATCGGAAATGTAAACTTATTGAAATAAAATGAAAATAATTTTTAACGATGAAATTGATATATATACATCTTGACTCACCTCAAAAATGTATCTATAGTCGTCTCTTTGCCTTAAATTTAAAAAAAAAGTATTTTTATAGCTTTGTCTATGTTTTTTTTGTATATTGAGTTGTTATAGTTCGGAAGTTACACGTTGAGTTTACCTATAAGTAATTGTTACACTAGAATTCTATCAATTATGTATAATTTTAAATGTACGTCATCAGTGTGAAGAAATGTTGCTAAACCTGATGAATAAATAAATAACTGAGGTCATATACTAGCAGGGGTCGGCACGTTTCAGACCAACCATCATACGAACAAGACCTGGCTGTATGGACTAAAGTCCTTTGCCTTTCCCATTAGGGATAAATTAATATCATCATCATCAGCAGGGGTCGGCAACCTGACTCGCGGGTCACCGAGTGATCATTTATAAATATATAATTATATAACTTTAATAAGAGTTTTTTTGCTTCTTCGCTGTTAGCCCGAGGGCTTTTACAGTTTCACCGGGTTGTGAGGTGACCAGGAGCACAAGGGCTCTCTAGAGGGAGTCTCGGCTTGGACTGTTACCCTGTTACGCGAGAGCGTCTGACTCGGCTCGGTCAGTTGCTTCTGACAATAAGAGTATATCTTATTATTTAATAGAAAATTTGTAATACTCACATTTTACTTGATTTTGACCCGCGCCCAAAAAAGGTTGCCGACCCCGGATCTATACTGTTATATTTACGTGGTAAAGTTTTACGTGATAGAGCAACGTTGCGGCTTGTTTCTAGTGGTAACGAGCATGGGTCGGCTCGAATGGAGTAGGATTACGTTCCCACAGAATACCAACGTGGAATATCAGCATGATATACGGTGCTGAGACGTGGCCACTCACTCGTGCGACTTGTCCACCAGTTCAAGATTGCTAAGCATGCTATGGAAATGCTATGCTCGGAATGTCTCTTTGGGATCAAACCCGGAACGGAGTCCTTCGTCAGAGAACTAAAGTAACTGACATAGCACAACGAATTAGCAAGCTGAAGTGGCAGTGGCTAGGTCATATATGCCGAAGAACCGATGGCCGCTGGAGACCGAACGTAGTTTAAGGGACCCTGTAAGCGGCAGCAGGCGGAGAAAAGCTGAAGACCGAGCTCAGTGGCGTGCTGTGGGAGCGGCCTATGTCCAGCAGTGGACTGATACAGGCTGATAATGTATGTAATATCAGCATATTGCTGGGGTGTTTCGTATGGATCCGTTGAGCAGATTACTGGTAGCCCTTCCATCCCAGTGCTGTCTCTTTGTTAAGGATGGATGTGGTAATGTCATGACTCACCGTCAGGTGAACTGTGCTGGTTTGTGACACAATAAATATTTCCTTTTTGAATTTCAGCTATCTATACAATTCTCAGTGTGGGACAAGATAAAGGAATTGGAAACTCTACCGAAGCTGAGTGTCACTAACTTGGCGCAGTTCCTCATACACCTGGTCATGGAGAAGGGTCTGCCGCTCTCTGTTTTGAAGGTGAAGTGCTATTTGAGTATTATCTTTTTTTTAATAGTGTTAGCTGTGACGTCGGATCAGTAAGTAATGACTGGTGATACACGTGCTCATGGAGGGTCAAGGGTGTCCCTCTCTCCGTTTTCCTGAACAAAGATCCTATACGTCTTCATGCGTTATCGCATCGGAGGACTGAGATGGGATGCCTTGTAACCAATAATTGCTGCGTTATGTTCTTATTTAGCTCTGGTATTCACTTAGTTCGTACTCCCGTTGAACGAACCTTATCATGGTATGTTGGAAACGTACTAAAATTGTACAAGTAAGTTACTGTCTGACTATATTAGTCATTCGTCGATACTCCGTCGGTTTGCACTGACGTCTCAGTCGTATTATCCACAGGAATAGTTAAGTAACGTATTCGATTGAATTAATTTAATATGCATTTTTCCACAGATTATCCAGTTTTCCGACTTAAACAAGCGATCGGTCAGTTTCATGCGGCAGGTCCTGTTGGCTGTGATCATGAACGCCGATCTCCAGGCCTCCCTGGAGGTGTTCCACAGGATATCCAAGTCACCGAAACTGCACATGTTCAGGGAGAGCCTTCGGTTGTTTATCCAGCATTTCCTCATCAAGAACGCGGGGAAGAGGAGCAGCGTGCTCAGCGAGGACGAAATGGGGTTCTTGAGGGACAGGACGGTGGAAGTTGACAAGATATTGACTCTGCACGAATCTAAGCTTAGGTTTTAAATATATTTGCTGTTGAAATATATATTTTTTATTTAATCTAACGAATTGAGTGTTAATTAGATTTTCTTATACATTATAACTGACCGGCGGCGGGTATTCTTGAATATTTTCTTTGTCCTATTTATATAGATAAATGATCGGATATTGAAATTGGATAAGCGTTTTCGTGCTTCAGAAGGTTTGATTTCCACGGGAAATACCCGCAATCCGGGGACAAGTAAGCTGAGGGGGGGGGGGGGTTATGAAGATATACCCGCAAACTCCCATCCCATGACCCGCGCCACGGTTCTCCGGTACCGTCGTGCATTTCTAATTAGGGTAATTATTCAAAAGATAGATATAAAACAACGTATTGAAATATTATTTACAAAATTAAAACAAAAAAAAGGTCTCTTTGAAAAATACTACGAACGGCCCCGCCCCTTTTTGACTGAGCGCCATCTAACGACGTTGCACAGAGAGCACCAACTCGAAATAGGAACTCTGCTGGTACGTTTACTATGGTAAGTCTGAATCTAACACGACGAAATATTTTGTTAGCTACCATTAAAAATAAACACGGGCAACACATACGGCAGTGAGAAGTGCAAAAGAATGGAATCATATTCAAATTAAAACGACCATATACTCTATGGTGGGTGATACTATCTGTCCGTTGATCCAGCGACGACAAGATTGCAAACAAAAAGTCGATTGATACGAGGGCGTTGATTGAACAGTTTATTTTTCGGCTTCTGTTTACTGGTCTTTGTTCAATCTGTTCTTGCTGGAATGCTCTCCGTCCTGAAGTCAGGGCGGCTACAAATCGTTACGTGTTTAAGGTAAAGCTATTTTTCAACAGATTGACAGAATCCTCTTAATATTAAATTATTATGTATTTATATATATATATTTATATAATATAATTAATATAAGTATTTCACGACAAGTTCTTAAGCATACACCTACCTCATTCCATTTCTGCATCACCCTAAGGTTGACCGGTAGAGAATGCCTAAGGCATTATGTTTGTCTTTATACATACTGTATATGAAGCTTAAATAAATAAATAAATTTAAATTACTAGATTTTTTGTATATATATACCTATACGCAACTACGCGGTCGTTTGTTGCGTATAGGTATATATATTAAAGAACAGAAGAAACAGTTCGACCGGGGTAAGACTACGCCTTCATAGAATAATAGCGTGAAATAGCAGCATAATGCTGCTGTGTTTCATCTGGCGAGTAAAGGGATACGGAGACCTTTATTACTGGTGCCGAGGTATTCCATCTCAGTCGTCAAGGGTGATGTCAAGATGAATGTAGATGTCACGGGCCGCAGGAATCATTTGCCATCAGGTGAACTGTGTGCTCGTTCTTTACTTTGTATGTAATAAAAAAAATAAAAATAAACAACGGTCTAATCTAGGCTATCAACGCACAATTAAAAATATCTTCAAAACTTATTTATTTAATTTATCTAAAATAAACATCCTCCGGTATGTAGCTTGTTACCATGCGGTATTTTATCCGCGTTAGGATTAAGGCTTATCAACTCTGATTAGTGATGTTGATCCAACGCTCGTTTCTCACGCGTCAAACACTGGTAAACATTGGTCAAATATTTACACATCGATATCTAAATAACTACATAACTGTGTAGAAATATACGCTACAATAATGTGTAACACTCTCAAGACAGATATGGCCGGTTGAGTCGTACAATTTTCTAAAGGTCGGGAATAGAAACAAAAAAATTAAAACAAAATCGGTACAACTACGCTGCACTTTGAATGGGTCAGCTCGGCCGGGGTAAGACCACGCCCTCACAGAATACAAGCGTAATAGCAGCATAAGGCTTTTGTATTTCGTCTGGTAGGTATAGGGATCCGGAGACCATTATTACTGGTGCCGAGGTATTCCATCTCAGTCGTCAAGGGTGATGTCAAGATGAATGTAGATGTCACGGGCCGCAGGAATCACTTCGATCAGGTGAATTGTGTGCTTGATTGTTACTCGCAATGTGATAAAAAAAATGCCGAGAGACTTAGGGAGGTATTTAGAGGCCTGAAAAATAATATTCATAATGATATATATAAATAAGTGTAAGTTTATGTACTTACTTACTTTTTTATGTACTTTAAATCGCTGTTTGAATATCTTGCAAATAGGTTTAATGCGTACCTAAGCCTTAGACCTTAAGTTTAGTTCGAACACGAATTTCCGCCTGCTTCCTTTGTGATCATTTTTTATTCCGTTTCTTTTAAATAAGTTCCTAGTTGTTATGCATTGTTGGAGAGCTAAAGAAACGGTTAGGTTTTTAAAATAATCTGCAAGCTAAGTTTCATAACGTTTTTTTTTTGTTTTTAAAGCATTATAGTGAAAAAATCAATTGTCGTATTAAAAATCCTTTTTATAAATCAGAAGAAAAAATGAGATTTAATTTGATACTTTTTTTTTAATAAATTTTTGATGTTGTATTTTTGACTTGTTTTGAAAAAGCTAACAAAAATCGTAACTCAAAGGTCCTAAAGGGAATACGTCGAATTACCAATAACACTATAACCGCTACACGAATGGGACTCGGGTATGGACCACGCCCTCGCTATACTAATGTATGTACATTCAATAGACGAAATAGCATCGTCACGCCGCTGTTTCGTCTGTTCACTGTACGGATACGTAGACTCTTATTGCTGGCCACGACAGACGGAGAGATGAGACATTTTGAAACGTCAATAGCCTAATGGTATAGGGTACGGACCGCGCAATTTAAGGTCGTAGGTTCGAATCCACCATACGACTATTGTTAACCATCTCATAGCTCATGCATTTTTAGCTTATTTAGTGATTAACCGGAATATTAGTGATGCTAATAGCATTGCTAATATTCCTAAAAAAAACCATCTCACTCCTCTGGTCACCACGCATCCTGAATCCTTATAGAAGATGGATATGGATAGGCCTTAGTGATCACTTACTGTGATCTGTATAAACTAAATACAATTATAAAAAAAAACTGCTATTATCTCTGGTATTCTGTAAGGATACAGGTGAATTGGGATCATGTTTCGTGGCATTTTATCGAGGAGATCATCATTGAACTTGATAGGATGAGAAGGTTTACTTACCTCGACCAATCTTTGACTTATATTACGTCTAAAATTACACTACGGCTCAAATTATTGTTTATGCTTATTAAATTTCAAATGACATTGTAATATATAATATATCTGTTTCATATTCAAAACCGCTGACACGGCACTGGCGTAGTTGTTAGATTTATTTTGATTAAATATGCAAAATTAAAACGTAGGTATTATTTTTTCAACACAAACCTAAATAATTTTATTATTATATAATTAAATGTGACATTACTGCTTTAACGTCTACATTAATCTTCAACACCTGTCACCCTGAGGACTGAGTTGGAATGCGTCGTCACTAATTAAGGGTCTACATATCCTTACACTCGCCAGACGAAACACATCGGCGTTATAATGCTACTTCATGTTACAATTACTTGATTATTACATACGAACGCCAATGGCGCAATCCGGTGGAACTGTAAAAGCCCTCGGGCTAACAGCGGCCATCTGCCCGAAAAAAAAAAACGCCAATGGCGGCAAACGTTGTCATGTTTACTAGAACGTTGTACCATTATCTAATGACGATAACATCAGTAATATGATAGTGTGGAGTTATTTATAACTAGGTATAACCCGCCTGCTTGGCTGAATATAAATTAGAGTTTAATTTTTTTTCCCCTTTTATATGACAAAATGTACTACGCGAAATGAGATCCCATCAGCCGTTGAGCACGGTTGAATGAAAAACATACAACGTACAAACTTTCACATTTATAATATTATAAGAATATGGGTTTGTTGACCCTCTTGCGGCGTTTTTTTCGATTAGTGATATCAGCTGTAATGACCACATGCGTTCAAATTAGTGCCTTATAACTGGCCTTTATTTATTTATAAGAGACCATCAACTGGCGATAATGTAACTTAAGATTAGTACATAACAACTAACAGTAAAATGTATCTCTAATTAAAGATGGACACAGCATTTACGTCGTCGTAAATGCTAATGAAGAGGAATGATAAAGATATTATAATAAGGGTTAAGTTTAAGTTAAGTTAATCTAAGTATGATATTGCTTGAGCAGAATATACAGGTGGACTTTAAAGCTGGTTATGAAGTTGTTACTAATAAAGAAGTCTATAAAATCTAGAAATGTCACATTAAATAGATAGTATCGTACGGTTGTTTTTTTTATAATAAAGTGAGGTGAACAAGTGTGAGGTTGAGCCAGGTAATCACTTAATCAGGCGCTCACCAGCGAACAGTAATTATTTTTTGTTTATATACACGAACCATTTGAGCCAACGGTTGCAAAGTTATAGAGTTATTAGTTATAGTAAATTGGATCAGAGAGCAGGGATCCGGAGACCTTTATTACTGTGACGAGCCATTCCATTTCAGTCCTCGAGGGTGACAACGCATTTGCATTATGGTTCCTTGTCAAGAATGAATGTAGATGTCATGGGCCGAAGGAATCACTTGCCATCAGGTGAACTGTATGCTCGTTGGTTACACTCAATGTAATAAAAAAGCATGACCACGCCCAATACTAGCGTACAATAGGAGTATAACGCTGTGTTTCGTGAAGAGTGAAGGCGAACCGGTATCAGATTACAGGTATTCCATCAGCCCTCGACAACGCGTGTGCTCTCTTAAATCTGTGTAATTCGGTCCACGGATCCGTACACTGCTATTTGACGGTCATATTCTGTTTATTTGTGGTTCCTCCCTCTAACGAGCTTATCCGATTATGTTCTAGTTAGACTACCACTACAATAAATGAGGTACCGCACAAGTAAATCACCACAATCAAATGTACCATAAGATGGACTTGGAAACCTTTATAGCTGGTGACGAGCCGTTCCATCTCAGTCCTCAAGGGTGACATATGCATTATGATTCCATGTCAGATAATTAGTTTAGTAGATGTCGTGGGCCGCAGGAATCACTTACCATCAGTGGAACTATGCGCTCGTTTGTTACTCTAAATGTAACAAAAAGGCATTGTCTACTAGCCTTGCCAACCTTTGGGTTGAGCGGAGAATATGTAATTATATATATGAAAATTATTAAATAATATTTTATTTACAAAAAAAATATACTAATTAAACTTATTTTAATATTTTTGCATTGTGGCAATCTCGGACTGGTAGTCGCAGTGTAGGAGGTCCCCCAACTAAATGATGCGATGACGAAGTTAATTGGCGGGAACTCCACGAACGTGGCTAAGGATCGTGATCTTTGCGGCTATCTATGATGGAAGCTGATGTTCAGCGGTCGACTATAGATAGTTTGTGTTGACTAGAATAATTTCCTCGCGTCAGTCTTATTGTCGGAACACAGTTCCTTCAAAAAGAGTGAAAAGACGTTTACTAAACTATTATGATATCAATTTCAAAATAGTCTAACATCAGGTTGTAATCTTGCACTGGTTTTTATAAAGAAATTCAAAAATGTATGTGAATCATATTTATCCTAATCAGGGATATAAAAGAGATAGGAAATGCTGTCCACTTTTTACCTTATCTTATATATAATATAATCGTAAATAGATTTTTATCTATTTGTCTGTGCATTTGTGGACAGTTAATCTACATGGCTGAATACAATTTAAGCGTCGTTTTCAGTGATATATATGATATGATATTCCCTTTAGCTACCACGGCAGTGTTCTAACCCCATGCCGGCTCCAGTGACATTGTTAATTGCAATTTTATGTGTTAGTTTATCAGGTGATCGGCAGTTTAAAGAAAACATTGTGAGTTGACCTGCGTGTCTAAGACTGGAATAGTTTGCCCGCGTCTGTGTGTGTGGCTGTGAATAGGCATTTACTGAGCTAGTGTGCCTTACCAACCAGGACTGCATTTCCGCTTAACATCAGGTGGGATCGTGACCAAGCACTTGCTTAGAAAGTTCATTAAAAAAAAAGGAAAAAAAAGAAATATTAATAAAAAAAATATTTCGAAGACATGTGCAATCAGTGTGTCACTCAGTCAAATCAGAGAGGAGGCCGCAGGGATTTGTATATACATATAGACTATTACTCTACTTTATTTTATAAACATGATTACATTAATATTTTTCTCACCATTATTTGTGTCACCGACCCAGCGTTCTCCTCTAGCGTTCACACTAATCTATAGTTATAATCGTAAACGTTAATAACAAAGACAACAAGATCACTCATTATGATAAATACTACGCCGTTTATTTTAATGAGATTAGTTGAACTCCTTAAAACATTTCATAAATAATTAATTTTATCTGATGTATTCTTATCTGCTAGTCAGATCTGTCGCTGAGGTGAAAGTAGACAGTAGTAGAGTCAAGGCGACGCTATAGGAAATATTAAAAAAAACTGAAGAGATTTCCTCAATGTGAAACCAACTGGAAGCTATACTAACTGAACACGAATAGGTCGTCTATATCGGGGAAAGGTCAATGCTTTCTAAATGACGTAAAGTAGTGGCTTGACGCTGTAGTGTTTCGTCTGCTGAAGAAAAGAAACCATTACTGGCGTCAAGAAATTCCATCAGGAGTGTCAACGCATATGCATTTATGATTCTTCATCCAGGGCATGTGTAGATGTTATTTGTCGCTGGTATCATTTACCATCGAGTGTACGTTTGTCAGGTTTTAATTTGTGAATTTCTTCTCTTCTTTATTCTTACTTTCGAAGAAAAGATTCACATCTCTTTTTTTAAATATTAATTCCCAAGCAACTTGAATTGACGTCCGATTCTCAGATTGAGTGAAATGCATGTAAGCAAGATTGATGAAACGCTAAGAGCAAAAGAGAAGCTGGTAATAATTGATGAGCGGTTTTGGGCCATTTTATAGCACGATTTTGTTATTGACTGAATAAAATAAGTAGTTGACAACCTTGTGTACTGTGTATATATTCCTCCCTTTATATAGCGATCCGAATCGAGGTTTCGTACGTCCTTATGAGGGGCCCTCGGATCGTATTATCACCCCCCTCTGTTGTCGTCCACGTTCTTCGTCAACAGGGGTAGGAGTGCTGGGGTGGTGCAGCAGCAATCTTCGTGTCAGCTTCGCAGCATTATCGTTGTCTCCTTACTTAGCGGGCCTCCCGCTCGTGAGTCTAATTAGATAAAGCTGTAGAGGTCACTGGACCAACAGCAGTACTCATACACAAAAAAAAGTGATATATATGTATATTCATTTTTTAATACATTATTTAAGCTATCATTTTTTTTATTTTTGTCAGCCCTAAGTTATCGTTAAGTACGCAACGTTGGTAACAAGCTGTCTGTTACCATCTGATCCAATTGACAATGTCAGCATAATAAAGTATGAATTGGCGGCGATGTTTGTAAAGTGGGTGTGGTAATCAGATGCCAAATGTTTAGCTTTAAAAATGCGTCAATGTATTATATTGTAACGCAATGAATAATCAAGTTATCGTTGCGCTATTCGCTACCTCTTTATTCTTTGTTTGTGTTAGGTCATCAAAATCGAAATAGAAGAAAAGAAAGTTCGAAGCATTTACCGTATAAATTTTAATAAACGCGCTTAACTAGATGTGACAGCATATTATGACTTCTATTTTTAACGTAAATACTTGAACGTCAAATAAACTTTATTCATTCAAATTTTTTTGTCGTTTGGATCAAAATCATTGAGATAAAACAACATCTCAAGCGATTATATGCAGAAGTGAATAAAACATGCCTATCTAAACGGAATTTTATCCATATCCCATCGTAATTATGGTCACGATCTTATAAATTTCACAACCTATCTCATTCGCTGCTATTAATCAAAAAAATATAAATTGATCGAGCTTGTATCGAATTGAGCATTCAGCAACTACTTATGTACAAAAATAAAAAACAAATTGCTTCAGAGTGAAATCAAAAGTAAAAAAACAAAGTTGTTATTATTTTTTGTCTGTCCCTAATTACTTTGTTGAGAAAACGCGAATTAGTGGACCCTATATGCCCGTAATGTTCATTGTATTTAATAATGCTACATTTGGAACGCGATTTTGGAACAGTACTTTTGAAATGTCATAATTCATTTAATGCAAAAATTTAATTAAAATATCTATATTTATTCTCGATATAGAATCAAGATATAACTGTCTTGAGGATTAAGATAGATGCCTAGTTACCAGTGTCTGGAATCTTCAGTTTCATTTTCTCAGAAATAAATTGCCATTTTACAATGGTACTTTGTGAAATCTTGGCCTTTCATGCCAAAGCCAGTTTTCGTCTGCAACGAGGTAATAATCTCAAGAATAAAATTGCTTTGGATTATTTTTTTTTTAATTTATTTTATTCGGTTCACCAAACAGCTTAAAAACTAAATACATAATTACAAATGAGAATAATAAGTTCAAGAAGCGAGGTTTAGAACCGATACACCTACTTCGGTTCAAAACCTCGCTTCTTGCGGCCCGACTATATAAAACAACTATAAAAAAAGGAACAAAGTGCAGATTAAGTACTTAAAAACTAAAGGTTTAATGTATAACAAAGTTTTAACGGTTGTATTTTTGGGGTTTAGCAAAAAATAGGAAAATGAAGGGAAGAGGACAAACAGACATAGTTATTGCAATATTTTTGAGACATCGTTTCTTATTTACGATTGAAGATATGTCGATATACTGTTACAAAGACGTCTCATTCTAACAAAAGGATTATAATAGGAAGTATTGTTTTTATAGGTACAATGTGGAAATGGTTTTTGAGACCGCGTTAGACGCTTTGTGCTTATGTCGATTTCGGCTAGAAGAGTAGGTGTATCAGCGGAAGAGTGAATAATCTTATGAAGATATAGTAAGTCTTAACGCTTACGACGTACTTCTAAAGTAGTAACGGCATATTTTTTGCATCTTGCGGTGTAAGAACCTAGGGAACGTCCGTATCCCATTTTCAAGCTAAGAATCAAAAAACTTTTGGACTGCTTCTAATTTAAAACTATTTTTATTATAAACAGACGACCGTGATGGAACACGTTTAACAATATTCTTCGATTAAAATTGAAGAATGTTGTTATATTTATTTTAAGTAATCTAAAATAGATTACTCTTATTTAATATATTAGATCTTTAAGTTTTTTGCACTATGTACTAGTTCTAATCACCTTTGACATTAACTGTCGTTACATGACACGTTATATATACATATGTATTTGTATATATATATATATATATATATATATATATACATGTGTTATATTTACACACTAAGATGTACATATAAAATATTGTTGCAAAGACGAGTATATAGACGTTGCAAAAATGTTACAAACAAATTTTACTATAACTTGTTGGTTAATTCAAATTATATTAGGAAACGATGCTAGTGAACCCTCCATTTTGATTTTATCAATTATTGTATTATGAGTTGAATAATTATAAAATTAATGATATAAAATAATATAATAATGTAAAATCATTTCATTCCTACTTTTCACATTTTATTAATCAGCTTTGCTGATTTCAGAACGAAAAACAAGTATGAATAAAGCAGCATTTGTGGATTACATCGCCATCTATTTTGTAATGGAGAAACTACTTGTAACATTTTATTAATTATGAAATTATTAAAAATACCTAAACCATATAGAAAAGGTAAAAGGAATTAGATCGAAATGAAAGTATAATAAATTACTAGTAGACATGTGGATAATTAAGTTGTAAGCTAGCTTATTTCAGTCTTAATTCAAATATTGGCGCTAAATTTTGCGATGATTACGCCACCTCGCGTTAAAAAGTAGAATATCCAGTGAACAAAGAGAGCTAGCTAGCCACTACTAGAAATTAAGGTTGTGTTTTATCTCTGTCCGTCGAGCGCGTATAGTTCGAGCGCGAATGGGACGCCTTCTACACTTTCGGCCATCAATTCATAACCATCTTTCTTTCTTGTGCAACTGTTTCTCGTCGGTCGTATTCTATGATCTAGTGTGAATGCAGGATGGACGCCATTCGCGCGAGATAATTTCCAGTCCAGTAGTGTAGAGATAGTGTTACGCGTGTGCCGGGAGTATGCTACAGTGTCTGATGCGTTAGGGTGGTCTCGGTGCGGCGAGGAGGTCGTGAGCTTGGTTTAGTTCGGGAGGTCGGTGGAGGCGTGAGGCACTTGGCTGGGCATGGCGGGCGCAAGTTAGCGGGCGGGAGCGGCGTACACTCGCGCTCCGCCGCCGGCCCGATGAGCGGGGCATGCTCGGCGCGGCGGAGGTTTTATGGGTATTTGCGTGAGCTGCCGACGCCGCGAGCGAAAGGCACCCGAGAAGGGTTGGGTGCCAAGGGGACCTGCGAAGGGCGCGGCGGCGGCCGAACTGCTGCCAAGGCGCGCCGACCTGCCAGCCATGGCAAACTCCATCTCAAGCATCAAGATGAATAACCCCATCAAGGTCATCGTCAGCAGGCAGCGGAAACGCTACACAAAGAACGGCTTCAATTTGGACTTAGCTTGTATCCTTTTTTGTGTTTTCAGTGTTGTGTGATTTGTTATAAGGAGATCGATGTCTTGTAATGGGTGAGTCGATACTTTTATTGTTCGTTAATGTATACTAGGGTTTCTAAGATAATATTTACTCTGTACAGTCACGGTGAAGCCTGATAACCTGCTCAGAGGATCCTTAAATTGTTCAAGGGCACTTGATTTAAACCATGCATGATTTCTTCCTATAAACTACTCGACGATCCGTTTTTGAGGTTATAACGCGTCTTAAAACAATCAAATTGCGCTCAATTTTACATTCTCATATGTTTAACCTGAAAATGCGATTAGTTGTAACTATGATCGTAATATTTAAACATGTTTATAAAATCCATATTGATTAAAAAAATGTCCCCTGTTTCATAAATGGACGTAAATAGAAGAAGCTAGTGTTTTAAACACAAGTATAGATAATATTCGACGTTGCTATCTTGCATAGCAACAGAGTTCCTAGCTCATATCTTTATTGACTTAGTACTAACGCACATAAACTATCTCACAATCATAATAAAGAATTGATTAAATGCTCTTTTTAGAATATTTAAGTGATTTTGTTAAGTATGTGAATATATATATATATATATATATATATATATATATATATATAAATATAAATATTATGTTTAAAATTCTATATAGAAATATTATAACAGGTTGATAACATTTATTTCCTTATAGTAGACCTTGATTGAACATATATAATCCACATTGATTTTCTTGAATAGTGAGTTCCATGCAATAACTCTTGGCTTTCAAGGCTAAGCATCAGTTTGAAGTGTGATCATGATCATGACATTAAGATAAATATTCTGTATGTTTTATGAAAATTTGCATTGTATAAATGGAATTTGTATAGTTTATTAGAGTTATTTTCTAAATCCTGTATAAGAATTATTACTTTGTCTCAATAAATACAATGAACATATTGCAATTTTTGTAGACGAATCAGGTAATCTTGGCAGTGTGAGCTTTTATTCATCAATGAAAGAGAATAAAAAATAAGTAAACAAAAGGAAGTACTGAGAAGCAAAATAATAATAGGAGACATCTAATGGTAATGTCTCCCACACAAGCATTGCTCTAGGGCCTGAAGATAAAAAGTAAGGTCCAAAGTAAAAAGAAAACCAAGCCCCTTTATAATGTAGGATTTGACCTTCTAGCTCAGAGGTCTTTGACTTAATACAATAGTGACCCCCACCAAAGTTGCTCCCCTGGCAGTACCCTGTTCAAACCTGTAAATAAATATTGGTACAATATTTCTGTTTTTTTTTACATAATAAATTTGGAACCATGGTTAAAAATCATAGGTTTCCCAGTATATTCAGAAGGGTATCATAAGAATCAGTATAGCATATTAACATAGTTTTATTTCAAGATGTTATAGGAAGAGCTGGTGTTTAAACAGTTGAAAGTAATATAACCCATAACTGTTTTTTTTTATAATAATGAGGATTAACCTGACTTGTTATGAGTGTGCCCCATGACATCTACATCTATTCTCAAAAAAGCTTCTAGATGAATATGTGTAGTCATGAATGTGAACAAATGACATACACCATTTGAGTTGAGTCCATGGCAAGGCATGGTAGCCACTTTGTTTACACTAGGAAGACTTTTGTCGTCTTGTCCTTTTGTCCATAGACAATCTCTTGTCTGCACAGGTTCTAAGAGTAGTAGCACCGAGGTATCAATGTAAACCTAGAAGAATCATTATATAGCCTATAAATTATATTAGGTTATACTAAGTTCTTTCCATATTTTTTAATTCTATTTTCTGTATGACATTAAACATTATTTGCTAAGGCTTAAGATTGTTTGAAAAGGGATGTTTTAACAGATTCTATATTGCTTTTTTTATTGAGCTCATTTATGTGGATTTATTCTCTTTCAATTTAAAATCTCTTTTGAATGTTATGTGCCAGAGTATCTTTTAATACCGATGCAGAAATGAGGTCTTGGTTGGATGAATTTGTTGAGTCAAAACTGGGTGATTTCTGTCCATACAGTTTTGAAAAGCTTGTTGAATGGTTAGAGAAACAATAAAGGATAATACATAATCAATTAAAACATTGTTAATTTTTATTGAATATTAAATATTAAAATAAAAAGAACTTAATTCTTCTTTATTTTAATATTTCACTTAATTAATATGATGATAAATGTGCACATCTAAGTTAATCAACAAGTCCTTTAGGTACCTGTTAAAGATATAAAGAAGCTGAAAGGCACATGGATAATATAAGGGGATAAATCTAGCAAACGGAATGTTTTGCTTAAATCTAGATAAATAGTTGTTTAAGATTGGCAATATAGAAGTCTAAGTTAGGGTACAACCTGACTGAGATGAGTTTGCCAATTTCAGTTTGTGCTGATGAACAAAGGATTTTTTTTATTTTTCTTTATCAAAAAGATCAAATAAATACTTGATGTTATCTTATAATTAACAGTCTCACTTTACCTACAATCTGTAATTAACCCTTAATTTTTTGCTACAGATGATTACCGTCATAATTTTATTTATTACTCTTTGTTTGTTGCTATGATTTTTTAATTTATTGGAACATTGCTTGTTAAATCTAATAACATTTAAGATATAATTACATTTGCATTAATTTGCTGTTAACATGATTAAAACGAATTCCTGTATATGATTATTGTTCCTTTTATATTCACTGTTATTTTTTGCTAGATATTTAAAATAATGTTACTAATGGTATTCATATTATTAACGTCCCTGTCAACCACTTGAATTATGATGAAAAGAATTTAGAAATTTTTGATAAAGTAAAGTAGTACAGCCATACTGCAACTTGTGTGCAGCAACAACAGGGATAGATCATCTTGACCAGGAAAGGACTGCACCCTCACAAAATACCAGTCGGAAACAGCAGCTGTGTTTCATATGGTGAGTGCAGAACGGAACAGGTAACCTTGTGGATTCATGTGTGTCTGGAATGTTTGTTAAGTATGGACGCAAATGTCATGGGCTGTAGTAATCACTTCCCATCAGGTGAACTGTGTACTTGTTTTTCACCCCTAAAATTTATTGAAAAAAATGTCATTCAAATCATTGATGTTAAGTTTTATATACCATAAACTATTTTAATTTGCCAACAAATGTGGTTGATTACAATTATTACCAATAAAATCCATGACTCCTGTTTTAAGGTATGGTTGATATATGGATCATTGTAAACTGGGATCCACCATTGTTAAATGGATTGTTGGAAATATTAACACAATTAGTGTTCTTTACACAAAAAATATTTTAACTTTTAGATGTAATGTATGTTTTTGTCTAATAGTGAATTAGAAATGGGTTGATCATGTAATGTTTTTTTTATTATAATTTATAGGCTCAACCATTATGGCTGTCATTTCTATTTTTATCCTAACAAAGTATCTTGTATAATCTGCTGAGAGTATGTATGTGTTCTATGAAATACCTTACGGAACCCGGCTTGTTCGGGTGGCTGTAATCCGGCGAGACGATTCGTGATGTCCCTCGAAAACAGTACATGGACTCGGCTCAGAAGGGAAATTTCGAGTTTATAGTTCTAAGAGGGTATATAGTCTTCCTTTGCACGCACATCTGCTTCACTGACGGAAATAAACAACTTTTTGGAGAACTTGAAGCATTGGTTTTGCCAGCTTTCACTAGCTCAGTTGAAATTCCGTTCTAACCAGGAATTTTGTCATTTTTAAACTGATCAAGAGTTATTATCATGTACTCGTCTAGGCAAACAAATGTCCTAAATATTTATATATTTCCATGTATTAAACCCTATTTAACTGTAATGGCTAAGCGCTCGCTTTAAATTCACGGTACGCGATTAAACCGATTCCGATACCCCAGAGGCGCCACCATTGAAATAACTTTAATTGGCAATTTAATGTGCTTTCTGGTCTGGGTGTGCGCCCCGTGACCCTGACACTGCATATAAACCTTCCTCCGACCTTATTCCACTTGTATTACATCGGATTATATGCGAGGGAGTGCTTGTGCTTTTTAAATAGAATAGGTGGCAAGCGAGGATGCCGCCCTCCTGGTGAGGTAAGTGATCACTGCCGACCATGAACAACGGCAACACCACAGGAGTCGCAAATGCGTTGCCGGCCTTCAAGGAAGGTGTAGGCTCTTTTCTTGTAGATCCCTGTCAAGGTTACAGCACATAATATCTTAGTGTCGTAAGCAGGCTAGATTCACTGGCGATGTGAAGAGATGTTGCATCTCTATGCATTTTTTACCGAATTCACCATGGGGAGTGTTCTGAGGAGTTGTTCGTATTAATTCCAGCCGCTGAGTTTAATCGACAGAATTCAAAATTTCATCCTCATCATTTCGATGATTGGCAATCTACCACTGTGCGCTTCACGCGAAATTTCCTGCCGCGAACGACTACTCTGTGGAATCAGCTGTCGTCAGCGGTGTTATCGTACCAATACCACTAGGAATAGGCATAGCCGTGGTGGCTCGGTGTCTAAGCGTTCGCTAATAATTAACGGTACGCGAGTAGACAGAGTTCGATGCCCGATGCTGCGGCACTATTGAAATTGTAAATAATAATATAACACGTCGTCGACGGCGAAGGCAAACATCGCGAGGAAAACCTGCACGTCTAAGAAATAAATGAAAAAAAAAATGTTTCGAAGTGATGCGTGATGGATTATGCCTCTAACATGCTTTTTAGTTTTTTTTTGTTGAAATGAGCCTTTGCTTTGTAACTGGCAACACATCCACTCTGGTGTTGCGACCGTTCATGGTTAACATAATATACATACGTTAAAAGCATTCGTGAATATGAAAACGAAAAGTCAATTGATCCCGTGCCCTCATTGACGTGAATTCAGCTTTTATTACATGACTTTTAAAGTTGTTCTATTTGTTTATTTTGGAAGGTATGATGTCGATATATTTTTTATTGTATTAGAGGGTGACGATCAATGGACACTTGCTTCCATCCACTGAGAAATGATTGTGTCCACGGATAGGGATCCGGCAAACCTTTCCCGGTCAAGCGTACAGAATGAATGGCTTGAAACAAGCTGCAACGTGGGTCGGTTATGTTAAAACTGTATTAAGATCTTATCGGATGTCGTTACAACGGATGACATTGAGAAGACTATATCCGCAACCGGCGTCTAGAACATACCAACAGATATCTTAGTGAAATATATTTTAAAATTTGATACAAGCAAAACTATATTTCTATTATAATATGTTTGCCCCTAAAACCTACATTCATCGTCAAGGATTCATAATGAAATTGCGTTGTCCATTCATGCTTTAGCTAGACACAAACTGTAGCGTAGATCTACCGCTGAAATAATACAAAAATATTTAAATTAATACTATGTAAATATATACTTAAGTATGCACAATTATAGAAATGCACAGCAAGCTTTAATTGAGTAATTAAGTAGGGTAATATTATGGTGGAATATAAAATTAAAAAATCGTCATTATACTAATAAGTACGGTCTGCCAAGCTTAAGGTACGTAACGCAGGGTCCGAATCCGCCATTCGATTATTGTCCTGAATTATAAGCTCACTTGAATTAGTTAACCAGAGTGAAGTTAAAATCACTGCGCTAGCATCGATGTGTAATATGGATTTTTAAAATTATGTAATTAATAATTTTCATATGCGAATTGTGAACCCGTTCGTGTTGCTCCCGTTTCCAGATATCATATTCGTATTGTGTGATAAGTGTTCTATCAGGGCCTGCGTAGGTTATTGACCCCTTTGCGGGCACAGCTGTAATCCGATGTATATTTTTATCGTTACGTATGCAGTTTGTACATTATGGTATGTATCAATTATTTTCCTCATCACAATCCGTCACTAACAATGTACGGTTGAATTGTGTGTGTGTGGTGTGTATATTGAAAATGCGTAACGCGGGAGGATAGTGGCGGTCGTCATCGCAGCGATATGTTCTAATTATTACCAGATGATATCAACTCCGGGATACACACGGAGACATGGAGGGCCCCACTTGCCGTAACCTCTCAAAGTATAAAAGTAATAAACATATATTTATTTATATATATATATATATATATATATATATATATATATATGTGTGTGTGTATGTCATCCAGAATTTGTAATTTAGTATACATGTTTAGAAATCTTTGACAAGTAGCTGATGTAAATATTATTAAAAGTACTAATTTTGCTCTCTGCCAGTCTCTAATATCATATCGCATAACGATATGGGTTGGTTCCTCAAAAACAAATTCTGCTCAGGATGAAGCGATCTTAAAAGTGTGCTACTTTTTACAATTTTGCCACCCTACTAATAAACTCTATCGAATTTGTAAAATGCTCAGAGTCCGCCAAATATTTATTTAACATACAATTATCAAACAACATTCCCTTAACACTTATGACCCTAACCTTTACACAGGCAAACGCAATAGATAAATAATCTTACCTGTCATAACTTTTAGAATCAAATTCTTGCATCAAATTCTTTTGCTTCCTGGGATGCAATGCAATTTATATAACAAAAGCAATTTCACTTCTCTATTTAAACTCCTCTCTTCTCTCTAGTTCAAATGTACAAAAAAAAACACTTAATACATGGCTGGCTACTTAACCTGGATCACGATACGACGGAACAGTTGCTGTTTTAAACCGTTTTTTGAAAAATGTCACCTTCCACAGATGCACTCTCTCGCACACACACACACTACAAATACCTTTTCATTTAGTTGTATTGTTTGATCTATTGATATGTATATATAATTATTAAAATATATATACAGTGTAAACTATCTATAACGTAGAAAAGAACACAATTTGGTTGGTTTACCTTAACGATAAAAAAATAAAGAGTTTAGACTGTGTGTATATATATATATATATATATATATATATATATATATAAAAGATTATTACTTAAAATTTTCTCGTGTACAAACAGAAACTAGTTCGTAAGGTCAGAACTTGGTGATCATTAAATCCGCCCTTTGTATCCCTTTTAGTAAGGTGTGACCAATAAAGTTTAAATAAATGAAATAAATAAACATTATGATTATTGTTTCTTACGTGCTAACCATTTTATATACTTATCTAATGTGATAGAGAATTTACTATTAATATAGGCATAGTCTTCTGTTAGAGTATTATCACACCACGCGGCTTCACAGAGGATTGACTAACTTACGTTTCCTCGAAATGACTTTTATATCTTTATTTTTCCTTCAACGCCGAACATATAATAAATAAGTAATTAAAATCGCTAACAACAATTTCATTGGCACCGGGGATCGAACTAGGTTTGCTCGGGTAGCCGTGAATTAAAAGCGAATACACGAGACACTGAGCTCTGACCAGCAGTACGACTTTTTTTTTAAAAAATCTTGAACTGTACGCTCGTTTCTCACCCCTTAATATTATATAAAAGAACCTTTACGTTTTTCTTTACCAAAATGTTACACATTTCTCATTTGGTTAATAGGGTCTTGGGGCCTATTTTCTCACGATGTTTTCCCATAACTTCTTGTTACGTGTCTCCTTCCAATCTATAAATGTACATACCATACTGTCCACTAGCCATGTAAACATTGTCAAAAATATCTTCACGTATTTCGATGCTCGATATTCGTGTATATATTTTTATATGAGGATATAGTAGAGCTGGGTTCAAAGTATTTTTATAACACATTTTATTTGTGCCGGTGGAGTCAATCATGCGTACATAAGTTTGGTGTGTAGAAAAATGACTTTTACGTCACTCAGTGTCACTATACCCTCACCGTCCACACATATAAAACGAAAACAACTGAATTGGAAAGAAATTCGAAATATTGAACTGTCGCAATGATGAAAATGTCGAATGATACTGTGGCAAAATTACTTAATATAACGATGTATTACGTTCTTACATGTGAAATCAGCGTATTATATGGCAAAAGTAACAAACTACTTTCTTTTATATTAAATTATATATTTAATTAATCGAAGTATGTACCATTATTATCTGTGCACTTTCACCATTTTATAGGTAATTAATTCATTCCATTGCTGTAAATTTGTGGGGAGCGAGAATCAATAAAATCTTTGAAAGCGGTTTGTCATTGGAGTTGAATAGATTTCCTTGCAAGAAATTGTCCAAATTCCGAAAAAAGTTGTAATCTGTTGGAGCAATGGTGGAGTGTGATGGGTGTTGGAGACATTCCAATCGCAGCTCTTTTCATTTAGCGACCGTCTGTCGTGGAGGTGGGGTTGAGTGTTGTCATGAAGCAGCAGAGTAATTGACCAGTCTCTGTTGTTTAACTGTTAGCTTTTCTATCATGGTTTCCAATTGTTAACAAACAACACAATGCAAATCTGCCGTTAACGTCTGGCTAGATCTTAGGAAGCTGTAATGTATGACACCAGCACTAGTCCATCAAACACTCACCAGTACCTTTTTCAACGTCAACTTTCGCTTGGGACAAGATTTGACCGGTTCTCCTGGGTCAAACCACTGTGGGCGTTTCCGATTGACTTACAGTATTCATTTTTCATCACAAGTAAAGATACGATTCAAAAGTCCCACGTTTGTGTGACGGTTCAGTAATGTAACGCAGCACTCAATGCGTGTTTATCGGTGTGCTTCACTCAATTCATGCGGTGCCCATTTCTTGAGCTTTTTTGTTTTTCCAATTTGTTTCAAATTAATTAAAAATGCTTTGTCACTCACACCGAAGCCTGCTAGTAACTCTGACGTGGTTTGCGATGAATCCGCTTCCACGATCACTGGAATCTCACGCACTTGAAATATACCAATCATAACGCTGCTATGTTTCGTATAGGGATTCGAGGATTCAAATACATGCAATAAAGTTCTCAAGGGTGAAAATGCGTGTGCATCTTGGAATTTTAATGATAATGTCATGGGTCGGCGTCATCACTTGCCGGCAGGTATAGTGTATGCTCATTTGTCATTCTTAATATTACAGAAATCTTAGTAAATAAATGTATTCAATGGACTCCGATGATATGGCTATTTCGTCAGGGTATGTCACCGTAAACGGAGCTAGATATAATACGCAGCGTAGACATCCGCAGTAGAACGAAGGTGACCGACATAGCTCAAAAAATTTGTGGCAATGAGCTGGGCATATAGTAGCTCGTAGAACCGATATCTCTTCTCTCTCTTCGATTCTAGAAGGTTCTAGAGTGGCAACCTCGGACTGGCAGTTAGTGTGGGAAGACACCACACTAGAAGGAGCGACGATCTGCGCAAGTTTGCGGGAAGCCGGTGGATGCAGGTGGTTCAGGATAGTGTTTTGTGGGAATCTATGGGGTAGACCTATGTTTAGCCGTGGACTATGGATAGGACCATGTGGTGATGACGATGAAGATGTAACTGTAATATAGGACTCACTGTGTCCGAGCGCTCGCTCTTAATTTCACGGTACGCAAACAAACCGAGTTTGATCTCCGATGTCGGGACCGATGAGTTTGTAAATTTATATTGTAATACTAAACCTATCATGACCTGTCAAATGGCCGTTATTCCACCGTCAAACTGTACGCTTTATATATATATATTAAATTGTTTCTTTAATATTCTAACTATATTTCTTCATTATTAAATAATTATGATCGTCATTATATAATAAGAAATATAATTAATTTCATGACCGACCATTCGTCAGTTCACGGTAGGTATAGTAGTTACTTAACCGATCGTGGTAGGTTTAGTGTTAAAGTGTTGATTAATCACGAGCTCAGTGGTGAAGGAAAACGTGGTGCGGAATCTGCATATCTAAGAAAAATAAAATATAATCTTCGCTGCGAGCAGACTAGACGAGATTGATACACAAATTTTCGGAAACTGATAAACCGGTAAAAATATTCGCGCGTCTGAGAAAGGAAATTAGGTCCCGCGTTTTGATTGACAGATACTCTGATACTCTCTGAGTCACGCACAAGGTAGTTATTTCACGTATAGAATGAATTTGAATTTAATTAAAATAATTAAACATTTTGATCAGCGTGTATTATCCACGTGGAAGCTATTCTTTCGCCCTTATACGTGTGAATATAAATATTACGAGTCGTGTCGCCTGTCGGTTTTGACGGACGATCAATGCCAGGTGGCGACGACTTAGCACCATTTTTTGGCAACGACATTGTTTGACATCAGGTTTAGAGTGATATCAAAAAGCGACAGTGTTGCCTTATGAAATATTGTAGTCGGCATAAAGGTGCTGTTACATTAGTGTACAGGGTAAAAAGGTTATATATACATATAGAAGGTTATATATAATAATAGATATATATATATACATTATTTTATGTTGTCTGTATATTTTTCGTTGTGTACGTCAGTGGCGCTGTGTCAAATAATTATTTTTTATTTTTTTATAATCCCGTAAGCATATGCGTTGACATTTACCGCCCCTTATAACTGTCATATTTAATAAGATCAATGTTTGTTTATAAGATGGAATGTCTACCTATATCTAGTGGACACAGTACCGTGTTTTGCTGATCACGGGTTGGATTTACAGTCGCAGAGCAATATAATTGTTGGTTTTCAGGTCCTCCTATAATCTTATGTCACCATCGATTAGCCGACACCAACCACGGTGCCGTTGGCCGTGTCGCAGTACTGGGTTCGATTCCCAGCCGAGGATCAATATTTGCGTTTCACAAAGTATTTAAATCAGATTAAGGAAATTGACAGACAACGAGCGAGTGCCGCTTCTATTTTCGCAAACCCTTACGACTATTCAATATATCCTGCTCTGTAATAATTGATTATCTGGTGATGACCCGAGGATATCGCCGTGGTTGATCTTGGTTAGGACATCAATGCCTGCAGTAAATTGAATGAAATAAGTCAATTATTGTGCTTCTTAATTAATGTTAAAATTTAAAATATTTATTACATAAATAAATAAAAAAAATAATCTTAGGCTAATGCTATAAACATTTGGTGGATCACCACCTTTATTCTGTCATATCAGTTTTCATGTCACACACGAGAAAACCATGGCCTCGTCATAATGAAGGTCTAATCAAAAGGTCGTTGACCCTGGCCTTAATGCAGTGCCGTCTAATCGCATCAATTACATTTTTTTTTTCACCTAGTAACATACTTGATGTACAGCTTAGCAACAGTTTGAAATCTAAAAGGTGATTTATTTACACATTGCGAGCGAATGTGTATTTTATTACTTACGCTTGCTTGAAATAACTTGATTCCGCCTTTACGACTTGCCCGAATGGACTGGATGTTTTTTTACAATTGTTTTTATATACTGCCACGTGGTGTGCGAGATCTATTCCGAATAGAGTCTAACATTTCACATAACATCCATCACCTGTTTTTTTTTTTTTTTAATATTACATTACATTGAGAGTAACAAATTTGTACACAGTTCACCCGATGGCAAGTGATTCCTGCGGCCCACGACATCTACATTCATCCTTGACAAGAATTCGAAATACAGATGCGTTGTTTACACTTGAGGACTGAGATGGGATGCCTCGTCACCAGTAATAAAGGTCTCCGGATCCCTACACTCACCAGACGTAACACAGCAGCGTTATGCTGTTATTCACGCCGGTATTTTATGAGGGCGTGAACCTATCCCGGTCGAGCTGACCCATTCATTCTGCAGCTAGAAACAAACTGCAGCGTAGCTCTACCACTATTATTCACCTGCTGGTAAGAGACTGCGATCCATGGATACTTGCTTCCATCCTCTGAGAAATGATTGGATCCCCGGATAGAATCCGGCAAACCTTTCCCGGTCAAGTCAATAGAATGAATGGCTAGAAACAAGCTGATATGTGGGTCTGTTATGTTAAAACTGTATAAGATCTTATCGGATGTCGTTACAACGGATGACATTGAGAAGACTATGTCCGTAACCGACGTCTAGGATATTCCGACAGATAACTTAGTGATATAATAATATATTTTATAATTAATTACAACCCAGTGCTTGGTTGAGCACACCAGCTCAGCAAATGTCTATTCACTATTCTCTTGAAGACACCCACATTATACTCTGACTGAAATATTGCCGCAGTCAAATTATTTCAAATCCTTCGCTGTTCGCATATCACTTCGAATGCGTGGAATATTCACAACGAACAGATGTAACCTGCGTTTTGAGATCCGATAATGAAAAGGGGATGGGGAGTCATGTACCTGCACAACGTTTGTCTCTCTCTTTCATTCTACACCTTTTCCCTTTTACTTGGTGTCGACATTCCTGGTTAGCAGTTTTCATGTATGAAGCGTCAGCATATTTGAAGCGTCAATAGCCTATTAGTCTAGGGTACAGTCTGAGAAACTTCAGGTCGTAGATGCGATTCGACCATTAGACCATTGTCGTGAACCATCTCCTAGCATTATCAGCTTAGTTGTCATGGTTACCCGGAATATTAGTATTGTTAAAAGCATAGCTTACATTGTTTTTTTAAAAAATAACATCGTTTGTGGTCTTATAGAAATAAACTTACTATTCTGAAATAGTTGTTAATTTTTTCCCATCAAGTTTGCATTATTAGAAAAAGTACGGCTCGCAAAAAAAAAGAGCATTTTAATTCGACTTTAAAATAGCCTCAATACACTTTACAGCTTCGAATTTGCACGCTCGTAATAAAATTAGTATTGAAATATTAGCATATAAATTATGTATATTATTCGTCGATCCATACTTCTGTTTCCTACAGATTTAATGTTGGTGAAACGAAGGTTGGTTATGCAGCTATTAAGTGAGAATTATTATTTAATTGTTTAATTGATTGGCAGTTTGATATTCATCGTTTTGCTCCGCTGCGTCGGTTATACTGTAATTGTTTGTTTTTTTTTATTGTTACGAGGGTGACAAACGAGCACACTTAGACGTGATACGATCCCCGCGGTCAGCGCACTCATATTCGTCCGCGATAACTTATCATAATGCAGATGCGTTGTGACAGTTAGTATTATGCTGGTGTTGTATGAGGGCGTGGCCCTCGAGTCCCCGGTCGAGGCGACCCGTTCGTGCTGTAGCTAGTAACAAATTGAAACGTGGTTCCACCATTGTTAATAGTAGACTTCCTACTGATCGGTCACCGCAGTAGAGCTTCCTCTCAGTTTAGCATAGCACCTTAATATTTAATCGTGTTTTCATTTATAATCATAAATAATAATATAAGGAAAAATAAAATATAAGGAATCCCTTATAGCGGATGAATGTGGGTCTCGTGGCCTGATGGAATTACATACCATTAGGTGATAATGGTTTATAAATTACTTTTCGAGGTAAGGAATACAAGTTGATGTCATGTAATTGCTTCCAAGTCGTTGACTGTGTCCGAATCGATCTGTACGCTTAGGGCTGTGCACGAGTGTAAACAAGCGAGCGCCGTCGTGTGTGCGCACATAATTATGCACTTTGATATGTCCAACAAAGTTCACCTTTATATCACTTCAGTGAGGATACATTTAACACTAACATTCGTAGTTGCTAGAGCTACGCGGTAGTTTGTTTCTAGCCGCATAACGAAGGTGTCGGCTCGAGCGGAGTAGGATCACGCCCGACGTAAAATAGCAACATTATGCTGCTTCGTGAGTGTAGAGATCCGGAGACCTTTGTTACTGGTGACGATGCGTTCCATCTAAGTCCTCAAGGTCAACGTGACAACGCATCTGTACTATGATTCCTTGTCAAGGATGAATGTAGATGTCATGGGACGCAGGAGTCACTTGTCTTGCCATCAGGTGAACTGTGTGCTCGTTTGCTACTCTCAATGTAAGAAAAAACATCCACACTAGACTTATATCGGCGTGTCGTTGAAGCCAGACACGAATACGGTTATAAAACCAAAATTGACAAATTAAACATCGTATTTAGTGTCACCAGTATGACTTTACGGAAAAGCTTTGGTTTTAAAATTCACCAAAAAAATAACGTCCGACCCGACCAGGCGAGAAACTTTCTAATCTAGAAATATTATATTCATATGCTTAAGTTAAAAAGTTGTCAAACCTGTTCCAAAATTCCAAATTGTAACTAGTGACTTGGAAGTCTTTTTTTTTTATTTTACTCGACGGTTATGATCTGGCTGTATCATAAATGGGTCATCTCGACACGGGTATCTCAACGTAAAAGAGTAACTTATGTGCTACTGTTATTCTCTGGTGAGTGACGGGTCGTGTTGACCCATTCATTCTGCGGCTTGCATGTTATATTCTTCTATTTATACCTTGTTATTTATTTCAAATGGATCTGCTCGAAAGTGGAAGGATCACGCCCTCGCAGAATGTATACGAGAAATGGCAAACATAAAGCTTGCTTATTTAGTGTAGAGAATCATGAAAATCCGAAGCAAGCCGCTACTGTTTTTCATCGGGTGAATGAGTGTTATTCCTGGGTGACAAGGAATTTCATTTTAGTACACTGTGCTGACATTGACAACGTCATGTGCATTGGAATACAATAGAAAATAGAATGTATTTGTGAAAAAATGGTGATAGTATAGAACAGGTCATAGGCATATTCTCTGATCTACGCTCTGACAGAATACATGCGTGGTCTGCAGGGGTAGAGCAACGCTACACTACAGTTTGTTTCTAGCTGCAGAATGAATGGGTCTGCTCGACCGGGGTAGGACGATCCGGAGAATTTTATTACCGGTGAACCTTTATTACCGGCCAGGCATTTCATCTCGATCCTCAAAGGTGACAACGCGTCTGCATTGTGATTCCTTGTCAAGGATGTATGTGGATGTCTTGAGCCGCAGGAATCGCTTGCCATCAGGTGAACTGTGTATGAGTTTTTTACGCTCAATGTAATAAAAAAAATATAGTGACATAAAGCGTCTTCGTTTAGTGTAGCGTAGGGAATCGGGAAACTGAGATATCAGAAGCAAGGTAATAATTTCAAGAGGTGAGCTGCTTGCTCGTTTGCCGCCTATTCTATATAATAAAAGGCCATATCATCTGCATTTGTGTCCGCACAGAACACCAGCTTGACGCTGCTGTGTTTCGTGTTGCGAGGGGCAGGATCAGGCACCCGGTAACAGTTAACGAGGCATTCCATCTCAGCTCTCAGGAGTGACAACGTATAATCTCGAATCTTCGTCAAGGATTGATGTCGATATCATGTGACCGCAGACAAAACTTGCCAAGATGTGTGGCGCGCGTTTGTCAACTTTAATATTATTTATTTTTTATTTTTTATGAAGTGTTGTCCATAATAAGATTCTTAAATATTACGCAAAACAGAAATATAGTGAGACATAATATATTAAGGCAACAACCTTAAAGAACTGGGAGTCCAGTTTCAATTTTATTTGCTTTTACTTAAAATGGCGGAACGATAAAAATGTCCAGATTTAAAATGTTATAGTTGAAACGTCGGACCTTCGGTTTTATTATACGTACAGCACGTATAAGGAAACTTTTGAATAAAAACGTAACAAATTATACCGTGGTAAAGTCACGTTGCAGTTAGAGTCTTGCCGCAATATGAGTAAGTCGTCACGACCGGGATAGGACCACTCCCCTTCCAGAATACCTGCGTGAAATGACAGTATAAGACTGTTTCGCTTCTACATTCGTCCTGAAAAAGATTCAAGATTCGTTGTCTCCTCGTAGGGACTGAGTCCCGTCTCCGTCTTATTACTTGTCATTGTGTCTACGGATTTCTATATCGTGTTATTATGAGTGTTTAAATTAATAAATATTCTAAGAGCATACACAACTAACACTCGTGTAGAATGAAAGCTTCTTAAAAGTTATAATTAAAATCTTGTCATATGAACCCTTTACAACTAGAAACTCGTATCTTGGAACTCTACTGTATAAGAAATGTTTGAGATGAATAACTGAGAAACATTTTAGTGTTCATCCAACGGGGATTATCTTCCACGGAATTTATCTGTATAAACTTGCTTCGTATTACACGGAATACCAGCGTAAGGTAGCAGCATACCGCGCTACTGTGTCTCGTCTGGCGAGTGTAGGGATCCGGAGACCCTTATTACTTAGTTCTCAGGGGTGACAACTGTCACACTAAAAAACTTGTACAATAAAAATAAAATTATTATTTATCAATACTATTAGGTTCGTAACTAAATTCTTTACGTTTTTTTTATTTTATATTCCGCATGTCGTTAAATGTTTTTGTCATAATATTTAAGATTCGATTTATCGAAATAGTATGTCTTTTATGTTCGTGTTCATTTATGTGGATTACCACCTCTTTCGATCTCTTTTAAATCTTGTTTGGTTTAATGCTGATGCAAAATTCGATCTTATTGTAAAGAAAAAGAGAGAATACATTATGGATAAAAAATATATATTGAAAAATACATTGTATTGTATTGTAAAGAACTTGTTGCCAAACAACTAAATAATTTGACACGATTCTCCATTTATAATATTCAATTGTGCAGCGCCGCTTATCTAATGGCCATTCATCGCTTTCCTTCAACCATTATCTTTATTAGCGGGCAAAGATCCAAACTTGAATACTGTATTATAAATTGTGATAAAGGCCTTGAATTTATATATATTCACTTGAATTGATTCAAACATTGTGTGTTAGGATATCGCTGCACTCCACGTTCCTTTTATACCTTCGAAAGTCATTGATCGATCGATTGATCGATTGATGCATATAAATAAAAATTAAACGCTGTTCGTTGGTGAGCGCGTCACTTGAGAACGGATATAAATGTAATAAGAAAAAGTGCAATAGACGAAACAGGTTTTCATGGAAAGATAAATTGGAAAAGTTGCCCGGGAAATTGGCAAATTAGTAAAATACTGGAAATTTTCTATGGTATATTGTAATTTGTTTAAACGTGATCGTGACCCTAATTAACGATTTGGACAGTGGATAGTTTTCAATTCAAATTCGTTAAAATTATTTTTTTTTTTTGTACAGGACAACTTCTGTCTGATCAGGTAGATCTAAATAACAATCTATACATGCATAATTACATGTCCTCACTGACTGACTGAATCATCAACGCAGAGCCCTAATTGCTGGGGCTACAAATTTGATATTTTGTAAGCATCCACGAAGGAAGGGTTTTTGGATATTTCACTCCTAAGGGAGTAAAATAGAGGATAAACGGTTGCATGGAAGTCCGTCATTTTCAAATTAAGAAACACGAAATTTCATATACCTGCGTATGTGTACGTATATGAGTGTTTTAATTTTACCCCTAATAGGGTGAATGAGGGGTTGAAAATTAATATGGGAAGTTCGTCATTTTTAAAAGAAGCATGAAATTTAAAATGGAAACTTAAAAAAAAGTTATATTATAAATAAGTTTACATCACAGCTCGATAGATGGCGTTGTGCACTGTTTCTGAATTGCGCTATGGTTTCGTTACGGGGATTTTAGCCTTTTTGGCTACTCAAACTGCGTGCCATATTTTAATATACTATATGTATCCACGCATGCGAAGCTGCCGGCAACAGCTAGTGTTATATATTATTAACAGCCGCGCGGCGTAGTGAGTGGTTTGAGAATCTGGCGTTGCGAGTCCCGAGATGAATACACGGCCGAGGAACAATATTTGTGCATGCAATTATTGAATTTATGCCTAATTATGTAGTGTGTATTTTCCGTGTCGCCAACACTGTATTTGAACCTTCCTGTGGTCTTTATTCACATAACATCGCAAAAGGAAAGGATATGTGTTTGCGCGAATACTCACTTAACTATTGTGTGTCCTGCACAGTTGGTGCTATTTGGTTATAAATACATATTTTTTTTATATTAGGGGTGACAAACAGGCACACATGCTTATGTGTGTGTATGGGCCATGTTACTGTTATGATGTTACACACAACATATACACGAACGTAAGGAATGACGGAGCAAAAGGTTTTTTTTCATTGTTATTAACGTTTCCGACAATCTATTCCTTCGTTACACGTTATCTATACGTCAGAAATTTTCAGTGCGTTAGTATTACAACATTGTATACGAACAATAAGTACAAATGAAGTTATATATATAATAAAAAACAAATATTTGGATTACATGAGAGTCCGCCTAGTGGAGTCGCCGTATATATATATCGTGTCTAGAG
The DNA here is from genome assembly GCA_029286865.1 of Teinopalpus imperialis. Lineage (NCBI taxonomy): Eukaryota > Metazoa > Arthropoda > Insecta > Lepidoptera > Papilionidae > Teinopalpus > Teinopalpus imperialis. The sequence continues at coordinate 14,879,450 of JAGSMU010000001.1, forward strand.
AGGTTGTTGGAGCAAAGTTCACCAAGCCACTCCACTAGGCGCACTAGGACACCCATATGATCCAAATATTTGTTTTTTATTATTTCTTAGATATCGCCTTTGTGCGTGTCTGATCCTGTTGATCCATTGACCTTTACAGCTATATCCAAGTAGACTTGTGAGCGGGGGCCCGCCCGAATAGGGTGCAGCCTACTTCGTGATGTATTATTTCACCGTAGAGCATGCGGTAACCGAAATCTATACTAATATTTTAAAGCTGCTGTTTGATTGAACGCGCTAAGCTCAGGAGATACTAGTTCGAATTGAAAAATTATTTTTGTATTGGATACTTCATTTATCAAGGATGGTTATAGATTATATAACATCACGCTACGACCAATAGCAGAGGAACATCAATGAAAAATGTTGCAAAAAAGAAAAAAAATATTTCTTTTCAGAGTTATGCAAAAATCATGTATAACGGAATTGTTCCCCTTTAAATTTTCTAAAACATTATTCTGTATTCTACGCGAACGAAGTCGCCGGACACAGCTAGTAAAATATATAAATAAATAAATAAATGAGCGTGAAGTATTTCAGACGCTTAAAATGTGTAGACAATTGATACTTATGAACACGCTATCCAACATGTAGGCCGCCCGAGGTGAATCACCACGGCGCGCTTCGTGTGCATGCGGCGCATTGGTCTACGCTGGGGCTAGACTAGATAATCTCCTTTATATGTAATGAGTCAGCGCCACGACTGCTTTGTGTAATTGGATTGCGTCAGACCGTCAGGTCGATGTCAATTTATTTTTTTATTAATTACACACTGGAGAGGTAACAAACGATCGACAGTTCACCCGCCATGTGAAGATGGCAAGTGATTCCTGCGGCCCTTGACATGCATTGTCACCCTTGAGAACTGAAATGGAATGTCTCGTCACCAGTAATAAAAGTCTCCGGATCCCTACACTCACCAGACGAAACGCAGCAGCATTATGGTGTTATTTTACGCTGGTATTCTGTGAAGGCGTGGCCATGCCCCGTTCGAGCTGATCCATTCATTCTGCAGCTAGACACAAACCGCAGTGTGGCTCCCATCAATTGTTTCATTTTTTTTTTTAAAAAAAGTAACGATTGTTAGACTTAAAGCCTTTTGATACTGTCTACCAGTCAACCCTTCGTGTGGTGGACAACAAAAGAAAATATGAACAATATCTGTAAAATACTTAATATACATGATAAAACAAAATATACAACAATAATTACATTTTTACATTACAATCATAAATTACATTAACATCACAGCCTGTCCATAGTCCACTGTTAAACATTTGCTTCTCCCATAGATCGCCATAAAGCACAACCACTGACTGAGCTACTTGCATCCCTTTCCCGCAAACTTGCATAGCTTCGGCATCGCTTTCTTTGGTATCGATTATTGGTTCTACGAGATATATGGCTAGCACTTAGCCAATTCTGCCTGCGAATTCTTTGATATCGATAAGTGACTTGAAATATACAAGATATACAGGAAAAATAACAATCCATCGTGTAATTTTAAATTCTGTCGTCAAATCGCAGTGGGTTCCGTCGCACATACGCATAAGTAGTGACAAAGCGTCGGATCGATCAGCGAAGAGAGCATGCTTGGCTTGTGTACCGAAGTACTGATGCTTAATTCAGATTTTTTTATAGTATTGGAGGTGATAAACTAGCACACAGTTCTCCTGATGGTGAGTGACATCTACATCAATCCTTAACAACTTGAAGTAGCAAATGTTGTTAAACCTGAAGACTGAGATGGAATGCCTCGTGACCTGTATTTGGGTGTTCGGCTCAGGATCCGAACAAGACCGATTTTATTGGTGACGAAGCATTCCATCTAAGTTCTCGGGTGGTGATAACGATGATTAATAATTTTGGGGGAGGGGGTTATCAAGGACCGCAAGATTTACTTACAATGAGGTGAACTGTTTGCTTGTTTGTCATTCTTAATATCAAAAAAATAAACCAATCCAATCATCAGTCAGTCTTTGTTGAAGATAGATAGGTGGCAGTCACCATTATCCATCACGTGGAATGTGTGCTCTTTAGTCACCATTAGTTTGAAAACATAATTGTAGAGCATCATTGAAGGGTTTAAATGTGAATTTGACTCAATTGATTTCACTTTAATTTTCGCATTTAAAGTTTGCTAAAGCAGCGCTTCGAACCTACCATGTACCCACCGTCAGGTTCCCAGACCGTACCCTGAACGATTAGGTTATTGACGCTAATGGATTCATACGGAGGAAGAGGGATGATATACTCGCTTCCTTTCGAAATAAGGAAGTTAAAAGTGGAACTAGCAACAGACCTTGGCAAGGTGTAGTCCAACCGGCACACGTGGCGCTTGCGGTTGGTGGGTCGACATTTTTTTAACCTAATACCCGCCGTATACTGCACTCGGAAATTCTTTTTGCGAAAAAAATGGTTTCCGGAGTCAAACGGCGGACGAGTTTGGCCGGATGTTGCGTTATGGGGGGCCCTTATTAAGGCTCTCTTGTGCGTAAATTAGCTATTTCCTTGCATATTATATATATTTTTTGCATTCTTTGTTAAAAGGTAACAGACTTAGTTAGTTATTTTTTATATTTGACAAAGGGCATTAATACTATTTAAATGAATAATATACTGGTAAATTTATATCTTTCATTGATAAACGAGCACTTAGTTAATATGATAATGATAAGTAATCGTAATACGGATGCACTGTTACGTCTGAGGACTGAGCTGTAATTCCTCGTCACCACCAATAAGGTTCTCCTTATCCTCACATTGTACAATCGGCACTCGAAACTCAACAGTAATATATTGCTATTTTACGTTGGTGTTCTAACGCGCGTCCCATCGCGCCGTTGAACAAAGAGTGGCATATTTTCGATTTACGACATTGGACATTGGGGGGAGGGGGGGGAGCGACACCGTAAAAGCGTACTCCGTGTTGAATTGCAAGTCAATTTAGTATTTTGCCCGCGTAGACTTGCAGTTAGGTGTTGTAGTTTTAGCATGATATCGTCCTGGTTGTCCTCTCCTCGTGTAAGATTGTTGTTAACATATTTACGCGAATAGTATATATTAACACCGATAGAGCAACGTTACAGCAAGATTCTAGCACGCACGTTGTGAATTATCTGTACGTAACGAAGCCAATCTTTAGGGATGAAAACGCAATAGTATACTGAACCCTTGTAGAGGAGATTCAGATGTAATGGCCGCAGTTACTCATTATCACTGTCATCACAGCCTTGCCTATTAGATAGCGATCCGAGACGAGGTTCGTACCTCCTTATGAGGGGGCCCTCGGATCGTAATATCGCCCTCCTCTGGTGTCGTCGAGGTTCCTCGTCCACAGGGGTCGGAGCGCAGCGGTGGTACAGTAGCAGTCCTCGTGTTAGCGTTACCAGCATCGTCGTTGCCTCCCTACTCAGCGAGCCTCCCGCTCGCGAGTCTGGTTAGATACGAACATACAAAAAAAGTGATCACAGTCTATCAATAGTCTACTGTTGAACATGTATTGGGCTTTTTGTATCGTAGCAAAGTGCAAGAAGCTCAGGTAAGCGATTACCGTAGTCCATGCATCACTAAAAGAGTCGCAGACGCGCTATCTCTCAGATCACCCTAAATAACGAGCCAAATGCATACACCGACTTCCCGCAAACTTGGATAGGTCGTCACTCCATCTGCTAGTGTTTCCATCTTGACATTTTTCCACTCTAAAACCTTTCTATCCCGGTTATCAGTTCCACAAGCTATATGGCCACTTAAGCATGCCTGCCACTCTAGAACCTTTCTTCCCCGGTTATCGGTTCCACGAGCTATATGGCCACTTAAGCATGCCTGCCACTCTAGAACCTTTCTTCCCCGGTTATCGGTTCCACGAGCTATATGGCCACTTAAGCATGCCTGCCACTCTAGAACCTTTCTTCCCCGGTTATCGGTTCCACGAGCTATATGGCCAGCCCATTTCCACTTCAGCATTCTGATATTTGAGCTATGTCGGTATACCTATGTAATATCTCATTATAAATATTATATTCATAAGCTGTCGGTAGCCCGGAATAGCTATGAAATCGGGACGTCAATCACGTCAACCAGAGTGATGTCGAGAATTAAAAAGTTAAAAGAAACGCGATAAAATCGACGTAAAGTCAGTTTTATTGTACAAAAACCTTAATAAGCGTTTTTCGTTGTGTATACTTTAACAAACTGCAGCGTAACTCTACCACATTACAACCGGGATATTATTATTTACGGTACCGGGATGGTATGACCCATTCATGCTGTAGTTAAAAACGAACTGTAACGTGGATCTACCTCTGTTAGTGTTCTGTAACACATTTATTTAAACAAAGCGTTACACAATTTGAATGAATCATTAGATATAAAATAAGAGTGACACGCTTACTAATAACTTTTTTTTTATAATTCTGACAAAGGAGCAAGCAGCTAAGCTGATGGTAAGTGATTACCATCAGCTTAGCTAGATGATATTGTAAATAATTCTGGCTAAGAATTATTTACATTAACATCACTGTTATTATTATTGGCTACGCTGGCTGGCCTTTAAGAAAGGTGTAGGCTCTTTTATATAAGTCGTATCCGTTCGAAAATACAGCTGGCGACAGCTGATTTTACAGTGTTTGGGGCTGGGTTGAAATTTCACTAGGATCACACCTAAGATATCTAACCCATCATACATCATATAGTGTTTAAAAAATATGTTTGCGTTTATTTACTCTACAATGAAGTCAAAACATTGGCAAGAAAAAATGCATAGGTATATATATATATAACATAAGTTAATATGATTATTTTATAATATTATGTTTTTTTGTTTTTTTAAATTACATATTTTTATTATATGATGGAAAATATATAGGAGAACATAATTCACCTGACGGTAAGTGATTTCCTGCGGTCCGTGACATTTATTCCCGATAAGGAATCACAATGCAGACGCGTTGTCACGATTGGAGACTAAGATGGAATGTCTCGTCACCAATAATTCTTCTTAATTTAAGTAATGATAGGTTTGATTTTTATTCGCTTCAAATATATAATATATAATTCATGTTACGTATCATATAATATTAATATATAAATGAAAAATCTATTTTAAAATTTCTCTCTACAAAGTATTGAATCTCGCGCGTGATATGAGATTTTAATTCCAAGCGGCAAGATTGAACTTCGCTTGGGTAATGTCGTCGAATGTGGAAGATTTTTTTCTGCATTCGACACATGGGTAAGGTTATGCAAGTCGACGTTAGGGTGTTTGCTCAGACGTGGATCGCTGGTTGCGTAACGGATTGGCTTCTACTTTCCTCGACACTTCTGTACCCTTCATACTAAATTATTGTTGAGAATATTCATTTGCGTAAAGATTATTGACTGCGGCTAATTTTGAAGTTATTTTTGTTTTTCCAAGTAAACCTTAGAAGTTGGACGAATGGTTAGTAATATATAAATAAGCGTCAACAATACGCTATATCTATGGTGGATATGCGAAATTTTACGTCGTAGTATCAAATGCACTATTGTAGTGCTAGCACAAGAATTTGAGCTTAGTTGGAGTGCTTTTTTTTTTATAGCATTAAGAATAACAAACGAGCACACAGTTCACCTGATGGTAAGTGATTCCTGCTGCCCATGAATTTATACATTCATCCTTGACAAGAAATCATAATGCAGATGCGTTGTCACCCTTGAGGACTGAGATGGAATGCCTCGTCTCCAGTAATAAAGGTCTCCGGATCCCTGCACTCACCAGACGAAACACAGCAGCGTTAAGCTGCTATTTAACGCTGGTATTCTGTGAGGGCGTGGTCCTACCCCGGTCGAGCTGACCCATTCATTCTGTGTATTATTCAGTGTAGCTCTACCACTGTAAAACTTAACCGGAATGTTACAGATGTTAGCGTTCTTAGCATATATTTAAAAAAATATGTTTTTACTTTGTAAACATTTGCTAACAAATATGTATTTTTTTCTAAATAAATGTACTATATTATGATATTTGTATAATAAATGTAAATGGGCATTTATATGTAATTAAAGCAATTAAATATAAATAATGAAATAAATTGTATGATGAAAAAAATTGTACACCTGTCCAGTTTTTTTTTGGGCCATTTTCCACAAAGCTTCTTTCCGAAGTGTTGGTAAAGTATTAACGATAATAGAATTGGATTTTAATTATTTTGAATAATTAATTTTGTTTCTGTAAGCGTATGCCGCCTGTGTTCTCTTTAGCGTTTAACAACTATTAAAAACATCAACTCAATAATAGTGATACAGGCGACCGGTATAGACCACGCCCACGCGGAATACCAGTGTGACCTGCATAACGCTGCCGTGTTTCGTCCGGGACATTCCATATCAGTCCCAAGGACCTATCCTGCATCTTTGTTGACGATGAACATAGATGTCATGGGCCTCAGTCATCTGGTCAACTATGGATGACAATATTTGATAACGATATATATATATATATATATATATATATATATATATTATTACATTGAGAGTAACAAACGAGCACACAGTTCACCTGATGGTAAGTGATTCCTGCTGCCCATGAATTTATACATTCATCCTTGACAAGGAATCATAATGTAGATGCGTTGTCACCCTTTAGGACTGAAATGGAATGCCTCGTCACCAGTAATAAAGGTCTCCGGATCGCTGCACAAATCAGACGAAACACAGCAACATTATGCTGCTATTTTACGCTGGAGTTCTGTGAGGGCGTGGACGTGCAGTGTAGCTCTTCCACTGTTAGTTTAATTTAATTATAATGAAAATATAAAGATATCCATGTCGATATTGGTTACCTTGCGGTTATTACCAGATGACATGAACTGTGCAGGATTTATTATAGTGACGTAAGATAACATAGGCGACAATCATTCTTTTTACTTTTCCCTAGCCTCGATGTAATGCATGTGCTAAGGTAGGAGGATAGTTCCCTTGCACTCATGGACACGATACTCTAGCAATTTGTGATACACAAATATTGTTCTTCGTTTGGGTATTGATCCACGAATCTGCGACTTTGCAGCCCGGTATTTTAACTGCTACGCCACGCTGTCTACTGGAGAACTGTTCTTATGTACTGGTGTATATCTTATGTACTGGTGAACTCTTACGTACTGGTGTATATCTTACGTACTGTTGAACTCTTATATACTGGTGTATATCTTACGTACTGGTGAAATCTTATATACTGGTGTATATCTTACGTACTGGTGAACTCTTATGTACTGGTGTATATCTTACGTACTGGTGAACTCTTATATACTGGTGTATATCTTACGTACTGGTGAACTCTTATATACTGGTGTATATCTTACGTACTGGTGAACTCTTATATACTGGTGTATATCTTACGTACTGGTGAACTCTTATATACTGGTGTATATCTTACGTACTGGTGAACTCTTATTTTTTTTTCTTTTTACATGTTTATGTTACGATGTAATAAGAGTAATAATAATAGTAAAGTGACTTATTTCTAGTTATTGCTTTCTTTGCAATATTTTTACAATATTCCAGAAATCTTATTCTAATTTTCTTATTACTAATTATTTTAGGTATAGTACTAATATTAATTCTTATTGCTAGTTCTGTTTCCAATTCATTCCTCTCTCTACCATACACGGGGCATCCTGTCATCATATGTGCGGGGCTTTCTTAAGCAGCACCCGTTGTCATTTTATAACGTCGCCGACGTCAACATCGACAAACTATTCGCAGAAATCGACGTCGAATACGACAGTTGCTGGTTGCGGCAATCAACCAACTTAGTCATCGATAGCAACAACCGGAAACTGTTGTCGATCGCCGGAACACGCAGCTCGCGTTGCTACGTGTGAGTGTGCGTGTGCGCAGTACGTTGGAGATGCAAACAGCTAGTTGCCAGTTGCTGCAATAGTTGCTCCATCTGCAAAGCGCCTTACGGTGTAGTGTGTGCTAGTTTGTGTATATATAGGAATGTTTGTGTGTTAAATTATCAGAAAGTCTCGTTTTGTGTTACTTCATTATAAAATTTATTTCTTATTCTTAATTTTCACAATTGAATCAAGCTTTGTACAAAAAGGCGGACTTAATGCCAAAAGTCATTCTCTACCAGCCAACCATATATTAAACTAAAAGCTTTTGACAACTGCACGTACACGAACGTTAATCAGGACCCGTAATATAGTTACATACTCGAGTGCCTCCCACCGTGTCAAGGTTGTGACGTCACGCGTGTGCAGTGAATTCTCGTAACGTTATAACGTTATTACTAAATCTAGACCTTAGTCTAGATTCAGTGTCTAAACACCAAGAGGTAGAGGCACGGTACTGCTAATTTCTAGCTGTAACATGAACGCGTATAAATGAACTGAATACCAACAAACTGAAAAAAAAATTGTCTTACCGAGCATTATTTATATCATTTTGATATATTTATTTGCTTCAGAATTTGCAGCGATTGTGTAAGAATAATTCTGGTTGTGAAATTTTCATTGTTTAATACGTAAGTATATCACCGAAAAAGGATGTTTTAATCGATTACATTTATGTCCGAGTATATTATTCGAGTCTTAAAAAAGTAAAACGTACATAAAATGAAGGATTTGAATTTTTCTACTGTGTTCTATCTTATTTATCATTATGTATTGGTGGAAGGAAGTCCTTTGGGGGCTTTCAAATATTACGTTAGCAAAATTTCAATTATCCCCCACATAAGCAAGAAAAAGAAAATATTTAACCCTACCCCAAATTATTTCAAAACTTTTATTGAATATCATAATTGAAAGACTAAATTATTTTTTAAACTGAATTATTAGTGTTTTAATATAAAATCAGTATATGAAGAATCATTTATTGTCCACGAACTCCATATCCAAGTTTCAACATTACCAACAATTGGTAGCAACATCTTCGCAATTCAGGTTAAAATTAGTTAAATCGGTTGGATTATTATCGTCATCTTTCGTTCAGCCATTCGACGTCTTCGTTCCCATCTGCATCTCGTATTATGCACATTAATTCTCATGCACGTCGAGCGAAATTTTTTGCTCATTACACTTACTGTTTTTTTATTCACGTTTTTCAAATAATAATTAGCAGATTTTTGTGAGGCATGATAAATAGGTCTTTGATTAAAAACTCTAAAATATATTCCGTATACCATAATAAAATAGTAATAAGTGATTTATTAATTCTTCATGAAACATTTTTATTATTTAATAATTTCTTAATTTTCGTAATATTTGTAATATTCCCCTCTCTCCCTTGCCAGCGAAAGTAAGAAAAAATTATCCCCTACCCCCACCCCCTAAGCCTACTTACGTAATACTTGAACGCGGACGCCCCTTCTCCACTTGCTGCCAAGTCAACGAATATTATTTTAATTACCTCTTTTTATCTCTGATACATATCAAATTATAAACATTAAAAATGTTTATATAATAACATATAATTGCTTTATAAGAATATATTTTCAATTAATCGTCATGGTTGAATCATTATGAAATCTTTACGGTGGTTCTGTAGATCACTAATTGTCTTGAAGCAAAGTATGCCAAACCTTGGATGCTGGGCTGGGTGTCCACTAAACGTATATTCGATTACGTTACACTTTCGATTTCTATTTTTTATTATTATTATTATTACATTGACAGTAACAAACTCACACACAGTTCACCTGATGGCAAGTGATTCCTGCGGTCCATGACATCTACATTCATCCTTGACAAGGAATCATAATGCGGATGCGTTGTCACCCTTGGGGACTGAGATGGAATGCCTCGTCACCAATAATAATGGTCTCCGGATCCCTGCACACACCAGACGAAACAGCAGCGTTATGCTGCTATTTTATTGAGTATATTTATGTATACTGTGAGGGCGTGGTCCTAACTTGGTCGAGCTGACCCATTAATTCTGCAGCTACAGACTAACTGCCTACATCTACAATAAAGATGCATATACCTTGTCACTAGCATCAATCTCTGAGGATCACTCTACTTACCTTATGAAACACAGCAGCGTTGTGCCGCTATTTCACGCTGGCATTCTGTGCTAGGTCGTTCGTCGTATATAAATATCTCGACGGTAATCATTTCTTTCAAAATTATAAAAGCTAAGGGCACCGTCAACGAAATCTTCTTTGCCTCCTTCCATTATTTGGGGTTGGCTCACCTCATGAGGACCGATCTTGCGGTCTGTCCCAATTACAAAGTCTTTGGTTACCGTAGCCCACCATGTGGCTTGGGGTCTTCCTTCCTCTTGCATTTCTTGTGTATGTTAGTGTCAGGGTTTTTTTTGTTGGCATGTGGTATTCAGCACGTCTCAACACGTGCGCGAATACCCGTGATGTCGTCATCGGTGTTATAATTAATTGTCTCATCAAGATTTGTTCAGGGCCGTGACAGCCCAGTGTTCTTAGCGAGCGTAGTTCGATCCCCACTAACGGCGCCGATGAAATCTTAATTGCAATTTTAAGTGCTCGTATACCACAAACTCGGCGGAAAACATTGTGAAGAAACCTGCATGTTTAAGAAAATAAAAAACAAAATTGAAGTCCACCACTCCACAGTGGAGATCCGTCGTGGACCGACTAGATATTAGGTTTATGCCCAGCAAAGGGATTTATTTATATAGGCTTAAAAACTTTACTTTTTACTAAGAAAAAATTATGGCTGGATGGCCACTGTTTGCCCGAGGGCTTTTACAGTTTCACCTGGTTGAAAGGGCGGCCGAGCGATTAAGGCACTCAGCCGAGACCTTTATTATTTGGTGAACCAGCACATAAAATTTGTTCATTGCAAGAGAGCTACGGGACTATATATAAATCATTATTGAATCACGCTTGGCCGGTTTTTTTTTATCGCGTCCTGACGTGTATTTATTGCTTAACATTATAATTTTGCGTCGGATACGATCTTATTACCTTTCATCTATTAACATTTATTAATTTTAAAGTCTTCTTTAATTATAGTCTACAGTAGATACAATCTCTTGCTTGTTATTTTATCACAAGTGATAGAGTTGCATTAGCACGTTTTAGTAATGACTTAATGGAAAATTCTATTTGCACATTGTACGTGGCAAATGTTTTTTTTTATAATATAAGAAAAGAATTGAATAAACATTTATTCGACACAAGAGGACAAAACAAAACAAGCACAAAAATTTAAAACAAAACAGAACAATAACAAAAGAAATTAAATTTAACAAACGTGAAAAAAAAGCCTTGTGCCGAAAAGGGGTTGGCTCAGCATATGCAGTGCTACAGACATGTAACACAGCGCCGATTTTCAGCCAAATAACTTAAAAAACCCATCTAAAGGCTGTAATTAGGGTGGCAAACGGGCACACATTTTACAGAATGATAAGTGACTGAAGTGATGTGATGATATCAATTGTCCATTCGCAAAAGATTCAAGACAAATATTCAATCGTCAATGGCTTAATGGTTTAGGATAAGGTCTGCGAAGCTAAATGCCGTAAGTTGAAATCCGCCATTAGACTATTGTCGTGTACCATATACAAGCACAAGCATTTCCAGCTCAGCTGTAGCGGTTAACTGGGATATTAGTTATGTTAATAGCATTGCGAATATTCTTAAAAAAAATCATTGTGACCCGTGAGGACTGAGATACTTTCACAGTACGATTATAATAGCGTTCTGCTATTTTTTATTTTACACTGGTATTCTCTGAGCGCGTGGTCTTTCCCAGTCGCAGTGAGCACGAATGGGTCGGACGTAAATATATGTAAATGTGTCATTTAAACATTGTTTTACAATAACGGCTACCTATCGTATCACCTCATGCAGCTCATCGCTCAACTATTGAATGTAACTAATGTAGCTTGTATGACATAATCGTGGGTTATCTGCATCCCGCCATGTGCGTATACGTTGTACATTCACGTTGCAGTCATAAATTGGATATAGCATGAATACTTCTGCTAGAACTACGGTATGGTAGGACTACGTTTACCGGGATACAAGCTTTAAATAAATGTTCACTCTCCGCTTCTTCTGGTGAAAGAAATAAAAGAGACCTTATTACTGGTGACATGCAGGTCCATCTCAATCTTCAGGAGTGAGATCGCATTACTAGAGATTATAGAGGATGAATATAAGTTATAAATAATAAAAAAAAAATACTTATAAGTTATGATAACTTACAATATCACTAAAAAAGATGATAATATAGTGATTTAATGTAAGTAATGTGATAAACTCACTAACTTCACTCTTCTTCCTGTACCCAAAATAAAGTTTTGCGATACCATCTGATAAGGATTTATATGCAGTGTCTGCAACACCGGGTCGCCGGCACCGGCATCCGTATATGCTAAGGCGATAATTTGCAAGTTACGTATATTACATTCGATCGCGATTTGAATCCACAGTGCTCACGATTTCGTTGGCACGCTAACTGCTGAGTCATGAATGAATATGTGCTAAAATTATTAAATAATTTTTATTCTAACTTATTTACATTCTTTAAGTGGTGTGAAAGAGTGATGTAGAGACATAACACATGGTATGGAGTAGGATAGTGATAAAAGATAATATAGATATGTGATATGTTACGAAACTACGTTTCTATAATATATCTATAGTATATTTTTACCAAACCTAAGTGGTTAAGCCGCGTGGGTATGGTATGCGAGGAAGGCGCATAGCGCAAGTTTCGACCCAGGTGCATAGTACCTGATTAATTTATTGATTTACTCTTTATTGCATTAACCCAAACTTAATGCCAAACGCATTCTCTACCAGCCAACCCGAGGTGCGGTGAGGTATTACTAAAAATAGCTTATATTAAATATACAAATAAAGAATAATACATACATATATATAGACAATATATATATATATATATATATATATATATATAAATGCATACATAAATACAATACAAAAGCGGTAGTAATACGGTAATAGTATTTCGTACACCGTTCGTAGTCCTCGCACTCATTCTTACCCCATGTCTTCCACAAAAAATATATCCTTAGCTTCTCATACGTCGATGGTATGCCTTATTTTTTAAATGATTGTTCGAATGGTTAACGGCCCTGACGGCCATGACATTAGCATTCCGGTTAACCGTTCCAACTTTGCTGAAATATGCTCGTGCTAGGAGGATGGTTCACGTGCGACCCCGAGGAGGACGACGGCACGACGTGGTACCGTGTCGAGAGTTCGGGGGTTGCCATATTCACGCCCGCCCCATGGATGGGTTATCCCAGCGAAGCGCAGGGGGATTGCGGTTGCGTTCCTTACGGAGATCCCGCGACCCCTCGTGAAAAAAAAAGGAGATGGTTCACGAATGTTGACTGACGGATTCGAAACTACTCAACCTTAAGATCGCAATCCATAGTTTTATATCATATATTCACTAACTTTTTTTTGTCATAGACCACTTTCAAAATTTAGATGGTTCCGGTGGACCTGCAGCTACATTTCTACCATATTCCTAAAACTCGACAAAAAATGTGAAATATGCAAGTTTTTACAAGTAACAGTCGCTGAGCTTCTTAAAATATTATCTACCCACATTGATAGCAAGCCAACATTTTAGTTCTTCACTATCGAAACGAAATAAATTTTCGTGGACCTCCGCTTACGAATTGTGGACCCCCATTTTTTGCCACACCAACGTAGACCCCCGTCGAATCTCGTGGATCCCCGGACCACTTTGGGAACAAAGGCTTTATATAATCTTCGCTTTCAGTTTTACTAATTACCATATATCTAATCTAGATATCTAATGTAGCTGGTACCGGATTACGGGACCCATTACAGGAACCAGTCACCCTCAGTTCATCTCGGCCCGCAGGGGTGACAGCAAATGTGTTTGTAGAGTCTACTTATATTGTACTTTTTTTAAACTTAGTTACACTAAAAAGAAACCTATGATGACATGAGACAAAAAAAACGGTACTTTGTTGTATTTTTGTATGTATGTATGATTTATGTTTGTTACTAACGAATATGAAAACGATTACGATGACGTCACTTATCTTCCCGAGTCAAAGTGTGTCATACGTCATATCCCGTCGGCAACGGCAAAGTTTCCATCACATTTGACAATGACCCTGCAAGGTCGGCCGGTGCATTCGCGTGTTTGCACAGTTACGTCACGTAGTAATACGTCGGCTTCCGCATCTCGTTCAGCGTTCCATGGATAAAATTGGCCCTAAATATTTTAACGTTATAATAATCGTTTAATTTTATCGCCTTGAAAGCCGTGCGCGAATAATATCTTAATCGTAGGAATTTAACTTAGCAACGGCCCTGACTCTGTGTGAAGTTAAGTTTGTTTTCGGCACATCTTAGATCGGCCTATCACGTGGTATCGTATATCATCATCAGTGTGCTCAGGAATTACATGATCTAATTCCCCATCCCCGTTCCACCATCGGACTTCATGACGCACTTCTGGATTTCATCCTTTTGTTGTGAACATCCCTCAAACCTGAACGAAGCGCTTTGCTTCGTCTTTCATTATTCGTACAGCAAAGGACTGGAATAGTTTGCCCGCGTCTGTCTTTCCCTCCGATTACAATGTGGGTGTTTTCAAGAGTAGAGTGAATAGGCATTTACTGAGCTAGTGCGCCTTACCATCCAGGTGGGATCTTGGTCAAGCACTTGCTTAGAAAGTATAAAAAAAAAATAGGAAAAAAAAACAATTAAAATGATGACCATTTGACCGATTACGACCATGACGACACATCTGATCATTTCCAGCATTTGCGCAAACAGAATCTTCGTCCTCTCTATTCCGATGTAATGCATTTGCAGTGAGTGCAGCATCAGATGTAGTAAATCAGTCAGATGCGACATTCATACAACACACCCATAATCGAAGACTTACTTTTGTGATGCACAAATGTTGTTCATCGGCTAGGAATCGAACCTAGAACCCAGCAGTCAGGTATTCTATCCACGCGGACGTTTTTATTTAAATAAAATATATTTATATCTTCCCAAATCTCACAAATCAAGATCATCTCTCAACCTAAGAACAAACTCACAATCATGGAGTTTGTTTTTACTGAAGAAGCGAAAATATACGAATTGTGTAATTAACTCAGATGTTTTTTTACTTACCCTTGTAAAGGTTAAAATAAAACAATTTTTCTCCATTATTATAATGTTCCAGGAGATAGTAAAAAGGCAGTAAAATGACTAGTGTAATTAATTATTTTTATACAGTGATATATATTAACTATTGGTGGTAAAAGGGCCATGCTGTAGTTAGTCTCGACAGGAGGACACCATGCCCTTACAGAATACAAGCGTTATAAGGCTGCTGTGTTTCATATAGTCAGGCTAAGGATCCTGGAACCTAATTACAGCAGAGGCATACCACCTCCATCCTGATGGACCGGCTTACCGCGAGGATCTCATTTGCTCTTTGTGAACGCCATACGAGAATGTTCTCGCGTAGATAGCTTGAGGCGTAGAAGGTCGGTGCGGTTGCTGGTGAGGATGCCCGACGGTGAAGGCGTTGACGTATCGTCCAGCCCCAGAAGGGGGAGAGTGGACATACAGGAACAAGTCGAAGAGAAAAATAACTTGTAGGGAGTCAAGAAAGGCGCGCGCAGAGCTGAGCCAGAGGGCCAGACTGCAGGCCATTGCCCGTATGAGCTGAGGGTCGGTGGAACCATGGAAGGGTCATGCATCATGACTAGGATGGTTTCAGGAGGGCGTAGAAGTCATGAGCCGCAAAATCGCTTACCATCGGGTGAATTATGTGAACCCTTATTACTAAAGTATAAAGAATTATTGTTATCGTTACTAATTTTCTCACATAAAGCAACAAGTGAAGTGAAGTGAACTAAAGGTTTGCAGTGTATAATCGGACTATCTAGTCGATGGTTAAAATTATTTTTAGACTGTACTCGAATAGTTAGTTGTAGACGCCGCGTGTTGTTAGGTTTTAATTTATACTATGTAAGACAATCATTTTATTACACCTATAACCACTTTATTAACCCACTCACTTAGCTGGCTTGTTTATTGTATTGAAACTTAAAAATATTCCTTCACGATTTTGTGATTATCACCTTGACTATACAGAGTAATAAAACCTTAGAGGGAAACGTACTATATAGGTAAAGTATGTATAATAAAATCAAACATTTGTCCGTTTGTAAACGCTCTCTACAATGTCTGAACGAATTTAGATCTGGTTTACAGTTATGTGTTAAGATAAGTTTGGGCTAACATGAAGTTTTTGTTTTATTTAAATCATTTTACAAATAATATATGTATACACAGGTCGAAAGAAAAAGCGCTGCTCGGTTGAGCGTATGTAATCGTGGGCATAGATACTATTAGTGATAGATCCACTGCACTTTGTATCTAGCTCTAGCATCAATGGGTTGGCTTTACCATGGAAGGAATACGCGTATAATAGTAGCATAACGCTGCTGTGTTTTGTCTGGTGAGTATAAGGATCTGGAGAACGTTATCACTGGTGACACCTGTAGGAGCAGGAACTACTTATCATCAGGTAGACCTGTGTGTTCGTTTGTTATCACGCTTAATTTAGTAAAAAAAAACTAGTCGCAAATCGACGAAAAAAGGGATGTACTCAATATGAACTTTTGAAGCGTCAATAACCTAACTGTTTATGGTAAAGGTGGTGGGTTCGAATCCAATCCATTAGACTATTGACCTGAACCATCTCCTTGCATTTTCAGTTTAGTTGGAGTGGTTAACCGGAATATTAGTAATGTTAAAAGCATTGCTAATATTCTTTTTTTAAAAAAATATTTGTGTTTCTTTGCTTGCCTGCAAGACTACCATAGGTGTGTTTTATAGGATGTTTCCATTCACCATCGAGATTTTCCTTAGCAACATCGATACAGATATAACGGACAGGCTCATTGCGATGGGCTTCCCCGCCGAGAAGTTGGAAGGTGTTTATAGAAACCACATTGACGAGGTATACAGGTTCCTCGAGCAGATGCACCATGACCATTATCAGATTTACAATCTCTGCTCCGAGAGAAAGTACGATTCGAGCAAGTTCCACAATAGGGTGAGTACATTTCTTATATTTTGATATATATCTTCGTCATTAACATCACATCCGCTCGTCACTGGTCAACTGCTGAACGATACATCGACTTACTAATATATAAACGTATTATATTTTTTTTATAAAACATGTTTGTACCGATACTTTTAGGAAATTCTTGTTCTCTCTCTATCTTCTTGTGAAAACCTTATTATATTATTCAATAAGGATACCTTTTCTTTTCTAAAAGAAAAAGCTTTTATAAAAAGTAAAAGTAAACTAAATATATAAGCTCCTTACTACAAGGCGTAAGCGTCTCCTCCAAAATGGATACTGGAGCATAATTCGAGCGTAATCGGCTCCCGTGCGGATTGGCGAACTTCAAATGTCGTGAAATATTTTCATTATTTATCCCTGAGATAAGGTTTCTTTACCGTGTTTTACCTCCACCGCCGAGCACGTTATAATTTTGCAATTTTAAATTTTTACATATTTATTTATTATCTCTATCACAAAATGATTACAGCAATATAATACAATATAAAATATTCCTTTGTCTAACACTGGTGTCTGCACTAGGTCTCCCTGTCTGGCAGATCACCAGGCCCTCCACTTGATACACGTATATTGTTATGCCTTAAACTTTGCAAGAAAATTAATAAGAAAAGTGAAAAAAAAAACGGGAAGTCCAAAAATGTCTGCTAGTGATCGTCTAGTTGCGTGATGAATCCATATATTGCTAGTGTTATGGATGATATATTTGTGTGTGTTTGTTGTTGGTATATTTGTATATTAAAGGTGGCTGTTGGGTATGCGGCTTTTTCTTATTAATAATTATGTTACGTATTCGTATATGTATCTATAATATGCTGTAGATATAGGAATATGAATATTTCATTAGTGCCGCTGGCATCGGGGATAGAATACGATTTGCTCGCATGTCGTGCAATTAAGTACAGTAAGGCGCCGACTGAGTTGACCACGGCTCTTTTTTAACTTTTGTAACGTGAAGTATGATGCCATTCATCTTGTTTTCCTTTATTCATAATAAATAGTTTACTAGTTACTAGTGTAGTGCGTGCTGATGTCATCGAAGGTTAGTATAGTGCATTAGCTTAGTTAATATTTACTGAATACGTACATTCTTTAGTTTTTTTTTTTCATTTTATTTAGAGTAACAAACGTACGTGCACTCAGTTGACCTGATGGCAAGTGATTCCTGCGGCCCATGACATCTACATTCATCCTCGATAAGGAATCATAATGCAGATGCGTCGTCACCCTTGAGGACTGAGATGGAATGCCTCGTCATCAGACATAACACAGCAGCATAATGCTGTTATTTTACGTTGGTATTCTGTAAGGGCGTGTTCCTACCGCGGTCGAGCTGACCCATTCATTCATCAAGACAAGTCGACCACTTTCGTTTGAAAATTCACAACATAAGCATAGAAATTCGTTGAGCCTCTTGAGTACGATTGGGGAGGGACGAGGGCTGATTAAATTATGTTTTTTTTTATAATACCAGGGATTGTAAAGCAGCTCACAGTTCACTTCACGCATGCGTATTTTCAACAGAGTTTCAGTATGCGCATGCTTTGTTGCTCTTGGTCCTCAGGAGAACTTGAAAAGAATTGGGGTCCCGGGATCCCTAAACACCTTACGTGTTTTGCTACTTTCACACTGGTATATTGTAAGGGCGTGGTCGTTCCCCTTTTGGGCCTACCCATTCACGACCCAGCTTGCGTTGGACCATTATTAAAAATGCACCTAATAATAAATCCTAAATCCACTAATCCACCTAATAATATTGTAGATAAATCTTAAAGATATAGAGGAATACTAAGTCAAAGTGAAATAAATTTTAAATATTACTAATTGTATGATATGAAAATGATATAGATGAATAAACAGCTAAATGTGTATATTATATATAATGTAGTAGAAATATATATACACTTCATATTATGAATAAGAAAGGCCCTCTTTGAAATTGCTATGCCCCTTGGAGTCGTCATACAATCTATTATTTAAGGTTAACCTTTGTAATATTTTTCTTGTACCTTTGTAATGTAATTTCTTTTGTGTTTTATCATAGTCTAGACTTACGATATCTCTTTTTTTTTTGAAACACAAAAACAGCAACATACATATGATACATGAAAACCATACTTAAAATAGTTTTGAGGTCCTTTAAGTAACAACTTTATTGTCGTGTCGCCTTGAACTTTGTTTCAATACCGCCCCCTAACTGGTGTGAACATCTTGCGCACTGCTTCAATCATACGAACTTCACAGCGGTGGTAAGGTTTAGCGTGGGCGTGTTTAATGGTACGCATATGTTCCTACAACCCAAACAAATTTCAATATACAATTCCATTAGTCATTCCGACGATAGTAACTGCGCCCGATGGAATCATATCGTTCGCGTGTTTGTTTGTTTTTATATGACAGATGGCCGGAATTACACTTGCGGCATTTGTATATACAGCCTGCTTGTTTGGAACAATCATAGTAGCGGATATATAGAATGTGTATATATATATATATATATATATAGTTATATCTCTATGTATGTATAATCGGAAATAGCAAGATAACTCTGCTGTCTCTTCTGGTGAAAGTGGGGATCCGGTGACTTTTATTACCGGTTACTTAGACAATCTTCAGGGGTGACGCCCGCATTATGATTCCTTCTAGAAGACATGTGACCTCCTTCAGTCCGCGGTGGGGCAGCGTGGTGGATACTCTAAAACCCTCACTGGACAGGACTCATATGCCCAGCTATTTGGGATGTGTAGGCGGTTACTTTGTTTTTATGGTGTGATTGAATTGTATTTGTCACATAAGTCACTTATTGACGTTATTACATTAAAGATAACATTTTAGTAAATTAAAAAAGTGTATTATCCTATAAAATGCGGAATTTAGTGTTTTGGATTTCCGCAATGTAAGCGTTACATGCTAGTGTATTTAGTGTTATATAAATATTAACCGTTCGAACTGAGCTTAACTATTTGTGCTAGAAGATTTACAATAGTCGAAAGGCGAATGCGCACTTTTTAAAGATTCGCAGGCCGTACTCTAAACCAGTTGACTTTTGACGTATAATTTTTTACTTATTTACATAATAATTTTTTAAAATTATATTTTTAAATAAACTAATTTTTGTCCGCTTTATAAGATTAACTTTCAGAACTGTTCTCCAACAACACCAGTTTGCTTCATTTATATTGTATGACATGTTTCACAAATAAATTGTCTTTGTCTTGTATGTAAATATAAAGTGAACGATATTGCCAATTATCCTTACTATACGCGAAATATTAAATTACAACTCGTACATACTATATGTTAACATGTTTTATATGGAGATTGAAGCAGACTATGTAAAAGGAACAAAGTTATTCCCTGTCTATGAGGCCGACGCCGCCTTAATTTAGGTAGCCTGAATTTAAATTTCAAATTTTCTTAGAAACTCACCGACGCCCCGTTGTAGGTAAGGGGTGGGCTAATTAAAGTGGTTGCCAGCTGCGGTTTCGCTGTGATATCATTTTATCGATATTGCTTTACATTATTTACTTTAACAAATTAAGTTTTAAGTAAACTCCTTTATATATAGAGATGTTTTTTTTATTTATAAGAATGACACAATTTACCTGATGATGATTAGGTTGGAATTTCCTTTTTCCATCGCCATGTAAGTAAAGGCGGTGCGCGCATCTGCACGAAGTAGGGTGGGGTGGCCCCCAAGCTCCACCCCATCTATTAGAAGCTAACCGTAAAGTGACAACTCTTTCGGGCTGCGGTAATGTAAGAAAGAGTTTCCGTGGTCCTGGACCTAGGGCGTCGAGAAGAACACCGTGGGGTTTTTGCCTGATTGTTTTATTATTTTACTCTAAGCATTTTGTTAGGGGTGTAAAGATGACACCATCGAATTCTCTGTAGAAATTCACATATTTATTATCGTTATTGTCCTCCATATTATAAATAGTATATACGCAATTGGAGGTCATTAAAAGTTATAAAAAAATAGATTTGGTTTTGCATAATGAATAGATTGATCTGTTAAAAACCAGTTGCATTATGCACAGCAGTAAATTTTGATTCACTTGCCGCGATCTATGGGTATTGATTGTGTCAACAATTAGATCAACATTTTGAAAGATTCATTTATGGAGCATGGAGATAAATACCCTAACATCTGAGTCTACAATATTTAAAAGTTGATTCATATAATTAAAAGTCGGTGTAGCTGAGTGTATAAGCGCTCGCTTTAAATCCAGGTTACGACGCGAGCAAACCGTGTTCGATCGTGTCGGCACCAATGAAATTATTAATTACAATTTTAAGTTTTGGTTAACCACATGCTCGGCGGTTAAGGAAAACATCGTGTGGAAGGCCTGCATGTCTAAGTAATACTTAAAAAAAATATTTCGGACATGCAAAGTCCGCCAATCTGCAGTGGAGTGGCTTGCACTCTCGAGATGAATGTATTGCCACCAGCAGAGGGATTTATATATAGGTTACGTTACTGGTACTTTATTTTATTTTTTTACTAAACATGGCCATACGTACTACCGTGTGTGTGTGTGTTTCGATTTAATACTTCTGAGCATTGTGGTCTCTAAAGAACATGTCACGAGTCACTTAATTTTGCAGATTAACAGAGTAAAATAGTATCTTGTTCTTGTATCTTTTCCCAGGATGGACTTAGGTCTGCACGATAGGACGTAGGTCATTTTATGCCCAGTGGTGGGATATATATATATATATACACACCTTCCTTCTATATATAACTATCTTCGTACTTTCAGCTGTAGTATTCAAAGATCACGATCGCCACAGATATTGCAAAATACAAATTTATATGACATACCAACTTGATCAGTATCCATTATTATTCTTTGGCATTCTTCAGAATGCGTGGCTCCGTTTCTATTTTCAAATTATATCAGGACTTTACGCTGTCTAAAATAGCATCATAACACTGCTGTGTTTCGTATGGTGAGGAGAGTGAGTGTGGGAGGACCTAATTACAAGTAAAGAGACATTTCATCTCAGTCCTCGGCGGTAACAACACTTGTAAATTTTAAATCTTTGATGATAGCAGTCATCGTGCCTTTAGCCTTTAGGTGAACTGTGTGCTCTCGATTGCCACGTCTCTCTATTAATATAAATAAATATATATAAAACCTTATCGTTTTCGATAACGATATCGTTTAGTACTTTTTTTAAACCAATATATTTTATAGGGCAGTTTATGATCGAAGCTTTTAGGATCCAAACACAAAATGCTTTTTATAGTACTTTAGTATTTCAATATATTTTTTTACTGCCTGCGACACGTTTGATTCCGTCTGACAATATCTGACAGTAGAGTAGTAGAAATAATCATGAATCATAAGTATATTTAATAATATACCGGTGAGATATGACACACTTAAATATGCAACACAAAAATTAGTAATTAAAATACAATGAAATAATACGTAAGAGAAATTAGAGTTTAAACCGATTAGAAATGAAATCTCGAAAACCATGAACGAAGCATATGCTTGCAGGGCCACATTCCTGGTCGGAAGCTGTTTATTATTCACTTTACCACTTAGTGTTTTAGGAAAGTCACTTAGCTCACTACCAAAGTTGAAAGTGGATTTCGAAGTGATATTTGATGAAGTGGAAATTTTTTACTTTCAAATTTTCTATACACGTTTAGAAGCCCAATAGCTAATTATTGGTAAAAAATGTTACATATTAATTCAAATTATTTCAAAACGTCTCAAGGGCCAAAAACCTTATGCTAATTATATAATTTAAAAAAGTAATTTCGAGTCCGCCCTGTTCTTTAGTTCCGAGTTTATAGAATAGGGTTAAAGTATACCCTTCCTAGAATTAAAAGGGGATTTCGGGTGGTCAGAGTCGGGGCTCTGATGGTCCATGAAAGTTCAGCCGGAAAGGTGGAGTAATGGTCCCGAGTTGCCATAGCACAGCGAGGAAAAGCGACGTGCTTAAGCTCTGCAGAGGGGCGCCGGTGCGATTCTTACGTGATCCGGGTGCTCCTCTTAATGCACTGAGGGGGTGGGGGTGGGGGATTTAGTAGCATTCTGTAAATTAAAAAAAATGATAGTTATATAGAGCTCCAGGTGGTTAGTATACATATTTCGTATAATGAACACTGCATTGGTTTTAGACTATTTTAAAGGCTATGATGTTTAACGTGGAAAGATGTTAACGAAAAAATATATTCCTGCTTTTTTTTCTTTCTCTATTTGAGTGAGAGTTTGTTCTGTCAGATTTACCCATTGAGGTTTGCTTTCTTTAACGCCGTTATCCCTTAAAGCTGTTAAGATTAATTTTGAATTGATATTTTTTTAAATCCTTCTACTTGATATAAAAGTCAATTCAGTTCATGGTTATTAGAGCTGTTGGGGAAATAAATTAAACGAAATATTAAGGTTAAAGTTAAACATCATATGTAATACTTAATATGTTTGTTTATACGTTCCGTTTCGAGTTTAATTTTCAGCTACCCACGCGAAATCTGCCACGAGTGAAATTTGCGCAACGCTTGAACATTACGCGACCGCGTTAGTGAGGAACATCGGTAACACGTATAATTGTTTTCTTTATTTACTGTCGGTGATGAACGAGCCCACTGTTCTACTGATTGTGATTCTCTTGATACCCGCATTGCATCATAATGGGGGTGCGTTGCGTAAGAGGTAATGCCTCTTTACCAGTAATATTAGTTTGTTTCTAGCTGCAGATTGAATAGGTCAGACCGACCGGGTAAGTAACACGCCCTCACAGAATACCAGCTGGAAATAGCAGTATTATGTTGCTGTGTTTCATTTGGTCAGTGTAGGTATCGGGAGACCTTTAATACAGGTGTAGAGGCGTTCCATCTCAGTCCTCGGCGGTAACAACACTTGTAAATTTTAAATCTTTGATGATAGCAGTCATCGTGCCTTTAGCCTTTAGGTGAACTGTGTGCTCTCGATTGCCACGTCTCTCTATTAATATAAATAAATATATATAAAACCTTATCGTTTTCGATAACGATATCGTTTAGTACTTTTAAACCAATATATTTTATAGGGCAGTTTATGATCGAAGCTTTTAGGATCCAAACACAAAATGCTTTTATAGTACTTTAGTATTTCAATATATTTTTTACTGCCTGCGACACGTTTGATTCCGTCTGACAATATCTGACAGTAGAGTAGTAGAAATAATCATGAATCATAAGTATATTTAATAATATACCGGTGAGATATGACACACTTAAATATGCAACACAAAATTAGTAATTAAAATACAATGAAATAATACGTAAGAGAAATTAGAGTTTAAACCGATTAGAAATGAAATCTCGAAAACCATGAACGAAGCATATGCTTGCAGGGCCACATTCCTGGTCGGAAGCTGTTTATTATTCACTTTACCACTTAGTGTTTTAGGAAAGTCACTTAGCTCACTACCAAAGTTGAAAGTGGATTTCGAAGTGATATTTGATGAAGTGGAAATTTTTTACTTTCAAATTTTCTATACACGTTTAGAAGCCCAATAGCTAATTATTGGTAAAAAATGTTACATATTAATTCAAATTATTTCAAAACGTCTCAAGGGCCAAAAACCTTATGCTAATTATATAATTTAAAAAAGTAATTTCGAGTCCGCCCTGTTCTTTAGTTCCGAGTTTATAGAATAGGGTTAAAGTATACCCTTCCTAGAATTAAAAGGATTTTCGGGTGGTCAGAGTCGGGGCTCTGATGGTCCATGAAAGTTCAGCCGGAAAGGTGGAGTAATGGTCCCGAGTTGCCATAGCACAGCGAGGAAAAGCGACGTGCTTAAGCTCTGCAGAGGGGCGCCGGTGCGATTCTTACGTGATCAGGTGCTCCTCTTAATGCACTGAGGGGTGGGGGTGGGGATTTAGTAGCATTCTGTAAATTAAAAAATGATAGTTATATAGAGCTCAGGTGGTTAGTATACATATTTCGTATAATGAACACTGCATTGGTTTTAGACTATTTTAAAGGCTATGATGTTTAACGTGGAAAGATGTTAACGAAAAAATATATTCCTGCTTTTTTTTCTTTCTCTATTTGAGTGAGAGTTTGTTCTGTCAGATTTACCCATTGAGGTTTGCTTTCTTTAACGCCGTTATCCCTTAAAGCTGTTAAGATTAATTTTGAATTGATATTTTTTTAAATCCTTCTACTTGATATAAAAGTCAATTCAGTTCATGGTTATTAGAGCTGTTGGGGAAATAAATTAAACGAAATATTAAGGTTAAAGTTAAACATCATATGTAATACTTAATATGTTTGTTTATACGTTCCGTTTCGAGTTTAATTTTTCAGCTACCCACGCGAAATCTGCCACGAGTGAAATTTGCGCAACGCTTGAACATTACGCGACCGCGTTAGTGAGGGAACATCGGTAACACGTATAATTGTTTTCTTTATTTACTGTCGGTGATGAACGAGCCCACTGTTCTACTGATTGTGATTCTCTTGATACCCGCATTGCATCATAATGGGGGTGCGTTGCGTAAGAGGTAATGCCTCTTTACCAGTAATATTAGTTTGTTTCTAGCTGCAGATTGAATAGGTCAGACCGACCGGGTAAGTAACACGCCCTCACAGAATACCAGCTGGAAATAGCAGTATTATGTTGCTGTGTTTCATTTGGTCAGTGTAGGTATCGGGAGACCTTTAATACAGGTGTAGAGGCGTTCCATCTCAGTCCTCAAGGGTGACAACGCATCTGCATTATGATTCCTTGTCAAAGATGAACTGTGTGCTCGTTTGTTACTCTGAATGTAATAATAAACAAAAAGAAATGAGCAGCGTTATATTGCTATTTCACTATGGTATTCTAAGAGGGCGTAAACTTTCTCCAACCAAGCAACAAATTCATGCTGCTGCTAGTAACAAACTGCAGTGTGGCTCTCTCCACTATTACATACATATCCATATAACATTTGTACATATACTGATACGTTATAAACGGAATACAATGATATGAATCATCGTGTATTTTCGTGCGGGCCAATGTGTCACCCCCTTGAATACCCTACGCATTGTCCGGTGAAGATATACCGTTTGATGTTCCACGAAACATCCGCGCTTATACCCATATATACACCTGTAATTTTGTAACCAGTTCATGATAATTTCGTTTATTTGGGTTATACCTTCCCTTTTGTGTAATCCAAGGTTAAGCCACCAAGTGAATTAAGAATATTATCATCCATTATGTTAAGTTCTCGGTTATATTGTCCAATAATTAGGATTGTCTTATCCATGAGATTTTTATAATTTTGTCTCTCTCATAATTAATATAATAGTTCAATCGCGACAAAGTTTTTTAAATACGGATACATATGAATAGAAGTAGATATACTTAAATTTATCTCTGATTCACCCCGAGGGTAACTGGTAGCAAGTCCGCCTTTGTACATTTGTAGTATATGAAGTTTAAATAAATAAATAAAAAAATCAACTAACTCCAGTCGACAGGGAAAAGAATTGAGTCCAAATTGGTAAAATGAGAATCAAACATTCTGATTTTGCTCCAGTAACAATGAGACAAGATCGTCGGGAGAAGGACCAGGAAATAGCAGCATAATTCCGTGTTTTGTAGTGAGGGTGGGGAATAGGAGGCCCAATTACTGCTAGCGAGACGCACATCTTCAATTATTATTGTGTCAAAGAGCAGGAAAATCAAGATATATGATCGTGTAATTTCCTCTTACGCTTACTATTTAATATAATTTACACGATTCGTTTGAATTAAACATTAAACAGGGATTGTCAAATATCAGTCGACAATTGTATATATTTACGTCTAAGTATATATGAACGACTTAACTTAGAGGAGAATCTTTTTATATATATCTATATACCATTTCTTCCCGCTAGCAGCTGTCTTCCGAAGCGGTGTTACAATACGAATAGCGATCTTGTCGATTCAATATTATGTATATACCTAGTAACTAAATACTGTTACATGAAAACTTTTCTTTTTTCATCTTAATTTTTTTATTATTAATCTTAATCTTAATTATTTTGAATTAGGAACACGTATATTATTTTAAAAACTTCTTTCGATTTTGCGCCATTTAAAATATTTTTTCGTGTTCATTATCAAATTACAATATGCAATGGGGTGTTAAATAAAATAGGATTGCTGTGAGATCGCCTTGCACGAAGTGGGTATGGAGCCGTCGGTCATATTCCAGACACTTCAAAAGCTTGGAATCAGCCGTATGTTCGTATATCGTACTATCAACAGATACAACAACACTTCCTCTGTCGAAGACCAGAAAAGATCGGGGCGGCTGCGTGCTGTTAGAACTACAAAGGCTGTTAAAGCCAGAATTCGTCGAAACCACATTAGGAGGCAAAAAATATTATCGCGAGAAATGAAGATTCCTTTTGTCCTCTGTCGCGTATTATAAAACAAGACCTGAAGCTCGATGCTTATCGTCGATATACAGGACATGCCCTAAATCAATCTTTACAATTAAAGAGAGTGTATCGATCAAAACGCCTTCTGTCGCGATACGCAGGTGAAAGGCACAGAAATATTCTCTTTACCGATGAAAAAATTTTCACGATTGAGGAACACTACAATAAGCAAAATGATAAAGTGTACGCTCACAGTTCTAAAGAAGCTGCTCAAGTCGGAAAGGTACAACATGGTCATCATCCTGCGTCAGTGATGGTTTGGTGGGGTGTCTTATCAAGGAGTCACAAAACTACATTTTTGTGAAAAAGTGTGAAAACTTCAGCCAAAGTCTTGGATCATGTGAAACCTCTCAGTAATACACTTTTTTAAAAATATATCGTGGACTTTCCAGCAGGTCTCTGCACCTGGTCACGGCGATATTGAGTCTCTTAAAAAATCTTTGTAGCAAGCAGTGGCGAAATTTTCCATGGAAGCAGTGCGTAAATCCATAGATTCGTGGCCAAACAGATTAAAGGCCTGTATAAAAGCTAAAGGTGGCCATTTCGAATAGAATATATATATATATATATATATATATATATATATATATATATATATATATATATATATATTTATATATATATTTATATTTATATATAATATAATTAATATATATAATATAATATAGCTTCGTCTAATTTGATTCGCAGTCATGAAAACCGAACCAGACAAGCCATCATTTATAATAATTATATTCGCGTAAAATATCCACAATTTGTGCTCAAAGTGTTAATTTTCACGTAAGCAAAGAAACTGAGCAAATGGAACAACATTTCGGTTGGTAACTACGCTACGCTCAAAAACCCTGACCCTAAACAAACAATACAAATGCAATCGAAGTGCTGGGAGTCGGCACGGTTGGCCTTGGCGCAGAAGGTGACCCACTCGCCCCAGCAGACTGGCGACGAGTAGCGACCTCTGTTGCAATTATTTATCCTTTGACGGAGAACGAAAAGGATTGCATACTGTTGACACGATACTATATCGTTAATAAATGTTTAGTGGTGAAACGAAAAAACAAAATAGAAATGATGCTAAAAAATAACTACGTTTTGACAATGGTCGACTACACTTTGTTTCTACCTGCAGATAGAATGGTTCAGCTCGATCGGGGTAGGACCACGCCCTCACAGAATACCAGCGTAAAATGGCATCATAATGCTTACAGTTTTTCGTTTGGTAGCGATCCGGAGACCTTTATTAGTGGTGACGAGTCATTCCAACTCAGACCTCAAGGGTGACAACGCAACTGCATTATGATTCTTTATCAAGGATGAATGTAGATGTCATGGGCCGCAGGAATCATTTACCCATCAGATTTGTAACTAAACTTGTAGACCCTGGTGTTGGTGTAACCATTGTCAGTTCCCCTCAGACGTAAACGCATCTACACAACCTCATATCCAAACGGAGGACATATCCCCCGGCGCAGCTTAAGTGGAGTATTGGCTCACGGTGGGGCCATCGTTTCATCTTTTCATCGTTAGCGTCCACGGTATCCGAGCCTTCTAGTGTTATTATTTGAAATCGATCAAAATTATCTTTTTAATGTTACAACTGGATGTATTACAAATGTCACCTCACCTATTATATTTATTTATTTTATTTAACTTTTATGTACACAAAGCATTTATATAAGGGAAGTAATATAGGAAAGGTATGTATAAAGGCGTAGCTTATTTTACATTTAAAATAATACTATTCCAGCAGGCCTGGTGTTGGGCATATTATAGGAAAAAGAGCATAGTGTACTCACAAAATAAAAAATAAAAATAAAAACAAGACTATACTTATATACAAACATGCATAAATTTATTAATTAATACATATATATATATAATGTAAACATGAATAATAAATTCATATATATATATATATATATATACGTACATATATATGTATTTATATATAACATAATATGTCATTATATATTCATAAATATAAGTGCAGTGCATAGTGTAGATAGTGTTTTTTTTGCTTATAAATTTAATAATATTACTAATAACGACGATATTTGACGGCTGCCTGGTGTAGTGGTTAGAGTGAGTACCTTGGTGCTGAATTCGAATCGTAGGTTCGATTCCGAAGAGCAATATGCTTGGATCACAAAATTGATTTTCGTTGGGTTTGGGAGCGTTGTATGTATCCCGTGTACCCGACACTGCATCTAAACTTTCTCCATATGCATATTGCACGTGTTTTAAATTGGAATACTTTATGTCAGATGATATCAAGGTCGAAATCGACCATGAATACATAATTATCATTACTAATAATTACTCTACCAGTGAAGTAATTTTCATGTGATATATAAAAAACTGAACACGCCAATAGGTTTCGATTTGTCGTCAAGGGCTCGAGCATGTGCTTTTTAAAATGCAGGCCGCACGTGTTTAAACACAATATTTTTTTTTTATCAAGAGCTATTTATAATTAAGAACGAGTAGCTCGTTATTTAAAATATGTTTTAGTTTGATAAGAAAAAATATACGACTTTTTGTTGTTATGAAATAAGGATGACTAACAAGCCAACCGGTCACCTGATGGGGTAAGTAATGACGGCGACGCATGATCCGATAGAAGGTCAGGATGCGTTGTCACCCCTGAAGTCAAATAGAATTGCCGCGTCACGCGCAATTTTAACTACTCTGTGGAATCGGCTGTCGCCAGCGGTGTTTCCGAACCGATACGACCTAGGGACCTTCAAGAAAAGAGCCCACACCTTTTTTTAAGGCCGGCAACGCAACTGCGACTCCTCTGGTGTTGCTGTTGTTGATTGGCGGCGGTGATCACGGTCGGCAATCTATATAAAAAGGAATCCGGTGTTCCAGTCACTGGTGTCTTGAATCTATGTCGAGGATAGATGTAGGCAGCAGTCATTACTTATTGACCAATGTCCTTGTTAGTTATGTAAAATAAAAAAAAGTACGTTTCTGAGATAAAAAATTAAAATACTCTCTGAATTAAAAATATATATAATATATTTAATTAAACGTCAACGCCTCGTAAATAACGTTCTTTATGGTCTTCGTTAAAAATATTATTCCACCGTTATAATTCGTTAACGATTAATCCAACCGATAATACATTTAATAGTATTAATAATTATAATAGTATAATTATATTATAAAATCATTATTAAAACGTGACATTTGCCTGTTTGTGACCTGTTATGTTAATTAGGAAACAGGATATGTTGCTCGCTATCCTTATACGTACGTTATGATTTATTCTTGTAACTGTTACTTGTGTCCCGTACTATTTTGTCACAATTATTTTTAAAAATGTTAGAGGCTGTGACAGCTGTGTGGCTGGCTGAACGCAGGCATTAATTTCTTGACGAACTTAATTCGATCCCCGGTCATCCGTCATCGATAATCGCAATTTTAATTTCTCCATTACTTCGTATACTCGACCGTGAAGGAGAACTTCGTGAGAGAATGTTTGAGAAATATATAATATAACACGAACGTTTAGTGTTTTATGCAATTAGTTGTGTCACCGTTAAGAGGCATTCAGTGGAGCGTCTTTGGTTTAGGGTACGGTCTGTGACGTCGCAGGTTCAAATCCACCGTTTCACTATTGTCGTGATCATCTCCTAGCACAAGCATTTAAGATTAGTTGCGTGCGGTTAACGGGAATGTTTGTTATGGTAATCACTTGCTTTGTTACACAAATCGTAATCGATTTATTACGAAATATTACATTTAGCTAAAATTTCTGAATATATTATTAATATCCAGCAATAACAGTGGTAGAGTAGCTCTGCAGTTGGTTTCTAGCTGCAGAATGAATGGGTCTGCTCGACCGGGATAGGACCCCACGCCCTCACAGAATACCATGCGTGAAATAGCAGCATAATGCTTCTGTGTTTCGTCTGGTGAGTGATGGAATCCGGAGACCTATATTACTGTTGATGAGGCATTCCATCTCAATCCTCTAGGGTGACAACGCATCTGCATTGATTCCTTGTCAAGGATGCATGTAGATGTCGTGGGCCGCAGGAATCAGGTGAACTGTGTGTGAGTTTG
The DNA here is from genome assembly GCA_029286865.1 of Teinopalpus imperialis. Classification (NCBI taxonomy): domain Eukaryota; kingdom Metazoa; phylum Arthropoda; class Insecta; order Lepidoptera; family Papilionidae; genus Teinopalpus; species Teinopalpus imperialis. The sequence goes on from JAGSMU010000001.1 coordinate 14,911,065, forward strand.
TTACTCTTAATGTAATAATAATAATAAAAATAAATAAAATATCTTTCGATTGATACGAGGCGAGTAAGTGGTTATCTTACATAATCATTAGTGCATATGTTCTTTTATATAGTATTAGGGGTGACAAGCGAGCACACAGATTCACCTGATTGTAAGTGCAACTGTTGTCTGTCAAGTGTCATATCCGCTCTAAGTATTATTTTCGGCGAGGAATTAGATCTTCTTCATCAGAGATGACAACGCATCAACGCTTATAAATGATTCCTCATCGACGATGCATGTGGATGTCGTGGACCGCAGATTTACTATTAGTTGAACAGTATTCCTTGTTGTACGTCACCATATTTGTTTTTAAAGTGATCGCGTCTGCAATTCTTGTTTATCTTATGACAGATAACATGAGTTGCGGTTGCGCGAGCTCAGACCCGCTGTCGCCCCGCTTGCCCTTCCTATACGACGATAACCAGTTCTCACCGATAACGGATATCAGAGCCAGGGCGTTAGGCCAGCTGCGGATTGATGCGGCTTATCGGTGCCGTACTATACTTATTTATTTGTACTGTCGTAGAGCCGCAGTAGCTCGGCAACTAAACGCTCGCGGTAACTTCTCACACAACTTCTTTTTTCTGGTCTGGGGTGTGTTGTATTGTATATGTGTCCCGAAATTTACACTGAAATTTCTTATGTTTTTTTTGTTCAAAATCAAAATATTCTATAGTGACGCAAGCATTTATGCAAACACAGGCGCATTCAATAGTCGTACACTTCCCTACTGCGATGCATGTATAAGTTTTAAATTTTATAGAATAGGTGGCAAACGAGCGAGCAGCCCACCCGATGGTAAGCATCGGGGACTGACAGTGGTAGAGCTACACTGCAGTTTTTTCTAGCTGCAGAATGAATGGATCAGCTCGGCAGGAGTAGGTCCACGCCCTCACAGAATAGCAGCATAACGCTATGTTGTGATTCGTCTGGTGCGTGATGGGATCCGGAGAACTTTATTACTTGTGACGAGGTATTCCATCTCAGTCCTCAAGGATGACAACGCATCTGCATTATGATTCCCTGGAGACGATGAATGTAGATGTCATGGGCCGCAGGAATCACTTCACATCACAGGTGCACTGTGTTACTCTCAATAAATAGATAAAAAAAAGATACTGTATTAAAAATTATCCTTTAAAAAGGTCGGGAACTTATTTGGCCAACCCCAATATAAGCATACATACATACATACATACGATAACTTACTCGGTATTCATGAAGCAAACTTTTAAAATAGATTCTATTGCTTACCTTTCTGATGTCATCGGGCAAGGCATTCCAGAGCGGTGTTGCTCGCCCAGTAAATGAATTAGCGAGAGAGCCGCTAAAGTGAAGTGACAATTACAAGAAATTTACGACACATTTTTTTTTATTTATGCACAAAATTTTTATTTATCACACAAACCTAACCTAAAAATACTCATGCACAGGAGATGGTTCACGACGTGTCGTGGAATGGGTGGATTCGAACCTACCTACGCTGTTCAGATTCGCAGTCCACGGCCGTATAATGAAAGTACTGCAATAAAACTGACATATCTACGTTCCTTGTTTAACCAAAACAGTACCAAACGGATATTACGCGAGAATCCGAACGAGACCTGCTGTAAATATAGCCCTCTCACCAAGAATCTCTCTTTCCCTACCGATCCACCTATAATTTACCAAAGCCCTGAATTCCTTATAATGACCCTTAACGGTATACCCAAAAATAGAAGCCACTGACACATTCGATGTTATCGCTTATCTCGCAGTGAAACGTTACTCGATAAATAAATAAATAATGAAATAGTAATTCCGATACCTTGTCACCGGTATGTATAGCCACGTTGCAGATAGATACTGACTGCAACATCAATGCCGCTCGGAAAGAAAAATACCAGCATGATCAGTTGTAAAGAAACTAAGAATCTAGTACTGTTACGAGGAGAATCTCACTCCTCACGGGTGACTACGCATCTGGAATCTCACAGAATATAAGCGTAAAATAGCAACATAACGCTGTCTATGTTTCGTCAGATGAGTGTAGGGATCCGTAGACACTTATCACTAGTGACGAGACGCACATGTGGCAGCAGGAATTACTTATCATCAGGCAGACTTGTGTGCATGGGTCAGCTCGACAGGGATAGGATCGCGCCCTCACAGAATACCATCGAATAAAATAGTAGCATAATGCTGTCGTGTTTCGTCTGGTGAGTGTAGGGTTCCGGAGACCTTTATTACTGGTGACGAGGCATTCCATCTCATTCCTCAAGTGTGACGACGCATCTGTATTACGATGCCTAACAAAGGATGAATCTGAATCACTTACCATTACGTAGACTATGAGTTAGTGTTACTTTATATAATTTCTGTATTGTCTTTGATGATAATTATCATTTATCATCACTGAACTGAGACTTATTTTTCTTGTCGAATTCCATCCAAAGTCCCCTTCAAAGTGGCAAAGTTTATGAAAATATATTTATTTCCAAACAACCCATACTTACATACTTGATTGATTTGACATTACCGAGTGAGTGATGCAATTTGTATGTACATGTTACATACGGCCCAGTAATTTGTATGTACATGTTACATACGGCCCAGTAATTTGTATGTACATGTTACATACGGCCCAGTAATTTGTATGTACATGTTACATACGGCCCAGTAATTTTCCGAAAATAACCAATTCCCCCGCCATTATTGTTCATCAATTTCATACAAACGAGTACGGTCACCTTTACTCGTGTCTATCGATTTTGGAACTTAACTATTAAATTAACATTTTGATTACGATAGCGGTGATTTCTATCTTCACCTTGTATTATGGCTGCCGATGCCGTAGGTTCTTCCATTTCGTAATTTCATCACACATTCAAATATTATAGTGAAACAAAAGTTTAAGTTTAGTTAGAGTGGTTTAATGGGAATTTAATGTTTCCTCAGCTTACAACGAGTCTTTTGTTGAAAAGATAGCGCCCCCTTACGTCTTAGAGGTCAGTAAGTAAAAATATCATGTCCGATTTCTACCACGGCGGACATCTTTTTTTTAAATTATTTAATTTGGGTCATCTACAGTGCATACATGAAAACAATCTTAATCCACAAATACATGAAGTCAAATCTGATGCATGCACCAATTACAGATGAACACATCATTTGTTATAATTAACGGCTATCGTGTTACAAAAATTAATTAATGGAGAAAACTAAACAATAACTGATTCATAATAAAAACAAAAACAGAATTTAATTTTCTAAATGAAACAAATTAAATAATATCGTCATAAAATAAAATGAAACAATAAAATAATTACATACGATTATAAAATTAAATTAAGTGAAGTCACAATCAAATTAAAATTAAGTGGGAATTTAATTAAATGTCAACAACAACGTAAACAATATAATAGCGATTAATATCTAAACGAAAGACAACCACACGATATAATAAAATTAAAAATTAAAAAGTTGAGATGGAAATGAATATTATTACCAGACGAAATCAACTTGGCACAATATTTTATAGTGCCGTTAGTATTCTTGCACTCATCCGTCGTCTCGTGCCCTATTTCTATGTAATGCATGTACAATAACATCGGAAGAAAGTTCCACATGCATTATCAAAGACACGCGACATAAATTCACACTATATCCAGAATCGAAAAACAACAATACGTGATGTACAAATATCGTTCCCAGATGGGAATCGAACTCACGACACGCGGCGCAGCATCCGGTTAATATAACTACACGACGCGATCGTAAAACGTCAAACACACAAGCTATATAGTCATAGGAAAATAAGATTTGTCATGATGTAAACAACGGTTGATTAAGAATTTATTAGCCATTAGGAGGGACTGACTAGAAGACTGCTTCCCGCAGCATTGATTTACTTAACTCGCAGCTGTTCAATCAAAGCCATGTAGATATGATAGCTTGGTATCGGCGAGCGCTGTTTCCTCAAAACTTGGTGCCAATACGGGGAACTCGAAGAGCGTTCAACGATAAAAGATATGAATAAATGTTATCTTTTATCAGTCATTGGTCGTTGATCGATCGTGCAACACGCTAAATGGTTGGTGTTGACACACAACACACACAAGGACACACAATTATATATATATTTATATATATATATATATACATATATACCCCAGACGGTGCCCTCAGTGAAATCGTTACTTGCTTTAAGATTCACCGCGTCCGCGAGCATATCGAATTAGATTCCCGGTGCCGACGACACCGATGAAATTGTTAATTGCAATTTTTTTTATCCATTATCACGTGCTAGACAGTGAAGGAAAACATCGTGAGGAAACCTGTGTGTCTAAGATTAAATAAATATTGCCGCCAATTGACAGTGGAGTCATGTGGTGGATTATGCTGTAACATCCTCTGGAGAGGAGGCACATATATATGTTACATTTTACTATTAAATGTTAAACACACATTTTTGTTAAACTAAAAGAAACTACCAATACATTAAGATGTAACTATGCTATTATTACCAGTAAATAAAATAATATATGAGGGTAATTTCGTAGAAAAAAAAAAAGATAAAAGAAATCGCTGCAAAACAAAGGTGTAGGTAAATTGGTTCAAAGTATTACCCCCCTTAAACAAAGACAAGGACTACATGTTGTGGCGTATTACTTGATTTTTAAATACGATATAACATGTCGTTTATTATGGTATTAAATATGAAAGCTTGTAATTTTCAATATGTTAATTATCAAATGTTAGATTTATATATGTATGGAATTTTCTAACACAAGCTAATTCTTGCTTAAACGCTGATAGATGAGGCAGTTGAAATAAATAATTTTAAAAATGTATTTTTTTCTGTTTCATATGAAATCCATCGAAACCAAAAGTTTCCATTGTCTTATTGTTGGCAGTAGATGCAGAATTTCATCAACCGTTTGATGTATGAGATCTCACACGACGGTGCGGCGGCGTAATCTCGCCAATTTCCCGCGATAATAAATACGCCGATAAATCCGTCCGGTGTGCTTAAGTGTGGCCCGCGATACATTATCGTGTTTTAAACGGGTTCATATCTTCACGATCGTAATCGCGATGGGGAGCGGTTGAAGGCTTCGTGCGCGTGTTGTGACGGTGTAAAGGCGCGATACACTAGGGTGTATCGATGGTGTCGGTAGCGAACAGCAGATTTTTAGGGATTTCTGTAGTAATCAGTCGCAATGGCTGTGTTGCATTGTGTTTGGAGTACAATTCTCAGCTGAAACATAATATATATCAAAATTATTGCTTTTTGGGTCCGAGAGGGTCGTCAGTATGCCGTGACTTTGAACCTCTGACCCTCCCTTCAAATTTTTTGTATATAGATTAGCTCGCATAAGGGAGGGAGACGATTCCGTTCTTACTTACGCCACTATAATATATCCTGCGCAGTTGATGTCATCTCCTTATATGGACAGTATCGTTGTGGCCGAAAGCGATCACGAATATATTACTTCATACTATTCGGTTGCAGGTAACGGATATGCAAAGATATCACCGCGATGTCTTCTTCCTCGTACAGCGGCTTACACGCGATTTAATCGTGTTTTAGGCCGCTTCTAAAGTTATCCTGTCCTCCCTTTAGATAGCGATCCGAGTCGAGGTTTCGTACCTCACTATGAGGCGCTCTCGGATTGTATTATCGCCCCCTCTGTTGTCGTCGACGTTCTTCGTCCACAGGGGTCGGAGCGCAACGGTGGTGCGGCAGCGGTCTTCGTGCTTCGCTTCGCAGCATCGTCGTTGTCTCCTTAATCGGCGGGCATCCCGCTCGCGGGTCTATTTAGATAAAGCTGTAGAGGTCACCGGACCAACAGCAATACTCATACAAAAAAAGCAATAGATATTATACATTTTTCTACATTTTGCTTAGGATTTGTACTTTTTAAAATTAGTTTTATTAATTGTCTTATTATTTTTATATGTATAGATAATAGAGTTTAATAATAATTGATGATTTTAAATCCGTCACCCGTCTTACTCTCCAACTGGAAATAAATATATATTTTTTTAATAGACACAGTCACATTCGGAAGATTGTAGTTTTTTAACAGTGGGTAAAACCAATCGAATTACAGCTTATTTATAAAATAAAAAACTTAGTTTAAAATTTAAAAAATTACTCTCCCAGATCCTAAGTTATGTAAATTTTTTGCTAAGTAATTACAATGCTATTTTAATCTAGTATTCGGCATTCTTTAAAACTTATTGGCTCTTTATTTTGTGATGTTACTGATTGTTGATTGGTAGTGAGACGCCGCAATTATGAATTGGCTGTGGCATGTATAGGTCGGCTCGACCGGGGTGGGGTTACGCTTTCCGGAATATCAGTGTAAAATTGTAGTTTAGCGCTGTCTGGTAAAATAAAGAAATCCGACACCTTATTACTGGGGTGATAAAGATCTGCATTACGATTCCGAGTATCAAGGTCAAATGTTGGCGTCATGCACCGCAAGAATCAATTGCATTTTCGTTTGTCACCGTCCAATATCATAAATAAAAATACGACGTAACGAACGTCTAAACTATGTGCCCTAACGTGTACTCACCTTAAGCCATTAAATCTCAATTTAATGCTAAGCTTCGCCTTTCGTGCAGTTATCCGGATTACCGAGTGATCATTTATTATCGCGTACTTACCTTCAGCACGTGACCCCCGTGTGTGTGTGCGCCCTGTGACGAATGTAACGCAAGTGTGTTAATTGTTTTAACTAATGACACCGCCCACGATGATATCTCCTTCAATTATGTCTGACATTCATTCATTAGTTATTTCAATACATCATTAAAACGTTAAATCACTAATTGTATATGGAAATTAAAAAGAGAACGATGCTCGTAAAACCCTTATTATATAAGGCTATGCTGCAATAAAATTTTCTATAAAGGTGAGGTGAAGGTGGCTGAGTGCCCTAAGCGCTCGGACACCTTTCAACCCGATGACGCTGAAGAACCCCTGGGGCTGACAGTGGCCACTGTTCATTGAAAAATCAGCCATAAAAATAAAAGAAGAAAATTCCTTCACCATGTACGTGTGTGTTTACTTTCGTGTAATTATTCTATTAGATTTTTCCATTGTATTCTTACACCCCTTAATTTCGTAAAAAAGGCTACCCAAGGTTGCCTGGATGATGTCCGTTCTATGCCGTAAAATTTAGTATAGTATTTTACTATTTTTTTTATTGTGTGGTTATATCATAATCTATATAAATAAAAAAAAAATCCTGTTAGGAAACGCTTCACTTGATAAAGGCTAGACCAAATACGTTATTATTTTTTGCAATGATTTATGAAAGGAAAAATTTGAAATGTTGCTCGGAAAATTGCTATATTCGGCCAAAACTGTAAGTCCTTTTTGCCTTTAGGATTTTTTGGGTACTAGCTCGATGGTTAATTATCACAAATTAACAAAACGATCACAAACAAATTTAATGAAATTTGATCAGGACACCGTCTTTCGGGTCAATTAGTAAAGAATATTTTATTTGTTTGCGTGTTTGTACGTTCAATTGGAAGCGAGTGCTTAGACACTTACCTTACCACGGTTCGATACTAGATATAAAAGTTTCTTGCTAACTCGTATACTGTCAGGCTATATTACTCTGGAACGCCTTGCCTAATAATGTAAGGAAAACTCCGACCGACCAAGACCTTAGATCGTGAACATTTGAGGAATGAATTGATGGTTGTATAATTTGGTCGCCTAACTTTTCATTAATGGCTACTGTTATAGATATATATTTATATATGTATGTAATTTATATATATTATCTGTAAACGTCACATTATATATTATTATATGTTTATGTTATTATTGTAGTATTTACTTATGTAAGTAAGCGTATAAGTGTACATTATTTTGTCCTTTATATATTTGTTGGTTTATCATTTATAATATTTTCATATTGTTAGTTATTGTTCGTTGATACACCTAGCACATTACACACACACACACATATATATATATATATATATATATATATATATATATATATAAAAATTAGATACTCTCACTCAATACCCGACAGGAGCCTGAAAGATAAATTATACAGTCTTAATGAATTTATTCATAAAATCTAGTTCATAAGACATAATATATTGGCTCGAAAGCGCGTACCACCGAGAAGTAATTTATAATTCATTACTCCCCGGCCTACTGAGGCTTCCAAGATTGATTCTATCCCCATATTAAATTGGGCCCCTCCCCTGTTGTGCGGGTCTTAGATATCTCCTTTAATGTCTTACATATATTATTATATGACAACTGTGTGGCGTAGTGGTTAGAGTGCTTGTATTTGTGGGCTCACAGCCCAAGGAACTAAATTTGTACAACGCAAATTATTCTGGAATATATTTCGTATCTTTGACACTACATCTGCTACTATCCCCGATCTTATTGCACATGCTTTAGGCACGTCCTTATATGGAAGGCGGCGACCAACGTACCTAATTCAGGGTGACCACCGAGGGGTAATAGTAGGTACAAAACTCACATAACCCTGTCTTCTCCCCAGTAGCTAGAGTCGGTCTTTAGGTCTTTTTCCCCCTGACACAAAAACAAAAAAAAGGCGACAGTGAAAGCTTGTGTTGTGCTTCTGGGACAATGTTTACGACATTATAATATATTCTATATCAACTCGTAACAATTATATGATATCGCCATAGTTGAAATCAGGCGGGTAGCACTATGTTTATTCCAATACACGAAAGAGGCTAAAGGTATAAATTTATATCCGGGTATTAATATTTTTACCTTTGGCACACGGATCCGATTTCATTTTACACGCCTGCTCTGCGCTTAAATATTTCCGGAGCGCACATCTCTCACGTTGGCCGATGGATTTACGACGATCGGGTTCGCCAGAATTTTTTTTCGAGCTAAGCGGGATTTCGAAACCTTTTATAAGCGGTACCCATTCGATAAAAGCTGCACATGTATAAAAGGAAAATATTAAGTTACTATTCTTTATTTAAGATATAAAACATATTATGTAACCTTGAGATTATATATGAGAAAATAATGTATTTAAGTAACTAATGTTGACAGGAAATCATATAGGTATATAAATAGACACATATATATATATATATATGTATATATATATAAACATATATGTACACACTATATGCAAGACATTCACTTCCAAATATATATATATATACACATACATATATATATATATACATACAACATATACACAAATCTTCAACAAAGGTTGTTATTTTTAAGGACTGATAACTTGGATCCCTACTCTCGCTATACGAAACACATCAGCCTTACCTGCGGCCGGGGCCATGTACGTCGTATCATCAATAAACATTTAAGATGTCTTTTTTTCCGTCAGCCCGGGGAGGCTTTTTACAGCTTCACCGGGTTGAAATGTGGACGAGCGCTTAAGGCACTCAGCCGAGACTTTTATTTATGGATAATCAGCACAAGGGTTGCCGAAATGGAGCCTTGGCTTGGACCGTTACGCGGAAGCGACCGACTCGAGGCTAAACTTCTCTCAATGTCTCGTTACCGGAACCCTACACTCACGATATAGCAGCAGGATTATGCTGATATTCTGCGGCGACGAGATACTTCCCCGAACGAGCTGACTAAATCAATTTTTTTAGGACTTTTTTCACGATTTGCCTGTTATTATATACATTTATTTGATTAGTACAGAGTATATTAATTGTGTTTATTATTTTTGACTATTGTATTGTAGAAGTTTATATTTTTTATATTTTTTGTTATGTATATATGTGTCTATCTGTATGTGTAGATATATGTAAAACTAAAATAACATATATTAATCCCGCTGCTAGGTATAGGCCTCCGTAGAGAGAGGGTTTAGAGTGTTATTTATTACTCTCCATTACGCTCCGCTGCGGTTTGGTGAATTTCACGTCTTCAAAATATTTTTTTAATATTATTCCTTAGTCGTATAGGTTTCCTCATGATGTATTTCTTCACCGCTGAGCGCAGGGTAAGTCAGCACTTAAAATAAAACTAACAATTTCATTAATGTCGTCAGCGAACTTGGATATGTGTATTGTTTGCTTATATCTATATGATTATGTATATATATCCATATGACCTAATGACCTAAATCATTAGTTATTCTTCCATATTTATTTTCGCCCTGTTTTTCCTTTACATTTCGATCTCTCGCAAACCATGAAGTCTCTCTTTCTACTTATCAGATGACTGGTAGAGAACACATAAGCATTTAGACCGCCAATCTACAATAATGAGCATAAAGTTTTAAATAAATAAATAAACTCCTTGACGATTCTTAAATTAAAAAAGAAATAAAAATAAGAACGACGTAAAAGCCGATCGAGAAATTAATCCGTGCAACTTACGATTGCAGGTGAAAGAATACGCTTTCGAGGATCACGCGCCTCCGAATATCGCGCTGATCCAGCCGTTCTGCGAGGACGTTCACGAGTGGCTCCGAGAGGATCCCAGGAATGTGGCAGTCGTACACTGCAAAGCGGGCAAGGGGCGAACAGGTGAGTTCTTTGATTTGCGTTCATAACATTAATATTAATATAATGTACTCTGTGGCATAACACAACAATAAATAGCAAAAAGAAACAATTCTTAAATAAAGATAACCAAATGATAACTGCTTGAGCCAAATAGGGAAAAGGGTCTCCCCCACCCGGTTGCTGTTCATGTTTAAGGTGACAAAGCCTGGTGTACAAAAGTGGCGGTCATCAAGTAATATAAAAGTAATAACAACAATTCATAAGGAAATTACCATCAATTTTTATACAAACATAGGCTAAGGGCTAACAACATTTAAATTTTGTTTTTCTTCTTTAGTTACGTTACTTCCTGTCGGTATTTATTTCGTTCTGCTGGACATGTCTTTTAATTTGGAAGGATTGATCTTTAGGTAAAATGAACTTAATTGGTTTATTGGCGAATGCACCAGACGTCTTGTCCTTACACGGTGCGATTGGATTTTAGGTCTTGCATTTTCGACGTACCTATTAGTGCTGCGGCCTATAAGTGGATATTTTTCTAGCATTTACTTTGACGACTTTTGTCAAACCCTAATGACGATACTGCGTATAAAGAAAAGTTTATAAGTTTCACAATTAATCTAAATATAATTTTATAATAGTGCCACACGACAATGGCAATTGTAATCCAGTTGTACATAATTAGGATTTTGGGAAAGCTAAGCAAAATGTTTATTTTAGTACTGCAATGTTGCAGTAGATGGCGATGTTCTAAATTGTATTATATATACATATATAATTGGATATAGCGAATTTCATATGTAAATAGTAGGATAAAAATTATTTGTCTACGTAAAGTACGATGGTGGAGTTACTCAATAATTCATCAAAAATGCTTACGGATCGTATTTTGTGATCAATTGTTCTCAACAAAGAAATGTATTACGATGACTTGGCCGATTCAAGAGCTCGTAGCAACAAGCGAGTTTTCATTCGCATAATCGTATGAACGTTCCGTGCTGCTTAAGGTTGCATACAAACTAGAGCATTCACACATTACAAAAATTTATCATGTTAAAGAAAAAAAAAACTATTTTCTTTATGGATATTTTATCGCGTTAATTTTAAACTTTTTTATCCTGGCATTTTCATCTCGTTTTTATGTCCCGTGTCTTGCTGATGTCATAGTTAACTGAACTACCGCTAATTGAAAAATGAGATGATACGAGATAAGGTAAAATAAGATGAGGAGAGAGAGAGAGCCCCCCATCTCGGTTTGAGATAGGGGGAGAGTGGGGGAGGAGACAGAGGTTTGCTAGTTACATTGATGTCAATAATGATTTGAAGAACTCAAGTTTAGAGACGGCCCATGGCGGGTGGAATTAATCCGAACAACTCGACAACATTCCTCATGGTAAATACGTTAAAAAAGCACATGGACATACTTTAGTGTACACGCACCTTTAAGATCAGATATGAACTATAATAGCCTCCACATGCACGTGTAGCTCTTGAGGTATAATAGATTTTCACATATTACCTGTATTATATATATACGATACAATATTTTAAGAGAGGGCACGATTCTATTCCAGATATGCGCTCTCAGAAGTTTGCTTGGCATAAACATAACGCCAATGACTTTGTTGTCTATGCCTCTTCTTTCTCTTACACGAGGCAAATATTTTTGTATTGACCATAGGTAATAAGCTAATACTTCAACATTTTATGTACATGTTAAATATATATAATTTAAGATATATTGTTATGATATTCATTTTACGTAATAAAAAAAGTTAGAATTATTTTAAAATTTTTAAAAATACTTAATGGTTAATAAATTAAATTACATTTTATAACTTTAAATTTTCGTCGGGCTCGATCGGAACATGAAAAATCGTGATGAAATCTGCACGTTTAGGAATAATTAAAAAAAAATATGTCGAGTCCTTTCTCTAGAGAGGAACTCTCCGTCTAGCAGTGAGATTTAAACGGACTAGGCTAAAATAAAAAAGAAGTAAAATTACAGCCTGGATAGATATGTTGGGCATTGGCTCTTAGATAAGGTGTTGGTATATTTCACGCGACACAACTGCGGATTGGCGGACTTCACATGTGTTTCGGACAAATATTTTTTAATTTATTTCTTTAATATAGCCGGTTTTATTTCTCACGACGTTTTAGTTCTCCGTCGAGCACGTTAAGCATTTTAAGTGATGATTCACCAAATCTGCACTTAAAATGGTTATTTATTTTTCATAATACTATTCCGAATGTAATCGTTCTCTATATAAAAAAAAACAATCTGTTGCTAAGTATGAATTTAGATTTAAAATCTTATGAGATAAAAAATTGAGGGCTATGATTACCGCTTGGCAATAATGAACGCGTGGATCACTCCACGGCTCATTACGACATATGCATAACCGGTTTTTAATTATATTTTACAGACCAAACTTACCATTTTTGTGTGTGGTACACTTTTTTGTATAGTTTTTATTGGATTAAGAAATCCTCGACCTACCTTGGTTATTAATAATTTCATGTCACACTGGTCACTCAAGGGTTTTTTTCACACAGTTGACGTGACGATAAGTGATAAAAATAGCCCCAACAAACGCATGCATCCATCCTCGAGGAAGCTTCAGGAGACTTATGCGTTATCAGCGCTGAAGACAGACGGATTTTGTGTCATCTACAGTGCATACATGAAAACAATCTTAATCCATAAATACATGAAGTCAAATCTGATGCATGCACCAATTAAAGATGAACACATCATTTGTTATAAGTAACGGTTATCGTGTTACAAAAATTAATTAATGGAGAAAACTAAACAATAACTGATTCATAATAAAAACAAAAACAGAATTAAATTATCAAAATGAAATAAATTATATATATATTAATCAAATAAAATGAATCGTAATAAAATAATTACATAAGATTTTAGAATTAAATTAAATGAAGTCACTATCAAATTCAAATTAAGTGAGAATTCAATTAAATGTCAACGACTAGACTACATTATACAATATAGAGATAAAACAATTTAAAAGTGATTAAAATCTAAACGAAAGACAACCATACGATATAATAAAAAGAAAATTTTAAAAATTGAGACAAAATTAATAAAGAAGAAGGCTGAGAATCGAACCCAGCATCCGCGACGCGTCAGCCAGTTATACTGTAACCACTACACCACGCGATCGACAATTATTATCACATAAGCATCAATCACCTTAATGCTTACGTAACTTGATACATACGGGGGTGCCCCGGCAACGAAGGGCAAAACTAAATTACACCCGGTAAACCCACCAGCCACGTTCATTGTCGTGCTAACAAAGAGAACTTTGAATTTGCCTGGCGTGTAATTGCCAAATTTCCTTACGACCTTATAATTGGCCGAATTACAACGGCAACTTTCACGCCGCACATCGGAAATTTTAGGCGAAGTAAAAAAAAAACGGGACCCTTTCAAATCGCCTCCGCTTTTGCGGTCGGCAAACGGGCGTATAAAAAACGCAGGGTATGGAAACACGATATGAAGGAACACGTTTGGAAGCAAAAAGTTTGGTCATTCCAATAAAATACATTCCCTTTTTTTTATCTCCCACGATGCCTTTAAGAAAATTATTATCAATAATAATAATGGCTAAGAGTTTCGAACAATATCTGGAGAAGGTCTATACACAATTGGATCAGAGGATTGATACAAAGAGTATCTGGAATAATTGTATTAGGTACATGTTCGGATTACATAGACATGATCGGTACAATATCGTTCACGACTTCAATAGCTTACGATGTGTCAGAAACGTTGTTCAATAATTCTACTTCTATTATTAATGAGCCCGCTTCTCTTGCATACCTGACGGAAATATTCCATTATTCTGTCAATCTGACACTAACGATGAAATAAAGTACATTTAGTAACATACTCTATGTTACCGTCATACCGATTTCCTCACCATTTCTTGTTCTACTCACGACTAATACTACTCTGGAACTCCTTGCCGCATATCATAGGAGAAGCAGTAAGTTCTCGTTTAAAAAATTGTTGCCTAGTCATTATGCCGCAGTTGCCGATAATTAGTCTCACAAATTAATTGCTTTGTATATATATATATATATTTATTTAATTAATTATATATATTTGATTATCTTACATTATACATATACTTTTACATGATAGATTGAGTCTAGAAAAAATCTTTGGAGCAAGCAGTGGCGAAATTTCCCTTGGAAACAGTGCGTATATCTATAGATTCGTGACCAAACATATAAAAGGCCGGTATAAAAGCCAAAGGGGCCAACTTTTGAATAGAATATTTTTTTTATTTTTTGCTGCGTCTAATAAATATGTTGGTATAAATTTTAATAATATTACATTACTTCATTAAAAAAAAATGCATTTTCATTTGTAACAGAACTTATGGCCGGACTAGGTATATATTTAGTGGCTGTTCCTTCTACACTTTAAACCTTTACAAATTGATTGATTAGAAATATAAGTTTTGGTAAAGAAAAGTATAAATAAATGGTCGTCAAATGCTTTGAGGAGTAAAATGTTATAGTGCTTAGGGCGCCATGCGTAACAACGATTTTATATAAATATGCACAATAAACATTTAAATTGATGTCTGACTGTGATCTTGAAAATAATGTATGTTAATAGAATTCCTTAAGACAATAAAATATTTATTTGCATTTCGAGAGGTTCATCATCCTGTATATATATTGATTTATTCTAATTTAAAACAAGAAACGCAATAAAAATGGTTATAGTGTTGTTTCGGTAATTATTAAGAATTATAGACGTTAGATAATTCATCGTAACTGGAGGAATGTACCACGTAACGGCCTTAAAAGTGGTCTCGACCGCTGTTAATAAATTAAAAAAGGAGGGCGTGACAGAAACATGCCTTCTTTAGCGATCTACACCTCGATATGTTACACAAAAAAAATATATTAGTATTGGGACAAAAAGAGAGGGAGAAAGAGAAACAGAGGAAAGTAACCAGTAACAAAACTAACCAAGCGACGTATATAGCGCATAGTTATCTCATTTACTCTCTGGCCAAGTACATTCCATTGTCCCAAAACGTCAGAAACGTTTCAATGAACGTTGAAATCAAAATCGACCTTGAATTTTTACTCTCATCGCGCCCAAAGGTTTCACGAATGTGTTACAGAGGTTAGTAGCAAAAATTACATTTAATTTTATTTACAAAAAAAAATGATAGCGTCATAGTTAGGATTCGTAATATAGAGATTTTTAGAACAAAAAACTATATGTTGCGCATATTATGCGATATATTCGTCTTGAATATCGAAATATCAATGAAATGTTAAAATGTTTAAATCGCATCCATTTTAATATGTATTGCTACTGCATAAGCAACCGCAACCCATCAGCGTTGTTTTTATTATACACAGACGTATATATATATATATACATACATACACACACACACACATATATATATGTATATATATATATAAACACACACGCACACACGACTACATACATTCCACATCTACATCACCCATAAACATCCGACCCAGAAGAGTTGCAGATGCTTTGTCACGTACATACACGGCGCGCTTGACGCAATTTAAATCGACATATATTTTTTATATGTCAACCGATTTAAATAAAACACTAAAGTTTATTTTTCTTCTTTATTATGTATGTATAATATATTCATTTTATTAGTTGTTTTATGATTACTGCACCTATCGCTGTATCTCACCACACCTTGGGTTTGGAGAATGCCGATAGGCGATACTCGCCCTTTGTAACTTTTTTTGTTGTTAAAGGTAAACGCAGTATAGTATAGATAAATAAAAATCAGCATCAGTATCAATGCAAAACCAAATTCAAATTGGTTCAGTCAGTTCAGATGGCAGAAACGCGCGGACAAACAATCAAAAACTGTTATGTATTTATTTGATATATAATAATATAACAATTTCTAAGCGCCACAGCATCAACTGTAGTTTTCCATGAATTTTAAAATGCTACATTTATCATTATTATTTTGAAATACTCACAAAAATGCATAACTAAAATATAGTGTGATATTAAAAACAAATCTTCGTTTTAGTAATAAACTATAAATTATTACAAAATGTCAATCCAATGAAATATCCGAGTTGCATTAATGTTAGGTACATTACATTTAAATAGTTTTTATACATAAACCAGCGGCTGCCGGCGACTTCGTGTGCGTGGACTTCAAATTTGTGAGACGACATTGTACGATTTATTATTTTCCGCCAGTGCGAGTAAATTTTGTGCATTCCTTGCTTTTTTTTCATGTGAGAGTATTGCCGTTGGTTCACAGACCTCTACAGCTTTATCTAATTAGACTAGCGAGCGTGAGTGCCTAAAAAGTGCTGATGAAAATAAATATATATTACATATAAATACAATGTCGTCTTACACATTTTATGAAGTCCACACAGACTAAGTCGCGGGCAGATCCTACCCAGTTTTAACATTAATTGATAATAATCGTTAAGTCGTCTCATTTATCGCTAGATAAGACATATAGGATATATTTCAATCTAAAGTGATAAACTATCTATTGTCTAAATTTAATTAAAATCCGCACCGACGTTTTTGCGTGATTGAAGTCACAAATGTTACAAACATACAAAAGTTTTATATTTACAATATTATTAATAGAACATAATATTATCAAAGAATAGCATCATAAAGAATTTAAAGTAATTTGATACGAGCTCCGAAAATATGTTTTTTTTTTTTTTTAAACGATTATCAACATATAACAAGTCAATGATTGTGTTGGCAATGCAAATGTCCACAATCCCGTTTCCTCCTGTTCCTGAGTCCCGGTGTTGAGTGGTGAAGTAGATGTTGACGGCAGAGCGCACTAGATCAGATGGAAAAACTGGCGTGTGTAGTTGCAATCTTTCATTGTTCACATTAAAAACGTGGAGCATATCGATGTGTCAATAGCTTAATGGTTTAGGGTACGGTGTTCGAGATGTAAGGTTCTCGTAGGTTTGAATCCAAAACACGATTTTAAGCTTAGTGATTAACGTGGATGTTCATAATGTTGACAAATTATAGCGTAATCATAACATATCCTCCCTTTAGATAGCGATGCGAGTCGAGGTCTCGTACCTAAGCAGCACCAGTCATCTAATTATTAAAACTCTTTCTTTATGGTCTCTGGACCAACAGCAATATTCACACACACACAAAAAGTTAATGACGTTGTGTTTACATTACAGGCACAATGGTGTGTTGCTATTTGCTGTACAGCGGTCAGAAGGCGACCGCCGACGAAGCTCTCAAGTTCTACGGAACAGAGCGGACTTACGACGAAAAGGGTAAGAGATATATTGTGTTTTTTTTAATTCTATACTTATAGTCACACCTATCACCTCCTAACGAGAATTCGTCGAATTACCAATAACCTTGTATATATATATATATTACTTTTATATATTTATATATTATTTTCTTGGCCATGATCGACTAAAAACAGCTTTGCGATCTACTTGTTTGCGAACCCCTTCTATATACTATACAACGCGTTGCAGGCGTAACGATCCCATCGCAGCGGCGCTACGTGGAGTACTACGCGGCGCTGGTGCGCTCCGGGCTGCAGTACACGGCGACCAAGCTGCACGTGCGCGAGCTCGTGCTGAGCCCGCCGCCCGCGCTCAACGGCGCGCAGTGCACGCTCGAGCTCAGCGCTACGCAGCTGGACCCGCCCTTCAAGGTAACGCCGCACACGGGTACCTGAAGTACAACACCCATCAGCGCTGACATAGAACGCCTCCTCACCTATCATCAGTTCTCTCCACCGTACGAAACGCAGCAGCAATTATGCTGCTATTTCACGCTGGTATTTTGCTCTCTAGCTACAGAATGAATGGGTCAGCTCGACCGGGGTAGGACAACGCCCTCACAAAATATCAGCTTCAATTAGCACCATAACGCTGCTGTGTTTCTTCTGGTGAGTGTATCGATCCGGAGTCCTCATTACTGGTGACGAGGCATTATAATTCCATGTCAAGGATGAATGTTATTGTCATGGGCCGCAGGAATCATTTACCGTCAGGTGAACTGTGTGCTCGTTTTTTACTCTCAATGTTATAATAATAATTTATATATTTTTTTATTGACCTACCAGGCAGAGATTGGAAAATAAAATATCCTCAAATAATATATAATAAATAAACTATCTCCAGACGCCGCTAGGCAGCCAAGAAGTGCGTAAAGCGTCCTCGTGCGTCCGCGTGCACGTGTCCCATTGCACGCCGCTGCGGGGCGACGTGCGGCTCGACCTGCACTGCAAGCCCAAGATGATGCGGCGCGACAAGCTGTTCCACTTCTGGTTCAACACTTTCTTCGTGGCCGCGGCCGTGGGCGCTGTGCGCGTGCCCCCACCCGACGACAGTCAGTACACGCATACCGACATACAGATTAACATATGCATGCAAACACAACAGGCTGATTAACGCACTCATACTGACACAGACAAAAGCACACACCGTCATACTGTAAATGCACGCAAAACAAATATACCGATAAACTGTTTAACGCCCGCAAACATAAATACATGCACACATATTAACGCACGTAAACACACATGCAAACATACATGCAGACACATAGATTAACGCACGTAAACGCACATGCAGACATATAGATTAACGCATGTAAACACACGTGCAGACATTTAGATTAACGCACGTAAACACAAATGCATGCACACATATTAACGCACGTAAATACACGTGCAGACATTTAGATTAACGCACGTAAACACAAATGCATGCACACATATTAACGCACGTAAACACACATGCAGGCATTTAGATTAACGCACGTATACTCAAATATATGCACACATATTAAAACACGTAAACACACATGCAGACATATTGATTAACGCGCGACAACACACACGTAAACATATAGATTACCGCACGTAAGCACACATGCAGACATATAGATTATGGCACGTAAACACACATGCAGACATATAGATTAATACACGCAGTCACACATTCAGGCACACAGATTAATGCATGGCAAACATATACCGACAGATAAATTAACACACACCTTCATACAGTTAATGCATACAAAACATATACCGATGGACTGTTTAACGCACGCAAACATACATACAGACACACAGATTAATGGTCACAAACTAACATACAGGCCCACAGATTAATGAGCACAAAACGCAAACATACACGCAGACGCACAGATTAATGCATGGCAAACATATACCGATGGACTGTTTAACGCACGCAAACATACACGCAGACGCACAGATTAACGTACAATACTTGAAGCCATGCTGTGTGAAATGCTTTTATGTATCGTTTGTTCTTGCATCTCACTCACTTTTAAACATTATATTAAATGACGTATTTTTATTTAAAAAAAATATTTTCTTCTCATCACATCGAACAGTGCATATATAGTGTGCTTTAATAGGAACGTTATAGAATTAATTATTGTTTGCAGGTCCGAACTTGGAAACGTTCAAGTTGACGTTGAACAAGTGGCAGTTGGACGACGCGCACAAGGACAAACAACACAAACTGTACAGCCCCGATTTTAAGGTAAGGTATACACACCATCAAGTTGGTTAATTCTCTGAAACGACTTCCCGCATAGGCCTTCGCTACATCTAGTGGCGGGTGGGTCGTCCTGCAGTCCGAGGTTGCCACTCAAGAACCTTGCTCACCAATCGATTATCGGTTCTTCACTTCATCTTGCTGATCTTTTCAGCCGTCGGGCACCCTACGGACGTCTATGCATATATTAGACAACAAATATTATAAATTACATAATTAATAAATAATACATAATGTGTAATTTATAAATATTGTTTTTAAAATTCAAATACCCTAAGTATATGAATGAAGAGAACATGACAAGAGAGAGAGAGAAAAGAGAGAGGAGAGACGTCGCCTATTTAATGTGTCCTAAAATAACACAACAATGTATATAAATAACACTGGGCATTAAGTCCGCCCTTGTAATCCTTATTTAAGGAACAAAAAGCCGTAAATCGTAATTATACTATATCGTTGCTGTTTTGTACGCAGGTTGAGCTGATAGTTCAAAAGCAGCCTTCATCGTCCACATTCAGCGGACCATGTCTCCGCGCACCTTCGCCTCCATACTCCTCGTCCTCTTCAGGTTCCGAACCAGATACCGAAACCGACGCACACTGGGACTCCGGTGAGAAACACAAAACACCCTGGGTCTCCGATTCATATCCAAACCAACAGCCCAAGTCACCCTGGGATTCCGATCCGCAACAAAATCGACAACTTAGACTGCCTTGGAATTCTGATAACTGCCCTCCAAATCAGCCGACCCATAAAACAACGCTCTGGGACACGGGTTCACAAAAAAATCAACAACCCGAGGTGACTTGGGGTTCCAATGTAGATTCCAGAAACCAATTAACACAGCCAGAGGCACCATGGGTGTCCACTACCTGTCCTCCGGAATGTCTAACAGCACCAGGTGCTAAATTACCCAAAGTATGTTCAGACCACGCAATAGCCGATTCACACACTCGGTCAAAACCTAGATTGTCGTTGGGTGACGTTAGAGCGTCTTGGCGAGGTTTTACAAAGTTCTCCGGGAATAGGAAGAAGAAGCACAGGGATGACACGTAGTGGTGACGCGTTTGTGACGTTTAGTTGTGATTATGACTTATGACACAGACTATATAATTTTATCGTACCATAGATATTAAAAAAATAACCTAAATTTATCGACCAATTAAATTAGTTAATTTTAAATAGGACATGCTGGTATACACTTGTGCTAGCAGAAAGGAAAACATCTTAATGCTAAATGTTGTAGAAAACATTTAATTGAGGACACTACAAAAATAAATCTCATATTACAATAATCTGAATATAAATAACCTCAACATAAAGCCAGTTCTTACAAATTCAGATTCATAGATCCCAATGGATATTGCATGCTCACCACTTTATATCTTTCAAAATTCACCGAAATTGGCAAAAGGCGTGGTTTGCACGAAATGTTTGATTAATTCTAAATTGTCTATAGACTACTGATAATCACGAGGCCAATGCATACGCCGCCTTATGTCAGTTCAAGCTTTAAATTATTATTTAGATTAAGATTTGATGTACATATCTATACCCTTACCTACATACTGTTAGGTTGGCAACAACTTATTATCTAGCCAAATGCAAAATCATACTATAATATGTCAAAATAGAAATATCATAGACGCAGACAAAAAATATTATCTGTCTCTCGTTATCATTACGCTCACTTTGTCTTTAATACTGTGTCCAAACGATTAATACTTTTTTATAGTATCAAGGGTGACCAACAAGCACACAGTTTGCCTGATGGTATGTGATCACTACTGCAATTCATGACATCTACATCTATTCTCAAAAGAGATTGATTTACATGCATTGTCACCCCTGAGGGTTGAGATTTACACTCACCATACACGCACCATACACATCGCTATCTAATATATATATATAATTTTAAAATTAATCACAACTAAACGTTACAAGGGTTTACAAAGGGATATAGCCCGTATTACCTATCTTTTTTAAACCGACAATATCAAACAATCATAGGTAATGCGCCGCTCGAATAGTAAAAAAATATTGAATAATTAATTACGGACTGCTTACGTAATTACATTTTTATATCTCATGTGTCAGTGTCATTTTGACGTTTATAGTTTGACATTGTGTTTATATAGTTTGATGTGTTGAAACCAAAAAAATAAATGACATTTATGGTTCACGTTTCAGCCCTTTACACATAAAACCTATTAAAGACAACTACTTCTTGTATGATTATACATATATATGATATTTGTTTTCGAAAATTATCTGTTTTTACGGAAATATTTACAGCCCTATAATAAATCTTGGGCACTCCAGTTCCAGTAACAAGTATAAGGTGATACCGTCAGTATATTATTTTAACCAGTATAACATGTATTCTATATGTTAACTTTAGTTCTAGTTAAAATCTTGTAAATTAGCTCTAAGAAACTGCTAGCGCGCCTGTGACCAGAAATGCGCTATAATATTTTTAATTTGACACTGACACATTTTAGTTTAGTGTTACAAGAATTTAAAACGTAATTGTTGTTAGTTTTTAATTATTATAATAAGTTGATAGTTAGATTCATTAAGTGTGTTTTGGGCGCAGATTCATATGAGAATGATCTCTCAAACCGATAGCGAATATTATTTGAAGCAGCAGACATTCATTTCGCATTGTTTGTATTGTTAATTTTTTAATAATCTATATAAATGCTAATTATTCCATAAAAACCGAACAAAGCATTTTCAAATGTAAGAATATCATAAAATTTGTTTAAATCATACGTGAAACATTTGTTACGGTATGTAAACGAAAGCCCTTTGGGGCAGACTCGTATTTCCTAACGCTTAACACTAGTACTGACGTTTGAGTGCGAACGGGGGGCGGGCCGGGGGCGGGCCAACGTACGCGTGACCGCAGTTAACGCCCCCCTTGCCCCCGCGCATTATATGCGTTCCGCTGTATACCGAATTTTTGGGCTGGCACTGACACTTCAGAGCTAGGCCTAATTGATTAGAGACTACTATACTAGCTTTATGGTGTTTATTTGTTGTTGAATACGATATTGGTATATATGGTTATATATTAATTAGTATTTGCGTATTTCTTATTGTTACTATCGGGAGTTGTTAGGTTACAAACATGATCTTATATTTTATATTCATTTTAAAACGTATTTTGGGCCTAAACTTCCAAGGTATTGTATACGTAACACCAGGTGTAAATTTTGAATGCGACCTTATTAAAGTAAGGTATATTTTTCTCTTATTAATAGAAAAAAATATTTTACATTGATAATTTAAGCGTTATTTAAAAGATTCTTGATCTTGTGTTATCTCATATCTTATGTTGTAGTATCTAATTAGCATTTCTCTTCATCTAGTCTACTGTTGCGGTCCATTGCTAAACATATCTTCACATAAAGATATGCAGGATTCGAAGATACGTGATGTAGTGTGTGGATACTGTGTAGAGTATAGTACTTGGACGCAATACGTCGGTGGTCCTGGGTTCAATTCCCAGCCCAAAGAGACAATATTTGTGCATCGCAAATTGATGATTCAAATGCAGTGTCAGCGACGCCTCATCGTCCGATAATATCTGTTCGTAATATATCTCGCGCAGTTGACGTCGACTAGTGACAGCCAGAATATAACGCCTTGGGGTTGATAACGACTAGGAGAACATCATCGAGGTGGGGGGTATCGTTGACATTTTCCAAGCTACGGGGGCGTTGGATGTTCCCGTTGATGTGTATGTACGGTGTGTATGGGTGGCAAAGTTAACGTTGTGGCTGGTGGTGGCAGGGCCGGTGCGCGAGCGCGTGGGCCGCTACCGCCAGCTGTCGCCCGACGACGCGCCGCACACGTAAATATATACACACGCACTACTAAATGCACACGCACGCGTACACGCATCTTAACACACATACACAAACAAGCACCGGCTCGCACACACATAATGCAAACGCTCTTCATAAACGTAATGTGAACGCACTCACACACGTAATAAAGCCGCTCTCATACACGTAATGCAAACGCACTTATAGACACGTAATGGAAACGCACTCACACACGTAATAAAGCCGCTCTAATACACGTAATGGAATCGTATTCACACACACACAATACAAACGCTCTCATACACTCGTAATGTGAACGCACTCACACATACAATACAAACGCTCTCATACACTCGTAATGTGAACGCACTCACACACGTAATAAAGCCGCTCTCATATACGTAATGCAAACGCACTTATAGACACGTAATGGAAACGCACTCACACATACAATACAAACGCTCTCATACACTCGTAATGTGAACGCACTCGCATACGCAATAACAACGCTCATACACTCGTAATGCAAACCCACTCACACACGTAATAAAGCCGCTCTAATACACGTAATGGAATCGTATTCACACACACACAATACAAACGCTCTCATACACACGTACTGTAAACACACTCGCACACGCGTAATACAAGCACTGTCATAAACACGTAATGCAAAACCACTCACAAAAGTAATACAAACTCTCATACATACGTACTACAAACGCACTCACACAAACTTAATTCAAACGCACTCGTACACATATTATAGAATGGCACTCACACATATATTATTCAAACTCTTACTATTAAAACTATAACAGGAACACTATTCCTACATGCACTATGATACAATGACCATAAATGTTTTAAGTGATTGTTAAAAATCATATAATTACTATTTAAAATAGATTAGTAATGACATTCTGATCTTAATTATTCATTTGAATGCGGAGACACTAACATAATAAAGAGAATGTTTTCCATTAACCACCGGTATTAATAAAAGTAGCAAATGTATCACGGCAACATGATTACATGTATTTTAATGTAAATTTCAATTAATTGTTACTAAAATGTCACACTGTTGTTTAATCACACAAACAAGAACGACAACTTACAGCAATATAATTACAATTAAAAACAAATTACACTGGGTAACCCACCTACAAAATGTATCTATTTAAATAACCGTCGTAACTAAATATTTCGTTCACCATTCATAGTAAAGCACATCCTATGATATAGTATGCGATTTAAATACAGAGAAAATTGCTACGTTAAATGCTATCCTCTCAAATATAAAGTCAAGAAAATAATCACATACCGTATCAGAACTAAAACAAGTTTCCGCTGCCAGCACGAATCGCACTACATTCATGCTTCACAAATTATATTTTTCGTTCACAGCTTCCCCCCCGCACACCACATACGTTAATTTTATAGCAATAAGGTCCAAATTACATTGAGCTCCGTACTAATATTTGTGATTTGTTTGCCTCACTCCCGATTGTTGTTTTGTTTACGTTTTGTGTGTGATAATTGTTTTCGCTTACGTTCGACTCACAGAACATACATACATGTCGATTATGTTTGTGTTTAGTTTGTGTGTTACCAAGACTTTCGTTACGTGCATGTTTGTTTTGTCCTACAATAATCTTATCTTATTCTATTGTTGTATGTATAAATTAAAAATGAAACGGAAAATAAAGATTATCATTTGTTACAATTAATATTAATTATGTTTATGATAATTTTATTTTCTGTCTTATTTTAAAGGTGGATTGGCCTATTGTGTAAATATTTTCTCTCTGCCCCATTTGTGGAGTGTGTTATGTGTAAATGTTGGTATGGTCATTGTTTCTCTGTAATCGTCGAAATGGGTTATATGAAACTTGCTAGATTATTTAATTCGTTTTTATAATCTAATACCGTTATGGATATGTAAAAATTATAATGTTAAAACTTTGCCTCGTATATGAGTAGTAATGAAATGATTCTACGTAAAGTTTATGTATTTATGCGATTTGTTCGGTTAGCAAATATTCAAAATCGATTAATTCAGAATCTTAATAAAAAAAATCATCTAACCTACAGTAAGTAAACGTGTCGTGAAAACCGTTTATAATGATGATGATATTAATTTATCCCTAATGGGAAAGGCAAAGGACTTTAGTCCATACAGCCAGGTCTTGTCCGTATGATGGTTGGTCTGAAACTCCCGTTTATAATGAACTAATTTTATTGTTCCATTTTCAAATGACAGATGACAAGCTGTCAAAAACTTTCACTAACCGAAGTTCGTATAGCCCAACCGACGTACACCCAGCTATCCATGTATAATAACAAAGTTCATTCGCAGTACATTGTCCGCTTTGCACCACACGACGCATCACACATGCCACATTCAGATATTTTTAAACGCCTTTATACTGTTTGTTTTTTTTGTTCGCTTTATTATACTATTAACTTTAACTATTTATGTAATATTCTGTGCGAAAACAATGTGAGATTAGCATGATTATTGAGTTTAAATATTCTTATCGATTCATTGATATCCCCTGGCCAGTTGACGTTGACGGTCTTGTTGCGTACAATCTCAATTATAAAGAATTTTTATCAAAATATATTTAATTATATTATTTTTCGCTATGAACATTACCTGTTATAATATTTATTAGATATTTAATTTATTTAATAGGCGTTTAAAAATTAGCATTGATTTAAATGTCATTGAAGTTTGTTTGAGTTTTATTTATATGTTTTTTTCTCTTAATATTCATAATTTTTATGAAATGTTTTTTTAATTATCTATAACAATATACGGAAACTCAAACAATCTTTTCTGTCTGTGGCACATCATACGCCCACGGCGCTTAAATGGGTTTCTTACATTTTCAGGTGAATCCACGTACTTGTGAGGGTGGCACGTGGGATCGTTTGGCTCACCACTTCTATATATAAAAAAAAATCGCTTTACTCCCCTCCACTATACGGCAAAGGCTTGAACTACGTAACACGGTGCCGTAAAGACTACTTTCCCTTGAAGCCTTTACCGTAGTGACTTTACAGACTAAGTAGTGTTCTATGTGTGTCTAAAATGTGTAGATATACGAATATAAAATAATAACGCGGGTTGTGCCATTGCCCTGTTGGATGATGAACGGGAAGTCGACGATTGATCTTTTTTTTTTAATTAAAAAAGAAATGTGATAATATGGAGTGCTGTATGGACGATTTAATGAGAGTTGTGAATAAAATGTTTAGTGTTGTCACTTCCAAATAATTTTACTTTGCTTTAAAAAAAAAATAACACTAAATGTATTCAAGATTGGTAGCGGTTAACTTATCAGTTATGAATCATTGTGATCGTTCTGCCAATTGTCCATCCAAACCTTGAAGGGTTAAAAATGTAAAATTTCATGTAATTTTAGTTAGTATAAACAAATTTTGAAATACGCGATGGACTGTAACGATTAATTTTCGATGAATATTGTTAATATATCTCAATGATATTAAGATAAAAAATAATCAATAATAATACAATCAAAAGACAAGATTGAATTAGTATTGTGAAAAAAATCACCTGTACCTAAAATCCACCTATATACATCATGTTTTAAAATTCATATAAAAGATTAGTAGGCCTAAAAGTAAGTTTTTTTTTTATACAAAATCATGATTATTATATACTGACTTTTTCTATAATTTCTAATATATAATTAATTATATTGGAAGTGTCAACCAGTGGTGGAGAGAACGATTGTACAAGGGCGGCCCTCCGCCGCCAACTGTCCTGTTAGAGTGTGGTCACAACGTAAGCTCTTATCTAAATGTAATTACGTAGATCTTATGACTGATAAGTACATTGAATTGTTTCTATTACGATATTTTTTTACTCTGTCTGTTATAACTTGGAGTGTTCGCTACTGGCTTGAGAATTACACGTTGAAAATTTGCCTGTCCTGAGAACTAACGTGTCCGTCGTATATTTGTGGAATTATTGAAAAATATGTAGTTAATAGACTAACAAAAGAGTACATTACATTGACACGAGATTTCAAATTTAATTTTATTTTCAAATTTCTTCAATAAATTAAACAGAGTATCATTTGTTATATAAAAAAAAATTGCGTTCCGAGGTTTTAAATAAAATTGGAGAGGCAGTTTAATTTTGTTTCTGTAGCTATCAAACAATTAAAAATGGAAACCCTATGATGGCTACACTCGATTGTATTTGTTTGAAGATAAGAGTTGATAGATGTTTGTTGAAAGTTTATTTTAATAGGCAAAGATTTCTTTCAATGTGACGTCACTGGCAGTAGCGTGTGCTCCGAGCTGAGAAGTACGAAATATTTCTTACCTCCTTATTTATAGTGGTCGTAGTTTTGAAACTTATTTTTGTACCGATCATTGACACGAACTCAACGCCCTTGTTACGTAATTGGGTTTCATTACCTTGTTTTTGATACCAGAACTTAAAAAAAAAAATAGTATTTGTCAATTTGTCAATCAATTTTTTTTTCTTCTAAATAGTGGTGTAGTCGGGCAAAAATGAGTTTAAAAATTTCCCGCCTTAATTTTATAAAACATTATACGGTTAACTTACGGCCAGTTTGTCAAACTCTGACTGCTTTTTCAAGGAAATTGATGGTGTTGTTTGAAAAACAGTGTTTTTAGTTGTATTAGTATCTTAAAGGAGGGATATCGAATTAAAGTTTGATGGCGAAACATGGACTCTTGAAGGGCTATACTTATTTGACGTCTTTGTATTAAATATTAGATATGGCAACATTTGTTCAATATGAAATGCATGTATAAAAAAAATGTCACTCACATGACTGATAAGACATTGGCAGAATTCTTTCAAGAGTAGATGCACATAGGTATTAAAAAAAGTAAAAGTATGATGGATGTCAGAATTTTTTTTTTCAACATACGCCAATGTTGCGATGTAAAAATACTCTTTTATGTTTTTTATCGATAAACATTTTGACGTAGCCTGTGACCGTGACCATAGTCAGAAGAATATGCCATTAACACGTCCATTATACGATACATGTGGTCAAAATATTTATAATGTCTTATACAATGCTCAGAAGTGACTTATTATTTTCATCGATACTAAATCGATCGATATGAGCTAGAGTGGCAATTTCTTTGTTATACAAAAGACAAAGACAAATATGGCTTTAATTGCAAAATATTTAGACATGTATTTAGTTTTACTAACGTTGTTTATTGGTAGGAAGTCTACTTCTAAGTAATGTTTTCTAACAATTAATTAAGACAACACTACGAGTAGAAGGATTGACGCAAATTGACTCAGTGGTCACTAATTTATTTACAAATAAAATTCAATCTTATTATCTTTTAAATACGACTGAAATATTGCTTTCAGATATTACTTTCTTTCAAATGTTAATTTTTGACAATACCATTGACAGTCTTATGCGAAAGGAAATTAAGTTAAATTTCAATTTCTTAGTATTTGGTCTACGCTGGCTCTAGTTTTGATGTATGATAGTGTGCGTAATGGCATTAAAAAATAATATCCATGTCTACTTTAGGTAAGACGTTACGTAACTACGTACAGTCTGCATCGACAAAATAGAGTGCCGTTAAAATATAATAATATCCATGTCTACTTTTGCTAAGACGTTACGTAAGTACAGTCTGCATCAACAAATTAGAGTGCCGTTAAACACATGTTAGTTTGTATTCTCACTCTATTAACAGTGAGTGCCATGTTTAGCATCATTCTATACGGAGTTCGTTTCAAATCGGATTGATTTTGATTCCAACAGTTAATTGTGCTACTAATTCGAATTCAGTTTTATCACACTTAATAATGAGTTTAATTTTGTGTGGCAAACTTGATCATAATTACAATATTAACGTCCGATTTGCTCGAACACGACAGGTGTAAAAAAGCGCAGTAATATTTTCAAGGTGCTGCCGATACGTTTTCACTGCAACATCCTTCATTGTAACACTTGTAAAATATAACATTTTCCATCTTTGAAGTCTTTACCTAACTAAAGGCAACCATTTTCATAATATTGCATGTTTTCCAACTACGTATACCACAAACCGTGATAGTGAAGTTGGTAGTATTGAAGCTATGAAAGAAGACACAACATTTGCTATCTCTTTCTGTTTTTAGTAATTTTAACATTTCATCTCTGGTGTATGTTAGAAAAGAAAGCATGATATCTTATTTACCGTTCAATTTTGATTGCTGGAAAAGGGATAACTGTGGTAACTGCTAACTCTTTCTGAAGTTAATAATTTTACTATAAGACTATGTTGACAATGCAGGTTCGTTATTGTTGTTTGCTGATAGAAAGAGACGGCATATGTTGTCTCTTAAGTACTTTGTAATTGATTCCAAGCTCCTGTCAACATTTGTGGTAAATCTGTGAAGCATGCAACTGAATATAGTACAAAACAATCACTTCATACATTATCCAACCAAAAAACGTTTGATTTCCATCGTCGCGGAGATTGTTTATTTATTTTCACAGTTTCGTGTGATTTTTTTTTATATTATTTGTTTTTGCGTTCCTTGGATCGCAATTAATTTTACTGTACGTAAGTGTATGCTTATTTCTTTTTAGGTAAATCGTTTCGTTTGTAATGTGTTAATTTTAAAGAAATGTATGCCTTTAGGCGAGGCAGATTTTCCCACCACGGGCCTATTGCATCCAATTCGCGTAGTGTGAGTATGACTATCTGATTAAACAAAACATTAAATAATACACTAGTAACATTGTTAATCTTTATAATTAACAAAATTGACAGCTGTCAAATGAGTTGTCAATATCCATGCCACGTCATTTTTATTCATGTTTAAGAAGCAAGCACATTACAAATTATATATTCATCAGAACACAAAACAAAACCTATCTCATTCGATCATTAATTTTAAATATTATTTTGGTGCATGAAATCTGTTCGAAAGTTTTAACAATGATATATTTTTTTTATATTAGTAAACGTAATGCATGCGGCCCGAATTTGTATGACTTAGTCCAAAGGGGACGGTTTTTATATAGTTTTAATAATTTACAGTATAGCTACATTATTTAAATAGTTGCGACAACCTTATGGGATGATTTTTTTCACATGCAACTTATTTAAAACGCAACATATACAATATATAAAAATGTACTCAACTCGAAAATTTGATTATCTTTACTCAACTCCATACAAGCGTTTAGTATTTTAACATCACATAAAAAGTTTCCATGTGAAAATAGATTTTAAAAACGGCACGCGTTTGATATTTTTATGACGGCGGATAACATATTCAAAATAAAATTCAGTCTTTTTAAACAGTATTATGGGGTTCTTGGCAAAAAAGATATTTAGAGTTCAATTTTAATCCAATTGTTTTAAAACCGTTTAAGTGTTTCCTAGGTTTTATGAAGAATTAAGTACTGTCGCTGCTGGCACCCCAACACGCTTTGAGCGCATGCAAAACCTTTATATTCAATGTTCTTGACATTAATTTTAATTTTCAATTGTATTTTTTAATAACACATTTGCGATTAGTTTTGTATCATATAATTTTGTCTAACGATTACGAACCCATAAATTATTGTTTTTTGATTACATTGTCATCGTTTGGGTTGTGTTTAGATTGGGTCTAATATTTGCAACACCGACAGAGGTTTAATTGTGTAGGCTTTCATCAAAAAATGGAGGAATATTTCAAGTGATCATAATGCAGATGCGTTGCCACGTCACCAGATGTATTAAAGGTCTACCAGTAACTGGATCATCGGTTCCCTAGACTATAATAACAACGCTATATTGTACGGCGACCCATTCATACTGCAGCGTGGTTCTAGCACCACAACTCCATTTAATAACAAAGTTCGATTATAGTCTGTTGTGAGCGGCCAATGTTTCCGAATATTGTCATTTTCATCGCCATAATCATTGCAATTTTTAATATCACCACCGTCATATTCACGTCATGGTCATCATTGTCATTGGTTCAACCATCAGTTTTCATTTAATAGAGGAGATTTGGTCCACATAATTAACAGGCATCTCACCTTTAAAACGAAGACGATCGAACTCAAAAAAAATCGGAAAATAAGTTACGTTAATATAACCTAAAACCCATCTTCCTCATTATTTAAAAAAACCCCTACACTGTAGGGTTTTTTACCCTGCCTATATTACCCTATTTACCACGGGAATGCGTAGGGCCTACACATTCCCGTGGTAAAGAGACATACTGGTAACGTCAACAGAATACAAAAGTGTCGGACCCAATTCATCTCGCAAAGCATTTGTTTTTTTTAACATCTTTCTTTTTGAGTTGGGTAGTTTTTATCCTAAAAGTTCGATATATATGTATATAATTTCTTAACACTATGGTTAAGAAATTATTCTTTCTAATATTCTATGCCTTACAATGAAACCTCTGCGGCGTTGCCTTTTGAATTAAATTGGGGAAATTATATAATTTTATTAAATAAGGATACGTCAGTAACAACGCGATGTATATGGTTTTTGATTACGATGAATTTATTACAAAACGAGTTGATTTTAAAGATAATTGGCAATATCCTATATTTAAAATAAGTAATTTATTAAAATTTAAAAGCCCAAATTCAAGTTTAGTTTAAATTATGTATGCTTGGAAAGCAAACTAAAAACGTACAAATAATGTCATATTGAAAATTACACAACTAAGTATATGAATAAAAATAAAACAAATTCGGCGCGTGGATGTAGAAATAAATCTATACAAATTTACCAGTATAACAGTGGTCTCTTAAAATACAGAAAGAAAAATAGTTATACGGTATACTGAATTACTTAGTTTGTGTATTGTTTATGTTACGGGGCATATATTTTGCTTTTTGGTTAGAAAGCAATGCAAGATTTGTAGAAATTATTTTTTAATAAAAATAAACAAATTAATAAATACTTTGTAAAATCTTAAGAGTCTCTTGCCTACATTGTATTTTTGGTTTCTATGACGTTAATTATTGATGTAAGGGCTTAATCTCAAGTAACAATCGCATTTTGGTCGATAGCAATGTGTTTCACATTATTGTAAAATCGCATGAAACTCGTGTGAACTAAGCTTTTTCTTTTTTTTTTTTTGAAAGATTTCCGACGTTTGTCCATTTAGAATCGTGTAAAAATGCCGATGGTTGTCAACATTTATCAGGACTTAAATAAAAAAATAGCAATGGTATACGACAAAATTGCGAGGAGATTGTCAGTTTTGGGGATACTGACGAAATTGTAAGACCATGAATGGATTTTGGAAGAGATACTTGACAGCAAAGCATAAATTATGACTGCATTTTTGCGTGGAAGCAAACGAGTAGGATGAACTGAAGTGCAATCATAATATTTCGTGATAGGAAATAGCATATGGCCATCCTCGAGTCCGTTTATTTAGAGCTTCCCGCGCACAGTAACGTCCAATATATACTTTAAAGAATTAGTAGGCTTGCCGTGCTCGGAAGTTGCACTTCCGGCAGTACGGTGACTCGATGGTTTTAACTATTTGGCATTTTCAATGGGCTTAAGATTTTAATACGGAAAGGTTATGTAAGTTAGGTTAGGCTAGGCTAGGTGCGTCATAGAATCGTCGGAATGTGATTGCAAATTTGCAATATAAATTTAAAAAATTACAAAAAAAAAAATAATGAAGGTGAACAGAATTTTCAATATTAGAGTGCGCTCCGAAATTTTAAATACGTATCAAGTCTTATATGGCATTATATGAATCCTGTGTACTGTGAAAATGGCGTCGGGATTGCTATTTGAAGTTATGCGCAAACACTCGCATTTTTATTTTAAACGAACTTATATTAAAATTTGGTTTAACGGAATTCAATAAATTTTGGCCTCCATCGCGCCCTCTACTATTGAATAATCTTCATTGAGTTCGTTTAGGCTTTGTATAGTAAGTTTTTTTGGGTTAAGGCTGTCCAGTCACACGAATGCTTCCATCTTTTTTTCTCATGTGTCATGAATGTTTCTCATAAATTAGCTTGTAATTTAATATTTTATAATGTATTGCTTCTTTTAAAATTCGAAATCAATTATTTCAATTTTTTTTTAGGTTTACTTATTTTTGTTCGGTTAATTGCTTTTCTGTTTTGTGATTTTTTTTTATCGAATTACGTTTGTTATTCATGCGTCTGTACTAGACAGGTTAGCATCATCGAGTGCAAATCGCTTCATGTTTCTATGATCCGTAATCGATTGGTGCATTGTATAGAATTAACGTTATCATATATCAAAATTTTAATTGAAATATTTTACAACGTCGCCTCTAGTATTAGATGTCTTCATTCCAGACAAACAATCATTCGAATTGTCCGTTTAATTGCTAGAAAAATCTTCGCCATCGGTTTCTAACCCGCCCTACTCCACCATTTTCATCAAAGGTTTAGCTTTAAATATTGTTGTTTGCCTTATAAAAAAATGTGATCTTATGACGATTATACTTAAAGGATGTCGCAGGACGTCGCGGTCGCAGGCGTTTGAAGTAAGTTTGTAGGTAAGAGATGGTCCCTCGTGCCGGATCTCGTGTTAAACTCATTTTAATTAAACATTTCAATTTTATGAACTCGACACTTTCAACGCCAGTTGTAATTGATTGCAAACGCTTTGCGACCGCCACGCAGAATGAAAGAATATGCCTTGTATAATTATAACAATTGAAAATAAATGTAATATAAGACTTGACAATGTGCGATGTTACGATAGG
The DNA here is from genome assembly GCA_029286865.1 of Teinopalpus imperialis. NCBI lineage: Eukaryota > Metazoa > Arthropoda > Insecta > Lepidoptera > Papilionidae > Teinopalpus > Teinopalpus imperialis. Next base: position 14,945,814 of record JAGSMU010000001.1, read on the forward strand.
CTCAGTGGATACTAGTGTCAATTGGATACAGTTTAGTCCGCGGGAAGGGCTCTATTGGTTGGATGCGCAATACCTTAGTATGAAAGAAAAGATTGAAATGGAAAGAGATAGAAGATAGAGCATAGTATATTTCAATTTATAATGTTTATGTCACCACTTAGTTGCAATCCCTTATTGATTTGTTTATTGTAGTATGTATATTTTCATGTTTGTCAATGAATCTTTAAACAAGTAACTAACTTAAAAGTAAGATGATAAAAAAGTTAACATGTGCCAGTGTATCTCATTCCTGGAACACTAATAACGTTAACATGTGCCAGTGTATCTCATTCCTGGAACACCAATAAAGTTAACATGTGCCAGTGTATCTCATTCCTGGAACACCAATAAAGTTAACATGTGCCAGTGTATCTCATTCCTGGAACACCAATAAAGTTAACATGTGCCAGTGTATCTCATTCCTGGAACACCAATAAAGCCCTACCGCCTAATATTATAACTTATTTATGAATCGTAAGAAAAATTCTTAGTTCCACAATAATAAAAATATGTAAATTTTTTCTTATCTTAGTAAGTAAAAGATCTCATATGTCATATTTTTTTTTGTTTTGTCTTTTTTATATTTTGAGGAACTCCGAAATAGTTGCGTTGAGTTAAAGACAACCTATGTAAAATAAAATATATTGATGTATATAAAAGTCTGTTTCATTTTCTCCCCCTTCCTAAGTAGCACATGGTGCTATTTGTTTCGTCTCGTCTTCGTGTGTCGCCTCATCAGGAGCGACCAAATATTTATAATTAACCATGTTGGCGTTACTTGCAAAATTTTAATTCTAATATTTTATAATTTCAGTTAAAAAAACTTATACCAAATTACTATGTGGTTTTTATAATTTGGTACAGCGTAAGGTAGTAAAACTACAACTACTCTGGTTATATTCTCAAAAAGTTCAAGTAAGCAGAAGATGAGGGAGGATTTAGGTAAAAAAAAGGTCATATTTCTCATAATATTTATAAATAGTGTTTCCAAGATATTACAACACTAAATAATTGCTTCAGTCTCTGGTCAAGAGACGGCGACCGAAACGTGAGTGACATCTACGATTCTCTATTTTCGGACTTCCGACCACAGTTTCGAAGCGAGGGAGCCTTTTATTTGTGAATGTTCAAATCATTAGTGATTAAAATCAATTATACATGATTCTTCCTAATATAGCTATGAAATATCAAGGGTCCTAACATAGTCCCTTGCGGAGGGTAGCAATATCATATTTTAATACTGCTGTAGTTTTTTATTATTTCTTGTGGTACTAATTTGATCTTCGGCTTGAGATCCAGTTTCGTTTTGTTTCCATGGTCCTTGTGGCACTGGTCGAAGCTGACACAGCTTCCGTTAGCGTGTCGTCGCAGGCCAAGCCTGCAGTGACACCCGAGTACGCAGCGGCGCGGACGCACGGTGCAGGTGAAGTTGTCACAACGAGGCTCGCAGCCGTAACGGCAAACGTACTCCTCGCTCGGGTCTGGACAATTTTCTAAAAATCACAAGAGTTTTTAGTTTAATTAGTAAATGGTTCCCGTGACCGAGAAACACATATTTATATATATTCTTGTTCAAGCACTGCAATGCTACTCTAATACTGTCACCCATAAGAACTAAAATGCCTTTTACTTTTAATTGAGTCACCGTTTGACTAATTTACCGAACGGATCAGTTATTAAAAGCTGGTGTCCTGTGAAGGACTGCACGGGTTATGACAAGTCTAATCGATCTCCTGTGGAATGCGCTACCTTCCCAAATCAGAATGGCTAAAAGTAGCTTAGAGTTTAAACGAAAAATTCGAAAGCATTTGTTGGAAGTAGTGTCAGCAGATTCACTACATCGATAATAATTATGTATATATTTATATATATATTTAGTTTTAGATATGTTTGTATTTATAATATGTATATTTTTTTGTTTTATAGTTTACGTAAATGTATATAAATATCTATTATTTTACTTAGTATTATAAATTCCTAAGATAATATATAATGATATGAATATATAATTGTATAAGCATTTAGATGTACTGTATGTCTCTTTTTTCTTTATTATTATTCTTCAGTCCCTACCTTGATTTCTCTGAACCCTCCCAAGGTTGACTGGTAGATAATGCCTTAGGCATTAAGTCCGCCTTTGTGCATATGTTAGTTGTACAAAAGTTTATAAATAAATAAATCTATTTGTTTTGCACCTATTTTAAAAAGTTGCATTACGATTACTGAAAAAGCTAAATCCTCAAAGGGATGTTCAGGAGTCCGTCATAGCTTAATTCTTGAAATTTGCTACTACATACGAGTTGGACCCAATCGTGAACGTTCAGAGCGTATAGGATAAATAATGACTGGATTTTGAGCGTAAAATTAGTGAATTAAAAAAAAAACAAATGCATCAGGTAACTTATCCAATATGACTGTTATGAGATATACCAATTAATATTTTCTCATAATTTTAAAAGATATTAAGGAAAATTATGAACATCGAGCATCCGTTATCTCCTAGTTGAAAATAATGTTTTAAAGTTAACGCGGAAGACGAAACTCTGTACACGCGAGCCACTTGACCGGTTTTTTATTCGCATCGTCGCTTACTAAGGAATAAATACCCATCATAATGACAAGTGAATTTTTTTGAATGGAGGCCAGTTATAGTTTCTATTTCGTGAGTGCTCAAGGAGGATTAAATATCGGCTCGGATTGCTATATATTAGGGGGAAGGTGAGGGTTGATTTAAAAGCAGCCTAGATTACATCTAATATAGGCCTGTCTAAGTCGATCGGGACTGGATGCGTTAGTTGTGTTTGTGTGTTGCGTGTGACAGTTGTTCTGCTCAGTAGGCGCGGGCAGGTTCTCGGATGATTTATATATTACAGTAACTCTGTCGGAGATAAAAAAGCGTGTTTAGGACGCCTTTTTCTCGAACAGGAATCTCTTGCGGGGAAGCGCACACCCGCAGCCACCGGCAAGGAACTTGGGTGTTCCTTGATCATGATCATCATGAAGTAGCTTTTATCCATATTAAGAGTGACAAACGAGCGCACAGGTCACCTGATGGTCAGTAATGACTGTCCCCAAGATACATCTTTGTTACCTGTGATTGGGACCACGGATCTCTACACTACAAACACAGCAGTGTTAGGCTGCTATTTCACGCTGATATTCTGGTCATTCTCCGGTCGAATCATAGCGACAAGTTGCAGATAGTTAGAACGTAAATTTTGTGAAATAAATCTTATTGATGTCTGTTTGATATACTTTTGAATAAGAAGCTTCTGTAGGTCGCTATGTAATTCCGCGTTCAGCAGATATATATTAGAGTATAGATGAATATTTTATTAGAATGTGATCCAACTTCCCAATACATCAGCTACAGCCAGCTTTACCACAGAACTTACGTGGCAGGCACTCAGTCTCGCGTACACATTGGCCGCTGTAGTGTCGTAGCAATGGGGGTCGGCAGAGGCAGCCCCGCGTGCACACGCCGGGCGAGCAGCGCGGTGCGGGCTCCGAGCAGCTCGGCTCGCACCAGCCGCACGACAGGAACTCCTCGTCGGAACCGCAGTCCTCAACTGACGGCTCCTGCACCCCGACCAGCGTCACCTCTGACGATAACAAAACACTTCGACGACTGCGAAATCTTCTGGTTGTTGCCAGATGATATTAATTGCACGTGATGATGGAAGCACGGTCTGGGTCGCGGGACATTAATACATACAGAGGCGAACCCAAATTATTTTTGTTATAATAAAGGTAACAAACCCTTGGCTTGAAATCTAATCTAGTACTCTTGACATGAAAGCTGGAATCGAAATTAACAATAACAGTTGAGTTCAACATTACTCCATTATTATTATTAATCCATTATTAACTAGTTTCTACTATGTTACTTGTCTAATTAATATATTGTTTTGTTATATTTTAAATGTATAACTAAAAAATAAACATAGTGACTATAAATTTAGGGATATCGTTGACAAATAAATTAATAAATTCAAAGTTGAAATTATCTCTTTTCATTCCGAAACGCCGATCTAGGCTAACAGCGATAAATTTTTAGGTTTTGTCTCAGTTCGGGTGGGTACTATCGTGATGGGAATCTCACTTACAAATCTGTTTTTACAATACTGGGATTCGAACCTACGACCTTTAGAATATAAGTCCGATCACCTATCACCCTATATTATTTAAATGATAAGACCATATGTAAAGACAAAGAACTTTATAGAAGTTAGTAAAAGTGTCAATAGTCTAATGGTTTAGGGTTTTTGTCTGCGAAACTTAAGGTCGCAGGTTTGAATCCGCCACTCGACTATTGTCGTGAACCATCTAGTTTTCAAATTAAACATTTTCAGTTTAGTTGGAGTGGTTTCCGGTTATATGGTAATGTTACCAGTATTGCAAATATTATTTTTTTATAAAAAAGAAAGCCACTAACAGGTTCTTTATTTTAATATTTAATTAAATATTAAATCATATTATTCTGTTCTGCACTAAATGAGTGATATTAAACTTCAATTCTCAAATAGGAAGATTAACTTTATGTAGAACAAAAACTATGTAAAAACAAATCTTGCAAACTGTAACTGCAAAGTAACCCTTTCGATCTTTCACAGCGGATATCTGCATTCTGAGCTTAGCTATAGCTTAGGCCTTTTTTAATCTCAAAGGTATTTCAAATAATTGTGTATTAAGTATATTTTTTTAAGTGGCACTCACCGCGTATATTTATCACTTGGTCGGCGGTGAAGGAAAAAATCAAATCTACATGTCTAAAAAACAATTATATTAAAAAAAAATCAAAGGCAAAGTCCGCCATTCCGAACCACGTGCTCTAACACTTTCTCTAGAGAGGAGACCAGCTGTGGGATTTATATAAATAGGCTGTCACTTTACTGTAGGCCCTAAGCACAAAGAGTGCCCTATTTAGACAGGCAATTTTTAACTGTGTTTGTAGTAAGAGCCAGCTTCTTGTTTTATTTACTTAGATATTAAACAAACCTTTGGGACAATCCTGTGATCTGACACATTGGCCATTGGGATGTTTGAGATAGCCCTCCTCGCAGAAACACCCGACGCGGCATGGGCCCACGCACAAAGGACTGGGGTTGCTGCAAGATTTCTCACAAAACCGACACTTCTGAAATATTTTGTGTCGACCGCAAGTTGTGTTCCGCTCTGTCGCTGTAAGGATAAATGGTATGTCTTCGTGTGAATAAAGTAGTACCAAATAAGTGCGTCGTATGCCTTTAGATATATTTTTGATTATTTATTTTCGAGGAACGATGCAGATAACTCAGTTATTTAGAATTAAGTCTGTTTGGCCTGTAGCCTAATACTACAATCTCCGTTTCTCACTCACTTAATATACACTTTCCTGCTTTCTGTGACGGTATTACATATAACGGTATATTATTCATACTCCGTGCCTACCCAGTATTGATTATATACAGTACAGATATATAATAATAAACGCAAATGTGACAATAAAAGTTATCGTAACCTTATCAACATCAAATGTCACTTTGACAGGTGGCTCAGGACAATCAGTAAGGTTTTATAAAATTCGTAAAAGAGGATCCGCCCGTAGTTTATATTTCATCCCCACCTACATGTTTTTCCTTGGCAAGATAGCATTAAATGAATTGAGTATTCGTTAATTTGATTAAATAAAATTAAATAATTCAAGTAATTTTGGGAGCTGATTTACTTATGTGTAATACTCGCTATAATACTTCGAAAAAACCTACATAAGTGAAATCTAAAAATCTAATTTAACAAATCATAGACCTCACAATATTATAGACAGGGTAGAATATAATTCATTCACAACATGTGCGTTCAAAACCTATATAAAATATGCCTAATTACTTGTATATAATTATTATTCAATTATTACTACATGATAATAAGCATTATTATTTCTTATATTCCATAATTCCAATTAGTGAGCGATTGTTTTGGAGTCATTAAAAGACTTGGAAGTTTTACTCAATTCAGTGCCATTATTAGTACATTGTTATTAGTATATATTTGTGTTACATAATTATTATTAATTAAATATGTAATGAATTACTAATACATATTTATGCTATTAAAATGGTTGTAAAACAATATTTTGGAAGTATTTAAAATGTATAAAGTTGCATAAATGATTCTTTTGTCTAATTTTAAGCGGCCTGTGATCGTATAAAAGTGAGGGCAGTTGTAATACTGTTATTATGTTCGCAAAGTTGAAGGCGGGAGCTCTGCTGGAAATAGAATATGTAAAAAGGTAACCTCCTTATTATTAAAATCTCCCGTAGTTACGATCCGCGACATCTTATTGATATGAGTAGTATATTATTACGAGTTATTTATAATTAAATGATGGTTAAGACCAATTTAATCGATTTTGAATTACACAATGAACATGTTTACACCACAGCTCGTTCTATTTTTGCCCAAAGTTTAGGTATATTAATTTAGCGAGGGAATACATTGGCAACATTTTTAGGTAAACTTAACTTGCGTTTAAAAACCATATACTCGGTAATCGTTTAGAATATTTTTGTTTAGCGGTTATATTATTTTGTTTGTAAAAATATATACAAGTTATCACAGCTAATAGATTTGAGTAATACTTACTGCCATTCCCACCTGTACATTCCTCCGAGGGGACACAACTCCCGTCTCTATCTCTCATTAAACCTTCTTTACAGAAGCATCCCCTCTCGCAATGATCAGAGCAGGATGGCTTGGGATTGTCACAGCTTCTGTAGCAGGTCTCACAGAGCTTGAACTCCTCGTTTTCTTTACATAATGGGTCTTGAAACAGACTCCTCTTCCTCCTCGTGGACGGAGCTGGAAAAAAAAAATTCAGTCTCAAATTATCATCATCATCATCATCATAATTTCAGCAATCACTAGACCACTGCTCAAGATAGGTCCCACAGACTGCCACAGAGTTCGACCCTGACACCTGCATCAATCGACTTCCCCGCACGATTACAGGATGGCAAATACGAGGATGCTACTCGAGAATCTTTCTTCCCGATCCGTTATTGGTTCTACGAGCTACATGGTTATACTAACTTTTGTATAAAACTAGATCATCAAACTGTAAATATTTAATTGCTGGATATAGTCTTCTAGAAATTTTATATTATAGCATCATAATACGCTTTGCTTTTGGTGGATAGTGTAGCAGCAGACGCGTGCTAAGGACGGTTTGCTTGCTGTTGATGTGAGTATTATTAAACTGATGATTTCTGATGTTTACGGCCTAATATTGGACAAAAACTCAATTTTATTGAGACCCCCGTTGATGCTATAATTGTATTATATTTTATAGTATTAGTATGGTAAATTTGAGTAGGCTCTACGTTTTAGTTCGATTGTAACTTTGCAATTTGTCTCATCATTTCATGGATTCTCTAGACCAGTCGAATGATATATGGCATAAACTTATTAATTTCGACCGATTTCTGATTTTATTTAATCTTTACAACGAAGTCATGGAAATATTATTTTCACATGTATGTATGTTATACCTTATATCAATAACTCCATTTTGTAAGGTTACCTTTATTGATATCAATTACTAAATCTTAAATGTTCAAAATTTGTTAACTTACAGCTCGACATCGCCTGAAATTTAAAGTTAAATTTAAGACTGAATGTTTATGAATGAAAAAAAACAAGATGGGAGTTACATTAAATTAATTTGACGGCTTAAATGTCGATCTGAGTAGTCTTATGTGAGTTAACTAGCAACACATAGGCGCCCAGCTCGTGTGACGTACAACAAATACCACCAATGATATTTTAGTTATTTACCGATACTACTATATCTAAAATTCATAATTACTAATTTAGTTAATCATCATATTAATTTGGCGTTGTAAACAATAATTTAACTTTATTAGTCTGTAATCTGAATTCTAATTAATTTTGTATAAAGCGCGTGATGACGCGCCATTAGGCGGTATTTCTCGTACAAGTAAATCCTTGCACAACGTTACGCTGTCTGAATAAAGTCATTCCACAAAACCCACAAGTTTTAACATATGATATCTCTGATTTGAGTTCTGTGTAAAGTGGCACCGGGTGTGGTTGATATAAGATTGTCATCTTGCTTCCATCAGATCTAAAGATGTAAGTTTCTTTAATAAGTATTATTGTCACACAGTCATACATTGAGGCTTGAATATTTATTTACAAATAATTGAAGGGTGTAAATAATTAGGACTTTTTTTTCTTTTTTTAATTAAGTATTCAATAATATGTAATAGTGAGTATTATATATTTTTTTATATAACGAATGAAGTAGAGAAGTAATAAATGACATATGTAATATTACACAATAGACAACATAAAGTTGCCATTCTTAAAATATCCCAATGTTCAATATATTGGACAGTACATGTATCCAATTAATCTAAATGCACATAATGTGTGTAATTTAGATTAATTATAAATAAAACAAAGAAATTTAAAACTATTAAACAAAAATATGTTAAGTAAACTGTCGGAAGAAAGTTGTAAAACTTAACGGTTATTTTTTTTATCCTTAAGCAAATTTACTATTCAACCTGGCAAACTAAGGAGTTCATATTCCATTTTTAAAAATTTGACTATTAACGAATATATTCCTTTTGTAATTTATTAAAATAAGTATGTGCGTGCGACAAGTATTGACTCTTCATTCAATTGTCTACTTGTAATTGATAGTATGAACTGATAACAAATCTTCCGCAATTGTATAAAAATGAAATACAATCTTTTACTTAATAACACGATGTTCCATAGTAACATTTATTCCTTACAATCATCACTAACAGTTTATGTAAGAAACGCAAATACCTGACTCGTGTATGTATTTCTTGAATGTTTGAGTTTTTACTTTTACTACCTGTAATAGTTTAATTTTTCCATACTGACTCATCTCAGTGACTCACCCGATATAGCTTTACAGTGGTTGATTTCATAGTTTAGTTTACTTCAACATGTATGAGGCAAGGCCCTCACAGAATACTAGAGTGGAATAGCATCACAATTTATGTACCCCGGGGACCCAATTATGTATTAAATCTCGTTGACTGGGATTGAGGTTTGACAGTAGTAGAGCCACATTGCAGTTTGTTTATAGCTTCTGCATGAATGGGTCGACTCGATCAGGGTTGGATGGTAATCTCACAGAATATCAGCGTAATAGCACCATAACACTGCTGTGTTTCGTCTGATTTATCAGTTTAGGGATCCGGAGACACTTATTAGTGGTGACGAGGCATTCCTTCTTAGTCCTCGTGGTGACAACGCATCTGAATTATAATTCCTTATCGAATATGAGTCTTATTAGTGTACTATTAATTAGTATGATGCATATATATTCACTATGACGCATATATATGCGTTATTTTCCCTCGAACATGACAACACTTCTGCATTCGGTTTTCTATTGCTGATGGATGAGTCGAGGGACATAGTAGTGATCTCTTGCATCAGAGGTTCCGGCTTTGATTTCCAGCCAAACAATATTGATGCACTACATTAATTTATAAATTATTAGTTTCCAGTTGCGGGTGCGTTGTGTATATCTCGTGTCACTACATACGTACCGCCGAATCCTTTCATCGATCTAATTGCACATGCATTAAGAAGATGCACAAGAAGAGTTGGTGCCTCTGTGTTTGCGCGAATGCTTATAAAGCGTTTGATGACGTCTATAAGTAGTTAAATATGGCCAAGGTCGAAATCGCAGTCGGACGTTATTTTTTTTCATTCATTTCATTACCACCAGGACATTCGCGTACTCATTTGTAGTTCAACATACGACCATAAAATCAAAGTTTAAATTTTCTATTCTGTAGCTAATTTCGTCAAGGATTAAGCATGCGTTCATTGAAATATTTTCACAGAAGAAGAAAAGAAGGAAAGCAAGGTGAAGAGGAGAAAAGAAACACGAAAGAACAATAAAATAATGTTTTATTAAATTAAATGCATATAAATAAGGATGGTTACACAACGTAGTATCAATATAGAAGTATTCTGTAGCTAATTTCGTGAAGGATTAAGCATGCGTTTATTGAAATAGTTTCACAGAAGAAGAAGAAGAGAAGGAAAGCGAGGTGAAGAGGAGAAAAGAACAATAAAAGACTGTTTTATTAAATTAAGTGCATATAAATAAGGATGGTTACACAACGTAGTATCAATATAGAAGTATTCTGTAGCTAATTTCGTGAAGTATTAAGCATGCGTTTATTGAAATAGTTTCACAGAAGAAGAAGAAGAGAAGGAAAGCAAGGTGAAGAGGAGAAAAGAAACACGAAAGAACAATAAAAGACTGTTTTATTAAATTAAATGCATATAAATAAGAATGGTTACACAACGTAATAAATAAAGTACAGATAGTACAGATATACAGGTGTGTATATCAATATAGAATTGATGTTTAACGGTAGAAAAGAAAAGTAGTTACTATACTCGTAAGAATAATATGTAAGACATCAAGCAATCTAGAAAGTAGTTTCAGTAACATACTCTTTAATATTTTTTTTTATTGTTGAGGGGTGACAAATGAGCACATATTTCATCAGTTGATGCGCCTGATAACTAAGATGGAAAGCCTCGTCACCAGTAATAATGTTCAAAATATATTGCTAAGAGATATACTAAATGAATTGTCGATTGACACGACTCTCTTGTATTTATTTTATGGGTGAGTAAACTCAATAGGTGTCTTAATATAGTAAGTTGTATAGTTGGTTAATTGTTCTTTTGCACTTGTTTACTCACAGGGGCATTGAGATTCCTTGATACACTGTCCAGTTACATCGTCTCGCACCTGTCCCTTTTTGCAGAAGCACCCCGACACGCATTGTGCGGTACAAATAGGGTTGCGGTCCTTGCATGTGCTCTGGCAGGCCGTCCCGCAATCCTTGTAGACCTCGTTAGGGCCGCATGTCTTACCTTAGTAAATATACTTCTATCAAATTTGCACTTGGTAAAATTTCCACAGAAGATTTATTTATTCATTATTTTATTTGGGCACAATTTATGTTATGCAAAATAATATTTTAATTATTAACTGTATTTACGATTAGCGTACTCTTTAACTTAACTCTCTTGCTAGTAAATTTTACAATTTTATTGTTCTTTTGCATTTGTTTACTCACAGGGGCATTTTGATTCCTTGATACACTGTCCAGTTACATCGTCTCGCACCTGTCCCTTTTTGCAGAAGCATCCCGAAACGCATTGTGCGGTACAAATAGGGTTGCGGTCCTTGCATGTGCTCTGGCAGGCCGTCCCGCAATCCTTGTAGACCTCGTTAGGGCCGCATGTCTTACCTTAGTAAATATACTTCTATCAAATTTGCACTTGGTAAAATTTCCACAGAAGATATATTTATTTATTATTTTATTTAGGCACTATTTATGTTATGCAAAATAATATTTTAATTATTAACTGTATTTACGATTAGCGTACTCTTTAACTTAACTCTCTTACTAGTAAATTTTACAATTTTATTATTCTTTTGCATTTGTTTACTCACAGGGGCATTTTGATTCCTTGATACACTGTCCAGTTGCATCGTCTCGCACCTGTCCCTTTTTGCAGAAGCACCCCGACACGCATTGAGCGGTACAAATAGGGTTGCGGTTCTTGCATGTGCCCTGGCAGGCTGTCCCGCAATCCTTATAGACTTCGTTAGGGCCGCATGTCTTACCTTAGTACATATACTTTTATCAAATTTGCACTTGGTAAAATTTCCACAGAAGATTTATTTATTCATTATTTTATTTAGGCACTATTTATGTTATGCAAAATAATATTTTAATTATTAACTGTATTTACGATTAGCGTACTCTTTAACTTAACTCTCTTACTAGTAAATTTTACAATTTTATTGTTCTTTTGCACTTGTTTACTCACAGGGGCATTGAGATTCCTTGATACACTGTCCAGTTACATCGTCTCGAACCTCTCCCTTTTTGCAGAAGCACCCCGACACGCATTGTGCGGTACAAATAGGGTTGCGGTTCTTGCATGTGCTCTGGCAGGCTGTCCCGCAATCCTTGTAGACCTCGTTAGGGCCGCATGTCTTACCTTAGTAAATATACTTTTATCAAATTTGCATTTGGTAAACTTTCCACAGAAGATTTATTTATTCATTATTTTATTTGTGCACAATTTATGTTATGCAAAATAATATTTTAATTATTAACTGTATTTACGATTAGCTAACACTTTAACTTAGCTCTCTTTGTAGTAAATTTTACAATTTTATTGTTCTTTTGCATTTGTTTACTCACAAGGGCATTTTGATTCCTTGATACACTGTCCAGTTGCATCGTCTCGCACCTGTCCCTTTTTGCAGAAGCACCCCGAAACGCATTGAGCGGTACAAATAGGGTTGCGGTTCTTGCATGTGCTCTGGCAGGCTGTCCCGCAATCCTTGTAGACCTCGTTAGGGCCGCATGTCTTACCTTAGTAAATATACTTTTATCAAATTTGCATTTGGTAAACTTTCCACAGAAGATTTATTTATTCATTATT